>OU744790.1:34894494-37294494 GCA_916614155.1 Mesoligia furuncula
AAAGCTATATATAGAAACTAAAACCTGTAATTTTAATTTGGGACTCGCGGAGGTCAGTCAAGCAATATTAGGTGCAGATTTTCAGATTAGGTTTAATAAAACTTACTAGGAACAAACACAAAGGACCATGCGTCATTTTGGGCCCACTTTTTCAATATTGTTCAATAGTGATGAATTATATGTCATATGAGAGCTATTAAAGTGTACTTTATTTCATTCTATGGCAGCTAAGTTCAAATCCAGCGCGAAAATGGTTTATGCGTTTTTTAATTTTGCGTCATTTTGGGCCCACTTTTCAACATTGTTCAACAGTGATGAATTATATGTCATATGAAAGCTATTAAAGTGTACTTTATTTCATGCTATGGCAGCTAAGTTCAAATCCAGCGCGAAAATGGTTATTTTTTGCGTTTTTTAAAAATGTTCAACATTGTTCAACAGTGATGAATTATATATCATATGAAAGCTCTTAAAGTGTACTTTATTTAATTATATGGTGGCTAAGTTCAAATCCAGCGCAAAAACGGTTTTATATGCGTTTTTTAAAAATGCTCAACATTGTTCAACAGTGATGAGTACCTATTATATTATAGATTGCATTATATAATGCAGTTAGTACCTACGTTATCCTAATTGCGTAACACACTTGGAATGCCAATCCATTCTAATTTGACAGTTCAACATTATCCATTGCGATGTTTCTGTTTTACGAATTTTTAACTAATTTTTTAAATATTTATGAAGCAACTAGCTGTGCCCCGCGGTTTCACCCGCATAAGTTTCGATCTCGTGAGAATATCGGGATAAAAAGTAGCCTATATATACAGTATGGATTCGACATATGGGCAATAAATAAATTTACATGCTTATTTCAGCGTATACTGATGATATGCAAAAAATGAACGAAATGGGTTCAGTAGTTTAGACAAAAACTTAAGTTTTAATTTTTGTCACTCTAAATTAAACATACTAAATTTGAACACTCTGTAGAACTGCAGCACTAGGTCAATGATCTAGAACGTACCTACTTTGTTCCATAAATCCTTGAACTTTGACACGCGACGTTGCCACTCTGTGCAATCTATCGCTCAGGCATTTTACTTATTAGCCTAAAATGTAAAATCGGTACACGGTAAGTAGGTATTGTACCTACGTTCTCTAAACAGAGTGTTTGACTTTTACTGAATTTATTTGATATTTATTTTGTTTGAAAAATTAAGTTTCTTAATTTTTCGTTTTTTAATTTAATAATCAATTTTGTTATACTTCTGTGGACGAGTATTGCTCGTGATTTCATTTATTGCCCATATGTCGAATCCATACTGTATATATATTTTTTAAGTTAAAATACAACTGAGTATTTTGTGAATATTTCAAGTGCCTACCTGTTGCCATTGTTGATATCGAGCAAAAAAGGGCAAAAAAATCGCGTTTGTTGTATGGGAGCCCCCCTTAAATATTTATTTTATTTTGTTTTTAGTATTTGTTGTTATAGCGGCAACAGAAATACATAATTTGTGAAAATTTCAACCGTCTAGCTATCGCGGTTCTTGAGATACAGCCTTGTGACAGACAGACGGACAGACGGACAGACGGACAGACGGACCGACAACGAAGTCTTAGTCATAGGGTTCCGTTTTTACCCTTTGGGTACGGAACCCTAAAAACGTTACAGTGAGTCAAGTAGAGAAGAATTTTTCAATTCTTATCAGCTTGAAACAAACTTATCAGCTTTATAATATTATAGTATAGATTTAGGATGTAAAGTAACGATAATAATATAGGTACATAGAATTTTATTTGAAAATTCATAACCTTTGAAATCGTATCTTCTTACTAGCGCAATAAGGTTGAACTTCATGTAAAAGCAAACTTCGGTAGGTATTGGTAATTCCGTTACAAAGTTCAACCTTATTGTTTTAGTAATAAGATCGTGCTGCGGACGAAACGTTTATCTTAAACAATGCGTACTGACAAAAGGCTTTTTGTAGGTATAATTAATTGGCTAAACTTCACACACGTTCGTGATGGGGTAAGTATCCATATTTTTTTCAAAATTTCAAGCAGATTATGTTATGGGTTTTCAGCATTTAATTTCGTGAAAATAAATAAAAATCTTTTATTTTGAAACAATAACAGATATAATAGGTATTATAAAAATAGTTAAAGGATGATAACTACAAAAGGTTATAACTCTGGCGCAGCTATCAATAATAGAATAGAAGAGCAAGGAACGCGCTAAGACAGGTGACCGCCAGCCCGTCAGTAAGTAGGTAATAAAACCCGGAAAAGGTCATTAAAACCTGCTTGAAATTTAATAAAAAAAAAACTGGCCAAATGCGAGTCGGACTCGCACACGAAGGGTTCCGTACCACAAGGCGAAAACGCCGAAAAAAACACGTTTGTTGTATGGGAGGCCCCCTTAAATATTCATTTTATTTTGTTTTTAGTATTTGTTGTTATAGCGGCAACAGAAATTCATAATTTGTGAAAATTTCAACTGTCTAGCTATCGCGGTTCTTGAGATACAGCCTGGTGACAGACAGACGGACAGACAGCGAAGTCTTAGTAATAGGGTCCCGTTTTTACCCTTTGGATACGGAACCCTAAAAAGGAAATGTTTTTCTGATATGAGATTATACCTACCTGTCTACTTATCAATATTCATCGAGAGCGTGAAATTTCGCTAATTAATTGTATAACGAACGGTGTATACCGTACTACTTACCTACCTGTTTAAATGTAATATGAGTAGGTAGTTACTACTTAATACTCTAAGTAATTTTCCAACAAATATGTAAAAATTAAGGATTAAGTAAAACATCATTGATTATAAGCTTTCATACGTATTTTAAGCATTGCGCTGGGCGTTTCGATTAAAGTATTCAACCTGCTACTATAGAACTATTATTAAGTAATATTTATAATATACCTATATAATAATATATTTTGTATAAATTTGGGAAGAAATCAGGGTGTTTAATAGGGAAATCTTGAAACGAAAATTTGGCACCGTAACTACCGCCGCCGGGCCACCAACGCCAATCGCTTCCATATTTGGTAAATAATTAAGTAGTAATTAAGTAATTATTAATTTCGTCCAATCATGGCTAGGTATATTACAGAACAGTCGGTCTCTTCTAGCTCATTAAGGTCTTTGATCGTCTCGACACTTGTCAATTTAAAATCCCCACTCACAAAATCAATTTATCGGTTAAGAACCGGATTTACCGAACCGGTTTCAGGAAGCAAGCTAAAGTGGCAGTGGGCTGGCAATGTTTGTCAAACGACCGGCGGCCGATGGAGCAGATGAATCTTGGAGTGGAGAAGGGTAGTGTGATGGGCCCCCTGCTAGATGGACCGACGACCTTAACTCCTCAAGCGTCAAATGTATACACCAAGTGTACATAAGAGAAAGTGCTCGAAACGTCAACGGTACACCAAGTTTACACAACAGTGTCATTATTAAAACAATGATTTTACTTTGCCCATTGAACTACTCCGTCGCGTGGGGTCTTTCAACAGGTAGGCGAGCAAACCTGTGAGAGGTTAGAAGATACAGACAGACAGACACGACAGACTGTATACGGAAGGAGAAGGACAGAGTGTTGTGGCTCCCCCAGGGAGAGTACAATGAGTTGCAGTGGCCTGCGTTAGATAGGCTGAGTTAATTTACCTAAATTTAGATTAACTAAAACTAGCAAGTCATTTCTTGTAAACTGCATCCGTTTTTATAACAACTTTTTGGCATAATTTCTTTATTATTTGACATTATATACAGACACTTGAAATTTTTCATCTCTTTATTAGTGGTTTTAATGAGAATCATAACACTCGGTTTTAGTAGGTTTTTATTATTATTTTTATTTTTTTTGTTATCTATCCTTTTGATAGATTTTTATTTTGTAAATGTGAGGACTTTGTAGGCCTTATAGACTTTAGATCTGTAGACCATTTTCTATTTTATCAAGTACTTGGTACTTGTTGACAGGCTTGCGCTGTCCTCCCATACCTACTGTAATCTGGAAACATTGTAAAAGCCAATTATTTTTAAAAAGAGTAACCATGGAGTTTCTTGCCGGTTCTTCTCCATAGGAACCGACCAATTGGAACCGTGCACCTAGCTTCTGACGTTTAATAAGTGCCCATGTAGGTTTATGTGAAATAAAACATTTTGATTTTGATTTTTTTGATTTTGAATTGATTGATTGACTCAAGAAAAGACACCAGGAAATCAGGTGCGACAAGGTAAAAATTAAAAAATAAACATTCATATCTCTTTATTGAAAAAAATAGATATACATTTTTTTTTTGGTTGCTATTTTCCCAACGTCAAACAGTGGAAAGTGTTAAAGCATGTACGATAAGTAAGATGTATAGGATAACATCAATTGAACATTGATCACATATTCTTATTTATTCACAAAGACACAACAATTACAATTTACAAGCTAACAATAAAATATTTAATAGGTATATACAACATACAACATAGGCACAACATAGGCACTATGCTGGGTAACAACCCAGCATAGTGCCTACGTTGGGTGACGGTAGCGCCTGAAGCCAGAGGCTCGGCTCTCATTCACCCACAGCCAGCAGGCGGGTGTGAGCAATGGTAAGTTGAATGATACATAATTAGGAAAGTATGTCGATAAAAAAATATTTGAATCCATTCAGTAGTTTCTGTGAAATTATCTAAAAGACATTGTATACTTACAAAGATAAAACACTCCTCAACTTTCGTATAGGTACTTCTTCAGAAGGCTGACGTGAATATTATAGGTACCTACTCGTACCTAGGTATACTCCTAGGTATACCAACAATATCATATATTTTTTGTAATTATATACATAACATCCCCCAACATAACAAGCTCATGACTTATAATATGGTGTTAGTGTATGTACAGACGCCAGCACATCAAGTTACTACAATCTGTCAAATTTCTTTAATAGGTTTTCAACTTTATCGCTAAAGCATAAGGTTCAAAGTTGATTAGGAAAATTTGACAATTTCGGGTAGGTTGATTACCTAAAGGGCAGCGAAATTTTTTTTTATTTTTTTTTTACTTATCTCGGGACCATGGGGTCCCGGTCCTTTGGAAGGCGTACGAGGGGCCGAAGCCAACTCGCAGAGGCCCTTAGGATATTTTAATGAAATGTGGCACCAACCGAGGATTATCCCTGTATGCACTATGCAAGTGCACCCAAGGATAACCCCCGATTGGTGCAGGACAATTTTTTAAAATTTTTGATTTAAACGTTGCCCCACACTAGGCATTTCTCCTGTATCGTAGGTGCGTTTACAAACATTTAAACTCACATACACAAACAGCCAGAGACTTGTAGGTCATACAAATATTTGTTCCGTGCAGGAATCGAACCCGCGATAAGCAGCGCAGCAGTCAATTGCTTAACCACTGCGCCAACCGTACCGTCTACTATTGCAGGATACGGAAAAATAAAAAGTTGGACTATGGGTTTGGGGGGTTAAAATGGACTGGTTACCAAGAACTATGGAAGAACTATGACCCCTGCCTGATCAATGTTTTATATATACACGGATAAAATGGAGGGGGTGACTTGCACACTCAATAATGGGCCCCCGGAAACGGTCGCAGGAGAGGTATTCCACGGTTATCAGGACAATCCCGGAAGTACGGTCAAGATCCCTACCAGCATCTTACTGGAATACTTCCTTTCTCCGAGCAAGTTTGCTCTTGCGAATCTCCGCTCAAGCCGGCTAATAAAGGCAAGAATGAGGTGGGAGCTCTGTTCCTCGTCATTGTTCACTCCAGCCGGCCAATAAAGGCAAGCCAGAGGTGAGGAACAAGACTTCTCACAATATTATTATCTTTGTCCGGAGTGGCTAAATAGCCAGATCGGGCCCTGCCCACCTAATACATTATGTTTCAATTTAAATATTCTAAATAAATTTTGTTAACTTTGTTTTAGGATATAATTTAGCCCCGATAGTATGTTATTTGATTTAACGAAAATTCTGTTACTACATTGTAATATTCTATGCCTACTTATTTGATATTTCGTACACCGTTATCGGCAAAATATATCTATATTGTTTAATAATTTTATAAAATATATTTTTATGCTTAACAAGTATCTATCAAAATACATTTTTCAGTTTAACAAGTTTTAATAAATACTTTGAATTTGACTTCCTAATTAAGCGTTGCACTACTTGATGTTAGTAAAAACGAGGAACAGATTTTGAACATATTTACATTCTTTAGAAGTAGGTACTATCGGCTCTGCCATTACGCAAATATTTAAGAAATTCTTAACTAAATTCTTAAATCAAAATTATTAACCCAGAGATAGTACTTATTGAGATTTAGGCTATGCCACTATATGCACGCGTCTGGATTGAGGGGCCAAGTTATTTAATCATAACAGTTTTAATTCACGTTTAAGAAATTCAAGGCCCTTTGCTTTATGTTTTTACTATTTTTAAATAATTTCCCTATGTCTTATTTCGTTTCGCAACGGTTCAAAAAATAGGCTCTCAATCCAGATGCACATTCCGACCAGCGCTCTTGCTGCAGGATAGGCCATGGTGTCCGAGGCAGTCGACTGCTGCACCGCATTGACAGCGATGTGGAGCTCCGCACGGAGCGCCCAGACGCAAACATGTAGCGAGCGCCTGCTCGCTACATGTTTGCGTCAACATAGGCAACATACAACATAGGCACAACATGGGCACTATGCTGGGTAACAACCCAGCATAGTGCCTATGTTGGGTGACGGTAGCGCCTGAAGCCAGAGGCCCGGCTCTCATTCACCCACAGCCAGCAGGCGGGTGTGGGCAATGGTAAGTTGAAAGATACATAATTAGGTAAGTATGTCGATAAAAAAATATTTGAATCCATTCAGTAGTTTCTGTGAAATTATCTAAAAGACATAGGTACATTGTATACTTACAAACATAAAACACTCATCAACTTTCGTATAGGTACTTCTTCAGAAGGCTGACGTGAATATTATAGGTACCTACTCGTACCTAGGTATACTCCTAGGTATACCAACAATATCATATATTTTTTGTAATTATATACATAACATCCCCCAACATAACAAGCTCATGACTTATAATATGGTGTTAGTGTATGTACAGACGCCAGCACATCAAGTTACTACAATCTGTCAAATTTCTTTAGTAGATTTTCAACTTTAGCGCTAAAGCATAAGGTTCAAAGTTGATTAGGAAAATTTGACAGTTTCGGGTAGGTTGATGTGCTGGCGTCTGTACCTAAAGGGCAGCGAAAATTATCATTATTATTATCCTTGCCCGGAGTGGCTAAATAACCAGATCGGGCCCTGCCCACCGAATACATTATGTTTCAATTTAAATATTCTAAATAAATTTTGTTAACTTTGTTTTAGGATATAATTTAGCCCCGATAGTATGTTATTTGATTTAACGAAAATTCTGTTACTACTTTGTAAATTTCTATGCCTACTTATTTGATATTTCGTACACCGTTATCGGCAAAATATATCTATATTGTTTCATTTTATAACATATATTTTTATGCTTAACAAGTTTCAAAATATATTTTTGAGCTTAACAAATTTCAATAAATACTTTGACTTTGATCGATGTTAGTAAAAACGAGGAACAGATTTTGAACATATTATTTACATTCTTTAGAAGTAGGTACATAACAAATAATAAATACTTTGACTTCCTAATTAAGCGTTGCACTACTTGATGTTAGTAAAAACGAGGAATAGATTTTGAACATATTTACATTCTTTAGAAGTGGGTACTCTCGGCTCTGCCTTTACGCAAATGCGATTCGTCCGGGATCAAATCGGGCAGTACTAAGGACTGAGACCGACGACGTGGTGCTGCATCTTCGTGCGGATAAGCACTCATGCTGTAATAGATAATGTCATCACATTTTAAGCATTTTTTTATTTTTACCTAATTTATTTACGAGCACTGTTTTTGGTATAAATTAGGTACTTACTGATTGAACCAGGCGGGATGACGGTGGGACGGATGCAACCGACCAGGCATTCTTGCAATATTATCTCTGGAGCTTCTGAAAAGTTCACATAAGTATATATTATTAAAGTAATTGAATCAAGAGGCATAAATGTAGAAATATATGTTTAATTACATTTAAGACTACATTATAACAATTTTCATACGGGAGTAAAATTATCTATCAAAAGTTACACACTATCATTTCTTTTTATTATTTTGAATAGTGTTCCTTTTTATATATGGAGGTTCCGTAGCTTCACCTTCTATGCAACTTCCTTGAGAGTCTTGATATATTATGCAAACTCTAACATCTTCTCTTGAAGCTAGGGAACAACACAGTCTTTAAATGTGCACCCCAATCTGGCGACAAAGCATAGCCAGTCTTGGCTTATACAGTGCCTTCGTAAACATATCAGCAATTTGGTTTTCAGTACCAATCTTTGCAATCATCATAGTCCCATCAGCTATGGTTTCTCGTATAAAGAAATGTCGTAGCTTGATATGCTTGGTTCTGTTGTGGAACTCATATGGCGGATTTAGCGCAAGTTTGATGGCCGACTCGTTATCCACATGGAGAACAGGAGTCATCGTTGATTGCTCTATTTTTTCAATCAAACGTTTCAGCCATATTATTTCTCTTGCAACTTCACTAGCAGCTACAATTTCGGCTTCTGTGCTAGAGATCGCGACTGATGTCTGTAATTTACTTCTCCATGATATTGGACCTCCGTAAACACACACAAGTCCTGATGTCGATCTTCCAGTGTCAGGATCCCCACCATGATCTGCATCGCTGTAACAGACTAGTTTTTTCTGCATGCCTTTTCTGTACGTAATGCAGTTATTTCGAGTACCATTCCAATACCGAAATATCCTTTTCACTTTTACGATATCTCTTTTTGTAGGAGCTTCTAAGTATCTGGATGCAACACTAAGAGCATAAGCTATGTCAGGCCTTGTCCCCACCATCAGATATGCGAGGGCTCCAACCGCTTCTCTATAAGGAAATTAATTGGCTCCTCCAGCATCTTCTCTCAATTCAGAGTCTTTAACTATAGGTGTAGCGGCAGCCTTACTATTCTGCATACAAAATTTTTCAAGTACCTTCTTGGTGTAGGCACCTTGATGTATTTTGATACAATCTTCCTCTTTTTTAATTTCAAGTCCTAGGAAGTAATAGGAATTTTTGTTACTTTGGACCTTTATTTTAAATCGCTTCTTTAAATTCTCGAGAAAACTATCGATTTGTGCCTGTGAAGTGCCAGCAATCATGCCATCGTCAACATACAGAGTTAGAAGTAATCTGCCTTCTCCCTTTTTCATAGAGAATATGCAAGGATCTTCTCCAGATTTGAATCCTTG
Organism: Mesoligia furuncula; assembly: GCA_916614155.1. Taxonomy (NCBI): domain Eukaryota; kingdom Metazoa; phylum Arthropoda; class Insecta; order Lepidoptera; family Noctuidae; genus Mesoligia; species Mesoligia furuncula. The sequence continues at coordinate 34,903,871 of OU744790.1, forward strand.
TTTTAGAAGAAAGGTTTTAATGCAATTGTTCCAACACAACGGTGGTTGTTTAAGTCCTAATAGACTGCGTTTCAATTTGCATAGTTTGCTAGTTCCGTCGTTATATCCTTCTGGCTGTTTGACGTAAATTTCTTCTTTTAAACTTCCATAAAGAAATGCGGTAGATACATCAAATTGCGCAAGGGTCATGCTATCTCGAGCAGCAATGCTTAGTAGCGTCCTGATTGAGCTCATTTTTGCGACTGGACTAAATGTTTTCTCATAGTCAACGCCTTTCTTTTGAGAATAACCAACAGCTACTAATCTGGCTTTATACTTCTCGATATTTCCATTCGGGTTTCGTTTAATCTTGTAAACCCATTTAGTTGAAATGGCTTTGCGTCCTTTGGGCAATAATATTAAGTCCCACGTTTCATTGTCTTTCAAGGAACTTATTTCATCATCCATAGCATTGCGCCATTCATTTTTATCAACAGATTTCATTGCATCTTTGAACGTCTTTGGTTCTTCTTCATGATCATAGACCTTTTCAACACAATTTAGAACAAATTCATCAAATCTACCAGGTGGTTTGATTGTTGAACGATCTCTTAAAGTCATTCTATGTGAAACTTGTTCTCGACGTTGATCAAAATGAACGTTTTCTTGAGATGCTTCTTGAGTTTGAACATCTTCTCTTAATATGTTATCTCTAGACTCATTTTGAAGATCTGTATCACGATGCGGTATAATACTTCCAGTTGATGAAGTGTCATCGACATCAGGGTCAGATTCAGCAGTATCAAAATTAACAGAGTCATTGTTTGGATCAATCGGTACATTTGATTCAACAGTTTCTTGATCGTGTGCCATCTGTGAATCTTCTGGTATGATAGGCTGTGTCGCTGGTTCAAGAGAGGGTATTGGTATACCAAAACTGTTTTTGTCTACCTTAGGTGCCTCCACTGCTGTCTGATCTATAGGTTTTTCTATGAGAGGACGTTCATCAAAAATTACTTCTCTCGATCTGATCAGGCTATAATTTTCTTTAGACCATATACGATAGCCATCATCTCCATCATATCCGATAAGTATGCCTTTTTCTGCTTTCTTACAAAGTTTCTTTCGCCTTTGTTTTGGTACATGTCCATAACATGTCGATCCAATTATCCTCAAGTGTTTGAGGCCTGGTTTCTTTCCAAAAAATAATTCGAAAGGTGACTTTCCTTCAACTGTTGTTGGTCCCGTTTGATTAAGTATGTAGACAGAAGTATTAATTAATTCCGCCCGAAGACCTTGTGGTATTTCACCATGAGCATGCACGGGATTGTCCGAAACTCAGCGGGATTGTCCGAAAGGGTTACCGCTGGCCCGGAACATAAAGGGCTAAGGAAGGAACACGGGTGGATTTTAGTCAGTAAGAGTCTGACACTCCCTTCCGCTCCACCCAGAGCGGGAGGAGTCATTTGATGATTTCCCATCCTCAAAAAAAAAAAAAAAAAAGCAGTTTCTACTATAGTCCTATTATCTCGTTCCGAGCATCCATTTTGTTCAGGAGTACCTATAAGGCATAGTGAAACGCTGTTTTATACCATTCTGTCTAAATGTATTGCATACCTGCTCATTATCGGATTCTCCTCCATTATCGCTTAGGAACTCTTGTACAACATGGCCAGCGGTTGTTATCTCAGCTAGAAACTGTTTAAGTGAATAAGCTCTCCAGGCTTCGTCGCTCGTTCTCGTGTTCCGAACTTCAACCTGTGTGCTTTGCCATTAATACAACCTTCACATAATTCTGTAGTTTAGTCCAATTTTATGTCAAATTCCTTGTCTACTATCTTTTTAACATGTTTTTTGTTTTGATGTCCTAAACGTTCATGATACAATTGTAACGATTGTGAATTTGTGACAGTATTAACTTCTTGCTTTGGTTTAACAATTTTAACATTAAGTATGTAAAGCCCACCAAGCTTTCTTCGCTTCCCGTTCACTATTTCTTTACCGTTTACCTTCAATGTACGTAATTATGTGCGAGATTCGAATATACTATTCTGTTGTTTGTCTTGAGCAGCAAGAACTGTAATGCTGGAATATACCATACATCTTTTAAAAGAAGCGGTTCGACTCGTCCATCTACATATGCATCGAGGCGTAGAGTTCCTTTACCAATAGCATTGATTGTCTGTCCAGATGCTGTAGTGACAGTGTGATTATTTTGAAAATATTCAAAGCTTTCAAATAAGTCTGACCTATTCGTAACATGACTAGTTGCGCCATTGTCAACGTACCAACTATTTTTATCTGCTTCTGTTGTATCTTCAACTGACAGAATTGTTAAATTCACGTTGTTCACACTGCTGGTCGAATTCTTTGGTGGTCTTCCGTCGGAAATCCATTACGACATTTCTTGACAATGTGACTGACCTGTCCGCAATATTTGCACTTTAATTCCTTTTTCTTAAAGTTGTCCTTACTCTTCTCAGATTTTACTACAAGAGCTTTCACATAAGTATTACAATCGGCTTTATTTATTAGCGCTCTTTCATAGGCACATAACTGTATTGTCAGATTCTCAATGTTTCTATCCTGTTTTGCCATCACAAGCCAACTTGACTTAAATGCAAAAAACTGTTCCGGAAGTGTATCCAGTATCTTGCAAATTATTATATTACAGGTAAATCGTTTCCTTCTAATTCAGTATTCAAGTCGTAGAACAATGATTTTACTGCAGATATATGTGTGGTCATATCATGCTCAGGATCTTTTTGGTAGCTGAAGAACTTCATGCATAAGTCGTAGCTCTTATCTTCTGTAGCTCCGTCATATAGCCTGGGAAGTTCATCCCATATGTCCTTTGCTGTGCTGAATCTCATCACCTTGTGCAACATATCCTCAGTCATATTTGCCGAAAGTATTAATTAAGCAGTGTTATCTAACATTTCAAAATTGTTTGACTCCTTTAAAAAAATTTCTATTATTTCGGGTGTGGCCAACGCTCCTGGATGAGTAGGCATTTTAATTGTACCCTTTATAACATCCGTTGTACCTGGAAAACTTTTAAGTAATCGAGTAATCATGAATTTCCATGTTTGCCAATTTTGTCCATCCAATTTGTTTATTTCGATCTTTGCCCCAGCTACAGACTGCATGATGACGATCGTAAATTTTACTTATTGTAGGTACGTTTCGACTTTCATAAAAAAAATTAGATTCTTACTTGTATCTTGCTATCCACCCATAGAATTTAGCCTCAGGCAACTCAACGCTCTGCTACCAAATTAAAGTAATTGAATCAAGAGGCATATATGTAGAAATATATGTTTAATTATATTTAAGACTACATTATAACAATTTTCATACGGGAGTAAAATTATCTATCAAAAGTGACACACTATCATTTCTTTTTATTATTTTGAATAGTGTGTTCCTTTTTATTTATGGAGGTTCCGTAGCTTCACCTTCTATGCAAACTCCTTGAGAGTCTTGATATATTATGCAAACTCTAACATATATGTACGCATCTATTAACAGAGGATTTAAAAGAACGAATAGGTAAGAGTCTTTGGTCAACTGGACCCACTTGGAACTGGACCCGCGGGTCCAGTTGACGTAAACAATGGAACCCACAATCATTTACGAAGACTAATTTTGATAGTGCTACAGTTACTTAATACTTACGCCAGGTTTTCTTGAATTTCGCGGAATCGCCGATCGAATTCATCCTCCTCATTTCTCGCTCGTATGGCTATTGCCAGGGGACTCCTGAAAAAAAACCCAATTAAATTACCGTCAACAATAAATTGTTCTATGATATGCTTATCGGGGATATGTTCAAAGCTTAAGGGGGAAGCGCTAAGGTAGCCCGCGAAATTCAAGTTTTCTTACGTTTTTAGAATTATAATATAATTATTACAAATAAATATTATTATTATAATTTTACAGAATTATATCTGTGTGGTGCCGGATGTCTGTGTGGTGCCGGACTTAAAGAATAGCACCACCCCATACTTCCCGTGGGTGTCGTAAAAGGCGACTAAGGGGCGTACCGGAGAATGGGCAGCAGCGTTCTCTATGCATTCCACCACCATACCATACTGCGATCGCCCACCCGCCTGCCAAGCGTGGCGATTATGGCAAACCCCCCCCTTTGGAGGGAGGCCTATGTCTAGCAGTGGACGTCTTTCGGCTGAAATGATGATGATGATGACAGAATTATAGTCATTAGAATCAGTAATACAACTTGATAAGTTAGTATAATCCCCAAATGTCAAGATTTCATGAAATAGTCCTTCAGAGGGATTACCTAGTTGGTCTTAGAGATTTGTGTTGATGACTTTAATGATTATAATACTGTAAATACATATTTGTTACGGTTGCGAATCATATTTTAATCAACGTAAAACTTGATACTGACCAGCAAATTGCAAAAAAACGTAAAAACAATTGAATTTCGTGGGCTACCTTAGCACTTTCGCCTTAATACGATACGTCTAGATCATTGACTTATATATTGAAATCATTGGTCTCGATGAACTTGGGTCTACTCCTTGTTATGATGCGTGGAGCCGTGGACAGGTTTGTATATTGATCTATAAATAAAAGGACTGGACTCTTTAGCTACTATGTATTCGCCATGACGCGGTAATTACAACAGACCGGAAGACAAGAAGTGAAAAATGTTTCGGTGACCTTTTTGGAGAAACCAAAGGTTTTGTCTGTGCAATTATGGACGAAGTTATGATTATGAACAATTATCGGAGATATATTGGGAAAGACGGCACGGTTGACATCTATGGGGCATGCCACCGCCCGGGGGAATCAATCAGGCATATTAACTCCGGGTGTTCTCGTCTAGCTAAAGGAGATTACTTGCTTAAACACAACCATGAAGCTAGGATAATCCATCAGCAGCTTCCTCAGAAATACAGCCTTGTGGAATCGGAGGTGCCGTACTACAGGTATGTGCCCTGTCTGCCTGATATAGTGGTGGTGGATACATCAGAACGGCGCGCAATGATTGTTGACATATTTAACCGTCCCGCATGATGAGAATCTCGTGAGAGCCGAGAAAGATAAACAAAACAAGTAAGTATCTTGACTTGGCTCACAAAGTTGTTGACATGATTGATGTGGATTCAGCGGTCATTGTGCCGATAGTCGTGACAGACAATAGCCAAGAGCCACGACCAACACCTGAGGAGGCTTTCCTTGGGCAGCTGGATCAAGGGCTTGATTCAGAAAGCGGTACTTCTGGACACGGCCAGCATTGTTAAGAGGTTCCTCTCTCTGGAGCCTTGATCGCCGGTTGCTTGGACCCTGTTCCCGATACCAGTGGGCTACTATTTTATATTTTTAAATGTTTTTATATAAAAACATTTTTCTAATATTAGGTCTTTACCTATGAAATTGCCGTTTTGTATGAAAAAATATAAACGATTTTTTTTCATGTATTTTTTATTTGTATTAATCGAAGTAATCACCCATGCAATCAATGCATCTTTGCCAACGAAGTGGCAGTTTATTGATGCCCTTCTTAAATAAATCAGCTGGACGGGAGGCAACAAATTCTTCAAAGGCATTTTGTACTGCCTCTCGGGTATTGAATTTTTTTCCCTCCAAGAAGTTATCCAAATTCTGGAAAAAGTAGTAGTCTGTAGGCGCAAGGTCTGGTGAGTAGAGCGGATGACAGAGAGCTTCCAACCCCAGTTCTTGCAACTTGGAGACCGTCTGCTTTGCAGTATGAGGTCGCGCGAAGACGACCGCGAGGTTCATTTTTCAGGTCGAAATTTCCAGAACGGAAGCGAGCAAACCAATAACAGGTGGTGCGTTGGTTTGTAGTGTTAGCTCCGTAAACGTCGTTGATGTTGCATGCCGCTTGTGCCGCGTTGCTGCCACGACGGTACTCATATTCCATAATTACTCAAATTTTTAACGTATCCATGACGACGAAAAAGATTGAAATGCGATGAAAATGTAACACTAATCAATAAAAAAACTGGCAACACTCGAACTGTTTACATCTCCGCGTATTTAAAATTAGTAAACAATAAAAATAAATATCTAAGTGGTATCTAAGTGGCGCAACAAAGTGTAATAAGTATTTTGCAATGGTGATATTGTTGGTGACAATTTTTAACCAGTGAAATTTCAACTAAGACAATAGTGTAATACGAAAACTAAAACCAGTGCTAAACTCATTATACACAATAAATTGGTGCTTCCTCTAACGTAACAACGTCAAAACTCAAACATTTGGTAGGAATAACTACTTGTGTGGCAATTTTATGAACCCAAGTGATTAAAACTAAAAACCAATAAATAATTAATACCGTTTCGAAAAGATATTTTAAAAAATGGACTTTGGACCCTAAAGATTGTACTACAACTAGCTCCAAAACGGCCACTAGTGCTCATAAAGGGAACTAAAAGAACTACGCTACTCGCCGCCAGAGGGCCAAACCTACCATTAGTGTTACCAACGTAGAAATAATTAAGTATTTGTACGTAAAATTACTAGCATGGGGGACGAAAACATAACGCTGAGAAAAAAACAAATCCAGTCTACCTCGTTCTCAGAAACGTCACTTTTCGATGCTACAGTTATGAGTATGCCAGAAACTTCACTGCGAGATGATGAAACCATTGTGACGCTACAGGAAGAGATCAATGATTTAAGGATTAAGTTGCAAAGCGCGAATAAGGAGGTTGACAACTTGCTCTGTGAGAATGCAAATTTAAAGTCAGATCTGGATAAATGTAATCGTGTTATAGAATTATATAAGAAGGTGGGTGCAGGAGAAGCCAAGTGTGCCACTCCAGGTTCTAAACGAAAGGTTTCAAGCACGAAACACCAAGTCAGTAGCCTAACATCAACCCCAATAAAACAGTATTTTGGAAATAAATCTACATGTCGAATGCAAACTTTGAATAAGGAGACCCAAACCAGTAATCTCACTCCTCATACGCCAGCAAAATTAAAACGTCAAACATCGACAGCCTGTAGTACTATACAACTAGGAAAGGAAAATGCATGTAAACAAACACAAACAGATGTAAATATTGCCAATACGACATCTATTCACCAAGACAGCAAAACCGAAATAACCAATACTACTACACCAACAAAACAAATTATTAATAATTCGGAAAACAGTAATTTAAAACGTAGCAAAATTTGCATCATAAGCACCGACAACACGAATAATTTGCTTAACATTGCAGAAAGAACTATAGGTAAATGTGAACTTTGCCACTACATCACACCTCATAGAAATGTCCAAGCACTCCTGAAAGGCATCACAGAAAAACTAGCAAACTTCACCGTGCAGGACTACTGCATTATACTGATAGGTGGCGAGGACTTCAAAGTCACATGTAAATATTATGACATTATTTTATTAATAAGAAAAGTTTTACAAGAAATCACAAATACAAACATAATTATATGCACACCAACGTACAAATTCTTCAATAATAATTACCTATACAATTCAAGGGTGGAAACGTTCAATAACTTATTATATCTGGATACAGTTACTCATGGACATGCATATTTTCTGGATAGCAACAACAATTTAAAATACGATGATACCATGTTCAATAGACGCACAGGCATGATAAATTACTCCGGAATGAAATCTATTTTTAATGATATTTATGATATGATTATTTATATTCAAAGTGTCAATACTGAGTATGAAAATATATGTGGACTTGACATAAATGACAAAATGCATCCTAATTATAATTCGAATAAGTTTCAGACAACATCTGCGACTAGTACAGATGGACAAAACTCGCAGTTTTTTCTGTAATACTTTCAATATTCTGCACCAAAATATTGCCGGTTTGCTGAACAAATCGGACTTATTGACTATTCAATTGAAAAACCTTGAAAATCAAGGAACTATTGTAGACATTCTATGTATAACTGAACATTTTATTGCATCTGGCCATGAAAATTTGTTGTGCCTTCCTGGTTTCCATCCCGCCGCCTTCTTTTGTCGCAAAACAAATCGCGGAGGGACTTGTATTTTAGTTAGAACTGGGCATCAATATAAAGAACTGCCAGATATTGCGAAGCACTCTGTGTCAGGCGTTTTTGAAATTTGTGGCATTGAATTGACAACTCATTCTATTATTGTAATTTGTGTTTATAGAATTCCTAAATACAATTACTTGACATTTTATGATAAGCTTGACATTGTTTTGAGTAAGTTATGTTTGTTAAATAATAAAAAAATTGTTATTTGTGGCGATTTAAATATTGATACGTTAAAAAGAAATAGAACTACTCTGGAACTTGAGAATTTTCTACTGAGCTACAACTTGACATTAGAAATAAATGAACCTACCAGGCTTAGTAGTAACACATGTATCGATCATTTCGCACATAACATACGAAGAGGATGTAAAGCTGAAATTAAAGATCTCATCCTTTCTGATCACACGTCACAAATACTCAGGGTTCCCATAACAAAAACATGCCGCTTAAAATTCTGGAAAATTGTAAGAAAAGACTACTCTACAGAGAACCTTAAAAAATTCCAAGAATGCATTCGAAGTTTAACTTTTAAGGATGTATATGAAAGTAACGATGCCAATATAGCTTACAAAAGATTTTATGAAACGTTCTCCCTATTCTACAAACTTTGCTTTCCTGATAAAAATATAACTATTCATACTAATAAAAACGCAAAATGGGTATCGCGCGGCATAAAAAGCTGTAGTAAAAAACAAAGAAAATTACTGTGGACATACAGACTAAATCCTGTGTCAAAAAATAAAACTAATTTTAAAAAATACTCTTTACAATATAAGAAAATAATAAGACTAACTCAAAAAGCTCAAAATGATTACTTTATAAAAACCTCGCAGAATAAGTCGAAAGCTACATGGCAAATAGTCAATAGACCTAAAAATAACTCCCCCAAAGAACAAATAATGACCATTAATAAACGTGACCTGACCCTTTCAAAACCCACTGACATTGCAAATGCATTTAATAATTATTTTATAGATGAAATTGAGAATAATATAAAAACTGACATGGAATTCGACAATAAATTAGGCAATTTGACAAATCAATCAATGTTTATGCGACCTGTTCTAACAACTGACATTGTTACGGCTATAAGATCACTTAAAAATACAAGTACTGTAGGATTTGACGGTATGTCAACAAAGGTGATAAAACTTGTAACTGAACTTATAGCACCCGTATTAGCGCATATTATGAACCTTTGCATTGTTGACGGAGTTTATCCTGAAGACTTGAAGAAAGTTATTATTAAACCACTTCATAAAAAAGACAACAAAACCGATATGAAGAACTATAGGCCAATAGCTAAAATTTCTGTATTTTCCAAAATTTTCGAAAAAATTATTTATAAGTCTCTGTATTGCTATCTCAATAAATTTAACTTATTGTGCAAGGAACAAAATGGCTTTAGAAAGAATACCACGATCAACATGGCTATTTTTGATTTTTTACGTAGCATTATGTTAGCAGTAGACGAAAAAGCTCCCATTTGTGCTATCTACACCGATATGACCAAAGCCTTCGATTACGTAAAGCACGACGTCTTATTAGGCAAACTGCATAGCTATGGTATCAGAGGTAACATTTTAAAACTACTCGAATCCTATCTCTCCAACAGAATGCAATGTACAGAGATTGCAAGAGTATGTGAAAAAACAAAATTTGAAAAGAGTTTTTTATCTCATTCTAGATTAATAAAGTTTGGTGTCCCACAGGGCAGCGTCCTTGGGCCACCTCTTTTCTTAATCTATATAAATGATCTGCCAAAGGTGACTCAACATCAAATGGTCATGTTTGCAGATGACAGTACTGTCATGGTGAAATGTATTGATCGCAATATTTATCAAGATGACATAAATAATACACTATCGGACATAATTAATTGGCTTAATAATAATAATTTAGTTATAAACTTAAAGAAAACCAATATAATGCACTTTCACCAAAGAACTGTAGTACCAAAAGTTAATATCAGACATAGTAACTGTGACATTGAAGAAGTTAAAGTAGCAAAATTCTTAGGTTTATTCCTTGATAACCAGCTTAACTGGAAGGCCCACATAGATGACCTAAGTAAGAAAATAAATAAATCAGCATACGCACTTTTCCAAATTGCTAGAAAAATAAATATGGATGCGCTACTAGTTGCATATCACGGCTTAGTAGCCTCAATTTTGCGATATGGCATTATTTTCTGGGGAAATTCTACTGACAAAGATATCGTTTTTAAGGCACAAAAAAGATGCATAAGATCAATGTGTGGTCTGAAAACTGATGTTAGCTGTGTACCATTCTTTAAATCGCTGAAAATACTTACCTTACCCTCATTATATATTTTTGAAATTAGTGTTTTCGTCAAAACAAACATGAGGTTATTCGAAAAAGTATCAACGTTGCGCGATGTTGCGATTCGTAGCCAATACGCAAACTCTTTAAGCAATCAGCGCTGTAAGACTGCCTTAGTGAGAAAGAGCGTTCTAGGTATGGCACCGCGCATTTACAATAAATTACCCGATGTCATAAAAAATTTGAATGTTACACAATTTAAAAAAAAATTAAAACTGTTATTAATTGAAAAATGTTATTATACGACTGATGAATTTCTGAATGATAAATTAATGTAGACTTATTTATTTATTTGACTGGAGAAACAAATTTTAATTGAATATTGTGACTAATTGTAATTTATGATTATTTATTTATGCACTGACTTTAGAAATTATGCCATATTGTTTATATTTAGCATGTAACTATATTTGTACGCCTCTTGGCATAACATAGCGAGCTATGAACTTTAATTTAAGAACTGTATTCACTACCTATGTTACACAAATAAAAAATGATTATGATTATGATTATGATTATGATTAAACAAATGACTACTTTTGGAAAAAAAAAAATCCATGTTTTAAAATAAAATTAATTTGAAATTAGAATTCTTAGCTAAACAAAAATTATTTTGATTTGAAATGGCCAGTACTGCAGAACGGCAATTTCATAGGTAAAGACCTATTGTTTAAAAATATAATTTAGTGAAATAAAGGAAATAATAAAAGTAATACAACCGAATCCGTCGGTTTATGCGAAGAGTGGACCGGTACACTCAGAACCGCATGTTCCAGAGCGATGGAAGGTGGCTATACAGAGCTTGGGAGCGACCCAATTGTTGCACCCAAGTTTTGCCTTGTCTAAACTCAGAGTTGCCAGCACATCCTTGTATATAATTGATTCAAGGATTGCCCGTATTTGCGCTGCAGAATATGTAATTAAATTTTATTGAACGTCTACTCAAGTTTTTTTAACTTGTTTCGTCCATTCATGTTTGAATTATAGAAAATTATGCCATAATTGAATGCGATTTTATTGTACATAAGTACTTACGATTTTATTGCATTTGCTCTTTATACCTAAACCAGTTCTGAATGGCAACTAACTTGCCCGTATTGTGCAACAATTGTGCGTGTTGTTTAGACGGTGCCAGCTAATTGTTTCGTCAATTGTATGGTATGCCACATGCAATAAACTTGCACCATGTTGTGGCTTTACTCTCTACTAACAGACGGAAACGAAAGCCGCTCTGTTGTTTTTCAGAAAGCCGGGTTTAATTTGACCTGCGCCTTTCAAAAAGTTGCACATTACAATTTTATAGTTTAATTTTTTTTGAAATGCTCTTGACTCTAGTCTAGGTCAGAGATGATAGAGACAAAGTCGACGATGGAGTGAGCTTATCCAGAAGAAGCCTGTTCACTCTTACTTTGAAGAGATTCGGGTTGTATGCGCTCGGAAACACAGACGCAGGGAAAGAGTTCCACTCTTTTGCTGTGCGCATTATAAACGACATTTTAAAACGCTTAGTGCGAATTGGTGGAATAGCAACTAGGCAGGGATGGTAACTTGCTGTGCGTCTGGATGACCGAAGCTAGAAGGGGGCCGGTGGAATGAGGTCGTGGAGTTCTTGGGCAAACTCACCGAAGTGCAATCTGTAGAAGACCGACAAGCAGGCAACCTTGCGGCGATGAGCCAAACTGTGAAGCTTGGCATCCACCAGTTCTACGTCGCCAATGAGCCTCTTAGCTCTGCGTTCCACCGAGTCAAGCGCGGCAAATTGGTATTTCGCTAAGCCATCCCAAAGGTGGCTGCAATGTTCGGACTTGCGCTTTGTATAAGGTTAAAAGCAGGCGTGAAGGGTTAAAAGCAGGCGTGAAGTATCGCTTCACCTTATTTAGGATGCCCAGCTTCTTGGCCGCAGTTTGGGCTTAGTACTCGATGGTAGCGCCGAAGTTGAGACTAGACGTCAACTCCATGCTTAAGAGCTCGAGCCGATCTGTTACAGGAACAGATGTACCCCGAAAAGTAGGAGTCTGGTCAAAACGACTCCTTTTGGCGGTAAAAAGACACGCTTGTGTTTTGGTGGCGTTAAAAGAAACCAAATTGTCATCACCCCACTTGGAGACAAGGCTTAAGGTCAAATCTGCCCGCTCTACCAGGGCCTCTCTCAAAAAACGAACCTCGGCTCCGCTGACTTTTGCGCTGGACAAGTATCTCTCTGAAACAGTACTGTCATCTGCGTACCCAACAATGCCAGGCTGAAGAAGGTCATTGATGTGCAACAGAAAAAGAGTTGCAGAGAGAACAGACCCCTGAGGAACTCCGGCATCAATAGCCATAACGTGCCAGACCCTGTCAAAGGCCTTCGAGATATCAAGCGATACAGCAAGTGCTTCGCCGTGATTCTCGATGGCTTCGCCCCAACAGTGCGTGACATACACAAGCTACGTGCAAATCCAGCGCGAAAATAGTTTTTTTTTTTTTGCGTTTTTAAAAAATGTGCAACAGTAATGAAAGCTATGTCATATCACAACTCTTGGCGTGTACTTTATTTCATTCTATGGCAGCTAAGTTCAAATCCAGGGCGAAAATGTTTTTTTTTTTAACAAATCAATGGTAGCAAATCGATGATTCTTAACCCTAAAATAGTGAAAATAAAAAATAAATTTAGAAACTAAAATAAACTGATCTAGAGATACTTACGAAGAGCTGTGTGAGCTGTGTGCCATGTTCGTGCGAGCGCCACGAACGGCATGTGACCTGAAAAATGAAATGCAATAATATAACAATCTTCTTCTTATTAATTCTTACTGTCAAGTTTTAAATGTGAGACCTGACATTACGCCAGGTTTCCTCGAAGGGTTAGGCAGTGGTGTACCATAGGCATAGTATACGCATATTTCGCAGTTGGGTAAAATTGGGGGACCTGGGTCAAGGAGATCCAGGTCACCCCAATTTACTATTACTTTCATTCATTTTATTCGGAATAATGATCTAGTGACTCGTGGTTATATAAATCTAGGTGAAGGTAATCATGAACCAATGGGGATTAGCCCCAGCGGCTAGCCGCTTATTTCGCCTACTCTAGTAGCGAAAATAATGGGATTGTGTTTTCCGTAGCGCATGTACGCCGGAGCCTTGTTCTTGTAGCCCTTCAATCGACAGAGATTTTAGACGTTCTATCATGTCACCGTGGAGATCGTGCTCACGAATATGCCACGGGTCTTGTTGTAGTATTTCCCAGAGTAGGTAGGTGTCAGTGCGTCTAAGTAACTGAGCGGTACTCTTCAATGCCATTTTATACTGCCAATCAAGCTTGAGCAGGTTTGTTTTGCTGCAGGTATCTCGGTAGCAATTGTATTACTCCGTAGTCTATCATTGGTAGTAACTAGTAAGCATGCTTGAATGACTAGCAGCTTGACGTCGACACTTAGCTTGGAGCGATAGAAGATGATTGGGTATAGCCCTCCTTTGACTCTCTTGGCCCTTGCAATGTTTTCTTTGGCATGCTTATTCACCGAGAGTCTTTTGTTGACAGCTCATGGCGTGTACTTTATTTCATTCGATGGCAGCTAAGTTCAAATCCAGCGCGAAAAGGGTATTTCTTTTTGCGTTTTTTAAAAATGTGCAACATTGTGCAACAGTGATGAAACCTATGTCATATGACAGCTCTTGGCGTGTACTTTATTCCATTTTATGGTAGCTAAGTTCAAATCCAGCGCCAAAATAGTTTTTTTTTTTTTGCGTTTTTTAAAAATGTTCAACATTGTGCAACAGTAATGAAAGCTATGTCATATGACAACTTTATTTCATTCTGTGGCAGCTAAGTTCAAATCCAGGGCGAAAATGTTTTTTTTTTTTTAACAAATCAAATCGATGATTCTTAACCCTAAAATAGTGAAAATAAAAAATAAATTTAGAAACTAAAATAAACTGATCTAGAGATACTTACAAAGAGCTGTGTGAGCTGTGTGCCATGTTCGTGCGAGCGCCACGAACGGCATGTGACCTGAAAAATGAAATGCAATAATATAACAAACTTCTTCTTATTAATTCTTACTGTCAAGTTTTAAATGTGAGACCTGACATTACGCCAGGTTTCCTCGAAGGGTGAGGCAGTGGTGTACCATAGGCATAGTATACGCATATTTCGCAGTTGGGAAAAAGGGGGGGACCTGGGTCAAGGAGATCCAGGTCACCCCAATTTACTATTACTTTCATTCATTTTATTCGAAATAATGATCTAGTGACTCCTATGTTTCTAAGAACTGAATGATTTGAATAATCAATTTATACAATTTTTACATTTTGTGGTTGAGTTATGGTTGGTATCGTGATAAAAGAAACAAAGTATGCTGACAACTAAGTAACACATTTTATTATTATTTTTAAAAAGCATGAGAAGAATAAATAACCGATTACAAAACATCTATTTTCTTGATCCACAGTTGACATTTCATGATAGACATTTTCCATAATTGCAAAGGCTTCAGACATTGTTTTCGGTTGGGCGAGCTTGAATCGCTTTCTAAAGAAATTTAGTACGGTATGTACGGTAGGTATTAATGTTAAAGTAATACAATTATTATAATTATTAGACAATTCAGTAAATGATTCAGACACCACCACTCTTCACAACAGATAGATAGATAGATAGATGATAGATAGATTATTTTAAATAAATCAGTTAAGACAAGCACAAGCAGATACGCAGACAAAATAGATATTTCAAGCTGCCTGAGAGAAGAAAAGAAATAGACAGGGACTCAGGGTTGGATGAGCTACCCTCCATCAAGGAACACATACAAAAATGCGTAGAGGAGCTCATGCAGAGATTCGGCGACGGACGCTGGGCGCCCGTGAGCTTGCTGGACATCTCAAACAGAGATATGCGCGAGAAGAATTGCTAATAGAGGTTTATGTTCCAGAATTATTTGCATTAGTTTTAAAAAGAAAATCCAACCTTGTGGAGCTATATGATAAACTGAATGCGTATTTAAGAGCCATGGAAAGTCTCTGCATCAGTAAATTATGATATAAAGATTTATTAGCTAATTATAATATTGTAAAGAAAAGGTTGGATTAAAATACTAAAAAGCTGTTTTCAAGTGGTAAGTACCAAGACTATGATGCGATTTTGCAGGAGTGGCTGAGATTAGGTATTATTGTGCCTTCTGATATACATCATGGTCATAATACTGGTCATTATTTACCGCATAAAGCTGTACTTAAAGAATCTAGTCTGAAAAGCAAGATGAGGCCAGTCTTTCTTTTTAGAAGGAAAATCCAACCTTGTGGAGCTATAATATGATAAACTGAATGCGAATTTAAGAGCATTGGAAAGTCTCGGCATCAGTAAATACCAAGCATTTATCCTACCTCTTATAGAGTCTGCCCTGCCCCTTGATATTTTAAAGATTTGGGAGCGACAGAAGGGACATATACAGACTAAGAACCCAGAGGAAGTCCTAGTCAACCTGATTTGTTTTTTAAAAGCGGAGATTAAGAGGTGCCTTATAGCACATAATAATAATAATACAAAAAGGAAATGCAACCCAAGAACAACTGCCTATGGTGCGATAGAAATAATCACTCAAGCGCTGATTGTTATAAGTTGCACAATCTCACCGTGGAGGGAAGACTAGAAATTGTAAAAAAGATAAGGGCATATCCCATATGTTTTAAGCTTGGACATCTGGCAAAGTAGTACATACTCCTATACCTAGTAGACCTGTGCAAAATCCAGTCCAGGCGAATGATGGTTGTACCACGCTTGTTCCTAGTGAGCCTGAGAAAGTCACACGGTATGGCAGGAGAGTAGTGATACATAACATTATTTTGAAGATAAATAGTATAACGTTTCGTTTTGCTAAGTTTTGTTTACCTTTTCTGTGTTCGGAGGATGTTGAGGTTTTACTTGCGTACGAAACCACTATGGTCAAGTTGTTGATTTAGAATAAAAGTGAGTGACGTTTGACGACTCAGAAAAAAAAGACGTCTTTTATTACCACGAATTAATTAATATATAATGCGAATCTGATATAGGTATATAAAAAAAGCATCCAGAGATTCGGCGACGGACGCTGGGCGCCCGTGAGCTTGCTGGACAGACAGGTTTATATAATTGATCACTTGTTCTCGTTGCTGCTGCTGCTTTGAAAAAGGAATTGAACCAGATGTGAAGAATCCTGATATTTCAGAGGCGTTTTCCATAAATATCATGTTCTACTCGTCTTAGTTAATATTATTCGATCAGCGATATCAATGCACTCTTCCAGTAATCCATTGATTTGATTTGATGGCTTCAAATATGTTTAAATACATGGAATCGTGGAGCTGGAAACTTGATACATATACTTGCAAAGTTCAAAATGCAAGGGTGAAATTGATGGAGAATAATAATATGATGGTTGTATAAACTGATACATATTGTCGCTATAAGTGTTGATGATTTCGTCCTAAATCGGGGTTCTGTTCCCACGTGTGTGCGGATACAGGGTGAGTCCGTGGTGGATATCTCGTTCGCCAGCCCCGCTCTGTCACAGCGTGTCATTGAATGGCGCGTCATGGAGGAGGTGGAGACCTACTCCGATCACCGGTATATCCGTTTCGACGTCTCCGCCCAAACCTCCAGCGCGCTGGTCCAACTGGCCCCGAGTGGTCCGCGGTGGGCGCTGAAGCAGCTGGACCGGGAGCTCCTCCTGGAAGCCTCGATAGTGCAGGCCTGGGTGTCATCACCGGACAGGCCTGCAGATATCGACGATGAGGCGGAGTGGTTCCGGGAGGCCATGTCCGAGATCTGTGACGTGGCAATGCCTAGAGACCGGCCAGGACGCGCCCGACGTCAGGTGTACTGGTGGTCGCAGGAGCTGGAGACGCTACGCAAGGCGTGCGTCGATGCGCGACACCTGTACACCAGGCACCGCAGGCTCCGCAGGCTCCGCATCCGCCCTCCGGATGCGGAAGCCACGGAGGCGGAGCTGTACAAGGGGTACAGAGCGGCGAAGACCGCCCTCCAAGAGGCTGTCCAGCGGGCCAAGGATGTGGCCCGCGAGGAGATGGTGGAGACTCTGAACAGAGATCCGTGCGGAATAAACTCCGCACCTGGGCCCCCCCGCTGACGCAGAGTGTCCGCCCCCAGATGGTGGAGGAGGTGGTGAGCGCTCTGTTCCCTTCACGGGGGGAGCACACTCCCCCGCCCATGGCTCCGCCAATTGCGGTACCCGAAGCGAACCACGCGGACGACGACGTCATCCCTACAGAGACCGGGGCAGAACTGAGAGCGGCGGTAGGAAGGCTGAAGGCCAAAAATAGCGCCCCAGAACCTGATGGCTTGCCAGGTAAAGCCTGGGTCCTGGCCTCGAGGGCTCTCGGGCCTCGGATCGGGGTTCTTAAGCGCATGTTTGGAGAGAGGCCAGTTTCCGCTCCGTTGGAAGACGAGGAAGCTGGTCCTCATTCGGAAGCCAGGGCGCCCTGCGGACTCCCCGTCCGCATACCAGCCCATCGTGCTGCTCGACGAGGTCAGCAAGCTCTTTGAGAGAGTGATTGCGGGCCGCCTCGTCGGGCACCTGGTGAGGATAAGGCCGGATCTTGCGGACAGCCAGTTTGGCTTCCGCAAAGGGCGCTCGACGGTGGACGCCATCATTCACGACGGCGGACGCGGTGTCCCGGGGTGGGGTCGTCGTGGCGGTGTCACTCGACATCGCCAACGCGTTCAACACCCTGCCCTGGAGCTGCATTGTGGAGGCACTCCAGTATCAACGAGTGCCGCCCTACCTCCGTCGAATAGTCGAGGCTTATCTGACGGACAGAGCCGTCATCTACCCCGGTCGCGATGGGGAGTGGAACCGGCGAGAGATGTCGTGCGGTGTCCCGCAGGGATCGGTTGTGGGGCCGCTCCTGTGAGACATCGGTTACGACTGGGTGCTGCGGGCCGACCTCCCTGATGGCGTCAGCGTGGTTTGCTACGCTGACGACACGCTGGTCCTGGTGCAGGGTAGGTAGCATCAGGCGGCGGCCGACGCGATGACACGCGGGGTTGCGATAGTCGTGGAGAGGATCCGGCAGTTGGGTCTCGAGGTGGCATTGCACAAGTCCGAGGCCATGTCGTTTCGTGGGCCCCGGAACCCGCCACCATCGGGATCCCAACTAACGGTAGGAGGGGCTCACATCGGCGTCGAGATGACGATGAAATACCTGCGTCTCGTCCTCGACAGCCGGTAGAACTTCGTGGAGCATTTCTGACGTTTGACCCCCAAACTGGAACGGGCCGGGGCCGCCTTCAAGCGGCTCTTGCCCAACCTGACGGGGCCAAACGCCCCCTGCCGGAGGCTTTACGCGGGGGTCGTGCGATCCATGGCCCTATACCGGGCCCCGGTGTGGGCGCGTTCACTGCGGCGGCGAGTCGCCCACTACCTGAACGCGCCCCAGAAGGTAGCCACAAGGCTTATCCGGGACTACCGCACGATCTCGTTGTAATTCTAAAAATGTTATTTTCGTTGATTTGATAGTTACGATAACATACGTTGGAGGTGTCGATATTGAGGCTATGAAATAACTAATTTATTGAGGTTATGTTTGTTTTCGTCTCGGTTAAAACATTCTTTTCAAGCATGGTGTTAATAGTAACCCATCAAGACCAAGTATAAATGTTTTTTTTTTATAATTTTTTGCGCTGGTCGGATGGCACGGCACGCCAGCATTAACGACATCATCAGTCGGGTTCTTGTCACCGCCGGGGTGCCAGCTGTTTTAGAACCCAAAGGCTTGACACGCGACGATGGCAAGAGGCCAGATGGAATGACCATAATGCCTTGGAAGTTGGGTAGGCCTTTGGTGTGGGACGCTACCTGTGTCGACACCCTCGCGCAATCCCATCTTCTTAGCACGGTGGGCTGTGCTGGGGCGGCTGCTGCAGGAGCAGAAAACCTCAAACGGCGCAAATATAACAACCTTATTGGGAGCTATATGTTTGAGCCGTTTGGGGTTAAAACACTAGGGCCTTGGGGTCCGAGTGCTCATTGTGTATTTCGGGACATCGCAAAGCGGTTGGTTGACTCTTCACGTGACCAGAGGGCTGGCCTATTTTTAGCCCAAAGAATAAGCATTGCCATCCAATGTGGTAATGCTGCCAGCCTTTTGGGCACTGACAGCGATGCGGACGAATTTTTTTATGCCCTGAGCTCCTGTCTTTTTCTTTACCTTTTTTGATATATACTTGTATATACTATATAATATGCATATTTTAGTGTTAAGTTGTAAAATAGTAACATTGTAATTGAAATTTTAAAAATAAATAATAGCTAAGTATAAATGTTTTGAGTAAAATAGTCAAACAAATAGAAGAATCAGATGGTGATACTTCTTATACTCCCTCCGTAACTCACACAGAATCATCAATATCCATAAAATCTTTTCACATGGAGTCTACATCTGACTATAGCGAGATGCTAGAGGATGACAAAAAGAGGGAAGATTTAAACGCTTTAGAGTGCACCTTGAAGAAAATCCAAAAAAGACCCCGTTCTTATATTGACATTCCTTAAGGTTGCTTTTTTTTAGTTAACTTGATTCAAGAACAGAAAAATATACCGTTTAACCATATTTTGCTATGTACTTTTATGTTACCTTGCAATCAGTAAATTATAACTAAATAATTTGTATATTGTCATCATGTACCCATGGTTATTGTGTGTAAAGTGTATGTTGTAAGCAGTTGAAACTACTTATCTGTCATAAGCTTTGAAAGGTGAATCACTAGCCTCATAAAGTGCCCAAATTTTAATGTGTTAATGTAACTAAGGATAAGTACATTGTGTTTATTGTTTCATTGGTAAATAAAGATATTTGAAAATGAAAATGAATGACGGTATTTTACTAAGCCTGTTTCCATAGTTATAGATTTGTGTTGTAGAGTCGAGTGGAGTAGATAAATTACACTTAAACTAATAAAAAATCGAACCAAATGCATATTCGGTAGTAGTCACAACAAACCATAGTGATGTTTATACAGGGTCCCATTAAAATAGATGGACAAATTTTAACACAGCGCTCAGTACGTCTAACTAAACACATCCAAGCGAAAAAAAAACCGATTAAAGTGATTTTATTTTGACCTAAAATAATAAATTGCCGGCACATTAGTGTATTTCCGTTAGCTGATTTTATTTTTCTTGTGAGTATCTATGCGTTTTTCTTTTATATTTTTTTACCATCATCCTTATTTTGGTGGTCTGAATGATTCGTAAAAGTTTGTCCACCTATTTTAATGGGACCTTATATAGGCGTGACGTCATGCGCTGTGATTGGTGTTTCAGTCAAAATGCCGACTGCAGTATTTTAATCTTTTATTTTAGTGAATATCCGATTAATCTCAAGTTTTTAAAGAAAACTAAATCACTGTTTTAAATCCTTTTAATATGTATTTTCCTCTAACATCTTTAAATCTTTGATTATTTGATGCTGTCGTCACGCCTATTACTATTTTCTAAAATATGCTTTAACCACAATACTTTTTCTGAACTTTTGACGTAGATACATTTATCTCTTAAAATACCACCAAATTCTGATAATTAAAATAGGGTACAAATCCTTCGCGCCAGTGTATCTTTCTGTTACGTTCAATCCAACTAACTTGTTTTTTTTTCTTGTTTCGTAAATTTTTCAAAGGGAAATCGTGGCTTAGTAAAAAACACTTGTAATGCAACACACACTGCACTTATACAATATAGCACTTATACAATATAGCGATTTTTTTTATTATAAGTTCATTTGTTTCTGTTTTGAAGCCTTGAATATCCTCAATAGCAATCATGATAACCTGCGCTCAATGTTGCTGAGAGGTTTGTATTCCACAAGTAGATCGTTCATAATCAAACAATAAGCAGTCGTCTTATCTGGTATTTCTGTAGAACATTCAATTTCCAACCTCACGTCCACTGGACCTGTTTTTAGGCTATCGTTTTGTCTTGAGCAGTCTAAGATAAAGAGAGAGGCTTGTTCTTTGAACTCTTTTAGGTCAAGCAACGGGTTTACTGGACAGTTTTAATACGACGGACGAAATTTCACAAACATTTCGTATAATATACTATATTTGTTCTCAGAAAACTTTATACCTAAAGGTGCATATGGATAACATTGTGAATTCAAAAAGAGTGTAACGTTTGTTACTTCACAATGATCGAATACCGAACTGTCTTTAGTTTTATTATTTTTTCGATTAGTTTGTAAACAAAAAATTAAATGTCAGGGTTTTTCCAATTGTGAAGCAGTTTTAACTGACCAAGAATGCTTTGTGGTTTTAGGAAGTAACGGATACCCATAAAAATCCCTATTTCTTAACGCCATCTGAATAGGTTTATCTCTTTCTAAATGTTTTAAAAGTGTCAGTCGTTCTCGGTCTGATACTTTTATGTGTGGGCGCCACACATAAAAGTATCAGAACGACATCGACTGGACTCTTTGTTTATCTATTTGAAAATGAGCAATATGAGTAACGATAAGGCTATTTAAGTTACTGTTACTTCTGTTCAATATAAGTTCATGTTTGCAATATATCACTATATATACACACATCAAAAGTGTCTAGGGATCAAGCATTTTTATGCGGATTTCTTGAGATTGAGATGTGGCTTTGTAATAAATTTATGATTTTATAAATTTATATGGATCCTTTTTGGTGCATTTCATAATTTGAATCAGGAACTGTGAATCAAATTCGAGTAAAAGATGAAAATCAGCTGTCAATATTTTCCCTATAAAAACAAACAACGCATTGAAGACATTATTAGTGCTACTGTTTCCCTACTACTGATTAAAACCAACGTTATTATGGAGCGGCGACGTCATTTAAGCAGGGAAGAAATGCTCAGAGCCGTGGGAATGATAGAAGCTGGTTCCCGGCAACGTACTGTGGCTTTAGCTCTCTTAAGTCTCTTAAGTCAGAGTGTTATCAGTCGACTTTGGACACGTTACCGAAGCACTGGTACCATGGCTGAGCGCCATGGAGGACGGTATCGCTGCACCACACGGAGACAAGACCGATACATTCAAATCTTAACTCGAAGAGCTCCAACAATAACCGCCATGATGTTAGCCGTGAGGCTTCATCACTCTTCAGGGAACTTAATTAGCGACCAAACAGTCAGAAACCGCTTGCATGAAGTGAACCTTCATTCCCGAAGACCGCTACGGGTACCACCTATAGCAATGCACAATCGTAGGATTCGATATCAATGGGCTCTTGAACACAGAAATTGGGCAGAAGAACAATGGCGTTTCGTGTGCTTTTCTGATGAGTCTCGTTTTGGTATGAGACCGGATACAAGACGTATACGACACTGGAGAACCCCTGGACGCCAACAGCGATTAAAATCCTGCCAGGAAGTCCATCCTTATAGTGGTGGAACCATCATGGTATGGGCGGGTATTTGGATCGGCGGAAGAACTGAGTTGATTTGGATCAGAGGCAACCTCAACGCTCAAATTTATGCTGAGACGATTGTATCAGACGTCATCGTTCCTCTACAAGTGCAAATCGGTCCCTTATTTCAGTTAATGCATGATAATGCACGACCGCACACCGCAAGAGTTGTAAGACAGACTCTCGCCGCAGCTAACATCAATGTCCTGCCCTGGCCTGCTCAGTCGCCAGACTTGAACCCGATTGAGCATGCATGGGATATGCTACAGAGAAGAGCTCTGCCGAATATGGAGGGTATCCAGTCGCAAGAAGACCTTTTTTTGTTGTTGCAACGAACATGGGCGGCCATTCCACAGCGTGATTTGGATGAACTCATTTTGAGTATGCCAAACCGATGTTCTTGTGTTGTTAGTGTTCGCGGTAGAAACACGGATTATTAATTGTTTAAGTTACCCAATAAAATTTTAAAGAAAACTGTTATTTCAGTCTTTTTTTCGAACTTTTGTGTTAGTGGTTCAAATGTCAAAAATCCCTTTATTAGGAAAATGGCAAATTTCTTTATTAATGCAAAGGTGACTTGGTTTATCGTTACTGTGACAAACGAAAACACTTTATTTGATGAATCCTTAAAGAAAATTTTAATTAATATCAATCAGGAGAAAAGTTATTGCAAAAATATATGTTGATCCCTAGACACTTTTGATGTGTGTATATTGTTATCTTCTGCAAACCCTAAAACCATATTTAATGGTATCACAGCACTAAGAACTAAGACGTTTTTCATTCGCTTGGGTGTTTTTATAAAATACTATCATTTTGATTTTCTTAAATGAAGACGTAACTGAACTTGTTCCTCAGCAAAGTTAATACAGTGACCAAATTGATCTACAATCTTAACAGATAGGTACCGATGCAATTATATTTTTGTTTACTGGATAGTAAATAACATTTTGTGGTATTTCCATGCACTGATGACCTGGAGTAGTAAATTTATGAATTAAATGAGTTGGTATTCCGTTGCAGTACGAATCGTGAACAAGATCACATTCTATTATGATTACAGACAGATCTCTGTTAGTAATGGGAATATTTGGTCTTGATTTTAATACTGAAAAGTATATCAAGCCGCACTCGTATTGATTTGACAAATGGTGGTTGAAAGTATGAAACCAATTCTGATTTATTTCCAGAGATGGTAACCGTAGTAGACATCCTTCTATAGTGGCCTCTTTCGGAAGATCCTGTTTATTTTATTCCTTCACTACACCAAAAATTCTTCAAAAAGTTTAAACAAAGATGACCACAACTAAAAAGGTGTTCACGCTGAATATTATCATAATTATAGTGAATTTTGGATCTCAAGTATTTTATAAATTCCTTTGGAGGCTTAAGATTTTCGTAACTATCAAAATACTCAATATAATCGTTGTATTTTGCATAGGCTACCCAATGAGAACCAGGATTTTTAGAGCTATCTAAATTTATAGCTTCACATTCTTTTGTTAGTGTTTAGGAAGCTCATCTCTCATAAAGACACCTCTGAAATAGGGAAATATTATTTCCATACTTCAAAATGTCTAAATTACTCAAGGCTCGTTTGGGTAGCCGTTAACTTAGTTGTTTTCTTTCGATACAAAAATTCCAAGCCCAGCTTTATGTGGTTTAAGGTGTAGTCCTTTTCCGTTGCAGAGAGCTTCCATCTTTTCATTGTGTCTCTTCGATTCAGTCAATAACTTTTTACCTTCTTTTTTTTTATTTTGTATTTATTTATAGTTTTAGCAATACCAGCTGCACCGCCTGTTAATGCCCCTGCGAATGATAATCCCGCAAAAATCGGAACCGAAGGCAATACTCCCCCAGTTTTTGGTATAGGAATAAACCGAGGAAGTTTTATAGACGAATCATCAGTTAATTCTCTTGCAGCGGCAATAGCTAATTCTATTGCCACTTTCTTGCATTTCGGTTTTAATTTCATATGTCTGTCTGTCTTCATAAGTCTCTTCGTTTTGTTAGTAAGATTTTTAAATTTATTTTTCAACCCTTTTCCAGGTTTAATTTTAGAAGAACACTTTTTGCTTTCTTTTTTTAGGCCAAACCAGTCTTAATTTTCAATACTCAATACTTTATTGCATTCCATAATGTGTACATAATATGATAGTTGGTATTTTAAAGCATCGAATCAATTATGGACCCTGTCGGGCACAGCAAAGTTAATTTTTAATAGGAGAGAGGATGAAGGCGCTTTTTGTTATAAAAACATAATTTATTATTAAGAGCGTTTACGCCGAACTACATTTCATACAAACTTTCAAGCCCTTATTTTTCGAAATGAATGGACCGATTTTAATGAAACTTTTTACGCATAAGCAGGATACAAAGGTCTAAAAAGTTAGTGGAAAACATTTTCGATATGTCTTATTTAAAAAAAGATAACTGGAAATCTCTGTTTCTATGGAAACATTAAAATCGGTCTAATCTGGCTGTAATACAATTTTCCGAAAATGTTTTCTACTAACTTTTTAGACCTTTGTATCCTGCTTATGCGTATGAAGTTTCATTAAAATCGGTTCATTCATTTCGAAAAATAAGGGCTTGAAAGTTTGTATGAAATGCCGTTCGGCGTAAACGCTCTTAAATTAAAATAGTATCATTAAATAGTATCATTTGCTTTTATGGTATTTATATTTTATTTAAGTATGTATTTGGTTTTAAGTTTTATTTATATATTGCACGATTTACATTATTAACACTATAAATTATAATAAACTAAATATTTACAATTTTATTGAGTCTTGTAGAATGATAATATTATTAATTGTGCACATTTTAGCATATATTAATTTTTAAATTAGAGTATTTTAGTGTTTTAAAATAAATTTGTATTCAAAGTGAAATGTAATATAAAATGTGGTTTTATGTAAAAAATAGGATTTATTGTTGTTGACATTTATTCGTCAATAGTGTAGTAGCTTTTGTTTATCAGAAATTGTTTTAATTTATTGATAAAGATATTATTTTTATTTATTTTTTTGATGTATTCCTGTAACTTATTGTATATCTTAATGGACATAACAAATGTACTAGAAGAGTGCATTTTTAATCGTGAAGTGGGTATATTCAATCTGCTTTCATGTCTAAGTGCAATTTTTGTTTGGATATCTCCTCTTTTGGTATAGAATTGCGGATATTTTCGTACAAATTTACAAATTTCAAGTATGTAGAGACAGGGCAGGGTTAATATTTTTAGGTCTTTAAAGTGGGGTTTACAGGAGTCTGTACCCTTGATAGTTATTAAAATTCTAATAATTT
The DNA here is from genome assembly GCA_916614155.1 of Mesoligia furuncula. NCBI lineage: Eukaryota > Metazoa > Arthropoda > Insecta > Lepidoptera > Noctuidae > Mesoligia > Mesoligia furuncula. The sequence goes on from OU744790.1 coordinate 34,929,949, forward strand.
TTTTGTGTAGAGTAAATAATATAGGCGCGTCTGTACTATTTCCCCGCAGGATGACTCCATATTTGAGCCATGCAAATGCGTATGCGTAATATGTTACTATTGCTGTTTTGAGGTCTGTTGTTTTTTTGATTTCTCGGAGAGCGTATGAGAACTTGGATAATTTCGTTCTTATTTTTTTGATATGTGATTTCCAATCTATGTGTGAGTCTATGTCTAGGCCTAAAAGGATGAATTTATTTACTGCTTCTAATTTAGTTCCGTTGTATATTAAATTTATACTTATAGGTATTTTTTGTCGGGGGTGGAAAGTTATTATTTTTGTTTTATTATAGTTAAAAAAAGTTTCAAGGTTGTGTTCGTTCATCCAGTGTGTTGTAGTGTCAAGTATAGAACACAATTTTTGGTTTAAATTTATATTAATAACACATGATGTTAAAATAGAGATATCATCTGCGAACAATACGCATGACTCTTTGATGTGGTTAGGGAGATCGTTTATGTAAACAAGGAATAGCAGGCACCCTGTCACACTTCCTTGTGGTATAGAAGCGTTTACTGGGAAGTTTTGGGATCGAATTAATTCTATTTCTTTTGATTTATGATTGTAATGTTCAATTTCTACTACTTGTTCTCTGTTTTTAAATAAGATGTGAACCATTCATAACTTTTCCCGCGGATACCGATGTTATATAGTTTATTTAATAATATATCAAATTGCACCTTATCTATTATTATATATTATTAAATCCGTCGTTCATGTTTTGTTCGTACTCATTTGTTAAATTTTAACTTTTTAAATTAATGTAATTATTTTATTTAACCTTACTCATTTGATTGTATTATTATTAACTAGCTTCCGCCCGCGACTCCGTCCGCGCGGATGTCGGTCTTCGCGTGGATGGTTTATTTCTCCATTTTGAGTAACTCTGACAATGACATCTTATAAATATCTATTGGACCCAAATACGGCTAAGCCTATAATAATTAAGGAGATCCATCTATTGAGCTACTGCTGTTGAGCTCGCGTTCTGTAGTAAGTATTTTTTCCATAGTAATTCCGACCTTGATAAGTAGCATGTAGCAGTAAATTACTGACAGTGACGAAAAGTTTGCAATAATAAAAAAGTGATCGTGACAATGCGACAGAAAGTTAATTGAGAGCTTCAGCATACACAACATTGTTAGTGAGCTCGTCCGGAATATGAACATGAAGATTTCTTGGACTGCTCACACGGGAAAGAGCTACGTAAAGTTGCCCGTGTGAAAAACAACTCGCGGTAAGATCTACGCCAGCAACTCCTAGGGTCTGACCTTGAGCCTTATTTATTGTCATGGCGTAACACAAAGCTACAGGAAACTGTATTCTATTAAATTGAAATGGAAAATTATCCACTACGGGTAATGCAACGTGTGTTCGCGGTTCTACAGAACAACGTCTATGAATAAAACCGAAAAATAAGATTTTTTTTTCTACGTATTTTTCCAGGATAAAAAGTATCCTATTTTATGCCCAGGATAATAAGGTATAATTATACCAAGTTTCATCGAAATCGAGCCGTTAGTTTTCACGTGATGCCTGCATATACAGACAGACAGACAGACAGACAGACAGACAGACAGACAAAAATTTTTTTAATCAGATATTTGGGTTTGGTATCGATCCAGCAACACCCCCCGCTATTTATTTTTTCAATATTTTCAATGTACAGAATTGACCCTTCTACAGATTTATTATATGTATAGATTTATTTGATTTTATATTTACTAATTTATTTGATTTTACTATTATTAATTTATTTGATTACACCTATTGTTATTTTTATCACTCTAATAAGGTACCTACCTAGTAAATCAATCATGCAAATCATGTAAGTGCTGTGCACACCTTTAAGTGATAAGTTCACTGTAGTACTGTATATAATAAGGCTAAGTTTCTGTTAATGTTTATGTGAACTAATCGTTGGAGTGCCATAATAAATAAATAAATAAATATATATTTTTGTTAACATAGCGCTGCTTACTAAGCACGCTGCCAGTTTTTCCCCTACACTCGAATCTGAGGCAAGTGCTCGCTCTTTAGTCATATTTAACAAAACTAAATCTGCCTTGTGGCGATCCTTTAAGTATAAAGACTTGTGATAGGCAATGTCGTGTTGTTTGCAATATTCGTCTAATTTATTAACACCGTTATCCCCGCGTGTAAGCCTTTTAATTAATATAGTGCCAGGCCCGCAATAATTGTATCCTGGTAAATGTAATTCAATTGGTAAATTATTTATAAGCCAATTGAGAAGACTGCTCTCTCCAATATCCATCATAAGACTAATGCATCATGAATTGAAAGTTTAATAAATATGAAGACAAACCTAACAATTTCACTAAAACCCAAAACTAAAACTATATCCTTTACTTCTATGAACTTTCTCGACTAGATATAAATTGGGATGTTTTGTCTTTTGCAGCTCTTGCACATAAAATGCATCTATAATGGGTTGGCCTCTGGATTGCACCTTCAATTAAGTAGATAATAGGTGTTGTATTTTATATTTTTCGAATTTTAAATACACACATCAAAAGTGTCTAGGGATCAACATATATTTTTGCAATAACTTTTCTCCTGATTGATATTAATTAAAATTTTCTTTAAGGATTCATCAAATAAAGTGTTTTCGTTTGTCACAGTAACGATAAACCAAGTCACCTTTGCATTAATAAAGAAATTTGCCATTTTCCTAATAAAGGGATTTTTGACATTTGAACCACTAACACAAAAGTTCGAAAAAAAGACTGAAATAACAGTTTTCTTTAAAATTTTATTAGGTAACTTAAACAATTAATAATCCGTGTTTCTACCGCGAACACTAACAATACAAGAACATCGGTTTGGCATACTCAAAATGAGTTCATCCAAATCACGCTGTGGAATGGCCGCCCATGTTCGTTGCAACAACAAAAAAAGGTCTTCTTGCGACTGGATACCCTCCATATTCGGCAGAGCTCTTCTCTGTAGCATATCCCATGCATGCTCAATCGGGTTCAAGTCTGGCGACTGAGCAGGCCAGGGCAGGACATTGATGTTAGCTGCGGCGAGAGTCTGTCTTACAACTCTTGCGGTGTGCGGTCGTGCATTATCATGCATTAACTGAAATAAGGGACCGATTTGCACTTGTAGAGGAACGATGACGTCTGATACAATCGTCTCAGCATAAATTTGAGCGTTGAGGTTGCCTCTGATCCAAATCAACTCAGTTCTTCCGCCGATCCAAATACCCGCCCATACCATGATGGTTCCACCACTATAAGGATGGACTTCCTGGCAGGATTTTAATCGCTGTTGGCGTCCAGGGGTTCTCCAGTGTCGTATACGTCTTGTATCCGGTCTCATACCAAAACGAGACTCATCAGAAAAGCACACGAAACGCCATTGTTCTTCTGCCCAATTTCTGTGTTCAAGAGCCCATTGATATCGAATCCTACGATTGTGCATTGCTATAGGTGGTACCCGTAGCGGTGTTCGGGAATGAAGGTTCACTTCATGCAAGCGGTTTCTGACTGTTTGGTCGCTAATTAAGTTCCCTGAAGAGTGATGAAGCCTCACGGCTAACATCATGGCGGTTATTGTTGGAGCTCTTCGAGTTAAGATTTGAATGTATCGGTCTTGTCTCCGTGTGGTGCAGCGATACCGTCCTCCATGGCGCTCAGCCACGGTACCAGTGCTTCGGTAACGTGTCCAAAGTCGACTGATAACACTCTGACTTGTATTCAGAGCTAAAGCCACAGTACGTTGCCGGGAACCAGCTTCTATCATTCCCACGGCTCTGAGCATTTCTTCCCTGCTTAAATGACGTCGCCGCTCCATAATAACGTTGGTTTTAATCAGTAGTAGGGAAACAGTAGCACTAATAATGTCTTCAATGCGTTGTATGTTTTTATAGGGAAAATATTGACAGCTGATTTTCATCTTTTACTTGAATTTTATTCACAGTTCCTGATTCAAATTATGAAATGCACCAAAAAGGATCCATATAAATTTATAAAATCATAAATTTATTACAAAGCCACATCTCAATCTCAAGAAATCCGCATAAAAATGCTTGATCCCTAGACACTTTTGATGTGTGTATTTCTGTCGACCAGTTGGGAGTATACCCCTTTTCAAATGTTCTTTTGTATTTACTAATACGTACATAATCACCAACTTTAAACTTGTTTTTTTATGTTATCGGGTTTTACCAACGGAAATATCTCCCTAATATGCTTTGCTTATGGATCCGTCCGCGTTGAGGTTGGTAAACGATATCATTTCGAATTATTAATCCACGGGGAAGAACTACCGGGATAAAAGTATTCTATGTCTTATTCCATGGTCTATCAGTGTTTTAAAATCCATAAGTACTTAGCATAATATGTATCTAAGAAATACTATAATGCGAAATTGAGTATGTTATCTTTCACGCCGTAATGGCTGTACAGATTTAGATGGAATTTGGCACACATGTAGATCATGATCCGGGTTAGGATAAGTAAAAAAAAAAAAATCGAAGCGACTACAAAGCAGGTAGTAGGTACTTTCCCGTCGGATAATTTCCAACCTCAACGCGGGCGAAGCCGCAAGCAAAAGCTAGTTTATAATATTAGTAGGATTAAGATTTGATACATTTAATTGAATTTGTACACTTGAAAGTGCTGTTTATGTTATATTTATTCAGTGTGCAATTTTACTACATATAATATTTAAATAAATTAAGACTGATTGTGACTGTTGTGTTGTATTGACTCATGGCTGATATAACGTCATATATGCCGTAGTTTATGAAAATAATTGGGGTAGAAGTTTTCTATTGTTAAATGAATGGAATAAAGAACTTGGATTAAGTATATTGTCCATGCCAAATAATGAATTCATGATCTGTTTATGAATTATACTTTTGATTTTTAAAAGAACATGTATTTAATTAATTACTCACATATTTCCATAGAAGTGCTAAAATATAAAGAAGTTAACCACAAGCGAAATATTTTTAGCCACCTTTTAGTTAAGTAAAATAGATATGAGTTTACAAAAGTTCCCTAAAACATTGGCAACAATTAGCTAAAAAGCATCTAAAGCCCCGTAACCGCTCATTAGGAAAGTTATTGAAATTGAAATCGCAGCGAATGTCATGACTACAAAGCAGTTATGTCACTTAACAACTTTTTAGTTAAGTATTTCTAAACAAAATATAACAAACATTATGAAGGTTAAAATTTTAAATAATTTGCTTCACTAAAAAGGCGCTAAGGTATGGTCAACGGCCTTTTAGTACAGTAATAAGATGCGATAACTAGGTGCTTAAAACTAATTAATAATAGTTATTGGACAAAAAGTGTTATATAAAATAAACAGAAATATATATCAATTGATATGTCCAACAATTATTAACCTAAGTATCATAGTTTTTAAGAAACAACGATTCCCGCATTTTTTGCCATTTTCTCTGAAACAACTTTTTGGGCTTAACGGCCTTCTAGATAAAGGCATAGTTACAATGAATGAAAATATCGTATCTCCCTTTGGTATTTAGTGTTAGTTTTATGAACTAGAATATAAAATATAATATTAAGACAAACACGTAACGATTAGTACTTATAGTTACTTAGTATATTGCATGAATAGACAACACTTTGAATTGATATTATGAATTAATACTATGAATGAAATTAATAGTAAAATTAGAGGAACCTGGATCGAAAAACAGAGGCTTAAACTGAAATGAAAAAGAAAAAAAGTTTTGAATAATTAAATATATTATGGGGTTACAGAGGAATAACTGAAATGATTAAGGGATTACTCGAATAGTAGTGCAGAACAACATCTGTGCACATTTCACTCTTAACACATTGATATCTAGACCATTCCTACTGAATTATCCAATTGAATAAAATGAATGAAACTAATAGTAAATTGGGGTGACCTGGAACTCCTTGATTCAGCGGTGCTATTCTGTAAAAATCTCACCGTGAAAACTTAGATGAAGTGAGCGTGGAGTGAGCTGCGGTGTTACTCTGTTAAATCTGACCGTGAAAACTTAGGTGAAGTGAGTATTGAGTGTGTGTCAATAGTGTCAATTCCTAGCAAAAACAAACTCACTTCACCTAAGTTTTCACGGCGAGATTTTTACAGAATCGACAGGCTATTAACAGTGTCAATTCCTAGCAAAAACAAACTCACTTCACCTAAGTTTTCACGGCGAGATTTTTACAGAATCGACCGGCTATTAACAGTGTCAATTCCTAGCAAAAACAAACTCACTTCACCTAAGTTTTCACGGTGAGATTTTTACAGAATCGACCGGCTGTCAATAGTGTCAATTCCTAGCAAAAACAAATTCATTTCCCTTAAGTTTTCACGGTGAGATTATTACAGAATCGACCGGCAGGTAGCCCAATTTTTTCCCCAAATTTACTCTACTTTCGCCAGTTATGTTTAAGTCCCATGTAATAGCCGACATGCCAGTGTTATATATCTTATTATACCCCACAACTCCTGTATTGCCGTGATGGGTCTTTTGATACGTTGTTTATCAAGGAGTAGGTACTTACCGGTTCGGATGTACAGTGTCCGATATTTGTAGACTCGGAGCACGTTGGCTTGCACTGAAATAAGACATTTCAATCGTAATGATATTCCTTACACTTAGACATTACTTATCTTATGAAATATACACTTCTGGACACATCTATTGGCCCACCTTAGAGTTTAGGTTTCGATGGCCCCTACCGAAATATGATTGCTAGATTGAACAAAAACTGGTGATGCAGTTTTAAACCTGATAAATTTTACCATCTTTTTCGATCGTATTGTTTTAAATTTGAATTCAGAATACCATACGACATGGAGCTACGCCTAACAAGTCGGATATGCGCCTTGTTAAAGGCAATTGATTTTTTAATAAAAAACATGTTTTATCAAATAAAGGTTTAATTTAATAACGCGTGTTGCCTCCATGGGCATCTACCACAGCTCTCATACGATTAGGCATAGAGTTTATCAACCGCTCTATGAAATTTTGAGGGATCATCTCCCATTCCTCTTCTATGGCAGTTTTCAACTCCTGCATCGTCTGGGCAACTGGCTGATGAGCCCTAACACGTCTTTTTAGCTCGTCCCACATGTGTTCAATGGGGTTCATGTCTGGGCTTCTGGCTGGCCAGTCCATAACTGTGATGTTCACATCCCGAAGATATTCCCTGACGATGCCGGCCGCATGGGCTCTTGCATTATCATGCATAAAAAGGAAATTTGGGCCCACATAGTCCGCGTATGGTATCACGTGAGGTTCTAAGCACTCACGAATGTACCTTTCAGCATTTAATGTTGGCAGCCATGGGTCCTGTAACAACCTCAAGTTGAGTTTTGCCGCTCGCGGATATACCGCCCCAGACAGTCCATGAGCCACCGCCATAAGCAACCCTCTCTTCAAAGCAGCATTGTGCGAAACGTTCTCCCTTACGTCGGTAGACCTTCTTCCTTCCATCATTGCCATGTAACACAATTTTAGACTCATCAGAAAAGAGTACACGGCTCCAATCTTGCTGTGTCCAATTTAAATGACTGCGTGCGAAATGAAGGCGCGTTGTTCGGTGGGCTCGCGTTAGTTTGGACCCATTAGCTGACTTGTGTGGTACCATATCGCGTTCTTTTAACCTTCTCCGAACTGTTCGAGCGCCCACAGATACTCCGTGGAAGTCGCGAAGTTGGTTTTGTATCTCAATGGAGGTAAGGTGACGATTTCTCAAGCTGGTCGTCACGATGAATCGATCCTGCCTTTCAGTTGTGACCCGAGATCGTGGCCTTTCTTGGCGACGAACAAAGCCGCCAGTCTCTAGGTACCTCCGATAAACATTTCGGACCGCAGATCGACTTAAATTAAGTTGAGCACTCACGTTTCTTTGGCTGTGTCCGGCCTGAATAAGTGCCACAGCTTGGGCGGGTGAAGTATCCATAGATTATTGATAGAACCTCACCTTAATGTTAAGAATAAGTAATGTTTGTTGCAAAACCAAAGATATCAATCACTTTTTCAAGAATTAAATCCAAGTAAACCAATAAAACCAAGTTTTGTTTGATATCAACAAACAGGCTCCAAATTGTCTTTTGTTTCTTTAAATTCTGTGTTCGAAATTCAAAAAAAGACTATTGAATGAAATTGTGAATGTGCCAGGTTCAAAACTGCATAAAAACTTTTTGCTCGACCTAATATAAAATTTTAGCTAGGACCAAACGAAACTGAAAATACAAGGTGGGCCAATAGATGTGTCCAGAAGTGTATAACTGACTGACTGACTGACATAGGTATTATTATTTTGTTGATTCGATTGGGATGTTCTCTATTGTCAATAAGTCAAGTGGAGGTTCAGGTAAATGATAAATGATTTATTTTCTGTAAGTAGGTTTGTACAAACACTTTTACACGTCAATCATATTTTTTTAAACTAGATGAAGTCGGCGTTTCCTATCTGACTATTCTGAGAAGAAAGGCCGAAACAAACTCAGAAGTCACAGTGTCTTTTAAAGTCCAGACAAAATCTTGGTCAGATCGTGTGAAGACCATGTAGATTGGTGTCTGAAATGGTCTTTTACCAGTCGTCAGGATATAAGAAAAGACTATTTAACTTATATTTTAGGAGCGGATATTTTTAATATATTTTCGTTTGACACACTGATTGTCTGAAAACAAAACTCTCGAATTAAGTATAAATACCGCGCGTCGCGGGGCACGCAGCCAGTTGTATGTACAGAGGTTGTATGCCAGCTGCTACATAGCTCCTCCCCAGCGAAGCGCCCGTATAATGCGAGTGGTGTCTCGCACGCGGCGTCAGTGAGCGCCTAGAGCTGCGGTAATGTCAGTTTACACGGAGACGCTGGGACGCTTGTTCGTGCTGTGTGCCTTTATCTTTTAGCTAGCTAGTGAGAGGCCGTACTCCGTCTTGGCCATGTCTTGGCCGAACGTATGTTCTACAGGGCGAAGCGTACGGTGGGTCTTGAGTTGCGGCCGGATCGTGTGACGTATGATGTCTGGTCACTCAAACGACATACTTGTTCTTCGGTGTTTGACAGGAATGCAGGCTTTAGCCGATCTATGCTGATGTTTACTTGTCGATCGTTGATTATGACTGTATACACCTTGTTTTGTCTCTTCAAGACACGATACGGACCTTCGTATGTCGGTGTCAAAGGTCGACGGTAGGCATCGGTACGTATAAATACATGCGTACATTCATGTAGGTCGTCGTGTATAAACATTGCGCGGCGATCTGTGTTCCGGCGCACAACTTGCATCTTTTTCATTGCGTTGGTTATGACGTCACTAAAGTGTGTATTTGTATTCGCGTATATCGACGTTTCTCCACACATTTCGCCAGGTAGCCGGAGCGGCTTACCGTATAGCGCTTCTGCTGATGATACATCAGTGTTTTCTTTAATTGCAGCGCGCAGTCCCAGCAAAACAGTTGGCAATTCTTGCGTCCAGCTTGAGTTATGTAGTCGTGCCGTCAATGCTGTTTTAAATGATCGATGCCACCTTTCAACCATCCCGTTGGCCTGTGGGTGGTAGGCAGTGGTTCGTGTTTTCTCAATGCCCATTCTATTCATTAGTGTTTTGAATAAATGAGATTCGAACTGTCTTCCCTGGTCGCTTGTGATCCTTTCTGGGCAACCAAATCGCACAATCCACCCTTCGTAGATGGCCGTGGCGATAGTGTTAGCTTCCATGTTGCTGACCGGGAATGCTTCTGGCCATTTAGTTGCTCGGTCGATGATGGTAACGCAATATCGTCTTCCATCTGATATGGGTAGTGGTCCGACAATATCTATGTGTATGTGCGACAGTCGATCTGCTGGTGGGTACTGTTCTAGCGGTGATACTGTGTGTCGCTGCACTTTTGTTCGTTGGCAGGTTATGCAACATTTGGTCCACATACTGACGTCTTTGTTCATGCTTGGCCAGAAAAAGCGTTGCGTGATCATCTTCCTGGTAGCTCGGGTACCGGGGTGGCTCAACTCGTGTATGGCGTCGAAGGCTTTTCTTCGTAGCTCTGGTGGCAGGTAAGGTCGTACGTGGCCACTTGATGTTTCGCACATAATTGTCTTACTTGCATTGAGTGGGCGAATTCGCTCGAATCGGAGTGAATTGTTTTTCGTGACGTCAGTCAGTTGCCTGTCGCTGAGTTGTAGGCGAGCCAGCTCGTCGTAGTCGATTGGTGATGGAATAGATATTGCTTCGATTCTTGACAATGCATCGGCCACAACGTTGTTCTTTCCTTCAATATGGCATATATTCATTGTGAATAAGACTGATATAGTGTAAGTACCTCGTGCGCAATGGTGTTTCAGTCTTGCTGTTTAGCCGCAGTAGTGCATGCGTTAACGGCTTGTGGTCCGTGTATACCGTTATTTCTCTACCCTCAAACATGCGCCTAAAGTGCCTTATTGCCAGGTAGATCGCCAGTAGCTCTCGGTCAAACGTACTGTATTTTTTTTGCGCTTCTGTCAGTTTCTTTGAGTAAAAACCGAGTGGTCTCCAGCTGTTTCCTACACGTTGCTGTAGCGCGGCTCCGACGCAGGTGTTTGTGCCTTATTGTACACGGGCGGCCCGTGAGTGACAATGTGATGTTCAACTTCACTGTTCTTCATGTTGTTGAAGTTCGAGGAAGTTATCTCGGCGTACTGTTGTAGAAGGTTGTGGTACGGGTCGGTGAGGTTGATAGTAAGCACGGTGGGGGTAGCGGCACTGTTTGCAATGCAACCGTCGATTGCCAGACCTGTTTTCTTATCGACGAGTTTCCTGGCTCGTAGGTCAACGAGAAGGTCGTGATGACGCAAAAAATCGGCGCCCAATATCGGTCGTTTCACGGCAGCGACGATAAACTGCCATGATAAGGGGCGGCGTAGACCAAGGTTGAGTTCCAGCTTCTTCTCGCCATATGTGTGTATTGGGGTGCCGTTCGCTGCATACAACACTTCTTCCACCCGCTTCATTCCCTTCGTGTTGGGAATGACCGACACGTTGGCTCCGGTGTCGACAAGGAATCTCAAGTGATGTTGGTAATCACAAACGTGTAGACGGTATGGTGATATTTCATTAACCTCGGGTCCCGTCGTAGCCAAGGTCGCGACTAGTTTTCCTGACGCTTGAACTTGCACGGAGATCTGCAGTTGCGTGCTTCTTTACCGTAACGGGTGTGATAAAAACAAATATCTCCTGACGTCTGCTGGTAAGAATTCGTTTGCCCTCGAGATTGTGAACGTGATCTTAAGCGGAATGATGATCTTCTTTGTCTTGATCTGTCCATTTTCATTGCCGCAATTTCTCGCGTGAGCTGCATAATGACTTCTAGAAGATCTGGCTCTGGCTGCTACAGTCTTTTGAGAAAAGAACCACACAGATTGAGCGGACCTATTCAATCAGTGCACGCATTTGTCAAAAATCGTGCAGCGCAACTGAGAACTTGAGGAGCTCAACGATTCCACGAACAATACTAAAGAAAGGACATTTGGGTAGGCCGCGTAAATTACTCAAATTGCTAGATCATGATTAAAACTAAGAAGGAAAACAGATAAAGAAAGAAGAAATGACCCACATAGTCCTCACATTCACAATAATTAAATTGAATTAAAAAATAATAATAATACTTTTTTCCCCGCCGCCGTATCTCTAAGTTGACGCCGTGGTGGGGCTTGCGCGCTCCGAACTCTAGGCCTATGCCGGAAGAGTTTACTTTGCTGGAACAGGTCTAAGGTGAGGAGCCAGACCAAGAGGGATGAAGAAATCCGCAGGGCAGCATGTGGCGAGCTGTTGGGCAGTAGCGACCCCATGGACCCTATCTTCAGGGAGTTGTCTTGAGAACAATGACGAGGAACAGAGCTCCCACCTCATTCTTGCCTTTATTGGCCGGCTTGAGTGGAGATTCGCAAGAGCAAACGTGCTCGGAGGAAGGAAGTATTCCAGTAAGATGCTGGTAGGGATCTTGACCGTATTTCCGGGATTGTCCTGATAGCCGTGGAATACCTCTCCACTCCTCATAAGCACCTCAGGACATGTTGCCCCCTTGTTGCTACGTCACTATGTGCTAGCGACCGTTTCCGGGGGCCCATTATTGAGTGTGCAAGTCACCCTCTGCCATTTTATCCGTGTATATATAAAACATTGATCAGGCAGGGGTCATAGTTATTCCATAGTTCTTGGTAACCAGTCTACTTTAGCCACCCAAACCCATAGTCCAACTTTTTATATTTCCATATCCTGCAATAGTCCTACACCAACCGGGGGTTATTCTTGGGTGCACTTGCATAGCGCATACAGGGATAATCGTCGGTTGGTGCCGCATTTCATTAAAATTTCCTAAGGGGCCTCTGCGGGTTGGTTTCGGCCCCTCGTACGCCTTCCAAAGGACCGGGACCCCAAGTTTCCGAGATATATAAATTCAAATAATAATACTTAACAAAGTAAATATTCATGTCACTGTCTAAATAAAATTCATCAATGTCAAGGCCGCAATGATTCTTTGAATTGAATCCTTCAGAGCTGCAATGATCTTTAGCGCATACGCTTTTATAATAAACTACCGAGCAACTTTCAAGATCTATGCCTTAATAAATTCAAATCATACAATAAACGTTAGTTATGCCAGATAGCCTTTTGTACCGTTAAGGCTACGCCAACCGCGTAGTGGCGCCCTCATCGTTTGTTTGGTTATTTCTTTTATTTTAGTATGAAAATGCAGAAAATAAGCACGTTAACTTGTGATCCACAAGATTATACGTTAATATTATTATAAACGGTATTTTTACATTATTTAGTTTTATTATAATCACTAAAACGGATAATAGTGGCCATTATTTTCCGTTTTAAGGATTATAGAATGAATAGAATAGAATGCATTTATTTGTCAGAATATTGTACAAAGTTGTTATGTGCATGTAGCCTGCATTATGTATTACGATCATAATATTCTGCCGTTTCCGGCGTAAAAATATGGTTTGTGAAATTGTGGGTCATCATTACATTAAAATTAAATTACAATCATTAGAATTAGAATTACAAATAAAATAAATATATTGAACAATAGTTGTAAAAGAGATTAATTATATAAGTCAAAATTAAATAACGTCAAGGAGATAAAATATGATTTCTAGTCAATAATGTCAAATATTTAGGTTAATTTTTCATTCATAAAATCTTCAGTCGAGTAATAGCATTTGCTTAAGAGAAAGTTAAATAATTTACATTTAAATGTTCTGAGGCTAAGAGTTTTGAAGCCATCAGGTAACTTGTTATAAACAGTAATGGACATGCAGTATACATTATTAGAAAACAATTTAATTCTACGCCTAGGAACATTAAGCATATGCACTTTGCGGCTGGGTCTGGATACAACATCATTAAACAAGTCAAATTCATTTCTGTTTTGGTGTACAAAGACACAAATTTCAAATATGTATAATGCTGGAAGTGGCAGTATTTTAAGTTTTTTAAATAATGGAACACAACTGTCCAGTGGGTGCGCTCCACAAATTGAGCGCACGCATTTTTTCTGAGCTTTAAACACTCTTTTAAGTTCAACCGAATTACCCCACATTATAATGCCATAGCGCAAAATTGATGAGACATAGCCGTGGTAGGCACATAGTGCCGCATCAACACTAGCCACACGTGTTAGTCTATACAAAACGAATACAAATCTATCTATCTTCTTACATAGATTATCAATATGAGATTTCCAGTTACAGTTTTTGTCAATTATTATAATAAAACTAAACAATGTAAAACTACCGTTACGATCTACATGGTCTTCATATAACCTGACCAAGATTATATGTGGACTTTAAAATAGACTGTGACCTCTGAGTTTGTTTCGGCCTTTCTTTTCAGAGCAGTCAGATAGGAAACGCTGACTTCATCTAGTTTAAAAAAAATATGATTGACGTGTAAAAGTGTTTGTGCAAACCTACTTACAAAAATAAAATCATTTATCATCATTAAAAAAACCCATCACATAGCCGTAATCTACACGACTTATTTTTACACCCGTTATGTATGCGCTAAAGATCATTGCAGCTCTGAAGGAAACGCAATAATTATTTCCACAAGGCATTAGTTAAGAAAAAAGTACATAACTAAGTTTATTTTTGGTTTGAAGATGTGCGCACTATACGTAGTCCGCCGCGCGGAGCTGTGCAGGCCCAAGCACTTAATTCAAGGCGGCAATGATTTGAGGTGAAAACTATTTTAATAAATTTACCTCTCACGTTTTAACCCTTTGACCGCCACGCGACTTTCAGGCCAAGTAACTATTAAATAGGTGTATAACAATATATTTCAAACCTCCTTGTTTAGGATCCTTACACTTTGAAGCACGTTCCTAGAATAAATTGTTAATAATAAATATGTGTTGATTTCAGTATTGTTTTGAATTTCCACGTCATTCAACGACACCGGCATGGGCGGAGTTTTAGACGTGGAAGGCAATTCTCGGTCGTGGCGGTGAAACTGTTAATGTGAGGAGCTAGTGTTAGCACCTAATAAATACTCGCCAGGCAATTTTGTGATAAATACTTGCACTGAACGCAGCTTCCAAAGCGAAAACCTGTGCTAGCGGTTCAATATATATAAGCCCGCAAATTGTCCACAGACAAACTTAACACTCATTAACCCGGCTTAAGAGGTCTCTTTTAAAAACACCATTTTTTTCGAAATGTCGTCCAACTATCTCTTCCGAAGCCTAAGCTGTGCGTTGTTTCTCAGTCAGTTCTCCTGGATATCTCACATAAAAGGAAATTAGGAAAAAATAAAAGCTTAGTCTTTCACTTTGATTTTCCTGTCTGCTGCAACACTTTTTATATTTTTTTCTGTTTCGTCCTCTTCTATCTAGCCTTCAGAACGAGTCCAGCTTCTTTCATCATCTTGATCTGGTCTGTAGACGGTTCTTTGTTATAATGAGGGTTATTGTAGTAGGTAAAGTCCCTAAGTTTGCTTATTAGTCGTCTGACATGCTGCAGTCGCTACGTCCGGCCCAATTTCACTTTAGCGGGACTGCTTTCGTCTCAAAAGTTTTATATTCAACGTCTCAACTTTCTCAATTATCTCTAGCATACTTGGAGTACGAATCACCGTTGATTTTCCAATAGCCTATTTCAATAGCCTATTTATTTCAGAATAATGCGGGGATCAGGCGTCTTCGCGCGATACTATTGAGAAAAAGCACTGTCCATCATTTCTATGGCCCAATAACTGTACCAATTGTATCTCTTGTTTTGCGAGTAACACAACATTTACTATAAAAGGTTACATCTAATTCGACATATATCCTTCAGGAGCTGATGGGGGGCCAAAATGCAACAAATGGAACCCCCATATTTATAGCCGAAACGAACGATTTAAGAATAATATAAGTAATTACTATCTTACCAAAGGAACAAAGATAAATTATGCGCAAAACATCTAGGATTCACTACTAATGAATACACCCCAATCTACGTATCCGAGCAGCTAACCACCAAGGGTGCGCGCTTATATTTTCTCGCTCGCGATCTAGTTAAATTCAAAGCCTACAAATACTGCTGGACTTCCTTTGGCCAAGTCTGCGTCAAAAAAGATGATGCCTCGCCAAAAATAAGAATAAAGAGCGAAATGCAAGTTACTAAGCTTATGCAACAAATATGACTAGTCCTAATTGATCACTACGTCACATGTATAAAATATAAGCATAATAGTCTCTCTTACTGTTACTTGTTAAATTCTTTTAGCTATAAGGTTACTATTAATATGTTAAAATTAGTTATCATTGTAATGTTACTAATTAGATTAAGGAGCACAAAGTCTGTAATTATAACGCACACACACACAATCAAAACATACACTATTAAACCTTTCATACAGATCATTTCATACATATTACGCATAAAAACACATACACTCAAAACCCTAAAAGACTACAATTTTTTGTACCTAAGCCCTGTTAGAGACAGTTATGGATAGAACACTGGAAACAATCACTGAAATAGATAACATAGAATTAGCCCAAGTATCAAACCTTTCCCTTCGCAATTTTAATACTTCTGTAAAGATTAAAAACTCCGATTTTACGATTATCTCACAAAATATCAGAAGTATCTATCTAAATTTTAAAGATTTACAGCTGAACCTAGCCGAACTAAAATTTAACACTGACCTTATTGTTTTAAGTGAATGCAGGCTAAACCCAAATAAAAATATTCCTCAATTACAAAACTCCTCGGCAGGCTACACTACGAAGCATTTAAATAAAGCTGACGGTGTCGTCGTCTTTGTTAGTAACAGATACATATTTAAAATAAAAGAGATAAAATTAACTCACGCTTCTTGCATACAGGTTGAAATTAAACCCGATCTCATAGTCATAGGGATATATCGCTCTCCATCAAAGACAAATGCAGATGATTTCATAAACTCCTAATTTTTTTAATAAACTTATTATTTTTAATAAAATTAAGTTTCTAGACCTAAGCTAGGCAATAAGCGAAGAAAAAGTATAACTATTAAAAATAAAAACAAGTCTGCACAACAGAGGTTACTTATCTACAACAGCCGCCCTTAATCGAAGTTGTGCAAGACAAACACACAAACAGAAAAAACAAAAATAATAAAATTAAGTGTTTTTTTTATTTTTACAAAAATAATAAAATTAAGTAACTAATTATACATCGTTTGTGTACTATAGGCCCTAGTGGCTTTGTTAGCACATCAGCAGGCATACAACTTGTTTTCACATATTCTAACATTATTACGTTATCTGATACTTTTTCTCTAATAAAGTGAAAACGGGTATCTATATGTTTCGTCCTGCTGTGGTGTACGGGATTTCGAACGAGACTAATGGCACTCTGACTGTCAGAAGCTAAGTTAACTGATGATAGTTTACCTGTTGTCTCATAGATAAATCTACGCAAGTAACACGCTTCCTTCGTGGCAGAAGCTAGTGCCATATACTCTGCTTCCGCCGAGGATAAGGCAACAGTAGGTTGCTTTTTGGACTCCCAGGATACAAGACCTCCACTCAACTTGAAGGCGTACCCAGTATATGACCTTCTATCTATCGTGCAGTTTGCCCAGTCAGCGTCACAATAGCCTGTCAAGGGTTTTCCGCTTCTCCTGTAAACCAATGAATAGTTTAGAGTACCCTTTAGGTACTGCAGAACCCTTTTAGCAGCATTCCAGCGTTCCTTCGTATAACACGTATTATACTGACTTAAGTAGCTCGTAGCGTAGGCGATATCGGGCCTAGAGTTTACCGAAAGGTACAGTCAACAAAGGAGATAAGTATACAGGATCGTCGGATATAGTTGAAGTTTACTAAGAAACCGATGGATGTTCTGGACTGAAATTTAATTTAATAAACGAGCTGTTTGTTTTCTATTAATAAAATTTAATTTTATTCGAGAACATCCATCGGTTTCTTAGTAAACTTCAACTATATCCAACGCTCCTGTATACTTATCTCCTTTGTTGACTGTACATTAGTCCTCCTATTAAATTCTGATAAGGATAAGACTCTCCAACTTGTCCATCAGTTCTTCTTTCCATATTCTCATTATATTAGTCTCGTTCGAAATCCCGTACACCACAGCAGGACGAAACATATAGATACCCGTTTTCACTTTATTAGAGAAAAAGTATCAGATAACGTAATAATGTTAGAATATGTGAAAACAAGTTGTATGCCTGCTGATGTGCTAACAAAGCCACTAGGGCCTATAGTATACAAACGATGTATAATTAGTTACTTAATTTTATTATTTTTGTAAAAATAAAAAAAATACTTAATTTTATTATTTTTGTTTTTTCTGTTTGTGTGTTTGTCTTGCACAACTTCGATTAAGGGCGGCTGTTGTAGATAAGTAACCTCTGTTGTGCAGACTTGTTTTTATTTTTAATAGTTATACTTTTTCTTCGCTTATTGCCTAGTTACTTGAAATAAACATTCTTGTCAATGAACATCTTTTCTAACACTTTTTTTGTTTTACAAATAATTTATTTACTACTCTTCCAACTCTTTAAACCAAATATTTCAACAATATGAAAACAGCAATAAACACATAGATATGACAACAGCAATAAACACATATAGATATGACAACGGCAATAAACACATATAGATATGACAACAGCAATAAGCACTAGATATGACAACAGCAATAAACGCATAAAGATATGACAAAAGCAACAAACACATATAAATACGACAACAGCAAAAAACACATATAAATATGACAACAGCATTAAACACATATAGACATGACAACAGCAATAAATACATATAGATATGACAACAGCAATAAACACATAAACATATGACAACAGCAATAAAAACATATAGATATGACAACAGCAATACAAACATCTGTAGCGATAGTTTTATCATTCCATTTCACTTTTCAGGTCACACGCAGTTCGCTTTCAAGACAATGAAGGCCCACCTGAGCTTCGAAGACGGGCCCACATGCGAATGCGGGCACGCAGCTCTTCGTAAGTATTTTTTAGTTTCTAACTTCTTTTTATTTTAATTATTTAAGGGTTTAGGGATCATCGATTTGATACCTATGATTTGATAAGCAGATTATTCTAAAAGGGTTTTATTGATAATGAAATCAGTCTGGCTGAAACATAATTGTTTATTTTATATATGAGGTTTATGTATGAATAATGGAGGGTATAACGTGTTGGAAAGTCGAATCGGCAAAAATGTAATGAAGCTGGTCCTAGCATTAATAAAAACCTTATATCTATCTTCTATATATCTATATATATAAAAGGAGAAACTGACTGACTGTCTGACATATCAACGCACAGCCGAAACTACTGGGTCTAGTAATGTGGATTATTGCACACGGCTTCCTTTTATAATGCAGGGGAACACTAAGAAGGGTTTTTGGAAATTTAACCTTAAAGGGGATGAAAAGGGGGGAATTCGTTTGTATGAATAATCTTATTCCTTGAGTTAATAAACTTGAAACTTGGCACAAATACTTATCTAAGTAAATTATGAAGTTTGGCATTTTTCGTTTTTCTCAAC
Source organism: Mesoligia furuncula (assembly GCA_916614155.1). Classification (NCBI taxonomy): domain Eukaryota; kingdom Metazoa; phylum Arthropoda; class Insecta; order Lepidoptera; family Noctuidae; genus Mesoligia; species Mesoligia furuncula. The sequence goes on from OU744790.1 coordinate 34,949,041, forward strand.
TGCCCCCTAAAGGGGGATGGGGGGTGTCAAAATTTGTATGGAAGAATTTTAACGCGCGGTCGGATTCGAAACTCGGTATTTATACTTCAGACCAAAAATATAGATAAACGTGTATCAGGGTTTTTGGAAAATCTACCCCTAATGGGTTGAAAAGGGATAGTTAATTTTACAGGGGAGGATTTACTGCGTGGCTTGATTTACTCGAAAATTGGTTTAAATAAACTTTGAGTCAATTGTATGGTGAAAAGCAGGAATACAGTTTAAATGAAAAATCTTATTCATTTGGTTAAAAAACTTGAAACTTGGCACGAATACTTGTCTAAGTAAATTATGAAGTTTGTAATTTTTTGTTTTTCTAAACTACCCCACAAAGGCCGGCCCTAGTGGCTTGATAAACTCGAAAATTGCTATAAATAAATTCTCGAGTCAAGTAATGAACACATCCCAAACGATTATTCGAAATTCCGTCTAGGTCAGAATGACGGGTGTACTGTCACAGAAATGAATATGTTGTATATGAAAGGAATGTACCTGCAATGTACCTGAATGTACCTTTAATGAAATTCAATGTACGCTGGGCTGCATCAATTGGGTACCCCAGTTGTATTAAAATTTTCATACTACTGGGATACCCCATTGATGCAGCCCACTGTACCTCAAAGAAACAAGAAAAATTATAATAATAAAGTGAGCCGCAGTCCTGACAGTCAGAATGACGGGTGAATACTGATAATGAATGTAATAGATATTTTATGGTTACCTAATATTTACCACACGAATGTACCTACAATGTACCTCACAAAAATACAATCTGAAAATATAATGCGTCGAGTAATTAACTAAATCTAGAAAAAAAATTTTTACGCCTACTATTTTTTAATAGCAATATCGCACCTCCGCTCATAAAGTGACGTAAGTCAAAAAATCAACCTTTCGAGAAAAATGTGTTTGAAATTTAATAGTAATAAATTTTGAAGTTTTCTGAAACGAAATTATCAAATTATTAACGTCATTATCTGACCCACTTGAGTGATAGCGAGTTTGAACCTTATCGTGAACATTTGGAATACTCCGTGTAAGCATTTCACATTCAATAAAGGCCGTGTTACGAAAGTGGGTATTTGTTTTAGGGTGGAAAAGGGTAATAAAGTTTAAGGGGTAGTGGATTGCGGGGAAATATAGTAGGAAATGCTGTATCCACTAGCAGAAATAGCGCCAGCAGTGGTTCGCAGAGCGCTGGCAAGCTCCAGCGAAAGAGCCAAAATGGTCTCCGACACTCAACCCCCTTTGCACGACAACCTCCTTGTGCCACAAAGGCTGAAAAGCCGAAACAGTTTTTTAAAGTCGTCCACTCACTGGCGAACCATCACAAGAAAGACTGAAGTTGTGGCGAGACAGTGCTTTCTTACCCAAACCGTTCGTTCCACCCGCTGAAGACCTCCCACCTGGACATGAGTTACCTTGGGTAACCTGGAAGTCTTTAAACAGACTTCGGACCGAGGTTGGCCGAAGCAAGGAAAACCTGGTCAGGTGGAGATTCATTGACGACTCCGCCTTGGAGTGTAAATGTGGTGCTGTTCCACAAACTATGGGACACTTAATATCGTGTCCTGCCTGTCCTGTCAGCTGCGTTCGTTACAGGAACTGGTGGACGCAGGTGATGGCGCCAAACGAGTAGCTGAATTCTGGGCCGAGTCCATTTAGATTGCTATCGACACGCTAAGAAGAAGAAGAAGGGGTGGATTTTACTGCTCTGCTACCATTAACTCGAAAATGGGTATCGGTCTGTGAGTCAAGTTATGAACACATCAACGATTTCTCAAAATTCCGCCCCTGTGGGGTTGAAAAGCGGGGATGCAATCTATTTGAAAAATTTGATTCCTTTGTTCTACCTACAAACTTAAAATTGGCCCGAATACTTATTTATCTAAATAAATGATAAAGATCATAAACATACATTTTGCAAATTTTTGAGGAAAGTATGAAATATACGCGGACGAAGTCACGGTCAATGTGCTAGAGTCGCGTCGCTCTGTCGCGTCGTGCCTGCCTGGGGGAGCCTTGTGTGTCAGGCGTTCTCAAACTTTGTTTGATGATATTATTACGAACTCATAAATCACGCCATTGTTTAGTAGGTATTGTTGTTTTTATAAATGCAATGCCATATATCATATCAATAAACGAGTATACAAATTTATAAATATAACACTTGCATACTTGTACGTAAAATAATTAATAGAGACACATTATACACAAATAACATTTATAAAAAACTTTTTTACAAAAAATCAACCGACTTCCAAAACGCACTATAAAGTGAAAAATAACTTTAATTTAGGAAGTCGGTGTCTTTGGATTTGTATTTTAGTTTTTTGCTACCGACTTCCGAAATTAAAGTTATTTTTCACTTTACTTATAGTGTTTTTTGGAAGTCGGTTGTTTTTTTGTAAAAAGTTTTTATTTTTCACTTTTTAGCGGGTCAGTTTGTAGTTTATCTAAGTTATAATAGCCTAATGTCAACTGCTTATCACCTTTTACAAAATATTGCTTTTCCCGATGCAGGGACGTTAATTGTTGAGGAGTTCTCCTAGTAAGAACCAGGAGAACTGGTACTGATTGAGAAGTCACCATCAGCTCCACTTCACCATACGCATTGTAATGAGCATAAATTGCTTAGCAGCTATATTAAAGTAATCGAATTGCAACCCGTGAAATATTTGTCATTGAGTAGTTCCGATGGCCATTTGTGGTCTCCATCATCAGCTCCACTTTACCAAATCATAATTTCTGAGAACAAATGCTCAAGTTACTTTAATAATAGACTTAGGCAAGGAAAATTTTGCTAAGGGCCAAGTTTATGTTGCGCTTAGTCGTGTAAAGACGCTGGATGGCATTGTATTATGCGACTTGGAACCTACCAAATTGTAAATAGACCACATGACGAAAAGGCATTGCGTGAAATGCAACGATTGAGGCTTTAATAAATCATCATCAGCCTATTACAGTTCACTGCTGGACGTAGACCTCCCCAAGTTTGAGTCAACATTCACGGTCCTCCGCTTCTCTCATCCAGCCACTACCGGCAACCTTTGTTAGGATAATTATACAGAAGAAAAACTCGAAAAAGTATTTCACTTTAAGAAGTATTTATTAGTTTTTAGACTAGATGCTGATAATCCTGGCTGTAGCATCAGGCCAGACTTATGTCAACATTGCATTGAACTTAAAATTTAGTCCTGTTTAAAATGAGCCCAAACACGACTACGGTGCCGTAATTTCAAGGTTTGTACTTTTTTGATGCTCCTGGCTTCAGCATCAGGTCTCTATGTACTTCGGTGTTCCTCATTAACAATACGTTTATCCACACATCGAGCCCTTTTCAATGAGCCGAAACACGATATATCTGCTGTTAGGTATCGAGGAGTTAGGTACTCTGCAGACTATTCTGACTGCAGGATCAGGGCATGACTTGATGATCATGAGACTAAATGTGGCAAATGGCCTATCAAAGATCAAAACAATTTACTAAAACAGTCCTTTCCTGTTCGAGTAACTTCTTACTGTTAAAGAGTTGTACCTTCCATCATCAGCCCAGCTACCTTTTTTTTTTTTTTTTTTTGAGGATGGGAAATCATCAAGCAAATCAAATCATCAGCCCAGCTACCTGAGATGGTGACAACCATACGCAAATACACAAGATACTTCATAAAATATGCGAAAAACAATAAGTGAGCCTATAAAATTTGAGGGTTGCCCTCGATTTCTCTAAGATCCCATCATCAGATCCTAACTTGGTGACAGTGGGACCACCTCAGAACTATTTACTTTCGAACAAAAAAAGAATTTTGAAAATCCGTCGACAATTGGCGGAGTATTCGATGAACAAACATACAAGAAAAAAAAACTTACAAACATCCGAACATAGTACCTCCTCCTTTTTGTGAAGTCGGTAAAAAGACGTTACGTTAGATAGACTGTCGTACTTTGAGGTACAGTGGGTTGCATCAATTGGGTATCCCAGTAGTATGAAAATTTTAATACAACTGGGGTACCCAATTGATGCAGCCCAGCGTACATTGAATTTCATTAAAGGTACATTCAGGTACATTGCAGGTACATTCCTTTCATATACAACATATTCATTTCTGCGACAGTACACCCGTCATTCTGACCTAGACGGAATTTCGAATAATCGTTTGGGATGTGTTCATTACTTGACTCGAGGATTTATTTATAGCAATTTTCGAGTTTATCAAGCCACTAAGGCCGGCCTTTGTGGGGTAGTTTAGAAAAACAAAAAATTACAAACTTCATAATTTACTTAGACAAGTATTCGTGCCAAGTTTCAAGTTTTTTAACCAAATGAATAAGATTTTTCATTTAAACTGTATTCCTGCTTTTCACCATACAATTGACTCAAAGTTTATTTAAACCAATTTTCGAGTAAATCAAGCCACGCAGTAAATCCTCCCCTGTAAAATTAACTACCCCTTTTCAACCCATTAGGGGTAGATTTTCCAAAAACCCTGATACACGTTTATCTATATTTTTGGTCTGAAGTATAAATACCGAGTTTCGAATCCGACCGCGCGTTAAAATTCTTCCATACAAATTTTGACACCCCCCATCCCCCTTTAGGGGGCAGTTGAGAAAAACGAAAAATGCCAAACTTCATAATTTACTTAGATAAGTATTTGTGCCAAGTTTCAAGTTTATTAAATCAAGGAATAAGATTATTCATACAAACGAATTCCCCCCTTTTCATCCCCTTAAAGGTTAAATTTCCAAAAACCCTTCTTAGTGTTCCCCTGCATTATAAAAGGAAGCCGTGTGCAATAATCCACATTACTAGACCCAGTAGTTTCGGCTGTGCGTTGATATGTCAGACAGTCAGTCAGTTTCTCCTTTTATATATTATATAGATATATAGAAGATAGATATAAGGTTTTTATTAATGCTAGGACCAGCTTCATTACATTTTTGCCGATTCGACTTTCCAACACGTTATACACTCCATTATTCATACATAAACCTCATATATAAAATAAACAATTATGTTTCAGCCAGACTGTTTTCATTATCAATCAAACCCTTTTAAAATAATCTGCTTATCAAATCATAGGTACCAAATCGATGATCCCTAATAATAATAATAATAATAACGTTTATTGTGTCCAAAAGATATACACAAACAATTTGGGTTTGGAGTCTTCATTTAAGCAGATAATGCCTGTATTAGAGGACTCCGCTCCTTCACAACAGTTGGTACTTACTTAAAACACAATAAAAACAGTAGATGTAGTAAAACAAAATATAATTATGTGAACATGAGTGAGTGTGTACATGTGTTGTTGAGTGTTATGAGTGTAATGGATGTATGGTTGAATGAGTATGTATGTGTGTGAATGTACGTGTAGGTACGGGAGAGTCTCTAAACCCTTAAATAATCAATAAAACCCTTTTAAAATAATCTGCTTATCAAATCATAGGTATCAAATCGATGATCCCTAAACCCTTAAATAATTAAAATAAAAAGAAGTTAGAAACTAAAAAATACTTACGAAGAGCTGCGTGCCCGCATTCGCATGTGGGCCCGTCTTCGAAGCTCAGGTGGGCCTTCATTGTCTTGAAAGCGAACTGCGTGTGACCTGAAAAGTGAAATGGAATGATAAAACTATCGCTACAGATGTTTGTATTGCTGTTGTCATATCTATATGTTTTTATTGCTGTTGTCATATGTTTATGTGTTTATTGCTGTTGTCATATCTATATGTATTTATTGCTGTTGTCATGTCTATATGTGTTTAATGCTGTTGTCATATTTATATGTGTTTTTTGCTGTTGTCGTATTTATATGTTTGTTGCTGTTGTCATATCTTTATGCGTTTATTGCTGTTGTCATATCTTTATGTGCTTATTGCTGTTGTCATATCTATATGTGTTTATTGCCGTTGTTATATCTATATGTGTTTATTGCTGTTGTTATATCTATGTGTTTATTGCTGTTTTCATATTGTTGGATTATTTGGTTTAAAGAGTTGGAAGAGTAGTAAATAAATTATTTGTAAAACAAAAAAAGTGTTAGAAAAGATGTTCATTGACAAGAATGTTTATTTCAAGTAACTAGGCAATAAGCGAAGAAAAAGTATAACTATTAAAAATAAATAAATAAAAACAAGTCCTCACAACAGAGGTTACTTATCTACAACACATATCTATATGTGTGGGCCCGTGGCTAAATAATAACAGCCGCACAGGTCGATCGATCAGGTTAAGCTACGCTTGCCGCGGTTGGTCTGTGGATGGGTGACCATCTTTACATACCGAGAACCCTCCGTGCCTCGGAAAGCACGTTAAGCCGTTGGTCCCGGCTGTCATTTATGCATCTTTGACAGTCATTACGGGTAGTCAGAAGCCCGAAAGTCTGACAACCAGTCTTACCAAGGGGTATAGTATTACCAAGTCACTGGGTTGTGGAGGTCAGATAGGCAGTCGCTCCATGTAAAATACTGGTATTCAGCTGAATCCGGTTAGACTGGAAGCCGACCCCAACATAGTTGGGAAAAGGCTAGGCAGATGATGATGATGATTCTTAAATCGTTTATCATTTTAATTATTTTGATGAATTTAGTACTTTTAATTAGGTTCATAGCTTAATTGAAGTGCCAGCTACCACATAACTTTTTAATGCTATCCATTCAATATTATGTAGTTTTTTTTTTTTATTATATCGAAAAACCCCTAAAATTCAAATATGTCGAAAACTATTGAATTTCGGCCATAAATATGGGGGTTCCATTTGTTGCATTTTGGCCCCCCATCAGCTCCTGAAGGATATATGTCGAATTAGATGTAACCTTTTATAGTAAATGTTGTGTTACTCGCAAAACAAGAGATACAATTGGTACAGTTATTGGGCCATAGAAATGATGGACAGTGCTTTTTCTCAATAGTATCGCGCGAAGACGCCTGATCCCCGCATTATTCTGAAATAAATAGGCTATTGAAATAGGCTATTGGAAAATCAACGGTGATTCGTACTCCAAGTATGCTAGAGATAATTGAGAAAGTTGAGACGTTGAATATAAAACTTTTGAGATGAAAGCAGTCCCGCTAAAGTGAAATTGGGCCGGACGTAGCGACTGCAGCATGTCAGACGACTAATAAGCAAACTTAGGGACTTTACCTACTACAAAAACCCTCATTATAACAAAGAACCGTCTACAGACCAGATCAAGATGATGAAAGAAGCTGGACTCGTTCTGAAGGCTAGATAGAAGAGGACGAAACAGAAAAAAAATAAAAAGTGTTGCAGCAGACTTTTATTTTTTCCTAATTTCCTTTTATGTGAGATATCCAGGACAACTGACTGAGAAACAACGCACAGCTTAGGCTTCGGAAGTGATGGACGACATTTCGAAAAAAATGGTGTTTTTAAAAGAGACCTCTTAAGCCGGGTAAATGAGTGTTAAGTTTGTCTGTGGACAATTTGCGGGCTTATATATATTGAACCGCTAGCACAGGTTTTCGCTTTGGAAGCTGCGTTCAGTGCAAGTATTTATCACAAAATTGCCTGGCGAGTATTTATTAGGTGCTAACACTAGCTCCTCACATTAACAGTTTCACCGCCACGACCGAGAATTGCCTTCCACGTCTAAAACTCCGCCCATGCCGGTGTCGTTGAATGACGTGGAAATTCATCGAATTTTATTCAAACAATACTGATCTCAACACATATTTATTATTAACAATTTATTCTAGGAGCGTGCTTCAAAGTGTAAGGATCCTAAACAAGGAGGTTTGAAATATATTGTTATACACCTATTTAATAGTTACTTGGCCTGAAAGTCGCGTGGCGGTCAAAGGGTTAAAACGTGAGAGGTAAATTTATTAAAATAGTTTTCACCTCAAATCATTGCCGCCTTGAATTAAGCGCTTGGGCCTGCACAGCTCCGCGCGGCGGACTACGTATAGTGCGCACATCTTCAAACCAAAAATAAACTTAGTTATGTACTTTTTTCTTAACTAATGCCTTGTGGAAATAATTATTGCGTTTCCTTCAGAGCTGCAATGATCTTTAGCGCATACATAACGGGTGTAAAAATAAGTCGTGTAGATTACGGCTATGTGATGGATTTTTTTAATGATGATAAATGATTTTATTTTTGTAAGTAGGTTTGCACAAACACTTTTACACGTCAATCATATTTTTTTTAAACTAGATGAAGTCAGCGTTTCCTATCTGACTGCTCTGAAAAGAAAGGCCGAAACAAACTCAGAGGTCACAGTCTATTTTAAAGTCCACACATAATCTTGGTCAGGTTATATGAAGACCATGTAGATCAAAACGGTAGTTTTACATTGTTTAGTTTTATTATAATCCTTAAAACGGAAAATAATGGCCACTATAATCCGTTTTAGTGATTATAATAAAACTAAATAATGTAAAACTACCGTTCATAATAATATTAACGTATAATCTTGTGGATCACAAGTTAACGTGCTTATTTTCTGCATTTTCATTCTAAAATAAAAGAAATAACCAAACAAACGATGAGGGCGCCACTGCGCGGTTGGCGTAGCCTTAACGGTATAAAAGGCTTTCTGGCATAACTAACGTTTAATGTATGATTTGAATTTATTAAGGCATAGATCTTGAACGTGGCTTGGTAGTTTATTATAAAAGCGTATACATTGGCATCTGAACGAGCCACCTATTTTCTTGAGCCTTGTTGTATGTGTTTGTTTTTAGTATTAATATCACTGTATTTTTTAAAGAATTTAATATTTTTATGGGTTTATTAATAATAATATATATTTACACCATGTATATCAAGGAGTACTCACCGATTCGGGAATAAAATCTCAAGAAGCCTTCGGCGCCGATTAGGTGGGTTGTTTCTGCCGAACGGCATGATTGGATCAGGCAAAGCTCTGAAATAAGGCACCTAAATCGTAATGATATTCGTTACTCATCATCATCATCATCATCATCATTTCAGCCGAAAGACGTCCACTGCTGGACATTGGCCTCCCCCAAGAAGGGGGGTAGTCCCTACAAAAAGCATGCAATAAAAAATTAAATTAAAAATTTAAAAAACCCCCGGCACAGAATAATAATACAATTAATGTAATTGGAAAAGAATTTATGTAACGAGACTAAAACAGATAAATTTATATGGAAGCCGGGGGGCCGTTCTGTGGAACACCTATTCTAAGAGCTCCCCCGACTGCCATTATGAATTTATCTGTTTTAGTCTCGTTACATAAATTCTCTAAGTCGGGGGTTTTTAAATTATTTTGTCCTTTTCCAATTACATTTTTATTTTATTATTACTTTGTGTCGGGGGTTTTTTACATTTTAAATTATTATTAATTGATTCCAGATGGACTGATAGCCATTTTTATTACTAATTGATTCTAGATGGACCGATGGCCATTTTTATTATTAATTGTTTCTAGATGGACTGATAGCTCTTTTTATTATTAATAGGTACGTAGTCTAAGTTTAATAACTAATTCAAATCCCATAAAAAAACATAAATGTAAAAAAGGAGAGCCAAGTTCAATGCAAAAATTATGCTTGGCTGTGGGCTCGCCGCAAAAAGAATTGAGATCTAAATGAGTGCCAAGTTCTATGCAAAATCAAAATATGTATTTATAGGAACAAAATAACATTATGAACAAGTATTAAACTCTATTTCTTTGCTTTATTGGATACCTATAACAATTGCTGTTATTTAAAAATGTGATATCTTAAAGTAGGTTAGATTTGACTTGGCCAGTTTTCATTACATCAGTCATTTTATAAAGTTATTCAACATATATATATATTTTAATTCTGATAAAAACTGGCCAAGGCAATTTTTTTTTGTATGGGGACCCCCCTATTTTTTTACTTTCTTTTATTTTTAGATTTTTTCCTACGCTCACACACAATTACCGAACTGGATTCCAAATTTCATCCTTCTAGGTCATCTGGAAGTAGGTTAGATTTAGGTACTATATGTCAGTCAGTCAGTCAGTCAGTGCTAAAATTTACGACTTTTTGACCTTCATATATTTATAACCGTTTGAGCTAGCTTCATGAAATTTGGGCTTCTAGAGGTCCTTATGATATAATTAAACACACGTAGTTTTATGTGTTTACGTTAAAGAGGTTTTGAGTTATAGAAGGGTCAAAAGTGGCACCAAGTGGTTCGTGTAATATTACACTCGGCGATGGCTAGCCAGTTCCTTTGCTTGAACTTGGCTTGACACGCTGCCGCGTGTCTTGGCTTGACTCCAAATGGTTGTTTAAATTTACTTTTAATACAATTAATTCACAAAGGCAAACTAAAATAATAAAAACTTGTGCGGTCGTGGGACCAGGAGCGAAGTTCCTTACGCGAAATTCGCACGCACATACACTTGTATAAGAAAGAATAAGACAGAAAGAGAGTGTTTTAATACAGAGTCATCTAGTATAAGTTTTAAGAAGCTCCTTGGATTTTCTTTTTGACCTCACTATAGTCTTTAGCACCCTTAAAAATCATGAAAACGTCATGCATGATGATAATAAATTCAAAAAAAATATAGCTGCCCTCTTGTATTTCACCCTCAAAAACCATGAAAAATAGTCGTATGTTAAAGTTGTATGGTATTTTTCGTTACGTGACGATTCAACCTTCTCAACACACTTCTCTTCTCAAATGTTCGTTCCAATAAACTAATATATCCCTTAACTATAACAATTAATCTAATCACATAAGAACGCCCAATTAATTACCGGTTTAGCGCAACAAGGGCGAATAACATATACCTTTCTAAGTACTAAAAATATATGTTATTTCAAAGATTCTATCTTTAAAAATAAAACTACACAGAGTGATTCATGCAAATTATATATCAAATGTGGTGCTGTCCCACAAACAATGGGGCAGTTATTATCGTGTCCAGCGTGTCCTGTTGCCTGCACTTTACAGGAACTGATGGACGCTACTAAAGGTGCCAAAATCGTAGCCAAAAATTCTGGCCATTTTAGATTGCCAGAAGAAGATACATAAAAAACTTTAACTTCTACGTTCTCAGAACTCATTTTTGGGATAGGTACGCCCCTTATTGCGTCCAATGCGTCATTTGATGAATGATGCTAAATTGTTTCCGTGAAAGAACACAATGGCTGATTTTACCAAAGTCAGATATCTTTTTATCGTGGGATAAAATTGAGGTCTGACATTTATAGAATGGAAAAAATGTCAAAAATTCAATATTTATTCTCTGGATAAGACTTATTCTAGCTAAATATAAAGTTTATATAAAAGTTTGTTTAGTTTTATATAAAAGTTTGGTGGAATGTGCCATAAGTAGGATAAGAGAAACATTTATAAAGTGCCCGTCACGTGAAGCTATAAATTTTGTAAATAAAGAACTTCTACTAAGTTACGTAGCGCCAATTCAATCAACAAAAAATAATCCAAAATTCAATCAACTCAACATAACATAAGTGTAATACGAAACTAACGAGCAATTTCATTATATTATGGGGTATATTTTAGTCGTCGTCGTCTGTCGTCTAATTTTTCGTGGTACTTGTCTGACTCATGAAACGTAAACATTTGGGCCGCCATTTAGAAGTAAGTTCACACTGTCGCTGTTAATGCTGCAGAATGCAGATGTAGGATGCTCGGAATCGTCTGACGACAGTAAATAGATGTGTCTGTTAACATAATTATTATATCCCTATAAAATAATAAAAATAATTACAATCCTGTTTTTTTTTATTTGACTCAAAGGTTGCGAACCCCTAAATGTGTATTACAAAATTTATAGCTTCTCGTGACGGGGACTTTAGTTAACACCATAGTACAGTCAGCCTCAAAACGACAAGTATTCATTTTATTGTAGGTCTACAATCTTTGATATGCACTAGGTACTGTACCTCCACAAAACATACACATTATGTTGGTAGGTAGGTACTTAATTGTAGCTACATAATATTATTGTAAGACCACTCTTTAATAAGTAATGTTATTGATTTACTGATTTTTGTTTTGTTAACCGACGAAAAAACGGAGGAGGTTCTCAAGTCGACGCGTATTATATATTTTTTTAATGTATGACCACGCATAACTTTTTACAGAGTAGTCCGATTTTGATAATTCTTTTTTTTAATTGGAAAGGGTAAACCCCGAAGTATGTCATATAAATTTGGAAAAAAATCCAACTTTACTGGTAGGAAAACAGGGGATGATTGTTTGTTCACTCATTGATTCTAACGTATGACCACGCATAACTCTTTACAGCGTAGTCCGATTTTGATAATTATTTTTTTATTGGATAGGATATACCTCGATATTGGTCCCATATAAATTTGGAAAATAAATCCTACCTTAAGGGTGGGCAAATAGGGGTGATTTATTATTTACTCACAGATCAAATAATAGTTAAACTAGGATTATATACCTAACAGTTAATAGCTAAAGTAAGGTAGGTAGCTATTTTAAAAGTTATAAAAAATTAAGCATGTTAATTAGTAAATTATAGCCACAAAAAATTATAAAATAAAAACTTTTTAACAAAAAAATTAAACCGCCGAAAAACTGTAAAGCTAAAAATAATAAACCTTTTTATTTAAACTTAATTACTAAGTTCTTAAAGTAACCTAAGTAATTTTGAGTCGGCGCCAAACAAGCAAATTAATTATTAATTACGTAAAGCGTGATGCGCGCGGCGTGACACTTCCCTTCGCCGGAAAATTAAAAAATAAATTGAAATGAAAAAAGATTAAAAGAAAACGGAAATGTTAGTCAGTTATCGTTCAGCCTTTATAGTGTAATTAAGTGCTCCAAGTGTAGTCAAGTATTTAAATATATTTGGTTTTGTTATTTTGTTTATTTTTATTATCTCGTCCAACAATATTGATACAGACGTATTATGGAACACAAACTATAGACAATCTAATGAATTCTTGTTGATTTATAGGTACTTACGTCTTTTTGAAGCTGACTGTACTAGTGAGTTGTGCGTAGTAACATTTTTTTTTTTTTGTGAATTTGTGCAAATGGTTTTTTGGAATCTAAATGTTGATTTCCCCATTTTCCTTTCACTTTTTATTCCATACCCCTAATTTGTTTTGCCAAAAAACACAGTTCCCTATGTATTTTCAATCTATCAGGTAAGAACGATTCAAAATCAAAATATTTTTATTCACATAAACGTACATGGGCACTTATGAAACGTCAGAAGTCGTTTCCTATGGAGAAGAGCCGGCAAATATTGTGTTATCGCGTTTCTTCCAACTTGGTTTCGATCAATTAATTCATATTAATAACTATACACCATACGGTTTTTTTTATAGTTTGCCCCACACTAGGAATTTTTCCTGTATGCCCCACACTAGGAATTTCTCCTTTATGGGTGCGTTTTATAACATTTAAACTCATAAACACAAACAGCCAGATCCGGAACAACTAATTGTAGGTCATACAAATATTTGTTCCATGCAGGAACGGAACCCGAGACTCGCACCACAGCGCGAACCGTGCCGTCCGGTTTGAGTCTGGGTAATGTTTATCTTCTACTGAAGTAAAGTACGATCATTAATTGCTTAGATTGGGATCACTTTTATGGCAGTATAATAGGTAGTATAACTCCGAAGGTACTGACTTTTAACCTTAGTCTTAATACTAAGTTTTATTCTGTATAAAAATACCTTTTTATTCAGGACTATCTTATTTCTATTGAGAGTCGGCCCAACATTAGTCATTGTCCTTTACTATATGATTGTCCTAAACTTCTTTTTAATACCGTGCTCCCTGATCACGCTACTTTGAGGTCCTTTTGTAGAAGCTTAAAACTTGTAAAAATTGCGAGAAATAAAAGGCTTTTTATTTATTTTATTTATATCAAGGAGTATAACTAACCTGTTCGGATTTACAGTGTCAGAATCTGAATCATGCCCGGTCTGCAATGCTCTTAAATAAGGCATTTCTTTATGTCTTAAAACTTGTAAAAATTGCGAGAAATAAAAGGCTTTTTATTTATTTTATTTATATCAAGGAGTATAACTAACCTGTTCGGATTTACAGTGTCAGAATCTGAATCATGTCCGGTCTGCAATGCTCTTAAATAAGGCATTTCAATGACAATGATATTCGTTACACATAAGACATTAAATAATTGTAGCACTGGGAGCAACAAGACTAAAACCCCACTAAAATAAACTGCTCAAATTAAAGGTATGAAATTGTTGATCCCCAAGTCCCTAACTCTAAATTAATTAAAATAAAAAAGAAAGTTAGAAACTAAAACAAAATAAAATACTTACCGTTGGGCGTTTGGCGGTCCTCCTTCTTCATTTGGGGGTTCATCGTCGCGATTGCGACCTCTCGGTGATCTGAAAAGTCAAATGAAATGATAAACAATGCTACATATTGCTGTTGTCATACTGTCGCGGATTAATAAAAGCACTTGCGCAGCATATTTAATGAACGTCGCAAAACTGTTCGTCTTCATAAAAAAGATGTAATGGAAACTTACAACAATTTTAAATTATTTGGAACGTCTACCTTTTTGTTATAACGTTTTGAGTACAATCATTATTACACATTATAAATAATTTCTCCCGCTAGAGGACACCCCTTCTTAAATTGGCAGTAAGGTTCTCAGTACATTTTTTTTTATGAAGACTTTATTTTTGATATAGTGTAAGGAATATAAAGGAAAACCAAGGTGAGGTGACTCTTAATGAGACATGCCGAGTTATTACAGTCGTATGTTATATTATTATTTCAAAGATAGCGGTCCAACAGGAATAATCTTCAGGAACGAACGCGTTATTTAATTCATTAGAAACGAAAAACTTCGCAAGCAATGGGAAATGGATGTACTTCGCAAGCACTTTACTGTCATAACACATGTTATTGTGTTCTGTGTTTTAGAGATGCAGACTATTAGAAGAAGAACTTTTTATAAGTAGGTCAGAGTATAAATCTAAGGTAAAAACACAATATTTTTAGTGCTATTTAGTTTTAAAATATAAAGTAGTTCAATTTACGAACCAAAATCTGTTTGAGATTTGTGCATTCCGTTTTGGTATTATTTTGTAACAAGAATAAAATTTTGCGAAAAATATTGATAAACACTGAAAATATTTGCCGTGAGTCTTTGTTTGCTTTGTTTACGTTGTGGCGCCATCAACTGTTTTCAGCTTTGCGTAACGAACCTCAAGAAAAAAAACCGTATCAAGTCGCAATGGATTCAAAATCTATAGGTACATATAAAATATACATATTGTGTAAAAATACATACAGGGCTACTTGTAATTCTACGTATAACCATCAGGAGCTGATAGAAGGGCCAAAATGCAACAAATTGGAGCCCCCATAGGTATGGCCGAAATTCAAGAGCTTTCGAGAAATTTGAAAACATTTTTGAAGCGTAAAATGTAAATATTGGTAAGATAGTAATATAAATAAAAAATAATTAAAATGATGAACGATTTAAGAATAGTTTAAGTAATTATTCTTAAATCGTTCATCATTTTAATTATTTTGATGAATTTAGTACTTTTAATTAGGTTCATAGCTTAATTGAAGTGCCAGCTACCACATAATTTTTTAATGCTATCCATTCAATATTATGTAGTTTTTATTTTTATTTTGAATTATATCGAAAAACCCTTAAAATTCAAATATGTCGAAAACTATTGAATTTCGGCCATAAATATGGGGGTTCCATTTGTTGCATTTTGGCCCCCCATCAGCTCCTGAAGGATATATGTCGAATTAGATGTAACCTTTTATAGTAAATGTTGTGTTACTCGCAAAACAAGAGATACAATTGGTACAGTTATTGGGCCATAGAAATGATGGACAGTGCTTTTTCTCAATAGTATCGCGCGAAGACGTCTGATCCCCGCATTATTCTGAAATAAATAGGCTATTGAAATAGGCTATTGGAAAATCAACGGTGATTCGTACTCCAAGTATGCTAGAGATAATTGAGAAAGTTGAGACGTTGAATATAAAACTTTTGAGACGAAAGCAGTCCCGCTAAAGTGAAATTGGGCCGGACGTAGCGACTGCAGCATGTCAGACGACTAATAAGCAAACTTAGGGACTTTACCTACTACAAAAACCCTCATTATAACAAAGAACCGTCTACAGACCAGATCAAGATGATGAAAGAAGCTGGACTCGTTCTGAAGGCTAGATAGAAGAGGACTGTTGTATATTAACGTTGAGGGTAACCTCACAATAATGTTTTGTTCATACACCGTACCGATAAAATAAAATAGTCATTATCTAGCAAGATCGTGTTTTACTTCATGGTGGCAGCGATAAATACGAAATACGCTTTCGGAAGTAATAATTAGCCGAAATTAAAGTTGTGTTAGTGTGTTTTGGTGATAGACAGTACTTGTTATTATGGAGCACGCAAGACCTCCGGCCGAATTAGTTTTAGAAGGTGGCCCGGCAAACCGAGCTGACGCGTGGCGAAAGTGGCTCAAACAATTTAAGGTTTTTCTTAAGGCTTCAGGAGTGTACAAAGAAGACAAGGATGTACAAGCCAGTTTGCTTATTAACTTAATAGGCGCTGATGGATATGACATTTATTCTACTTTCAAAATAAAGGTGGAAGGAAAAGATGATGACATCGATGTATTGATCCAAAAATTCGATGAACACTTCGGTACAAAAACTAATACAACGATGGCGAGATTCAGATTTTTTACACGAAGTCAGATGGAAGGCGAAAATATAGACGCTTACGTAACAGCACTAAGATTATTATGCCAACATTGCGAGTTTGAACATTTAGAAGGCGGTTTAATACGTGATCGTATTGTCTGTGGAGTAATTGACACAGGTGTGCGTGATAGATTACTGAGAACAGACGAGTTAAGTTTAGAAAAAGCTGTAAAGATATGCCAAGCAAGCGAGGTATCGAACGAAGAGAACCGTCATATAGAAAAAACAAAATCAAAGGAGCAAAGTGGTGCGGTTGACGCGTTATTCAGTACGCGAGCACCGAGGCATAGCGGAGCTACGGGGACTGCAGCGGCGGCGCGAGATGCGCGGGGCCGTGATCGCGGTGCGCCTGCGACGACGCGTCGACACGGCGGGCGCGCGCATCCACATGGTTCAGCAGTCGGGAGTACCGCGGCATCGTCGGGTCGCGGATTCGATTCTGTTTCAAATCGTGAAACCCATTCAAAGTGTTGTAGTGCTTGTGGTGGCGTTCACGATGATAATGCACGATGTCCAGCGCGATTTGCAAAGTGTTTTTTGTGCTACAATAAAGGTCATTTTAAAAATATGTGTATGGCTAGAGGTAATAAGCGTGTACATGAAATACAGGAGAGCAGTGATGGTGATGACACGTTATACTATGTGTCAACCTTGGACAAAACTTCACAACATAAAGACAGTAAGTGGTTTGAGCGATTAATTTTGGTTAACAATGGAAAGAGCGAATTGTTTAAACTAGATACAGGTTCGGATCTGAATGTATTATCATTATTTATATATAATAAATTAGGATACTCAGTAGATAATATTAAACCATGTTGCATAAGAGCACAGTCTTTTTGTGGGAATTATATTCCAATACTAGGTTCATGTCAGATGTTGTGGTCATATAAAGATAAAAAATATTTAATAGATTTTGTCATTTCAAGTGATCGTTGCCAAAGTGTACTGGGAAAAAATACCAGTGAAGAATTAGGATTGGTCAAGAGGGTTTATACAGTCAAAGTAGATAAATATAATGATTTATTTCATGGAATTGGCAAATTACCAGGTAAATATAGAATCATTTTAGAAAACAATGCAAGTCCTTCAGTTTGCCCAGTCAGGAAAATACCCTTAGGGATTCGGGATAAATTAAAGGCGGAACTTGATAGTATGGAGCACATGGAGATAATTCGTAAAGTATCTCATCCCACAGCGTGGGTGAATGCTATCGTGTTGCCGGCTAAGAAGGATGGTAGTCTGCGCGTGTGCCTCGACCCGCGGCCGCTAAACCGAGCAGTGCGCCGCGCACACTACCCCCTACCTACACTTACTGAGATTGCTGCAAAATTAACGAATGCAAAGTATTTCAGTAAGCTTGATGCCCGGTCCGGATTTTGGATGATTGAATTGGATGATGACAGTGCGGATCTCTGTACATTTGGAACTCCATTCGGGAGGTATCAATTTTTACGATTACCATACGGCGTCAACTGTGCGAGTGAGGTATTTCACGGAAAAATACGACAGCTGCTAGAAGATCTCGATGGGGTAGATTCATTTGTAGATGATATAATTATTTGGGGCAGGACTAAGGAAGAACACGATGATAGATTGATTAAATTGCTAGATAGGGCTCGGGAAGTAGGAATAAAATTTAATAGGGAAAAGTGTGAGTTCTGTGTGGAACAGGTCACGTATCTGGGGCATATTTTTAGTAAGAAAGGCATGCAGATTGACACAAACAAGATAAAAGCAATTATGGATATGCCAGAACCGAAGGACAGGCCATCGTTAGAGCGATTTCTTGGCATGATAAACTACTTATCAAAGTTTATCCCAAATTATTCGCAAACGGCAGGACCCCTTAGAAACTTGCTAAAAAAAGGCAATGACTGGGTGTGGGACAGTGTACATGAGACTGCAGTTCACAAGTTGAAGCAGGCGGTGAGCAGCGCGCCGGTGTTGGCGCTGTACTCGAGCGACCGGCCGGTCGTGGTCACGGTGGATGCTAGCTCCACGGCTTTGGGTGCAGCACTATTACAGGACGGCCGCCCGGTTGAGTTTTCATCCCTCACGATGACTGACACACAAAGGCGATACGCGCAGATTGAAAAGGAAATGCTGGCGATCGTATTTGCATTGGAAAAGTACCATCAATATCTGTATGGGAAGAAGGATGTGGTTGTGGAAACAGATCACAAGCCTCTGGAGGCTTTATTTAAAAAAGGTTTGGATGCAGTGCCGGTTCGCTTGCAAAGAATGATGCTGCGCGTGCAACGCTATGAGTTCACGGTGACATACAAACCGGGAAAATTTATGTACGTCGCTGATACATTATCGAGAGCAGCCTTACCGGAACTTATGCATGACAGAGTGACATGTGAGGTGGAGGATCAAGCGTGTTTCCTCATAGCAAACGTACCATTCAGCGACAGTAAACTGAGTATGGTCAGAGAGGTCACAAAAAGGGATCCAGAATGCAAATTACTAGAGTATTATATTCAAAATGGTTGGCCAAGGTATAAACAGGATTTAAATGAAATGATAAAAACGCATTGGGCATATAAAGAAGAATTTCAACTAGTCGATGGTGTGATCTTCAAAAACCATTTAGTGTTCATACCACGTGATCTGAGAGGTGAAATGATATCCCGCGTTCACGAGGGGCATCTAGGAATTGACCGATGCAAACGTCGCGCACGTGATGTCATGTTTTGGAGCGGAATGTCACGTGACGTGGAGCAGGCAGTGCGCGCCTGCGCCACTTGTGCAGAGCACGCCGCGCGCAACGTGAAGGAGCCTATGATACCGCATTCGATTCCAGATTTACCATGGAGAAAGGTTGGCGCTGATTTATTCTTATGTGACCGAAAGAACTTTTTAATTATAGTTGATTATTTTTCAAATTATATTGAGATTAGTGCCTTAACAAATATTGGATCCAGAGCTGTAATTGCAGCGATGAAAGATCAGTTTGCGAGACATGGGATTCCTACGGAACTAATAACTGACAATGGTCCGGCATTTAGTTCCAGGGAATTCAGGAAATACACTGAAGATTGGTGTTTTAAACACACAACATCATCACCCAATTACGCACAGTCTAACGGACTGAGTGAGAGAGCTGTAAGGACAGTAAAAACTATAATAAAGAAATCACTGAGTTCAGGTACAGATTTTTATCTAGGGTTGTTAAATTTTAGGACAACACCGAGGGATGGCATTAGTGCACCGTCGCAATTATTGATGGGTCGTCGACTAAATACTCGCTTACCAGTACATACAGAAAGATTGCGACCAGAACGTAACAATCATGAGGATTTTAAAAACATACTCTCAAAACGAGAACTATCTAAAAAGTATTATGATATGCATTCACGACAGTTGCCGGTATTAAAACCAGGAGAGAATGTAATTGTAACAGACGGCGACAAGCGTCGGCGACATATGCAAGTGCAGGCACCAGCGCCGCAGCCGCGATCGTACTTCCTCACTGATAACAGTGGTCGGAAATACCGTCGCAACAGACGGCATATCATGAAGGGTACAAGCTCAGGAGATACCACAGCAGATTCTGCCTCCTTGCATGGGAAGGGGGATAGTGACAGTGAAGAAAATGAGCGCACGAGCACGTACAGCGATGCGGAAGAAAGTATAGACGAAGGGCTGAGCGACAATGACAGGGCAGTGACTAGGTCGACTAGTTCTTCTCCTGATTCTGTTGTAGTGCAGCAAACCCGAGCTGCTTCTAGACGGGCACGTGAAAAACTTGCAATGTTTTTTAAAAAGTAATTAAGATCAGAGATATCTTGATCATATTATATATAGGTAATAATGTGTGTTACTAAGGGTAGATATAATATTAAGAACTAAGTTGTTTAGTAATGTGTCTTGTATAAGGAAAATGTTGTGCCTGAATGGATCGGATATATTATGTACTTACCTTTAAATATAATCATTATACTTATTTTGTAATTGGTGGTGGAATTTCTAATTAGTTTTTATACTTTTATTTTATTTAAAAGGGGAAGATGTTGTATATTAACGTTGAGGGTAACCTCACAATAATGTTTTGTTCATACACCGTACCGATAAAATAAAATAGTCATTATCTAGCAAGATCGTGTTTTACTTCAAGGACGAAACAAAAAAGAAAAAAAAAAGTGTTGCAGCAGACAGGAAAATCAAAGTGAAAGACTAAGCTTTTATTTTTTCCTAATTTCCTTTTATGTGAGATATCCAGGACAACTGACTGAGAAACAACGCACAGCTTAGGCTTCGGAAGTGATGGACGACATTTCGAAAAAAATGGTGTTTTTAAAAGAGACCTCTTAAGCCGGGTAAATGAGTGTTAAGTTTGTCTGTGGACAATTTGCGTGCTTATATATATTGAACCGCTAGCACAGGTTTTCGCTTTGGAAGCTGCGTTCAGTGCAAGTATTTATCACAAAATTGCCTGGCGAGTATTTATTAGGTGCTAACACTCAGTGGCGTGCCTAGGGGTCAAACTTAGGGCAAGCCAACATACTTAAAAAAAACCTACCGTATCGTCTGTCAAAGTTGTGCCTACCGACTGAGTTGCTTTAGTTCTTACTAATATTTGTATTTCATATTGTAGGGTTTTGCTAACATCTATTAAAATGAATGTTTTTTAATAGCACTATTTTTTTCTTTCATAAATTAAATACTAAGAGTTTAGTAATCCTTTAAAAGATCGTAACTTTTCATTTTCGAGTTATCAGTTTCGCGTAAAATATGATAAGACGTATAAGAGCCATCTATTAACATTATTGGCATAACAGAGCTTCGAGTAAGTTCATATTTCACTCGCCTCCAACCCCTTATCAGTCGCTTTTGCAAAATATTACAATCTGGCCGAGAGGCCACTAGATGGCGCACAAATAATTGATTGATTTCTAACTACACAATTGTTTACGATGTTGATAATATTTATAATTGGAATTACTCACAATGTGAACAGCCATAGCTCTTCATTCTTCGCTTCTTTACAACAAAAAGATGACACCGTGACCTCGGAAAGGAAGTTCTTGTTGTGCTAAATGACACACAACATCAACGTTTGAAAAACAGCGCGATTGTGATCGACGCGCGTATTGTATTTGATAAATGATAAATGTGATAAATGATTTATTTTCTGTAAGTAGGTTTTTACAAACACTTTTACACGTCATCATATTTTTTAAACTAGATGTGGTCGGCGTTTCCTATCTGACTACTCTGAGAAGAAAGGCCGAAACAAACACAGAGGTCACAGTCTCTTTTAAAGTCCAGACAAAATCTTGGTCAGATCGTGTGAAGACCATGTAGATTGATGTCTGAAATGGTCTTTTGAGGAAAGAACCACACAGATTGAGCGGACCTGTCCAATCAGTGCACGCATTTGTCAAAAATCGTGCAGCTCGACTCAGAAATGAGGAGCTCAACGATTCGACGAACAATACCAAAGAAAGGACATTTGGGTAGGCCGCGTAAATTACTCAAACTGCCAGATCATGATTAAAACTAAGAAGGAAAACAGAAAAAAAAAATGACCCACATAGTCCTCACATTCACAATAATTAAATGAAAAGAAAAAAAAATAAAATAAAAAATACTTTACAAAGTAAATATTCATGTCATTGTCTAAATAAAATTCATCAATGTCAATGTGTATATAAAAATCCGGACATAATCTTTGAGGACCATGTAGATTAGTGTCTGAAAAGATCTTTTGAGGAAAGAACCACACAGATTGAGTGGACCTGTCCAGTCAGTGCACGCATTTGTCAGTAACCGTGCAGCTCAACTCAGAACTTCAGGAGCTCAACGATTCGACGAACAATACCAAAGACAGGACATTTGGGTAGGCCGCATAAAGTACTCAAACTGCCAGACCACGATTAAAATGTAAACTATGACCCACATAGTCCTCACATTCACAATAATTAAAATAATATAATACTTTATACAGTAAATGTACATGTCATTGTGTAAGTAAATAGATGCTTACTTAAAAAAAAAAAAAAGAAAATATTAAAGTGTAAAAATTGCAAAATAACATTCACTGTCTAAACCTCCAATAGGTTTAGACAGTGAATGTTATTTTGCAATTTTTAGCAGCTCAATCCCAAGCCTTTTTGTCCTCAATATAGTCTTTTACAGTATAATAGGCTTTCTGGCATAGTTTTCGCTTTATAAAAGCTTTGAATTTATTTAGGCTTAGTTCCTGAATGTGGCTAGGAAGTTTATTATAAAAATGTATACATTGGCATCTAAACGAGCCACCTATTTTCTTGAGCCTTGTTGTAGGAACAACAAATTTGTGTTTGTTCCTTTGGAATTTGGAAATGTCTTCACTTAATTGACGAGTTATAGAAGTTTCGATTCGTGTTTTACCAAAACTACAGAATGAAATGACAGCATTCATGTGCTTTTGAGAATTCTGATGTATTTTACTGACACCAGCGAAGTTATTCAAATCATCGTAACCTGATGAATTCCTAGCGGTATTTTCTTTTGAGAAAAATTTGCAACAACAACAGAATAATTTGTTGATATGAGAGCAGACTGCAATCCAATGAGCGATCTGCTGATCGACTAAAATGCCTACCTATTACGTGATTTAGATTTTATATTTGTCTGTAAAACTCAAAGTAGGTATTTACCTTTCCGAGTAACGATTGCACACACTTTAATCCATCACAAGGAACAATTGCATACGTTTCCGAATTCATTTTAATGATAAGAAACTTTTTACTCACTTTAAAATAAAGGTAATTACCGCAAAAACTAATCACAACACGTAACTTAGAGTATATGAAAAATACACATTCCATTCATAAAAAATCAGAAGCCAGGCTTATAAATCAGTACAATTTGCGAAATGAGTACATAGTAATGTTATCAACAACGTGAACAAATTCTATACAAATCGTCCGAAATTAGAAGCCAAATTTGAAAGCCAGCAGGTGCGAGCGAGACGGGACGATTTTTGGATTTACGTTTTCGCGAAGCGGCATCGGAGATGTTTGGCAACGCGTGATGAAAATTGCGCGGAATTGAAATATTATTCTTTGAGAATGTAAATCTGGCAACCATGCATCGTACATATTATAGCGGCTGCCGACGCGACGGCCGGGATGCGCGGAGTTTACTTTTTAATTATTCTGATCAATTCTTGCGACACGTTTACAAGTTTACTTGTGTAGTTTTTATTTTTTATTGTTAGGCTCACGTTTGATTGAAAGCCGGGCTTTTCGGCTTTAGTGAAAGGCACGCCCCTGCTAACACTAGCTCCTCACATTAACAGTTTCACCGCCACGACCGAGAATTGCCTTCCACGTCTAAAACTCCGCCCATGCCGGTGTCGTTGAATGACGTGGAAATTCATCGAATTTTATTCAAACAATACTGATCTCAACACATATTTATTATTAACAATTTATTCTAGGAGCGTGCTTCAAAGTGTAAGGATCCTAAACAAGGAGGTTTGAAATATATTGTTATACACCTATTTAATAGTTACTTGGCCTGAAAGTCGCGTGGCGGTCAAAGGGTTAAAACGTGAGGGGTAAATTTATTAAAATAGTTTTCACCTCAAATCATTGCCGCCTTGAATTAAGCGCTTGGGCCTGCACAGCTCCGCGCGGCGGACTACGTATAGTGCGCACATCTTCAAACCAAAAATAAACTTAGTTATGTACTTTTTTCTTAACTAATGCCTTGTGGAAATAATTATTGCGTTTCCTTCAGAGCTGCAATGATCTTTAGCGCATACATAACGGGTGTAAAAATAAGTCGTGTAGATTACGGCTATGTGATGGGTTTTT
Source organism: Mesoligia furuncula (assembly GCA_916614155.1). Taxonomy (NCBI): domain Eukaryota; kingdom Metazoa; phylum Arthropoda; class Insecta; order Lepidoptera; family Noctuidae; genus Mesoligia; species Mesoligia furuncula. The sequence goes on from OU744790.1 coordinate 34,973,588, forward strand.
AAATGATGATAAATGATTTTATTTTTGTAAGTAGGTTTGCACAAACACTTTTACACGTCAATCATATTTTTTTTAAACTAGATGAAGTCAGCGTTTCCTATCTGACTGCTCTGAAAAGAAAGGCCGAAACAAACTCAGAGGTCACAGTCTATTTTAAAGTCCACACATAATCTTGGTCAGGTTATATGAAGACCATGTAGATCGAAACGGTAGTTTTACATTGTTTAGTTTTATTATAATCCTTAAAACGGAAAATAATGGCCACTATTATCCGTTTTAGTGATTATAATAAAACTAAATAATGTAAAACTACCGTTTATAATAATATTAACGTATAATTTTGTGGATCACAAGTTAACGTGCTTATTTTCTGCATTTTCATTCTAAAATAAAAGAAATAACCAAAGAAACGATGAGGGCGCCACTGCGCGGTTGTGTAGCCTTAACGATATAAAAGGCTTTCTGGCATAACTAACGTTTATTGTATGATTTGAATTTATTAAGGCATAGATCTTGAACGTGGCTTGGTAGTTTATTATAAAAGCGTATACATTGGCATCTGAACGAGCCACCTATTTTCTTGAGCCTTGTTGTATGTGTTTGTTTTTAGTATTAATATCACTGTATTTTTTAAAGAATTTAATATTTTTATGGGTTTATTAATAATAATATATATTTACACCATGTATATCAAGGAGTACTCACCGATTCGGGAATAAAATCTCAAGAAGCCTTCGGCGCCGATTAGGTGGGTTGTTTTTGCCGAACGGCATGATTGGATCAGGCAAAGCTCTGAAATAAGGCACCTAAATCGTAATGATATTCGTTACTCATCATCATCATCATCATTTCAGCCGAAAGACGTCCACTGCTGGACATTGGCCTCCCCCAAGAGGGGGGGTAGTCCCTACAAAAAGCATGCAATAAAAAATTAAATTAAAATTTTAAAAAACCCCCGGCACAAAATAATAATACAATTAATGTAATTGGAAAAGAATTTATGTAACGAGACTAAAACAGATAAATTTATATGGAAGTCGGGGGACCGTTCTGTGGAACACCTATTCTAAGAGCTCCCCCGACTGCCATTATGAATTTATCTGTTTTAGTCTCGTTACATAAATTCTCTAAGTCGGGGGTTTTTAAATTATTTTGTCCTTTTCCAATTACATTTTTATTTTATTATTACTTTGTGTCGGGGGTTTTTTACATTTTAAATTATTATTAATTGATTCCAGATGGACTGATAGCCATTTTTATTACTAATTGATTCTAGATGGACCGATGGCCATTTTTATTATTAATTGTTTCTAGATGGACTGATAGCTCTTTTTATTATTAATAGGTACGTAGTCTAAGTTTAATAACTAATTCAAATCCCATAAAAAACATAAATGTAAAAAAGGAGAGCCAAGTTCAATGCAAAAATTATGCTTGGCTGTGGGCTCGCCGCAAAAAGAATTGAGATCTAAATGAGTGCCAAGTTCTATGCAAAATCAAAATATGTATTTATAGGAACAAAATAATATTATGAACAAGTATTAAACTCTATTTTTTTGCTTTATTGGATACCTATAACAATTGCTGTTATTTAAAAATGTGATATCTTAAAGTAGGTTAGATTTGACTTGGCCAGTTTTCATTACATCAGTCATTTTATAAAGTTATTCAACATATATATATATATTTTAATTCTGATAAAAACTGGCCAAGGCAATTTTTTTTTGTATGGGGACCCCCCTATTTTTTTACTTTCTTTTATTTTTAGATTTTTTCCTACGCTCACACACAATTACCGAGCTGGATTCCAAATTTCATCCTTCTAGGTCATCTGGAAGTAGGTTAGATTTAGGTACTATATGTCAGTCAGTCAGTCAGTGCTAAAATTTACGACTTTTTGACCTTCATATATTTATAACCGTTTGAGCTAGCTTCATGAAATTTGGGCTTCTAGAGGCCCTTATGATATAATTAAACACACGTAGTTTAATGTGTTTACGTTAAAGAGGTTTTGAGTTATAGAAGGGTCAAAAGTGGCACCAAGTGGTTCGTGTAATATTACACTCGGCGATGGCTAGCCAGTTCCTTTGCTTGAACTTGGCTTGACACGCTGCCGCGTGTCTTGGCTTGACTCCAAATGGTTGTTTAAATTTACTTTTAATATAATTAATTCACAAAGGCAAACTAAAATAATAAAAACGTGTGCGGTCGTGGGACCAGGAGCGAAGTTCCTTACGCGAAATTCGCACGCACATACACTTGTATAAGAAAGAAAAGACAGAAAGAGAGTGTTTTAATACAGAGTCATCTAGTATAAGTTTTAAGAAGCTCCTTGGATTTTCTTTTTGACCTCACTATAGGCTTTAGCACCCTTAAAAATCATGAAAACGTCATGCATGATGATAATAAATTCAAAAAAAATATAGCTGCCCTCTTGTATTTCACCCTCAAAAACCATGAAAAATAGTCGTATGTTAAAGTTGTATGGTATTTTTCGTTACGTGACGATTCAACCATTTCAACACACTTCTCTTCTCAAATGTTCGTTCCAATAAACTAATATATCCCTTAACTATAACAATTAATCTAATCACATAAGAACGCCCAATTAATTACCGGTTTAGCGCAACAAGGGCGAATAACATATACCTTTCTAAGTACTAAAAATATATGTTATTTAAAAGATTCTATCTTTAAAAATAAAACTACACAGAGTGATTTATGCAAATTATATATCAAATGTGGTGCTGTCCCACAAACAATGGGGCAGTTATTATCGTGTCCAGCGTGTCCTGTTGCCTGCACTTTACAGGAACTGATGGACGCTACTAAAGGTGCCAAAATCGTAGCCAAAAATTCTGGCCATTTTAGATTGCCAGAAGAAGATACATAAAAAACTTTAACTTCTACGTTCTCAGAACTCATTTTTGGGATAGGTACGCCCCTTATTGCGTCCAATGCGTCATTTGATGAATGATGCTAAATTGTTTCCGTAAAAGAACACAATGGCTGATTTTACCAAAGTCAGATATCTTTTTATCGTGGGATAAAATTGAGGTCTGACATTTATAGAATGGAAAAAATGTCAAAAATTCAAAATTTATTCTCTGGATAAGACTTATTCTAGCTATAAAAGTTTGGTGGAATGTGCCCTAAGTAGGATAAGAGAAACATTTATAAAGTGCCCGTCACGAGAAGCTATAAATTTTGTAAATAAAGAACTTCTACTAAGTTACGTAGCGCCAATTCAATCAACAACAAATAATCCAAAATTCAATCAACTCAACATAACATAAGTGTAATACGAAACTAACGAGCAATTTCATTATATTATGGGGTAAATTTTAGTCGTCGTCGTCTGTCGTCTAATTTTTCGTGGTACTTGTCTGACTCATGAAACGTAAACATTTGGGCCGCCATTTAGAAGTAAGTTCACACTGTCGCTGTTAATGCTGCAGAATGCAGATGCAGGATGCTCGGAATCGTCTGACGACAGTAAATAGATGTGTCTGTTAACATAATTATTATATCCCTATAAAATAATAAAAATCATTACAAAACTGTTTTTTTTATTTGACTCAAAGGTTGCGAACCCCTAAATGTGTATTACAAAATTTATAGCTTCTCGTGACGGGGACTTTAGTTAACACCATAGTACAGTCAGCCTCAAAACGACAAGTATTCATTTTATTGTAGGTCTACAATCTTTGATATGCACTACTGTACCTCTACAAAACATACACATTATGTTGGTAGGTAGGTACTTAATTGTAGCTACATAATATTATTGTAAGACCACTCTTTAATAAGTAATGTTATTGATTTACTGATTATTGTTTTGTTAACCGACGAAAAAACGGAGGAGGTTCTCAAGTCGACGCGTATTATATATTTTTTTAATGTATGACCACGCATAACTTTTTACAGAGTAGTCCGATTTTGATAATTCTTTTTTTTTATTGGAAAGGGTAAACCCCGAAGTATGTCATACAAATTTGGAAAAAAATCCAACTTTACTGGTAGGAAAACAGGGGATGATTGTTTGTTCACTCATTGATTCTAACGTATGACCACGCATAACTCTTTACAGCGTAGTCCGATTTTGATAATTATTTTTTTATTGGATAGGATATACCTCGATATTGGTCCCATATAAATTTGGAAAAAAAAATCCTACCTTAAGGGTGGGCAAATAGGGGTGATTTATTATTTACTCACAGATCAAATAATAGTTAAACTAGGATTATATACCTAACAGTTAATAGCTAAAGTAAGGTAGGTAGCTATTTTAAAAGTTATAAAAAATTAAGCATGTTAATTAGTAAATTATAGCCACAAAAAATTATAAAATAAAAACTTTTTAACAAAAAAATTAAACCGCCGAAAAACTGTAAAGCTAAAAATAATAAACCTTTTTATTTAAACTTAATTACTAAGTTCTTAAAGTAACCTAAGTAATTTTGAGTCGGCGCCAAACAAGCAAATTAATTATTAATTACGTAAAGCGTGATGCGCGCGGCGTGATACTTCCCTTCGCCGGAAAATTAAAAAATAAATTGAAATGAAAAAAGATTAAAAGAAAACGGAAATGTTAGTCAGTTATCGTTCAGCCTTTATAGTGTAATTAAGTGCTCCAAGTGTAGTCAAGTATTTAAATATATTTGATTTTGTTATTTTGTTTATTTTTATTATCTCGTCCAACAATATTGATACAGACGTATTATGGAACACAAACTATAGACAATCTAATGAATTCTTCTTGATTTATAGGTACTTACGTCTTTTTGAAGCTGACTGTACTAGTGAGTTGTGCGTAGTAACATTTTTTTTTTTGTGAATTTGTGCAAATGGTTTTTTGGAATCTAAATGTTGATTTCCCCATTTTCCTTTCACTTTTTATTCCATACCCCTAATTTGTTTTGCCAAAAAACACAGTTCCCTATGTATTTTCAATCTATCAGGTAAGTACGATTCAAAATCAAAATATTTTTATTCACATAAACGTACATGGGCACTTATGAAACGTCAGAAGTCGTTTCCTATGGAGAAGAGCCGGCAAATATTGTGTTATCGCGTTTCTTCCAACTTGGTTTCGATCAATTAATTCATATTAATAACTATACACCATACGGTTTTTTTTATAGTTTGCCCCACACTAGGAATTTTTCCTGTATGCCCCACACTAGGAATTTCTCCTGTATGGGTGCGTTTTATAACATTTAAACTCATAAACACAAACAGCCAGATCCGGAACAACTAATTGTAGGTCATACAAATATTTGTTCCATGCAGGAACGGAACCCGAGACTCGCACCACAGCGCGAACCGTGCCGTCCGGTTTGAGTCTGGGTAATGTTTATCTTCTACTGAAGTAAAGTACGATCATTAATTGCTTGGATTGGGATCACTTTTATGGCAGTATAATAGGTAGTATAACTCCGAAGGTACTGACTTTTAACCTTAGTCTTAATACTAAGTTTTATTCTGTATAAAAATACCTTTTTATTCAGGACTATCTTATTTCTATTGAGAGTCGGCCCAACATTAGTCATTGTCCTTTACTATATGATTGTCCTAAACTTCTTTTTAATACCGTGCTCCCTGATCACGCTACTTTGAGGTCCTTTTGTAGAAGCTTAAAACTTGTAAAAATTGCGAGAAATAAAAGGCTTTTTATTTATTTTATTTATATCAAGTAGTATAACTAACCTGTTCGGATTTACAGTGTCAGAATCTGAATCATGTCCGGTCTGCAATGCTCTTAAATAAGGCATTTCAATGATAATGATATTCGTTACACATAAGACATTAAATAATTGTAGCACTGGGAGCAACAAGACTAAAACCCCACTAAAATAAACTGCTCAAAATAAAGGTATGAAATTGTTGATTCCCAAGTCCCTAACTCTAAATTAATTAAAATAAAAAAGAAAGTTAGAAACTAAAACAAAATAAAATACTTACCGTTGGGCGTTTGGCGGTCCTCCTTCCTCATTTGGGGGTTCATCGTCGCGATTGCGACCTCCCGGTGATCTGAAAAGTCAAATGAAATGATAAACAATGCTACATATTGCTGTTGTCATACTGTCGCGGATTAATAAAAGCACTTGCGCAGCATATTTAATGAACGTCGCAAAACTGTTCGTCTTCATAAAAAAGATGTAATGGAAACTTAAAACAATTTTAAATTATTTGGAACGTCTACCTTTTTGTTATAACGTTTTGAGTACAATCATTATTACACAATATAAATAATTTCTCCCGCTAGAGGACACCCCTTCTTAAATTGGCAGTAAGGTTCTCAGTACATTTTTTTTTATGAAGATTTTATTTTTGATATAGTGTAAGGAATATAAAGGAAAACCAAGGTGAGGTGACTCTTAATGAGACATGCCGAGTTATTACAGTCGTATGTTATATTATTATTTCACGGATAGCCGTCCAACAGGAATAATCTTCAGGAACGAACGCGTTATTTAATTCATTAGAAACGAAAAACTTCGCAAGCAATGGGAAATGGATGTACTTCGCAAGCACTTTACTGTCATAACACATGTTATTGTGTTCTGTGTTTTAGAGATGCAGACTATTAGAAGAAGAACTTTTTATAAGTAGGTCAGAGTATAAATCTAAGGTAAAAACACAATATTTTTAGTGCTATTTACTTTTAAAATATAAAGTAGTTCAATTTACGAACCAAAATCTGTTTGAGATTTGTGCATTCCGTTTTGGTATTATTTTGTAACAAGGATAAAATTTGCGAAAAATATTGATAAACACTGAAGATATTTGCCGTGAGTCTTTGTTTGCTTTGTTTACGTTGTGGCGCCATCAACTGTTTTCAGCTTTGCGTAACAAACCTCAAAAAAAAACCGTATCAAGTCGCAATGGATTCAAAATCTATAGGTACATATAAAATATACATATTGTGTAAAAATACATACAGGGCTACTTGTAATTCTACGTATAACCATCAGGAGCTGATAGAAGGGCCAAAATGCAACAAATTGGAGCCCCCATAGGTATGGCCGAAATTCAAGAGCTTTCGAGAAATTTGAAAACATTTTTGAAGCGTAAAATGTAAATATTGGTAAGATAGTAATTACTTAAATTATTCTTAAATCGTTCATCATTTTAATTATTTTGATGAATTAGGTTCATAGCTTAATTGAAGTGCCAGCTACCACATAATTTTTTAATGCTATCCATTCAATATTATGTAGTTTTTATTTTTATTTTGAATTATATCGAAAAACCCTTAAAATTCAAATATGTCGAAAACTATTGAATTTCGGCCATAAATATGGGGGTTCCATTTGTTGCATTTTGGCCTCCCATCAGCTCCTGAAGGATATATGTCGAATTAGATGTAACCTTTTATAGTAAATGTTGTGTTACTCGCAAAACAAGAGATACAATTGGTACAGTTATTCGGCCATAGAAATGATGGACAGTGCTTTTTCTCAATAGTATCGCGAAGACGCCTGATCCCCGCATTATTCTGAAATAAATAGGCTATTGAAATAGGCTATTGGAAAATCAACGGTGATTCGTACTCCAAGTATGCTAGAGATAATTGAGAAAGTTGAGACGTTGAATATAAAACTTTTGAGACGAAAGCAGTCCCGCTGAGAAGAGACTCGCCGCTCGACGCTCGTCGTGAACGGACGTGCCGCTCCCCGCCCGCTGCATCGTGACTCACCGCTCTCGCCGCCCGGCCTCGTTACGCTTGCCGTAACGAGCTCCGTAGTCCCCGACTACGACCGACTTCTATCAACAGCTGTCTTTTTCAAGGCACTGTTGTTAGAATTGTTTCTTCGGAAATATCGTCAAAAACGTTTCGTCGCTTGTTGTGGCCCCTTCAGGGTAAAACCACAGTTTCGTGGTCCTTGGCGGAAACCTCACGGTGTTAACGAAGCCAAGTGGGTGGTGCCCCAATCCACCAGCCTGACCCCTTCAGGGTGAGGCAGTCAATTGGAGTCGGGAGCTAGAACCTTGGCCTTGGGGGATCTCCTAGTCAAGTCTAGCTTCGTCACTAATCTTGCATTCGTCCACAGCTTTGCACCTAGTACGGTTGGGTGTGTCAACCCCTTCGTACTAGGACCGGTCTGGGTGTCTCTACACCCATTTCACTAGACCGGTTAGGAACCCGTTCGCGCAATAAGATTAGCGACGGGATTCAAGCTTAGGGCTCACCCTAGGTACTCACCTCCCTGTCTTCACCCGACAGGGAGAGTAGGATTCACACACCCGGGCACTCCCACCCGGGGTTAGGTAATTAGGATTTTTACGCCTCTATGCGTAGTCCCTTTCCCTCTCCTAGACCACCATGGACGCTGTTATTTTAGCGTTCGTCAAGGAGGTCCTTTTTAAGGATCCGTCCTTCCGGGCGAAGTACGGTCCACAGCTGTTGGCATATCGCCTAGCTCCCTTCCCCTCCACCGACTCCGTCGCTGATTTCAGTGACGTACTCGAAACCCCGACTGTCTCGGAACACCGGCGCCTTTGTCCGTCCCGACAAAGGGTTCCGCCAGTGTTTCCGAATCGACTAAGGTCGCCGCAGCCCCCTTGTCGGCACCCATTGTCAAAGCCGCCATTGTCCCAGAGACAATGGACTCTTTACCACCCTCCCAACCCGAGGCTATGGACACGTCCATACCTCAACCCGACCCTGACGAAACCCTCTCTGACTCCTTCCTCCTCCGAAGACGACTACCAAGTTGTCGGAAAGGGAGGTAAAAGAAAGAAGGGCTCCTCCTCCCAAGCTTCCAAGGCTAAGAAAAGCCTAGCGCCTTCCCCATCTCCCCTCCCCCCCACCCCTCCCCCCGCCTCACCCACCGCAGCATCTTCCGCCGCTTCTCAGGCCGTCCCTGCCTCATGCCCTAGTGCAAATCCGCCAGCTTCTATCAAAAAGAAGCAACGTCCCCCGCCCCCTATCTACATTCAGGAGAAGTCCAAATGGACAGAAATCTCCAAAATGTGTGTTGATCGTAAGATCAACTACACAAACGCTAGGTCCACCCAACAGGGTATTAAAGTCTCGGTTCCCTCGTCCTCGGACTACAGGGAATTCACCCGCCTTCTGCAGGTACGGAATTATTCATTCCATACCTACTCCCTCCCGGAGGAAATCCCCACCCGCGTCATAATTAGGCACGTGCCGAAAGAAATCTCCACTGAGGAGATCAAAGAAGACCTTGCTTCACAAGGCATCCCTGTTTCCGCCGTCCATCGCTTGCACAAAGCGAGGACAGATCTAGTTTACGACATGGTCCTTGTCGTTTGCGACCCCACAGACGGACATCACCCTATTTTTAAGGTGAAGTCTATCTGCTCCCTCTCGGGCATCTCTATCGAGAAGCCCCGAAAGTCTAACCTCATTGGACAGTGTCATAGGTGCCAACTATATGGCCACGCCCAATTTCACTGTTACGCGACACCTAGATGCGTCAAGTGTCTAGGTAATCACGGAACAGCTGACTGCTCTCGACCCAAAGACCGCACTCTGTGCACAGAGCCGCCGAGCTGCGTACTCTGCGGTCAATCCGGGCACCCGGCTAACTACCGGGGCTGCCCCAAAGCCCCCAAAGCCTCCTCTCCCAAACTGGCCAAACGCGCAAGCGACCGCCAGCAAAGAGAGAGCCCCTCTGTGAAGATCCCAACTTCACAAATGCCCGAACGGCTCAGTCCTCAGAGACCCTCGCCCTGGGCCAATCTCTTCCACCAGAAAGCTCCCGCAGCTTCGGTGCCCTCCCAATCCCCGACCCTCCCTGCACTGATGGCAGTCTCCATCCCACCGCTACCAGTAGCCCCCGCAGCCCCAGTAGCCCCCTTGGCCTCAGCTGCCGCTATGATAGCCCAACCTGCTACCTCCCTCCCTCCCTCTGGCCCCAGTAGGTTCCCCCAAACCCTCGTCCCTGGCCCTCAGCCAAACAGCATGGAGGTTATAATCGGTGCTTACGCATCATTCATCGCCCCAGCTAACGCTATGGCAGCCGAAATCCAAGCCTGTCAAGGTAATCCTCGGCGTATTGCCGAGATTTTCAATGCGTATCCCGAGATTACGCAAGTCCTCACAACTCTTAAATTCTAACTGCTCCCAATGGATCAACAAAGAATAAGTGTAAATAAACCCCGATCCCTTAAGCTAGACTTCTTCAATGCCAATGGCATTTCTAGTCAGCGTGATGAGATCGCCACTTTCCTCCGCGATCATCAGCTTGACATCCTTTTAGTCCAGGAAACCTTCCTAAAGCCCCACAAACGAAACCCGAACATTGCCAACTATAAACTAGTTCGCAACGACAGGTCTCGATGTCACAAAGGTGGTACCCTTATTTATTTTAAAAAGTTCCTTCATTGCTCCCCCATAGACCCTCCTCCTCTACTCTCTCACCTGGAGGTCTCTATCTGTCGGCTTGGCATGACTGGTCATCAATCTATATCAATCATCTCCGCTTATATCCCGCCCTACACTGGTACAGAGGATACCATCTCTCTCACCAGCGACTTCACTGCCCTCTTCGGTATGAGTGACTCCGTCATCATGGCGGGGGATCTTAATGCCAAACATCCCGCCTGGAACAGCAACACGACCTCTACCAGAGGGAGATTCCTGTTCAACCTAAGCTCCACCCTTAATTTCGATGTCATCGCTCCGATGCATCCCACCCATTACCCGGACGATCCAAACCACCTTCCTGACGTGCTCGACATAGCGCTGCTCAAGAATGTAAACCTCCGTTTGCAATCTATCGAGACGCATCAAGAGCTCAACTCTGACCACCGCTCAGTCATTATTCACCTAGCCCCCTATTCGGGCCCCCGTGATCCCAACCAGCCCCCTCAGACCAAAGTAGTGACTGACTGGAGGAAAGTAAGCGAAAGCCTACAATCCACCACGTCACCTCACTTAGATTCCATTCCCGATCATATTGTCTCAGTCGCTGACACGACGGGAGCGATCGCCTCGTTTACAGAGCACGTCCAATCCGTATTGACGGATTGTTCACGGGAAGTTCCAGTGATGGAAGACCATCGCTGGAAATTACCGGCTGACGTACGTGATCTGATAACCGAGAAGAACGCGTCCATTCGTGCCTACGACTCCTTTCCCTGCGATGCGAACAAAGCCCATATGCGCCATTTACAGCGTGCTGTAAAGAAACGCATATGGGAATTGCGCTCTGAGGAATGGAGCAAGACGATCGGCGAACTAGAGCCCAATCACCATGCCTTCTGGCAGCTTCAGAGGAAGCTTCGCTCCCCCGATGAGGCCTCTATGCCTCCTCTCGTACGCCCTGATAAGACCATAGCCTTTGACAACATCGAAAAGGCCGAATGCCTCGCCGCCAGCTTAGAGTCCCAATGCTCTCCCAGCTCTCAACCAGTAGATCAAGCGCACCTCGACAAGGTGAACGCTGAGGTCGAACGTAGAGCCTCCCTCCCACCAGTCGAAGACCCTGATGATCCTCTGCCTCCGGTCACTCCTGACGAAGTGCAAGACATCATAAAAGGGCTCCAACCCCGCAAAGCCCCCGGTTCGGACGGTATCACCAATAAGGTGTACCAACTCCTCCCCGCCCCCCTCATTTTGCTCATGACCGCTATCTTCAATGGCGCTCTGAGTAACAACATCTTCCCCCAAGCGTGGAAAGAAGCCACGGTCATAGGTACCCCCAAGCCAGGCAATTCCAAGTCTGAGCCCTCCAGTTACCGACCCATCAGCTTGCTCAATGTTTTCGGCAAAATCTATGAGAGACTTATTTATTAGCGTCTCAGGGATTTTGCCGAATCAAAGAGCCTCATCCCCAACGAGCAGTTTGGTTTTCGAGCTAAACACTCGTGCGTCCATCAGGTCCACCGCATCGTTGAGCACATTAGCGCTGGCTTCCAGCGCGGTGCGCCAACAGGTGCTCTATTCTTCGACATTGCGAAAGCATTCGACAAGGTCTGGCATAATGGCTTATTATATAAGCTCTACCAGCTAGGTGTGCCAGACCGTCTCGTGCTCATCTTACGAGACTATCTGTCGGATCGTACCTTCCGCTATCGCATAGACGGCGCACTCTCTCCCCCCCCACCCGGTCTGTGCCGGAGTCCCCCAGGGTGGCGTTCTATCCCCCCTCAAATTCACCCTGTTCACCAGTGACATTCCCAAAAGTAAATCGGCTCAGTTGGCTCTTTTCGCCGACGACACCGCTATTTACTATACGGGTCAAAGTCAGGTCTCTATCGCTCGCACTCTCCAAAAATCCGCAAAAGCCTTAGGCGATTGGTTCCGGAAATGGAGAATCGAGGTCAACCCCGATAAGAGTCAGGCGGTTCTCTTCAGGAAACCGCGAATTCTCCTCCCCCCCCCTCCCCAGCCCGATCACTATGTATGGCAAGCCGATCCCTTGGGACAAGCAAGCCAAATACTTAGGGGTCATTCTCGATGACCGAATTAGTTTCGGAGTGCACATAAGGACGGCGCGTTCGCGCGCCGCCTTCGCTCTCGGCAGGCTCCACTCGTTACTGACCTCCCGCAGCAAATTGTCACTCAAGTGCAAATTGCGCCTCTACACCGCAGTCATCCGTCCCATCATGACGTACGCTTGCGTAGTCTTCGCACACGCTAAGCCTCATCACCTGCATAAAATGCAGACCCTTCAAAACCGTTTCCTCAGAAAGGTCACGGGAGCCCCCTTCTATGTCCGAAACGTGAACCTTCACGTAGATCTCAGACTTCCCACCGTCCAGCAGTTCATGAAACGCCTCTCAAAGCGCTTCTTTGATACTGCCATTAAGCATCCCAATCCCCTGATTGCGGCGGCCTCCCGATACACTCCCTCCCGCTTAAGTAAGATTCGCCGACCAAGGCATACCCTCACCGTCCCCGATGACGCCACTACCCTCCGTCAGGAAAGTAGAAAGAGCACAAGCACACTGAGAAGACACATAACCCGTCGTCCGTCATTCCGCCCTCGCCGTCGAGGCCCGTCGCGACACCCCGTACCATGTCCGCCCCGACCCTTGCTCGATGTAGTGCCAGCCCGCGCCGCAGCTGAGCCTGTAGATTTCAATTCCCGACTGTGACCTCTGAGTTTGTTTCGGCTTTTCTTCTCAGAGCAGTCTGATAGGAAAAGCCGGCCTTATCAAGCGTTAATTAATAATAACCTGATCCAGCCTGTCCCTCTTGCTGCCCTCTCTCAGCGACGCCCTAAGCCGAGGTCCGTACCCCACAGGGGGTGCCCTTAGCGTGTAGTCGCTTAGTTTTTAAGTTTATTTATGCCCTGGCTGGAGGCCTTAATTTATTGAGGCATCCACAGGATCGCCCGGTTAAGCAGTCGACAACCCCTCAGGTTGAACTGCGAGATGCCATTTTCAAAAAAAAAAAAAAAAAAAGCAGTCCCGCTAAAGTGAAATTGGGCCGGACGTAGCGACTGCAGCATGTCAGACGACTAATAAGCAAACTTAGGGACTTTACCTACTACAAAAACCCTCATTATAACAAAGAACCGTCTACAGACCAGATCAAGATGATGAAAGAAGCTGGACTCGTTCTGAAGGCTAGATAGAAGAGGACGAAACAGAAAAAAAATAAAAAGTGTTGCAGCAGACAGGAAAATCAAAGTGAAAGACTAAGCTTTTATTTTTTCCTAATTTCCTTTTATGTGAGATATCCAGGACAACTGACTGAAAAACAACGCACAGCTTAGGCTTCGGAAGTGATGGACGACATTTCGAAAAAAATGGTGTTTTTAAAAGAGACCTCTTAAGCCGGGTAAATGAGTGTTAAGTTTGTCTGTGGACAATTAGCGGGCTTATATATATTGAACCGCTAGCACAGGTTTTCGCTTTGGAAGCTGCGTTCAGTGCAAGTATTTATCACAAAATTGCCTGGCGAGTATTTATTAGGTGCTAACACTAGCTCCTCACATTAACAGTTTCACCGCCACGACCGAGAATTGCCTTCCACGTCTAAAACTCCGCCCATGCCGGTGTCGTTGAATGACGTGGAAATTCAAAACAATACTGAAATCAACACATATTTATTATTAACAATTTATTCTAGAAGCGTGCTTCAAAGTGTAAGGATCCTAAACAAGGAGGTTTGAAATATATTGTTATACACCTATTTAATAGTTACTTGGCCTGAAAGTCGCGTGGCGGTCAAAGGGTTAAAACGTGAGAGGTAAATTTATTAAAATAGTTTTCACCTCAAATCAAATAGCTTGTATTTCACCCTCAAAAACCATGAAAAATAGTCGTATGTTAAAGTTGTATGGTATTTTTCGTTACGTGACGATTCAACCTTCTCAACACACTTCTCTTCTCAAATGTTCGTTCCAATAAACTAATATATCCCTTAACTATAACAATTAATCTAATCACATAAGAACGCCCAATTAATTACCGGTTTAGCGCAACAAGGGCGAATAACATATACCTTTCTAAGTACTAAAAATATATGTTATTTCAAAGATTCTATCTTTAAAAATAAAACTACACAGAGTGATTTATGCAAATTATATATCAAATGTGGTGCTGTTCCACAAACAATGGGGCAGTTATTATCGTGTCCAGCGTGTCCTGTTGCCTGCACTTTACAGGAACTGATGGACGCTACTAAAGGTGCCAAAATCGTAGCCAAAAATTCTGGCCATTTTAGATTGCCAGAAGAAGATACATAAAAAACTTTAACTTCTACGTTCTCAGAACTCATTTTTGGGATAGGTACGCCCATTATTGCGTCCAATGCTTCATTTGATGAATGATGCTAAATTGTTTCCGTGAAAGAACACAACGGCTGATTTTACCAAAGTCAGATATCTTTTTATCGTGGGATAAAATTGAGGTCTGACATTTATAGAATGGAAAAACTGTCAAAAATTCAAAATTTATTCTCTGGATAAGACTTATTCTAGCTATAAAAGTTTGGTGGAATGTGCCCTAAGTAGGATAAGAGAAACATTTATAAAGTGCCCGTCACGAGAAGCTATAAATTTTGTAAATAAAGAACTTCTACTAAGTTACGTAGCGCCAATTCAATCAACAACAAATAATCCAAAATTCAATCAACTCAACATAACATAAGTGTAATATGAAACTAACGAGCAATTTCATTATATTATGGGGTATATTTTAGCGATTTATAGCGCTGTCGTCTAATTTTTCGTGGTACTTGTCTGACTCATGAAACGTAAACATTTGGGCCGCCATTTAGAAGTAAGTTCACACTGTCGCTGTTAATGCTGCAGAATGCAGATGCAGGATGCTCGGAATAGTCTGACGACAGTAAATAGATGTGTCTGTTAACATAATTATTATATCCCTCTAAAATAATAAAAATCATTACAAAACAGTTTTTTTAATTTGACTCAAAGGTTGCGAACCCTGTTGTGTATAACAAAATTTATAGCTTCTCGTGACGGGGACTTTAGTTAACACCATAGTACAGTCAGCCTCAAAACGACAAGTATTCATTTTATTGTAGGTCTACAATCTTTGATATGCACTACTGTACCTCCACAAAACATACACATTATGTTGGTAGGTAGGTACTTAATTGTAGCTACATAATATTATTGTAAGACCACTCTTTAATAAGTAATGTTATTGATTTACTGATTATTGTTTTGTTAACCGACGAAAAAACGGAGGAGGTTCTCAAGTCGACGCGTATTATATATTTTTTTAATGTATGACCACGTCTAACTTTTTACAGAGTAGTCCGATGTTGATAATTCTTTTTTTTAATTGGAAAGGGTATACCCCGAAGTGTGTCCCATATAAATTTGGAAAAAAAATGCAACTTTACCGGTAGGAAAACAGGGGATGATTGTTTGTTCACTCATTGATTCTAACGTATGACCACGCATAACTCTTTACAGCGTAGTCCGATTTTGATAATTATTTTTTTATTGGATAGGATATACCTCGATATTGGTCCCATATAAATTTGGAAAAAAAAATCCTACCTTAAGGGTGGGCAAATAGGGGTGATTTATTATTTACTCACAGATCAAATAATAGTTAAACTAGGATTATATACCTAACAGTTAATAGCTAAAGTAAGGTAGGTAGCTATTTTAAAAGTTATAAAAAATTAAACATGTTAATTAGTAAATTATAGCCACAAAAAATTATAAAATAAAAACTTTTTAACAAAAAAATTAAACCGCCGAAAAACTGTAAAGCTAAAAATAATAAACCTTTTTATTTAAACTTAATTACTAAGTTCTTAAAGTAACCTAACCACTCACGCGGCCATAACCACGAGCAGGTATTGAGGAAAATGTTACACGCGCTCGAAAACCAAGATCGGCCATTGAAAAAACTGCGACAGCAAGCATTTTCCACACCGCAGTATTTTATTTTTAGTAATTTTGTCTATGGGAGTATTGCTCACGTTCCATGTTCTTTAGTCGAGTGGTTAGATGAAGTACATTTGTGCCAAAGGCCGTGTGGTTATATCGGCATTACAAAATAAGTTATCTGTAGTTGTAAATCTTTAAATAAACAAATGAGACGGCGATGACGCATGCGTAATTTGATACTCGCGTGATGTTATTGTTATTGTATATCAAAACTTTGGAACAACAATGGTATGTATTATATGTCATTCGATTCAGTATGAATGGGGCTATTTTTTAGGTAAACAAAAAAATAGGGTCATCGCTTTCGATTTTGAAATAATATTATTTTAATTTTTAATTGTCGTAATGTAAACAAACATTAAAAATAAACAATTATTAAAAAAAATCAAAGTCTCTTAATGTTACGGAACAAGTTTTGTTATCTACACTTGTCTATCCACTTGAAGAAACAGCCATTAGTTTAACAGCGGTCCATAGAATTTTTTTCTGTACGAGTCGTGTATAAGTGGCGAGGGCGCTCCGCGGCGCGTCGAAAAAAATGTGCTAAAAACATACTTGCGTATAGGAAGGCGTTACCGCGCGGTACTTGCGCGTGAGTGGTTGTAATTTTGAGTCGGCGCCAAACAAGCAAATTAATTATTAATTACGTAAAGCGTGATGCGCGCGGCGTGACACTTCCCTTCGCCGGAAAATTAAAAAATAAATTGAAATGAAAAAAGATTAAAAGAAAACGGAAATGTTAGTCAGTTATCGTTCAGCCTTTATAGTGTAATTAAGTGCTCCAAGTGTAGTCAAGTATTTAAATATATTTGATTTTGTTATTTTGTTTATTTTTATTATCTCGTCCAACAATATTGATACAGACGTATTATGGAACACAAACTATAGACAATCTAATGAATTCTTCTTGATTTATAGGTACTTACGTCTTTTTGAAGCTGACTGTACTAGTGAGTTGTGCGTAGTAACATTTTTTTTTTTGTGAATTTGTGCAAATGGTTTTTTGGAATCTAAATGTTGATTTCCCCATTTTCCTTTCACTTTTTATTCCATACCCCTAATTTGTTTTGCCAAAAAACCCTAGTTCCCTATGTATTTTCAATCTATCAGGTAAGTACGATTCAAAATCAAAATATTTTTATTCACATAAACGTACATGGGCACTTATGAAACGTCAGAAGTCGTTTCCTATGGAGAAGAGCCGGCAAATATTGTGTTATCGCGTTTCTTCCAACTTGGTTTCGATCAATTAATTCATATTAATAACTATACACGATACGGTTTTTTTTATAGTTTGCCCCACACTAGGAATTTTTCCTGTATGCCCCACACTAGGAATTTCTCCTGTATGGGTGCGTTTTTTAACATTTAAACTCATAAACACAAACAGCCAGATCCGGAACAACTAATTGTAGGTCATACAAATATTTGTTCCATGCAGGAACGGAACCCGAGACTCGCACCACAGCGCGAACCGTGCCGTCCGGTTTGAGTCTGGGTAATGTTTATCTTCTACTGAAGTAAAGTACGATCATTAATTGCTTAGATTGGGATCACTTTTATGGCAGTATAATAGGTAGTATAACTCCGAAGGTACTGACTTTTAACCTTAGTCTTAATACTAAGTTTTATTCTGTATAAAAATACCTTTTTATTCAGGACTATCTTATTTCTATTGAGAGTCGGCCCAACATTAGTCATTGTCCTTTACTATATGATTGTCCTAAACTTCTTTTTAATACCGTGCTCCCTGATCACGCTACTTTGAGGTCCTTTTGTAGAAGCTTAAAACTTGTAAAAATTGCGAGAAATAAAAGGCTTTTTATTTATTTTATTTATATCAAGGAGTATAACTAACCTGTTCGGATTTACAGTGTCAGAATCTGAATCATGTCCGGTCTGCAATGCTCTTAAATAAGGCATTTCTTTATGTCTTAAAACTTGTAAAAATTTCGAGAAATAAAAGGCTTTTTATTTATATCAAGGAGTATAACTAACCTGTTCGGATTTACAGTGTCAGAATCTGAATCATGTCCGGTCTGCAATGCTCTTAAATAAGGCATTTCAATGATAATGATATTCGTTACACATAAGACATTAAATAATTGTAGCACTGGGAGCAACAAGACTAAAAACCCACTAAAATAAACTGCTCAAATTAAAGGTATGAAATTGTTGATCCCCAAGTCCCTAACTCTAATTAATTAAAATAAAAAAGAAAGTTAGAAACTAAAACAAAATAAAATACTTACCGTTGGGCGTTTGGCGGTCCTCCTTCCTCATTTGGGGGTTCATCGTCGCGATTGCGACCTCCCGGTGATCTGAAAAGTCAAATGAAATGATAAACAATGCTACATACACACATCAAAAGTGTCTAGGGATCAAGCATTTTTATGCGGATTTCTTGAGATTGAGATGTGGCTTTGTAATAAATTTATGATTTTATAAATTTATATGGATCCGTTTTGGTGCATTTCATAATTTGAATCAGGAACTGTGAATCAAATTCGAGTAAAAGATGAAAATCAGCTGTCAATATTTTCCCTATAAAAACATACAACGCATTGAAGACATTATTAGTGCTACTGTTTCGGTTTCCCTACTACTGATTAAAACCAACGTTATTATGGAGCGGCGACGTCATTTAAGCAGGGAAGAAATGCTCAGAGCCGTGGGAATGATAAAAGCTGGTTCCCGGCAACGTACTGTGGCTTTAGCTCTGAATACAAGTCAGAGTGTTATCAGTCGACTTTGGACACGTTACCGAAGCACTGGTACCGTGGCTGAGCGCCATGGAGGACGGTATCGCTGCACCACACGGAGACAAGACCGATACATTCAAATCTTAACTCGAAGAGCTCCAACAATAACCGCCATGATGTTAGCCGTGAGGCTTCATCACTCTTCAGGGAACTTAATTAGCGACCAAACAGTCAGAAACCGCTTGCATGAAGTGAACCTTCATTCCCGAAGACCGCTACGGGTACCACCTATAGCAATGCACAATCGTAGGATTCGATATCAATGGGCTCTTGAACACAGAAATTGGGCAGAAGAACAATGGCGTTTCGTGTGCTTTTCTGATGAGTCTCGTTTTGGTATGAGACCGGATACAAGACGTATACGACACTGGAGAACCCCTGGACGCCAACAGCGATTAAAATCCTGCCAGGAAGTCCATCCTTATAGTGGTGGAACCATCATGGTATGGGCGGGTATTTGGATCGGCGGAAGAACTGAGTTGATTTGGATCAGAGGCAACCTCAACGCTCAAATTTATGCTGAGACGATTGTATCAGACGTCATCGTTCCTCTACAAGTGCAAATCGGTCCCTTATTTCAGTTAATGCATGATAATGCACGACCGCACACCGCAAGAGTTGTAAGACAGACTCTCGCCGCAGCTAACATCAATGTCCTGCCCTGGCCTGCTCAGTCGCCAGACTTGAACCCGATTGAGCATGCATGGGATATGCTACAGAGAAGAGCTCTGCCGAATATGGAGGGTATCCAGTCGCAAGAAGACCTTTTTTTGTTGTTGCAACGAACATGGGCGGCCATTCCACAGCGTGATTTGGATGAACTCATTTTGAGTATGCCAAACCGATGTTCTTGTGTTGTTAGTGTTCGCGGTAGAAACACGGATTATTAATTGTTTAAGTTACCCAATAAAATTTTAAAGAAAACTGTTATTTCAGTCTTTTTTTCGAACTTTTGTGTTAGTGGTTCAAATGTCAAAAATCCCTTTATTAGGAAAATGGCAAATTTCTTTATTAATGCAAAGGTGACTTGGTTTATCGTTACTGTGACAAACGAAAACACTTTATTTGATGAATCCTTAAAGAAAATTTTAATTAATATCAATCAGGAGAAAAGTTATTGCAAAAATATATGTTGATCCCTAGACACTTTTGATGTGTGTATTATTATTGCTGTTGTCATACTGTCGCGGATTAATAAAAGCACTTGCGCAGCATATGTAATGAACGTCGCAAAACTGTTCGTCTTCATAAAAAAGATGTAATGGAAACTTACAACAATTTTAAATTATTTGGAACGTCTACCTTTTTGTTATAACGTTTTGAGTACAATCATTATTACACAATATAAATAATTTCTCCCGCTAGAGGACACCCCTTCTTAAATTGGCAGTAAGGTTCTCAGTACATTTTTTTTTATGAAGACTTTATTTTTGATATAGTGTAAGGAATATAAAGGAAAACCAAGGTGAGGTGACTCTTAATGAGACATGCCGAGTTATTACAGTCGTATGTTATATTATTATTTCACGGATAGCCGTCCAACAGGAATAATCTTCAGGAACGAACGCGTTATTTAATTCATTAGAAACGAAAAACTTCGCAAGCAATGGGAAATGGATGTACTTCGCAAGCACTTTACTGTCATAACACATGTTATTGTGTTCTGTGTTTTAGAGATGCAGACTATTAGAAGAAGAACTTTTTATAAGTAGGTCAGAGTATAAATCTAAGGTAAAAACACAATATTTTTAGTGCTATTTACTTTTAAAATATAAAGTAGTTCAATTTACGAACCAAAATCTGTTTGAGATTTGTGCATTCCGTTTTGGTATTATTTTGTAACAAGGATAAAATTTGCGAAAAATATTGATAAACACTGAAAATATTTGCCGTGAGTCTTTGTTTGCTTTGTTTACGTTGTGGCGCCATCAACTGTTTTCAGCTTTGCGTAACGAACCTCAAAAAAAAAACCGTATCAAGTCGCAATGGATTCATAATCTATAGGTACATATAAAATATACATATTGTGTAAAAATACATACAGGGCTACTTGTAATTCTACGTATAACCATCAGGAGCTGATAGAAGGGCCAAAATGCAACAAATTGGAGCCCCCATAGGTATGGCCGAAATTCAAGAGCTTTCGAGAAATTTGAATACATTTTTGAAGCGTAAAATGTAAATATTGGTAAGATAGTAATTACTTAAATTATTCTTAAATCGTTCATCATTTTAATTATTTTGATGAATTTAGTACTTTTAATTAGGTTCATAGCTTAATTGAAGTGCCAGCTACCACATAATTTTTTAATGCTATCCATTCAATATTATGTAGTTTTTATTTTTATTTTGAATTATATCGAAAAACCCTTAAAATTCAAATATGTCGAAAACTATTGAATTTCGGCCATAAATATGGGGGTTCCATTTGTTGCATTTTGGCCCCCCATCAGCTCCTGAAGGATATATGTCGAATTAGATGTAACCTTTTATAGTAAATGTTGTGTTACTCGCAAAACAAGAGATACAATTGGTACAGTTATTGGGCCATAGAAATGATGGACAGTGCTTTTTCTCAATAGTATCGCGCGAAGACGCCTGATCCCCGCATTATTCTGAAATAAATAGGCTATTGAAATAGGCTATTGGAAAATCAACGGTGATTCGTACTCCAAGTATGCTAGAGATAATTGAGAAAGTTGAGACGTTGAATATAAAACTTTTGAGACGAAAGCAGTCCCGCTAAAGTGAAATTGGGCCGGACGTAGCGACTGCAGCATGTCAGACGACTAATAAGCAAACTTAGGGACTTTACCTACTACAAAAACCCTCATTATAACAAAGAACCGTCTACAGACCAGATCAAGATGATGAAAGAAGCTGGACTCGTTCTGAAGGCTAGATAGAAGAGGACGAAACAGAAAAAAAATAAAAAGTGTTGCAGCAGACTTTTATTTTTTCCTAATTTCCTTTTATGTGAGATATCCAGGACAACTGACTGAGAAACAACGCACAGCTTAGGCTTCGGAAGTGATGGACGACTTTTCGAAAAAAATGGTGTTTTTAAAAGAGACCTCTTAAGCCGGGTAAATGAGTGTTAAGTTTGTCTGTGGACAATTTGCGGGCTTATATATATTGAACCGCTAGCACAGGTTTTCGCTTTGGAAGCTGCGTTCAGTGCAAGTATTTATCACAAAATTGCCTGGCGAGTATTTATTAGGTGCTAACACTAGCTCCTCACATTAACAGTTTCACCGCCACGACCGAGAATTGCCTTCCACGTCTAAAACTCCGCCCATGCCGGTGTCGTTGAATGACGTGGAAATTCATCGAATTTTATTCAAACAATACTGATCTCAACACATATTTATTATTAACAATTTATTCTAGGAGCGTGCTTCAAAGTGTAAGGATCCTAAACAAGGAGGTTTGAAATATATTGTTATACACCTATTTAATAGTTACTTGGCCTGAAAGTCGCGTGGCGGTCAAAGGGTTAAAACGTGAGAGGTAAATTTATTAAAATAGTTTTCACCTCAAATCATTGCCGCCTTGAATTAAGCGCTTGGGCCTGCACAGCTCCGCGCGGCGGACTACGTATAGTGCGCACATCTTCAAACCAAAAATAAACTTAGTTATGTACTTTTTTCTTAACTAATGCCTTGTGGAAATAATTATTGCGTTTCCTTCAGAGCTGCAATGATCTTTAGCGCATACATAACGGGTGTAAAAATAAGTCGTGTAGATTACGGCTATGTGATGGATTTTTTTAATGATGATAAATGATTTTATTTTTGTAAGTAGGTTTGCACAAACACTTTTACACGTCAATCATATTTTTTTTAAACTAGATGAAGTCAGCGTTTCCTATCTGACTGCTCTGAAAAGAAAGGCCGAAACAAACTCAGAGGTCACAGTCTATTTTAAAGTCCACACATAATCTTGGTCAGGTTATATGAAGACCATGTAGATCAAAACGGTAGTTTTACATTGTTTAGTTTTATTATAATCCTTAAAACGGAAAATAATGGCCACTATAATCCGTTTTAGTGATTATAATAAAACTAAATAATGTAAAACTACCGTTCATAATAATATTAACGTATAATCTTGTGGATCACAAGTTAACGTGCTTATTTTCTGCATTTTCATTCTAAAATAAAAGAAATAACCAAACAAACGATGAGGGCGCCACTGCGCGGTTGGCGTAGCCTTAACGGTATAAAAGGCTTTCTGGCATAACTAACGTTTAATGTATGATTTGAATTTATTAAGGCATAGATCTTGAACGTGGCTTGGTAGTTTATTATAAAAGCGTATACATTGGCATCTGAACGAGCCACCTATTTTCTTGATCCTTGTTGTATGTGTTTGTTTTTAGTATTAATATCACTGTATTTTTTAAAGAATTTAATGTTTTTATGGGTTTATTAATAATAATATATATTTACACCATGTATATCAAGGAGTACTCACCGATTCGGGAATGGAATCTCAGGAAGCCTTCGGTGCCGATTAGGTGGGTTGTTTCTGCCGAACGGCATGATTGGATCAGGCAAAGCTCTGAAATAAGGCACCTAAATCGTAATGATATTCGTTACTCATCATCATCATCATCATCATCATTCCAGCCGAAAGATGTCCACTGCTGGACATTGGCCTCCCCCAAGAGGGGGGGGGGGGTAGTCCATACAAAAAGCATGCAATAAAAAATTAAATTAAAAATTAAAAAAACCCCCGGCACAAAATTAATAATACAATTAATGTAATTGGAAAAGAATTTATGTAACGAGACTAAAACAGATAAATTTATATGGAAGTCGGGGGACCGTTCTGTGGAACACCTATTCTAAGAGGTCCCCCGACTGCCATTATGAATTTATCTGTTTTAGTCTCGTTACATAAATTCTCTAAGTCGGGGGTTTTTAAATTATTTTGTCCTTTTCCAATTACAGTTTTATTTTATTATTACTTTGTGTCGGGGGTTTTTTACATTTTAAATTATTATTAATTGATTCCAGATGGACTGATAGCCATTTTTATTACTAGGTAATTGATTCTAGATGGACCGATGGCCATTTTTATTATTAATTGTTTCTAGATGGACTAATAGCTCTTTTTATTATTAATTGATACGTAGTCTAAGTTTAATAACTAATTCAAATCCCGTAAAAAACATAAATGTAAAAAAGGAGAGCCAAGTTCAATGCAAAAATTATGCTTGGCTGTGGGCTCGCCGCAAAAAGAATTGAGATCTAAATGAGTGCCAAGTTCTATGCAAAATCAAAATATGTATTTATAGGAACAAAATAACATTATGAACAAGTATTAAACTCAATTTCTTTGCTTTATTGGATACCTATAACAATTGCTGTTATTTCAAAATGTGATATCTTAAAGTAGGTTAGATTTGACTTGGTCAGTTTTCATTACATCAGTCATTTTATAAAGTTATTCAACATATATATAGATTTTTTCCTACGCTCACACACAATTACCGAGCTGGATTCCAAATTTCATCCTTCTAGGTCATCTGGAAGTAGGTTAGATTTAGGTACTATATG
Source organism: Mesoligia furuncula (assembly GCA_916614155.1). NCBI lineage: Eukaryota > Metazoa > Arthropoda > Insecta > Lepidoptera > Noctuidae > Mesoligia > Mesoligia furuncula. Next base: position 34,998,275 of record OU744790.1, read on the forward strand.
TCAGTCAGTCAGTCAGTGCTAAAATTTACGACTTTTTGACCTTCATATATTTATAACCGTTTGAGCTAGCTTCATGAAATTTGGGCTTCTAGAGGCCCTTATGATATAATTAAACACACGTAGTTTTATGTGTTTACGTTAAAGAGGTTTTGAGTTATAGAAGGGTCAAAAGTGGCACCAAGTGGTTCGTGTAATATTACACTCGGCGATGGCTAGCCAGTTCCTCTGCTTGAACTTGGCTTGACACGCTGCCGCGTGTCTTGGTTTGACTCCAAATGGTTGTTTAAATTTACTTTTAATATAATTAATTCACAAAGGCAAACTAAAATAATAAAAACGTGTGCGGTCGTGGGACCAGGAGCGAAGTTCCTTACGCGAAATTCGCACGCACATACACTTGTATAAGAAAGAATAAGACAGAAAGAGAGTGTTTTAATACAGAGTCATCTAGTATAAGTTTTAAGAAGCTCGTTGGATTTTCTTTTTGACCTCACTATAGGCTTTAGCACCCTTAAAAATCATGAAAACGTCATGCATGATGATAATAAATTCAAAAAAAATATAGCTGCCCTCTTATATTTCACCCTCAAAAACCATGAAAAATAGTCGTATGTTAAAGTTGTATGGTATTTTTCGTTACGTGACGATTCAACCTTCTCAACACACTTCTCTTCTCAAATGTTCGTTCCAATAAACTAATATATCCCTTAACTATAACAATTAATCTAATCACATAAGAACGCCCAATTAATTACCGGTTTAGCGCAACAAGGGCGAATAACATATACCTTTCTAAGTACTAAAAATATATGTTATTTCAAAGATTCTATCTTTAAAAATAAAACTACACAGAGTGATTTATGCAAATTATATATCAAATGTGGTGCTGTCCCACAAACAATGGGGCAGTTATTATTGTGTCCAGCGTGTCCTGTTGCCTGCACTTTACGGGAACTGATGGACGCTACTAAAGGTGCCAAAATCGTAGTCAAAAATTCTGGCCATTTTAGATTGCCAGAAGAAGATACATAAAAAACTTTAACTTCTACGTTCTCAGAACTCATTTTTGGGATAGGTACGCCCATTATTGCGTCCAATGCTTCATTGGATGAATGATGCTAAATTGTTTCCGTGAAAGAACACAATGGCTGATTTTACCAAAGTCAGATATCTTTTTATCGTGGGATAAAATTGAGGTCTGACATTTATAGAATGGAAAAACTGTCAAAAATTCAAAATTTATTCTCTGGATAAGACTTATTCTAGCTATAAAAGTTTGGTGGAATGTGCCCTAAGTAGGATAAGAGAAACATTTATAAAGTGCCCGTCACGAGAAGCTATAAATTTTGTAAATAAAGAACTTCTACTAAGTTACGTAGCGCCAATTCAATCATCAACAAATAATCCAAAATTCAATCAACTCAACATAACATAAGTGTAATACGAAACTAACGAGCAATTTCATTATATTATGGGGTATATTTTAGCGATTTATAGCGCTGTCGTCTAATTTTTCGTGGTACTTGTCTGACTCATGAAACGTAAACATTTGGGCCGCCATTTAGAAGTAAGTTCACACTGTCGCTGTTAATGCTGCAGAATGCAGATGCAAGATGCTCGGAATCGTCTGACGACAGTAAATAGATGTGTCTGTTAACATAATTATTATATCCCTATAAAATAATAAAAATCATTACAAAACTGTTTTTTTTATTTGACTCAAAGGTTGCGAACCCCTAAATGTGTATTACAAAATTTATAGCTTCTCGTGACGGGGACTTTAGTTAACACCATAGTACAGTCAGCCTCAAAACGACAAGTATTCATTTTATTGTAGGTCTACAATCTTTGATATGCACTACTGTACCTCCACAAAACATACACATTATGTTGGTAGGTAGGTACTTAATTGTAGCTAGTTATGCATGCTGTATCGACACATTGTACTTGTAACACCGTCTCGCTTTGTGTGACCCACACTGAACACCATTCACGGTAGAGTCGCAGGATGTTATGTCTAGCCCCGGCGACAATAGAGATAAGGACCTAATATTAAGAACAAAGCAGAACTGTGTATACTGTATTCGATTTAGATTAAGCTTTGGCAGTCTACATTAAACCGTCTTCACGACTGGACTCATTTGTTTCTTTTAAAAAACCTTCGGCAGTGCCTCCGGTAGTTAACTGGCGCAGCCGGTAGGATATCCGCTGTCTAAACGCTGTGTTCGAACACACAAAAATAGGTGTCGCGCGCGGCTCGCGGGTATCCTCGAACCAAAGAAATAAGTTATAACTCATCTGGCGCCGAAGGTTCCTGTCCACGGCACGAGCAGCTCTACGGGTAGGCATGGGATCGAGCAGACTGTAAGTAGACCTTTTTACTGTCCTGTCCCGTCCTTGTTATTTCCTGTGTTGCTCCTGTAGGACTTAATCGCGTAACTTTTGAACTAACATCGTTGAAAGTTATTTGACTTCTGCACAAAAATTGGCAGTCTATTTTTAAGTTGTAGTATTAGGACTTAATTGCGTAACTTTTAAACTCACATCGTTGAAAGTTATTTGACTTCTGCACGAAGATTGGCAGGCCTAGTTTTAAGCTATAAGTATTTTATATTAGTTATAACTGTTTAAGTATATTAATTTGATTAAATTGTTCACAAATTGGTTAATAAAAATGCAGAATCAAATTGGAGAAGCTTTCCAAATGATCCCTAAAGATATTTTAAGTTTAGTTCCCAAGTTTGATGGTGACAAAAATATTTTAAACTTGTTTATAAAGAAAAGTGAATATATTTTAAGAAACTTTAACGGCCCCAATAATGCTTTTCAATCAACTTATAATTTCCACGCTATCACAAGTAGATTGTGTGGTAGAGCAGCGGCTTTATTAAGTGAAAGGGAGGATATAATTACATGGGACCAGCTAAAATCTATTTTCATTCAACATTTCGGTGACCCCAGATCAGAGGACTGTGTGGCTATTGAGCTAGAAAATTTAAAAATTAAACCTAATGAAACCTATTTGGAATTCTGTAACCGAATCCAACAAATACGCAGCACTCTGTTCTCCAAGGTCAATTTGCTTGCTAGTGAAGAAATAAAAGCTGCAAAAATGGTCATTTACAATAACTTGGCTCATAACGTGTTTTTATATAATCTGTCAGAGGATTTAATTAGAATTGTAAGACTCAGAAACTGTACAAGCTTGGAAAGTGCGCTCAGTGTCGTCATGGAAGAGGTCAATTTTAAATTCCAATATAACGCAAAAAATAAACATAATACAAAATCAGCCCCGCATCCTTCAACTACTAATAATAACTTCCCAGGTTTTAAATTCCAGCCTCCAATAAAACCTAATGCTCCAGTTTTAAATAATTTCGGTTATCCGGCTAACCAAAACTACAAATTTGGAGTTTCACCCCAAAATAATTTTAGGTCTGGTTTCAATAACAGTAACTACAGATTTGGTGTACCAAACCAAACTTACTTCAAACCGGATATGCAACAGCCTCAAGGTTATAAATCGGTGTACATTTCAGGTCATTCGCAGAACCAGAACAATTCTAAATTTGGTATTGTACCTCAACAAGGATTTAGATCTCAATTTAATAATGCACAGGGTAGACCCAACTTTAATCCACCAAACCAGCAATTTAAATTCGGCATACCGCCACAACGTAACTTACCCCAGTCACAAGACACTGATGTTTCTATGCAAACTGCCCGTCCCCTTAGAAACAACATGATTACAAATAACCCTGATCATGACAATTCGTTTTACACGTATAATATTAATAATAATGAAACACACATATTCCAAGACCAGGATTTTCAGCCTGATTACGCAGACTGTCAAAATCATTTACGATTTACAGAAATTCGCAACCACACCGCCTATGACAATAATTCCTACTCAGAAAAGGTGGAGCCTGTTTCCAACTTGCCTACAAATCAAGAAGGATTTTTAATTTTTCCTAGTAGCCTCGGAAAACGATCATTCGAAACAATACATTTAAATTGCAATAGTACAAACCCATTACCACACATTTACATTCCGGAAATTGATGCCCGCCTAATGATTGACACCGGAAGTACAGGAAGTTTTATTAGTCCAGGCAAAGTTGATCAATACTTTTCTGCCCATAAATTTATAGAACCGTTTGAAGTTATTAGCACACATGCACGTAGCTCACACGATCAAGTTATATACATACCCTTACTGGAAACATTCAAAAGTTCCCTTAAACACAAGTTTTATGTTTACGATGTCGATAGACGATATGACGGATTAATTGGTTCTGATCTCTTAAAAATGTTAGATGCAACAATAGATATGAAGACTCAAATTTTACGAACACGAGAGACAGAAATACCTATAGTGTACAGCCTCACAAGTGAAATCACTTTAGACCCCCGAACCGAAACGCTAGTGAATGTACCAACTGATCTTGATAATAGTGATGCAATCATTAACTTAAAAAAATCCGGTAATGACCTGTCTCGTATAAAATTAAATATACTTACCAATGAAGATAATAACACATCCTTACAAGGTAATGTAGGTGATACTGAAAGACCTGACAGTCCAATAGCAATATCAGACTCTTCAGAAACGTTGACCACCCCATCACCTTCAGACATTAACTCATCTTATCCTGTCCGATCATCTTCATCTAGCACCCTCACAGCAGGTTCATTACCTGAAACAATGCACTCAGCACAAGATATCGATACAGACGGCATCCCTATCCTAGATGAAGCTGTAGACACGAAGCCCCATCAAGTTCTTGTTTTTACCTGGAACAGAAATCAATTATCAGTAAAAGATATATCACGTGATAAACAAAAAATTTATGAGATACACTTACCTGTAGATAATCCCGACCTAGTAAAACAATTTCTTCTAGAATACATAAAACCTAAAATAAAATATTTCTTTTATTTTGAGGATCAAATACACCGTAATCAGTTTACAGACGCTGTTATTAAACTATTTAAAAAGAATACTGTTAAAATTTACGAATGTACGAAAAGAATTATTTACGTGGAGGACGAAGACGAACAGCGTTCCGTCGTACTTACCTACCATCACGGTAAAACTAGCCATCGCGGCATTAAAGAAACTCTCATGAAAATAAAGCGAAACTATTTCTGGAGAAATATGGACGTAACTATTGCTACAGTAATTAACTCATGTGAAACCTGTAAAAAACTAAAATATGACCGTAAACCATTGAAACCAGTGTTACAATTAACACAAACACAAACAAAACCCTTTGCTGAAATATTCATAGACATTTTCTCAATAGAAGGCAAATACTTTTTGACGATAATAGACGCTTTTAGTAAATTAGGACAGGCTTTCATGCTGTCAAACCGATCTACCCCTGAAGTAGTCCGTGCATTAATTAAATTTTTCTCGTTCTACGGCGTACCAAACCGAATAAATGCCGATCCCGGAATTGAATTTAACAACACCTTGCTTAAAGAAACACTACAATTTTATAAAATCGATCTTCACATAGGTACGGCACATAACCCCAATTCTATGGGTTTAATAGAGCGTTTCCACTCAACCATCTTAGAAATATATCGTATCGCAAAATATGAGCGTCGAATTACTGATGCTGCCGACGTAATGACTTACGCAGTTATGTCCTACAACCAAACTATACATTCCACGATAGGTCTTACACCCTTCGAAGTTGTCTTTGGACACACTGATTCGAATAGCACCTTTGCAGTTAACTTTAATAAACAATATACGCAGCAATTAGTAAACGATCATATGAAGCGAACTAAATATCTCTATCAATACTTAACAGATAAAATAATAGCAAACAAGCAAAAGGTTAAAGAAAACCGCGGTGGTGAAACATCATTCGATATACAAGAAGGAGACACTGTATTCATAAAAGGAGTGAACATTAGACGAAGTAAAGACAAACCTCGTTTCCAAAAAGCACAAGTATCGGGTGAAATCGTTAGGAACATTTGTCCTGTCAGAATAAATAATCGTGACACAAAAGTGACACTTAAGGACATTAAACGACCTCCGCAGGTTCCTCCTCGTGCTCCTGGCCCTGACCATCAGGATACACACCCTTCAATTTCAAGGGATCGATAAGAATCCTGGTGTATTGATGCTGAAGCAAGGTCAAGTTAGCCTAAGATATAATAAGTGGACTATTATTAAGGTTTTAGATTTAAGTTTGACTCATGAGGACTTAGAATTTAATATTAAAAGATACTTTATGAACAGTAGCATTAAAACAAAATTTAAGCAGTTAGCCCCATCGATGAGAATCAAATGTGGAATTCTAAATCCTCTAGGATCTATTTTTAAGATTATTTACCGGTAACCTAGACAATGACGACGATACAATAAACGTGTATACCTACAAAGTTATGTATAAAATAGTTAAGCTGGAACAGTGAATTGAAATAAAAGCATAATCGTAAGGAAGTCAAATAACGTTCATTTTAGAAATACCTATAATTAAAGATGAAATATATATTTTTACCCACTACAGAGCAATCCTAATACCTATTACAGATCATTTTAACCAGACCACAATCAATATTCCCAAATACCCCTACCTCTAAGTAAAAGGGTCCGAAGTAGTCTCGCTCTCCCAGGCTTGCAAAGAACTCCACGAGGCGAAGTTCCTGTGCTGCAAGGACGAGTCCCAGCTGCCAATGGAAGATACCTGAATAACCGCATTAATGAGATTCTCTCATAACACGAGCTCCAGCAATCCTGTACCAGTTGAAATTCACACTCTCAAGAGCATACTATCAGAAATCTGCAATAGCGAGATAATGAAAGAAAAATAAAAGGTACTTATTCTCACCTTGGATGTCAAAATCTAATCATACTGCCACAAGTACCTAATACTAGCACTACGAAATGACCAATTGTCAATCTCCCTTTGTAACAGCCATCGAGCCACGCCTACAACGAAAGACTATTACAACTTGGACACTAGTGATTAAATAAATCTGCAACACCTAAGCAGCTTATTAAAGATTAGTAAAAGTGAGTGAAAAGTTTATAAATGTGAAAAGTGTTAGCGTCGGCACTCTAGTGTTATATATAGTTATAGTTAAGTATTAGTGTATACATAGCTCGTAAGTTCATAGCTCGTAAGAAGCTCGGAAGAGCCATAAAATATTGTTTGTGACGAAATAATCGGAGTGACAATAATCGTCCCTCCGATAATTTCGAACTTATGGGGGGAAGAGTTATGCATGCTGTATCGACACATTGTACTTGTAACACCGTCTCGCTTTGTGTGACCCACACTGAACACCATTCACGGTAGAGTCGCAGGATGTTATGTCTAGCCCCGGCGACAATAGAGATAAGGACCTAATATTAAGAACAAAGCAGAACTGTGTATACTGTATTCGATTTAGATTAAGCTTTGGCAGTCTACATTAAACCGTCTTCACGACTGGACTCATTTGTTTCTTTTAAAAAACCTTCGGCAGTGCCTCCGGTAGTTAACTAGCTACATAATATTATTGTAAGACCACTCTTTAATAAGTAATGTTATTGATTTACTGATTATTGTTTTGTTAAGGACGCTATCACATTTTGAACTCGCTCAAGTTTAGGTATTTGAAACGCAACACAACAACATTACGCGCACGCACACATTGAACCCATTGTCCGCTCGATTTTATACGTAACTTAACTAATCTTGGTACTTGAACGTATTATTTTTTAATTTTACTGGTATTTATTGATTAAAGTTAGTTGTTAGTTCGCAATCGAATTTGCTTACTGTTATTACTGTTGTTACTATGTGTGATATTCACGTTTATAGTATTGTTGAAGTTCATCAGTCATTACGTACATTACCTATGTAGGTGCCGAAAAACGACCTTATCATTTAAGTATCACAAGGAACATCTACGTTTATCCTTCAGTCTGCTGTTAGTTTGAAAAGATGTAAGTACTTTTAAATATTGTTTTTGATGACAATTGTTGGAGCATTACCTACATAATCAAATACTAGCTTGGGTGTTGTCATAGAGTTTCGTAGTGATATTTAAAAATAATCATTCACTTATGAAAACAGTAGGTACTTAAGTATTTTATTTACTGGGGCGAGAGTTATTATTTTTTATAAAAATAAAAAACTTTATAACAAAAAAAACAGACGTCCAAAAAGTGAAAAATAACTTTAATTTCGGAAGTCGGTGTCTTTGGCGGATCCAAAGGCACCGAATTCCGAAATTAAAGTTAAAAAAACTTTTTTACTAAATAAAGAACCGACCGACTTCCAAAAAACACACTACAAAGTGAAAAATAACTTTAATTTCGGAACTCGGTGTCTATGGATCTGTAATTTAGTATTTTGCCGCCGACTTCCGAAATTACAAGTTATTTTTCACCTTGTAGTGTTTTTTGGAAGTCGGTTTTTTTTTTGTTGAAAAGTTTTTATTTCTCGATTTTTAGTCGGGTCTGTTTATAATGTATCTAACTAACAATAACCTAATGTCAACTTGCTCATCGCCTTTTACAAAATATTGCTTTTCTCAATGCAGGGACGTTAATTGTTGAGGAGTTCTGGTATTCACCTATCAGTTCCATTTTACTTTTCTCATTGTGACGAGCATAAGTTGCTTAGCAACCATATTAAAGTAATCGAATCGCAACCCGTGAAATACTTATTATTGAGTAGTTCCGGTGGCCATCTGTGGTCTTCATCATCAGTTCCACTTCACTAAACGGTGCTTTCCGAGAGCAAATCCACGAATTACTATAAAAAGTGCCTATAATATTTGAAGAGTTCCTTCGATTTCTCCAGGATCCCATCATTAGATCCTGACTTAATGACAATGGACCTGACCACATGGAAAGTATATCCATTCAAACAAAAAACGAACAAGAAACAAAAATTTATTTTTCACTTTGTAGTTTTTTTTTTTTTGAAAATCGTTTTTTTTTTGTAAAAAAGTTTTTATTTTTCACTTTTTAGTTGTACCCACCTACTGCACACAAATGCATATAACACTACTTGCTACGTGAATATCGGTGACAGGAAGCTACTGAACACATCCGCGTATCCCTTTAGAGGGTACAGGCGTGATGTTATGATGTGTGATTGCGCAAACAATGCATAGATATGCGATAGCAGCAATCGCAGTTGATTTGCTGGCATTTATTGAAGAGTTCCGTTGTCTGTCTCCGAAAATCATCATCAGATCTTTACGAAATTTAAATGGGACTATTTTGAAATAAACCTCTTTCGAACAAAGAAAGAATTTTGCTAATCCGTCCGTCCGTATATGACGGAGTTATGCTCGAATATACAACCTCCTCCTTTTTTGAGGTCGGTTAAAAATAAAATCTTGAATAAAAAAATGGATGTCATATTCGTAATCACCACCCCAAAATCGACTATAGTATCGAATATCTAAAAATAGTTTTCGTCATTTTTATTTGATTATAATTTTTTAACACAAATATTTATACAGTATTTATCCGTCATCTACATCCATTAAACAAAAAATTTCAACTAAGTATTTATTTCTAAAACAAATTCCAAAAATCGTACTTCTTTTTATTTCGGTTCGAAAAAGTATCAACATCGTACTATGGAGTACACAAAACGGAACTCACTTTTTAACGTAATTATTTTTTGCGAAAAAGCTACATAGGCGTGCTTCCACGGGCGCGTCTGAGCGCGGAATGACCGACCGGCAAGTGTCCGCGGGTAGAAAATGTATGGAGAAATTTGAGAGCGTTTCTTATTTTTCTCATAAATGAAATGTTATTTATTTATCTACAAAATATTTAGCTTATCTTTATAGAATTATATATAGGCAACAATATCTTCTTATTTTTAAGTTAAAATATGCATTGGATTTAGCTATATTGGGGCCTATTCAGACCCCTTTATATTTAATTTTTGCGATTATTGTGATGGTAAAAACGTATTTGTGTGAAAATTTTGTATGGGGCTATTTAATTGCTTTAGGCCCAGTCTGGAGATGAATACATTATCTTTAATTTGAAACCAAGATATCCTCGCAGTTGTGACTCCAGTTTGTTAAAATGGTACCTGAAAAACACTGTTATTCGTGGAAAAATGTTATAGCGTCCTTAACCGACGAAAAAACGGAGGAGGTTCTCAAGTCGACGCGTATTATATATTTTTTTAATGTATGACCACGCATAACTTTTTACAGAGTAGTCCGATTTTGATAATTCTTTTTTTTAATTGGAAAGGGTAAACCCCGAAGTATGTCATATAAATTTGGAAAAAAATCCAACTTTACTGGTAGGAAAACAGGGGATGATTGTTTGTTCACTCATTGATTCTAACGTATGATCACGCATAACTCTTTACAGCGTAGTCCGATTTTGATAATTATTTTTTTATTGGATAGGATATACCTCGATATTGGTCCCATATAAATTTGGAAAAAAAAATCCTACCTTAAGGGTGGGCAAATAGGGGTGATTTATTATTTACTCACAGATCAAATAATAGTTAAACTAGGATTATATACCTAACAGTTAATAGCTAAAGTAAGGTAGGTAGCTATTTTAAAAGTTATAAAAAATTAAGCATGTTAATTAGTAAATTATAGCCACAAAAAATTATAAAATAAAAACTTTTTAACAAAAAAATTAAACCGCCGAAAAACTGTAAAGCTAAAAATAATAAACCTTTTTATTTAAACTTAATTACTAAGTTCTTAAAGTAACCTAAGTAATTTTGAGTCGGCGCCAAACAAGCAAATTAATTATTAATTACGTAAAGCGTGATGCGCGCGGCGTGACACTTCCCTTCGCCGGAAAATTAAAAAATAAATTGAAATGAAAAAAGATTAAAAGAAAACGGAAATGTTAGTCAGTTATCGTTCAGCCTTTATAGTGTAATTAAGTGCTCCAAGTGTAGTCAAGTATTTAAATATATTTGGTTTTGTTATTTTGTTTATTTTTATTATCTCGTCCAACAATATTGATACAGACGTATTATGGAACACAAACTATAGACAATCTAATGAATTCTTGTTGATTTATAGGTACTTACGTCTTTTTGAAGCTGACTGTACTAGTGAGTTGTGCGTAGTAACATTTTTTTTTTTTTGTGAATTTGTGCAAATGGTTTTTTGGAATCTAAATGTTGATTTCCCCATTTTCCTTTCACTTTTTATTCCATACCCCTAATTTGTTTTGCCAAAAAACACAGTTCCCTATGTATTTTCAATCTATCAGGTAAGTACGATTCAAAATCAAAATATTTTTATTCACATAAACGTACATGGGCACTTATGAAACGTCAGAAGTCGTTTCCTATGGAGAAGAGCCGGCAAATATTGTGTTATCGCGTTTCTTCCAACTTGGTTTCGATCAATTAATTCATATTAATAACTATACACGATACGGTTTTTTTTATAGTTTGCCCCACACTAGGAATTTTTCCTGTATGCCCCACACTAGGAATTTCTCCTTTATGGGTGCGTTTTATAACATTTAAACTCATAAACACAAACAGCCAGATCCGGAACAACTAATTGTAGGTCATACAAATATTTGTTCCATGCAGGAACGGAACCCGAGACTCGCACCACAGCGCGAACCGTGCCGTCCGGTTTGAGTCTGGGTAATGTTTATCTTCTACTGAAGTAAAGTACGATCATTAATTGCTTAGATTGGGATCACTTTTATGGCAGTATAATAGGTAGTATAACTCCGAAGGTACTGACTTTTAACCTTAGTCTTAATACTAAGTTTTATTCTGTATAAAAATACCTTTTTATTCAGGACTATCTTATTTCTATTGAGAGTCGGTCCAACATTAGTCATTGTCCTTTACTATATGATTGTCCTAAACTTCTTTTTAATACCGTGCTCCCTGATCACGCTACTTTGAGGTCCTTTTGTAGAAGCTTAAAACTTGTAAAAATTGCGAGAAATAAAAGGCTTTTTATTTATTTTATTTATATCAAGGAGTATAACTAACCTGTTCGGATTTACAGTGTCAGAATCTGAATCATGTCCGGTCTGCAATGCTCTTAAATAAGGCATTTCTTTATGTCTTAAAACTTGTAAAAATTGCGAGAAATAAAAGGCTTTTTATTTATTTTATTTATATCAAGGAGTATAACTAACCTGTTCGGATTTACAGTGTCAGAATCTGAATCATATCCAGTCTGCAATGCTCTTAAATAAGGCATTTCAATGATAATGATATTCGTTACACATAAGACATTAAATAATTGTAGCACTGGGAGCAACAAAACTAAAACCCCACTAAAATAAACTGCTCAAATTAAAGGTATGAAATTGTTGATCCCCAAGTCCCTAACTCTAATTAATTAAAATAAAAAAGAAAGTTAGAAACTAAAACAAAATAAAATACTTACCGTTGGGCGTTTGGCGGTCCTCCTTCCTCATTTGGGGGTTCATCGTCGCGATTGCGACCTCCCGGTGATCTGAAAAGTCAAATGAAATGATAAACAATGCTACATATTGCTGTTGTCATACTGTCGCGGATTAATAAAAGCACTTGCGCAGCATATGTAATGAACGTCGCAAAACTGTTCGTCTTCATAAAAAAGATGTAATGGAAACTTACAACAATTTTAAATTATTTGGAACGTCTACCTTTTTGTTATAACGTTTTGAGTACAATCATTATTACACAATATAAATAATTTCTCCCGCTAGAGGACACCCCTTCTTAAATTGGCAGTAAGGTTCTCAGTACATTTTTTTTTATGAAGACTTTATTTTTGATATAGTGTAAGGAATATAAAGGAAAACCAAGGTGAGGTGACTCTTAATGAGACATGCCGAGTTATTACAGTCGTAAGTTATATTATTATTTCACGGATAGCCGTCCAACAGGAATAATCTTCAGGAACGAACGCGTTATTTAATTCATTAGAAACGAAAAACTTCGCAAGCAATGGGAAATGGATGTACTTCGCAAGCACTTTACTGTCATAACACATGTTATTGTGTTCTGTGTTTTAGAGATGCAGACTATTAGAAGAAGAACTTTTTATAAGTAGGTCAGAGTATAAATCTAAGGTAAAAACACAATATTTTTAGTGCTATTTACTTTTAAAATATAAAGTAGTTCAATTTACGAACCAAAATCTGTTTGAGATTTGTGCATTCCGTTTTGGTATTATTTTGTAACAAGGATAAAATTTGCGAAAAATATTGATAAACACTGAAAATATTTGCCGTGAGTCTTTGTTTGCTTTGTTTACGTTGTGGCGCCATCAACTGTTTTCAGCTTTGCGTAACGAACCTCAAAAAAAAAAAAACCGTATCAAGTCGCAATGGATTCAAAATCTATAGGTACATATAAAATAAACATATTGTGTAAAAATACATACAGGGCTACTTGTAATTCTACGTATAACCATCAGGAGCTGATAGAAGGGCCAAAATGCAACAAATTGGAGCCCCCATAGGTATGGCCGAAATTCAAGAGCTTTCGAGAAATTTGAAAACATTTTTGAAGCCTAAAATGTAAATATTGGTAAGATAGTAATTACTTAAATTATTCTTAAATCGTTCATCATTTTAATTATTTTGATGAATTTAGTACTTTTAATTAGGTTCATAGCTTAATTGAAGTGCCAGCTACCACATAATTTTTTAATGCTATCCATTCAATATTATGTAGTTTTTATTTTTATTTTGAATTATATCGAAAAACCCTTAAAATTCAAATATGTCGAAAACTATTGAATTTCGGCCATAATTATGGGGGTTCCATTTGTTGCATTTTGGCCCCCCATCAGCTCCTGAAGGATATATGTCGAATTAGATGTAACCTTTTATAGTAAATGTTGTGTTACTCGCAAAACAAGAGATACAATTGGTACAGTTATTGGGCCATAGAAATGATGGACAGTGTTTTTTCTCAATAGTATCGCGCGAAGACGCCTGATCCCCGCATTATTCTGAAATAAATAGGCTATTGAAATAGGCTATTGGAAAATCAACGGTGATTCGTACTCCAAGTATGCTAGAGATAATTGAGAAAGTTGAGACGTTGAATATAAAACTTTTGAGACGAAAGCAGTCCCGCTAAAGTGAAATTGGGCCGGACGTAGCGACTGCAGCATGTCAGACGACTAATAAGCAAACTTAGGGACTTTACCTACTACAAAAACCCTCATTATAACAAAGAACTGTCTACAGACCAGATCAAGATGATGAAAGAAGCTGGACTCGTTCTGAAGGCTAGATAGAAGAGGACGAAACAGAAAAAAAATAAAAAGTGTTGCAGCAGACTTTTATTTTTTCCTAATTTCCTTTTATGTGAGATATCCAGGACAACTGACTGAGAAACAACGCACAGCTTAGGCTTCGGAAGTGATGGACGACATTTCGAAAAAAATGGTGTTTTTAAAAGAGACCTCTTAAGCCGGGTAAATGAGTGTTAAGTTTGTCTGTGGACAATTTGCGGGCTTATATATATTGAACCGCTAGCACAGGTTTTCGCTTTGGAAGCTGCGTTCAGTGCAAGTATTTATCACAAAATTGCCTGGCGAGTATTTATTAGGTGCTAACACTAGCTCCTCACATTAACAGTTTCACCGCCACGACCGAGAATTGCCTTCCACGTCTAAAACTCCGCCCATGCCGGTGTCGTTGAATGACGTGGAAATTCATCGAATTTTATTCAAACAATACTGATCTCAACACATATTTATTATTAACAATTTATTCTAGGAGCGTGCTTCAAAGTGTAAGGATCCTAAACAAGGAGGTTTGAAATATATTGTTATACACCTATTTAATAGTTACTTGGCCTGAAAGTCGCGTGGCGGTCAAAGGGTTAAAACGTGAGAGGTAAATTTATTAAAATAGTTTTCACCTCAAATCATTGCCGCCTTGAATTAAGCGCTTGGGCCTGCACAGCTCCGCGCGGCGGACTACGTATAGTGCGCACATCTTCAAACCAAAAATAAACTTAGTTATGTACTTTTTTCTTAACTAATGCCTTGTGGAAATAATTATTGCGTTTCCTTCAGAGCTGCAATGATCTTTAGCGCATACATAACGGGTGTAAAAATAAGTCGTGTAGATTACGGCTATGTGATGGATTTTTTTAATGATGATAAATGATTTTATTTTTGTAAGTAGGTTTGCACAAACACTTTTACACGTCAATCATATTTTTTTTAAACTAGATGAAGTCAGCGTTTCCTATCTGACTGCTCTGAAAAGAAAGGCCGAAACAAACTCAGAGGTCACAGTCTATTTTAAAGTCCACACATAATCTTGGTCAGGTTATATGAAGACCATGTAGATCAAAACGGTAGTTTTACATTGTTTAGTTTTATTATAATCCTTAAAACGGAAAATAATGGCCACTATTATCCGTTTTAGTGATTATAATAAAACTAAATAATGTAAAACTACCGTTCATAATAATATTAACGTATAATCTTGTGGATCACAAGTTAACGTGCTTATTTTCTGCATTTTCATTCTAAAATAAAAGAAATAACCAAACAAACGATGAGGGCGCCACTGCGCGGTTGGCGTAGCCTTAACGGTATAAAAGGCTTTCTGGCATAACTAACGTTTAATGTATGATTTGAATTTATTAAGGCATAGATCTTGAACGTGGCTTGGTAGTTTATTATAAAAGCGTATACATTGGCATCTGAACGAGCCACCTATTTTCTTGATCCTTGTTGTATGTGTTTGTTTTTAGTATTAATATCACTGTATTTTTTAAAGAATTTAATGTTTTTATGGGTTTATTAATAATAATATATATTTACACCATGTATATCAAGGAGTACTCACCGATTCGGGAACGGAATCTCAGGAAGCCTTCGGTGCCGATTAGTTGGGTTGTTTCTGCCGAACGGCATGATTGGATCAGGCAAAGCTCTGAAATAAGGCACCTAAATCGTAATGATATTCGTTACTCATCATCATCATCATCATCATCATTCCAGCCGAAAGCTGTCCACTGCTGGACATTGGCCTCCCCCAAGAGGGGGGGGGGGGTAGTCCATACAAAAAGCATGCAATAAAAAATTAAATTAAAAATTAAAAAAACCCCCGGCACAAAATTAATAATACAATTAATGTAATTGGAAAAGAATTTATGTAACGAGACTAAAACAGATAAATTTATATGGAAGTCGGGGGACCGTTCTGTGGAACACCTATTCTAAGAGGTCCCCCGACTGCCATTATGAATTTATCTGTTTTAGTCTCGTTACATAAATTCTCTAAGTCGGGGGTTTTTAAATTATTTTGTCCTTTTCCAATTACAGTTTTATTTTATTATTACTTTGTGTCGGGGGTTTTTTACATTTTAAATTATTATTAATTGATTCCAGATGGACTGATAGCCATTTTTATTACTAGGTAATTGATTCTAGATGGACTGATAGCTCTTTTTATTATTAATAGGTACGTAGTCTAAGTTTAATAACTAATTCAAATCCCATAAAAAACATAAATGTAAAAAAGGAGAGCCAAGTTCAATGCAAAAATTATGCTTGGCTGTGGGCTCGCTGCAAAAAGAATTGAGATCTAAATGAGTGCCAAGTTCTATGCAAAATCAAAATATGTATTTATAGGAACCAAATAACATTATGAACAAGTATTAAACTCTATTTCTTTGCTTTATTGGATACCTATAACAATTGCTGTTATTTCAAAATGTGATATCTTAAAGTAGGTTAGATTTCACTTGGCCAGTTTTCATTACATCAGGCATTTTATAAAGTTATTCAACATATATAAATATATATTTTTTAATTCTGATAAAAACTGGCCAAGGCAATTTTGTTTTGTATGGGGACCCCCCTATTTTTTCACTTTCTTTTATTTTTAGATTTTTTCCTACGCTCACACACAATTACCGATCTGGATTCCAAATTTCATCCGTCTAGGTCGTCTGAAAGTAGGTTAGATTTAGGTACTATATGTCAGTCAGTCAGTCAGTGCTAAAATTTACGACTTTTTGACCTTCATATATTTATAACCGTTTGAGCTAGCTTCATGAAATTTGGGCTTCTAGAGGTCCTTATGATATAATTAAACACGTAAACGTAGTTTTATGTGTTTACGTTAAAGAGGTTTTGAGTTATAGAAGGGTCAAAAGTGGCACCAAGTGGTTCGTGTAATATTACACTCGGCGATGGCTAGCCAGTTCCTTTGCTTGAACTTGGCTTGACACGCTGCCGCGTGTCTTTGCTTGACTCCAAATGGTTGTTTAAATTTACTTTTAATATAATTAATTCACAAAGGCAAACTAAAATAATAAAAACGTGTGCGGTCATGGGACCAGGAGCGAAGTTCCTTACGCAAAATTCGCACGCACATACACTTGTATAAGAAAGAATAAGACAGAAAGAGAGTGTTTTAATACAGAGTCATCTAGTATAAGTTTTAAGAAGCTCCTTGGATTTTCTTTTTGACCTCACTATAGGCTTTAGCACCCTTAAAAATCATGAAAACGTCATGCATGATGATAATAAATTCAAAAAAAATATAGCTGCCCTCTTGTATTTCACCCTCAAAAACCATGAAAAATAGTCGTATGTTAAAGTTGTATGGTATTTTTCTTTACGTGACGATTCAACCTTCTCAACACACTTCTCTTCTCAAATGTTCGTTCCAATAAACTAATATATTATCGTGTCCAGCGTGTCCTGTTGCCTGCACTTTACAGGAACTGATGGACGCTTCTAAAGGTGCCAAAATCGTAGCCAAAAATTCTGGCCATTTTAGATTGCCAGAAGAAGATACATAAAAACTTTAACTTCTACGTTCTCAGAACTCATTTTTGGGATAGGTACGCCCCTTATTGCGTCCAATGCTTCATTTGATGAATGATGCTAAATTGTTTCCGTGAAAGAACACAATGGCTGATTTTACCAAAGTCAGATATCTTTTTATCGGGGGATAAAATTGAGGTCTGACATTTATAGAATGGAAAAACTGTCAAAATTTCAAAATTTATTCTCTGGATAAGACTTATTCTAGCTATAAAAGTTTGGTGGAATGTGCCCTAAGTAGGATAAGAGAAACATTTATAAAGTGCCCGTCACGAGAAGCTATAAATTTTGTAAATAAAGAACTTCTACTAAGTTACGTAGCGCCAATTCAATCAACAACAAATAATCCAAAATTCAATCAACTCAACTTAACATAAGTGTAATACGAAACTAACGAGCAATTTCATTATATTATGGGGTATATTTTAGCGATTTATAGCGCTGTCGTCTAATTTTTCGTGGTACTTGTCTGACTCATGAAACGTAAACATTTGGGCCGCCATTTAGAAGAAAGTTCACACTGTCGTTGTTAATGCTGCAGAATGCAGATGCAGGATGCTCGGAGTCGTCTGACGACAGTAAATAGATGTGTCTGTTAACATAATTATTATATCCCTATAAAATAATAAAAATCATTACAAAACTGTTTTTTTAATTTGACTCAAAGGTTGCGAACCCTGTTGTGTATTACAAAATTTATAGCTTCTCGTGACGAGGACTTTAGTTAACACCATAGTACAGTCAGCCTCAAAACGACAAGTATTCATTTTATTGTAGGTCTACAATCTTTGATATGCACTACTGTACCTCCACAAAACATACACATTATGTTGGTAGGTAGGTGCTTAATTGTAGCTACATAATATTATTGTAAGACCACTCTTTAATAAGTAATGTTATTGATTTACTGATTATTGTTTTGTTAACCGACGAAAAAACGGAGGAGGTTCTCAAGTCGACGCGTATTATATATTTTTTTAATGTATGACCACGCATAACTTTTTACAGAGTAGTCCGATTTTGATAATTCTTTTTTTTAATTGGAAAGGGTATACCACGAAGTTTGTCCCATATAAATTTGGAAAAAAATGCAACTTTACCGGTAGGAAAACAGGGGATGATTGTTTGTTCACTCATTGATTCTAACGTATGACCACGCATAACTCTTTACAGCGTAGTCCGATTTTGATAATTATTTATTTATTGGATAGGATATACCTCGATATTGGTCCCATATAAATTTGGAAAAGAAAATCCTACCTTAAGGGTGGGCAAATAGGGGTGATTTATTATTTACTCACAGATCAAATAATAGTTAAACTAGGATTATATACCTAACAGTTAATAGCTAAAGTAAGGTAGGTAGCTATTTTAAAAGTTATAAAAAATTAAGCATGTTAATTGGTAAATTATAGCCACAAAAAATTATAAAATAAAAACTTTTTAAGAAAAAAATTAACGAAAAACTGTAAAGCTAAAAATAATAAACCTTTTTATTTAAACTTAATTACTAAGTTCTTAAACTAACCTAAGTAATTTTGAGTCGGCGCCAAACAAGCAAATTAATTATTAATTACGTAAAGCGTGATGCGCGCGGCGTGACACTTCCCTTCGCCGGAAAATTAAAAAATAAATTGAAATGAAAAAAGATTAAAAGAAAACGGAAATGTTAGTCAGTTATCGTTCAGCCTTTAGAGTGTAATTAAGTGCTCCAAGTGTATTCAAGTATTTAAATATATTTGATTTATTAAAACTTTTGTTTATTTTTATTATCTCGTCCAACAATGTTGATACAAACGTATTATGGAACACAAATTATAGACAATCTAATGAATTCTTGTTGATTTATAGGTACTTACGTCTTTTTGAAGCTGACTGTACTAGTGAGTTGTGCGTAGTAACATTTTTTTTTTTGTGAATTTGTTCAAATGGTTTTTTGGAATCTAAATGTTGATTTCCCCATTTTCCTTTCACTTTTTATTCCATACCCCTAATTTGTTTTGCCAAAAAACACAGTTCCCTATGTATTTTCAATCTATCAGGTAAGTACGATTCAAAATCAAAATATTTTTATTCACATAAACGTACATGGGCACTTATGAAACGTCAGAAGTCGTTTCCTATGGAGACGAGCCGGCAAATATTGTGTTATCGCGTTTCTTCCAACTTGGTTTCGATCAATTAATTCATATTAATAACTATACACGATACGGTTTTTTTTATAGTTTGCCCCACACTAGGAATTTCTCCTGTATGGGTGCGTTTTTTAACATTTAAACTCATAAACACAAACAGCCAGATCCGGAACAACTAATTGTAGGTCATACAAATATTTGTTCCATGCAGGAACGGAACCCGGGACTCGCACCACAGCGCGAACCGTGCCGTCCGGTTTGAGCCTGGGTAATGTTTATCTTCTACTGAAGTACACGATACGGTTTTTTTTTATAGTTTGTCCCACACTAGGAATTTCTCCTGTATGGGTGCGTTTTTTATTATTTAAACTCATAAACACAAACAGCCAGATCCGGAACAACTAATTGTAGGTCATACAAATATTTGTTCCATGCAGGAACGGAACCCGAGACTCGCACCACAGCGCGAACCGTGCCGTCCGGTTTGAGCCTGGGTAATGTTTATCTTCTACTGAAGTAAAGTACGATCATTAATTGCTTAGATTGGGATCACTTTTATGGCAGTATAATAGGTAGTATAACTCCGAAGGTACTGACTTTTAACCTTAGTCTTAATACTAAGTTTTATTCTGTATAAAAATACCTTTTTATTCAGGACTATCTTATTTCTATTGAGAGTCGGCCCAACATTAGTCATTGTCCTTTACTATATGATTGTCCTAAACTTCTTTTTAATACCGTGCTCCCTGATCACGCTACTTTGAGGTCCTTTTGTAGAAGCAAAAGGAAGGATACAGTTACATTTGGAAAACTACGTCAAGTCTTTTCGTCACCTATACCGTAATGTTTGAAGATGTCTTGATTTTCTTGAATCTGCCAGCCGATATGCCGTTACATAATTATTGTTTCGTGAACACTGAAAGTCGGAAGATAGATATAAGATCGATAGCGATAGATAGTAGGAGTAGACGAGTCCTGGTCTGGATACCACGTATCAGCAAGTGAAGAGTGAGACGCCTCGAGGTACATAGACCGACCCGGACAGACTGGTTGCGGAAAGCGAAGAAACCGTGTTTTCAGGTCAAAAATCAAAATCAAAATGTTTTATTTCACATAAACCTACATGGACACTTATGAAACGTCAGAAGCTAGGTGCACGGTTCCAATTGGTCGTTTCCTGTGGAGAAGAACCGGCAAGAAACTCCACGGTTCCTCTTTTTAAAAATAATTGGCTTTTACAATGTTACCAGATTACAGTAGGTATGGGAGGACAGCGCAGGCCTGTCAACAAGTACCAAATACTTGATAAAATAAAAAATGGTCTACAGATCTAAAGTCTATAAGGGCTACAAAGTCCTCACATTTACAAAATAAGCATCTATCAAAAAGACAAATAAAAAAAAACCTACTAAAACCAAGTGTTATGATTCCCATTAAAACAACTAATAAAGAGATGAAAAATTTTAATTGTCTGTATATAATGTCAAATAATAAAGAAATTATGTCAAAAAGTATATAATGTCAAATAATAAAGAAATTATGTCAAAAAGTATGTAAAAAAAATAAAATAAAAATTAAACATTGTAATTTGAAAGCAGTTAATAGACATTTACATAGTTATGCGCCGTTAACGAGGAGCCAGGGAAGCCACATGTGCAGAAGGAATTATTGCCAGACTAGCTTGTCTTCAACGTAATCTTTAATCTTATAATATGCTTTTTTGATAAGGACATGTTTGATGAGGATTTTGAACTTTCTATCGCTAAGTTCTGTAACCGGCTTTGGCAACTTGTTATAAAAACGGATGCTGTTTACAAGAAATGACTTGCTAGTTTTAGTTAATCTAAATTTAGGTAACACAATTTCATTTTTTCTACGTGTATTTATACATATTATGGAAATCGCTTCTTATTTTGAAGAGTCCTAAGTTTTTGCGAACATACAAAATACTTTCTAAAATATAAAGAGAAGGCAGAGTTAGTATATAAATTTCTTTGAATTTGTTTCTAAGAGACTCGCGAGGACCCATTTTATAGATTGCGCGGATTGCCCTCTTCTGTAAAATTAAAATTGAATCTACGTCAGCTGCTGATCCCCACAGCAGAACACCATAAGACATAATACTGTGGAAATAAGCAAAGTATACTAACCTAGCTGTGGCTATATCTGTCAACTGCCTTATTTTTCTGACTACATATGCAGCTGAACTTAATCTACTTGAGAGAGAGGGCCAAGAATTGAGCCTTGAGGTAGGGATCCCTTCTTTTCGCATAATGTTCTTTGTCCTAATATACTTCGGCATAACGATTTTGGCACAATTTGTTTTGGCATAATAATAGTTCGGCATAATTTTTTTAGGCATACATTTTATGTTGGCATAATCATCTTAAAGACTAATTTGTTTTCGCATAAATTTGATTCGCATAACGTTAGTAGGCCTAATGACTATTAGCATAATAATATTTAGGCATACCATTAATTAAATTTAATATGCTGTGCAACAAAAGTTAGTGACAGAACCGAATTGCTGCAAAACCGACTCCACGTAGTCTTGTTTGTCCTACCCCTAGAGTGTAATTTAAAAGGCGTAGGCGCGTAGGGGCGAGGCGGCCCGCGGGCTGTTCGCCGGCCAGCCTCAGCCGCGGCGGTGAGCGAAAGCCGTCTGCGACGATTAGCACGCGTGGGGCCGCCGGAGGCCCGCAGCGCCGGAGCCGTGACAGAAACCCTGCCTGCTGCATGCTTGCTTGCATGCTGCATGCTTGCTTGCATGCTGCATGCTTGCTTGTTTGCTGCATGCTTGCTTGCATGCTGTATGCTTGCTTGCATTCTGTATGCTTGCTTGCATGCTGTATGCTTACTTGCATGCTGTATGCTTGCTTGCTTCATGCTTCCTACAGCGAAAAAAAAACCCACAAAATTGTTCAATACGTTATGTTATATTAATATGTTATACATATATTACCTGATTCAGGAGATATGGCTTTTTTCCATTCGTCGAAATAAATTGGTATATCCTCTTCGGGCAAAGGAGACTAAAACGATTACATACAATCTTGGGCCTGGGTGTAAAAAGATGAAAGTAGTGTTAATTAATAGCTTATATATCATCAACCTTTCACTGAAAACTCTGCGGATTTTGTCTATCTGAGAACAGAGATATAAGGAGATTAAGTAAAAGTGAGGTTATGTTACAATATTTAACTAACAGCTGATTCCTGAAGTGCAAAATTTGTTCTTTTGCACTAGTAGTTATTATATTTAGTAGAAAATGTTTGAAAAATCATACGAATGAACGTCAATGACTTCAAGTCATAAGTAGGTAGCTATGGAGTTAAGGAAAGGACGATTGTCTGCTAAAGTAAAGTAAAAAATCATTTAATATAGTGTTTTATTCGTCTTCTATTATAATTGAAATGTCGTCTAGGAATTGTGCAGGTGGTACTATATGATCTTGGTACCTAGCCCAGCTAAGGTATCATATAATGCACAATATATGAGCGCATCAATCCAAGAGTTGTTTCATCGCGTAAGGCTGCCCGCCCACGTCAGACTCTTTGTAGGACCAATAATCGGGCGGATTTAGTTAACTTCATTATTTCTGACCTACTTTTTGTAGGACGTGTGCGTTGCACTATTGCTATCAGTGTGTTCTATTTTTCTCCTACAAAAAATCGGTCACCGATTATCGGACGTGGGCGAACGGCCTAAGGATCGTCGGCCCAGTGTATTGCAGTGACCAGTTGTTACCCCACAACCTCACACAGCGATCCATAGTTTCAACAATATCCAATCCACAAGCCGGCGGCGATAAAATCCAAAATAACAATTCCAAGTCAAACGTGTGAGTGATCTTCGGTGTCCAGTGTAGGTACAAGGTAGGCAGGGTCGGAATCCGTAAAATACAAAGCAGTGGTCGTGAAAAATGAAGAATAATCGAGAAAGCACTCAAAACGCATCTGAAAACACGAAACGAGTGAGCGAACTGCAACTGTCACAGAGTACTTTTTGATAGACTGAAAGCAACTGTCTAGTGTCAATGTCAGTCAGCTGTCATGCGAGTGTATTGACCTCATACAGGTCAGTGTGCCAGTGACATAAATACATAGACTGAAAATAGAAGACTGGTTTTAATCGATATGAAATCGATAATCATTAATATTGGTTATTCAGTAATTAATTTATATTTTATTTATTAATATTACTGTAATTATATGCAATAGCATAAAGTAGTGCATTTAATTTTTTGACTTAATTATTTAGTGCAAAGGTTTTATTTTCGTAACTGTGTAATCGATTACTCAATTGATAATCTCACGAAAACTATCTTTCTCATATTTCTCCGCTTCCAGATTGCGGATTGAGGTGATTTTACATATTGTAAGATAAAATAATATGACAAATTTTTTAGAACATATCTCATTTCATTACATTTGGGCGGTTCCCTATCCATTTGCATAAAATTTTAAGACCTAATATAACTTAGCATAATTTTGTTTGGCACAATTATATTTTCGCATAAAATAATTACGCATAACAGCTTACGCATAATTTTTGTAAGCATAATTTCTCTAACCATAATAATGATTAAGCATAATATTCTAAAGCATAAATGTATTAAGCATAAAGTTCTAAAGCATAACTTTTTAAGCATAATATCCTAAAGCATAAAGGACCATGCGTCATTTTGGGCCCACTTTTTCAACATTGTTCAACAGTGATAAATTATATGTCATATGAAAGCTCTTAACATGTACTTTATTTCATTCTATGGCAGCTAAGTTCAAATCGAGCGCGAAAACGGTGTTTTATGCGTTTTTTTAAAAATGTTCAACTTTGTT
The DNA here is from genome assembly GCA_916614155.1 of Mesoligia furuncula. Classification (NCBI taxonomy): domain Eukaryota; kingdom Metazoa; phylum Arthropoda; class Insecta; order Lepidoptera; family Noctuidae; genus Mesoligia; species Mesoligia furuncula. The sequence goes on from OU744790.1 coordinate 35,023,047, forward strand.
CAACAGTGATGAATTATATGTCATATGAAAGCTCTTAACATGTACTTTATTTCATTCTATGGCAGCTAAGTTCAAATCCAGCGCGAAAACGGTGTTTTATGCGTTTATTTAAAAATGTTTAACTTTGTTTAACAGTGATGAATTATATGTCATATGAAAGCTCTTAAAGTGTACTTTATTTCATTCTATGGCAGCTAAGTTCTAATCCAGCGCGAAAATGGTGTTTTATGCGTTTTTAAATGTGTCATTTTGGGCCCACTTTTTCAACATTGTTCAACAGTGATGAGTTATATGTCATATGAAAGCTCTTAACATGTACTTTATTTCATTCTATGGCAGCTAAGTTCAAATCGAGCGCGAAAACGGTGTTTTATGCGTTTTTTAAAAAATGTTCAACTTTGTTCAACAGTGATGAATTATATGTCATATGAAAGCTCTTAACATGTACTTTATTTCATTCTATGGCAGCTAAGTTCAAACCCAGCGCGAAAACGGTGTTTTATGCGTTTATTTAAAAATGTTTAACTTTGTTTAACAGTGATGAATTATATGTCATATGAAAGCTCTTAAAATGTACTTTATTTCATTCTATGGCAGCTAAGTTCTAATCCAGCGCGAAAATGGTGTTTTATGCGTTTTTAAATGTGTCATTTTGGGCCCACTTTTTCAACATTGTTCAACAGTGATGAGTTATATGTCATATGAAAGCTCTTAAAATGTACTTTATTTCATTCTATGGCAGCTAAGTTCAAATCGAGCGCGAAAACGGTGTTTTATGCGTTTTTAAAAAAATGTTCAACTTTGTTCAACAGTGATGAGTTATATATCATATGAAAGCTCTTAACATGTACTTTATTTCATTCTATGACAGCTAAGTTCAAATCGAGCGCAAAAACGGTGTTTTATGCGTTTATTTAAAAATGTTTAACTTTGCTCAACAATAATGAGATATATGTCATATGAAAGCTCTTAAAGTGTACTTTATTTCATTCTATGGCAGCTAAGTTCAAATCCAGCGCGAAGACGGTGTTTTATGCGTTTTTAAATGCGTCATTTTGGGCCCACTTTTTCAACATTGTTCAACAGTGATGAGTTATATGTCATACGAAAGTTCTTAATATGTACTTTATTTCATTCTATGGCAGCTAAGTTCAAATCGAGCGCGAAAACGGTGTTTTATGCGTTTTTAAAAAAATGTTCAACTTTATTCAACAGTGATGAGTTATAATGTCATATGAAAGCTCTTAACATGTACTTTATTTCATTCTATGACAGCTAAGTTCAAATGGAGCGCGAAAACGGCGTTTATTTAAAAATGTTTAACTTTTTTCAACAGTGATGAATTATATGTCATATGAAAGCTCTTAAAGTGTACTTTATTTCATTTTATGGCAGCTAAGTTCAAATCCAGCGCGAAAACGGTTTTTTATGCTTTTTTTAAATGCGTCATGCTGGGCCCACGTTTATAACATTGTTCAACAGTGTGAATTATATGTCATATGAAAGCTCTTGAAGTGTACTTTATTTCATTCTATGGCAGCTAAGTTCAAATCCAGCGCGAAAACGGTTTTTTATGCGTTTTTTAAATGCGTCATGCTGGGCCCACTTTTTCAACATTGTTCAACAGTGATGAATTATATGTCACATGAAAGCTCTTGAAGTGTACTTTATTTCATTCTATGGCAGCTTAGTTCAAATCCAGCGCGAAAAGGGTATTTTATGCGTTTTTTAAATGCGTCATGTTGTGCCCACTTTTTCAACATTGTTCAACAGTGATGAATTATATGTCATATGAAAGCTCTTAACATGTACTTTATTTCATTCTATGGCAGCTAAGTTCAAATCGAGCGCGAAAACGGTGTTTTATGCGTTTTTTAAATGCGTCATGCTGGGCCCACTTTTTCAACATTGTTCAGTGATGAATCATATGTCATATGAAAGCTCTTGAAGTGTACTTTATTTCATTCTATGGCAGCTAAGTTCAAATCCAGCGCGAAAACGGTTTTTTATGCGTTTTTTAAATGCTTCAAGCTGGGCTCACTTTTTCAACATTGTTCGACAGTGATGAATTATATGTCATATGAAAGCTCTTGAAGTATACTTTAATTCATTCTATCGCAGCTAAGTTCAAATCCAGCGTGAAATTGGTTATGTTTTGCGTTTTTTTTAAATGTTCATCATCGTTCAACAGTGATGAATTACATTTTATATGAAAGCTCTTAAAGTGTACTTTATATCATTCTATGGCAGCTAAGTTCAAATCCAGCGCGAAATTGATTATTGTTTTGCGTTTTTTTTAAATGTTTATCATCGTTCAACAGTGATGAATTACATTTCATATGAAAGCTCTTAAAGTGTACTTTATTTCATTCTATGGCAGCTATGTCCAAAAGGGTAAAAAGCACGAAAAGGGTTTTTTGCGTTTTTTAAAAATGTTCAACATTGTTCAACAGTGATGAATTATATTATATTATACAAAAACTGCCAGATGTCAACTATTTTCCACGAATAAAAATTATCGGTTGATTGAAAAATCAGCCCCTAATTGAATTGGACTATTTGCAATGGCAGCTAGATTGCTGTATTATGTGTATGCGCTCGCGTGTTTTGCGGACACGAACCCATGTTTTAGGAGATGATCTACCTGCGATTAGTCCACAGTTTGCTGAATATGTTCAGCAGAATGATATGTTCAGATATCGAGGTACATACGTACCTACCTATTGGTGTAATACATTTTTGTTTTTAAAACCCAAAAAGAACCATTTTTGCGCTGGAATTAAACTAACTTGCCATATAATGTACACGCCAAGAGCTGTCATATGACATAGGTTTTATTACTGTTGCACAATGTTGAACATTTTTTAAAACGCAAAAAAAAACTCTTTTGCGCTGGATTTGAACTTAGCTGCCATAGAATGAAATAAAGTACACCTTAAGAGATTTCATATGACATATAATTCATCACTGTTGGACAATGTTGAACATTTTTAAACAACGCAAAAAAAAAACATTTTCGCGCTGGATTTGAACTTAGCTGCCATAGAATGAAATAAAGTACACGCCAAGAGCTGTCATATGACATAGCTTTCATCACTGTTGCACAATGTTGAACATTTTTAAAAAAACGCAAAAAATAACTATTTTCGCGCTGAATTTGAACTTAGCTGCCATAGAATGAAATAAAGTACACTTCAAGAGCTTTCATGTGACATATAATTCATCACTGTTGAACAATGTTGAACATTTTTAAACAACGCATAAAAAAACCATTTGCGCGCTGGATTTGAACTTAGGTGCCATAGAATGAAATAAAGTACACGCCAAGAGCTGTCATATGACACAGGTTTCATCACTGTTGCACAACTTTGAAAAGTGGGCCCAGTGTTCATTCAAAAGTGCCCATGGTCCTTTGCCTGAAGAGGATATACCAATTTATTTCGAAGATTGGGAAAAAGCCATATCTCCTGAATAAGGTAATTAACATATTAATATAATATAACGTATTGAACAATTTTGTGGGTTTTTTTTTCGCTGTAGGAAGCATGAAGCAAGCAAGCATACAGCATGCAAGCAAGCATAGAGCATGCAAGCAAGCATGCAGCAAACAAGCAAGCATGCAGCGTGCAAGCAAGCATGCAGCAAGCATGCAGCATGCAAGCAAGCATGCAGCATGCAAGCAGGCATGCAGCATTCAAGCGAGCATGCAACATGCAGCAGGCAGGGTTTCTGTCACGGCTCCGGCGCTGCGGGCCTCCGGCGGCCCCACGCGTGCTAATCGTTGCAGACGGCTTTCGCTCACCACCGCGGCTGAGGCTGGCCGGCGAAGCCGGCCAACAAGCCGAAGCTGCTCGCTCGCAGCCGCCTGCTCCTCAGCCCGCGGGCCGCCTCGCCCCTACGCGCCTACGCGATTTTAAATTACACTCTAGGGGTAGGACAAACAAGACTACGTGGAGTCGGTTTTGCAGCAATTCGGTTCTGTCTCTAACTTTTGTTGCACAGCATATTAAAGTTAATTAATTGTATGCCTAAATATTATTATGCTAATAGTCATTAACGTTATGCGAATCAAATTTATGCCAAAACAAATTAGTCTTTAAGATGATTATGCCAACATAAAATGTATGCTTAAAAAAATTATGCCGAAGTATTATTATGCCAAAACAAATTGTGCCAAAATCGTTATGCCGAAGTATATTAGGACAAAGAACATTATGCGAAAAGAAGGGATCCCGTTCCTAATCTTCGAGTTCTTGTTATTTACGAACCCCTACATACCTACCTGCTGGCAACTCCCCTAAGGGAAAGTGTCACAGTATGCCTAAATATTATTATGCTAATAGCCATTAGGCCTACTAACGTTATGCGAATGGGTCTACCTTTTATAGCAGAACTTTTTACGTCATAATATTGTTTTGCATAACAACGGATAGCATAAACTTCATTTCGCAGAAAATCATTTCGCATACACTCAGTTGTCATACATTCAAAACTCATAATTTTGTTAGTCAGAATCATCTTTAGGCATATTGTTTATATCCATAATAATTAAAAAGCAGAACCATCATATCGCAGAAAATTCACAGTCAGAATCGTCTTTTGGCATACAATTTATATCAATAGTCATTAAAAACCTACCCTAACCTAAATGGTTCCCTATCCATTTGCATAAAATTTTAAGACCTAATATAACTTAGCATAATTTTGTTTGGCATAATTATATTTTCGCATAATATATTTACGCATAACAGCTTACGCATAATTTTTTTAAGCATAAGTTCTCTAACCGGGTCTACCTTTTATAGCAGAACTTTTTACGTCATAATATTGTTTTGCATAACAACGGATAGCATAAACTTCATTTCGCAGAAAATCATTTCGCATACACTCAGTTGTCATACATTCAAAACTCATAATTTTGTTAGTCAGAATCATCTTTAGGCATAATGTTTATATCCATAATAATTAAAAAGCAGAACCATCATATCGCAGAAAATTCACAGTCAGAATCGTCTTTTGGCATACATTTTATATCGATAGTCATTAAAAACCTACCCTAACCTAAATGCTAATTACAAAAATATTGTCGGCTTGGATGCATGTAGCATGCAAACAGGCATACAACATGCAAGCAGGCATGCAACATGCAGCATGCATGTAGCATGCAAGCAGGCATGCAAAATGCAGCATGCATGCAGCATGCAAGCAGGCATGCAACATGCAGCAGGCATGCAGCATGCAAGCAGGCATGCAACATGCAGCAAGCATTGTTTCTGTCACGGCTCCGGCGCTGCGGGGTATGGGCGGCGCCACTCGAACTTATCGTCACAGATGGTTTTAACGCTCACCACCGCAGCTTCGGCTTGCTGGCCGGCTTCGCCGGCCAGCCTCAGCCGCGGTGGCGGGCCTTCAAACCACCTGCTCCTCAGCTCGCGGGCCGCCCTACCCCTCCGCGCCTACGCGGGTTTAAATTACACTCTAGGGGTAGGGCAGACAAGACTGCGTAAAGTCGGTTTCGCAGCGATTCGTTTCTGTCACAAAATTTTGCAGCACAACGTATTGACTTTTTATGACACGTATATATTATAAGTTTTTGATGTTTTGAACACTAATTTTTACAAGAAGATACATCTATTTTAATTTTTGATGTTCAAATATGCACCCATACCAAATAATCGTATCTCTAAATAAATGTTATGCTAAACAAAATTATGCATAATATTAATTATGGCAAAGGTAATTATGCGAAACAAAATTCTGCCAAGATAAAAGTATGCCATTGTAAATTCGGACACGTAAATATTCTGCCAAACAAAAGTTATGCTAAATAATTTTTATGCCTTAAAAATATTCGATTAAATAAGATTATGCCATGTGAGTTATGCCAAATAAAAATCGGAGTATCAAGATTCTGCCAAATAGAAGGAACCCTCTCTAACCATAATAATGATTAAGCATAATATTCTAAAGCATAAAGTTCTAAAGCATAACTTTTTTAAGCATAATATCCTAAAGCATAAATTTGCCCGAAGAGGATATACCAATTTATTTCGACGATTGGAAAAAAGCCATATTTCCTGAATCAGGTAATATATGTATAACATATTAATATAATATAACGTATTGAACAATTTTGTGGGTTCTTTTTTCGCTGTAGGAAGCATGAAGCAAGCAAGCATCTATGCTTGCTTGCTTCATGCTTCCTCTATATATGCTTACTTGCATGCTCTAGCATGCAAGTAAGCATACAGCATGCAAGCAAGCATACAGCATGCAAGCAAGCATGCAGCAAACAAGCAAGCATGCAGCATGCAAGCAAGCATGCAGCATGCAGCATTCAAGCGAGCATGCAACATGCAGCAGGCAGGGTTTCTGTCACGGCTCCGGCGCTGCGGGCCTCCGGCGGCCCCACGCGTGCTAATCGTCGCAGACGGCTTTCGCTCACCACCGCAGCTTCGGCTTGTTGGCCGGCTTCGCCGGCCGCTCGCAGCCGCCTGCTCCTCAGCCCGCGGGCCGCCTCGCCCCTACGCGCCTACGCGATTTTAAATTACACTCTAGGGGTAGGACAAACAAGACTACGTGGAGTCGGTTTTGCAGCAATTCGGTTCTGTCACTAACTTTTGTTGCACAGCATATTAAATTGAATTAATTGTATGCCTAAATATTATTATGCTAATAGTCATTAGGCCTACTAACGTTATGCGAATCAAATTTATGCCAAAACAAATTAGTCTTTAAGATGATTATGCCAACATAAAATGTATGCCTAAAAAAATTATGCCGAAGTATTATTATGCCAAAACAAATTGTGCCAAAATCGTTATGCCGAAGTATATTAGGACAAAGAACATTATGCGAAAAGAAGGGATCCCAACCTAAATGCTAATTACAAAAATATTGTCGGCTTGGATGCATGTAGCATGCAAACAGGCATACAACATGCAAGCAGGCATGCAACATGCAGCAAGCATGCAGCATGCATGTAGCATGCAAGCAGGCATGCAACATGCAGCATGCATCCAGCATGCAAGCAGGCATGCAACATGCAGCAGGCATGCAGCATGCAAGCAGGCATGCAACATGCAGCAAGCATTGTTTCTGTCACGGCTCCGGCGGTGTGGGGTTTGGGCGGCGCCACGCGAGCTTATCGTCACAGATGGTTTTAACGCTCACCACCGCAGCTTCGGCTTGCTGGCCGGCGAAGCCGGCCAGCCTCAGCCGCGGTGGCGGGCCTTCAAACCACCTGCTCCTCAGCTCGCGGGCCGCCCTACCCCTCCGCGCCTACGCGGGTTTAAATTACACTCTAGGGGTAGGGCAGACAAGACTGCGTAAAGTCGGTTTCGCAGCGATTCGTTTCTGTCACAAAATTTTGCAGCACAACGTATTGACTTTTTATGACACAAATTTAATTTAATATTGAAAATGCTACCAATACATGCTATATTTAGAACTCTAAATAAATGTTATGCTAAACAAAATTATGCATAATATTAATTATGGCAAAGGTAATTATGCGAAACAAAATTCTGCCAAGATAAAAGTATGCCATTGTAAATTCGGACACGTAAATATTCTGCCAAACAAAAGTTATGCTAAATAATTTTTATGCCTTAAAAATATTCGATTAAATAAGATTATGCCATGTGAGTTATGCCAAATAAAAATCGGAGTATCAAGATTCTGCCAAATAGAAGGAACCCTATGCGAATCAAATTTATGCCAAAACAAATTAGTCTTTAAGATCATTATGCCAACATAAAATGTATGCCTAAAAAAATTATGTCGAAATATTATTATGCCAAAACAAATTGTGCCAAAATCGTTATGCCGAAGTATATTAGGACAAAGAACATTATGCGAAAAGAAGGGATCCCCAGTGTATTATGGTCAACGCAGTCAAGCGCTTTTTAGAGGTCACAGAAAATGCCAATTGTATCCTGGGACTTCTCCCAGGATTCCAAAATGTGACTGATGAGTTTTACTCCCGCGTCTGTCGTCGACCTACCTTTCGTGAAACCAAACTGGCGAGTATGTAAAATCCCATTTGAATTAAAATGTGACAACATCTGGTCCAGCATGATTTGTTCATAGATTTTGCTCAATGCTGGTAACACAGATATAGGTCTATAATTGGAGGGATCAAACTTACTACCGTTTCATTAAGTCAGAAAACGTACCTATGCCTGTTAGGGCAGGGGCAATTGTGTCAATAATATCTACAAGAACCTTAACAGAAATCCCCCACAAGTCTTCAGTGTTTTTTATGTTAAGACCTTTAAATGCTTTTTAAATTGTGTCAACAGAAATGGGCTTGAATTCAAAGCTTGGAATATCCTTATTAAAATTTTCTTTAAGAAGAGCTTCAGCTAATATAGGTGATGAGGGGAGAGACTTTGTAACCTCTTTTGGGATGCTGGTAAATAAATTTTCTACTGTCTCAGCAACTTTTAACTTATCTGAAATGGTTTCATTATCAATTTTTAGGGACAAACCAATCGCTGTTTTGTGTTTCCAGTTTCTTTGTTTATTACCTGCCACACAGCTTTTATTTTATTATTACACATGCTAATTATGTTACTAATTAATTTAGATTTAGCCTCAGCGCAGACTCTTTTGAATATTTTAGAATAGTTTCTTACATAGGTAATTATGAAGGGCTTGATCAGAAGTTAATGATTTCTCGTGATACAGATTATATAAAATATCTCTGCTTTTTCTAATGCCAGCAGTAGCCCATTCACAAAATTTTGGTTTAGTATTGATAGTAACTTTTTTTACAGGACATGCTTTATTGAATTCTTGGCATACTGTAGAAAATAATGTACCATAGTTTATGTTGGGGTCTTGTGAATCAAAACTAGCTGTGGAAAGATTGCTAAGAACATTATTATTAAACATTTTCAAATTTTTTTTGTTAGAGGTCTTAATTGAATGGATTTATCTATGTGTAATCTTTTACCTAAGTCAAATGATACAAGTTGACCAGTATGGTCAGACCTGATGCCAGTAATTAAGGACAAGTCTTTTATCCTTAATTACTGGCGCGGTGCAACATGAAAGGCCTATGTTCACATTAAACTGCTATTATAAACTGAATTTATTGACTTAGTAAGCATTGATTCAGGGTTGCACAGTCAACTACACGCCCATTTCGCTAAGGCGCCTCCAACTAGGTCCGGATAGGTTTGGTAGTGAAATTCTAGTAACCTCTTAAATAAATTGCAAACTATAGTTTTGTATAATTTAGAAGCATTTTTTTTGGTTTTGTAAATGTAAAAACCATGTGTCCGTTTATTATGATTTTTTTGATTTTGACTTGAAAGAGCATGGCAATTGAGAACGTGTCATGCTCACTTAAATGTTTCAACGATGGTGGCGCGTGTGTTGGATCATTTGGTTCCCTACAGAACGGTTGAGCTGGATGGTGCTGATCCACGCATCATGTTCGTGAACGGGCGCCGTCGATTGAGACTGGTCATCTCTTAACTGCCAAGGCTTATTTTTTATTTTGAATTGTTTTCTCATTTGTGTCTTTTTTTACATTGTTCTCACATGTAGAAGGAACAAGAATAATGTACCCAGATTTTGTAATAATTTAATAATTTTGATTTAAAAGAGTGTCCATAGAGTTTCTTGCCCGTTCTTCTCCATAGAGATCTACGCTTTGGAATGGGCAACTAGTTTCAACTTTCTGATAACTGACAGACTATTTAATTTTGACAATTCAAAAGTGCCTGTACAAGGTTTAATTGAAATAATTGCTTTGAGTTTGAGTTTAGGTTGGTATGGTAGTTCTCCCCTTTAAATACATGCACGCTTGTTTGCTTGAATTTGTTTTAGTTCACCATTAAATCTATAAAAGCCGCGTTTTCACCACCCTGCCAAGCGAACATTACATTATGTTTTGAGCAAATGTTTGCAGTTCTGCCGATATTCGTTCAACACAAAACATCTGTTTTTACTACAGCGCGAAAAGGAATACTATTTCTAAACCGAAGCTTGTACTGAACAGTTCTTTCTTCTGCTCTTGCACCTGAACGTTGCAACTGAGATTAAGATCTTTCTTGCCGAAAAAAGCGGTTAGTGATTCAATCTTCTTTAAGACTTTCAATGGTGTGCATCTCATAATATCGGTTATGTATTTTGAAGTGTCGTTTTTATTGCGTCATTTTTGTAATCTTTAGTTTGCGGGTCCCATAAGCTTGGGTTCTATAATTTTGAATTAGTTGCAAAGTTTTTTCTTCATTCCACTCCATGTTTGAGTAGAATATAAAAAAGACCGGACACCAACCGAGCATGTTCAACGTCGAGCGAATGCACATAGCCACTGCTCGCGCGCCTCTGTGAGCAATCGTTCGCTGAGACCAACCGATCATCACTGTACAAGCAGGTTCGCTCGCCCAAATATTTTCATTTACCGCGCGAACAAACGCTTCCTCGCTCCTCCAAGTGAAAACGGAACTTTAGGCGTATCCGACTTGGGTAGGTAGACAATCTAACCCCGTAAAAACTTGCATTCTTTGCTTGCATGCTTTGCTTGCTGCTTATTTGTAAGCTGGCTTGCACGCCCGTTTTGGTAACCCTTCTTTTCTCATTTCGGAATAAGTTGAATTGAAAACAAAGTAATACCAATTTATTCCGACGCAATAAGGACATCATTCTGGTTTCGGACATTTTGTACACAAAAAAGTAAAGTGTTGGTCAGAAATTTAAAAATAGTTTTCTTATGGGAAATTACACCCGCAACAGACACTTCAGCACCGATAGTGAAACATAAACGCTTAGCAGAGAGGCAGGTCATACTCTTCGGTCTTCTGTATAAACTACAGCAGTATACAGGTTGTTAGGTTAAACGAGGGACACACTTTGAGGGGAGTTAGTACTCATGAAAATGAGCAACTTTTACTGTGAGGCCGTCCCTGAAAGCCCAAAAAAAAAATCTGCTGTTCAGTACATTTTGACGAGCTATGCGAACATAAATGTAGGAAACGGCTGATTTTTTTTTCGCATTTTCAGGGTTATTCCCATATTAAAAGTTGTGCATTTTCATGAGTACTAACTCCCCTCAAAGTATGTCCCTCGTTTAACCTAACGCTCTGTATGTGTGCAGTCTACGGAACCTAGCTTGTTCGGAAAGCTGGAAGTCGCAAACCTGCGCGCGAGCCGGTTCGTCATTACTATTGAAAACATCTTGTAGAAATGGCTCAGGAGTGAGATGGCCTATAATTCTAAAGCATTCTTTTTAAATATATACATCACCATGCTTGTGGCGTTTTACCCACGAGTATTACGGAATCAGGGTCTTAAAAACTATGCTATGCCGTATTGTATAACAAAAACATTTCCCTCAATCTTTTTGTAATTTTATTAATACCTATTATAGCATACCTTGGTATACCGTGCATGTCCATTTCTACCATGGGCAATAACTTTTGCCTCTTTCAAGGAATGTCCAAAATATTGTTAGCAAAAATATGAATTTTGGTACTTTCAAACTCTAATAGCAGAAAATCAGGATATTATTTCCTATAAGATAACAGTATTTTTTTCCGCCAATTTATTTTTTGGCTACGCAATGAATGATGTGCTTTTCCGTCGGAGTCCGGAGAATTATATTTCCAAAATGATAAAACAAACGGAAAATTACAATCATCTTTTGTATCAACTGAAAAACTTTACAAAACTTTACAAAAGTGAAGTCATGGTCTTTGAGGCCAGAGGAAACAGTACAGGTAACGTGTTTCCCAACATTACACTTAATGGTACAGCTTTGCGTAGGGTGTCTAGCTTTAAGTACTTAGGACATATGCTGACCTCTGACCTCAAGGACAATGATGACATCGAGAGGGAACGGAGGGCGCTGGCAGTGCGGGCGAATATGATAGCTCGCAGGTTCGCACGTTGTTCGACAGAAGTCAAAATTACACTTTTTAGGTCTTATTGTACATCATTCTACACGTGCAGCCTGTGGGCCGACTATACTCAAAAATCTTACAGTGCCCTCCGAGTCCAATTTAATAATGCGTTCAGGGTGCTGTTGGGGCTGCGGCGATTCTGTAGTGCATCAGGGATGTTTGCTGAACATCGCGTGGACTGCTTTTACGCTACGATGCGTAAAAGATGCGCATCCCTGGTGCGTAGAGTGATTGTTTAGGCGTATTTCAGTTTTATGTTTTGCTGTGGGTAGTTTTTAAGTATTACTAACACTAGGTCTTTAAGAACATTGTTACTAACAAAATGGGCACCTTGGTCTGAAATAAAGTATTTATTATTATTATTTACGCTTTTATTTTAACCTTTTTCCAAATATTATATTGGGGTCGGCTTGGCTTACAATCTAACCGAATGCAGGTGAATACCAGTATTTTACATGAATAACACGATACCCCAAGAGAAGACTGGTTTTCAGTCTTTCAGGTTTCCGACTATGCGTAACGACTGTCAAAGATCTACAAACGACAGCTGGGAATTAATCTTCTGTGATTAGAAAAAAGGACAGTTAACAATCTTACCTTTGAACATATTTTCGGGATGATCTGTGTTTTTCGGCAAAAAAATAAACGAAACAATAAAAAATTGAAGGTTCTCAGTTTATTTAATTATAGATTGCTTTTTAACACACAATTTTACATTATTTTAAATATTTCTACATAATAAAAAAGTAAAACATAATAATTATTATGGATGCGCCGGTGTCGAAAACAGGATCCAAGCGGTTAGGGCTCCGGAGACAGGATTTTTTTTCTAATTTAAATTTAGGTATAAGTTAAAAAAAAAATGTTATTAGTAACGAACGAATTAAGTACCACTATTCACTTGTAATTATTTCCATAGTTACTTACGATTATTGGTGATAAAGAACTAAATTTTTGAATATCGGTGATAACTCTAGTCGAGATCGCGCGCGCTTTTGTTGATACCAGAAATACGTGCGGAACAGAGTGCTCTCCGAGTGCCGACTGCTGCTTATGCACCGCGCGCGCTTTTGTAGTTCTCCCTCCTCCCGTTACCTACCTCATCCCATTACCCCCTTACACAACATAGATAATTATTAACAGAAGGCTCGGCCCAGCTGCGGCCTGATTTTATTACCTACGTTCAAACCTAGTATTAGGACTTAGGACTGGCACCCTGCAGAAAATTCCGTGATAATGCATTGTACCTACCTAATTGTGGGCATGGCGGCGGTGGTCATTGTGTACTTAGCTAATGGTCCAAGATCCCAGAGCTGACAGCTTTCAGCTATTTTAAAATGCAACATTGCAACTTTGGGATCTCACATCATTAATACAAAACTTGTTTACCACAAACTAGAAAAAGTATTGGTAAACTACTCGTAGATTACAACATTCTGCACAAGTACGCGATTCTATCCTATGCCTAGAACGTTGAAGCAATTTATGAAAATAACTTTATTACGGTGGACATTAAGAAATATTTCCGGCTCTATAAAAATATTGTAGACGTGTTAAAGTTTTATTATCATAACGTCTTTTTAACCAGGGCCTCAAGTCTGCTATTACAATAGTGTCAGAATGGTCTATCATTGATTTCATAATTATTGATTTTGACAAGTTTGGTATTCTACTACTATAATGGCGTCATTATGACTTTCCAATGGTCAACCACTGACACTCCATTGAAAGAAATGGCATAGAATGGTAATCTCGTACATAATGACAAATGAATTACTGACTTATGCGGTAATCTGCTAAAATTTTGACAGTTCCTTTGATCAGTGACCTACCATTAGAACGTCATTGTGCAGTCATTGCTTTTAATTCGTTACGAGTATCGTATATGTTATGTGCCATTGACCGACCAATGATCGACCATTATGAATTTAGCAGATTACGAACTTTTAGCAAAATGACAATGGGATGGTGGTGGAATCGTGTTGGAATGACGAATTTATAAAAATAGCAGACTTAAGCCCCAGGGCTTTACTAACGTCTTTCTTTCAATGTCTTTACTAATTATAAAAAGGTCAAAGCACATGTTCAGTTCCTGCCCTCTGGTTACGGGTAATGGGTTGGCAAGTTTTAGTTTGATTTAAAAAAAAAATAAGATTTAAATTACTATGGCTTTATTAGATAATCTTTTTAAGCTTGCGGAACAAAATTCTAAAAAAAAAACAATAGGTACTTAACAATAGCTTCCGATGTTTTTGACCTTCCATTTTATCCCGTAATTGCCTTTAAAGTGCATGAACAATAACTATAAGCCGATTTATCTTAGATCAAAGGAATGTAAAAGCATAAAAATTATCTAAATGTAAAATACGCAAAGATTAGGTACGGTACATTTGTATACCGCATAACGTTTTTTTCTTCTTGCAGGGCCTGTACATTCTGTACTTTTCCCCGTGAAATCTTACCACATGCAAACCACGTCAATATGGTGTCTTGTTTACGGCAACTATGACCACTTAACGATTCCTTACTTCGAAACCAAAAAAAAAAAAAAGAAAAAAGAAAAAAAAAAAAAAACATTTTAATTCCTTATCTAATCCCGCCAATCTTGCGTTGATTTCGCGCGGATTCGTTCATTGTGTCGTCATAGAGAATTACGGCCAAGGAATCGAAATGTCAACCGTACAGACATGTATTTTGACAGTTCAAACCACGGCATTGTATCATAGAGAATACGTTAATAGCAGATGTCGTGATAAGGTAAGGAATTGTTGTGGTTTCGAAGTAAGGAATCGTAGCCTTTGTAGCCTCGTGTGACATTTCTGTAACAAACCTCAATAATCCCGCTAAAATAAATACTAAACATTTATGTTCATTCAAATCAGTGTTACAGTATTGTAACATACCACACCAAACATTTTAGTATCAAATACAAATCATAGATGGCGTAACTTGTTGATTATAGCGAGTTTGAATTACGTGCGTTGATGAAAGTGACAAGTTGAAACTCGTTGAAACTTTGAATTTTATAAAAATATAGGTACTAAAAGTGTATAAAATTGTATTGTTTTCGTCGAAACTTATAGGTAAGTGAATGATTTTGTTCATATATCGTTATCAAAACATATTTATGCTTTTTTATGTGAAAAACGTAACTGTATATGTTTGTAACATTTCCCTAAAATGTCAAATAAATAAATAATAATAAATATTTTTTAATTTTTGAGAAATACGTGTTTTTTTATTTGTTTAAACCTGTCTTATCCCAAAATAATTTAAAATGGTATGATCTTGGGCTACAAAGAGTAGTGCTTGTAGTGAATTAGGGCCTGAACTGAATGGCTTAGTGAATTATGTTTTACTAGCTGCGCCCCGCGGTTTCACCCGTGTAAATGTCGATCCCGTGGAAATATCGCGATAAAAAGTAGCCTAGATAAAATTTTGTATGAACGCTACACACACCCTAGCTACGTCCATACAAAATTTTATCATAATTGATCCAGCCGTTTGAGCGTGAAGAAGTAACAAACATATAAACACACACACACCCCTCCACACACTCACAAACTTTCGTTTTTAGGGTTCCGTACCCAAAGGGTAAAAACGGAACCCTATTACTAAGACTTCGCTGTCTGTCCGTCTGTACGTCTGTCCCTCTGGCCGTCTGTCCGTCTGTCCGTCTGTCCCTCTGGCCGTCTGTCCGTCTGTCCGTCTGTCTGTCACCAGGCTGTATCTCAAGAACCGCGATAGCTAGACAGTTGAAATTTTCACAAATTATGTATTTCTGTTGCCGCTATAACAACAAATACTAAAAACAAAATAAATTAAAATAAATAAATTAAGGGGGGCTCCCATACAACAACCGCGATTTTTTTGCCCTTTTTTGCTCGATATCAAAAGCGGCAACAGGTAGGCACTTGAAATATTTACAAAATACTCAGTTGTATTTTAACTTTAATAATAAATAATAAATTAAATATTTAAGGGGGCTCCCATACAACAAACATGTTTTTTTGGCATTTTTGCCTTGTGGTACGGAACCCGTCGTGTGCGAGTCCGACTCGCACTTGGCCAGTTTTTATAATATTAGTGTCATGTTTCATATTGGCATTGAGAACAAGTTACTTTCTGTTTTGCTTACAATAATTCCTTAATATAATCCTAATTCAGTAGGAACAAAAAGATAAATAAAAATGGGTAGGTACATATTATGCAATGAAGCCATAATATGGAACTAAAGATAAATACTTTAAGTAAATAACTATACAGAAAAGAATAAATGCTTCGTGTTGCAATAAATAAATGTTAACCAAAAAACTGCAAAATCTTGCAGGCCAACAAAATATAAAATGTTTCACTGATCTCACACGGGAGGGGCACTTAGTTTGTTAGTTTTCACTCACAGATGGCGTTATAGTATCTACAACAAACATTCTAAAATTCTAGAAGTATAAACCATAATAATTATGTTGATCAGTTTTCGTATGTTCCAGACTCCCAAAGTTTATTAATATGTCCTTTGTGAGTTTGTATGTAGCGGTAATTTTCAGAACCACTAATGCGATTTCGAAAATTCTTTCACTAGTGGGGGCTACAGTATTGCTGAGTGTCAAAGGATATTTATATTTTATGTAAAAACAAGTAATTTCACGCGGATGAAGTCACGGGAATAACCAAATGAAAAAACTTTGAAAACAAAGCTTCCTGTCTATATAGACACTTCCTGTTCGATTTGGTCGAACTCGAGTGCAACAAGTGCAGCTTTTACAGCAAAATAATTTCGTAGGGTTTACGCGGGGAGGCGTTGTGTTCGTAAAACATTATCTCGCGGATGTTATGAGCGATAACGCCGTACGTCATTTCATACAAACTTTGAAGCCCTTGTTTATCGAAATGAATGGACCGATTTTAATTAAACTTCATACGCATAAGAAGCACACAAAGGTCTAAAAAAATGTATATTTATGCCGAAAATTCGGATATCTCAAACTCAACTCAAACTCAAAGCATTTATTTCAATTAAACCTTGTACAGGCACTTTTGAATTGTCAAAATTAAATAGTCTGTCAGTTAGTCAGAAAGTTGAAGCTAGTTGCCCATTCCAAAACGTAGATCTCTATGGAGAAGAACGGGCAAGAAACTCCATGGACACTCTTTTAAATCAAGTTATTACAAAATCCTGGGTACATTATTCTTGTTGCTTCTATATGTGAGAACAATGTAAAAAGAAAAAGACAAATGAAGAAACAATTCAAAATATAAGATTAAAAATAAGCCTTGGCAGTTAAGAGATGACCAGTCTCAACCGACGGCACCCGTTCACGAACATGACGCGTGGATCAGCACCATCCAGCTCAACCATTTTGTAGGGAACCGAATAATCCAACTGATTATTCGGTTCTAATCCAATCTGAAAATGAAATTCGGTCTATCTCTACACGACGCCCACGCGGTCTGTTTTTGTCACAGCAGCAGAGTTTTTTGGCGCATACTGTTTATTGTCAAGAAGTACTTACTCAGAATGGCTTGTTCCAGCTTCGATGTCAACCGTATGAGTAGATGGGGGGCGGATCCAGGTTCGTACGGGCACAGGGATCAGCTCCAGGTTTTCATCAGCTATGGCGCTGAAACAAGGCACCGCAATCGTAATAATATTCTTAACACAAGAAATACACTCGAGAGCAATGAATCCGGGTCACTTAAAGAATGTTAAAAATCTCGGAAACTAAAAATGATAGGTTAATGCAATAAATTGTATTTAATAGACAATGTAATACTCCTTAAATGAAAGTAAAAAAAATATGAGTCACCATACATTTTATTAACACAAAATTACATAAAGAAAAAAACTGCTGATCTCTCCTTAAAACAAAAATAGGAAACATGAAATTTTTGAACTTTATTACGATTTTCTTGAATTTTAATACTTCGTATTGCCTCCTCGTGCTTCCATTACTGCGTTTACGCGGTTTGGCATGCTGTACACCAAGTTCCTTATACGATTTTGGGGAATATTCTCCCATTCCTCTGTGAGAGCAATTTTGAGCTCACGAAGCGTGATGGGGGGAGGGTTTCGTTGTTTTACGCATCTGCCTAGCTCGTCCCAAGCATGCTCGATCGGGTTGATATCCGGGCTGCGCGCTGGCCACTCCATACGAGTAATGTTCATCTCTTGAAGGTAGTCATTCACAATCCTACCTGTATGAGGTCGGGCATTGTCATGCATAAATATAGCATCCTCACCTAAATTGACCATAAATGGACCAACGTGATCATTGAGGATTTCTTCCACATATCTTACGCTAGTTAAAGAGCCGTTTTCTATGATCACCAGCTCTGTGCGACTTTCAGAAGAAATTCCGGCCCACACAAGTACAGACCCACCACCGTAGGCTACTTTTTCTTCGATGCATGCTTGCTTGAATCTTTCCCCTGGTCTTCGATACACTCTGTGTCTTCCATCGTGCTTGTAGAGCATAAATTTTGATTCGTCGGAGAACATAACTTTTGACCAATCTTCAATACTCCAATTTACGTGGCTCTGGGCATATTTTAGTCTTGAAATACGATGCCCACGCTCCAGTTTAGGGCCGTTTGCAGGTCTAAGGGGTTTTAAGTTAGATTCAGCAAGCCGACGTCTTCCTGTCCATGCACTTGGGTTACTTCCTCCGAGGCGTCGAAACTGATTTGTGAGTTCAGTTCCTGTGAGAAAGCGATTTCGAAGCATGGTGTTCACCAAGTATCGGTCTTCTCGTGCTGTGGTACCCCTGGTTCTGCCCGTTCCTGGTCTGCGTAGGTTAGAACCAGTTTCTTCGTAACGTCGGAGAACTCTTTGTACTGTTGACAGCGACACACCGACAGTCCTGGCTGTATCGCGCTGACTCCGGCCGGTTTCCAGCATTGTAAGTATTCTGGTGCATTCTTCAGGCGTAAGCGACATAATTTCAGCTTGAATAATGAACATAGAGCACTATCAACATGGTTTATGTACCCACATAAATGACAGATTACAAAAAAAAGCAAAACCAAATGCTGTAATTTCGTAGTTCCATCTTCGAAAGTGGCCCTTTTTCAAATTTGATTTTTTTATGATATAACTTTACAATAACTAAGAAGTTTTAATACCTTCATTTAAGGAGTATTACATTGTCTATTAAATACAATTTATTGCATTAACCTAGCATTTTTAGTTTCCGAGATTTTTAGGATTCTTTAAGTGACCCGGATTCATTGCTCTCGAGTGTAAATACTAATTTTTTCCGTTGAAGTAATACTTACAACAGGTCCAAAAAATATTGAAGTTCATTAACCACCCAAATCAGCCATCTATTTTAATTTATATTTTTCTGTCGCCATGATCAACCAACCCGCACTGCGCCAGCGTGGTGGATTATGGCCCACACCCTCTCACAGAGACGAGGCCTGTGTCCCAGCAGATTCATGATTCGGCACAGAAATATACATATATTAAGAGCGTTTACGCCGTACGGTATTTCATATAAACTTTCAAGCCCTTATTTTTCGAAATGAATGAACCGATTTCAATGAAACTTCATACGCATAAGCAGGATACGAAGGTCTAAAAAGTTAGTAGAGAACTATAGTGTTTCGAAAAATAGTGTTACAGTCAAATTAGACCGATTTTAAATTTTCCATAGAAACATAGATTTCCAGTAATCTTTTTTTAAATAAGACATTTCGAAAATGTTCTCTACTAACTTTTTAGACCTTGGTATCCTGCTTATGCGTATGAAGTTTTATTAAAATCGCTTTATTCATTTCGAAAAATGTGTAAGTGCTTGAAAGTTTGTATGAAATGCCGTACGGCGTAAACGCTCTTAAGTATATTCGATTTTGCCATTTTACATTTTAAGTGCATTGCAGGTTCCCAGAGTGACTTCAAGTGACTTGTCGTTTCACCACTGGACCGAAAAAGTCGCAGCATTGACCTGTCCTGTACTTCTCGCATCCAGCAGATTCCTGTGGCCTTTACAAGATTTCAAGTGAATGCGTACTTACAAGATGGGCTGTTCCCGCGGTCGGGGGGGCGGGAATGCCCTCCGGCGCCTCTCGATCCATCTGAACCTGCACCAAGTTCGTCTCTCGCACTTCTTCTTTATCGCCTTTCTAACCTAAATGTGGTGTTCCAGTCAATTAAGTTCGACATTAATATTTTTGACAAACTTTTTCGATAACACCGAAAACAATATTTGTTAAAAATCTAAAGAAATTAGGTTGGGGTGGTAAGTGGGTTGGTAAGTAATGGGGGGTTAGTGTAGTGACTTGAAATATCAGTTTAAAAGTCTTTTATTGTGTAAACTTCACAGACTTGATGGATATCGATATCTCAACACAATAAAAGAAAACTTTTTTACAAAAAAAAAAATACAACCGACTTCCAAAAAACACTACAAAGTGAAAACTAACTTTAATTTCGGAAGTCGGTGGCAGGAAACGAAAGTACAAAACCAAAGACACCGACTTCCGAAGTTAAAGTTATTTTTCACTTTGTAGTATTTTTTTGTAAGTCGGTTGTTTTAAAAAAGTATTTATTCTTCACTTTTAAGTTATACTTACCCCACAAAAATTCGTATAATACCACTTGCTTTGTAAATATCAGTGACAGGAAGTTATTATAACATCATCAATATAAACTAAGGGGCAAAAATATGTATTATTGGAGCTAACTCAAAAACTACTCAAGCAAAATTAATAAAATTTATACGGGACCATTAAGGGACCACCCCTAAGGCCCTATCCATTAAAAAAATATTTTTGAAATGGATCCACAATTGCCGGAGATATCGCATTGAGAACCTCCTCCTTTTTGAAGTCAGTTAATTATGTAAAAAGAGACGGCACTTATAGCCACAATGCATCCCATTACAATTCCACTAAGCCACCACTGAAAAGTCATAGGAAAGCAAACGACGCAATTTCGTTTACTTAAATTTTTTACCAGTAATTTTGATTGCAAAACCAAAATATTGAACCGATTGATTTTAATGAAATTTCTATGGGACCAATCTGAAAGTCCTTTCAAATAAAAAAATAATTTTGCAAAGCGGTTTATACCTAAATAACGTAGTTCTGAGGGAATTTACAAAAAAAATAATTCAACCGAATTGATAACCTCCTCCTTTTTTAAATTAGGTTAAAATTGCGATCGTTGAACGCCAAAATTATTTTTTTTTGTTTTATTTTATCGTGTACAGATATCGATATCCGTCACAGTTATGTGCAGAGTTGCACTAGCTAATGTGCAGTAAATGTTATTATTATTTTAGTTTGTAAGATTTTTTTTTTTTTTTGTAAAGTTATAAAATACTTCACCCTCAACCGGGCGATGTAAAAGGGCAAAAATATCAAAACGGACTTTGACTTTACTTAGCTAAGTAGCCGAAGTGGGTTCTGTGAACGACTTGACTACTTAGCATCCTGGAAGCACAAGCTAGACTGCTATGTCTACGAGTATCTTTATGAACTTAAAATTGTATTTATCGCTAATTGTTACCAGTACTGAACTGTGCAATCGGCTTTATCGCTTTTAGCTACTTGCTACTGGAATGGTCTACGTAGGCACACTAGGTATTATTGTCTCTTTGTCCTCGTATTCATTTTCATGGAAATAACAAATAGACCTAGATATCTACACAAAGAGTACACTTCGAGGAAACTTATAAAACTACCTGTAAACAAGACGGGCTCTTGTTTACAGGTAGTTTTAGAGCTCCTACCAACAAAGGAGCCCGGTGAACAATATTTTTTAAGTCTCAATGAAAGGACACATTATTATTCAATTCTGAACATAAAACTTTGTTCTATTTCTCGTTTGTATTCGCTTTCAGGATTACTACTTTATCGTAGAATTCCGAGAAGCGTGCGAACGGCTGCTACAAACGAAATCCTTTGTTAACCTTGAGGTGCTTCATGCACATTTCCTTTGGTACTGAGATGGATTTTTGTCTCATTTAAGCTTGGACCAAAAATGGACACAAATAAAACAAAACTCTGTATATTTTTGTACGTCGTAAAATTTGGTGAAGGGTTATAATATAAGACCATTCCCAAATCTGATGACTTCAAACATGACAAAAAAATTAAATTCAAACCTGTCGATCACGGAGTAATCCACTGCTTTCCAAGAGATTGAATTTCACTCAAATCTAACCACTGTATCGCAAATGATTTTTTCGCTATGCCTAAGTTTATAGAACGTTGGATCTCCGTTGGAAACCAGGCAAAGTCAGAGTTGTCCGAGATGCGAGTTATAGGGATTGTTATTGTAGCCGAGGTAAACTGCAATGCAAAAATCCGTAGTCCGAGAAACTCGGAGGCATTTAGAAATGCAAAAAAGATAACCGGAAACACAGCCAACTATATTTTTGAACAAATCACAAGAGATTGCAACAAAACATTCGTGATGCTTCACACGCGGCACCACAGAGTTATAAATAAAATAGAAAGCACCAAACCCGGCTGACAAGAAGCGTTATGTTCTAGCGCATGTCTTTGTATGCTACATAGTTATGCTCTATGTATGTAGGATTAAAATCCATATTCCAAGAAAGGCGAAGTCACTCAATAATACAAAAAGGATAACTAGAAACACAGCCAATTATATTTTTGAACAAATCTTAAGAAATTACAACAAAACATTCATGATGCTTCACACAAGGCACCACAGAGTTATAAATACAATAGAAAGCACCGAACTCGGCTGACCAGAAGGGTTATGTTTTTAGCGCATGTTTTGTATGCCTGGATGCTTTGTATGGTACATAGTTATGCTCTATGTATGTAGGATTATTTATTCTTTCATAGCATCCAGATGTATGCCTGGATGCATTGTAATGATTTACATGTCGTTAGGATTGTGGTGACAGCCCAGCTTAACGCACGTCACTTTCAATCGCAATCCGAAGGATTTTTAAGGAAAATCCTAAATCATTAAGTGAGGTTTAGCAAAAATCAACATGGCTGGCTTTATAACCCAATGGTCTTGAAACAATTTTTGGTACCTCCATCAAAATAAAAGGCTCGAGGAGACGATTCCAAAAATATGGCCCTGTGGTTACCACGGTCATTTATTTATTTTTATTGGTTCACTAACAACATTGTTTACACCGGTTTATGCTAAAGTTGCAAAAGTGTGTATGTGATAGTGCCACAATCACTTACGGTCTCACGATGCAAAAGTGTGTATGAGATAGTGCCACAATCACAAATCATATCAGTGGGATCGTCAAAAATAACTAATGGCATTGAAAAGCACTAAAGGGTACTCTTTCTAACACACAGGATGTTTAGCATAGTAAAAAAAGAAATAAAAATATCTTTTAATTCTTCCTCTACTTAGTTTTAACTTTGTGTAAAGCATAAATGACATGATACGAAAGCTGTGGTGGGATTTCAAATATTTACATTTATTTTTTAAATACTATTAACTTTTTGTCCGTACTAGGCCACAAAAAATCCATGTCCCGATTTGTATTTGAGCACAGTCAGATTAAGGGTTGTTTGAAATATATTATTTCAGTTCCAATACTTGTATGGGGTTGACAATGTTTAACATAATCAGCCTATAACGTTCCCCACGCTCAGACACACGCCTCCTCTCTGTTAGAGGGAGTGGGCCATTCGTAATTTTTACTCGTCCTACTTGTAGTAAAACTACTCGTAGTAAACTCGTAAAACGGTGAAGAAATTAAATACACAAAGTAAAGTGCCTGTCTGGTTTCGAACGGGTAATGAACTGTTTGAAAAAAAATTGTCGGGTTTATTAACAGTTCCTAAAATAATTCGCTAAAACTAGCATGCAATGCATTGCATTAATGACAGAAATGAAGCTCATAAATGAAGTTATTATAATTATGAAGTGTAAGAATGTAAAATTATCATTTGTCTAATTATAATAGTGCAAATGGTCGTTGTAATAGTGCAATGTCAGTGTGAAACTTTAAAGTTTAGATACTCATTCACAGAGTAGAAAGATTATTTCTTTATTTAATGGTAGAGCGACTTCCACTGGGGAAAGTAAACTTGTTAGCAGTAGTCAGTAGACGCTCAGGATGTTAAGAGCCCACCTTATTACAAACATAATGGTATGAAGCTAGGTAGCAGACAGAAAAATAGCTTAGTTCGAAATGTGAGAACGAAACTTGAATTCGGAGGAAAGCGCTAGCTTGTCGTTTGCTTTACACGGTTAATTTTTTGAATATTTCTTGCAAATAGGGCAAAACTTGCTGTGCGTGTTCAAAAGTTTGTTTCAAGTTTATAAAATATTTCAGAAATAATTTGTAGTAATAACGAACAAACACACTTACCTCCCCATTTGAGAAACAGTAGATGAAAGAAATGAAGACTCCTTGGAAAGATCGGAAGAAGTGCGTAAAGTAGGCCCAGATTGCGAAACCAGTGGAAGATCCATCCAGAGGGTAGTCGAACAAGTTGAATATGTTTATAATGCCCAACAGTGGCAGCAGGATTAGTGTGGCACGAATCGTTTTCCTGTTGAAAAATATTAATATTACTTTTGGTACAATATCGGAAATCATTATTATAATAATACAAATAAGAAATGAAAAAATATGTGATCCGCCATTTTGTGGCGGCGGCCATCTTGGACCGATTTTCATTAAACATAGCTAAGAACACTCCCGACTAATTCACCTTTGAAACAAAATCAAATCCGTTCATCCATTCGGGAGCTACGATGCCACAGACAGACACACACACACACAGACACGTCAAACTTATAACACCCCGTCGTTTTTGTGTCGGGAGTTAAAAAGAGATGCATTAGATATTATCTATTGCATTTCTTTTTTAGGGTTCCGTATAAAAACGGAACCCTATTACTAAGACTTCGCTGTCTGTCCGTCTGTCCGTCTGGCCGTCTGTCCGTCTGTCCGTCTGTCCGTCTGTCCGTCTGTCTGTCACCAGGCTGTATCTCAAGAACCGCGATAGCTAGACAGTTGAAATCTTCACAAATTATGTATTTCTGTTGCCGCTATAACAACAAATACTAAAAACAAAATAAAATTAATATTTAAGGGGGGCTCCCATACAACAAACGCGATTTTTTTGCCTTTTTTTGCTCGATATCAAAAATGGCAACAGGTAGGCACTTGAAATATTCACGAAATGCTCAGTTGTATTTAAACTTTAATAATAAATAATAATAATAAAATAAAATAAATATTTAAGGGGGGCTCCCATACAACAAACATGTTTTTTCGGCGATTTTGCCTTGTGGTACGGAACCCTTCGTGTGCGAGTCCGACTCGCACTTGGCCAGTTTTTCATTACTTTACATTACAAAGGTGCACTTACTGTATTTTCCTGAGTTCAGAGTCATTAGTACGACGAAGTTTCATTATAACGACGCTCATTATCGTTCCCAAGAATAACATATTTATCTGCAACCAGTCACATGTTCAGCCACGAGCTTAAATACCTAACAACTACGCAAGATTCAAAAGCGATTTAATAATTTTTTAAATCGATTTATAATTGTCGTAGATAGAGTCGAATTGAGAAAAGAAAGAAAAATAAATTAAGAAAGTTTGAATAAAAATTGGATTTTTTTAAGTTAGTTTATAAATTAGTTGAACTGCAAACTCAACCCCTAAAGTTCCTGAGAAAGAGAAGTTACCGAATGGGACACCCCAACGGACACAAGGCTTATGAAATTATAATTAGGTATTTTACACTTACCGAGATAATGGCCAGTATAGGACCCTGTATGATATAATATGAAGGCAAGTAGTTGTATCCATACCAGCAACTGAAACCACATTTAAATAATAATAATAATAATACTTTATTGATGCAAGTCCTTACAATTATGCTTAATATCTAGCTAAAGTTCTTAATAATTAAAGGCGCACAAATCCTACTGAAACCGTGACTCCTAAACTAGGAATACCTGTGACTTAGGAGTCAGAAAAATAAAAGAGAAATATGATGACAACTAGCTTCAACTTTCTGACTAACTGACGGACTATTTAATTTTGACAATTCAAAAGTGCCTGTGCAAGGTTTAATTGAAATAAATGCACGCGGCCTTATTATAAAACAAGGTTTATCTTTAGACCCAGGTTTAAACCATCGAGCCATTTTTAAATTTTGAACTTTATTTTATATTTTTATTTCGAGAATGTTTTGCATTTTTTTATAGTTATTCTGCTATTCGGGCAGAGACAAATCCTAATATAATCAAAGATCATAAAAATTGGTCCAGCCCACAGATATAGATAGATAAGATAATAGATAATGCATGATAGAAAGAAAGAAAAATGCGTTTATTGGCATTACAGCAAAATAAATACACCTTAAAACTATAGAAACAGAAAACAAAGATTATAATGCCAAAAGGGCCTCAGCTCAGCATAATGTCAGATGACGACACAAGGTGTACCACCTGACGCTGATTTTCAGCTGCAACCCACGAGTGCCATACGCTGGAATAACAAACACATAGAGACGTGTGTGTACGTTAAAATAAATTAACAAAATCAAATAAAATGTTGCTACATACATGTATGTGTGTTGTATTTCAAATAAATGGGTTATTTATTTTAGTTTATATGTACGTACCTACTACCTACACTAAAAACAAAAAAAAAAGTATTTAGACTATAACACAAAATCGTGTGACTACATTGTACTTCTACTACGAAACGGATTTTCATTTAGAGTAAGGAGAATAATATATGCAAAAATATAAACTGATTGAAATTAAAAGTAAAAATAATAAAATCGTTAAAATTGGTAAAGTTCATAAAATTCATACAAATACAATTGACAAAATTTATTGTTTTATATGGCAGATATGTCGGCTCGAATGTTTTCAAAATCTTTTTGATGACTTAAAAGAGATTCTTTTAATTTCAATTTGAAAGTCGAGGAACTTTTACTGAACTTTATGGTAGGAGGGATATTGTTCCAGCATTTAGTAGCTGCGTAGCGAAAACTGCCTCTAAAAGCCGCCGACTTGTGCTGTGGGATGGAAAGCTGTTGAGAACATTTTCTTTCCTCACCGATTCTGTGTCTTCTTGTCCACGATAGTTTGTTATATAAGTAAGAAGGGGAGTGAGACTTAATGACACCAAAGTGTAAGTTCGCCATGTGGAGTTTACGTCTAGCTTTCATTTTTTAAATGTTGTGCTCATTGAGGAAAGGCGTAACATGTCCCCGAAAGGGAACATTAAAACAGAAACTTACACAGGCGTTTTGAAGTCTTTGTATCATTCTTTCAGTTTTTGACAGTAGTCGTTGGCCATAGACCGTGTGACAAGTAAGACTCGCAATTCTTCACTAAGATAGGGACGGGCCTTGTATAATATCTTAAGTCTATAAAAGCAATTACGTATTGACTCAGACACGTGTTTGTGAAAACGAAGTTCCGTGTCCATGATAACACCTAGATTACGTGCTTCGTAGACTCGTTCGATAGGCTCACCCATAACAGTCACACAGTTGGCACAAGGTTTAATTTTACTTAACTGGTTATTGGTTCCAAAAAGCATATACTTGGTTTTTGAAGGGTTCAGGGCAAGCGTGTTGGCATTGGACCATTGCACTATGTTTTCAAGATCTGTATTAAGATCGTTTAGTGCTTGTTCATAGTCTTCCGGCTTAAATGATATATATATTTGTGTATCATCTGCATAAATATGGTATTGGCATTTATGTATGTTTTTAATTATATCGGCACAGTACAAAATAAACAATACTGGCCCAAGTATCGAGCCCTGTGGAACCCCCCTTCCTACTGAGCAATGTCCTGAGACAGCTGTTGAACCGTCCGCCCGGCGTACTTCAACGAATTGCGTACGATCGCCAAGATAGCTTTCAAACCATTTTATTGTGTCCTCGTCAAATCCATAAAAAGCCATCTTTGACAATGATAGAGGAACATTAATACAGTCAAACGCGCGTGAAAAATCAAGCAACACCAAAAGAGTGCACAACCCATTATCCTGAGCCGACAGGATATTGTCTGTTACATCCAACAAAGCCGTGGCTGTACTATGGCCCTTCCTAAAGCCCGACTGGATATCCGGAAGGATTTTATTGGTCTCTAAAAATTCAACCAATTGCGCACAAACTACTTTTTCTAAGACTTTAGAAAGTACCGGCAGTATACTAATGGGTCTAAGATCCTTTATATCCAATGCATTATGAGTCTTCGGCAATGGGTGCACTTTAGCAATTTTCCATCATAGATATACTAGATAACGCAAGTATCACGATCTGTATGAAAAGCGTGCCATTTTTTGACTACCTACTATGACGTCACAAGTTCTATTTAGTGATGGGAAAATCAAATCGATTCAAAGACCCGCCGCGTGCGGCACCCGTCCCGCCCTACCTCCGGGGCCTAGTGCCAGCGCCCACGCTCACCCCACCAGCAGTACACAGGACTGAGCGCGAAAGTGGTGGCTTACGATTTGTGTACGTAAGCTGGTGCGATTTGTGGCATGCGAAGTAGTTGCTCAGATTGCGTTACCTAGATGTTATCTATATCTGTGGTCCAACCATTCTTGAGGTATAAATGGTGTAACTAACCTTACTTTGCTTTAATTAAGTACCTACTAGCTGCCTGGCGCGACTTTGTTCGCGTGGTGTCCTACCCCTACACTACTCCTACCCTACTCCTACCCTACCCCTACCCACTCCTAACCTACCCCTACCCTACTCCTACCCTACCCTTACCCTACTCCTACCATACTCCTACCCTACCCCTACCCCACACGAAAAAAAATAGAAAAACAGTATCAACTCGTAGAAATAAAATAAAAGAGTAGGTAAAGGACAGACCAACAATTGGATAAATCAAACTATACAATCTTATTACCTCCGTATTACTGAACGCACTGTCAGAGCCATTTATAATCTACGTCGCCGCGAATCTCTCAGGGAACTTTTTAAAAGGATTAATATTATGACGGTACCTTGCCAATTGTGGTCTGTGTGGTGCCGGACTTAAAGAATACCACCATCCCTTACTTCCCGTGGGTGTCGTAAAAGGCGACTAAGGATCGTACCGGAGAATGGGCAGCAGCGTTCTCTATGTATTCCACCATCATACCATACTGCGAACGCCAACCCGCCTGCCCAGCGTGGCGATTATGGCAAACCCTCCCATAATTGGGGGAGGCCTATGTCCAGCAGTGGACGTCTAGCGGCTGAAACGACGACGACGACGACCTTGCCAATTCATTTATGAAAATATTATGTATGTAAGAAAAAATCTACATCTACACTAATATTATAAAGAGGAAAACTTTGTTTGTTTGGTTGTAATGAATAGACTCAAAAACTACTGGACCGTTTTTAAAAATTCTTTCACCATTCGAAAGCTACATTATCCACGAGTAACATAGGCTAAATTTTATTTTGGAAAAAAATAGGGTTCCGTAAGATATTTGGTTTTTTCGGACACAAGGTGTAAAAAATCAACCAGAAAAGTTACTTATTTTGCGTACGCTGCCTAAACTATAAAAGATAGAACCATAAAATGTTCTAATTAATTGTAGATCTTATAAATATCTACAAAAAAGTCCGCGACACACTATACCTATCTATGTCGAGTGAGTCACAACAACCATTTTTTTATTTAAAAATCTTGAAATTTTTTTGGACTACATTTAAACGCATTTATTTTACTCATGCTATTAATCCTTATCAAAATAAATTATTTCATCACTAAGTACAGTTTATGTAGATAATGTTTGGTCTTTGAATGATTAAAATTGGACGTTTGGTTTTGAAGTTATGGCGAAATTAAAATATTACGATTTCTGCTGCACGGCCCGTTGCGAAGTGAGCGTCACCAAGGCGGGGGGTGCGCGTGCGGGAGGGGGAGTTTAGATCTATGAGTAAGGTACCCGCGCGGCTCAGACACGAGGTCGGCTCCCTACGTAGCGGTCGTGCGCGAAGTCTAAGAATTTTCGTGCGACTTTTTTAGATTTCGTTCTTAAAACTACACCTACGCAAAAGTTCTTCTCAGAGCTAAACAACAGTTCTTCTCAGAGCTGATCAACAGTTCTTTTCAGGGCTAACCAACAGTTCTTTTCAGGGGTAACCAACAGTTCTTTTCAGGGCTAACCAACAGTTCTTTTCAGGGCTAAACAACAGTTCTTTTCAGGGCTAAACAACAGTTCTTTTCAGAGCTAGAATATTACACGCTATTAACATTTTCTTAAACATTTGAAAATGCCTAAGAGAGCCAGGTCTCAACTTTCTAAACATAGTTCTCAAGTACGGGCAGCAAGAATACGTCGTATAGGAGAATCTTCACCTGAACGTTCACAACGCCTTGCTGAACAAAATCACAGAAACTCTCAGATACGCGCACGAGAGTCGAGTGTCGAACGTTCGCAACGCCTTGCACAACAAAATCTGAGAACCTCTGAGTTACGTGCACGAGAGTCGAGGCTGGAGCGTTCCCAACGACTTCATGAACAAAATGTAAGGACCTCTGACTTACGCGAACGAGAGTCAAGTGTCGAGCGTTCGCAGCGACTTAGAGCTCAGGCAGAGAGACAGCAGTTGTCCACAAATAGAGTTCGCAATCGAATTTTAGCTAACAACAACAGACTGGCTTTCAGATATGATCCGCAGGTTGATTATGCACAACAAGCGTCCGTCCAAATCGGAGTCATGAATAAGATCTGCTCTAACTGCTCTGCCAAGAAATGGGCGGACGAACCTAATGGTATGTGCTGTGCTTCAGGTAAAGTTTGTCTTCCTAACCTTCAGGAGCCGCCACAACCAATAAAAAACCTTTTAACTAATAACCATCCATTATCTGGTCATTTTTTAACAAATATACGTAAATACAATAGTCTTTTTCAAATGACTTCTTTTGGCGCAAAAGAAATCAGGGAAGGTAATTTTATGCCCACTTTTAAAATTGAAGGACAGGTATATCATCTCATTGGTAGCCTTTTATCATCATCAGGCCAAAACCCACAGTTCTTGCAAATATATTTTATTTCGGATGCAGACCAGTTATCGTTGCGATCAAGCATCGCACCAACCTTAAAAATGGATTTAATTCGCGAATTACAGACCGCTCTGAATAATCATAACGTGTATATACGAAGTTTTAAACAAAACTTAGAACTCAACTCCTCAGATAATTTAAAGTTAATTATTCATTCAGATCGCACTCCACAGACAGCACACAGAGGCAGATATAATGCTCCTACTGTAAACGAAGTAGCCGTTCTCTTAGTCGATGAAGACAAAGGTCCCAGGGATATAGTCTTACACGGTAGAGACGGACAGCTCAAAAGAGTTTCTGAGCTACATCGGTCCTATGATCCACTACAGTATCCTATAATGTTTGTGACAGGAGAAGACGGTTATTATTTGACTATCCCTCAGCAGGGTTCTGCGCGTAATAAAGCTGTTTCGTGTATGCAATTTTATGCATTTAGATTAATGTTTAGAACTAACTCTTTTAATCCGTTACATTATTACAGAGACTTATTTAGTCAATATTGCGTTGACATGATGGCGAAAATGATATCGGAAAGATTAAATTATATTTCTCGGAATCAACAAAGACTGAGGGCTGATGACTACATTCATCTCAGAGATGCCTTAAATCATGACGCAAATGTTGACCCATCAAATATCGGTCAACATGTCATATTGCCATCGTCATTTACGGGTTCTCCGCGTTTCATGCACGAGAAAACGCAGGACGCGATGACGTACGTCCGAAATTATGGTAGACCTGACTTATTTGTCACTTTTACATGTAACCCCGAATGACCTGAAATTAAGGCGGAGCTGCTACCAGGACAACGGTCTTTCGACCGTCATGACATAATTTCACGTGTATTTCATTTAAAGATGAAGAAATTCATCAAATTATTTGTCAAAGAACAGATATTCGGTAAAGTAAAATGTTATATGGCAAGTGTGGAGTGGCAAAAGCGCGGTTTACCTCATTGTCATTTGCTGTTCTGGCTAGAAACTAAAATACAACCAGATGAGATCGACAGTGTCATAGTTGCGGAGCTACCCGATCAAGAAATTGATCCGGTACTACACGACATTATAACTAAAAATATGGTACATGGACCCTGCGGAGAACATAATTTAGCTGCACCATGCATGAAGAACGGTGTCTGCACAAAAAAATACCCTCGCCGTTTCATGAACGATACCCAGACCGGAGAGGATGGGTATCCAGTTTATCGTAGGCGCGATACAGGAAATGGCGGTCGGAGCACTACGCTACAAATCAGGGGCAACATGGTGATGATAGATAATAGGTGGATTGTTCCATACTCCCCGCTACTATGTAAGACTTTTAACGCTCATATAAACGTGGAGTATTGCCACTCTGTCCAAGCCATTAAATATATATGTAAGTATATAAATAAAGGTTCAGATCAGGCAACTTTTAGCCTTAGAAACCCACACGATGAGGTCGAAAACTATTTAAATGGCAGGTACATAAGCACATCTGAAGCTGTCTGGCGCTTATTTGAATTTCCCATTCACGACCGGCATCCTACTGTAGTGCATTTGGCCGTTCATCTAGAGAACGGTCAACGGGTGTATTTTACACCAGGGACAGCTCATCAAGTTGTCCAAAACCCACGCAATACCACATTGCTGGCATTTTTTGCTCTCTGTAATGAAGATGAATTCGCGAAAACTCTTCTGTATCATGAAGTTCCGCAATACTATACATGGGCAAATAATAAATTCACTAGAAGGAGGCGTGGTGAAGATGTAGTTGGACATCCGGGGATAAAAAAAGATGCCGCTTTAGGTAGAGTCTACGGGATACATCCATCACAATCAGAGTGTTTTTATCTTAGGATTCTACTGCACCACGTACGCGGTCCGACCTCATTTGCATACCTTAAAACTGTAAACGGTATTGTCAAAGAGACGTATCAAGCAGCTTGCCGTGACCGAGGTTTACTTGAAAACGATGACCATTGGGGTAACACTTTAAGCGAAGCTTCGTTATCACATTGTCCAAAAAAACTAAGGGAGTTGTTCGTAGTCATACTTTTATTTTGTCAACCATCGGAACCATTGAAGTTATGGGATACTTTCAAAGATCAGTTCTGTGAAGATATAAGACATCGTATCAGACAACAAAATCAGGATAACACTTTACCCTTCACTGAAGTCATTTATAATGAAGGATTAATTGAAATAGAAAACAAACTTCTAGAATTAAACGACAAAAATTTAAGTGATTTTGGATTACCTTCTCCCGTTCGTACTCAGAATGGTATAATATACTGTTATACTATTGACACAATGGTACAACAGTATAACAGAAATGATCTAACAGCGTTTGTAAATGACAATGTGCCAAAATTAGTACCAGACCAAAGACATGCTTATGAGACTATTGTGGATAGCGTGAACAATAACATGGGGAGATTATTTTTTTTGGACGCACCAGGAGGCACCGGAAAGACTTTTCTCGCAAATTTGATACTTGCTAAGATACGGCAATCAGGGAAGATAGCGATTGCAGTTGCTTCGTCAGGAATTGCTGCAACTCTCTTGAACGAAGGAAAAACTGCTCACTCTACGTTTAAACTCCCGCTATCCGTATCTTTAGATCAACGGTCTACGTGCTCTATTCGAAAAAATGGGCCTCTTGGTAAGTTACTGCAAGACGCGTCGTTGGTAATATGGGATGAATGCACCATGAGTCATAGAGCTCATGTGGAAGCCGTAGACCGTACTTTAAAAGACCTCCGAAGCTCTGCTAATGTCATGGGTGGTATCACTTTTGTATTTGCTGGAGATTTCCGACAAACACTTCCAGTCGTCAACAGAGGTACGCGAGCAGATATTATGAAGGCATGTTTAAAATCGTCTCAACTTTGGACATCTGTTCAACATTTGAATTTGCGCACCAATATGAGAGCTCATCTACATGGAAATACGCATAGCAATTTTCCACAACAGCTGCTGAAACTTGGAGAAGGAATTTTTCCATCTTTAAATTTGGGCACCGATTATGCAGTTACTTTGGATGAGTCTCTAGGCCAAATAGTCCATAATTTAGATAGTCTGATAGATGCTATATATCCTGACATCGAAAACTTTCATCAAAATGATTTTCGTTGGCTGTGTTGTAGAGCAATAGTTTCTCCCAGGAATGAAACAGTCAACGAAATAAACAATTTAATTATGCAGAAAGTACCGGGTGAAGTTAAGTGCTATAAATCCATAGACACCGTCACTAACATCGAGGACGCAGTGCACTACCCCCAGGAATTTTTAAATTCTCTGAACCCCGCTGGGCTACCACCTCATGAACTGTCGTTAAAAGTTGGCACGCCGATAATGCTTCTCAGAAATTTAAGCCCCCCCAACATGTGTAATGGCACAAGACTTCTTATAAAGGAGCTAAAAGATAATTTAATAGTAGCGAAGATTATCACCGGCCCTGCAGCTGGTGAATTAGCTCATATACCAAGAATACCCATGATTCCTACTGATTTGCCTATACCCTTCAAAAGGCTCCAATTTCCAGTAAAAATTTCTTTTGCACTAACGATAAACAAATCCCAGGGCCAAACATTCAAATTAGTAGGAATTGATTTACGAAAAGAATGTTTTACGCATGGGCAACTGTACGTTGCCCTATCACGGGTCGGGGCTCCCGACCATCAGTATATTTTGTTACCTGAAAATAATTTAACGTCAAATGTTGTTTATAGAGAAGCTCTACAATAATCGCTTTAGTTATCTATCCTAAAACAACGGGTTGCACTCCGGGGCTGCCGGCAGAAGTGAAAACTTTGTATTAATTACATTTAAATATTTTCATCATTAACAACTTTAACATCCTCATAAAGACAATCTATGCAGCCTGCGGATAATGACTGCGTCGTCGAGGTTAGTGTCGGTGTCTGTGAATTGACCTGGGAATCATTTTGTTGACCGTGTCTTTCCTGGGTAGGCTTTTTGCAGCGGTAACCGACATCCACGCGGGCGGAGCCGCGGGCGACCGCTAGTCTTTTTAATAAAATAAGCGATAGACATAATTTTAACACTAGAAATAAAGATTAGATACATCAACCATTTTTCAGATTAGCAAAAGTACATACATCTTTTATGGGGTACTGTGTTAAATATTACAATACAATACCTTGTGATATATTGTAATTAAATGAAAGAAAATTTAAAACTCACATTAAACGTACACTCTGTAAACAGGCATACTATACATTAGAAGATTATATCCAAGATAAGAACGCTTGGAAACATGCTGGTCCTGCTCCATAGGACAATCTAGAGTCTAGACAAAATCAAACTGGTTGCTAATTTAATTGTAAAATTTCTTCTTTGTTCTTTTTTTGACATTGATTTACATTCTGTAATTACTTACTTTAACTCACACCCTGACTTATTACTTTTATTTAATTTTTTTTTTATGAAAATCGTTTATTTTTACCATGTTTGTAAATATGTGAGCACCATGTATCTATCAGATAATTAATTTATATGTCATGGTTTCATTTTTAATTCTTTTACCTATTGTGGTAAAGTTATTTTATTTTAAGTGCATCGTCTTCACATATTATTATTATTTAATTTATGTACATGCAAAATATTGTAAAACATTTTAAAAGAGTAACGGTGGAGTTTCTTACCCATTCTTCTCCATACAAAAACTACCTTTTGGAATGGGCGACTAGAATCAATTCTATTTTAGTAATTTTTGACGTTCAAAAGTGCCTTTTATGTGCCTATTTGCAATAAATGCTTTGATTTTGACAGATGCGAACAGTTTGTATGGGATAATAAAATTGTTGCTTTTACTATTCTTTACAACTTCTTCATATTTTCTCACCTTTTAAACCTTCCATGGACTTCTACAAATATTTCAAAACCAAAATTAGCCAAATCGGTCTCGAGTTTTAGTGGGACTAACGACTAACTAAAATGCAGAAGTAAGTTTGTTTGTTTGCCTAAACCGATCATCCTGAAATTTTACATAAACGTTGTCAGGTGTACAGAAACGGACATAGGGTTTCATCCCGAAAAAAAGTGCTGTTCCCGAGGAAAACAATAATAACGTTATTATGATAATAGGTGGCGCCACGTGTTTTTCGAATCAAAAACAGGAAATCTGTCGGGTCAGCTAGTCTATAATATTAAAATGAATCGCTGAATGTGTTGCTAAGCGCAAATCTCGAGAACGGCTGAACCGATTTCGCTAATTCTTTTTTTAGAATATTCCTTGAAGTACGAGGATGGTTCTTACTACGCAGAGAAAAATTTAATATATCTATGGGAGTAGGGTAGAAGTAGGGTAGGAGTAGTGTAGGAGTAAAGTAGGAGTAGTGTAGGAGTAGGGTAGGAGTAGTGTAGGAGTAGGGTAGGAGAAGGTTAGAAGTAGGGTAGGAGTAGGGTGCGAATAGGGTAGGAGTAGGGTACGAATAGGGTAGGAGTAGTGTAGGAGTAGGTTAGGAGTAGGGTAGGAGTAGGTTAGAAGTAGGGTAGGAACAGTGTTGGAGTAGGGTAGGGGTAGGGTAGAAGTAGTGTAGGAGTAGGGTAGGGGTAGGGTAGGGTAAGGTAAGGGGTAGGACACCACGCAAACGAAGTAGCGCCGAGCAGCTAGAAATAATTTATATGGCAAAACAACGTTTGCCGGGTCAGCTAGTAGATTATAAAGCTAAAGAGTTTGTTTGTTTGGTTGGTTTAACGCGCTAAACTCAGGAACTGCTGGTTCGAATTGAAAAATTATTTTTGTGTTGGATAGTCCATTTATCGAGGAAAGCTATAGGCTAAATAACATCACGCTACCACCAATAGGAGTGCAGAATCAATGAAAAATGTTGCAAAAACAGGAGAAAATATTCTTTTTGAGAGCTTCCGTTGCGTACGCTGCGTAAATGGTTAAAATTACTGACTTTTTTTTTGAACTTAGACATATTAATGATGTCTATCTTTTAAGGTTGACTAACTATAGGTATCCTTTTTTTTGGCAATCAAATTTGTTCTACAATAATGCAGTATTTGCGAAGGTGTTTTTATAAACATGATATTATTCCTTACCCAAGTATATAGGTTATTCATCACAAGTATTTAATTTTGAACAAAAGTGCCCTTGATATCTCCTAAGATATTCATTGAAATCAAAGGGATTTCAATGAATATCTTAGGAGATATCATAGTTTAAAATAACTCATGAGGCAATAAACTTAACTTACTTAACTTACTACTCAAGTAATAATTTTAATACGATATATTTTAGCAGGTATTTTCCTCAAATTAACACGGGTGAAACCGCGGGGCGCGCGGAAAAGTTTTCAATAAAATATTTTTTAAAGAAATAACACCGTTTAGCCGCATAGCGAATACAAATTGCACAATAAAACACGTAACTAAATTAATGCACATTATGAAGGTAGTTTGTTCAGAATCGTTTACTGAATCGATTTCTGATATTTTTAATTTAGGTAATTTCTTATCCCAAAAATTAATTAAGACTATGTAAATTATAGTCACACTACCACCCCAAAATGGACGAAGTACTTACTACGCTAAAACCTTAAGGTGCATTCAGACAGAGCGAAGCATGCGCCGCAAGTGTTTTTTTTATATGTTAGATGCCTCAGCCTGAGGCAACCGTAAAAAATCATTTACGGCGCATGCCTCGCACTCTGGATGCACCTTTATACTTGTGCGACTGTGTGCGTGTGAGTGCGTTGTTTTGTAATGTGACCACAATTTTCTCGCACAATCAGTATAACAGATTTAATAAATAAACAATGTTTTATACATAATAGTAAAAATTCAGTGTATGTTTAATGATTATATATTATTATTTTAGTGGAGATTTTTGTGGTGTGCCTTAATTCCGGGACATGTTGTATAAGTTCTTTAAATATTACCATTAATATTTTTGGGGGCAGAAGGTAGAAGCTTACGCCATTAAAAATATATGTTACTTAACTAGAGCAAAGTCAGACTATGAATAAAAAATAATAAAACTGACGTACGTGTTTAGAGGCTCTTCCGAATAGTGTCTACCCACTACAGTTCCCCAAATTGCTATAACGATAGCGGGCACACCCCAACCGCCTGAGTAGAAGTAGTTGATGGGAATCTCATTGCGAAGGGTGTTGGCAGAGATCAGGGTGTTCAGGAATATGCCTTCTATGAACATCCAGCCGTAGACCACTAGGCGCGAGTACTCTAGGAGAACGTAAGCCCCCTCGCAAACATAAGGCTGAAACAATAAAATTATTAATGACTATTCAACAGCAATAAGTACTAATAAAGAATATTAATAATGAATAAAGAAAGCAACGTAAGGATTGTTAATCGGTTGAAGGACACTGAATGAGACACAATAGAAGTTTTATTGTGTTTAGTATCCCTCAAAGTGTTAATTAGAAGCTGGGGTGGATCGAATAATCGATGTTCCCACCCGTACGCAAAATACGCGCATTGACGTGGAGTTGCGGAAACCAGCCCGTATTACCTATCACTTATAATTACCTAAGTGTTAAATACAATAATGAAGTCAGTAGATGACCGTTTTTTTGGAAACTGATTACTAATATCCTTTGTTCCAAATGGCTGAATTTGAACCACTAATTTAGCCGATAAATTTAAACAGTGCCACATGTTTCTATTTACAATTTAAAACACGGGACTCAGGGGTCTCACCAAACTTTACAATCTACAATTTTGTAATCTTACACGTGTCTGTACTACAAAACTCTTAGTCAAACATTGTAGCGGAAAACCCCCACAAATAATAAATAAAGAATCTATAAATAATAATAATTGTACGAGTAGATGGCTCGCTGGAGTCACGCTATTCCCGTCAATATTTACCCCCAACTCATCCGCTAAAAGTAAAACTGATCGCGGATTACAAAGAACAAAGAAAAAAAAAAATATAACTACGATGGACAGCACCCCCATGACCTAGAACAATCTCATATAGATACAATTATAATAATAAGCCTATAG
Organism: Mesoligia furuncula; assembly: GCA_916614155.1. NCBI lineage: Eukaryota > Metazoa > Arthropoda > Insecta > Lepidoptera > Noctuidae > Mesoligia > Mesoligia furuncula. Next base: position 35,061,962 of record OU744790.1, read on the forward strand.
TTTCATGTAGTTTTAAACATATAAATAAAAAATAATTAAAAATATATTTCAAATTAATTGAGAGTTGTTTAAAACATGGCCCCGCTCTGGGTATAGGCCTCCTCCAATTTTTCCATATTTCCGTGTCTTTCGCTTTCAGCATCCAATCTCTACCGCCTATTTTTTTTAATTTCATCAATCCAGCGCTCTTTGGGTCTCCCTTTACTCCTTTTTCCAGTTGGGCCCGTCCATTCAGTGACTCGTTCCGTCCATTTTTTGTCAGAAATTTGGGCCATTTTAATTTAGTTTTTCTGCGATTTCGCTCTTGTGTTTATCAGCAAGCTTAATACCTATGATGCTTCGTTCCGTAGCACGTTTGCACGAACGTATTTTGTTTTTGTTTGAAAGATCCAACTTTGTGCTCCGTATGTCAGGTTTTAAATTTCTTTGAAGCTCCAGTACTTCCTCCAAGTCATGTTGATACGGCTCTCTAGTTCGTCTTTGTGTCTGGATTTTTTTAATGATATTTGTTTCCCAAGATACATTATAACTGTCTACATACTCTATAGCTGTTTCGTTTACCATTATAGGTCTTTGTATACTATTTGTAGCAACTTTCGTTTTTGACATGTTCAAATGTAACACAAATTTTTTGCTGGCGTTGCGTAGTTTTCCTATCATTGTTTCCAGTTGTTTTGACGTTTTTGTAAATATGGTCCGCAAATCTGAGGTGTCCAAGGAACTCTCCATATATTTTATTAATTTTAACTATAAATGCCGTAAATGTCACAGCCAACCAGAGACCATACGACACATAACAAGGGTATGCACAGCACTCACACAAATAAACTATATACACACACAGGCACAATGAGTTAGCAAATGTCATCCATTAAAAACCAGCACTCAAATATAAACTCATACAAGACACAAACACTCCATAATACAAGTACGTACTACAAACAGTTCTAGAAAGTACCACACAAAGTCTACTACGATCGCGCCATACTAACGGACAAGAGTGTTCACTGTAATAGACCAGATAAGAAAACCCCTAAAGATAAAGTTAACAAAATTACATACCTTATAGACATTGCAGTCCCTAAATGCACACAATTTACAATAAACTGTAGGTGAGAAAATCAGTAAATACGCTGAACTGAAGGAAGAAGTAATCAGAATTTGGGGACAAGAAAAAGTGTACGAAGTTCCCATTGTTATCTCCACGAAGGGTGTTATACCGAATCACCTCCACCCCAGTCTCAAATTAATAGACCTGAAAGACTCAATTTACATAACACTCCAAAAAGCCGTAACTTAAAACAGCTGCAGAATAGTGAGAAAGTTCCTGCAAATTTAGGAAAATTAAATCTCTCCTCATAACAATCATTCTCTGTGATAAAAATTCACCACAAGCTGCATTGACCTGGCTTAGGCCAGTTAATACGGAAAGCTGTCACATTACAATATCTTAAGGCTTATAACTAGGTCACAATAATTTTAATACTCTGACTCATAAACTAGGTGTAGATGCCTGTGTCTTAGGAGTCAGTGACTCTTGGTTACAAATAAAGCCGTATTAAACTAAATCGGAACGTTTCATCAATAAGCAAATAGTATAAAAGAAAACAGGATATGATTTATGTAAAGGAATCACAAATGAAAGACGTATATCTGGTGGTGTACTGAATGAATGTAGGGTCTGAATGTGTGTAGTAAGTAAGTGTAGGATGTGCGTCATTGTGTGTGTATGTAGTGAGTAGGTGTAGGGTGAGTGTAGTGAGAAAGAATGGGATGTAACCAGTACATATCCGTGTAAGGTTAGATTTAGATTTATATAGTTCAATGTCATTATAAATTACCCAGCGGAAGATTCTCAGTGTTATCATAACTTACTGTTTGGAGATATTCTCTAAGTAAGTTTTTGCATTAATATTTAGGGCACGAATAAAATTTTAATTTTTTATTTAGGAAGTTGTACATTTTAATGCTGATAACGTAGAACTGGCCTTTGGCAAAGGCAGTTTTATGACGTTCGTGAGGGAAAACATTATGCTTAAGTCTGCCAGTCGGTTTCTTTGGAGGGCGGGCAGAGTGTTTGCGTAGGGTCGACAGGAGCACATAAAGTTTGCCTGACTGTGAGTACCTTGCTATCAGAATAGAGTTGCACAGTGGGGTAACTACGTGGACGAGAGCATTACCTTAAGGACAGCTCTCTGGGCTCTCTCAATGCGGATAAATAAATTTTGTATTTTGGGTGGCACCACCCCAAGCGGGCAAGCAGTATGTTGTTGTACGTATGTTGTTAGGACAGACCTGTAGGGCAAAATATACTAATTTTAGCGTTTCGTTATCAGCAGAGTTTCGTAACTTCTTGAAAACATATATTAACTTCAGTATGCGGGACGTGACTTTGACTAATGTGGGTGCCAGATGAGATGCTGATCAATGAGTAGTCCTAGATACCTGACACAAGCGGATTCGGCGAGAGAGAGGTGGCTACACTGCGTTAAGCAACCGCAAGCGTGTGCTTTTAGAACAAGGGAATTTGAGGGACACAGATTTGACTTAATTACAAAGGAAACGTATACCGTTTTATCAACATTTAAAATGAGCAAGTTATCGGTCAAACATTTCATTACGAGGGACAGCGCAGCCTCGTCGTTTAGGTATGTGTGGGGCCAATCATAACCATCTACAACAAGGGCAGTGTCATCCGCGTAAAATTTTCAAGAGGCAGTTTGCAGTTCGTTTATTCAGGGTTATTGGTAAAACATTAACAACCTCTTAAGAGGTTATTGTACTCATCATTATTAACAACTTTTACTATGGGACCAAACCTGAAATCGCGAAAAAGAAATCAGGTGTTCCCTACATTTATGTTCGTATAACTCGTCAAAATGAGTGATTTATTTTCGGTTTGGTCCCAGAGGACGGGTAACCTCGACTCCAAAAAAGGCCACCCCCAAAAAAAAATTAAATAATGCAGAAGGTAAAAGAAGTTACCCAGGTGAGTCCCGGCCAAGACGGGGAATCCCACACCGCTACGGCGGTCAGCCCCCAACGTAATCTGAGGGGGGGGGGGGCAACCAACTGCTCGACGTTGCCGGCTGCTGATTTAGCGCCTATTACCCAGGCAGTGACTCACGCGCCCACAAACACAACTACGGCTGCGACCAACGCGCCAACAACCTCCACTATGGCTGCGACTCACGCACCAATACCTGCTACGACGTGCATGCGTCCCTCGAGCCTCTGGCAACAGAGCATCGTGCGAAACAGCATCACCAGACATTGACAGACACAGACAGAAAGTGCTGGGGAAGGATGACGAACCTGGCGACCCTACCACTCTCCCGGCTGATAGAGTACGACTGCTGAAGAAGCGCGTAAATCACCCGGGGGAGAAAAGTAGGCGACCGAAAGCGCAGCACCCGCGAAGGCATTAGCCAGCGCGAAGCGCGATCGGACGCCTAAGAGGTAGTACGCGACCAGCCCCGAGTCTGCGACGGAAACTAGACGCGAAAAAGGGCCGGACGCGGAAAAAAGAGAACAGCTGCAAGTCCGCGAAGGGGCATCCCAGCGCGAAAAGCAGCCGGACGCGGAACCGCACGTGCAGGGGCAAGTCCGCGAAGGGGAAAACCAGCGCGAAAAACCCTTGCACACGACAGAGTCTGCCGGGGGTGCCAACCGACCCCACCACACTAACACAGACACATCCCACGACATTTCCCGACCCAGACACCACAGAGGAAAGCGAGGTGGATCCGTGCACCCAGACGCAACCACCCTGCCAGGCACCTCTATGCCAGGAACAGGTACAAGACCTTCAAGGTCAACTAAAAAGCTTAAAGGCACAAGAATTAGAAGAACCCACAGATAAACAGGTCAGAGAGACCATAACACCTGCTCAGCCTACTAAAAGTGACGTTGAGTACTGCACGGACGAGGATGAACTCGCCAAAGAGACTGGGTGGATTAGGGCTAAAAATAGGAAGAAAAGGAAGTTGAACACCTCCCTTACTCCACCACCACAACAAGCTAGCACTAGCGCTCAACAGCAGCAACTCAACAATAAAGAGAAGGCCACCTTTAAAAAAATTCTAGCACCGCCTCCAATCGTAGTGGACGGTATTATGAATTACCAATCATTTTACGACTTTTTGACTGAATCTCAGTCAGTAGAAACTTTTACCGCCAAAATGTTAAGCGGTAATAGTGTGAAAATAAATGCGAAAACTGAAGAATCCTACAGATCGATTTCTCGACGCTTAACAGAAAAAAACTGTCTGTGGCGAGTGCCACAGACACGAGGATAAGCAGACCAGGCCAATAAGAGTAGTGGCGAAAAAATTGCATTCTTCTTGCCTACCGGATCGGATTAAAGATGACTTAACGTCGCAAGGATTCCAGATAGAAAATGCAATTAACAAGCTAAGCTGGAGAACCAAAGAACCGCTGAACATGTTCATATTATCCTTTAAGAATGACGAAGATGTCAGTAAAATATACGGCATTAAACATATCCTAGGGTGTAAAGTTGAAATAACCCCGCTTAAAACATCAAAAATAATACCGCAGTGCAAGAGATGCCAGGCTTATGGTCATACCCAAAGGTATTGCTCAAAAGAGCCAAGGTGTGTTAAATGTACAGGTAAACACCTCACAGCTGAATGCAATAAACCTGCAGAAGAAAAACCTAAGTGTGTGCACTGTGGCTTACCACACCCAGCCAACTACAAAGGGTGTTTAGTTGCCAAAGAAATGCAAATGATGAAGAACAAAACGTCAAAAAATAACTCACCTAACAACTTTGCCGTTAAGCAAGCTGTTAGAAATACCGACAAACAGACAACAAAACAAAGTGCACAGTTTGCACAGACAACCGCGAAAACTGCACACACATCTAAAAGTGTCTCTTATGCACAAGCGGTAAAACCAAGCACGCAACCACCAAGTCTTGAGGACAAGCTCAACCAGATCTTGAAGTGCTTATCATCATTTGACAAGAGACTAGAAAAATTATAATCAAGTACTATAAGAATCAATCATGAATAACACACTCAAAATAATGGCGTGGAATTCCAACGGACTGCTGCAACACCAACATGAGTTGCAAGTAGTTCTAGACACAGAAAATATTGATGTGTGTTTGATCTCTGAAACGCACTTCACTAAACAGTCTTTTGTAAAGTTTAGAGGCTATAAGGTTTATCACTCGCTGCACCCTAACAACACGGCCCTAGGAGGTAGCGCGGTTATTATTAGAGAAAATATCTGCCATTATGAACAGTGTAAATACGAGGAGCCAGACACGCAAGCTGTGGCGATATCAGTGAAAACAAATAAATTTAATGTTACAGTAGCGGCTGTATACTGTCCTCCAAGACACACGATAAACAAAGAACAATATGTACACTTCTTCAGCCTCCTTGGACAGAGATTTATATTAGGCGGTGACTTTAACGCTAAGAACTCTCATTGGGGATCGAGATTAACTTCCACTAAGGGAAGACAGCTTCTAAGTGCAGTGAAAGACATGCGTTGTGAGGTCATAAGTACTGGAAAACCTACATACTGGCCGACTGACCCCAAGAAACTACCAGACCTTATCGACTTTTTCATCGTCAAAAACATATCAACAAATTATCTGAGTGTGAAAGAGGGGTACCACATGAACTCCGATCACTCTCCGATATTACTACAATTGAGTCACAAAATATTACTTAGAGAAAACCACCTGACATTAGTCAATATGTTTACAGATTGGGAAAGTTTTAGCATAGATCTGCAAAATATTATTGACCTAAAAACTTCATTAAAAAGCAAACATCAGCTCGATTTTGAAGTAAACAAGTTTAGCAACAAAATCCAACGATGTGCATGGAACAACACGCCGCAGGTTATAAAGAAATTTAAAGGGAAGACCTACCCAAAGCAAATAATAGACCTATTATATGAAAAAAGGACTCAAAGAAAAAGATGGCAACAAACTAGATTCCCGCAAGATAAAACTCTATTGAATAACTGAAGACTGAAGAGAAAAATACAAACTTTTCAAGATGAGGCTTTCAATACTAATAACCTACGTCAGTTAAGCAGCGACCATGCAACGGAATACTCTCTTTGGAAAGCGACAAAGACACTCAAAAGGCCAATTACACCAATTCCCCCTATCAGAGATGGTAATGGAAAGTGGGCAATAAGCAATGAGCAAAAAGCTCTAAGATTTGCTCATCACTTAGAAGATACCTTTCAGCCAAATGACAGGTCTACAGACAACCTGCAGTTCGCCAATATTCTGCAAGATCAAAGAATTAAGCTTGTGACCCCAAAAGAAGTTGCAAGGGAAATTCAAAACATTAGCCTAAAAAAGTCACCAGGGTATGACCTTATTACGGGAGAAATCTTAAAACATCTCCCGCGTAAAGCCATCGTTAAGCTTACCAGGCTCATCAATGCCGCATTTGTGCTAAAGCATGTTCCTGAGCCATGGAAAGTTACTGAGGTGATTATGATTGCAAAGCCAGGTAAACTACCTCACGAAGGATGCTTCGTGAGGTGGTTTACAAAGGTTGAAATAGTATTATTCTCCAGCTCTGGTATATCATGCGTGTACAGCAGGTAGAGGACTGGACCCAGCACACTACCTTGAGGCACGCCAGCTTTAATAACTTTTAATTCGGAAAAAGCATCCTCGTGCCTTACTCGAAACATTCTATCTGTAATGTATGATTGCAGGATATCGGCAAAATCATTGGGCAGCATTAGTCTCAGCTTATATATCAAACCCTTATGCCAAACTCTATCAAAAGCTTGTGCCACATCTAAAAATACAGTGGAGCAGACTTTTTTATCTTCAAGCGTTCTCTCAACGATGTTGGTAATTCTATGTACTTGGTCTATTGTTGAGTGTAAGATGATGATCTTACAGGCCCATTTCCCATTTGCCTATAATATCAAAGCTGTTTGAAAAATTGTTTTTAAAACGCCTAAAACCTATAATAAACGAGAAAAACCTGATCCCTGACCATCAGTTTGGTTTCAGAGAGAAACACTCAACAATAGACCAAGTACATAGAATTACCAACATCATTGAGAGAACGCTTGAAGATAAAAAACAAATATAGTGCGAAGACTAAAACGGACAAAACCTTTTGAGTTAGTGTAGTGTAGAAATAATAGTGCTAATGACACAGATAATAACACATGAACAAAGTGTTTATATCATCATATCAGACTCTAAGAAAGTGGAACGGACTTGTGTAAAGTACAATAAACACTATTCTAAGTTTTAAAATAATTATCACGTAAAAAATTAAGTTAGATTAAAATTGCTTATTAGTCTTATAGGCTAGATTGTAATTAAGAACCTGGTTCTTTTTAATAAAGGATAAAAAAAAAACTTCCATGCCGCAGCCTGGACTGAGTGGTACAGGGCCGGCGAAGAGGGAGCGCCCCGATGACTAGGCTTCACCGAGCACGTTCCAGGTGGACGCCAAACGTACGGGTCCACTCCGCCCAGGAAGAGCCGAGGATCTACGCGCGGGCCACAAAGGACATCCCTGCGCGGCTCGCCGTAGCAATCTGTTTCCCTCCCCCCACCAGAGACTGACATACAGACTCCACAGCATCCTGATTCGTCAGAACACGTGGTACGACATTGCCAGATGGTCTCTATACAGGGCAACTACCGTCGGTGGTGACAACTACGGGACTTACTTGACCTAAGGTGTGCCACCGGAGGAAGTGGAAAAGGTCATGGGGCGAGAGCGACGGATATCGTACCTGCTGGGTTCGATATACGTGCGCATCTGGCCCACGACCCAGCCCTCGGACAGCAAGACGGACCCGACGACGATGACACTGACAGTGACACAGACGGACGACAGACATAGCCCAACTAGAGGAGGTCATGGCCCGCGCGGTGACGGCTGATGACGTAGCCAGCATACCACCCGCATCTCCCGGCTGAAACGAGCAACTACTAGCATCGTCACCGGGTGAACAAAACGAAGGCCAGTACAGAGAGCAGACGGAGGTTCTGTCCGAAGGATCCATCACCGACTAACCCCCCCTTCATCACCGTCTCCACCACTCAACATCATCGAAACTAACCTCCAACATAGCCAAACTGCTACAGCTAGCTTACGCAGGGCACTGGAGATTAACCCCCGAACAATTGCACTGATCCAAGAGCCGTGGATCAGGAACAACAGAATATGCTGTCTCAGTAACATCGGAGGTAAGCTAATTCTCAACACACACAGCTCAGACAAACCCAGATCCTGCACCTATATTATACCCAAAGATATCCCTACCACGCTACTCGCCCAATTCTTTTCCAGAGACCTGACAGTTGTCAGGCTCCAGACCGAAGGTGAACTCCCAGACGTTGTACTGGCCTCGGTATACATGCCGGGCGAGGACACAGACTGCCCGCCGAAAGAAATGGCCAACCTGGTACAGCACTGCGAGAGCACCAAATTAGACCTGATCATCTGCACCGATTCGAATGCCCATCACCCGCTCTGGGGCAGCGACGCATCAAACTCTAGAGGAGAGATCCACCTATTTATTTTCTACTTACCTTAACATCGTTAACCGAGGCTCTGAACCTACTTGGGTCACAGTCCGAGGACAAACGATCATTGATTTAACACTTGCTACAGAAAACGCGACAAATCTTATAACAAATTGGCACGTATCGGACGAACCTTCTTGCTCAGACCATAGAAGAATCCGCTTCACTTTAACTACCAATATAAGGAAATCCAAGTCGAGACGAAACCCACGGCGCACCGATGTGCCCGGGTACAAGCGCCTTCTTGCCGCCCTACTAGCTAGGCACCTATCACAAATATCTATAAGAGAACCTGCACAACTTGAATACACTGTGACAAAACTGTCAGAATACCTAACCGAAGCATACCATGCATGCTGCAAACTAAGGACACCACTAACCAACAGTGAGAGGAATCCCTGGTGGAACGCTGAACTTAGTAAACTCAGAAACATCATATATCAAACCCCTATGCCAAACTCTATCAAAAGCTTGTGCCACATCTAAAAATACAGTGGAGTAGACTTTTTTATCTTCAAGCGTTCTCTCAATGATGTTGGTAATTCTATGTACTTGGTCTATTGTTGAGTGTTTCTCTCTGAAACCAAACTGATGGTCAGGGATCAGGTTTTTTTCGTTTATCATAGGTTTTAGGCGTTTTAAAAACAATTTTTCAATGTAGGGGGGGGGGGGGCGTTACAAAAGGTGAAACTGACGACACTATAACTACCACGTTTCTTTGGTACAACCCTAAGCCTCTGAACTGAAACCAAATACCTGGGCATCTTTTTGGACAAACAGCTGAACTGGGCAAAACACACCAGCTACATTACTACGAAAGCCAGCATATCCCTGTGGCAATGCAAGCGAATGCTTGGCAAGAATTGCGGAATAAGCCCCAGGGTCACTCACTGGCTATACGCCACAGGCATCCGACCGATAATTACATACGGCTCACTAGTCTGGTGGCCCAGAACAAACCTGAGCACAGCCCAAAATGACCTTGAAAAGCTGCAGCGGTTCGCGTGTGTGGCAACCACTGGCTGCATGAGAAATACACCCACTGCTGCCCTACAGGCTATGCTTGGACTGCCGCCTCTACACCTCATAGTGCGGAAGGAGGCGGCCTTGGCTGCCTTTAGGCTCTCCAAATCATCAATCAGTGATAAACAAGTACACTGATTCATTAACTGCAAATGTAACTTTGTAAAACTATATATTTGTATAGGTTTACAAAGTTATTTATTGAGTTGGTGTATCTAAAAAAGTGGAACGAAATTGCAAAATATTTTAGTTTTTCCTTGATTTATACACTAAACACTAATTGTATTCTTGAAGCTTCTATGTCTGCTAGAAGTGCCTTAGAGTTTTGATGATCGGTCAATCAGTCAGTGAGTGAGAGAGTGACAAAATTAAGAAACTTTGACTAGTTATAATTCTTAAACTACTGGTTCAAATTGATGAAATTTTAAATATACCGTGTTTATACAATCCCTGCTTGATTACTGAAAATTCAGGTCTCTAGTTTTATCCACAACGAAGTTATAGGGTGTCGAAAATGGCCTGAACTGCTTCGAGAAAAGAATGGTACGGCCGTGCCCCTTTTTGCTCGACTTGGTGGGGGCACTCCCGTGCCCCCAGATAAGAGTGTGTATCCGAACGTCCTAGTTATTTCGTTTACGTCTGTCACCTGTCACTCAGTGCCCTGCTACTTTTTCCGTATATAAAAAGTACTCTTTGGTGTAGTTTTGCGCTGATATTAGCTCGTATTACTGTGTTCTGTTGGATATTTTAACTTGACCCCACGCTATCGTTTATCGGACTTTCGTTGACGCTTCTTACGTTAATATTCTGCTGTGCGTAATGGACTTGTTTGTTTACGATTTGGATTCTGACAAGGTGCCTGAATTGTAGTGTGGCCACTAAACGAATGCGAAGGCATATTGTAACTACTCAAATAGGCCTCGGTCTCGAAGTCTGCGATTGCGGGGCGGGGGCGGTGGCGGTACGGGTAGCGGCGTGACAACGCAGCCCTGTCTCATATTACTGAATATCGACAGACAGGTTTAAGAACTAGAAGAAAACGAACCTGGAATGCCCGAACCACCTCTACTTCTACCAATTGTTAATCCTATTGTCGCACATGAACCTCCACCACTAGCTGATAATCCTGCTGATGATAATCCTAATGATGTTTTTCTCAAAATAACCCTACTTATTTAGATACTTAAATAAAAATTCAAGTGCTATTTTAGTGTTTTATTGTCTATCGAATTGTATATTTTTTGCCAAGTCTATGAGGAAGTCATATCCAGAAATATCTGTAGACGTCGAGCTCTTCGCTATAGCGGCCTGCCTACAACGATTGAAATGTCTAGCCAGAGAGCCAATGCATCAATCATCATCTGCCTAGCCTTTTCTTAAAAATGTTGGGGTCGGCTTCCAGTCTACCCGGATGCAGCTGAATACCAGTATTTTACATGGAGCGACTGCCTATTTGACCTCCACAACCCAGTTACTGGGTAATACGATACCCCTTGGTAAGACTGGTTGTCAGACTTTTGGGGTAACGACTGTCAAAGATCCACGAATGACAGACGGGACCAACGGCATAACATGCTTTCCAAGGCACGGAATTACCAATACATCAATATGATTATTAATAAGTTTTACTTGGTATTTTCATTTTCGGCTCTTTATTCACTAGCTGACACGACGCGTAATATGTATGGAACACCGACATTTAGAGTATTTCATACATTTTCATAGAATTGGATATTCACAGATATCGACATGAATAAATGTCACGTCAACTAGTGAAGAAAGGGCCTTTATATCCATTGATAATATTGTATTTCGCGTATTGTTTCGTCTATAAAACTCGGAATGATTGATCATTGCTATTCAAAACGTCTAGGCACTTTGTTTATATCCTATTTATAGTTTATCTCGCTTCTTCTCTGATCATAAAACTTAAACTATTGTAAAGACATACCTGTAAGCTATATTATGATGTACTGTATGTCAGTGTACATGAATATTTTTTATTAGGGCACAGCTTTCTACGAATTCCGAAATTTCTAGACTTCCGGAATTGTTCGGAATTGTTCTTTATGAGAAAATAAACTGTTACTAGTAACAGTTTATTTTATTAATTGAAGTAAAGCAGGTAATCAGTGAACTACGACCATTAGACTTTAAATATTGTATCTTAGTAATATAACAAAATTGAGCTATAATTTACTACCGTTACTCCAACAAACTACGACTAGCGTATCTACGCACGTAAATCAAAAAAGTACGGACTCCTTTACAATACATCACAATACAATTAAATTACTCAGTGGTACTTTTTTTTTTATACTGCCAGTGCACTATCTCAGACATCAAAGTTAACAAATCGTACTTATCAGGACTTATTGCGGTTATAGCTTAAGTGTTCATTTTCATTATGAAATGAAGATTGAAACTAAACCTCAAAATAATCCTTAATACGGATATGACACAATATTATTTTAATAGGTATTACTAAAATCAATTTGTAATTTATAACTTAATACTTTGTATAACCCCCATTATTATCAATGCTATCAAGTAAACGCTGGCGCATGGATCCTATAATATTTAAACATAATATATCTGCATATTTCCATGAATGCAACTTCAACTGTTAGTCAGATCTCTCATTCCGTGCTTCCCATCACTGTATGTATCATCGCTGTTTCTTATCGCAAAATGTAAACGTCCTTGTTTATGATTTCCAATCAAATATGGTTTTTGAGCTGGTTTTTGTTTGCACGGCGAACGCTTCGTGAAGACGTGTCGAATAATTTGGCAAAATATCTCGTTGGCATGGTAGTTTCATTGAAACCAATAGTTTCATATTCACAGGGGCCTTCTACTACGCTTTCGACTGGCAGGTGAAGGCTATCCTCTTCCCTCTTCCTTTGACCCGCCGACTCTCAGTAGGTAATTTCTCTAAAACAAAAAAGGAATACTTAAGTTAGGCCACTAACAAAATTATAAAATATTACTATTTTGAAACAAAATTATTTTGAAAATAGAAATGTTATAAAATGATTATATTATAACTATACTTAATGTTTCATCATTCCAAAAGTAAATAAATAAACTTTATGGATTTTTTTTTCTTCTATTCTTACCGTAGGTATGGTAAATACGTTTAAAAAAATAACTACTAGGATCAGCAGTTATACCTACTTTAGTTAGCTAAATGTTAGATAAAATAATGAAATCATAATACTCACAGTAAGTCCGGTTTCATCAAATAGGTAGGTATTTGTGATATAATATTAAGTCCACTTTTACGCAGCGCGATAATACTTATCCGCTTTCATCTCAATATTTTTGCTTGCATTTCAAAATGAACTACAATACCGCTAATAGATTAAACACCTCACTAACCCACAATATCAAAAACCAACCAAGAACGAACAACATTCTATTTAGTCGCAGTGAATAAGCCGTAAGTTATCTATGTCTGTCTACCTTATACTTAATTTATTTATTTAGATTTCTGTAGCTATACTTAATCATAAAGTTTTACGAACTATGTGAACAAGACGAATATGACACGGAACTATATTCAACAGCGTGATTATTCGAGTAAGGCTCGTACACACAGGCGCGACGCGACAGTGCGACGCTATTCTGCGATATATATCCGTAGAACAATTTCTATGGAAACGCGCGCGACAATCCACACAGGAGCGACTTGTCGCGCCGCCGCGACCGCCGCGTCCCGGCGCGACGAGTACCGCGGCACAGTGCAGCCGCGATATCGCCGCGACGCCATACAAAATGAACATTTAGTATGGTGTCGCGGCGATATCGCGGCTGCGACGCGACGACACGAGAGTTCGAGAGTATAAAAGGCAGTGCAATCCAAACGGAGCTCAGTACACAGTATCACAGGTGCCAGCGTTTCAGACACAGCTCGCCTGTGCCACCGTCCGCTCGCTTGCGTAAGATGCGGGGGCGAGCACGCGGCGCGCAACTGCCAGCGCCCGCGGGAAGAGCCGGCCACCTGCGCAAACTGTGGTGGTCCGCACCCCGCGTGCAATATAAAGTGCCCCGTATTCCAGAGGGAGATCCGGAATAAGCGAGCGGGGACCGCCGCCATCACGGCCACTGTGCGCCAGCCACAAGCGGCTACAGAGAGGCCACAAGAAACGCCGCTAGAAGAGGCCCAAGGCACGACGCTGATGGCGGTGGCCAACGGTCCCTCAGAGAGAACCCAAGCCAGCTCCTCCGGGCGGAGGAAGAAGAGGCGCGGGGGGAAGAGGAAGGGGAAGAAACCCAACCTCCCCTCCTGCGACCCAGGAAATCATCCATACGGCCGTCCCTGCCGAAAGCTGGGCGCAGGCCGTAACAAACAAAACCAACATCGAGGCACCCACCGCTAGCGCCGGCACTACGCAGCGGGAAAAAAGGAAACCTCGACAACTTAAGAAAGCTGCGAGTGCCGGCGGCGCTGGCGCCACCAGCGCAGCGGCAACTACTACGAAAAAGGAATTTACGGCCTGCGCCATCCAACTATTAATGGATCTAATCAAAGCGATTAGGCAGGGACAAGATGTGGAGACGGTCATCCTGGACGGTCTAGCCATGTTATTGACACTTTATCATGGATAGATCGTTGAGGGTGATCCAGTGGAACGCCCGCGGCCTACGGGATAAGGTCGCTCCCCTCCGCCACCTCCTTCGGGAACAAAACGTCTACGTGGCGCTCATAACCGAGACGCTCCTGGGACCCGAGGACAAGATCAGGTTCCCGGGGTACCTCGCTTACAAGAAGGACGAACGGTCGGCTCAATCAACGTACCGTGGTCTGGCGGTACTTGTGAGGCGAAGGGTCGTCCATCAAGAACTCCCTAATTCTCTAAGTAATTAAAAAATCTTGGTTAGTAAACAAATACTTCGTAAAAGTAGGTACGTCCGAATTCACAAGGGTCGTCGTTCGTGCTTGTGCGGTCAAGCTTAGGTACCTACTTTAACCCAAACCTAAGTAGGTAGCTCGACAGGGCGACCGTCAGTTCGGGCGGTAGCCGATACTGACACAACTAAGACCAACGGCTGACCAACCCGCCTTCGTGAGATACATAGAACAACTGTACCTACTTAGGTTAGGTTGGGTTATGTTGGCGGCCTCCCTGGTGGGTTCCCGCATTGTTGAGGCGGGGGGGCTCAGTAGCCGTGGCTTGGACACCCACGGTGAAGCGAAGAGGAATCCGAGGAGGGGCCGCTCGTCAGGGCTTTTGCCTGTAAGCCGACGACGTAGCGGCCAACGAGTAGGTTGCAGTGCCGCTTCGGCGACATCGCAACTGAGGCGGGCCGCGATGTCGTATGGGAGGCATCGCGGCTGAGGGTTGGAGGCCGCGGCGGGAGAGGAGTGCCGGTATTGCGGTGCGCCGCTCTCCCTACCTTCCGCGGCCTTGACGGGGTCGCCACCGTTCAATGGCGGACGCGGTGGGGCCGCAGGGGAGGAGTGTCGGTATGACGTTGGCCGCTCTCCCTATCCTCTGCGGCCGAAAATTGGCAGGCGGCGGGGCCAATGACCTGACCCGTCGCAGGGGGACCAAGGGTGCCCAGACACGGGGTCGTCTGCCGCCCATGTGCTGGTTTGGTCCCTGGGGTGGTCACGGCGTGCTATGTGTTCTAGTGCGCCGGTGATGGGGAGTACTCCCCAGAGGAGGGTCCGGTGACGGACAGCCGCGGCGGGTTCACGGATGAGTGCTAACGCGTGCCCGTGTTCCCGCCGTAAGCGGCAGAGGAGGACACCGTGGAGTTTTATTGGGTTAGAGTCGCACATAACTGCACTACCTCCCCGTGGTAGTGCAGAATGCATGAGCATTTCTCCACGTTAAAAAAAAAAAAAAGGGTTATGTTGGCGGACTGAGGAATCGAAGCTAGGACCCCCGTGGGGCAAACACGCACAGACCTGCCTTCTTCCTCTGATGAAGATCGTCTACTACTGAGCTCAACTTGGATTGCACTGCCTTTTATACTCTCGAACTCTCGTGTCGCGTCGCAGCCGCGATATCTCCGCGACACCATACTAAATGTTCATTTTGTATGGCGTCGCGGCGATATCGCGGCCACGGCTGCGTCGTGCTTGTGTGAAAGGTGTTGCGGCGCGATAATATCGCAGAATCGCCACGCGACACGTCGTGTACGAGCCTTAATATGCGGGTGTGTGTGTCAAATTACTCATTAAAAGAAGGTCGTAAATCAAACTAAACGTTAAGCTATTGCTTTGTAAGTTTGCCTATGGACGAATGGAGCCAACCGTACATGTACACGTACCCAATGCGCCATAATGGTGAAGCACGGCTTATCACTAATGACCTTCAGAATGTCATTGCCGGTCCCATGCACTCTGCGCATCATAGAAGCAGTCTTCTTACGTAGAATGGTACTGAAACTGTCAGTACGTGCTTCCGCAAACATTCCTGACGTGCTACAGTAACGTGGGAGCCCCAACAACATCCTGAAAGTATTATTATACTGAACTCTGAGGGCGTTGTATGCCCTCTGCGTATATCAACCCACAGAGTGCACGTGTACAATGATTTACAGAAAGCCTTTAAAAGAGTTATTTTTACTTCTGGTGGGATATCGCATATTAGGAAACACTTAGCGTAGGGCACCTATAATGGGATATCCCATATTGGGGTTGTAATTTTTATTATTATAGGTTAGATAATAAAGTGTCTATCTAGTTAACTATATACTATATCTATATCTAGTTAACTATATACTATTTATCTATTTTTGTGGGTTGATATCCCATATTAGTAAACACCTAGCGTAGGGCACCTATAATGGGATATCCCATATTGGGTTTGTATTTTTTATTATTATAGGTTAGGATGATAAAGTGTCTATCTATTTATCTATCTACTAATCTAGTTATCTATTTTTGTGGGTTGTGATTAGGCTGCCCGGCTGTAAAGAAAAAAATATATAATTTTTTATATTAATTACGAACACAATCAAATAGTCTTGTAGTAGGTATTGTACCTAATCATATAATCTTCTACCTAATCTCGGCAAAGATCACAATTGAAGTTATTGATATGCGGTTCTACACCAGCACACAACTCGTGACACCACCGAAAACATTTTGTGCACTGTATCCACTTTTCTCCAGCAATTTGAATATTGAGTTAGGCGATATAAAATATGCATTCAACGTTTTCATTACATTCACTTTCATTCTTCATTCTTCGAGCTCATCAGTGATGGCTCTTCATCGGCACTCTCACTAGATGAGCTACTTTGTAAAATCTTCTTCTTTACTGATATCTTCTTTTTTTTCATTTTTTTTTTGTAATCTTCTTGCTTTTCTTTATATTTCTGGTTTTTTGAACAGTCTTAGATTTCTTTTTAGCAAGCATGGCCTTTTTCGTATTACTTTTAGATGTTCCTGGTTTTTCTTGCTTCTTATTCAGTTGTTCCTGTAAATTATTTTTGTATGGTGAACTGGTGACTAATAAAGACTCCTCCTCGGAGCTATGATACTTGATCAGGTTTCTTGGTTTTTCGCTGGATTGTGGAAAAAGGACTGATTCCAGCCGGTTTCATGGAAAATTTTCGTCTGGCTTGAGCCCTTAAACAGCGCGAGACTTGAGAATGAACTAATTCGTCATTTGATGTCGACGGCACCTTAGCTGATTCATCATGGGTTAGGACTGGAAGCGGAGTCGGTTCAGCACCTGGCCGTACCTACAGCGATAAATGCATACACTTTCGCGTGGCGTCGCGGCCTCCCCTCCAGTCGGTTGTCACCGCTCGCACGCAAAGCCCGCGCGTTCGTAATATTTCAAATAAGTTTCGAATAGTGAACAACAGGAATGGCTGGTTTAAAGCATTGCTCTTTTGACGGATGTGGATAATTACGAGAGCAACTTGAAAATGTGATTTTTTATTTGTTGAGATATCTTAACGATTTGGTGTCAAATGAAAGGTCTAGGTCAGGGGTCGACAACCTGCGGCTTGCGAGCCACATGCGGCTTTTTGGATGTGAAGCTGCGGCTCTTTAGTTCCATACGCAAACATTATTTATGTTATCAAAAAAAACACGAATTACTTCAGCACAGTTATAAAAAAAAAGATGAATTTGCGGACAGATTTCAGTAATTCAAAACCACTCTAGCATTCATAGTAAACCCATCAACACAACGAAATCCACATTGAGCTATTTAGAGTTGATACTGGATCTCTAGAAATGCAATTGATCGATTTAAAAAGTAAAGCTTAGTAGAGTAGAAAATTTACAAAGGTGAAAAGCAAGTTGGAAGAGTTGGAGGTCCACAAATGTATGCACGTAACGCGACAAAAGTGGACAGCTTTCAAAGAAATGTCGCGAGTTGGGGCAATTTCGACGCATGGAATAGTCTTCCAGATTGCTACAGTGAGGTCAAGAAGTTGGCATTTGGAGTGCTGACAATCTTTGGATGGACATAATTATTCGTGCGAGCAAGCGTTCTTTTGCATGAATATAATTAAAAGTAAAGTAAGAAGCCAACTAACAAATGAAAATTTTGAGTCGTGTTTGAAACTTAAAACAACTAGTTATCGGCCAAAATCCAAACTTTCTAAAACCATGCAAAGTCAACGCTCCCATTGAATTTATTTGCTCAAATGTTAATTAATGCTCAATTATTTGGTATACCGAATCCTTAACGGTGGACCACTATTTATGCCACACCCTGTATATTATCTAATTTGTTGTGAAAAAACACTACTTATACTTAAATGAATAAATAGATATTTTTCTTATGATTAAATAGATTAGTTTTTTTATCAAAAAACTTTATTTATGCAAGTACCTACTATTTATTGTTGACAAGAAAAAAATTTGTAACTCTTTAAAAACTTTGAAATTTTGTAAATTGTACTTTTGACTCTTCTGACTCAAAAGGTTGCCGACGCCTGGTCTAGGTCTAAAACCATTTTATCCGTTTGAATCATGTAAATCTGTCCACGCGTTTAGGAGATAATTAAGAATTACTATAGTGAAAAGTAAACATCCAGAATTTTTGATGTTTTAATTTGTTGTACGAACATGTGAAAATTGTATTATTGTAAGTTAATGAGGAATGTTAAACAAAGTGGTAGTTATCTAGGTAGCATAAAGATTAAAGGATTGTTTTCATTTGTTAATTACAAATGTCCGACTTTAAAATTAATTGTCTATCTACGTAATTGACCGTGTAATCAATCATACGCATCAAACATAGGATAGATCACGTGGTCAAGTAAGTAGATAAACGATGAATATAGTAGCAGCGGCAAGCCGACAACCCTGGCGCCACAGTTAGCACGTGTCTAGGTCAGAATGACGGGTGTACTGTCGCAGAAATGAATATGATGAATATGAAAGGAATGTACCTGCAAAGTACTCCTGAATGTACCTTTAATGAAATTCAATGAACCTCAAAGAAACAAGAACAATTATAATAATAAAGTAAGCCGCAGTCCTGACAGTCAGAATGACAGGTGAATACTGACAATGAATGTAATAGGTAGATATTTTATGGTTACCTAATATTTACCAGACGAATGTACCTACAATGTACCTCACAAAAATATAATCTGTACTTGTACTATATACTCTGAGCTAGTAGTCGCCGGTGGCATTGCTGATTCAGTAGACGATGCGATTGGAGATGGGACTGGAGCTGGAGATGGAGAGATTGGGGAGCGGGCCCCATTATGGGATGGGTTCCCAATATGAGATAGCAGGTTACTCCGGATACGGACACCGCGCCATCTCTATTACGGGTAGTGAACTCCTTCCATTTGTTTTCCGGCGGCCATAATGAAACGCTCACGCATCAGACGCCATTCAGTTAGACGGGAGGTTGGTTCGCGCAAATATTTCGAGTTTTTTTAATAGTCAAGTTAGAAGTTTACTTTTCTTAAGGTAAGTTTGCCTTTTTGTTATTGTATGTGGTCCTACAGTGTCTAAAAACATTTGTGTTGAGGTTTATGTGTTGATTCTTGCTAAAATTCAATTAGATTTTGTTTTAAGACCACATGTAAGCAAAATACGTAGTTGTCCTAATATGGGATACCTGGGTGTGCCGAATATGAGATATCTAATATTGGGGTACATGTATTCTAATATAGGATAAAATACTAGGTACATGTATTTAATAAAATATCATGGGTTATCTGTTCATTACCATAGGTATTTACTATACTTGTTAACCAATCCAGTTCTACCCAAAATAAATTAAGATCTAAATAAGATAATATTAAAAAAAATGTTTTTTATGAGTACCAATGAGAGAAAAAAGCTGTTCACGTATAATACGCGTGCACCGGTGCGACGGGGGACGCGCGGGTTGAGGGGCAACACGCCGCTCCCCCACCACTCGTCTACAGATTCGGTCAGCGGCGGACGTACCGTGGGCCGTGCGATCGATTAATTATACAATTTATTGTAAACTATCGGAATTAAACAAGTATTTAAGCAAGCGAGTCACATTTAATTCATATTCCGAACAATTGGCGACCGACTTCGATAAAAATAGAATACTGCATTCAACGGGTCAAGAGTAACAACGGGTAACCGCTACTCAAATTTGAATTTTAACGGAAAGGAAGATTGGATCGGATAGCTGCTTATGCTGCCTTCTGCCCTGGTGGAGTGAATAACTTTGCTGAGGACTGCTGGACGTCTGTTTGAATACTCAAGGGAAGTTGGCCTAGATAATCCTATCCACTAATTCTAATTCTTTCCCTTCGAATTTGTGTGTAGCTAGCCGCTCAGAAAGCGCCAGTGAGATAGCATTTCGTGTGCACGTACTATCTTTTATAATTTACGCTTCGGCTATTGCGAGAGCTTGCCAATACCTACTGCATTCTAACTTTCTTTTTCTAGAATAATAATTCCATTTCGCTGAAATAATTAGGGTTTCAGCTTATAGTTCCACGCATACATATGCATAAAGTATTTCCATTCCTAGCTACATATCTAAAAGCACAAATCCATTTATTCAAATATTGCCTGGTCATTTTTTCGCTGTCGTCATTTTTCCGCCTACCCTCTCATAAGTTTTGATATTAACTTTCAAGCTTTTCTGCAAAGTTCCAGATAAACTCGGGAACTGCCTAACGTCGCGCCTAGCAATTTCTATTTCGCTGTACCCAGTGCTTGGCCTGTGATTCGCGAGCCCATCGAGCGCTTGAGCACAAAATAGGTACAGATAGTACATAAGTCAATCTACATACAAAGTGCGCTCGAGCAACGTACTACATAGATACCGCTCACGGACACGTTATCTCGGATGGGTTGGGAGTAGTGAGACCGCGAGTGGCATCCGCTTGCGGCTTGAGACACGCGTCTGTGAAGTGCATAAATGGAGCAACAAAAAATGGCTATCTAAGCTCGATTTATATAATAGTTTCCTATTTTGAATCAGTATAAACGAAGTAACTTTTTTGTAAGGTAAATTCACGCCACCAACTATTACGTAAGTTGAAAACATGTTTTTTTGTTTGTGTAGATATTGTGTTGTTTTTAGTGTCATTTGTTAGGTTTAGGTCTAAAACGGATAGGGCAAAATAAATTGTGTAAATAGGGTAATCCGTTGTGAAGTTATTTTCGATAGTAAAAATTAACAAGTGTAAAATTTTGTGTCTTTGTTCTGTAACCTTTTTGTATTGTAATACCTACTATGTTTATTGTTTTGTTTTAATATTGTAGAATAAGGTCAACAATAAATCAAACAACTAGATACGAGTGCCGCTACCACGATATTTTTTGTGCATAAGTCAAAGTTGACAAAAGTGAAGTACATACATGTGATTGCCTTCTGTACTATCTGTATTTTGTGGCTTAAGTGGCAAGTGGCGACTGCAGGAGGGCGGTTGAATCAAAGTGCGACGGAACCGTTGTAACTGGTTTGATAATTTCGTTTTCTTGCCTAGTTTATTGTTTAATTTCATTGTTCGAAATAATTAGCTATGGAAGGATGTTTGAAGGATCTTATTAAAAATAATAAAAGGTAGGCATAATGAAAGGTAGATTAACTGAGTTTAAAGACTATGTGGATATCTTAGTCCAGGTGGGCGCGAATAAACTTACTAGTGTTCAGGTCAAACAATTATCTTTACGGATTGATAAGTATCAAGAGTTGTTATCAGATTTCAATGAGATGCAATCAGACATAGAATTACTCTCTTCAAATGAAGATGAATAGTTAACTGAGCGGGATTTAATTGAATCACAATTATTTTCTCTTCTTTCCGGGGCTAAAGAATTGATTAAATGTGCTAATCTAGAGAAAATATCAGTAAATGATGAAAGTCTGTCAAATCAATGTTCACATTCTATGAATTCAATAAAATTACCAATTATGTGTCTTTGCTGTCCCCAGATTTGAAAAGTGGAATAACTTTACTGAACTTCATTAAATCCGGGAAACCTCTTGATCTACACACAAATTAAATATTAAAGCTAAATAGTAATTGACTCAATAAAGGATTGACAAACTTTAGTAGACATGCCCCACAGATCTTCGGTAATTTTGATCTTAAGTTGCTTAAATGCCTTTATACTGACTATGGGGTTTATATGTTTAAATTTAAATTCCACAGGACAGGCTGAGACATTCACTCTTAGTACCTAATTCAATAGCTAGTGCGGGCGAGGAATTTAAAGTTTCTGTAGTTTCAATTGGGATATTGGTAAAGAAAGTTGCAAATTCCTGAGCAACATCGATGTTATCGCTAATGAGACCGCGGGAAGTGTCCAGTGCGTAATCAGTATTATGTTTTTTGTTCCTGTTCGTTTCATTGTTTATAATTTTCCAAACTGTATTTATTTTATTGTCTGCTGATTTAACCTTGTCATAATGAAAGCTGCTTTGCAGATATTTAAAAAAAAATTAGAATAAGTAACAACATACTTATTCAAAGTATCCGTGTTTATATACGGAATCTTTCCCTACTTTTCCTGATTCCTTTAGTTGCCCAGTCACTGAATAAAAACTTAGGGCAAATAGTTTTAGATTTCTTCTTAAAGGAATTATTGAACTCCGTTTGCACTAACGAAAAGAATTCTTAATACAAAATATTACCATTAGTCATACTTATAGGCCCTGAGCATTTAACTTGCTAATTAAAGTTTATTAAACTTATTCTAAATACCCGATGTTATTGGTCTAGTTTGAATCTGCACTTTTTGCATCGGTGTGTTGGACTCAAAAAACACGATTTGACCACTGTGATCCGAAGGGAGATAATTTACAATGGCTTTATCTAAATTTTCACAGCAACAAAAAACATTATCAATACATGTAGCAGTAGCCGTAGTTATTTCGCGTTGGTTCCAAAAATACATTTGACAGATTGAATGATTTAAAGAGGCTTAAGAGCGTTTACGCCGTACGGCATTTCATACAAACTTTCAAACCCTTATTTTTAAATTAATGAACCGATTTTAATGAAACTTCATACGTATAAGCAGGATACAAAGATCTAAAAAGTTAGTAGAGAACATTTTCGAAATGTCTTATTTAAAAAAAGACAACTGGAAATCTCTGTTTCTATGGAAATATTAAAATCGGTCTAATTTGGCTGTAACACTGTTTTTCGAAAATGTTCTCTACTTACTTTTTAGACCTTTGTATCCTGCTTATGCGTCTAAAGTTTCATTAAAATCAGTCCCTTCATTTCGAAAAATAAGGACTTGAAAGTTTGTATGAAATGCTGTACGGCGTAAACGCTCTTAACAATCTACTGCTATTTGAATTATTTTCCAAAATATTAACATTAAAATCACCACAAATAATTACTGATTTATTAACAGTTGCAAGATTTCCTAAGACATCTTCCATTACTGACTCAAATATAGAGTACACACTATAAAATGCTTATCTAGCTCAACACAGGACAGTTCGATGCTATGTTCCACCGATAGGCCCACTATGTCTTTACGAGTCTTGTATTTTACACAATTTTTAATTAAGATCCACCACGCAGCATGGATTTTCGGTTAAAGCAACTGCCTACACTATAATTCTCATAATTAATCATCATTTCATAATCTTTCAACCAATGTTCAGTAAAACAAATAATATCAAATATTGTTTTTTCTAAAAACAATTCAATTTCTAATATTTTGGAAGAAAAACCTTGAATGTTTTGGCGAAACAATTTCAAGGAATTCTGCTTAGCCCCTTTTTTACAATTTACTAATTGAGTGCTAGAAGATACCTTGTGGTAGGTGAGATTAATAATATTATTATTGGTACCTCCTGTTGTCTTACGGATGGCACTCGAGTTCGCATTACTCCCCCAACCCGTGTGAGATAACGTGTCCGTGAGCGGTGTCTATGTGTGCGTTGCTCGAGCGCACTTTGTATGTAGATTATCTTCTGTACTCTCTGTATTTTGTGCTCATACGTTGTTGTGCACGGCGCAGGTAGAAATCGGTAATGAGTCAAACAATAAAACGATTAAGGCGCGAGCATTGTTAAACACTGGTAGTCTATCGTCATTTTTAACAGGTGTTATGCGAGAGAAATTAGGGTTAAATAAGAACTCTAGTGAAACCTTAAATGTTTGTGGGCTTAATAACATTAAAAACTAATATTTTAGGAAAATGTGTCGTAAAAATTAATTCTTATTCAACTGCATACATTGCTCAGGTTTCTTGTTTATTGGTGCCAACGATAACAGGTATTTTACCCAGTGTCGAAATAGATGTCTGAGAATTAGATATTCCTTGCGGTATACAGCTAGCGGATCCAAAGTTTTACCAGCCCTCCACTATAGATGTGTTCTTAGGGGCTGACATATTCTGGAACGTTCTTGGAAAAAATAAATCACAATTGGTATGGTTGATAGCCGCCCCAGTCGGTATCAGTCAATCCAAGTCTAAGGTCCATTGTTATTTCAATCATCTTTCGAATACAGTGTAAGCAAAGAGTTATGAGCTTTGACCTTGAAGAAAACAAACGTCACAAACCCTTATGTCTTTGTAATAAGGGTTGGTTTCGCTTGTTTTTTTCAAGGTCAGCGCTCATAATTCGTTGCGTTACTTGTACCTGCAGAGACAAAAACAAATTCATTAGAAGAGCAGTTTTGCGAAACTCACTTTGTAGAAAACACAAGCCGCTTACCTGATGGTAGGTTTTGTGTCCGTATAAAAGAAAAAGAACCCGAAACTAGTCTCGGTGATTCATATTATCTGGCTAAGAAACGTTTCTTGAATTTTGAATTAAAGTTAAATAAAAATCCGAAACTTAAGGAGTCATACACTTTTATAGATGAATTTAAAGAGTTACGTCATTTGTGTGAGGTAGACTGCCCAGAATTTGGTAATTACCTTCCGCATCACTGCGTAATTCGTGAGAAGAGTGACACGACGAAATTGAGAGTGGTATTCGACTCCTCAGCCAAAACTTCCTCTGGTAAGTCGTTAAATCAAACTCAAACTCAAACTCAAACTCAAAGCATTTATTTCAATTAAACCTTTAACAGGCACTTTTGAATTGTCAAGAAGTCGGTCAGTCAGAAAATATGAAGCTAGTTGCCCATTCCAAAGCGTAGGTACCTATGGAGAAGAACGGGCAAGAAACTCCATGGACACTCTTTTTAAATTACATTTTACAAAAATATTTGTTACATCATTACTTTTGTTTTTACTATTATATAATGTGAGAACGATGTAAAAAACAAAAAAAAAGACGTCCGCTTTAAAAGCGTCCAGAATACAACAAATTGTAACAAAACAACAATCCAAAATTAAAACAATTAAAATAAGCCCAGGCGGCTAAGTGATGACCAGCCCCAACTGACGGCGTCCGTTCACGAACATGACGTATATACCAGCACCATTCAGCTCAACCACTTTGAAGGGAGCTAAATGATCCAACACACACGCCACCGTCAGCGAGACATTTGAGTGAGCATGACACACTATCAGCCGCCAGGGAATATTCAAGTCAATGAAATATATATTATTACCCGGTAAATGGTAGCTATAGGTTACATAGAACTCACATCTGTGCTATGCAATTATACAATACAAAGGAAATTGAGTTTATACAATGCAAAGATAGTCTTACAATCTTCAGCAGCTCCAACAGTATTTTCAAGTGTTAGTCAATTAGTTGTGGTTGTGGAGCAGGACTAGCATTGAGCCAGGCATTTTTGTCAGCGATGTAATCCCCTAACTTATAATATGCCTGACTGCATAGTGTGCGTTTTATACAAGATTTAAATTTTGTCTCATTCAGTTGAAGAATGTGGGGAGGTATTTTATTATAACATTTTAGACAGTACCCCATAAAAGATGAATCTACTTTAGCCAGTCTGAAACCTGGTTGAACTAATAGGTCCCTATTTCTAGTACTATAATTATGTCTTTCACCTCTTTTACTAAAAAGATGTAAATTTTTCCTTACATACATGATGTTTTCATAGATATATTGACAAGGCACCGTCATGATGTTAATTTCCTTAAACAGTTCCCTTAGAGAATCGCGCCTGCGGAGATTATATATGGCTCTGATGGCTCTTTTCTGCAGAATAAAAATAGAATCGTTGTCTGCAGCCCGTCCCCAAAGTAAAATACCGTAAGACATGATACTATGAAAGTAACTAAAATAGACTAGTCTCGCGGTATCTACATCTGTAAATTGACGGATTTTTCTGACAGCATAAGCTGCTGAACTTAGCCGTCCTGCAAGAGATGTTAAATGAGGACCCCATTGTAGCCTTGAGTCGAGCGTGATCCCTAGGAAAACAGTTTCATCGACGAATTCTAGTTTCTCTTGATTCAATATTATCTAATTATAATGACATACAGGCTGTAGGTCCAGTTGTGCAATCCGACTTATTCTCAATTTTGTTACGCTTTCGCGGACATAGGTTTCTTCTCTTAGGAGATATTGAGAAAATGTACCGACAAAGTGCCTTGCATACTTTTCAACGTCACCTGTGGAGGTATTCATCTTTTGCGGAACCCAATAATAATAAAATAATAATAATTTAAAAGTTTTACGATTAAATACATTAACGTATGGGTTAGCCAGTGTTCCGTTTCTGAGTACCAGATGTTTGTTACAATTAGCTAAAGAATGCAAAGACGACACTATCGCTTACATTATCAAAAGTGATTTTTACGTAGATGATTTGAATACGGGAGCGGATAGTAAAAGTGAATTACTGCATATATATACAAATGTTAAGAAAATTCTAGATTCAGCATGCTTCCCCTTATGAAAGATTCGTACTAACTGTTTACAGGCATTTGCTGGCGCTGATACTATGTTCGACACGGTAGATTTGACTAAGGAATCCAGTGTGCTAGGTTTGAATTATTCTCCAAAACTAGGCATTATTGAGTTTCACTCAAGGGTCGAATCGCCACCGCAAACTATCACAAAAAAGGTTGTTATAGCTACTATTTGTAAAATATTTGATCCTTTAGGATTAATTTGTGCATGTATTATTAAAGCAAAAATATTTTTACAGCAGTTATGGGTCATTAAGTTAGATTGGGAGGAGCCTATACCACAAAACCTATTAAATACATGTTCTAAATTCATGTCTAATTTGCACTTCCTTTCTAATATTAAAATTAGCAGAAATGTTCTTTGTAATTCCCCAATATCCTTAGAATTGCATTGTTTTGTCGATGCGTCACAGAAAGCGTATGCCTCATGTGTATACTTACGTTCCATAAATGACAAAAATGAGGTTACGGTAAGACTTTTGTGCGCAAAGGCAAGGGTTGCACCCTTAAAGCCAATTACTATACCAAAATTGGAATTACTCGGTACTTTGCTGGGAGCCAGATTATGTAATAAAGTTCTACAGTCATTGCGATTTAATATTTGTTGTAAAACCATTTGGACTGATTCAACAGTGGTTTTATGATGGTTGAAAACAGATATAAGAAATCTTAAAATGTTTGTCTGCAACAGGGTTAATGAAATTAACGAGTTAACTAATGGTTTTGAACACAGACATGTACAGTATGCAACAATACTGCTTAGGCACGCTATGGTTGAAATTTCTGTGAACATGCTTCGCGCCGTCCCCGCGCCCGCGCCGCAGGCCCGTATTTACATCTGTGTGTGTACACTTGCTAACGTCAAACGAAACAAAAGCATATCGTCATCGCTTTTTCACACGCGCGGCGTAATTACGTATCCCACCAAAAACATATAATGTTGAAAAAGAAGGCCAACTTCCTTACTTCATGTAGATGTTTGACCAGCAAAAGAGTTGAAATCGAAACCAACGCCAAGTTTTAAACCATTTTCTTTGCACCGCCCTTATTTTGCAATTCTGTTGTAAGTAATTTGTGTTTGAAACTTTTTAGATATCAGTACAATAATATTGTTCCATTTACACTTGGTGGGTTTTCGTTGTGGTATAGTTATTTTTCATGCATATTATTTTATGGTTTTCTGAAAACCTGCCAAGTTTAAATGGAACAATATTATTGTATTGATATCTAAAAAGTTTCAAACACAAATTACTTACAACAGAATTGCAAAATAAGGGCGGTGCAAAGAAAATGGTTTAAAACTTGGCGTTGGTTTCGATTTCAACTCTTTTGATGGTCAAACATCTACATGAAGTAAGGAAGTTGGCGTTCTTTTTCAACATTATATGTTTTTGGTGGGATTTCATTTCTTTTTGCCAAGTGGGTAGATACACGTGTAGGAGTAAATTGTATAGCCTAGGTTTTCTATATTTTTTTGATAATTGTGGTTTTTTATTATTTTTTCTCTTACGAGGTGTTTTTTAGGGTTCCGTACCCAAAGGGTAAAAACGGAACCCTATTACTAAGACTTCGCTGTCTGTGCGTCTGTCCGTCTGTCTGTCTGTCACCAGGCTGTATCCCAAGAACCGCGATAGCTAAACAGTTGAAATTTTCACAAATTATGTATTTCTGTTGCCGCTATAACAACAAATACTAAAAACAAAATAAAATAAATATTTAAGGGGGGCTCCCATACAACAAACGCGATTTTTTTGCCCTTTTTTGCTCGATATCAAAAATGGCAACAGGTAGGCACTTGAAATATTCACAAAATACTCAGTTGTATTTTAACTTTTATAATAAATAATAAAATTAAAATAAAATAAATATTTAAGGGGGCCCCATACAACAGACATGATTTTTTTGGCGTTTTTGCCTTGTGGTACGGAACCCTTCTTGTGCAAGTCCGACTCGCACTTGACCAGTTTTTTATTAAATGATGAGCCCGCTGCAGTCTGAACTGCGGCAATGTTTGGACGTATAGACCATTCCCTATCAGCTGTTTTTTTTTAAACTTATTCTTTGTCACACATATTATGTTTTTTAAATCCGGTCTATAGAGCGACCTTAGTCTGTTGTACTCAACAATAGCACTTTCTTGTGCTTTGATCTGGCTAGGATCGATATTTATTAAATGGTCACCACTCAAATTTTTTACCCTAGATAATGGTACGTAGGCTTGACCACAAGTGAATATAGAAGAACCAATATCAATTAAAGCATTGTCCAAGCTCAAGCCTTGACTCTTATGAATGGTGATTGCGTAAGCTAAACATATCGGAAACTGCTCCCGGTAAACAAAAGCACGGCTCAAAACTTCAAGTTACAATTTGAAATATTAATGATATTAGTTTTACTTTAAAAAATATGCTTTTAGAAATAGAAATATGAATCTGCTTTACAAAACGATTTAAAAGGGGTTAAATAAGTATTCTTAAAAAATATTTTGCGTTTATATCTTATGATATACGTCATTTGACATGTTTTAAGGTTTTTAATAATTTATCTTTTTAAGAAAGTCTCATACTTACTTACCTAAAAATTAAGCTTATTTTTTTTTAAATACGGAACACGGATTACAGAATGTGTGATAGCCGAACTCACACTTGACCGCATTTTTATTTTTACTTTAGTTTCGTGCAAAATTACAAGTTTCTAGGCCGACTATAAAAATAATTTAATACCTACGGAACCCTCTGTGCACGAGCCAAACTCACACTTGACCGCTTTTAAAATTTTTCTTTTAGTTTCATGGTAATGTCCAGTTCCAGCTTGAAAAAAAATCATACGGGACCCTCTGTATGCGAGCCAAACTCACACTTGACTTCTTTTTAAAATTTATCCTTTAGTTTCATGCTAATGTCTAGCTTCGTGCCAAATTTCAAGTTTCTAGGCCGGTTAGAAGTTTCTAGGCCGGCTAGAATAAAAATTTAATATTGAACCCTCTATGCGCGAGCCAGACTCACACTTGACCATTTTTTTAATTTTTCCTTTAGTTTCATGCTAATGTCTAGCTTCGTGCCAAATTTTAAGTTTCTAGGCCTACTAGAAGTCCCTAAACATTTTGATTAACTCTAAGTGAGTGAGTCAGTCAGTCAGTCAGTGCCACTTTAGCTATTTTGAAAAGTCCATAACTTTGAATCTATTAAAGCTACAGTTATGAAATTTGGTATTTGAACTAACAGCAGTCATGTATGTGAAGTTTGATTCGATTTCGTGTGACAAATAGTTAGGTACAGGGTGGTCAAAAGTAGCTCGAAGCGGTTCGGGTAAATAGTGCACGGCGTACGTGCGGCCACTTGCTGGAAATTGGCCTGCGCACTGCCGTGCGGTTCGATGACCTTCGTTGGTTCATACCACTGCTAAAATTCACAACTTCATAACAAGTACTGCTAGCGGATAACGTAGCGTATAGGATTAGTAAACACGCAGGCCTGGGTTCGAATCTCGAGATGAAACTTTGATTTATCTTTTCAGCAATAATCTTATCTTTTATTATTCGATAAATTAATACACGAGAATAATAATGTAATATTTATTTTATTTGTATCTATTATTATATTGTTATTGAAATATGGGGGTAAAAATAAAAAATAAATTTAAGTAATTTCAAAATTTTTATTCGTTATAATTTGATAAATAAACTTTTAAAACAGTTTATTTTCTCATAAAGAACAATTTATTGAAGTAAAGCAGGTAATCAGTGAGCTACGACCATTAGACTTAAAATATTGTAACTATCTTAGTAATAAAATAATATTGTGCGTTAATTGCGGATATAGCTTAAGTATTCATTTTCAAAATTCATTTTGAAAAGAAGATTGAAACTATAAACCTCAAAATAATCCTTATTACGGATATGCCACAATAATATTTTAATATTACTAAAATCAATTTGTAATTTATAACTTAATACGTTGTATAACCCCCATTATTATCCATGCTATCAAGTAAACGCTGGCGTATGGATCCTGTAGTGTTTAAACATATATCTTCATATTTCCTTGCAATGCAACTTCATCTGGTAGGTAACTGGTTAGTTAAAATCACTTGTTTCTTATTCACTGACTTATACTCTTCCTTATATCTTTTGACCCTCCGACTCACAGTAGGTAATTTCTCTAAAACAAAATTATTTTGAAAATAGTTCAAATGTTACAAAATGATTATATTATAATTTATACATAATGCTATATTCATCATTCCAAAGGTAAATAAATAAACTCTTGGAAATATTATTTTTTCTTCTATTTAGACCCTATGGTAAATATAAAACGTTTAATAAAATAACTACAAGGATCAGCAGTTAAACTTTAATTAAATAAATGTTCGATAAAATAATTAAATCATAATACTCACAGTCAGTCCGGTTTCATCAAATATTTGTGATATACCTAATTAAGTCCACTTTTACGCAGCGTGATTATAACCGCTTTCACCTCAATATTTTAATTTGCCACTTCAAAATTAACAGCACCGCTAATAGATTAAACACATTTCACTAACCCACAATATCAAATTATTATCAACCAACAAAGAACCACAACATTCTAAGTATTTAGTCGCGGTGAATGGTGCATCTGTCTACCTTATAATTTATTTATTTAGATTTCTGCGGGTATAACCATAAAGTTTTGCACAAGACGAACATGACACGGAACTATAATATTAAATAGCGTGATTATTCGAGTAATATGCGGGTGTGTGTGTCAAACTACTCATTATAAGAAGGTCGTAAGTCAAACTAAACGTCCAAGCTATTGCTTCGTAACTTTGATTATGGACTTCTGGAGCCTACCGTACCTACGAATATGAACCCAGCAGACTTGGCCTCAAGGGGTATTGAACCCCAGGACCTATCTTCGTCTTCTTTGTGGTGGAAAGGTCCTCCTTTCTTAAAGAAGGAACGTTTAGAATGGCCACAGAATTCATTCGTTGCTCAAAATATACCCGAGTTAAAGGTACATTCGTTATTATCTGCAGCAAACAGTTCTGCTGAGAGCTTATTTATAGATTTCAATAAGTACTCCGATTTCAATAAATTGAGTAGAATATTTGCGTATGTTCTACGTTTTGCTAACAACTGTAATAAAAATAAACAAAGGTACTCAGGCTCTATAAACTCAGATGAAATAAATAATTCAGTTATGCTATTAATTAAATTTGGCCAATTACAATCATTTTCGTTCGAAATTGGGTTACTAAAACAAGGAAAAACATTACCACAGAGAAATAAATTATTACAGTTAACTCCATTTATAGATTCAAATGACATTGTTCGTGTGGGTGGTCGTTTAGAAAACTCAAAGTATAATTTTGATAAGAAACGCCCTATAATATTAAATTCAAAACATAATTTAACCAAATTATGCTCGTTCCATCATAGACATCATCTATCGCTTACCATCAGGCGTGATCGGGGTCAAGAGCGCGCCCATTTAGTAATAAAAAATAAATAATAATAATAATGATTCAATTTTGTACTGTGCAGCTGTAGCGGCATGTCGTGTAGCTCATGTCAAATTCCCCAACAGTGACAGAGCTCCACGACCAAAACCAGCCGTACCAGCTTGGCAGTGCAGGATTGAGTGTCTTATCGGTGAGGCTAGAGCACTCATCGGCAAGTTAATCTGCTTCAGGGAGGGCAATACTCGCCCTAGAGTGATGCGCTTTGTGAGGCGGGCGTTCTCGGGAACTGATATTAGTTCTCGAGATTATTTGTCCCGCGTCACAGAGCGTATCAACTTCCTGAAGCAGAAGATCTATGCATGGGCAAACCGTATTCGTCGGTACAGACGGAGAGTGGAGCGGTACACTCAGAATCGCACATTCCAGAGTGATGAAAGGTGGGTTGGTTTGGGAGCGACCGGACCATGGTGTGACTGACACGCGCCTGCCGGATGATGGCGCCATGTGTTCGTTCTGGCGAAACATCTGGTCGGTGCCTGTCAGTCACACCGAGGGTGATTGGACTGCGAAGATTGAGCGAGCGTGCGATCTAATACCAGAAATGGGGGTACTTACCATCAGCCCCTAAGATGTTGCTCGTGCAGTCCGTCCGTTGCCTAACTGGAAATCTCCAGGGCCGGACGGACTGCACAACTTTTGGATAAAATGGTTCCAAGGGTCGCACGCCCGCTTGGCATCCCAGTTCCAGTCAGCCTTAGAGTCAGGATCGCTGCCCCAGTTCCTAACGACGGGAATAACCCACCTGCTCCATAAATCAGGTAGTACCGCGGATCTCAAAAATTATAGACCGATCACTTGTTTATCGACGGTCTATAAAGTTCTTACATCCATTTTGAAAGCTAAAATTAACAAACATATAGACACCAACTCCATCATGTCTGTCTCTCAAAATGGATGTAAGAACGGGTCCCGGGGTACTAAGGAGCTGCTCCTCATTGATATGATCATTAGCCAACAGGTTCGTCGTTTCCGAAAGGATCTGTCGACATGCTGGATAGATTATAAGAAGGCCTATGACTCGGTGCCGCATACATGGCTCATGAGGGTGCTGGAGTTGTATAAAGTAGATACAACTCTACGCACCTTCCTGATGTCGTGTATGGGGCAATGGAGGACGGTTCTTCGCTATCCAGGATGTCGAAATATCCAGAGGAATAGCGAGCCGATAAGGATCGAGCGAGGCATATTCCAGGGCGACAGCTTGAGTCCGCTTTGGTTCTGCTTAGCCTTGAATCCTCTAAGCACACTGTTGGAGGGTTCAGGTCTAGGCTATCGGATGAGGAGAGGTGGTCAGGTTATATCTCACCTCCTTTACAAGGATGACCTAAAACTCTTTGGTCCCAACAATTTGCAACTGATGGAGCTACTGAAAATTACTGAAACTTTCAGTAGCGCCATCAGGATGGAATTTGGTGTGGACAAATGTGCGGCCATGCATGTAAAGCGAGGGGTGATTGTGGAATCCGTGGGGATCCAACTCTCGGACTTCACAAACCTTCGAGCCCTCTTCGCATCCGAAACCCATAAGTATTTGGGTATGTCGGAAGCGTTGGCCATCAATGTTACTGACATGAAGCAATCATTGAAGGAGCGCTTCTTTGGCCGTCTGAAAAAAGTATTTGATAGTCTTCTTTCAGGCGGAAACAAGGTGCGCGTCTTCAATGGTTGGGTCATGCCGGTTCTGATGTACTCTTTCGGCATACTCAGATGGACTCAGACCGAACTCGACGACCTGGATAGGAAGGTCCGTACACTGCTGACTGCAAATCGAATGCATCACCCACGGTCATCGGTAATGAGGCTGTATATCCCGCGAAAGTGTGGAGGTCGAGGCTTTTTAAACGCTAAGACTCTCCACAATCGCGAGATATGCAGTCTCAGGGAATATTTCTTAGAAACCGACGTGGGGATGCATCGGGATGTAGTCGCGGTGGACAAGGGCCTCACTCCGCTCTCCTTGGGTAAAGAGAACTGGCGCAAACCAGTAGTGCTTGACACTAATGATCGCATGGAGGTATGGCAGAGTAAGGAGTTTCACGGACGCTTTTTCCGGGCCCTACATGGACCCGATGTAAATTTACTAGCGTCCGTCGCCTGGCTGCGTTTCGGTGAACTCTTTGGAGAAACCGAAGGTTTTGTCTGTGCAATTATGGACGAAGTTATGATGACGAACAATTACCGGAGATTTATTGTCAAAGACGGCACGGTTGACATCTGTCGGGCATGCCACCGGCCGGGAGAATCAATCAGACATATATTCTCCGGGTGTTCTCGTCTAGCTAACGGAGAGTACTTGCATAGACACAACCTTGTAGCCAGGATAATCCATCAGCAACTTGCTCTTAAATACAGCCTTGTGGAATCGGAGGTTCCGTACTACAGGTATGTGCCCGACCCAGTTCTCGAAAATGGAATTATCACATGGTACTGGGATCGATCCATCATCACTGACAGGACTATTGTTGCCAATAAGCCTGACATAGTGGTGGTGGATCGATCAGAGCGTCGCGCAATGATTGTTGACATAACAGTCCCGCATGATGAGAACCTCGTGAAAGCCGAGAAAGATAAACAAGTCAAGTATCTTGACTTGGCTCGCGAGGTTGTCGACATGTGGGATGTTGACTCAGCAATCATTGTGCCGATAGTCGTAACAGCCAAGGGTATAATAGCCAAGAGCCTCGACCAACACCTGAAGAGGCTCTCGTTGGGCAGCTGGATCAAGGGCTTGATCCAGAAAGCAGTACTTCTGGACACGGCGCGCATTGTCAGGAGGTTTCTCTCTCTGGAGCCCTGACCGCCGGTAGCTTGGACCTTGTTCCCGGTACCGGTGGGTTACTATTTTTTATATTTTTAAATGTTTTTGTTTTTATATTCTAATATTTAAAAATATAATTTATATGTACATACGATGAAATAAAGGAGATAATGATTAATGAACATATACGTTTGTTCCACGCAAGTCAACAGCTACTGTTAGCATCGGTGCGTGATAAGTACTGGCCTGTTGGAGGGAGATACTTAATGCGACAAGTAGTTAGACAGTGTATTGTTTGCGTTCGTCTGCGAGCAAATACGGTGCAACCGTGGGAATCGTGTGGGTCATTTACCTACCTGAAGCGCTTACTATTGCTTGTTTCAGTTTCTACTCGTGTGGAGTTGACTTTGCTGGACCTTTCATGATAAGTAACCGTAAAGGTCGTGGTAACCGAATGTTACCTATGTTTATTTGTATGCCTTAGTACAGTTGCCAGCACATCAAGTTACCTCACTTTGACCTTGAACGCGTTATGAGCAACTATAGCGAGAATCGTACGAAAGAGATATATAGCTTTTTGTCTGTTCTTACTTGTAATGTTTCGTGCTGCAGTGCGTACTGTAGCGTCGGTGACCAACATTGTCTGACCCATCCAACATTGCCTGACACTCACACCTTATCTTGTTAAGCCATTTTAATCATTATCTTCTTGTCGTTAAAGTTGAAAAGCTCTTAAGTAACACGGCGAAAACAAGTGGGTAAATAAAAATAAAAACTAGTCCTTAAATGAGTAGGACGAAGTAAAAGTTTACTTCGTGGGGTAGATGGATACTAAATTGATCTAAGTGACAAAAGTCAGTCTACCTACGCCTAAAACAGCGACTGCGCACAAACATTTCTAAAACGTTTGACGTAAATCGTGAATGAAAAGTATTTTTAATGAATTTGGTGTAAGCGTCACGTCGTAAATTAATTACTACACAAAACATTGCTGGCTGGATGTCGTCTATGGGACCTGATGAATTGGTAGAAGTTGGTGGTCGATTTAATAGTTGTCAGTACATGGAGATTCTGCGTGACGTCATGCTGCCGACTGTGCGAATTGCCTATCCAAACACAGATATTTACATCGCGCAAGATAATTGCTCCATCCACCGTGCAGGCATTGTGAAGAATTGGTTAGATGCTCAAGAAGGTGTAACTGTTATTTACTGGCCATCTAAAACTCCCGATTGGAACCCTATAGAAAACCTATGCGGTCAAATGGTTTTAAATTGGGACACATCCGAAGTGCGAAATAAAAACAATTTGGCTGAGATCGTGTCATCGACATGAGAGCACATGAGAGGAAAAGATTTGTGTTGGAACATGGTGTGCGGTATGCGTAGCCGCTTAGGTACAGCAAGTTATAGAATCTACTTATAAGTATTTTGAAACGCACTATGTAAGTAAATGCGCAATTAAATGAATGCTAAACCATTAAAATGTTGCTGATTCTGTGGTGATGTTATTGTTTTAAATGGAAATGCTTTTTTCTATTTAAATAACATGTTGATTCACTACATATACTTAGCTATAAATCTGTAAAACATTCTCAAATTCATTCATTTTCTCGCATATAGACATCAATGTTTTCTCGATAACAAACTTCCAAGCATAAGCAATGACTTTTTTAAATGTCTATAAATGGTTAGGTTTGGATATGATATTATAAAATGTATTAATTTTGAACTATGAGCATTTACTTACGTTATCTTATTTTAATGAAATAATAAACATTTTTATTACGACATTGCTGGAGAAAAATGGATACAGTGCACAAAATGTTTTCGGTGGTGTCACGAGTTGTGTGCTAGTGTAGAACCGCATATCAATAACTTCAATTGTGATCTTTGCCGAGATTAGGTAGAAGATTATATGATTAGGTACAATACCTACTACAAGACTATTTGATTGTGTTCGTAATTAATATATAAAATTATACATTCTTTTCTTTACAGCCGGGCAGCCTAATCACAACCCACAAAAATAGATAAATAGATTAGTAGATAGATAAATAGATAGACACTTTATTATCTAACCTATAATAATAAAAAATACAACCCCAATATGGTATATCCCATTTTGGGAGTATAATATGGTATCCCATATTAGGAAACAGTTTATTATTTGTCAATATATAATTATGATTTTTTAATTTGTTGTCTGTAGTTTCAAATGTATGAAAATTAGAAGAATCCAATTGCATGGCAATGTAAAACATTAAATTTTGAATGAATTATCTTGTTTTGAACAGAACTGCATTACAAGTTTTTTTTTATTCATGTTAAAAAAAAACTATCCCATAATGGGGCCCGCTCCCCTACGCAATTCCAACAGGCCAAAATTTGGCATCCATAAATAAATCTATCTTTTCTTTAGGCACAGAATTTTTTAAGGAATTGTATTATTTTTCCAATCTCATCTCCACCTTTTCAACAGTGACATTTAAGTTCGACTTACTTGTGAAATATTTCGTGATGTCACACACGGACACATCCTGCGCCACTTTATAAATATAAATCGGTACCTTTATTTCGGCAGCCTTGAAGTTCATATTTATTTCAGCCACAGCTTCCCCCTTTTTCCCGCAAAACGGTTTCCATATCTTCGCCTTTGGACCGTAATCCAGTCATCGTTCTGTTTCCCACGCTTCCATTCACCATCCTTCACTATGTCCGCCATAGTCTTGTTAACATTCATCGTTACAGGATTACCGAGCGTGTTATCAGTCTGTCTCGAGTTACTGGTTGTCGAGCGCGAAATCAGCTGAGTTGAGTGATTCATCGTATCGCTCGTCGAGCGCGTGCGCTCGGTGGTATCGCCTTTCGAATGAACAGGATTATGACACCTGTTGTGTTTAGAGTAAGGTTGAATTTCACTATCTGCCGGGTTGTCTACAGCAGTTTGAGAAGCCAGCGACCGTTGCTACCCTCAGATGGAAGTTTATTCTCCACAATGCCGCAAAATACTGTTTCTGGTGAAGATAATATGTGAGTCTGATTGCTCACTATTACATCACTCAAGTGAGATTTCAGAGGATCATCGACACCTTCAAAACTTTCCAATCGACACACTCTCAGTACGTCAAGTGTTAATATTGCTTTCATACATGATGTTTGGGGACGTATGCTTCAACAAATCTATATCACATTTTAAGATATCTAACTGTTAAATAGTAACAAACTTTTCCTTGATACGGCTGATCTCTTGCTGTATAACCATTAGATCCTTCAGCATCTTCGTTAAATCCACATGATCGAAGAGAATTGGGGGTAACTTTTGAAGCTCGCGAGCGACGAAAATAGGTATTTCCTCAGTATCTGTTTCCTTGAGAGTATAAATAATATCATCTATATTTCTGAGCGTTTTTCCGTCTCTCTTCCTGGTTTTCTTTTGCTTTTTTATTGTTGGTATGGATTCAAAAACCGAGCATTGAGAATCCAACAGAGCGCATCCCAGCGCGTCAAAAAAACACACGGTTGGATTTTCAACTCTCAGCGCTAAGCAGTGCGTTGAAAATACAGTGCGCGGAAAAAAATCGCCGCGGGAAAAACGCGCCCGTGCGTACCTACCTAATAAAGGATAATTTGGATTTTGTAAGTGAACTTGGTAAGATTGATGGTGATTTTCTTATAATATAGTATATTTCAATTCTCTGTTATGATTCCAGTATTTGCTTCCTCCTTCCGTTGAAAATATTGGCTACAGGTTTTATGGCACATTTGTTACTTACTTTTCTTTCATTCAATTGATATTGAAATATTGGCATATTCTCCTACAGAGATGTTACTGCGACTCAATAGTACTGCGGTCCGTGACGAGTGCTCTTGTGCCCGAGATTCTTTGGGCTCTAAATTTCGTGGTCGAGAGGAAAATCGGAGTCAGCAAGATTCCGTTGATTCCTGAAGCACTCTCAAGTTACTTGTTCAGAGGCCGACCGGAGGAACTTACACGTAATAAAATGAATGGCAATAATCTGATAAAGTGACACAATATAGCACTATTAGGCTCCTTTACAGTCTAGTTTAATAACAGTCTAGTTATATTATTTCTAGTGTGACAATTTTGCCATCCGTGCGCGCGCGTCTGTTGAAACCTAGCGGCGGCGCAGTGACATTTTATCACGGGCTTGTTCGCGGCTCGGCGGGCAAAACTGTCACCAGGTTATCACGTCGTAACGTGGGCGCATCTCCATACATATCTACAGACCGTGCAAGAGTGACAAAACATTCTAGCTCTAAGAGAACGAATTGTCTAATAAAGTTATTTATTTATTTAAAACCATTTACATTAGGACGTAGCATGACTTTTCATCAGAAAAACGTGCAAATTGTAGTCGCAATCTCATTTCAGCTGATATAAGTAACATGTAACATGGGCCAAGTAACATGGGATAAGGGCAGGAAGATGATGAATCTCATTTCAGCGACAATCAGTGTCAAAAACGTGTCAAAAATGTTTTTTTGATTTCATTAGAGGACTTAGAATTTTTGACAGATTGTGAGTGAGATTATAATGTAAACGTAATACGACAATAGGCATGACGAATGATTTTCAAATCCTCTTCCGTAATGTACGTACACATTTCCTTTTTGCGAAAACACCTATATTTCGGTAATATACTAAAGTTTAACGAAGTTTGAAGCCATTTTTCTAATATTTTTTCAATAGGGCGCGAAAACAGCTCACAGTGTCATGGCGTCGGATCCGACGTCACGCCTAGGTAAACATCAAATGTTGTCAGTATACTATCTATAGTGTACTCTGTGAACCACAGTGATGTTTACATAGGCGTGACGTCATGCGCTGTGATTGGTGTTTCAGTCAAAATGGCCGACTGCAGTATTTTAATGTTTTATTTTAGTGAAAAGCCGATTAATCTCAAGTTTTTAAATAAAACTAAATCAGTGTTTTAAATCATTTTTATAAGTACTTTCCCCTGACATCATTAAATCTTTGATTATTTGATACTGTCGTCACGCCTGTTGCCGTTTTGATTCTCGCGTCACGTCCACGTCACGCGAGGGTATTCAAAGGAATACAGTTTAGCACTCAAACTTGAACTTAATTGCTGCTGCACCGCGCGTTATGAAATTACGTGTTTTAGCCTACTGGCGCTCAAGCTTATAACTACGGTTACGGTTACGGGGAACTTGTGCTAAAATTCCAACAAGACAACATGCGAATTGTTGTGAAGAGTTTATTACAAAGTAT
Source organism: Mesoligia furuncula (assembly GCA_916614155.1). Taxonomy (NCBI): domain Eukaryota; kingdom Metazoa; phylum Arthropoda; class Insecta; order Lepidoptera; family Noctuidae; genus Mesoligia; species Mesoligia furuncula. The sequence continues at coordinate 35,102,306 of OU744790.1, forward strand.
TTATTTATTCCAAAGAGACTGGCAAAAGTTGTATAAATGGAGCAATAGCAATACAATGATATTTGTGTACGGATACCTCATCTATATCGTTGACCAAAGGGGCATCAAACTCCGGTCCAATATGTATAGCTGTTCCATGTAAAATACTGGTATTCAGCTGCATTCGGTTAGACTAAAGGTTGACACCATCAAAGATAGAAAAGGGCTACGCAGATATTAGAATTTACAGGATTTACAAGGACCGCTAGCCACAGAAGAGTGGCCTTAACTTTTTTAGTAATTGTTAACTGCATTCACAGAAAAAAAAAATGGTAATGTCAGCTAAAACAATTACAAATCTTCCGTTTCATGTTTTGTTGCCAATCGATGGAGTTTCGTGAAAGGATTAAAATACTCTTCCAAAACAAGTGAGGTTAGAGTCAACTGTCACAAATAAGAAAAAAAACGTTCCCCGTACGTAAGAAATTAACGTGGATAGAGATTCAAAAACATAACCCTCCTTCTGACGCAGTCGGGTAAAAACTAGTTTTTAATGGACACTTTTCGTAGTTAAATACACGAGTGCCCATTGCGAATATAAGAAGCCCTTTTTTCGGACATCACATTGATAATCATTTAAATGCAAGATTTCGTTCGATTTTGCTGCGACCGTATGCGAGACAGAACCCCAGCGCTGGTTTTCAGCGACAGTAGGCGTTGCCTGTGTGGTGCCGGACTTAAAGAAAAGCACCACCCCATACTTTCCGTGGGTGTCGTAAAAGGCGACTAAGGGGCGTACCGGAGAATGGGCAGCAGCGTTCTCTATGCATTCCACCACCATACCATACTGCGATCGCCAACCCGCCTGCCAAGCGTGGCGATTATGGCAAACCCTCCCTTTTGGGGGAGGCCTATGTCCAGCAGTGGACGTCTTTCGGCTGAAATGATGAGGCGTTGCTATGGCTTATTCCACTATTCCCCCCTGAGAGAATCCCCCACAGGGGGAAATCTGGACCCTAATGTAAAAAAAGTTCAGATATCCCCCTTTTCATTTTTGATTATTCCATTTTTCCCCATAGTTTAAGTTTTAATTTCTATGATGACGTCGACCAGTGCAGCATACAATGAGAAACAAAAAACTAAGAAATAAAAAATTAAATAAATACAATACTTACTTATACTTAATTCTAAATGTTTATCTACACTTACTAATAATTAAGCTAAAGGATTTGTTTGTATGTTTGTTTGAACGCGCTAATCTCTGAAACTGCCAGTCGGATTTAGTAAAACATTTTTGCATTTGATAGCTCAATTTTTGAGAAAGGCTATTGGCTACTTAACATCACGATACGACCCTTAGAAGCCGAGCAAAGAGTAAAAAGTCAGAAATAACGTTAAACGAAAACAAAGTAGGTAGGTAATAGCGCGCGCAGGCGATGTGAGGGAACAAGACTTTTCACGCGGAAGAAGTCGCGGGCAAAAGCTAGTATAAATATAATATTTAAAATTCCAACATTCTGGTTCCGTCGGCAACGAAGCACGCGCCACCGGCGTAAAGCAGTTTGTGCGCGCAGATAAATTATATAAATTGAAGAGCTTGTAGCAAAAGGAAGGCAAGTCTAAGTTTAAGAAATGTCTGAAAAATTAGGATTTGCCTCCCTGTTGCTGCAAGGTCCTCAATTGCAATAACTAAAAGAGTACAGGGTTACTTACGAAGTATTCGATGCCTCTCCGTGAATTTTCCTCAAGTGGTTCTACGCCATCAAAAGTGTAGGACTGTTGAGTGTATAGCACCATGCGCACTGTCACTTCCATGAGCAAAGCGTAAAACAGATGTCTATGTATCACAGTCCGTCTATTGTGCAGGCTACTGTAAAAATAAAGGTCAACATAAAAGAAATGCCAAGACAATCCATCACGCTCCATCGGACGAGATCCTGGTCAAATGCAGCCGGTATATCCTGCAAAAATCTCACCGTCAAAACTTATGTTATTAACTTATTATTTATATACATTGACATTGATGAATTTTATTTAGAAAATGACATGAATATTTACTTTGTAAAGTTTTTTTTTTTTCTTTTCATTTAATTATTATGAATGTGAGGACTATGTGGGTCATTTTTTTTTCTGTTTTCCTTCTTAGTTTTAATCATGCTCTGGCAGTTCGAGTAATTTACGCGGCCTACCCAAAGTTTCTTTCTTTGGTATTGTTCGTCGAATCGTTGAGCTCCTCAATTTCTGAGTTGAGCTGCACGATTTTTGACAAATGCGTGCACTGATTGGACAGGTCCGCTCAATCTGTGTGGTTCATTCCTCAAAAGACCATTTCAGACATCAATCTACATGGTCTTCACACGATCTGACCAAGATTTTGTCTGGACTTTAAAAGAGACTGTGACCTCTGAGTTTGTTTCGGCCTTTCTTCTCAGAGTAGTCAGATAGGAAACGCCGACCACATCTAGTTTAAAAAATATGATGACGTGTAAAAGTGTTTGTAAAAACCTACTTACAGAAATAAATCATTTATCATTTATTTATGTTGAAGTGAGCTTGAAGGGTGGTGTAATGCCACTTGAAGCTAGGGATTGACACCATGGGGTTAAAAACTGATACTCGTCAATTCGTCATAGGTGGCAGCATAGATTTAGTATACATGGTGACTTGTAATTTGACGTGTTCCTTTCAGGGCCTCAAGTCTGCTATTACAATAGTGTCAGAATGGTCTGTCATTGATTTCATAATTGTTGATTTTGACAAGTTTGGTAATCTACTAATATAATGGCGTCATTATGACTTTCCAATGGTCAACCACTGACACTCCATTGAAAGAAATGGCATAGAATGGTAATCTCGTACGTAATGAATAATTAATTACTGACTTACGCGGTAATTAGCTAAAGTTTTGACAGTTCCTTTGATCAGTGACCTACCATTAGAACGTCATTGTGCAGTCATTGCTTTTAATTCGTTACCGAGTATCGTGTCATTTCTGTGCCATTGACCGTCCAATGATCAACCATTATGAATTTAGCAGATTACGAACTTTTAGCAAAATGACAATGGGATGGTGGTGGGATCGTGTTGGAATGACGAATTTATAAAAATAGCAGACTAGGGCCCCAGGACGTGTTAGTGGGTCAAAATTGCAACAATTAAGAATAAGAATAAAGCCTAGGCGAAACCACGTCCTGGAAGGAATACGTCAAATTACAATGAATATCAATACTAGTGTTAGATGGGCATTGTGGGGATTAGGGCGAGACCAAAAACTAATTACACCAGTGTGCGTGTGATGTGCTTGGAGTACAAGACAAATAGTGCTATGCGGCGTGAGTGATAGTATTTTAATTTTTGAAGGAAAAAATAAAACGTGTTGGATTTTTAATTTCCCACGAAGAGAACAATTTTTTTGTAAATATGTAAGATTTGGTAATATTTTGCAATTTTGCTTCATACTTTATTTTAAAATTATGATCGATTATTAGTTTTATTATTAGGTGTTTATGGTTTGATAATGCTGGGGAATTAACATGTCAATGTCGAGCATGTTAAAAATGTTTAGGACACAAGACATTTTTTTTTTTTTTTGTGGATGGGAAATCATCAAATGACTCCTCCCGCTCTGGGTGGAGCGGAAGGGAGTGTCAGACTCTTACAGACTAAAACCCACCCGTGTTCCTTCCTTAGCCCCCTTATGTTCCGGGCCAGCGGTAACCCTTCGGACAATCCCGCTGACCCGGCAATATTCGTTTATCATTTATCGAAACGTTTTTAAAACATATTTACATTTTTCCTTTTATGTCTTCAGGAAACTCTTTCAGACTGTATACCTATCTCATAAACATCTTGAGAATGATAAATGAGGCCACCTACGTCCTTCATGTAGGTATACGGCTTGCTTAATATAATTTTCTTATTATTTTGTAATAATTAATTAAATAAATAAATTACCTATTCTAACAACATCATGATATCGATAGTGTTGACGTATTGTGTCAATCTCTAAGTTTACAAAAGTGACGTTAGAAAAAGCAGGAATTCACGTATTTGTTATTATTCTCAATACAATTCCTATGCATTCAGAGCATTAATGTAATAAATTGCGACAATTTTCCGCATACATGCATGTTAAAAATAACGTAGCAGTTCTGAAACATTGCATTTAGGTAGTTCAACATTCCAGTTGTGTTTACGTATGAAATAAATAATTCTGTGGGTTTTCTTTCTGAAATCAGTTACACCCATTCGTAACCATTATTAATCACGGTTCTGCACACGTAACCATTTTTAATCACGTCAACTAAACACTTTAAAACCTGAACCTGGGTGCTATAGGCCGACGGCCGATGCAGGTAAAGTAATGTGCAGTGACCAACAATCATGAAAATTATTCAAATAACTCCGCTCGGTCTGTCTGACAACATTCTTGAAAACTATTCAATAATCACAAACTTTTAACATGGCCACTGCACATTACTTAAATAACTAGTAATCATTCTGATATTCCAAGCTTAATATTTTCGATATATACCTATATACTTCAAATCTAATACAGGCCTATAGCACCCTATAGAGTGTATGTAAAAAAATGGTCTTATCCATCTATTTCGCTCTAACGTACGCTTAGACTATACTGTTTTTGTGTAACGCTAGTGGTGTAGACTAAATCCGTGGGTGGCAGCAGTGTTGCGCGTCTATAAACCGGCGGCATATTTTTTTCTTTATATTAACTTCTGTGTCGACCACAAATTAAACGATAACTAGATATGTATGCAAATTGAGGTGTAGCACTATTAAAAGATAAGCTAAGGAAAAAGAAGTATCTACTTACTATTTAAAATATGAACATTTTGTAATTTGTAGGTTATTTTGTGTTAGTTATAGTTCATTTTTTGTTGAAGACTGATACGTACGACAAGAATAACCTGATCGGAGTTAAAAACCAACTCGAGTATAATCTTCCAGACAGGAACACTTCAGAGATGTTAATTCTGGCACTGATCTAATATGATAATATAGATTACACACACGCACAACACGCCTATACTATAATTTAATTATAGTATAGGTGTGTTTTACTATAATTATACCTATACTATTTATACCTGTACTATAATTTAATTATAGTATAGGAGTTTAGTTTTTAAATTTAATTATGAGAAAAAGAAGTCGCTTGTTTACAAAAAATAAGTTTAAGGGTTGTGACAGCTAGCTGTCAAATTCTTGGACACGGGATAGTTGCAACATCTGAAGTGAACTAGTTGCAGTTTGTTTCCCCGATTGATAGCTCTCTTCAAACTCACTTCACTTAAGTTTCACGGCGAGATTTTTACAGAATAGACTGGCAGACAACTCCGTTATAAAAAAAAATTACACTGCCATAACATTGAAGCGTATCTTTAGACAAAACTTACGAAGTTACTACTTATAAAAAAGTTCAACAACATTCTTAACAACGTGCCACTACAATGGCGACATTCATCAATTATTTTAAGTATTCGTCATAGTGTCACTTTTATTTCGATGTGTTTTTCATCTTGTTTTTATATCGGCACCTTTTTTATATTATAATCATGTGGGTAGTTTGGTTATCATCTAATATTGTACTGTTGTGTGTTGTGCTGTCTTTTTGTGTGCGCCAAATAAATGGTTTATCTATCTATCTATTAAATTAACACACTGGTAGGGCTCTAGTGGCCAGAATGGATTTAAAAAAAAAAAAACAACTTATAATAATTCGCGGCGTGCGCCGCTCCGTGTCATAGGGCTCTCTCTCTTTCTTTGAAGTCGCCTACTCTTTGCACGTTATTCGTTTTAATTTCATTGATGCGATGTTATGATCCGTGACCCCGGCAAGTGACTCCTGCGCTACAGCTCTTTAAGTATCTAAAGGTAGCTCTTTTTAACCGACTTCAAAAAAGAAGGAGGTTTCTCAATTCGACCGTATATGTTTTTTTTTTTTATGTGTGTTCGCGGATAACTTCGTCGTTTATGAACCGATTTTGATTATTCTTTTTGGTTTTATTAAATGATGTTTGTACGTTGCCGCAAGACCAGATGTAATACTTATATTTTTATCCGATCCTAAAAATAGCTGTGACAAAGCAAAAAAACAGCATGTCTAATTACACCTAGTTAATATAATATAATAATGTATGTGTATATATATGTAATAGGTATGACAACAAAATAATTATTAAAAAAAAACAAGATAAATTCATAAATTAACATTTTCCCCACACAAAACATTATTATAATTTAATAAAATTGGGTAGGTACCACAACCACCAATATTATTTTTGTCGATATACTAACAATTTTTTTTTAAATCAGATAATACACTTTTACACATTCGCTTCTGGTACGAGCACTTTGAAGGGCCTGACGGTAAATTTTATTGGAAAATATACAAACACGATATCAAATATGAAGTGGAAAAGCATCTTTCGGACTGGATAACCTCTTAAACAACAAAAATATTGGTAAGTATTATCTTGAATAGTTTTTAAGAAAAGCGATAATATAGCCTTTAGGATAGGTACCTCTTTTGTATATTGCATCTGATCTACGTCCGGCGCACATTGGACATTAACAAAAAAAACCCCTTTAGTTCAGAGGACTGATAGATGAAGTTTTCAAAGCTTCCCCTCTCCTACTATTTTGCCGTGCTCGTCCAAGGTCCACAATGACATACAATTTTAAGTTACCATCTAAGAACTCATTGTGAAATGCAATAAACTATTGAGTATTGAGTACCTAGCACCGCTACCATCTTACTTACTGGACTGGCTAAAATATTAATCTTATCCTTGAATCGTTTTTCTTAGAGCAACTTTCTGAGAATGCAGAAAATCTCTATGACATATGAGAATCTGCTAACAAAACTAGTAAAATATAAATAACCATATACTTACTTAGCTAAATTAATTATAATTTTCAAATTTAAAAAAATGGAAATAAATATGTTCGTTTAATGTAATTAAAGTATGTTCATAAAACGAAAACGCGTATACGTGTGTTATATGTATTAATGTCGCCATTATAAAGCCGCACGCTGTGTAAAGACAATTTAAGGGGCCTACAGGACCTAAAACGCAAAAAACGCAAGTTTTATAATGCCTAAAAGTATATGATTGACTACAGTAAACAAAATCAGAAAAATATATGATATTTTTCAGGATATATGCTAGGTAGATAGTGTGTTGAAAATATAATATAACTAATTTGATACCACAGAAAAAAACCATGAATACACCTCCAAAAACTTTCTTTTTACAATAAAAACCATACTATACAATCATTATGATTTATTGTCAGATTATCCTACAAGCAACATATTAAAACACTAGTGTTTTAATTTTTTAGTCCAAACAATAGATTTTTTGTAAATAGATAATTGCTTCATATTTTGCAATAAATTACCAGCGTTGTGTCATCGCGCTTCTCTTCCTTTTCTATGCAGTCCGACAAAGACCGCGCTTTAGGTCATGTAGTCGCCTTAATTCCGAATGTAAAAGCAAATGATCAAGGCGCGTATTATGTACAAATAACGCTTAAAATAAAATAAAAAATGGTAATACATACGGAAATACGTTGAAAATAAATATTGCTGCACAAATAGTTAGGAAAGATGAAACAATTCCAACCATTTCAATTGTGCGGGTGTTGACAGCCGTTTCGAATTTAAGCTGAAACAAATTAAATAATAAGTAAGTATTCTGGACTGGGTTAAATAAATCCCATGGACAATTGTAAGAGGTAGGAAAGGTGCGGGGGAACGCGGAGCCCGAGTCTTCAACGCGTGGACCCGAGTGGTGACGATCTAGCTATGGCGACCGCCACACGTCTCTTGCGCTCCGTGTTTTATACAAGTACCGCCCCTTTTTAATAATATACTGTCTACTGCATTTCGGAGTTTTCACTTAAAAACCATCAACCAGCACAAGGGTTACGACGATCATACTATAGGTTGGTTATCGAAGTATTGCCTATTTATAAAGTAAGCTAACTTTTTTAGTTTTGGTGCAGCATAGAGGATTTATTTATTAGATCTTGTCAAATCTAATCTATTAAACCTCTGAATAGAATTTTAACAACTAAATTCTATAGGATTTTAAAATGAAGTGAACGAAGTACGACGATGTCTAAAGAAAAACTTGTGATAAATTAATGTTTTTTAACGTAATATGTGTTAATGGAAACAAAAAAAAAATGTAGACTATGGTGATGATTGTGAACAATCAAGCTGGTTTAACTGGAAGTCAACCCCAGCACAGTTGGGAAAAGGCTGTAGGCAGATAATGATGATGAAGATGAACAATCGGTTGGGTTTTTGAGTGGGCGGTTATTAGCTATTTTTCAGTTAAGTCCTGAATAATGCAACATACCTGTGCTTCAGCTTCGTCCTCATTTACTTTATCAAGTATTTTTTGTACCAGCGTTGGGAAACAGGGCGTATAGTTGGTCCAGCCTTTAGGCGACGTGTCGTTTAGATGGCGGCCGAGCCACAGTCCCTCCGAGCCGCACCGCCTAAACGCGCACACTTTAAAATGAAAGAAAAAAAAATCAGATTAATAAAAAAAAACTGGCCAAGTGCGAGTCGGACTCGCACACGAAGGGTTCCGTACCACAAGGCAAAAACGCCGAAAAAAACATGTTTGTTGTATGGGAGCCCCCCTTAAATATTTATTTTATTTTAATTTTATTATTTATTATTAAAGTTAGAATACAACTGAGTATTTTGTGAATATTTCAAGTGCCTACCTGTTGCCATTTTTGATATCGAGCAAAAAAGGGCAAAAAAATCGCGTTTGTTGTATGGGAGCCCCCCTTAAATATTTATTTTATTTTGTTTTTAGTATTTGTTGTTATAGCGGCAACAGAAATACATCATGTGAAATTTCAACTGTCTAGCTATCGCGGTTCTTGAGATACAGCCTGGTGACAGACAGACAGACAGACGGACAGACAGCGAAGTCTTAGTAATAGGGTCCCGTTTTTACCCTTTGGGTACGGAACCCTAAAAAGAAACCGCAAATAATAGTAGATTGTTGCATCTAGCGCAAATTGAGTTATTAATGCAGGAGTGTTTTGTTGGTGCCCGAGCGCAGACGAGGGCACTAAATTAACACGAGTGCATTCATTACTCACTCTAGCAAAGTGCGTAATCTACTTTTCTTTCAACTACCAATCTACCTACCGTGATAAAATATACCTACTCAAAATAAAAACCCAAGTTAATGAAAACAAAGTTTTCATAAGCTTTTAAATATTTATCGCACGACTTTTGCGGCAAAACGTTATTAATAATTTCATTTGCAGGTGTTTTTATACTTTTCAACACACTTGCTCGTAAAGTGGCTCTTATTGAACCGCTTTTAGGTCCATAATGCAGTGTATTAAAAACGCGTGCTTTTTCTTTACTTTAATCCACATGTGCTTTATTTCCACAGATAACTATTTACTAGTCGGAGATGCGCGTTTTTTGAAACTCATCAATTCACTTTTTTTTTTTTTATAGTCTGTATTGTCCTTGGTCCCAAAATTAACTAATATTTATTTACCTTAAGGTGAATGCACAGGGACCTCGGACAATTTAAGGTGAATGCGCAGTGGTCTACCACTGCGCATTCACCTTAAATTGTCCGAAAAAACGTAAGAAATTTTGAATTTCGCGGTCTACCGCGAAATTCAAATTTTCTTAGGTTTTTTGCAATTTTCAGGTCAGTGTCAAGTTTGTATCTTGATCAAAATATGATTTGCGACTCTAACAGGTACCTACATCTGTACAGAATTATAATCATTCGAATCATTAATACATCTTTCTTATGGAAAAGTTCTTAGGGAAAAAATTTGACTAGAAAGATTCTATTCTAATGACTATAATTCTGTAAATACATATACAGAGCGTTAGGTTAAACGAGGGACATACTTTGAGGAGAGTTAGTACTCATGAAAATGAGCAACTTTTACTATGGGGCCGAACCTGAAATCGCAAAAAAAAATCAGCTGTTCAGTACATTTTGACGAGCTATGCGAACATAGTCTGTGTGGTGCCGGACTTAAAGAATACCACCACCCCTTACTTCCCGTGGGTGTCGTAAAAGGCGACTAAGGGTCGTACCGGAGAATGGGCAGCAGCGTTCTCTATGTATTCCACCATCATACCATACTGCGATCGCCAACCCGCCTGCCAAGCGTGGCGATTATGGCAAACCCTCCCAAAATTGGGGGAGGCCTATGTCCAGCAGTGGACGTCTATCGGCTGAAACGACGATGCGAACATAAATGTAGGAAACGGCTGATTTTTTTTCGCGATTTCAGGGTTAATCCCATATTAAAAGTTGTTCATTTTCATGAGTACTAACTCCCCTCAAAGTATGTCCCTCGTTTAACCTAACGCTCTCTCAACAAATACTAAAAACAAAATAAAATAAATATTTAGGGGGGCTCCCATACAACACACGCGATTTTTTTGCCCTTTTTTGCTCGATATCAAAAATGGCAACAGGTAGGCACTTGAAATATTTACAAAATACTCAGTTGTATTTTAACTTTAATGATAAATAATAAAATTAAAATAAAATAAATATTTAAAGGGGGCTCCCATACAACAAACATGTTTTTTTCGGCGTTTTTGCCTTGTGGTACGGAACCCTTCGTGTGCGAGTCCGACTCGCCATGGCCAGTTTTTTTAAACTTTTCATGCAAAATATGAAGTACCAAAGTTTTACAATGGTACAAAATGCGCGTCGTTTGTTTTTTTTTTCACCAAGGCGGTTTTATTCAGCCGATTTTTATTTTCAGCCAGTATCTTTTTGATATAATGCACAATGAGATTTCATATAACATTTCTGCACTGTTTTGGTTCTAAGCAAAAATTGCGTCCTTTGTGATTGGTTTTGTAGTGCTTAATGCTAACATTACTACGTAGTTGAAAGAGAAATAAATGCTATGTTTTTTCGGAGAAGTAGCAGCGAGTTATTATTCGCTGCTAATTCTACAAGGCAAACAGAAAAAGCCTTATATTTTTTTTTTATATCAAATATAGTGAAGATCGTTAGATCGTCGAGAGAAAATATTTGTTCTTCAGGTGACATCATTAGTTTTTCTGTATTTTTTAAAGCCTCATAAGTAGTTTTTAATAAGCTGTTTTTATTTATAGTTGTACTAACAAATTAAAAAAAAAAATTAAAAACCTAGACTATGGTTCAAATAAATGATCTTATAATAAATTCTCTAAGTTGTAGCACATAATGACGGACTACAAACACAACATGCATGCAAAAAATGTAGGTGATGTGGTTAATGCATGTACAGCAACAAAAGTCGAGTAACACTTCAATGTTTTTAATCTCAGTTATTGAGCAACATATTTGTTCAAAATTGCAGCAGAAGTACAGTGCAATTTAGAAAAAATATTTTGCTAAATAACTGAGATTAGAAAACTGAAGTGTCAATATTTTGCTAAATAACTGAGATTAGAAAACTGAAGTGTCAATATTTTGCTCAATAACTGAGATTAAAAAAACTGAAGTGTTAATCGACTTTTGCTGCTGACCGTACCTATGATGTACACAGTACCTGCCCATGCAGATATGACTTTAATTTACTGCAAATAATTGTAAACTGTTCCCCAAGTCGTCCAAAAGGTTTTTAATAAGTACTAGTTTAGTTGAAGATACTATGACGTCGGGCTGAAGTAGGTAACCTGATAATATTGCTGAAGTTGAAAGGAGACAATATGTTACAGCCCTGTTGAATATTTTCCTTGGTAAAGACTAATACTGAGATCTAAACTAAACACTATGTATATTATTGGCAGAGCCTTCTCTCCTGATTTTATTTCTGTCACAGCCGTTCGTGGAAAAAAACATAAAATTCAGTCACAAATACATCACGGGCCTTCGACGTCCTAACGATGAACAATCTTTGGTAGAAAATGTGAAACTATTTTAAGTCTTGAGTGGGATTGGTCAAGTTCACTCTTGGAATAGAAGAAAAACTAAAACCGTCGACATAGGTGCCGTAGACTCTCGAAATAGATATGAACAATGGAATTGTCGACAACAATTCCTGTGAAGATCAAAGGAAATTAGTAACCAATACAATATATGTCAGGTAAGTAGACCAACACGGGGGAGATATGGACTCAACGTGGTAACATATTGTATGTACATACATATTGTATTATATGTATGATATTGACAGCTGCAAACCATGCATGCGATTATGCTATACTTACTTTTCTCGTTACTCAGCAAACCTTTGGGGCAATTTTGATAGAAGGTTTCTCCGGCAGGAGTAGGTGGCCAGCAGAGGTAACCATCACAGGTTGCGTTGCAGTAAATGCCATCTGAGGAATGTCACGTTAATTAGAGAGAGACCGGACCGCTGTCTTCCTTAAGAGCGTTTACGCCGTACGGCATTTTATACAAACTTTCAAGCCCTTGTTTTTCGAAATGAATGAATCGATTTTAATTAACCTTCATATGCTGCAGGATACAAAGGCAAAAAGAACATTTTCGGAAAATAGCGTTACAGCCAAATTAGACCAATTTTAAATTTACCATAGAAACAGATTTCCGGTTATCTTTTTTAAATAAGATATTTCGCAAATGTTCTTAAGTAACTCTTTAGACCTTTGTATCCGGCTTATTCGTATAAAATTTTTATGAAACGTACGTATTAAACGCTCTTAATCTTATAATACAATATAAACAATCCACATTCGCTGGTGTCCCGGGGGCGAGCCTGTTAAACCATATTTGAAATCTCCATCCCCGAGTAGCTATTGGTTTTTTTTAATCAAAACCCAAAAGAGCTGACCGTACTGGGAATCTAACCCGGCCGCGGGTAGGATATCTGAGGTAGTTGAATCTTCTACCAACTAGTCTATTGAGTTGTATGTACAGTAGCGTTCAATAGTGTCTGAGCACCTTACGAGTCATATTGCTCTGATCACGCGGTACAACGCACATCTGTATGTGTAAACAGCACGGTACACACACTAACTACCTACTTCACACACTGCCATAAATCGTCTTGTACTCGTCGCACCACACGAAACAAAAAAATATAATTATACTCTAACTTTTGTTAGACATGGTTAATAGCATAGCGTTGCTAAAATTCAAATGATTATAGTCTGTGTTCATAGCAGTAATCGTCAAGCAGTGGACTGTCACGCAACTGGCTTAGGTTCGAATCTCACGAAGCGCAGTGCGGTTTATGAGAATATTTATTTTTGTCTGCAATAATAATATTTACAAAATTGCTGCCTTTTTTATTAATGTTGTTTTTATTGCAATAAAGGGTTTAGAATAAAAAATGCGTGTTAAGTGATAAGTATAACAAAAATAAAAAATATTTATTCGTTACATTTATTTTGCTTACCTACAAAAAGTTAACAAACCGCTACATTTCTTTATTATAACGTGATTGAGGTTATAGCTTAAGTATTCATTTTCTTTACGAAAAGAAGATTGAAACTAAACCTCAAATTATGGAATAATATAGAGATGGGTTCTTGTAGATAGACCGAAAATGTTTGCAATATTTTAGTAGGTTATTTTATTATTTATTTAGGTAGGAACGACAACGTCTTCGATGATGCAAGCCTTCAGCATGGAGTCCACGGCGAACGGTTAATAAAGATGTGTTGAATGACTCAGCAAAATTTATGAAATCATTTGTTTTATATTTATTCACCATGAGTCGACGCTGTTATTCTCGGCGCCTTCTTGGCGCTTCTCGGTCCCTTGCAAGGCTAAGGTAGCCTAACTTCACAGTATTTCTCTAGAACAAAGAACAGAATACTGTTAGACATTTATAACAAAATATTAAAATTGTTTACTTTACTATTCATAATTACCTAACACTTCGATGACTACGGAAAAAAATATTACTCATCATTCACTAATCTAAATAAATTAAGTAGGCTTTTATTTAAACCTCATAATGAATTTAAAACTTTATTTAGTAAGGCATCTTCCGAGTAAAATGATTAACAATGCTTTTGATTTAAGTAGATATATATTTAGTAAAATAGGAAATATTTAAATGATACTCACACTTAGTCCAGTTTCATTCACTATTTGGGTTTTGTTGTATCCAATTTTATGCAGCGCAATAATATTAGCCCTCACTTCAATATTTATATTTTACTGTATTTTGAAAATAATAACTACGAGTACAACACCGTTAATAGATTTAAACACCTCGTCACTAACCAACAATATCCACGAACCAACAATGTTCTATAGAGGTGAATAGTCGTAACGAACATCAGAATCTGTCTACCTCACAGATTTTTTTTTTTTGTTATTAATAAGAACTAAAGTTCTTAGTAATTGATTACAATCTAGCCTAAATAGACTAATAAGCAATTTAACTCTAACTTAATATTTTACGAGACTTATGTTATAACTAAGAATAGTGTCAATTTGCACTTTTAAAAGACAAAACCTCACAGAAATGAAATAATTTTGTTGGTTTTCTGTGGTCTACCTGCTAACTTTATTATTTGTGTGAACAAGACGAACGAGACAAAAAACGAATGATTATTTATTGAACTAAAGTGAGTGTGTGTGCGTGTCTAGAAACAACTTATAGAATAAGGTCGTAAGTCGAACCGAAGCGTCAATCTATTTCTTTGTCAGATCGCTAATCCACTTATGAACGCCGCTGTACCAGTGTAACTGCATAAGTGCAGTTCTCTTTTCACAGTCCAACTTAAATAGAACATGGTACTTAGTGAACGTGAACATGATTCTGTTCAATTAATTACTATTTTAATTTAATTTTTCCATATTCTTTTAGGTTATTGTTTTTTCACTAAACAGATTCTGCACCCTGCAAATTGCTGTAGTATATAATATATGTAGTACGTAAATGTAATCAACATTTATTTAAAACTTTTGACTAAATGTTAAGATTTATGTAATGGTCAAGTTATTGTCATGATATTATTATAATATTTTTGATAATATATTACACTTAAGAAATTAGAAAAGTTAATATAAATGATTTCTATTCTCTTCTATTCTATTCCTGTGTTTTTGTAACCGCAAAACGATCGGTCTCAATTCAATTTTGACTTGATTTAAATTAAAATTCAATTCAAGTCCAAGTTAAATGTTCAACACACTACTATAACCTAGTCGATAGAATCCCCTAGTCGATAGGTACTATAAAATCTTAGCATACGCAAACGTTTTTATATAGGTAGTACCTATGAATTCAAATATGAACATAGCTAAGTAAATATAGAGCTTAAAAAGGGTTCATGCAACGTGCATTTTAAAATCACTGACGGCTCAACGTGGATTCAGTTGATTGTTACATAATAATATGTCATGTACGTTACCGGTAAAGCTTGTCTATAGTTAACCGCACTCTCATCGAGCCGTAACTGTTTCAGACATGTCCATAATAATGTACATGTCTATGTCCATGTGTGTGTGTGTGTGACATGTTCATAAATGCCAATAATTTCATTTGAGTTTGAATATAAAATATTGGGTTATTTTAATGCTAGAGGATTGATACACCGTAATAACGATATTGATTTTCAAACTTGTAGAAGGGTAGCTTACACTTTTTATAATGTCCAATTTTTTAAACTAAGGGCTGATTTGAGGAGTCAGATATAAATAATTGAAGAGCAAATTAACATATTTATTCTTCAGTTATAAGTTAACTGACAGTTGAAAAATCAGCCCTAAAAGGCAGATACCTAAATCACTGACCGTCATCTTGATGAAACTTTGGTTAACTATCAACAATCAGAACATAGTTTAAATTTATTTTTGTTATTTCAACGATAGCAGTGGGACGCAGCGTCCCCCGAAAAAAGTTATTGCAAAGCAGAAAACACTACTGCAAAACCAATATCATCAAACTGGAATCGTCCGAAATGTAAATACAGTCGCACACGTGGTTTCAATGACACATAATATAGGCATAAATGACACTTGTATTTTCGGTTGGCACGGTTTAGAATTATATCCCCCTTACTAATAAAAGTATTATATCAGATGAATAGTAACACACCGATTTCTCTCTCTCAGTCATCAGTAATTTGACTTTCGAAAGGCAAAGCGTTGTGTAACTATACAGACGCTTTACAATGTCTATTAGTAGGTAAGGGGGTATATGTGTATTTAACATGATTAAGCAGCTTGCTTAGCTTGGAATATTCGACTATTCCTATTTCTCAGAAACTAGTTAAGGTGGCTTACTTGGAACGAAAAGGACCTACCCACAGGCATGTTGGAGTTACGTACGAACGGAAATTAATAGTATGTCGTACAACCAATGCATTAGATAGATCAAAGACGACATGAACTTACTTGCATGATATGTCTCAAAGCAGCTCGTTTCTAATAGATGAAGGTATTGATACAGAGAAATTCAAGAAGGCATGCCGGGTTGGATTAATTAATTATAAGTTAGTTTTCATTAGAATAATTATGCATCAACTGCAAAAAATTCTTAGTACCTACATAATTCAAAGGCTTCATTTCACTTAAACATATTAGTCTCATTTGCGAGGTAATATCTCAAAGCTTAAAATAATTTAATTTAATAATATGCAACAGAGGATTCCCTTGCATACCTACTTTACATAATATGTAAAGTACACAGCTAGATAGTGCGATAATATTGGACCCTAAATAGGCTCCACTGTGCGCCGTACAGGCGAACTCGCATAGTTAGTTTACTAACATCGAATGTACCGTCATGCTTTCACTATCTATGCTGGAGGATTAGAGGATTTTTTGCAAACGTAGGAAGTTTATACGTGTGTATTATCTCGTCTTTCACAAACTTCCTACAAACTGAATTATTTATATGATAAGGAAGGAAACAGTAGATGAATAGCAGCAAACATTAATCAAGAACTATGTTTTTATTCGATCAGAGAGAGTTAAATCTAAATAAAGGTCGTGACATTTTTTTACTGAAGCAATTGTCTAAAATAGTCTAGGTAATTACCTACTACTCAGTTTATTTTTACCAAAGAAAATTCTGTTACCGAAAATTATTGTTGCAAGCAGGTGTCAATTTTCATTCAAACTGCAATTTAAAGAAGTTTACGATCGCAGTCTGTCTCCGCCCCTGTCTTCTTATTTCATTCACCTCAAGTGTTAATTTGAAAGCAGGTATCCATTTTCAATGACTAATATCCTTTACCTCGATGGTATACCGGTTCACGTGGCCTGCACAACCTCCATCTATTTATAGGAACCGTTTCAAGGCTTGGGATAATAGGTTACCGTTTCAATTGATACGGAGACGCGTCACGTGTGTGGGTTGACTATAATCTATATATCGACAGCAACGTAACAATAGCCTCCAACTGCTGAAGTCAACGATCAATACAAAATGAAAAACACTATAAAATCTTGTCGAGTTGTATTCATTTGTTGGTTTTCTGATCTTAATGAATTTCTTGATTTTAATTGATATTAATTTTAATTAAAGATGTATGTGAATTTAAAGGTGATTGCGATTTAACGGATGGAATGTGGAATGGAGGATGAATTTATTTTACAATTTGATTTTACATTCTTTAGTTAGCTAATTCGTTTTCTCAATATTGGGGCATGTAATCTTTGGTTACTAACATAATATTTAAGTAAGTATATTAACATTGTTCGTGCACCGCACTGATTGAGATGTCTTGGAGCGACACAAGCAAGCGAAACCGTACTGCGACCATTCATTCGTCCATACGTTCTTTGTGTTCATTTGTTCGTAAATCATCCATCGTAGCATTAGGTTGTGGAACCATCTCTTGTAAAGAAAAATGTATAATAAACGCATTTAAAGTTGGAGTCAGATTTTATCATTCATCGAACCCTGGTACCGTGAAAACTTGCGTGGAGTGTGCAGTCAGTGTCATCCCATGCTAGGGATTGACTAAGCAAACATTTACAATCACAATCGAGATTTTAATAATATTTTTTAGTATATATATTTCAGTATACCTATATATTTCAGTTGTCAAAACATTACTATTTTGTGGGGTTTTAAAATAAAATAGCAAAACAGAAACTTAGTCAGAATCTTAAAGTTGTTTTTTTTATTCTTTTTGTCCTAGACTTGTCCTTATATAGCCTGAGGCGCGAGCGCGACGACTAAAATAATAGCTTTGAAATGTATATAAAATAATCAATAGAATTGGCCTAAAAAATATTATTAAGATCTCGATTATGATTGTAAATTTATGCTTGGTCAATCCCTAGTATCAGGTGGAATGACATTGACAGCTCACTCCACGCTCACTTCGTTTTCACGGTGAGGTGGTTACAGAATCGCACTGCTGGGTCGAAACATGGTGACCACGACGTGATCAAGCCAAAAATCAAGAAGATTCTGCGCAGCTATCGGCATATTTCAAATTGCATCGTCATTACCTAAAACGGACTGTGTAGGTACTCGACGCACACGGATTGGAAATACGTTGCCTAGCCGGTGAATTTAATCTTTAATTTGAACATCGTTAAATAATCAAATTTAAAAAGAGATTGGTTTCTATAACCTGAGACCGCTAGATAATCTCGATTGGACAGCCCATTTATTAGTGCCAAGGAAATACGATTGGAGCTAAAACTCATCGCCAGGAGATCATTCTAGAGGCACCATGTAGCCCAGCCGGTCAGCTATATTGTAAATTAGGTGCGCCGCAGCCAGGGAAGCCAGGAAGGGAAGTGATCCATCCTTTATTTTGTCTGTTATTTTCCCATATTTCCTGTCCTCTATTTGCTTGGAAATTCTGCTGATTTTTTTCATTATTCAACTTTTATACGAATGTCAAGCTAAATAGCTCATTCGTCATTAAAATATACCTAAAAATAGCTAATTCGTCATTAAAATATCACAAAAATCATTTCTAAGTCACAAGAAGTGCAGCTCATTGATTTCACAGCTACGTGCGCATGCGCAAATTGCCAGTTTAAAGCTTGTACATCTACCCTTAACAATAGTCACGTAAGGCCGCAATACTGGTCGTGCGGTCCATGGCCCTATACGGGGCCCTTGCGTGGGCGCGTTCATTGCGGCGGCGAGCCGCCCACTGCATTCAAGTAGTGGGCGTAAGTAAAGCTTATCCGGGGTTACCGCACGATTTCGGGCGAGGCGGCAAGCCTCCTTGCCGGACTGCCGCCATGGGATCTGGAGGCAATAGTAATCGCGCGCCGCGAGTGTTGCGCGGAGGCACTACGCTGGTGGTAAACTCCGCTTCCGCGGCAAATCGCGGCGGAGAAAGAGCGACTGTCGCAACCCAGCGCAGGGAACGCCACGATAGTGGCGATAAGACCTCTAATTCAAATTCAAATTCAAATTCAAAGCATTTATTTCAATTAGACCTTGTACAGGCACTTTTGAATTGTCAAAATTAAATAGTCTGTCAGTTAGTCCGCAAGTTGAAGCTAGTTGCCCATTCCAAAACGTAGATCTCTATGGAGAAGAACGGGCAAGAAACTCCATGGACACTCTTTTAAATCAAGTTATTACAAAATCCTGGGTACATTATCGTGTTGCTTCTATAAGGTCCGATCAAAATAGTTGGACAAACTTTTAGGAATCATTCAGACCATCAAAATAAAGACAATGGTAAAAATAAAAAATAAAAATAAAACTTTTCATTCATACAAATAAAATAAAAACAGCTAACAAAAATGTACTAAAAATGTTGGTTACTTAATGCATAAACGCATCCCATATTCTGATACTAAAAAGTATGCAACACGTGACTGCGTCACCGCCCGCCGCGTTCATTGATAACGTTCTCATGCCTTCTCACTCTAACATAGCCGGCGCCCGCGTCGCTCCCTTGACGTAGCCATGTGACGCAATTTCAGTTTACGTCGCGCTTCCGAGACGATAACCTGTTTTGCGAATGTCGTGTGCGAAAGTGTGAGTGTAATTATTATTACGTAGATATCACAATCGCCAACAATGCCGAATTACGCCTACTCAAATCAAGAGTACTTCGAAATGGTGGTGTGTTATCAGGAATGTAACGAAAGTTTACGACAAGCTCAAAGGCGTAGAGTAAGTGATTTCAATTAATTACTGTAAATAGGGCTGATTCTAATTTTTAACCACGCCTAATTCAGTGCTTTACTGTTATCGAACTTAAAAATAATAAAAAAAAAGATTAATAACAGTAAGTACTTACCTACATGTCTCTACTGCGAGCTTGTTTGTTTACAACTTACTGCAATAGCTTTGATTCATACCTACCTAGTTTGATAACAGTTCAGCACGCAATTGGCCAGTCCAAAGCCTGGTAAAGTGAGATGGGAAATTAGAATCTTTCCTTTTTTAAGTACCTAGGTAGCTAAACAGGTCTTAATCATGTGTGTTCGAGGACAGTTTATTCATACTCAATGGCAGCCTGTTTTCGAGTTGCGCGTAATTACTTAGTATCTTTTACTTATCCTAACAAAACTATCCTAAAAAGGCGATGGTGTAGTGAACTGAAAGTTACCATTACGATGAAATACAGAATGTAGAACTGACTGGGTATAGAGAGAGCACGCGATGCGAGCCGCGGCCCGCGGGGCAACGACCTTGCGTGTTGTACCTACTACGGCCGGGATGCGTTTATTCATGTGTGCCGACCATTTATTATTTTAGGTCAAAATAAAAAACACTTTAATCAGTGTTTTTCTTTGCTTGGATAGCTTTGGTTTGACGTACTGAACGCTGTGTTAAAATTTGACCAACTAATTTAATCGGACCTTATATATGTGAGAACAATGTAAAAAACTGGCCAAGTGCGAGTCGGACTCGCACACGAAGGGTTCCGTACCACAAGGCAAAAACGCCGAAAAAAACATGTTTGTTGTATGGGAGCCCCCCTTAAATATTTATTTTATTTTAATTTTATTATTTATTATTAAAGTTAAAATACAACTGAATATTTTGTGAATATTTCAAGTGCCTACCTGTTGCCATTTTTGATATCGAGCAAAAAAGGGCAAAAAAATCGCGTTTGTTGTATGGGAGCCCCCCTTAAATATTTAATTTATTTTATTTTTAGTATTTGTTGTTATAGCGGCAACAGAAATACATAATTTGTGAAAATTGCAACTGTCTAGCTATCGCGGTTCTTGAGATACAGCCTGGTGACAGACAGACGGACAGACGGACAGACGGACAGACGGACAGACGGACAGACGGACAGACAGCGAAGTCTTAGTAATAGGGTTCCGTTTTTATACGGAACCCTAAAAAAAGACAAATGAAGAAACAATTCAAAATATAAGATTAAAAATAAGCCTTGGCAGTTAAGAGATGACCAGTCTCAACCGACGGCACCCGTTCACGAACATGACGCGTGGATC
The DNA here is from genome assembly GCA_916614155.1 of Mesoligia furuncula. NCBI lineage: Eukaryota > Metazoa > Arthropoda > Insecta > Lepidoptera > Noctuidae > Mesoligia > Mesoligia furuncula. The sequence continues at coordinate 35,123,647 of OU744790.1, forward strand.
AGCACCACCCAGCTCAACCATTTTGTAGGGAACCGAATAATCCAACACACGCGCCACCATCGGTGAGACATTTAAGTAAGCATGACACGTTCTCAACTGCCATGCTCTTTCAAGTCAACAACAAAAAAAATTATAATAAACGGAAACATGGTTCTTACATTTACAAAAATTAAAAAAAATGCTTCTAAATTATACAAAACTATAGTTTGCAATTTATTTAAGATGTTAATATAATTTACTACCAATCAGGAAGAGGTATCTAATATTGCAGTATTCAACAATTAAAACTGGATTGAATAAAATAAAAAAGTTATGTTTGTAATGTCAGAAATATTGAAAAAGAAAAAGGGAAGCACCTCTTCCAAATATTGAAATTTTAACTAGTGAGCCCAAGTGCCTGTGGAGCAGGACCAGCATTAAGCCAAGCATTTTTATCTACGATGTAATCATCCAACTTGTAATATGCTTGTCTACATAGTTTGCGTTTAATACATGTTTTAAATTACTTCTCATTTAATTGAAGAATATCGAATGGTATTTTATTATAACATTTTACACAGTAACCCATAAAAGAAGTTTTTACTTTAGACAATCTGAAACGCGGTTGATCTAATTTGTCCCTATTTCTAGTGTTAAAATTATGCCTGTCACTTATCTTACTAAGGGCTGATTTTTCAATCATCTGATAACTTTATTCTTGAATAATTTTGAAATTTTGACAGTTATTTCATACAAAAACTGTCAAACGTCAATTTTATTCCTCGAATAAAAGTTATCTGGCGATGGAAAAATCAGCCCTAAAAAGATGTAGATTTTTTCGAACGTACATAATGTTTTCATACTTATATATATTGACTCTCTTTGAGGAGTGGCTAGAGAGGCGTCACGGCGCCCTCACCTACCGCCTGACGCAGGTCCTCACCGGACACGGATGTTTCAGGAGGTTCCTGCACATCATCAGGCGGGAGGAAACGCCCGGGTGTCACCATTGCCAGGATCGCCCAGAGGACACGGTGGAGCATACGGTGGAGGTCTGCCCCGCTTGGGCGGAGCACCGCTGTGCCTCTCGCGTCCGGCCCTGGTGCAAGCCATGGGCCGAAGCGGGAGGGAGTGGGAGGCAGGCCTTCTGCGGAGCAGTCATGCTAGCAAAGGAGGTGGCGAAATGGATGCAGGAGAAAGCCTCCCGTCCCAGTCACCGCGGGAGACGCTCCGGGCGTCGGGAGCCGCGTGACGACTCCCGGCCACCGTAGGCGCGGGTCTGCGGACGGAGAGTAATGGGTAGCTCACCGTCCGATCAGGACCAGGCCCGTGCCGGACGGCGCGTACGTGTTCCACACGCGCCTCAGCGATGTCAGCATAAAATGAAGGGGCCCCTTAGGGCCGAAGCCTGCCGGGTCAGCGGGATTGTCCGAAAGGGTTACCGCTGGCCCGGAACATAAAGGGCTAAAGAAGGAACACGGGTGGGTTTTAGTCAGTAAGAGTCTGACACTCCCTTCCGAAAAAAAAAGGTCGCAATACTGCTTATGGGAGTGACGGTACTTAGCAGTCCCTACGACTCTAAGCCCTACAAGCCCTACATGTCCAAAGGTAACAATGAACAAAGCCTAAACCGTTATATTTCTTATAAGTAATTAATGCTTAAGTAACTACACAGTCCAGTGCATTCTGTGTGTGAGTTTACAAGATTCATTGTTAAATATTTTGCTTAGATTTCGATACGATTTCAATACGCCTATGTTTTATAAGGCGATATAGAAAAAATGTATAGGTAGCTTTCTTTGGTATTGTTCGTCGAATCGTTGAGCTTCTTGAGTTTTGAGTTGCGCTGCATAGATTTCTGACAAATGCGTGTATTGACTGGACAGGTCCTTTCAATCTGTGTGGCTCTTTCCTCAAAAGACCATCTCAGACATCGATCTACATGGTCTTCATATGACCAAGATTATGTCTGGACCTTAAAAGGGACAGTGACCTCTTGAGTTTGTTTCGGCCTTTCTTCTCAGACTAGTCGGATAGGAAACGCCGACCTCATCTAGTTTTTAAAATATGATTGACGTGTAAATGTGTTTTCATCTCTCATACTCGGAAAGTAGTGTTTGTTTGATCTGAATAGCGGGTGGAAAACGCTGCTTCCCACCCTAGGGCGGGAAAGACTCATAGTAATTGCTTCCCTCCCTAGGGCGGGAATGAAATTTAAAAATAGAACTAAATTTAGTTAGGTAGTCAGCTCAGTCACGACACGACACCCTTAATTGATTATGTAAATATTTATTATGCTACCCATCAAATCTTATGAATGTGCGGAGTTGGATAAAAAGCTCATATGTTAACGCCATTAAATCTTTCATATTTAGTGCACAAGTCAATAATTTACCTTGAATAAATTCAACATACATAGGTACGATAATCGCCATTTTGATGTCAGTTGTGGTCGAGGCTAAAAAACATAAAAATTGGGGATTTCGAACATTCTGACTTTACCATATGGGGCTGTGAATATACATCATTTAATTATTTGACGAATTTATCCATACTTTAAGGTAAATAAGTAGTGGTAATGAAGTTTTTTTGATATCTAATGTCGAAGTTTCGCGCCAATCGTGTGTGTTTACATTTTTACTTTTCACAAATTTCACACACACACAGATGTAGATAAGATTTAAAATGTGACAAATGTTATTGATAATATTATAAACAACACGAAAATGTCCAGGTATTAACGTAATTCAAACACAGGTTCAATAATACGTATTAATCATTACCGCTACTCAATTTGCGTTCAAAATCGCCGACCATTATTGTTTTTTTTTATTGCAATGATGTGTGAAAGCGATTATTCCAAACAATTTTTTTTTTATTTCGATTGACTCGAGTAATTAATATGACGAATGTAATCGATATTTGAAAATAAAATAAAATTATTTTAAGCAGTAAATACAATAAGCATTGTTTATAATAATGATTTATGCTTTTCTAATATCATTTCAATCTCTTCTAATATCTTGTCAATAACAGACAGGCCATAGGTACCTCATTCACTGAATTTAGCGCCGAAATGCTTCTATAATTGAATTTATATTCGGAATGCGCTCGCTGTTTAAAATTATTTTAATTTATTGGACAATTATTTATTGTGGATTTATTTTTGATACTTTCTAATAGTTTACTACAGAATTCCCAGTAAACATTTTCAGGTAGGCTTACCAGAAGTTTTTTTGAGAATTATGATTATTAATTAATTCTATAGATTGGATATTCTGCAAACACTTTACATTTCAATACATTTTGTTACCTAGTTTAAAGAGTTTTTATTCAGTTTCTACAATCTTTTTTTATTTTTTTTATTGCGAGTATCGATTAGGCTGTATGCAAGTTTTGAATCGAAATAAGAAAGTTGGGTGGACGGTCAGCACTAAAAAAGTGTCACGTCGCAACACAATTTTTAGTAATTTTTATCAAGATTATCGTGTTTTCTAAGTAATTTATGAAAAATGGTAAAAGTAAGAATGCAGACAGAATACAAGCATAATACAAGCGGGACGGCCCGCGGTGGTGACACAGAATCTACTCATGTGTGCGGTTCCATACTTCAAATTTAAAAAAGACTAATAAATAGGTACCTATTATTCATGTTCAATTATCAATAAGTATTTTAGAAAAACTACTATTTTTTACTTTCCTTAAATTCGAAATGAAAAGTAGAGTGTTTAACGCGGGTGAAAGTCATCAATTCCCACTCGGACTATAGCCGCCCTCGCTGCGCTCGGGCGTCTAAATGCCTCGTATGGGAATTGATTCCTTCCGACCCTTGTATAACAATCTACTATTTCATCTCTTATACTCGGAAAGTAGTGTTTGTTTGATCCGAATAGAGGATGGAAAACGCTGCTTCCCACCCTTGGGCGGGAAAGTCTCATAGTAATTGCTTCCCTCCCTAGGGCGGGAATGAAATTTAATAATAGAACTAAATGTAGTTAGGTAGTCAGCTTAGTCAGACATACGACACCCTTAATTGATTGTGTAAATATTTATTATGCTACCCATCAAATCTTATGAATGTGCGTTAATTAGGAGAGTTGGATAAAAAGCTCATATGTTAACGCCATTAAATCTTTCAGATTTAGCGCACAAGTTAATAATTTACCTTGAATAAATTCAACATACATAGGTACGATAATCACCATTTTGATGTCAGTTGTGGTCGAGGCTAAAAAACATAAAAATTGGGGATTTCGAACATCCTGACTTTACCATAATGGGGCTGTGAATATACATCATTTAATTATTTGACGAATTTATCCATAGTTTAAGGTAAATAAGTAATGGTAATGAACTTTTTTTTGATATCTAATGTCGAAGTTTCGCGCCAATCGTATGTGTTTACATTTTTACTTTTCACAAATTTCACACACACAGATGTAGATAAGATTTAAAATGTGACAAATGTTATTGATAATATTATAAACAACACGAAAATACCCAGGTTTTAACGTAATATTCAAACACAGGTTCAATAATACGTATTAATCATTACCACTACTCAATTTGTGTTCAAAATAGCCTACCATTATTGTTTTTTTTTATTGCAGTGATCATTCGTCGTTCGAACTTTGCTCTAAGTACAGTCTGTGACAACCGCTACAACAATAATTTAAAAAAAGTTATTAGAACGCTCAATATAAGGCAATTTTTGTGGCTAATTTAATTGATTAACTTCAGTGTTGCATAATTCAATAAAGTGTTCATGTAATAAACAATTTTACATCCAAATTTCGATCAAAAACAGTGAAATACTACTGACTTATTAGTGTTTGTGTGTGGGTACTTGATCTAAACTACGACACTGTGAACAAGGTAACTCATTAGTAACGAGTTATTGTTTCGCTAAAGTAAATGAGCTTTAAAGTTCAGATCCTTAATTTCGAAGTGACTCTCTAAGTACGATTGGTCGAGTGGCCGGGGGCTCTTTTTGTCAAACGAGCTGTGCACGGCGCGACCCTAGTTCGGATCCTGCTAACTGCAAAAATTTTAGTAATTTGTGAATATTTGCAAATTGATTATTTCTTCTCTATTGAGCAAAATATTAAAGTCTGAGTTCAATAAAATGCTCCGTTCACCTGATAATAAGTTTCATTCGGATACTGACCTACACAAAGCTTCTGGAACAAGCGGTGATTCGAGTGGGTCGACGCGCAAACGTAAACAACCGGATTCGGAATGGTCAGAGGCAATTAATACATTGGCAATGGAATTTAAGAATACCCTTAATGAATGGCGACGCGACTTGGATAGTAGCATTAATAAGATATGTGACAGCGTAACTTCTATTAAAGACGAACTATCAACAATTACACAGACCACAACGGAAATTAAAAATGACATTCAATCTTTGCGTGGCGAGCAATCTGTTATAAAACATAATGTTTCTCAACTAGAGACTAAATATAATGATCTTTCGCAAGAGATTGACCGTCTGAAGGACTCGATTCGATTTGCTGGTGATGAACAGTCTGATATTTCGAAAAAAGTTGGTCAATTTAGTAAACAGATTCATGAGTACACTGACTCTAAACATGTGATATCACACCTTGTTGCTAAAATTGATTCCCTAGAACAGAGCGCTCGAGACTGCAACATCGAAATTTGTAACATCCCCGAAAGGCGTAATGAAGACCTGGTTACACTTATGATCAATATTGGTTCCGCCATAAAGTGCAGCTTAAAGCAGAGCGACATTATGTCAATACACCGGGTTCCACACGCCCACCGAGATAATGATAAACCCAAGAATATTATTGTGAAACTGACCTCACGCATATTACGGGATAACATTCTTAGCGCTCAACGTTTATATAAGGGGCTCAATACAGAAAAACTGGGCTTGTCAGGTACGTCTTTTCCTATTTATTTGCACGAACATCTGACTTTAAAAAACAAGAAGTTGTTTCGTGAGTGTCGAGATGCAGCCAAAGCGAATAATTACCGGTTCTTATGGGTCAAGCACGGAACCATCCTCGTTCGTGAGAAAGAGGGAGCAAAGTCATTCGCAATTAGATCTCCAGAAGACATTGCTAAGATCAAGCCCGGCCTGTCGACCCCCATTCCCGAGATCACAGAATGAGCGTATCCACGTAAAAGTCATCACTCTGTATATTTTTTTCGTAGTTTTTAGCGCTTTAAGGCTTGTAATGTTATTCCTGTGTTGTTTATATGCAATCAAGATATATCTAAATTGCTTACTCCCTCTCGCTGGTCATTTTGTCTATAGGGTGTGGAAAGAGGCGTTTGTTTTTGTTTATGTTTGTATATATTCATCAAAATATAATCAGTTGCTTAGAGTGCAGTTTGTTAACTCTGTCTTTATAATCTCTACTCAACTGTTCAGGTATATTTCAGTATGTATTTTTTTAATGTATAATTGTTTCTTAGATGTTAGCTATGTCGGTAAATGTTATTGCAGACTATTATGCTGTCTCACTGCTTGGTATTGGAGATTTTTGTTAGTATTTAAGTTTTTCTTACAGATTTGTTTGCGTGTCTTGCTGCATTCGGTCAGATCAAAATATGTTGCTCTTTTGTTATTTATTGATGAAACGTATAATGCTGGCTTGATATCTTTTTGTAAAATTAAATATTTCAATGGCTGATAATTTGGTTATTTATTATCAAAATTGTCGTGGGATCCGCACTAAACTGCACATTTTATACATGAATATTTTATCAAATTGCTACGACATTATAGTACTCACAGAAACCTGGTTGACACCTGAAATATTTGATAGTGAGTTCATTGATTCTCGTTACGTGGTACATAGGTGCGATCGAGACCGTACGGCCACGAATAAAAAAGACGGAGGTGGCGTCCTGGTTGCTGTATTGAGGGGATTGCGCTCTGTAAGAATGGTTCCTCGGTTTGCTCTGGAAGCTGACTTGGAGCACGTCCTCCTTAGATTTCCCAGTTCGACTAGAGGGAAGAACCAAATTGTCGGGGCGGCCTACATACCTCCTAAAACACCTGAATCCATTTACGTTCAATATTTTGATCTTTTACAACCTCTACTTGATGATACTAACGTAGAGCAATTTTATCTCCTGGGCGATTACAACTTACCTAATATTGACTGGATTCCCTATAATAATAATGGATCGGTATCGGGGTTAGTTTGTAGTGGCAATTCTTCGATTAGTGGACATCTTAGTGTATTTATGTCTTTCCTTAACGCTCAGCAGTACAACACTATCAACAATCCGACTGGGAAATTGTTAGACTTGGCCATCAGTAACAATGAATGCTCTGTTCTCCCTCCCACGGACTATTTACTGCAACTTGACAAACACCACCCTCCATTCTGTTTATTAATACCGTTTAAACCCCCCCATACAAACATGATTCGAAAGTCTTTGAAAAGATTCAACTATTATAAAGCTAATTACGAGAAGATAAATGAGGAATTAAGTAAAATTAATTGGACTGAGCAGATTGGTTTGGAAAACTCTGTAGATGTTGCAGTAAATAAGTTTTATAATATAATTTTTAGCATAATTAAATCTAACGTTCCACTCGTCAATTCTAAATCCTCGAAATTTCCGCTTTGGTTTTCACCATCGCTGATACATATTTACAAAAACAAGTTAAAAGCCTGGGTTAAATGGAAGGTGTATCACAATATCTCTGATTATGAACAGTTCTCACTATACAGATCTAGATTCCATATTGAATGCAATTCCTGCTACATAAAATACATGGAATCAGTTGAGGACGGCATTCGCAGTAATGTTAAATACTTCTGGACGTACATTGCTAATCGGAAGTCTTGTTCTGGTATACCTTCTGACATGAAATACAAAGACCAAAGTACCAATGACCCCGAAGAAATCTGTAACTTTTTTTCTGATTTCTTTAGTTCAGTTTATGAACAATCCTCGATGAGAGGTATTTCTTCGAGTGGGGATTCTGATCGCAATTCCCTCATCAGTAAGATAGAGCTAAGCACGAATGAGATACTGACGGCACTTAATTCTTTAGACTCAACTAAGGGTCCAGGCCCTGACGGTCTTCCAGTCACGTTTCTCAAAGCTACCGCTAAACATGTTTGCACTCCTATACATATTTTGTTTAATAAATCACTGGCACAAGGAATTCCCCGAGGTATGGAAGAGTGCGAACATAACACCAATATATAAATCGGGCTCTAAGCAGGATGTTGAGAACTATCGTCCTATATCCATTATGTCAGCCCTGCCGAAGCTTTTTGAGAGATTAGTCCACGATAAAGTATATCCTGTCCTTCATCACAGTATAATCCAACAACAACACGGATTTGCAAAGAAAAGATCAACTACCACAAATTTGGTGGCATTTATGGATTATTTGTTCAACAACATGGATTCTCGTGTTCAAGTGGATGCCATTTACACTGACTTTCGAAAGGCGTTCGACAGGGTTGATCATGAGTTGCTAATAAGTAAAATTTCATTTAACGGTATACGTGGTGATCTACTCCGATGGTTCTCTTCATATGTCACTAACAGAACTCAAAGGGTCGTAGTTAACGGTTTCAGATCTGCTACAACTATTAGTGTAACTTCCGGTGTACCTCAGGGTTCGATTCTGGGACCCCTTTTATTTATCTTATTTATAAACGACATTGACACATGTTTTAGAAATTCTAAAGTCTTGCTCTATGCTGACGATCTCAAAATTTTTAGGCCCATCAAAAATTTGCAAGACAGCATACTATTACAGGAAGATCTGGATCGCTTCAGTGAATATTGCAAATATAATAAATTGCAACTGAGTCTGTCGAAATGCTGTTGTATCAGTTTCACGAAAAATAAGAATGTTTTCAAGCACCCATATTCTTTGGATAATACGTCACTATCAAGGGTGTCCCTTATTCGTGATCTTGGTATTCTCCTCGACGATAAACTTCACCTTGATGCCCACATTAACAAAATTGTAAATAATGCCTATCGGATGTACGGTTTTGTGATGAGATCTGCGAAGGAGTTTGTGCGCCCCTCTACCTATTTATATTTGTATAAGTCTCTGATCAGATCACAGCTCGAATACGCAGTGCCAGTGTGGAATCCCTTTTACAATAAATATTCAGAAAGTATTGAAAGAGTTCAAAGAAAATTTTTAAAAGCCATGCATTACCGTTGCTTCCACAAAGATTTATCTTATGATTATTTGCTTAAGAAGTATAAATTACTTGACCTAAAATCAAGACGCACTCTCCTAGAGACGGTATTTTTGTTTGATTTGTGTAGCAATGTATATGACTGTATTGATATTCGTAATAAAATAAGTTACATAGTTCCTAGAACGACAGTAGGTCGCGGGGTGCGCGCACGGCCGCTGTTTGCAGTTACCTCTTGTCGCAGTAACGCAGGTATGCGGGCACCCTTGCGGCGACTTACTAATAATTACAATAAAAAATTCTATCATATCGATATGTTTGCTCTTTCTGCTGGTAGATTCAAGGATACTGTACTCAAAACACTTAGTCACCATTCATTTTAATTTTTTAATTTAAGATTTGCATGCCTTCTGAGTTTTTGCTGTTTGCTAAATTTACTTTTGTTTTACTTTTTAACACAAGAAATGTTAAATGTTAACTTAAGTTATTGTTGTAGGTTTTAGTTTTAGTTTAATTAGCATGGTTTGTAAAGATTATTATTTTTTGTGTATTCCGTGGAAAATGTTGTTGGTTACACATTTGGCCGTATCTTATTGTATTTTTTCGTACAAAATGTAATGTGTCACTGTTTGTTTTCCCAAATAAATAAATAAAATAAAAAATAAAATGTGTGAAAGCGATTATACCAAACAATTTTTTTTTTTAATTTCGATTGGCTCGAGTAATTAATATGACAAATGTAATCGATATTTGAAAATAAAATAAAATTATTTTAAGCAATAAATAGGTACAATAAGCATTGTTTATAATAATGATTTATGCTTTTCTAATATCATTTCAATCTCTTCTAATATCATGTCAATAACAGACAGGCCAATAGGTACATACTTCATTTACTGAATTTCGCGCCGAAATGCTTCTATAATTGAATTTATATTCGGTATGCGATTGCTGTTTAAAATTATTTTAATTTATTGGACAATTATTTATTGTGGATTTTTTTTTAATACTTTCTAATAGTTTACTACAGAATTCCCAGTAAACATTTTTTAGGTAGGCTTACCAGAAGTTTTTTTGAGAATGATGATAATTAATTAATTCTATGTATAGATGGATAATATAAGAGGTTATTCTGCAAACACATTCATTTCAATACATTTTGTTAGTTTAAAGAGTTTTTATTTAGTTTCTACAATTTTTTTTCTTGCGAGTATCGATTAGGCTGTATGCAAGTTTTGAATCGAAATAAGAAAGTTGGGTCAGCACTAAAAAGTGTCACGTCGCAACACAATTTTTAGTAATTTTTATCAAGATTATCGTGTTTTCTAAGTAATTTATGAAAAATGGTAAAAGTAAGAATGCAGACAGAATGATAATAATACGGGCCCTAGTAAGCGGAACGGCCTGCGGTGGTGACACAGAATCTACTCATGTGGCGGTGACGTGGTGTGTTCCATAGGTACTTCAAATTTAAAAAAGACTAATGAATAGGTACCTATTATTCATGTAATTATTATCAATAAATATATTAGAAAAACTACTATTTTTTTACTTTACTCAAATTCGAAATGAAAAGTAGAGTGTTTAACGCGGGTGAAGTCATCAATTCCCACTCGGACTATAGCCGCCCTCGCTGCGCTCGGGCGTCTAAATGCCTCGTATGGGAATTGATTCCTTCCGACCCTTGTATAACAATCTACTATTGTGCAAACCTACTTACAAAAATAAAATCATTTATCATTAACACATATACATAATATACAATAATGTTACACAAAAGGTTAGACTTTGATTCTGTAACATTATTGTATATTATGTTACATTTAGAAGAGTTTTTATTTTAAAACAGTGTTAAAAACACTTATTACGGTTACAGTTTGAGTCCCTGCCTATTGGCTATGGATATATTTCTCTGTCTGGTACAGTTTCGTCTATGAAACCAATTTTAACTGTCACAGTGTAGGCTTGCTACCTAGGAAACTCTAGAGCAAAGACTACAATATAATGCGCTCTAGAGTGTTGCTGCTGCAAGTCTGCGACCTTGGCCGGTTTTTTAAATTGGTGTTTCTAAGGATAAGGTTGGATTGGTTGGGGGATTGTTTTTTTTAAGGATTCAAGATCAAGGTATTGTATAGGTATGTATTTAAATATTAAATATAATTTTTACACTGAGATGATAAAATGTGCTACGCCGTAGTATATTTTCAATGTTTTTTTTGTTTATTATTTCAAAATTACTGCTAGAGTTGCAGAGATTTCGTGTGTTAATAATAGCCTCCCGACCAATTTCGATCACGGGGGCAAAGCGATTAGCAAAGTACGCAGGAGATATTATAGTGCACAAGTGTGTGCGTAAACACAGGTGCACTCTCTGTTCTTTTACTCTCATAGTCCGATGTGATGGCAACCCGGTACGACTGGAGAGAGATTAGGCGCAGGACCAACAGCTACTTATACATGCTTTCTGAGGCACGCACGTATTAAAACCGCAAACTTCCCAATTCCGGACTGTTACTAAGAAATTCCTAATAGAAAACCCAATAACACTTTGTCCGACATAGGAATCGAACCCAGGAACCCCACGCTCAATTTGTGCATGGTACCTATAGATAAAACCTTTTATTTTATAAAGTCACAAGCCATGTGCCCGATGGGGTTACCTATCGGCAAAAATACTAATATACTACCATACTTTCATCCCCTATTTAAGGGGGAAGCGCTACGGTAGCCCGCGAAATTCTAATTTTCTTACGTTTTTTGCAATTTGCTGGTCAGTATTAAGTTGTACGTTGACTAAAATATGATTCGCGGCCGTAACAAATATGTATTTACAGAATTATAATAATTACAATCAGTAGTAATACAACTTGTTAAGTTAGTATAATCCCCAAATGTCAAGATTTCATGAAATAGTCATTCTTGGGGATTACTAATGGTCTTAGTGAGTTGTGTTGATGACTTTAATTATTATAATTCTGTAAATACATACCTATTTGTTACGGCCGCGAATCATATTTTAATTAACGTACAACTTAATACTGACCAGCAAACTGCAAAAGGCGTAAAAAAAAATGAATTTCGCGGGCTACCCTGGAGCTTTCGCCTTAACGCCTTTAAGAAACAATTTTTTTAAATCCAACTCTTTGCTCACTATGTCTATAAAATAAATTTTCTGGTTTTATAAACCAACAGCTGTGCCATGTCCAGCCTTTTGAGTAATTTAGGTGCTACGTCAAAGAGAAATGTTTGTTACGTATAAATATTGATGTTACGAGTACACCAAAGATAAATAACCGCGCGGTACGCCAAACAGTTACGCCAAAGATAAATATAATATGTAACGTGTAACTACAAATTTCTAACATTTCTTTCTATTTTTAGTTTTTATTTATGAGTTAGTTTTTATTTATAAATGCTTAATTTCTTTGATAAGCAAGATGACTGCTACAGAGCGGACCGAGCATATTTTTTTAAATATTAGTTCTACAACGTTATTTTTAGTATATGCGATACCTGAATATAGTTTGTTCAGAATAAGTAACTGAATCGATTCCAAAATTTTTAACCCATGTTATATTTTGTCCCGAAAATATTTAAAAAAGGTTAAAAGTTGGACACCGAGCAACACTATGTAGGTTATCCAATCTCCGCGCCGAACGGTTAGGTACCTAGGTACTATTATCAATGAGCGCTAAATGGCGCGGCGCGAGCGGCGCGGGTGAGCATGTTTTTGTACGGACTAATAGGTAACCTAACAAGTTTATAACTTTTTGATTTTTCATGATACAGTTTTGAAATTTTGTACATACGAGTATATTCTTTACATAAAAATACTAGACACGTGTTTCGGGTTTCGCATATACTAAATATAATGTTGTAAAGCGTTTAAGAAGTACTCGAGTAAAATAACTCCCACCTAATTCCAATCATGGTTAAAAATAAGAAGTCAATTAATTAGTTATTATTCTTTGTAATTTAATTCATCAGAACTAAGCTAACAATAAAATAAAAAAGAGTGAAGCAGCTACTGTGTCAAATGCTTCTTTTGAGAAAAATTATCAATGTTGGTATTTCTAAATTCCAATATATACCTACTTAATCAAATCTTATTAAAACTTAAAACTCATGTAAGAATTCTATGTCCGCCCGAGGCTGTTTCGGATTAAAATTGTTTTTTTGTTAATAGTTGGTACCGTTTATACTTTCATATGTATTTAGAAAGAAGCTGTTATTTTGACATTACAAACAGACACTTAAATTTTATTTATTTGAGGGTAAAAGTATAGATGTAATGGGTAAATAATTTGTTTTAAACGCCTGATTGATGACCGTAATGCTGTTCCATAAATTCATGTGAATACCTGAAAAACATATAAATTAGCTGTCAATGTTTTTAAGGATTACAAAAGACGGCCAAAAACAATCATTAGCAGTCATGGGGACTGCCGACAGAAGAGAAAACTTAAAACTATGAAAAAACAGTGTCTTGTTTTTAATTTTAAATTTTTGAACATATACAACACTAGCTTCCGCCCGCGGCTTAGCCCGCGAGGTATGTCAATAAAAACAATCATAATTATGTCCTCTTCCAGGATACAATCTATCTCTCTGCCAAATTTTATCGAAATCCGTTCAGTGGTTTAGGCGTGAACAGATAACGTACAGACAGAGTTACTTTCGAATTTATAATATTACTAGCTTTTGCCCGCGGCTTCGCTCGCGAGGTAAGTCGATAAACACAATCCTATGTCCTTCCCCGGGATGCAATCTATCTCTCTGACAAATTTTATCAAAATCCGTTCAGTGGTTTAGGCGTAAAAAGGTAACATGCAGACAGACAGAGCCTTTCGAATTTATTTAGTATGGAAATTGGATTGGCTTCAAAATTATTCAGATGTGATTGATGTGTGTTCCGCAATTAGGCTGCAGGTCAGTCAAGCGAACTTATAAGATTGTCCCTCTACAAAAATCGCTCAACGTCCCAAAATAAGTCTTCACTTGAAAAATTGCATTGGAATGTGAATATACCAAATAAATAATATCAAGCTTATTTTTTCTTAGACAATACATTTCTGAACTTTTTAACCCTTCCTCGTGCCAGATCGACTATCGGTATATCGAAGTGCTGAAGTGTCTGTACGAAAACGCCACTATATCAGTCTGACTCCAAGATCAGACCTCGAAACCTTCCTTCTGCAGCAAGGTGTGAGACGAGAGGGAGACGTTATCTCTCCGAAACTGTTCACCGCTGCACTGGAGGACGTCTTCAAGGTTCTGGACTGGAAAGGGGCTGGCATCAACATCAATGGCGAGTACATAACTCACCTTCGGTTTGCTGATGATATCGTAGTCATGGCTGAGACTATGGAGGACCTCAGTACAATGCTCGATGACCTCAATAGAGCCTCCGAAAGAGTGGGTCTTAAAATGAACATGGACAAAACGAAGGCCATGTCAAATGCCCATGTAACACCCACTCTCATAAAGATCGGAGACACTACACTCTAAGTCGTGGACGAGTATGTTTACCTAGGACAAACTGTCCAGTTAGGTAGGTCTAACTTCGAGAAAGAGGTCAATCGACGAATCCGACTCGGCTGGGCAGCGTTCGGGAAGCTACGCAATATCTTCTCGTCTCACATACCTCAGTGTCTCAAGACAAAAGTCTTTGACCAGTGCGTGTTGCCAGTGATGACTTATGGCACTGAAACGTGGACGTTCACAATGGGCCTTATACGAAGGCTAAAAGTCACCCAAAGGGCAATGGAGAGGGCTATGCTTGGAGTTTTCCTGCGTGATCGAATCAGGAATGAGGAGATCCGCAGGAGAACCCAGGTAACCGACATAGCTTGAAGAATTGTCAAACTTAAGTGGCAGTGGGCAGGGCACATTGCTCGCAGAACAGATGGCGGATGAGGCCGAAAGGTTCTGGAGTGGCGACCGCGTACTGGAAGACGTATTGTTGGAATGCCTCCCATAAGATAGACCGACGACCTTCTGAAGGCCGCAGGAACCCGTTCGATGCGAGAAGCACAGAGCCGGTCGAAGTGGAGGTGCTTGGGGGAGGCCTATGTCCAGCAGTGGACGTCTTTCGGCTGAAATGATGATGATGATGAATACATTTCTATGGAGATATGCTTGGAAAGCGCAGTCTTTTTCGTTAAAGGGCTTACATGACCTAAGGCGCGGTCACTGTCGGTCTGCATAGAGAAGAAAGAGAAGCACGATGACACAACGTTTTTAATTTATTGCAAAATATGAAGCAATTATTTAATTACAAAAAATCTATTGTTAAAAAATTACAACACTAGTATTTTAGTATGTTGCTTGTAGAATAATCTGACAAAAAATCAGAATGATATTTAAGAGGTATCTTCATGATTTTTTTTCTATTGTATCAAATTAGTTGTATTATGTTTTCAACACACTATCTACCTAGCATATATCCTGAAGAATATCATACATTTTTCTGATTTTGTTTACTGTAGTCGTTCATATACTTTTATTGTTTCTAAAACTTGCGTTTTTTGTGTTTAGGCCATGTGATTAATTTCATAGATAAATCTAGTTTTTATTCGGTTAGATACAAAACCACAAAGGCCACAGATTAAAATTGGAATAATGAGGTAATCTACGGGGTAACTACGTACCTAAGACACTAACAACAACAGTAACACTAACAGTAGCAATGGCTTTCATTTTGACAGTTGAACAATATCTGTTCATTGCGTTATTTACGTTGACAAATTTTTCGAACACAAATGAAGCATTGATTGGAAATGTGTTTAGCAAGGTTGGGGGTTGACGATAATAAGTACACTTTATACAGATTCTAGACAAAATATCAAAGGCGAAACAAGAAAATTCATTGTTTTCTGATAAAAATAATCAAATGGTTTGCGTATCAGACGTAATTTTGAGTAATGTACTGACGCCAGCACATCAAGCTACTACAATATATCAAACTTTAATAGATTTTAACCTTTATTGCTAAAGCATTAGAAGTTCAAAGTTGATTGGGTAAATTTTACAGTTTCGGGTAGCTTGATTTGCTGGCGTCTGTACATCACTGTTGTTTGATCAAAGAGTTCTTTTCGTTATGATAAGAACCTAAGTGGGAAATATACTTTCAATCACAATCCGAAAGGTTATGAAGGAAATTACCAATTCATTGCTACATTAGGATCCAAAAATAAATACCGCCATGGTTGTTGTGAATATTTGATCTCTGTTAGACAATCAAAAGAGACTTTAGTTCCCGTCACTTTTTTTTTACAACAGTTACACTGGACCCCTCCAATGCTGATTTAGATCTATACGTCAAGAAGAAGTTTCGATACTGCGGAATTTCAACGGGTGTTTCTCCGGGTAGACCGCAGTTCGTCAGTGTTTCTATAATCTTCTCTAAATTTAAACCCTTCATTTCGCAAAGTTCAGTTATCAATTCCATCCATTCGGTGAAATCTATTTCCGATTTGCTGAAAACGAAAAAAAAAAGTAAGTATCAAATGTATTATCGTTGTAGGTAGCCGTTGTCAAGTACCTACTGACTTACAAAAGTTGTGCCGTTGTTAAACTCTTAATTAACTTCCTTTGTTATTTTAACAAATTGGATTTATCGAATTTAACTAATTTAAATTAAACTCGATCTGCTCCAGAAAGAAAACCAAAAATAAAAAGAATGTTCAAAGATACCGACTTCCGAAATTAAAGTAATTTTTCAATATGTAGGGTTTTTTTCACTATTTTTACTGTCCCATACAAATTCGTCTCCACTACTTGCTATGTAAACAACAGCGACATGACGTTGTATAACATCATCGACATACAGCTAGTGGATTAAATATTTATAATGAGAAGATAACTCAAAAACTACCCAAGCCAAGTTAATAGAATTTTATAGGACCACTTCGGAAAAATACTCAAAATCAGGTTACAATTTACAACATATCGCTGAGCATAACTACGTTTAAAAATATATATACAGGCAAACACAGCTACCCTCCTCGTTTTTTGAAGTCGGTAAAAAATTATTTCAAATGAAAGTATTGTTGAGCTCATTAAAAAAAATTTGGTAAAAAAAAAATACCAGAATTTATTAAATATTATTCCGGTATCAGTCATTGTAATCTTCCTGTCATCGATGAGGTTCGCTTGTCGTAACCAATAGTCGTTGTTCCACAGGGTGATGGTTTCACCAGATCTCGTCTTACTTTCGAAAAGTTTGGCGAAGGCAGCGAACTGGCTATCAATTGTGGCCTGTTCTTCCTCCATCGTGGGGGTTTAAGACTAAAAAAAACATGGTTTTCTCTTAGATTTTTAGTTAAACGGGGTTAAAGTTACCTGTGGCAGGTTAATACTAATTTCTATTGCTAAATGACTGAAAAAAAACTGGCCAGGTGCGAGTCGGACTCGCACACGAAGGGTTCCGTACCACAAGGCAAACACGCCGAAAAAACCACATTTCGACGGCGAAGTGCCAATACCTCCTAACTGACAAAGTCAAAAATTTACACAAACTGAAAAAAACGTTCAAAAATAGACACGTTGCGTTGGTTTAGTTGGGTTGTTAACTTTTTAATTGAATGCTGTTGCAACTAAAAATACACTTCGGCGATTCACTAAAACATGCGAATAACGCCATTAAATTCAAAACGATAAAAAGTGAATTTCTCAAGAAGTGTCAGTTAGGAGGTATTGGCACTTCGTCGTCGATTTGTTGTATTCAGCCCTCCTTAAATATTTATTTTATTGTTTTTTTTGTATGTCTGTGTATTTATTTAATTTACACTACCGTTTTGTTTAAGGATTTATAAATATTTAAAAATGTAATTTATATGTACCATTTATTAAAATAAAAAGAAAGAAATAATAAATAATAAATAAAAAAAATATTTTATAAGAAATTTTAATTGTATGAGTTGAAACTATTGGCTAGAATTATTTCTGAAATAAAGAATTAAAAAAAGAAGGGAAGGGAGGCCTTTGCCCTGCAGTGGGACAACACAGGCTCATAATAATAATAATAAAGAATTATTACTTCTGTTTTTAGTAACAGAAATACATCATCTGTGAAAATTTCAACTGTCTAGCTGTCACGGTTCGTGAGATACAGCCCGGTGACAGACAGACAGACAGTGGAATCTTAGTATACGGAACCCTAAAAACGGATGCTATTTTAATTAAACTGATTCGATGCTGGGTGTTTCAATGTTTAACGTTCGTGTGAGTGTTCATTTACAAAATGTAGACAGGTTGTTTGTCGGCATAAGTATTAATAATAATGCGGTCAGAAACAGCTTGTAATGACGTGAAACTCAATATCAGAGCCAGCGATGCGGCCTGCCCCGAAAATCAAAATGTTAGTAAACATTTATGCTTTAAATAGACCAGTGCTCGAGCTTCTGTCGGTAAACCTAATGGACATTTTCTATTAATTCGGAAATTGGAATACGGGTAAGTACCTAGTACCGTATATCAATATCCTGTAATGTAAACTAATGTAGTAGATACAATCATTTCCTATACTTAATTTAAAAATGTCAGACGACGATTCCCGTATTTTTTTAGAAGGTTTCCTATTTTAACTGGAGTTATCCGAATTTGCCTGTTTTAGAATCAATTGGTGAAATTAGTGTATATTTTAGGGGAAATAACGGTTTAAAACACGATAAATTGTAAAAAAAAAAACGGAAACACTATCGATTGCTTCCGAATTTTTTTACCGTTTTTCGTTTCATTTCCTCTTATTATGATAACGTAACAGTATTTTAGAGGGAATTTAACGGTTGGATTTTTGAGTTTAATTTTTATTTAAATTAAACTCAAAAATAGTAAATCGGGCTAATCGGCTAGCGCTATAATCTCTCGTAATTTAATTCATTTTCGAAAAGTTATTATTTTTATGCAGTCATTCATCATCATTTCAGCCGAAAGACGTCCACTGCTGGACATAGGCCTCCCCCAAAAGGGGGGGGTTTGCCATAATCGCCACGCTTGGCAGGCGGGTTGGCGATCGCAGTATGGTATGGTGGTGGAATGCATAGAGAACGCTGCTGCCCATTCTCCAGTTCCTTAGTCGCCTTTTACGACACCCACGGGAAGTATGGGGTGGTGCTATTCTTTAAATCCGGCACCACACAGACAATTTTTATGCAGTAAGATGACATATAATTGTGTCTTGCAACACATTACAAATTATTATCGATAAAATTATAGTCATGTGCGAGTCATGTTTTTTAATAAATTATAGCTGTGGTGGGAGTAGTTACGTCACTTGACTTACAGCAATTTTTCCTTTTGTTTTGTAGCTGTCAATATTTATATCTTCATGAGCGGTGGCAAAAGAAAATGGTTACAGTATAAGTGAAACAGTAAGACTATTTTTAGCCCATTCTACTTAATAAAAATCTGAGATTCAGGATTTTTGAAAATCAGCCATTACAGGAGTTAATTGTAGTGGATGAAAGTTTGTATGGACAATACCACCGTTACACGGCTTGCTTGAAGAAATTCTTAAATTCACTGATAGACAACGCGCAGCTTAAACCGTTGGCTCTAGAAGCATAGAATTTTGCAAAAGAGTTCCTTTTATAACGAACGAAATACAACTTTGATATTTTCTCAAAATCAAAATTATATTTTGCGTGACTTTTGGGATACCCAGTAGAACCACAGCAATTTTAAACCTTCACCTTACTACCGCAAAACCATGTTTATCTGTATCATGTGTCTACCTTCTGCCCGTGATTTCGAACGAGTGGAAATCGTATAACTCCATTCTAGACTAAAATAACAGTCACATTTTATAATATTTCCCTTTACATACGTTGGTAGTTTTGCTCTCAGCAGCTAAACTAATTAGAGAGGTAGGCCTAGTGACGTGAGCATAGGACGTAGGTACAGTTGTCTGAGAGAAGCAGCTAGTTCTGAGGTCGAAATCCGCAACCTTCAATAGCAATTTATTCTAATAATGAAGCTGAAAAGTTGTTTTTTAAAACAAAAAACAACTTTTTCAACAACTTGACAAAAAATTATTTCTGTGACTAAACACTTTTTTTTTTTCAAATCCTACAGGTAGTCCCACAATAATTTCTGGGACTACCTGTTGGATTTGAAAAAATCTTTTTGTATTTTGGTAGCCTAATTCCTGAAAACATGAAAAAAGAAAGTGTTTATTCACAGAAATAATTTTTTACTAAATATATTTATCTCCGCCAAACTGCAAAGAAGTTTGTTGGCAGACGTAGCTCCGTTTTTTGTATATATTAACATATTTATTTTTATAATGACACTTTTTCACATACAGGTTAATGAAACTATTCCTTAATTTCTTAAATTTAAAAAAACAGACATTCTTTTTTTTTTTCTTTTTTTTTTAGGATACAAAGGTCTATACAAAAGTTAGTAGACAACATTTTCGAAAAACAGTGTTATAGCCAAATTAGACCGATTTTAAATTTTCCTTAGAAACAGAGTTTAGTTATCTTTGTTTAAATAAGATATTTCGAAAATGTTTTCTACTAACTTTTTAGACCGTTGTATCTTGCTTATGCGTATGAAGTTTCATTAATATCGGTTCATTCATTGCGAAAAATAAGGGCTTGAAAGTTTGTATGAAATGACGTACAATTATCGGCACGGATCTTGAGCGCTGACCTTCACCTGCGCAAAAGTGAGTTATTGGGTGGTATGAAGTGAGGCGCGGGAGCGGGGTATATAATATATTGTCGTACAGTGATTATGATTATAATAATATTATTATCATATAATATTATGTTTTATTTAGCCATAAGTGTACAATGCGCAAAGCAATTCCCACTCTACCGCCGAGCGCTCAAGATCCGTGCCGGTAACTATAAGGCCGTAAACGCTCTTAAAGGTGACCAATATTACATGAAGTGTGCTTACGTCTGTTTAATGCTTTAGTTAGTCTAATAGAACAGTTTGAATGATAAATAAAGTTTTTTTGATACAATATTTATACGAAAATAAAAAAATTAAGAAAATACTATTTAAATCCTCAGACCAAATAACTGAGATTAAGTCATGATTCCTGGTTCTTTTATTATGTCTAATTTCTCAATCATCAGATAGCTTTTATCTCAGAAATAAATTGACAGTTTTTGTGTAAAAAATATTTTGACAATATTTACGAAAACTGATTAATAAGAAATCGGCCCTTTATAGAATTATAATATCGTGAGGATAGGGCTTTGCTTGTCTATGTGGTTGCTTTCTAGGACTTGTAGTAATGTGAGGATCAGAAGCCATAAGGACGGTTTCCACCAAACGGCTCGCACCGCATCGGATCGGAACGGCTTTTCCAATCTTTAAACGATATTAAATCGTGTACACAGTATTTAAAGTCTATATTACCAAGCCACGCACAGCAGCTTGACCGCGGGCGTCTTCCGCGACACGCGATCATAACCGCAACTCCGCAAGTATGCTGCGACGTGCGATCGACTCCGCACGCCTATGCCGTATCCGATTGAATCCTTTCGGCTGTTGTCCAAATTTTTCTTTTCCTCTTCAGTGTTTTATGACTCTTTTCTTCTTCTTCTAATGCAATAGCCAACAATACTATGTTATCTTCAACCTTTTTAAAAAATTTAACACGTCAACACGGTAGGAATGAAACTATTTGACTAGGTGCAGAAACGGATACGTTCGCAAGCGATGTACGGAGCCGATCGTATGCATCGACATCCCGCCGGACGCGAGCGGCTGTCGCCGCATCCGTTCGTATCCTTTCCGATCTGAGGCAATACGAGCGGTTTTGTGGAAATCATCCTTTACTGTTCACCTATTGGTGGCGCCATATTTCTTGTTGCTAATTTGGGTTATCTACTACTTTTTAATCATAGTAGGACAGGACATTAGAAGAGGCTTGCTAACACTTGAACTCAGTCTTGTTGTCTTGTCTGCGTTGTATATGCACAAAAAAAAGTAAAGTTTAACTACTTAACTCAATACGAAACTCCACTTCCAGTTATATACAGTATTCATTCGTTCGCTGCATAGTCATACGTTCCACTCAATCAAAATATTTTGTACCTAAAGCAAAATATTCCAGTGGAACCCTCCACTGGAATATTTTGCTTTAGGTACAAAATCCGTCGGATAACCAAACGTTTTTTTTTTTTTTATTTCATGTTAATTTCAATCTTCGTTGGCGAATTTTTTTATTTAGTTTACAGTACACACGAGTATCGTTGATGAAAGCGGAAAAACACGAATATACATCGGAATACTGGAATATGGTATTGGGGTTTTAGAGTTTCTGAGAAATCCATACCAATAAAGGTCAGCGCACACAGAACTTCAACTGTTTGAACATAGCATAATCCGTCTATAATGTTCCCACAGCTGGACATAGGCCTCCCCTAAGCACCTCCACTTCGGCCAGTTCTGTGCTTCTGGCATCCAACGGCGTTCACGGAGTTTACCCTATCGTCAACTTAAAAATTAAATAACATACATAAAATTCAATTATGAACAATTTGAAAACCCTCCTTAGAAGTTTTGTCTCTCTGTGGTATTGTGGGGTATCGTGCTCGAGCATGCTCAAGCTTGCTCGCAATAGTCTGCTTAGCTGTCCACGGAATTATTGCTTCCACGCTATTTGCAACTATATTTCCGTCGTTTTTAAATTCATTATAAAATCATCGAACCTGAAAAAAAGCAAAACTGCTCGAGCACACTACTCTATCTGCGCTATCAGTTTATCTACACCCATGTTATAAATCCTCTATAAAAGTTTCAGAAAAATATAACAGAATGCCAACATTAAAACAACTAGTGTCATAGTAACCATAATATCATCCAAACGAGTGTTACAATGTTGTACTAAAGGACATTGTTAAAAATGGCCTATGAATCAGCACGTATGAAACCTTTAAAATAATTATTAGTTTTTATTATAAATTACATTACAATTATTACAATAGAACGGACACTTCATAATTTCAAAATCATTTAAAAAAAGTAATTCAGTTGGGTCTTATTCCCCGGCGTCTTTTCGTTTCGATTTTGACGTTTTGAATAGGCAAAGGGTATTTAGCTCATTCAGCCAAGTCTTTGTACGCAGTGGAATGTGATTATAAAACTCAACACCCTCGGCGCTTGATCTATGAATCAGTATAAACAAAGTAAGTTTTTTGCAAGGTAAATTCACGCCACTAACTATTACGTAAGTTGAAAACATGATTTTTTGTTTGTGTAGATATTGTGTTGTTTTTAGTGTCATTTGGTAGGTTTAGGTCTAAAACGGATAGAGCAAAATAAATTCTGTAAATAGGGTAATCCGTTTTATAGTTATAAGGAATTTTCGATAGTGAAAATTGACAAATGTATAACTAAATATGTTTTTGTTCTGTAAACTTTTTGTATTGTAATACTATGTTTATTGTTTTGTTTTACTATCAACATAAGCTCAACAATAAATCAAACAACCTAGATACGAGCTACTACCACGACAGTTTTTTGTGCATAAGCAAAGTTGACAACCCTAGCACGACCGCCAAACGTAGCACAGTATGATAAATGCCTCGAAAAACGGACATCG
The DNA here is from genome assembly GCA_916614155.1 of Mesoligia furuncula. Taxonomy (NCBI): domain Eukaryota; kingdom Metazoa; phylum Arthropoda; class Insecta; order Lepidoptera; family Noctuidae; genus Mesoligia; species Mesoligia furuncula. The sequence goes on from OU744790.1 coordinate 35,147,359, forward strand.
CTTTTTTATTCTTCTAATCGATAGTATACACTGTTTTGAATGCTAGAGTAGAACTCCCAGAAACCAATTCAGCTTAGAACCAGAGCTATATTTTTTTCAATATTTTATTCTGGTTATCCATAGAAATCAATTGTAATAAATATATTCATATAAACATATAATAAATCAATGTAAAAAAAGAAAAGAATTGTATTATCTTATTATGTATGCAACGTTTTTATGTTTTAATTATACTATGTGATAAAGCCAATTATCTGCTATTTTTAGAAACAAAATTTTTTTTTTAGATGTTATTTAAAGCAAGCTACGTAATTTTTTCTGTAATTTTGAAATTATTTTTTTGCGCAGGTTCTATAAGGTAGTAGCATTTTATTTTCACACACATTATTGCTTAGGATTATGATAACCTGTCTGTAAAATATCAGATGCTAAACACGAAGGAATTCGGATTTTTCGAGTTTCGATTTTTTGTTGTTAGGGTTTTCACAAATCAAAATCTGAAAGCAAAAATATTATAATTTTTTAATTCTTAAAATGAAGTAAGTATTACTCATTAAGTATAAACAGTAGGTATAATGGTACCCATAGGAAATTTAATGGCTTACAAAGTTTTCTTGGCTTAAAATAATATTGTGAAGTTCAAAAATTGCCCTTAGTGGCTGTTTGTAGGTATACTTTGTAAAGTTTATTTTGTTTCACGTGTATTTAATGTATTGTTAAATAAAACCGTTTGATTTAAAAATATTTTTTATACATTTACATAATTTATATTTTTTTTGATGAAGGGGTAAATGTGGTATAGGGAAGGGGACCGCCCTCGTCAGGTTATAGTCTCAACAGAAATTATTTATTGTGTTTTTTGTGTTCTGAGAAAGACAACCCTATTATCAGAGAAAAATTGGAAAACCATAGAATCATTATATCTTCGATTTCCTGATAGATTTGCATCTGATTTTTTTTACAGTTAATATTACAGATCTGAAGAATATTTTAAGATAAATATTAGGTGCTACTGACAAAAGATGTCCCAGGGAAAAAATAAAAAGGAATAAAGATAAAATCAGGCATATTTATTTTTCTATTATAGTGAAATCTTTTCTGTTTCGCCTATATAATACCTTGCATATAATGTCAATAAACTTCAAAAACAAATGTTCAAATATTTGCATCACATCGTTTATTTTTGTGTTTTTCTGTAAATCCAAAAAAATCGAATAAAAATTATAACTCTGTTTTAAAGTATATTTAAGATCCGGGAGTTCTACTCTCGCATTCAAAATAGTTCATACTTTCGATTAATAGAATAAAAAAGTGATGTCCGTTTTTTGAGGCATTTATCATACTGTGAATCACATGTAAGTATGTACTTCACTTTTCATACCTACGCGTAGGTATGAAAAGTGAAGTACATACATGTGATTGCCTTCTGTACTCTCTGTATTTTGTGTCGACACTGACAATCGATAATTTAATAAATGATAAATCATTTATTTTCTGTAAGTAGGTTTTTACAAACAATTTTACACGTCAATCATATTTTTTAAACTAGATGAGGTCGGCGTTTCCTTAAAGTCCAGACAAAATCTTGGTCAGATCGTGTGAACACCATGTAGATTGGTGTCTGAAATGATCTTTTGAGGAAAGAACCACACAGATTGAGTGGACCTGTCTAGTCAGTGCACGCATTTGTCAGTTACCGAACTTAAGGAGCTCAACGATTCGATGAACAATACCAAAGACGGGGCATTTTGGGTAGGCCGCATAAACTACTCAAACTGCCAGGCCATGATTAAAACGAAAACAATGATCTACATAGTCCTCACATTCACAATAATTAAAATAATATAATACTTTATACAGTAAATGTACATGTCATTGTTTAAGTAAATAGATACTTAAAAAAATATATTAAAGTGTAAAATAGCAAAAGTAACACCTAACCGTCTAAACCTATTGGAGCAGCTTAATCACAAGCCTTTTTGTCCTCAATATAGTCTTTTACAGTATAAGAGGCTTTCTGGCATAGCGAAAACTATGCCAGAAAGCCTCTTATACTGTAAAAGACTTTATAAAAGATTTGAATTTATTAAGGCTTAGTTCTTGAATGTGGCTAGGAAGTTTATTATAAAAACGTAAACATTGGCATCTAAACGAGCCACCTATTTTCCTGAGCCTTGTTGTAGGAACAACAAATTTGTGTTTGTTCCTAGTATTTATGTTATGGATATCACTGTATTTTTTATACAGGTTAATATTTTTATGTGCATACAAAAGAAGGCAGTCATTACATTAATCTCTTTATATTTGTCTTTGCCCTTTTTTGTAAAATAAAAATTGTCTGAATATTGGCGGCATTACCCCACAACAGAATACCGTACGACGTCACACTATGAAAATAACTAAAGTAAACTAAATGGGCTATCTCTAAATCAGTCAAATCACGAATTTTCCTAACGGCGTATGCTGCAGAGCTAAGCTTTCTTGACAATTTATCTATATGGAGGTCCCGTTGAAGCTTGGCATCCAACGTTATGCCTAAGAATACTGTGGTATCTTCGGGTTTTAACTCATCATCCTTGATGAGAACACTAGTTTCTACTTACTTGTCTAACGTGGGGTATCGTAAATTAAGTTTACGATACCATACATTTCGTTTTTTTTCCGTTAAGAAGTAGGTTATTGACATAAAACCAGTTAACTACTTTTGCAAGGGCGTTATTTACATTGTCAGTAACCAGCTGCTGACGTTTGATTTTAAATAAAAATGAAGAGTCATCTGCTCCCATATGAGGTAAGGCAAGTCATTTATATAAATAATAAATAAAAATGGGCCGAGAATTGAGCCCTGGGGACCCCCAGTCTTACTACAGATCCGAGTGACCTTTTTCCGTTAACATCAACTCTCTGAATCCTATGACTCAAGTCAGAAGAAAGAAGATCCAGAGAGGCGTTCCGGATTCCGTTTCTCACCTACCTTAAGTAAAATTTTTGATTGAATGTCTGAAATAGGTCTATAATTAGTAGAGTCTGATGTACTACCCGATTTAAACAACGGTATTATTTTACCGTTTTTCATAAGATCAGGAAACTCACCACGGTCAATACAATTATTAAATATAACAGCTAAAGTAGGTGCTACAATGTTTATAATCGACTTAGCAACATCCGCAGAATTACCCCATAGATCTGCGGTCTTTTTAACATTTAACGTATGAAAGGTTTTAATTATATTGTTACAGGTTACATATTCAAAGTGAAATTTAGAATCACAAACTGGAACGTTTTCTTTAAGTAAAGACTCTGCGGCAGCAGGTGATGAGTTAAAAGATTTAGTAGTTGATACGGGAATCTCTGCAAAGAAATTTTCAAAGGCCGCGACGACTTGAAAATCTGATTAATAATATATATATCGGATCAGGTGGGGTTTAATGTGTGTCTCGATATTGTCAGGCATATTTTAATTACTACTGTGGGCGTAGTGTGGGTAGTGTTGGTTATTGCGCAACAGAAAAACGGTTTGCAGTTCAAATCAGATTATAATTTCATGAACAATTAATCACACTAGCAAATCACACACTGTAGGTACATAACACAACTAGATACACAGTAAAATAATGATGTACAGTAACAAAGTAATTGCGAACAAATCGTAGGATCGATTACTGTTCGTATGGTGACAGAGCCACCCAAATATAGCGTATAGCTCACTATCAGCAAGCCTAAATACAGCTATGTTAATATACAGCAGCGCTGTACCAAGTAAACCGACAGTTTTGTCGGGAGCAGGGGAGCTCTGTATCGAGTCGAATCCGAAGACTGACTGACGAGCTTACCGAGTGCAAGCTGTTTTATAGGACGATGTCCCCACTTTGTAATCCCTCCACGACAACTCTGTCCGTTGACGCACGGAAGTACGTCACGCGTTTACTTGAGTTGATACAAAACACTAAAATGTGTCAAATCTAATAAAACATTACATTATAAGTTTTCAAATAATACAAGAATAATTGTAGTAACTAAACAATGGTGATTTCACAAAGTAAATCATTTTAAAATCAAAATAACATGTCATCAATTGTTTTGAACAAAAACATCGGTTACAATTATCGAGATAAGATGCGTACATCGAGTACTCAATCAATTATGTTACAAATTATTAGACAATAATTGATAGTAAAAATCACTTAAGTTCATAATAAAAACAACAAATCATAACAAATTAAGTTGACTACCCATAATTATTGTAATAATTGAAGCCAACTCCGACACGGCCAGAACTGACGTTCTACACGGCCTCGTGTCATTCTGGGAAAAAAATCTCTTGGTGAATATCGATCGGCCTTTCGGACAAGCAAAAGAAAATTAAAACGAAAAAATTCTGATTCTGTCATAAATTGTTCTTATAGCACATGTCACAGTGCTTCAAATAAACCCGCATAGGCGTCAAGATAGACAACCCGCATAGGCGTCAAGATAGACAACCCGCATAGGCGTCAACATAGACAACCAGGCGTCAACATAGACAACCAGGCGTCAACAAAAGGCATGTTCAAAAGAAAAATCCTGAATTAGTCAAATAAAATTAATATCAAAAGCATTCAAAATTACCATACTGTTACTGACAATACATAGCTCAATTAAAGTAGAGACATAGTCTCCCAGCCGAAATCACACCATGGGATTCGACAAGTAACTTGGAGTCGAATAGACAACCCGCATAGGCGTCAACATAGACAACCCGCATAAGCGTCAAGATCAACGTCCAAATCCAGGAGTCAACATAGACATCCGAACAAGAGTCAACATAGACAACTTGCCAATTCAGCTTTAGTATGTCAGCAGCAGATGAATTATAATCAGTGTCATCATTGACAACATCACTAACAATGACTAGACATTCAGGCATTTTCGTAAACGATCACCATATTTGTATAAAATTCTATAGGGACTTCTACAAAGTCTCCAACTTGAAACTTTTCAAAATATCTTTAGTCTTATCATATCGGCACTTTTAGTTATACCCAGGGAAGTATACCTGAGTCAAAACAAAATGAAATCGACTCACCAGATTCAGTAGACAATAGATCTTAGCTAACTTAATGTTACAGATATGGATGGTACAGACATCCTCTTGCTGTCCTTGTTTCCTTGGCAGAAGTCGTGAAACTTCATGCACGAAAAGCACCGTCCTTGATCAGCGATTATTCGTACAGGAGATCCAAAGAGTGCATCGCTGTCCGACACTGTCATCCTGCTTGTACACGTCCTTGTGTATGTTAACCTGTAACCAAAAAGTCAACAGCAGTGCATGTTCCACTCGGCCAATTCTGACTACATTAAGTTATAGAAACGCATTTAACAAAAACTTTATAAAAACGAGAGCAATCATCGACAACAAAAGATTCCTCTAAGCCTTAGTGATAATTGGTCAGGAACGTATCAACATACGAGTAGAGCATACTTGTAAGTACGGTTAGAATTTAAAGCTTTTACTGTATGGGTAGGTGATCCCCAATCCAAAATATCAATTAACTTAAGTGGACCTCTGAACTTCCGAACTAGCTTAGTCTTTATAATAATGTTGTTATAGCTGCCTTTGTCCTATCAAATCTAGCCTTTTTTTGTTGTTGATCGTCAAAACTGGATTTATTACAAGAGTTTATGCAACGAAAACTCATGTTAATCGAAAATCCTAGGTTCAATATTTCACGTACTATCATAATATTACTTTTCAGGTAATTGTCGGGTAGAAATGTAATAAAACCTCAAGTTGTTGCTCGCTAATCGCAACGCTACATATGATTTGGTCTGTGCTGAATACACGAGTTTGACCAATACTAGTCAACACAACAACATTATTAACTTGTTTGCCACTTAATTTGGCTGCACAACTCGCTTTTACTAACGAGCATTCAGCACCAGAATCGTAAACAAAACAATACAGCTCACCTTTATTTTCTAATGTGCCTGAGGGCAGATAAACGACGTCCACTCGCCCTACTACTTTACTTGACTGACTACCATCAGCTTGGCTGCCCATGCTCGTGCGATGCTGTGATATGTCCTGGTTTCGCACACTTGGAGCACACGAAGGGTTTTACTGACAACCAAGAGGCTGCTTGGCTCGATTCAGTCACTCCTCATCAGTGGTAGCTATTTACGATAGCCACTAATGACTACAACAAGTTGACCATCTTGCAGTGAATTTTCTGCAAAACTCAAATCAGCTGTCGTACACTATTATGTTTGCACTTTGTTTTTAAATATCAATGGTCACTTTCACTTCACGCGTTCTCATTTTTGCGCATGAACCAACACAGATATCCCAACACGGATTTATCCCGCTTCTGATATAGGAACAGGTAGGATTTAATGTCTGTCTCGATATTGTCAGGCATATTTTAATTACTACTGTGGGCGTAGTGTGGGTAGTGTTGGTTATTGCGCAACAGAAAAACGGTTTGCAGTTCAAATCAGATTATAATTTCATGAACAATTAATCACACTAGCAAATCACACACTGTAGGTACATAACACAACTAGATACACAGTAAAATAATGATGTACAGTAACAAAGTAATTGCGAACAAATCGTAGGATCGATTACTGTTCGTATGGTGACAGAGCCACCCAAATATAGCGTATAGCTCACTATCAGCAAGCCTAAATACAGCTATGTTAATATACAGCAGCGCTGTACCAAGTAAACCGACAGTTTTGTCGGGAGCAGGGGAGCTCTGTATCGAGTCGAATCCGAAGACTGACTGACGAGCTTACCGAGTGCAAGCTGTTTTATAGGACGATGTCCCCACTTTGTAATCCCTCCACGACAACTCTGTCCGTTGACGCACGGAAGTACGTCACGCGTTTACTTGAGTTGATACAAAACACTAAAATGTGTCAAATCTAATAAAACATTACATTATAAGTAATCAAATAATACAAGAATAATTGTAGTAACTAAACAATGGTGATTTCACAAAGTAAATCATTTTAAAATCAAAATAACATGTCATCAATTGTTTTGAACAAAAACATCGGTTACAATTATCGAGATAAGATGCGTACATCGAGTACTCAATCAATTATGTTACAAATTATTAGACAATAATTGATAGTAAAAATCACTTAAGTTCATAATAAAAACAACAAATCATAACAAATTAAGTTGACTACCCATAATTATTGTAATAATTGAAGCCAACTCCGACATATATATAAAATAGATGACACTTTGACATTCGATAGTAATGAGAGTCTGTGTGACAGTCTCGTCCCTTTATTTTGTCACTCGCACACCGCATCCTGTGCTCAGTGTGCGTTGGTTGTGTGTATTCGTTTGTGTTATTGCATTTTCTTGGTATTCTGTTCCGATTTTATATTCTGACAACTTGACGTGAACAAAGGACTCTGATTTATTCTTAAAATATCGACTTCTGGCTGTGATTGACCGATACGGACCTACTAAGAACGACGACTTGGCTTTGTTATAAACGTTAATTATAAAATTAATTACTCAAAATCTGAAAGTGTTTTGGATTTTTTACAATTCTCAGAAGTGTCAGTGATTTTAGTTTAGTTTCAATCGAATATATGGATTATTAAGAACACAGAAAGTATATTCACGTCCCTGCTGGCTCTTAGGAAAACGATGTTGTATGGACGCCGTACAAAGTCCTTTCATTAAGCAACTCCTTTTAGAAAAAAGAATATTGACATACCCGCGCGTTTCACTAACAACCACAGCGCCGTAATAAAAAATAAAAAACTTATAGGTTATTCGTATTCACGTCGCATTCCGCCATTTTTGTTCGATATTAGTATTTCAAAACTTTATTAAATTGTTGTTTTCAAAAATGAGTGATACAAGCTTTGATAACTTAACACACCAACAGATATTTCTAATGCAGCAATAAATAATTCTACATTGTTTGTATTAGATACCTACTCAGCAATTAAACTTTCCATGAATTTACATAGTTCTTACAACACTGTACAACACCCTATGGCTTCAGAACCTTTTATAGAGGATTCATATCATGAAGTCTTGTAAAGAAAGTCTTGTAAGCAACTGTACATAATTAGGTATTAAAACTCTTATGTGATACTATTAACACACGAGGCGATGTGATAAACCCACATTCGTGTTGTAATATCCCTTATTATACGACAGTTGCTTCAATAACTAATTTAATTTGTTGCATCGAATACCAAAATAAAAAATATATAAATAAGAATTTAATAAATATTAGTTAGTTACTCGTCGCTTTTGAGGCAAGAATACGATTTTTGAAGTAAAAACTTAAAAGGCATGTTTGGCATTTTTTGAAACGCGAAAAAACCATTGAACTCGCGCCACTGTTATGTGGCACCGCGCGTGTTTGTTTCTAGCACGATTAAAAAAATACCCGCTTCGGATGTGTTCGGCTGTCCTCGGGATGTACTCGGTTTTAATGTATATCCGATATGTCAATGAGTGACGACAAAGTATTCTGTTTGTGTTTTGTTTTCACTTCTGTCGGCACTCCCGGAGTGCCACTTTTTTTTATTTTAAGAGGCCAGCCTACCCGCACTGGGCCCACGTGGTGGTTTACCGCCCACGCCCTCTCACAGAGAAGAGGCCAGTGTCCAGCAGTGGGAACATTATAGGCTAATTATGCTATGTTATCCTAACTAAAATATCTGGTGCCGGACTTAAAGAATAGCACCACCCCATACTTCCCGTGGGTGTCGTAAAAGGCGACTAAGGGGCGTACCGGAGAATGGGCAGCAGCGTTCTCTATGCATTCCACCACCATACCATACTGCGATCGCCAACCCGCCTGACAAGCGTGGCGATTATGGCAACCCCCCCCCCCCCTCTTTTGGGGGAGGCCTGTGTCCAGCAGTGGACGTCTTTCGGCTGAAATGATGATCCTAACTAAGTTTACGGAGCAGTTAATAATTATAGTCAATGTACCTCTGATTTCTTCATGCTTGATCTCATATATTGATTTGGTCCATTATCTTCAGTACAAAAATCTGACTAGGTATAATCGTATAATTGTGTAATTATAATGTAACAAATACAAAGAACATTGACTATAATAGGAGCCGTGAAACTGGTATCACAAAATACAGATAGTACAGAAGGCAATCACATGTATGTACTTGACTTTTCATACCTACGGCCGTGCTAGGGTTGTCAAATTTGGCTTAAGCACAAAAAACTGTCGTGGTAGCAGTTCGTATCTAGTTGTTTGATTTATTGTCGAGCTTATTCTACAATATTATAACAAAACTATAAACATAGTAATACAATACAAAAAGTTTACAGAACAAAAACATATAAAATTTTACATTTGCCAATTTTTACTATCGAAAATCCCTAATAACTTCAAAACGGATTACCCTATTTACACAATTTATTTTGCCCTATAGATCTAAACCTAATAAATAACACTAAAAACAACACAATATCTACACAAACAAAAAATCATGTTTTCAACTTAGGTACGTAATAGTTGGTGGCGTGAATTTTTTATTATTTTTTGCTAGCTTATGCTGTCCCACTGCTGGGCAAAGGCCTCCCCCAAATCCTTCCAGGAACTCTTTTCCCGCGCCACCTCACCGTATGCACGATGACCGCTGAGCAAAAAATCTCCACACAATGGGTGCCTGAAGATGGACGGCGCCGCCGAGGCCGGCCCAGAAAGAGATGACGAGATGACTTGGACGCGTACCACGAGGGCTGGCGTGAATTTACCTTACAAAAAAGTTACTTCGTTTATACTGCTTTAAATAAATCTCTCTCTCTCGCGTTAAGTGGTCACCGTTCTAACTTAACCTAACCAACACAAGTTTGTGTGCTTTGGGTACGATCTGTCACTCATTAGGGTGCGGGGAGCTAATAATCATAGCAAAATATAAAAAAAATTCTTAAGATTTCCCATGATTTTTTAAATAATAATATGTAATTATTATTATTATTATGAGCCTGTGTTGTCCCACTGCAGGGCAAAGGCCTCCCTTCCCTCTTTCCACTTTTCCCGGTCTACTGCGATTGTAGGCCAATCGCCAAATAATACTTAAAATATTTTGGCGCGTCTCCGGCAGCAAAAAATACATTTTATAGCTTAGTACGAACCCCCTAAACCCTCCCATATCTACAGTTAACTCAGATTCAGGCGACTTGATATAAGACCCAATCCAAAATATAGCCTGAAGACTTTGTATCCTAAACTTTTTCTTCTTTTGGGAATTCAAGTCGTCCTTGTCTGCGTTCATATTTTGACGAGTAAAATTGAGTAAAACATAATTATTTTACATTTCGAGTAATTATCGAAGTCACCCAAGGTTTTCAATCACCTCATTTTACATACCTAATTAATAAAAATAAATCACATGAGACATATTTGTTGTTTTCCTCATATTTACTTTTAGCTACTTCCTGAGGTCTTCCTAAACCACCTTCCTGCACTGGACACAACGATGGAAATTGAATCCAAGAAAATCTTGGAATGTTTACTCACCTAGTCTAAATAATTGAAACTTTAAACACAAAATTGCGCGAATCTTGTATTGACCAAGCAATCTACAAATAGTTAACAACAGCCTTCACATTGACGTTTTGATTCAGTTGCCATTATAAAAATCTTTTTCATTTTTCCTTAAGAAGTATTTAATGCATGTTTACTGTTCGGGAAATCTGAATGTATAAGCATAGCTAAAAAATCGCAACCGTGAAAAAAACGGTTCAATTGCGTTATCAGTTCTGATGAAAATAATTGTTTTATATTTCTATACGAAGTTATAAAAAATGGAGTACTTATTTTTAAATTTTATTGCAATATTATTCGAGAATAATATTTTTTATTTACACACAGTTTTTCCCTTGAACTCTTTATTTTAAAAATTCGATGAGTGCGCTTGAAAAAATAAAAATGTATATTTCGGCTGAAACGTGCCGAAAACAAAAATCTGATTTCATGGAATTAGAATGTTTACGAATTCGACAAAAACTGTACATGATAGGTTCACAATACGGTGACTACATTAAATAATGGGAGTGTAAAATAATTCCCAGAACTCGTCAATTTACCTGTACATTACGATGCAGTCAATTGGAGTTAAAATCGATACTCCAGCTATGTAGATATAAAAGAGATTAAATCAATATGAATAGTGGAGGACTACACTTCAGGGATAAGTTTTCAATCGACAGATATTTTTTATTCGTCGAATAAAATCGACGTGTTTACAGCTTTTGTACGGAAGAACTGTCAAAAATTCAAAATTATTCCTTGATCTTATTGTATGCGATTCTGTGACAAATAAACGTATTTTTCTTTCTTTCTTTCTACCTATGTATTTTTTTTAATAAATATTCGTTAGTTTGTACACTAGCATCCCCATGCAACAGTGGCGTCCCCACAGAATAACAGTTTCCATGGAAACAAAAGACATGGTAACGCGATGCTAAGGTTTAAGAAAAAGTAAATCGCAATACTAACGTAGTGGGAATAAAGTTCAAAATACAATTACTGGCTGAAGGTAACTAAAGTTAGAATCGGTGGGTATGAGGCTGGTGCCCGCCGCACCGATTTTATAGTCTGGCTCCTAGGTCTCGGTTGCACCGCTCGCTGTTGTGCTAACAGACGCCGAATTGTATGCTAGAAACTGTCAGTGGGGATTTAACTCGGACTGGATTTTATGCTTTACCGTGATCGTTTCAAATCTCAAATCGTTTATTGCAATCCATAATTTACAATTACAGGTGGTAAATAAAAAATAATAGAAATAAATAGGCACCCTGTCGGGCACAGCAAATTTTTAAATACGTAGAGAGAGGAATGAGAGCAGTGGTGGCCAAGTGGTAACGGGCGCGACTTACGAGTAGTAGGTCGTAGGTTCGAACCCAGACAGGCGCTTTACTTTGTGTAAATTATTTCATCACCACTGCTCTCAAAACGGTGAAGGAAAACATCGTGAGGAAACCGGCATGTCCTAGAACCAAAAATTCGAAGACATGTGACATCTGCCAATCCGCATTGGGCCCGCGTGGTGGATTACGGCCCACTCCCTCTCAACGAGAGGAGGCCTGTGTCCCAACAGTGGGAACATTATAGGCTGATTAGAGAGGAAGAGCGCTTTATTAATTGTCCTTTTATCTTATTATGTAATTATATTTTCATTTATTCACTTATTCTATTAATATTTTATATGTAGGTCTATCTATTTATTTATTATAATAATTATTTAAATATATTTAATATTGCTTATTTCTTTACTCGCTTATAATTTGTTCATTATTATTAATGTAATACAAATATAGTATAATTTATTTTTGTTATTTTACTTTATATATCTGTTATTCATAGTTATGTATTATTATTATTGAATTTATCCGTTCTATCGATGAATTTATCGTTTCTATGTTGTTGAATGTTCGTTTGTATGTTAACTCTACTAAGGCTGGAAATACTGTTACGCTGACGTTAGTCGCTAACATCGGTCGCGTACCGATTTATAAATATGGACTCGCGCTGGCTGACCGTCGGTGCTACAGTAGACACGTCCATTTATCGTCAGCGTCTTGGTACCGTGTCCGACGATACGCGACCGACGTCAGAGAGGTATTTAGGCCTAAATGTATTAAGTATCGATTATGGCCGCCGAAAAAAAAATGACATTGCCTTTTCATCGAAATCCGTTACGCAGACAGACCGACAGACTGAGTTACTTTCGCATTTTACAAAGGATAAGTATCTAATAAAAGTAAATAGCTTAACAACTTGAAGTGAACTATGAAATTGAGATTGAAAGCTCAGCTAAAGAACAACCTAGCAACATAACAAGGAACATCTGCCTTGTAAATCCGAAACGCTGTATTTCAGAAGACACCTATTTCGTGAAAAGGGCTTTTTAAACTTTTTTTAGTCTTTGGTTTGTTTTGGAAAATATATTTATAACAAATAGGAGAGACCGGGTACAAAAGTAACGGCGGGTCGCAAGTAACAGACGCTCTGTAGGTTTATCAAATAGTCGAAACGCCGCTCCGCTACCGTCAGGCCGTCAGCCTTAAGTCTTGAGTTGAGCTGCACGATTTCTGACAAATGCGTGCACTGACTGGACAGGTCCTCTCAATCTGTGTGGTTCTTTCTTCAAAAGACCGTCTCAGACATCGATCTACATGGTCTTCATATAACCTGACCAAGATTATGTCTGGACTTTAAAAGAGACTGTGACCTCTGAGTTTGTTTCGGCCTTTCTTCTCAGAGTAGTCAGATAGGAAACGCCGACCTCATCTAGTTTTAAAAAACCATGATTGACGTGTAAAAGTGTTTGTACAAACCTACTTACAAAAATAAAATCATTTATCATTTATTTATCAGGAGATAGCGGCTTAATAAATAATTAGTTGATTTGAAATTGTATTTCATATTTATGACATACACCTTTATCATGTTACTTTCGACCCACACCGTGTTACTTTCGCCCTGGCGTCAGGGTCGAAAGTAACAGTCGTAATTTTTTTTTTTATCTCTGTAATTCACAATAAACAGCAAATAATGAGGTAAATTTAAATACAAATGTGTAGAGCACAATCGAAGTTTATAGGTGGCTATATTAATTTCATCAAAAATATGATAACTAGCTGGGAACCAGTGTCAAAGTACAAAATGTTACTTTTGTACCCGGTCTCCCCTACTAGGACCTCCTACATGCTATAAAATGAAAATGTAATAATACAGGGCTATGTAACTGCCTCGAAAAAATCAAATGAGCACTGAACTCGAGTTGCAATGTATTGGATATACACGACAGATCTTTGCTATCTATCTATATATAAATAAAACAAAGTTAAAAGTTTAAAATCTTATTTAAATGATAGACAACAGCACGTTCAAATAAATGGTGTCAATTCACCTGGCTTAAAAGTAAAAATGGGTGTACCACAGGGCTCGATATTAGGTCCTTTCCTCTTTTTAGTATATATTAATGATCTACCCCATTTGTTAAAAACTCAACCACAAATGGTGTTATTTGCTGACGATACGTCCTTGATTTTTAAAATTAATAGACGTGCATCAAATCTTGACGACGTAAATAACGCCCTACTGCAGATCCAAAATTGGTTCACTGCTAATAATTTAGTCTTAAATGGGAAAAAAACGAAGTGCATAAGATTTTCTTTACCAAATGTCAAAAGTAGTAATTGTGAGATAGTATTGAATCAAGAGAAACTAGAATTCGTCGATAGTACTGTTTTCCTAGGGATCACGCTCGACTCAAGGCTTCAATGGGGTCCCCATTTAACATCCCTTGCAGGACGGCTAAGTTCAGCAGCATATGCTGTGAGAAAAATCCGTCAATTTACTGATGTTGATACCGCGAGACTGGTCTATTTTAGTTACTTTCATAGTATCATGTCGTACGGTATTTTACTATGGGGACGAGCTGCAGACATCGAGTCTATTTTTATTCTGCAGAAAAGGGCTGTCAGAGCCATCTACAGCCTCCGCAGGCGTGACTCTCTAAGGGAACTGTTTAAAGATATTAACATCATGACGGTACCTTGTCAATATATCTATGAAAATATCATGTACGTAAGGAAAAATCTACATCTTTTTAGTAAAAGAGGTGAAAGACACAATTATATCACTAGAAATAGGGACCAATTAGTTCAACCAGGTTTCAGGCTGGCTAAAGTAGACTCGTCTTTCATGGGCTACTGTTTAAAATGTTACAATAAAATACCTACCCACATACTTGAACTGAATGAAACGAAATTTAAATATTGTATAAAACGCACACTATGCAGCCAGGCATATTATAAATTGGGGGATTACATCACTGACAAAAATGCTTGGCTAAACGCTGGTCCTGCTCCATAAGGACGCACAAATAAATTGATTACGATTGAAAAACACTGTTGGAGCTGCTGAATCACCTAGTATTGTATAATTGCATAGCACATGTGTGAGTACTATGTACATACTATAAAGCTTCCATTTACTGGGTACGCCTTTTATTGACTTGAATGTGCCCTGGCAGCTGAGAGTATTTCACGCTCACTCAAATGTCTCGCTGATGGTGGCGCGTGTGTTGGATCATTTAGCTCCCTTCAAAATGGTTGAACTGAATGGTGCTAATACATGCGTCATGTTCGTGAACGGGCGCCGTCAGTAGGGACTGGTCATCTCTTTGCTGCCATGGCTTATTTTAATGTAATACCTATTTGAATTGTTTTATTTTTTTATTTCGTGTTTTCATTACGGACGCTTTTAACGTTCTGCATCGTTCTCACATGTATAATTTTTAACATGAATGATGTAAACAAGACATTGTAACCATATTATATTTTGATTTAAAAGAGTGTCCATGGAGTTTCTTGCCCGTTCTTCTCCATAGGTACATACGCTTTGGAATGGGCAACTAGCTTCATCTTTCTGACTGACCGACCCCTTGACAATTCAAAAGTGCCTGTAATTGGTTTAATTGAAATAAATGCTTTGAGTTTGAGTTTGAGTTTGAAAAGTCGAGTCAGTCACACCATTTATAACTCAAGAACGGCTGGACCGATTTTTATGAACTTTGATTTGTTGGATTTGTCTATCCTGAGAGATGACGAAATGCGTGTTTGACCACTTGCGTTTCTGACGACACATTCGAATTTTTGGTTCTAGGACATGCCGGTTTCCTCACGATGTTTTACTTTACTGCTGAGAGACCAGTGGTGATGAAATTATTTACACAAAGTAGGTAATACGCGTCTAGGTTCGAACCCACGACCTACGACTCGTAAGAAGTCGTTACCACTGGGCCACCACTGCTCTCACTGTCAATAAAATAAACACTAGCAAATTATTTTCAAAAAGATTGACACGAGTTTTCACATAGTTGCGATAATATCATACCTACTGTTTTCACAAAGTAGCGATAATAATATCATACTGGATGCAAGCGATTCAAGCTGCCGCCCTACGCTTATTAAAATACCATGTAGGTATGTCGCGGAAAAATAATATAATATAATAATAATATATATAATATATTCGACAACTATCACACAACGCCGTCTAGTCCCAAGCTAAGCAGAGCTTGTGTTATGGGTACTAGACAACTGATAAACATACTTATATATTTCTAAATACATACATATTATAGATAAATTACACCCAGACACAGAACAAATGATCATGCTCATCACACAAACATTTGTCCTGGGTGGGAATCGAACCCACGACCTCCGGCATAGCAGTCAGGGCCACTAACCACTAGACCAACGGGCCAGTCAAATGTGAGCCATCCATTCAATACTCGGAAATCCAATATTTTTTTCGCATGCAAAATGCTTTGCCGAACTCATTTTGCCCGAAGCTATTGTTTACATCGAAAATAGTTACAATAATCCAAATTCATACGAAGTGAATAAATCAATGCTTACTTTCCTATTGCACATCGAAATGATACAATGTAAAAAATATATAGCAAATGAAATGAGTGTAGGTATTGTTTGTTCCGCTTGAAGGCTCCTGCAAACAGGGCCTCAAGTCTGCTATTACAATAGTGTCAGAATGGTCTATCATTGATTTCATAATTGTTGATTTTGACAAGTTTGGTAATCTACTAATATAATGGCGTCATTATGACTTTCCAATGGTCAACCAGTGACACTCCATTAAAAGAAATGGCATAGAATGGTAATCTTGTACTTAGTCACTATATTTTTATAACTGTGCAAATAAATGATTTGATTTGATTTGATTAGATAATGAAAAATTAATTACTGACTTAAGCGGTTATCTGCAAAAAATTTGACAGTTCCTTTGATCAGTGACCTACCATTAGAACGTCATAGTGCAGTCATTGCTTTTAATTCGTTACGAGTATCGTATAATTTCTGTGCCATTGACAGACCAATGATCAACCATTATGAATTTAGCAGATTACGAACTTTTAGCAAAATCACAATGGGACGGTAATGGGATCGTGTTAGAATGACGAATTTATAAAAATAGCAGACTAGGGCCCCTGGCGCGATGCGCGACGCGAATCGCGCGCGACACAAAGGCACCGCTCGTTGCGCCACTTGCGGTGCCTTTGTGTTGTGCGCGATTTTATCGCGTGTCGCGCCTGTTTGAAGGAGCATTGAGGCTTCATAAAAAAGCTTTGTAATAACTTCATGACCTTGCTAATAATTAAATACTATTTTTGTAATTTCGTCGGGTGCTGGCAGCACAAGAGTGTCATCGCCGAGGCAGGTTATGACTCCTAAGTGTTCACTTTGTGAAAAATTTGCTCAGCAGTGAGAAAGTAGCGATAGAAATCTAATTCAGAAATAAAGGTCATAAAATTATATTTAGGCATTACTGTGTTAGGTGTCGCCTATTGTTACTGAAAAGATGTCAGCAGCAGAGAAGGGGCCGAAGCCGGCCGGGTCAGCGGGATTGTCCGAAGGGTTACCGCTGGCCCGGAACATAAAGGGCTAAGGAAGGAACACGGGTGGGTTTTAGTCAGTAACGGCCTTATTACAAAACAAGATTTATCTTTAGACCCAGGTTTAAACCATCCAGCCATTTTTAAATTTCGAACTATAATCCGACGAAGCTAAAGTTCTTATTACAAAAACTGGCGATAAACCCGAGTCTAAGTTGTCAATTTTGCATTAAGAACTTTACGTTTGCCGGAATAAAGTTCAAAATAGAATAACTGGCTGGAAGGTTTAGGCTAGGTCTAAAATTAGATCTCGTTTTGTAATAAGACGGTAAGAGTCTGACACTCCCTTCCGCTCCACACAGAGCGGGAAGGGTCATTTAATGATTTACCACCAAAAAAAAAAAAGTAGGTATCTAACGGATCGAAACTATAAATGCGTCAGACAGGTTTTCGCTACTACAGCTATTAATTTCCATCTCTGAATTGAACGTTCCGGACGGCATTGTTTGATCGTTGAATTCTGCATTCCAATTCTTGGAATTAATAATTTGCTTGTGCTGTTATTTATTTGTTGTACTAGCTTCCGCCCGCGTCTTTGTCCACGAGGTATGTCGATAAAAACTATCCTACTTATGTCCTTTCCCGGGATGCAATCTATCTCTCTGCCAAATTTTATCGAAATCCGTTCAAAAACTAAAAAGTACGAAATAAAAAAGTAATTTAACAAAATTTAAACCGATTTCAAAAATAAATTAACTCAAAATTCTCAAAAAAACTAAAATACAGATCCCAAGATACCGACTTCCGAAATGAAAGTTGTTTCATAATTTTGAATTAATTTATTTTTAAAGTCGGTTTAATATTTTTAAATTACTTATTTATCTTGTAAAATGTCATAAATGACAGGTTGCGGTTGCGGTTTTTAGGGTTCCGTTGCCAAATGGCAAAAAATGGAACCCTTATAGATTTGTCATGTCTGTCTGTCTGTCTGTCCATCTGTATGTCACAGCCACTTTTTTCTGAAACTATAAGAACTATACTGTTGAAACTTGGTAAGTAGATGAATTCTGTGAACCGCATTAAGATTTTCACACAAAAATAGAAAAAAAACAATTAATTTTGGGGGTTCCCCATACTTAGAACTGAAACTCAAAAAAAATTTTTTCATCAAACCCATATGTATCCATAGGTATCTATAAATAGGTCTTTAAAAATGATATTGAGGTTTCTATTATCATTTTTTTCTATACTGAATAGTTTGCGCGAGAGACACTTCCAAAGTGGCATTGTGTGTAAGAAAACTCAATTTTTTTTTTATTCAAGCCCATACGTGTGGGGTATCTATGGGTAGGTCTTCAAAAATGATATTGAGGTTTTTAATATCATATTTTTCTAAACTGAATAGTTTACGCGAGAGACACTTCCAAAGTGGTAAAATGTGTCCCCCCCCCCGTAACTTCTAAAATAAGAGTATGATAAAACAAAAAAATATATATGATGTACATTACCATGTAACTTCCACCGAAAATTGGTTTGAACGAGATCTAGTCCGTAGTTTTTTTTAATACGTCATAAATCGCAAACCGCAATTTACCTTTCATTCAATCAACTCAAATATAAAAAAAAAAAAAAAAAACATTTAATTTCATAAACATAAACCTTATGCATAAACCCGGATGTTACGGAACCCTCGGTGCGCGAGTCCGACTCGCTCTTGCCCGGTTTTTATTTTATCTGTGTCCTGTTGTACTGGCCTCGCAAGTGCGTCGAACAAACCTACTAATATACTTAAGGTTATGTAAACACAAGAAATGCGCAGAACTTCATCAGATGCGATCATTTGATTTACAGGGACATCTCAGTAGTTTCTAATGTCCAAGTTAGTGATAATTATTATAGGCAATCATAATGCAGCATTATCTTATTGACATCGCAGCATGCAGCGCTCAAAGCTAAGCTTAATCTAATTATCGTCTTCTACGTAAACGTTGGACCGTGAAGACCCACTAATTCGCAGTGACATCGAATTACATACATCAGTAAATGCTTTAATTGGAGCTTTGCAAGTGTGTATTGTTCAACTACGCTTGGCTACTTTTTCCCAGTCAATGAATTAATCGGGTAAAGGAATCATTAACCAATCTGCCTAGCCTTTTCCCAACTATATTGGGGTCGGCTTCCAGTCTAACCAGAATTTTACATGGAGCGACTGCCTATGTGACCTCCACAACCCAGTTAATGGGTAATACGATACCTCTTTTTTACCCCCCAGTCTCTTTTTGTCTGGTTACTTCCGATGTTTCCGTCACAATAGGTAATTTGTTTTTATTTTCATGGTTGTGAAATGTCTCGGAAATCACTTGTCTTTGCTGCCTTTGTTATTTTATTGAACCAACAACAAATGGGGTTATTGTTTTTTTATATTTTTACAAAGAATCAGCATTTCCATCTGAAACGATAATAATTATATTTTTATTTACCGAGATAATTTATTTCCTCTAGTAACAATAATTGTATCCTCTTGGACAGTTGGCATACTTACTTGAATGACGAAAAAGTTTTAGCAATCATTTTGATAAGTAACTGTATACCTATTACCTATAGAAAAACGTTTTTGATGATTGAATCAAAATTGAATCTGAGTCAAAGTATTGCTCCAGTACCTATATTCTTGTGTCAAATAAAACTTTTTTACAAAAAAAAAACAACCGACTTCTAAAATACTCTACAAAGTGAAAAATAACTTTAATTGCGGAAGTCGGTGTCCTTGGGTCTGTATTTTAGTTTTTTTGCCACTGACTTTCGAAATTTAAGTTATTTTTCACTTTGTAGTGTTTTTTGGAAGTCGGTTGTTTTTATTTGTAAAAAAGTTTTTATTCTTCAGTTTTAAGTGGATCAGTTTGTAATTTATCTAAGTTACAATAGCCTCTGGACCATACCCTTTCAAACAAAAAAAGAATTTTTAAAATAAGCCCACGATTGACGGAGAAATCGGTGAACATAGTACATTAAAAAAAATCATAAAGTCGAACATATAACTTCCTCCTTTTTGGAAGTCGGTTAAAAACAAGAGAATTCCTAAGCTTCTTACAGGTTTGATCCGTGTTGACACATTTCGCAAAAGAACGCTGCGCAGAAAAAAAACGTGATTGAAGTGACCCCGTGCTGACGGCTCAGTTTCACCTCTGAAGGTTGGAGTAGCTCTTAAGTCATCACTTTGTAACGGCTTAAAAAAAATCTGTTCTGTTCTCAGATCGATAACTGAAGCTATTTGGAGAATGTTGAATTCAGTAGCTTTTATGCTAGTTAACAGGTGGCGCATTATTCGCGAAATATATTGTTTCGGTGGCGACGGTCGTGACACTGCTGATGCAAACCAATCGGATAGCTTACGTAACTCAACTACCCACACCGGCTAACGGATATTGCCAGAAGCTCTCTCATTAATAGGCCCTCGAACCTCTGCTGATAATAATAAAACTACTCGATACGGCTCGCATCGTGAGGACCTCTCTGTCTGGAGCCCTAACCACCGATAGCTTGGATCTTGCTCCCGACACCGGCAGACTAAATTTTTGTATTGGATTTTTTAGATTATTTTATAGAAATATTTTAAAATTTATTTTACGTGGAAAAGAATGAATAGACGAGATAATACTGCTATTCAGAGTAAAATATCCATTTCAACAGTTAGGTAGGTACATTGAAAATGAGAGCTCGAAATACAAATTTGATATTGAGTTCCTAGTATTTGCAAGCGACCATGGAACGACGATTCAGTTTACGATTCTCTGCCTTTTCGCCGAAAATTGTTTGCCAGATTTTCACTTGCCAACTAACGTTTCGCAGAATTTTATTTCGCCGAATGATCATTTGCCAACTTATCATATAATTTTGTTTTATTTCCCAACCTCACGGTTACCAACTGTACGTTTGGTCGGCAAGTTCGGAAAGTTGGCATTTTAAAAAGTGTCATTATTTCATAATGACACTTTTTAAAATGCCATTTTTCAAGTAGCAGAATGTTTTAGTTTGCGTAATATTCATTTAGTTGTTTATTGTTTACCAAATCTAGTAGGGTTTCGTTCATAATTATGTAATATTATGGGCAGAGAACCGTGTAAAGGGTTTAAAGTAACCTAACCAAACCGAACCTCGGGGTGCCCTTTGCTCGCTCTTGCATCCTATGTCGACGTAGCCACGCTTCGCGGGGCACCTATTTCTGTGTAAGGGGTTTAAAGTAACCTAACCAAACCTAACCTCGGGGTGCCCTACGTTCGTTCATAAATATGTTTTCGGAAAAGGGATCAGGGTGTGAAATGTTTGACAGATGATAAATGTCCCAAACGTTTTGTGTCATTATAATAATCAGTTTAACAATAATTCTTCCAAATGAAACGTTGTCATACAAAAATTTGCTAATCATTAGTTGTCAATGTGAAACATCGGCGAAACGTTGGTTGGCAAGTGATAATCTGCGAAACAATTTTCGGCGAAAAGGCAGGATACCTTTCATTGCTGCTATCAATAATATTTAGGCATACAATTAATTAAATTTAATATGCTGTGCAACAAAAGTTAGTGACAGAACCGAATTGCTGCAAAACCGACTCCACGTAGTCTTGTTTGTCCTACCCCTAGAGTGTAATTTAAAATCGCGTAGGCGCGTAGGGGCGAGGCGGCCCGCGGGCTGAGGAGCAGGCGGCTGAGGCTGGCCGGCAAAGCCGGCCAACAAGCCTAAGCTGCGGTGGTGAGCGAAAGCCGTCTGCGACGATTAGCACGCGTGGGGCCGCCGGAGCCGTGACAAAAACCCTGCCTGCTGCATTTTGCATGCTCGCTTGAATGCTGCATGCTTGCTTGCTTGCATGCTGCATGCTTGCTTGCATGCTGCATGCTTGCTTGCATGCTGCATGCTTGCTTGCATGCTGCATGCTTGCTTGCATGCTGCATGCTTGCTTGTTTGCTGCATGCTTGCTTGCATGCTGAATGCTTGCTTGCATGCTGTATGCTTGCTTGCTTCATGCTTCCTACAGCGAACAAAAAAACCCACAAAATTGTTCAATATGTTATATTATATTAATATGTTATACATATATTACCTGATTCAGGAGATATGGCTTTTTTCCAATCGTCGAAATAAATTGGTATATCCTCTTCGGGCAAATTTATGCTTTAGGATATTATGCTTAAAAAAGTTATGCTTTAGAACTTTATGCTTTAAAATATTATGCTTAATCATTATTATGGTTAGAGAAATTATGCTTAAAAAAATTATGCGTAAGCTGTTATGCGTAATTATATTATGCGAAAATATAATTATGCCAAACAAAATTATGCTAAGTTATATTAGGTCTTAAAATTTTATGCAAATGGATAGGGAACCATACGAGAACATCTTATTAGGTTTTTTGTAAAAAATGCAATTTTAGCAAATAAATACACTTAATGAAAACAGTGGTTAAAACAAAAATGTCGAAAGATTTTTATCTTTTTTGTACTTGTTTAGTATCGTATGTGTCCTCCTTTTTTCGAATACATTCTTGAAGCCTGGATAGCACACTCTCCACCAGATGTCGCACTGTCTCTTCTGAAATTTGTGCCCAGGTTACCTACACATGTGTTCGATGGGGTTAAGGTCCGGACTGTTGGCAGGCCACGGCAAGACACTTCTACGGCTTTCCTAGTGGCTCTAGCTGTATGAGCGCGGGCATTGTCGTGCATTAATGTGACTCTTGCACCAATTCTTTGTGCAAATGGCACCACATGAAATCTTATTATCTCCTCAATGTATTGCACAGCCGTTACCGTGCCTCCGCTGAGTATTGCGAGTTCTGTTCGACCTGATAGAGAGATTCCTCCCCATACCATGACATTGAGACCCCCAAATCTGTCACTTTCGTGGATACAAGCATCCAAAAATCAGTCACCTTCTCGTCTCCACACTCCTCGTCACTATAATGTGACGATCATCACAAAAAAAATCACTTTACACTCATCAGTGAACAATACTGTGCTCCATTCACTTATGTCCCAGTTATCTTACTAGCAGCACCCCGCGGTTTCACCCTCACAAGCGTCTATCCCTTGGGAATATTGGGATAAAAACTATCGAAAAAAAACTATCCTTTCCCGGGACTCAAACTATCTCTACACCAAAATTCATCTAAATCGGTTCAACGGTTTAAACAAGAAGAGGTAACAGACAGACAGACACACTTTCGCATTCATAATATTAGTCATCTTCATTTTTCTGCTAAGCTTCAGTGGGGTCCACATATAGATAAATTATCCAAAAAGCTAAGTTCCGCTGCATACGCTGTTAGAAAAATTCGTAATTTAACTGATATAGAGACTGCCCGTTTAGTGTACTTTAGCTATTTTCATAGTGTAATGTCGTACGGTATTCTATTGTGGGGAAATTCCGCCGATATTCAGACTATCTTTGTTTTGCAGAAGTGAGCTGTTCGGTCAATTTATAAATTAAGTCCGAGACACTCTCTCAGAGACAAATTTAAAGAGATTAATGTAATGACTGTGCCTTCTCAGTATATTTATGAAAATCTTTTATATGCCCATAAAAACATAAAATTGTTTAAAAAATACAGTGATATCCATAATATAAATACTAGAAACAAACACAAATTTGTTGTACCTACAACAAGACTCAAGAAAATAGGTGGC
Organism: Mesoligia furuncula; assembly: GCA_916614155.1. Lineage (NCBI taxonomy): Eukaryota > Metazoa > Arthropoda > Insecta > Lepidoptera > Noctuidae > Mesoligia > Mesoligia furuncula. Next base: position 35,171,461 of record OU744790.1, read on the forward strand.
TCGTTCAGATGCCAATGTATACGCTTTTATAATAAACTACCAAGCCACGTTCAAGATCTAAGCCTTAATAAATTCAAATCATTCATTAAACGTAAGTTGTGCCAGAAAGCCTTTTATACCGTTAAAGATTATATTGAGGACAAAAGGCTTGGGATTGAGCTGCTTCCAATTTCTGCATTTTGAATGTTTTTTTTTAATATAAATATTGACATTATTTAATTATTTTTTTTATAAACAATGACATTTGCTTACTTTGTAAAGTATTATTTATTTTAATTATTGTGAACGTGAAGACGATGTGGGTCATTTTATTAATTTTATATATTTTTTTTATTATTCCCTCTGTTCTGTTAGATTTTTTTTGTTTTTTTTTTTTGTGATCATTGTCTGGCAGTTTGAGTAATTTATGTGGCCTACCCAAATGTCCTTTCTTTGGTATTGTTCGTCGAATCGTTGAGCTCCTCAGGTTTCGAGTTGAGCTGCAGGATTTCTGACAAATGCGTGCACTGACTGGACAGGTCCTCTCAATCTGTGTGGTTCTTTCCTCAAAAGACCATCTCAGACATCGATCTACATGGTCTTCATATAACCTGACCAAGATTATGTCTGGACTTTAAAAGAGACTGTGACCTCTGAGTTTGTTTCGGCCTTTCTTCTCAGAGTAGTCAGATAGGAAACGCCGACCGCATCTAGTTTAAAAAAAAAACATGATTGACGTGTAAAAGTGTTTGTACAAACCTACTTACAAAAATAAAATCATTTATCATTTATCATCATCGTCATCATCATCAACATCATCATCATCATCATTTCAGCCGAAAGACGTCCACTGCTGGACATAGGCCTCCCCCAAGCACCTCCACTTCGAACGGTTCGGTTCTGTTCTTCTCGCATCCAACGGGTTCCTGCGGCCTTCACAAGGTCGTCGGACCACCTTGTGGAAGGCCTTCCAACGCTGCGTCTTCCGGTACGCGGTCGCCACTCCAGAACCTTTCGGCCCATCGGCCATCTGTTGTGCGAGCAATGTGCTGTAATATTACTTAGTATGGATAGGTAAGTAAAGGTTTCGTTTTCGCATATTGCTACTGGCCCAAATAGAATAAGTAGTTTCACAATACGTCAAATAATATTCATTAGTACGTCACTGTCAAACGACAAACTGTTAAACGCTTTAAATGTATTTCTTCTATAACAGCCACTAATCAGGAGTTAAAGTTGGAAACTCTACCGAGGTAGGTTCACGATTTAACTCTAGAACAATATTTTGTTGTACGTAAAAGAAAATCATGCGATAAATTATCCCTTAAAACGTATAGTCATCATTTTATATCTATATTGATATTTGCGGGAATAAGTACTCGTATAATTAAAATATTTTGGTTATCAGACCGTTGGTATTTGCGGGAATAAGTACTCGTATAATTAAAATATTTTGGTTATCAGACCGTTTAAATTGAGAGAAACCACTAGTTTCATCTAAATTACCTTTTAATGAGGTACTTATCGGTGAGCGAAAAAACCACAATTTTCCGATTAACCTATATAAATAAATGAAATTGGAGTGTCTAATATAATAAGAGCACATTCAGTCAATTCATAATTTAGCAAAATTCTTGTTGGAGAGGGAAAGTGTCCAGAAGTGAATAGTACTCATGATATAGAACTACCTACCAGTCTTTGTCAGACTGTGGCTGACACTGAAATTTTAATACACAGTATTTATGTTGATATTTACAATCTCAATATCAAAAAAGATTCGTGGTTGTGTGAAATATAAATTTTATCACCTATGAACGACCACGTAACTGCGCTTAATCAGCGCATTTTAGATAAGCTATCTGGTGAATCACAAACATACCTTTCCATCAATACAGTTTGCAATCCGTATGAAGTGGTTAATTATCCAACAGAATTTTTAAACGGTAGAATTTTGCCTGGTCTACCCCCCTCACAAACTAGAACTTAAGATTGGCGTGCCCATTATACTACTCCGTAATTTAAACCCACCGAAACTTTGCAATGGTAGGTACAAGGTGGCGAGTAGTGTCGTTGCAAAGAAACGTTATAGAAGGTCGTATTATATCCGGATGCGGAAATGGGGAGATAGTATTTATACCACGGATTCCAATGAATACCGTCGAATTTTCCATTTGAATTCAAAAGATTGCAATTCCCTATCAATGTCAGTTTTGCTATGGTCGCAGCTAGGTTAGTATACTTTGCTTATTTCCACAGTATTATGTCTTATGGTGTCCTGCTGTGGGGATCGGCAGGTGACGTAGATTCAATTTTCATTTTATTCCCGCGAGCCTCTTATAAACAAGTTCAAAGAAATTGATATACTAACTCTGCCTTCTCTTTATATTTTAGAAAGTATTTTGTATGTTCGCAAAAACTTGGGACTTTTCAAAATAAAAGCGATTTTGAAAAATGAAATTTTCTTGTAAACGGAATCCGTTTTTATAACAAGTTGCCAAAGCCGGTTATAGAACTTAGCGATGGAAAGTTCAAAACCCTCATCTAACGTGTCCTTATCAAAAAAGCATATTATAAGATTAAAGACTACGTTGAAGACAAGGTAGTTTGGCAATAATTCCTTCTGCACATGTGTCTTCCCTAGCACCTCATTAACGGCATAACCATGTAAATGTCTACTAACTGCTCTCAAATTACGATGTTTATTTTTACATACTTCTTCGACAATTTTTTTTATTATTTGACATTATATACAGACTGTTCTAACTTTTCACCTCTTTATTAGTGGTTGTAATGGCAATCTTAACACTTGGTTTTATTAGGTTTTTATAATTTATTTTTTATTTATCCTTCTGATAGATTCTTATTTTGTAAATGTGAGGCCTTGTAGGCCTTGTAGACTTTAGATCTGTAGATATTTTTATATTTAGATTTTTTTATTATAACAAGTACCTGGTACTTGCTAACAGGCCTACGCTGTCCTCCCAAACTTACTGTAATTTGGAAACATTGTAAAAGCCAATTATTTTGAAAAAGAGTAGGTAACCGTGGCGTTTCTTGCCGGTTCTTCTCCATAGGAAACGACCAATTGGAACCGTGCACCTAGCTTCTGACTTTTCATAAGTGCCCATGTAGGCTTATGTAAAACAAAATATTTTGATTTTATGACAATCAACAAGTCACAAGGGCAAATGTTAAGCAAAGCTGGCATAGATTTAACTACGAGATTTAACTACGAAGAGAGATTTAACTACTTTACGAGACGCGACGCGACGCGCAGTAGTCAAGATAGCAATACAATTATAAACCTTATCTACTACACTAAAAGGTACACAATTCAGTTCCTTCTACGTCGATCTACGCCGCGCGGCCCCCCCCCCCACTGAATTGTGTACCTTTTAGTGTAGTAGATAAGGTTTATAATTGTATTGCTGTCTTGACAACTGCGCGTCGCGTCGCGTCTCGGTGTGAACTGACCCTAAGGGTTGCTTTAACCATGGGCAACTAACTATACGTGGCATGTTCACGTGCGAGGAATGCCAGTAGTGTTGCTGTTTTAGCCTAAGAAAATCTTACACCAAATATTGAATATAAAGAATTTTTGTTTAAAAAGAAATATTTTCAATAAAGCTACTTAATACGAAAAATTAAAAATAAATAATAATTAAAAATTTTGTCCCATTTTTTTTTGTTTTTGCATAAAAAAAGAACTAAATAGAGAAATATGTACGGTCAACCAAAGAGATAAGTATGCAGGATCGTCGGATATAGTCAAAGTTTTGTAAGAAACCGTTAGATGTTCTCGGATATAATTTTGTTTTATTAATAGAAAACAAACAGCTCATTTATCAAATTAAATTTCAGTCGACAACATCCATCGGTTTCTTACTAAACTTCAACTATACCCGACGATCCTGCATACATATCTTTTGTTGACTGTACAAAAACAAAATATCGATTCATAAAATAGAAGAATTTTATTATAATTAGCATAGGTATGTATTTCTTTGCGCAGAGTACAGAATTAATAAGTTAGCGTTAACTCTGCGAACTGATAGTAATAAAAATTTCTAACTCGTTGGGCATAAAACTGGCAGTGCGCATTGTTAAAAAGTTCTCATTCTGACTAGGTAGATACCTAACAACCGTTAGCTCGAGTCTTACAACCTCGCTGCGAGAGGAACAACTTTTTCTCATGTTGTTAAGGAAAAAATAACATAATTAGCCCATAATGTTCCTACTGCTGGGACACTCCTCTGGAAGTGGGCCATAATCTACCACGGCCCAGTGTTGGTTAATGGATGTCACATGTCTTCGAATTTTTGGTGCTAGGACATGCCGGTTTCCTCACGATATTTTCCTTCACCGTTTTGAGAGCAGTGGTGATGAAATAATTTACACAAAGTAAAGTGCCTGCTTGGGTTCGAAACCACGACCTAAATTCGTAAGTCACAGCTGTTACCACTGGGCCAGCACTGCTCTTAGAACAAGAAAGGAAAAAATAAGAAAAAAAAAAATTATTTTAGTTTGATTTAGATATAATTTAATATAAAAACTAAACTAAATAAATAGTCACCTACGTGTCGGATTGAGAAATATTGTCTTTTTCTACCTGTAAGATAGACAATGTATAACAAAGAAATAGGACACATAGCAAGGATGGTGTTCAATACCTGTACTACTATGTTCCAACCAGCTAAACTTTTGAAAATTGTTATCCTAGGAAAAAGGGGTTTCCTAGGCCACAGTGATGCGAGTGACAAAGCATCTTCTAATTAAATCCGTCTTTTGGGTGAAAGTCGGTGATTTCATATATTTCACGTAAGTGCTAACTCATAGAAATGAAAGAAAATAACAATGTTCCTATGAATTGAATCAAATTGTGACATTCCGCGTAAACGTTATAAACACTGTAACTAATTAAAGCAAAACTAGGAAATGGAACGCAGCGGAAGAATTCTCTGATCTCTTAAAAATGTTACATGAACTACGGAATATCCAGTATCGAGAGGAAAATAAAAACGTGTTACTCGGAACCGCAGAGCTTCGAAATTCAATCGAAATTCAATTTTCAATTACGTCGTTTAAACTAACGACGTAATTGAAAAATGAATTTAGATTGTAATCGTTATAACTTAGAAGAGAGTCCCCGTGAAGCACTGCAGTTCCAAGTAGTTTTCCAATTGAAAAACTACTTGGAACTGTAGTGCTTCACGGGGACTTCTTCACAATATTTTACAGAAAGGAGGTGCTTATTTTCATACATTTGTGGCTAAACAATGTACTTACCTTATGAAAAATATATGGGATTTATTTATACTTAAATTTGTACCACATTAAATTGCCGTTCGCAGCCACGCGCGGCCGTCCAGAGCCACATTTAAAATGGATGTTCTTACATCCATTACAAAATTGACCATATTATTCGCAGTAGGTACTCTTGTACTGCGAATAATATGGTCAATTTTATCCAAAAGGTGTGGCTGCTTCCATAAAGAGGAAGAGCGGAGAAAATACATAAAATTTGGACCGAAACAGCAATATCTTGGGTGAAAGCCGAATGTAAATTAATTTTAGAAAGCCTATCCGAAATATCGTTAAAATGTTTAATTTTTTTGTCGAAGAATGGTGAAAAACTGTCTTCTAAAATTGGGGAACCTAGGAGGTGCAATGAACTTTTTTCCAAAACTTTGATGTCTGGGGCTATTATATTTAATTTCTGTATAGTCGATTGTCTGTCAGTATTGTCACAAATGTAAATTTCACATTTTGAGTTGTTGAAGTCAAGGCCGATAGATTGGAACTGCCGCTTAAGGAATTGAAGATCTGTTAAAACGCTGTCTACGTCACCTCCTAGTGTTCCATCATCTAAATACCATACATTGAATTTTGAATTTAGTTGTTGTATTATGGGATGGATAGCTAAACTGAAAATGACTGGCCCGAGAGGATCACCTTGTTGGCATCCGACTGCTGATTCCAAAACGTTTTCTTTATATAATAATTTTGATGGGTGCCTGTAGCACTGCCACATGAAACTATACATTTCTGGTAACTCCTTTTTTTACTTCAGCCAACAAAGTGTCCCTGTTGACAGAGTTCAAAGCGTTCTTAACGTCAACCTTGAGGATGACCTCACCTTTATTGGCATTTAAAAAACTAGATGTTTTTTAAATGCCAATAAACGTGATGTGTACGGCAGCCTCGCAGCTTCCTTTGGAACCAAAGCCAAGCTGTAGGGGCTGGAATTTATTTTATAGATTTTTGAGAATTTCGCCGTATAATTTGCAGCATATTTTGGTTGCCGTACATGCCCTGCCCTTTTGGTTGTTATTTTGCCCATTGTGAACTGAACAGTTGTATTACCGCAAAGCCAGACAATTGTATTGTTTTCTGTAAGTGACAGTGACCGCCCGGTGAGGCCACTTATTTAAGGATACTTTCAAAGAACTGCCACAACTTATTAGTTTGTGGAAAGTGGAACTGGCGAGAGAAAATAATGTAATGTAAAATAATGTTGGTCCCGGCTGTCATTCGTGGATCTTTAGCAGTAGTTACGGGTAGTCAGAAGCCCGAAAGTTTGACAACCAGTCCTAAAAAGGGGTATCGTATTACCCGGTAACTGGGTTGTGGAGGTCAGATAGGCAGTCGCTCCATGTAAAATACTGGTATTCAGCTGCATCTGGTTAGACTGGAAGCGACCCCAACATAGTTGGGAAAAGACTAGGCAGATGATGAAACATAATTATTGCGAACTTGTCTTTCATACGCGGTAATAATAAAACGTATAAAAATTAATAAGTGTGTTTCAATTTTTAATCTTTGGGTATTCCCAAAGATTAAAAATTGAAACATACTTATTAATTTTTAACCCTACCTAACTATCCCAAGCTTATCCAATAGTGAAATAAGTACTATTACTATTTTAGAATATGCAGGTTTAAAGGAAACAACGGTTTCGAGACGCTAAACGGTAATGTTCTATTTTCTAAAAATGACAACTACTTATACAAATTCCTAAGATAACAAAATATAATAGTGGGCACTTTAAAACTTGCGAGTTTAACAACCAATCAGTGCAAAGCGCATATTGCCCAATCACTGCACGACACGTTGAGGTTGTAGTTCGCTGAGCTCTCAACAGGGGCGCCACTATCGCGGTGGCGATAGCAGAGCGCTAGGGCTAAGGGCTCCGCGGTGCAGCTACAGGCTCCGCGGTCGGTTGCTAAGATGATGAATGATGCAGCTACAGTACTCCCCCTCAAGCGAAGCGTACCGGCAGTTTGATGGCACGGCCCGGGCTCCGCGGTGCAGCTACAGGCTCCGCGGTCGGTTGCTAAGATGATGAATGATGCAGCTACACTATTAAATTTAAGTGCAATTATTACATCCGCGTCCGGGCCACAGCGCTTGCATTTCACTACAAAATGTGTGCGTGGGTTTGATGGGTCATATAATACAAAATGTACGAAAGTGATGTTGGAAGGGTTTTTTGCAATGATGTGAGGCTAATTCTGCCTCAGCCTTGAGTAGGTCGTAATTAGTTTGACATTGGCTCGCATTACTTAGTTATTCAAACTTATTACTTCACCAGAATCAGAATGATTGTATGTATATTTGTATGGTTTTTATTGCAAAAAGAAAGTTTTTAGAGAAAATTTCATGACTTTTTCTATCGTATCAAATTAGTTGTATTATGTTTTTAACACACTATCTACCTAGCATATATCCTGAAAAATATCATATATTTTTCTGATTTTGTTTACTGTAGTCGATCTTATACTTTTATTGTTTCTAAAACTTGCGATTTTTGTGTTTAGGTCCTGTAAGCCCCTTAATCACTATTAACCCTTTAAAAAACAGAAACGAAATTATTTTGTAATTGATTATTCTGAGTCCCATATCATATAAAGTTATTTGGTATATTTTTATTTCAATAACGTTCACAAGATATAATAAACGTGAGATATACCAACTGTTGATATAGATTCTCTACATATAACATTTATATACTGTAAAACTTATTTGATATAACGTTATTGGATATAACGTTTATATTATCGAAGCCACGAAGGCCTACTAACCTGACCTAGGTTAGAAGGCCTTCGTGGATTAACATATTGTCTTAAAAAGTCAATATGTTGAGCTACAAAAGTTAGTGACAGAAACGAATCGCTGCAAAACCGACTCCATGTAGTCTTGTTTGCCCTAGAGTGTAATTTAAGCCCGCGTAAGCGTGGAGGGGCAGCCAGAGCCCCGCAGCGCCGGAGCCGGAGCCGGAGAAAAAACCATGCCTGCTGCATGTTGCATGCCTACTGCATGTTGCATGCCTACTGCATGTTGCATGCCTGCTGCATGTTGCATGCTTGCTTGCTAACACCCTTATGGTTAACACCCTGATAAAGCAATCCGACTCGGATAAGTTAGGTTACTTTTTTATAACCACCCAGAAATAGGCAGTCCGTCGAGCTCTCTTGGCATGTGGTAATCAGTTGGGTTGGGATCCTGCCGTTTAGCCTAAAAGATTTTGACAATTTTTTTTTTATACCAATGCTATATTTGGAATGATATTTAGTACGCAAATTTTTACCGGCAGAATATTACCAAGGATAATGTCATTAAGGCATTTGGTCTTTAATCAAATGATTTATTACAGCAAACAATCTTTAGGCTAGAAACATTTAGTCAAATGATTTGTTATGAAAAAAAAAAAAATAATATAGCCATTTTTTTTTTTGGGAATTACGTGGTTTTACTTACATAATTACTTATTATTACTTTTTTAATAACATTGCGTGGTTGGGGTCGGTCGATAGGCGACGTAGGATGCAAGAGCGAGCGAAGGGCACCCCGAGTATCGGATTTGTTAGGTTACTTTGAACCCTTTTCTCAGAAATAGGAGGCTCCGTCGACATTGGATGCGAGAGCGAGCGAATGAGAATACAAATACCTTTAAGTACCTTATATCACATTAAACAGGGCCAATTGAAATCATAGGGAGACAGAAAAAAAAAAAAAATATTTGGCTTATTTTATTTTGCGTAAAATATGTTATAAGTACTTATTGAAATATTTGACTACATTAAAATTGGTCAAAGTACTAGTTGGTAAGCATTACTGTTTAAGCGTTCACTTGCCAAACATATATGCAATTTTGCTTTTTGTTTTTAACTAGGAGTATTTATCATATTAGACTAAGGGCTGATTTCTCCAACGCCAGATAACTTTATCGGAGGAACAATTTTGAATTTTTGACAGTTCTTCCATACAAAAACTGTCAGACGTCAATTTTATTCCACGAATAAAAAATATCGGTCGATTGAAAAATCAGCCCTAAGAGCTGATTTTTCCATCGCCAGACAACTTTTATTCGAGGAATAAAATTGACATTTGACAGTTTTTGTGTGAAGTAACTGTCAAAATTTCAAAATTATTCCTCGAATAAAGTTATCAGATGATTGAAAAATCAGCTCTAAATAGGCTTTATGTCTTTTGAGTGGTATATCAAACGGTTTTATATTAATTGTCTGTTAAGCTTAAAGAAATTAGTTATTTTGAAATAATATCAATCGTTTATTATATTAACTGATAATTATATCAAATAAAATTATAGGTTCAGTCGTTATATGTTGTAAATATTAGAGGTTTTGTAATTATAGCATATATTACTTACCCAGTCTTAAGATCGTAAAGATAGACCTTAGAGTGTGTGTAGTCGTGTGGTTACAGGCGCTGTTAATATAGCCAAGCAACTATGGAAGATGAAGAAGAAAATGCGACTTTAGACGGGCAGTTCACAGTCTTTGCTAAGTTCATGGACATCGACCGCAATGGGACGACTATTGATTTATATCGGAGTGACTACTGGTTGCGTCAGAGCAAAGTCCTTGATGATAGAAAACTGACTATGACTGACACAGGACTCGTGTGGATGCAATTTGGGTAACTAATAGTACTTATTAATTATTATAATAATATTGATAACGCCTATAAAAAAAAAATGTTTGTAGTTGTGAATGTTAACGCCAATTAATAATATTCTCCTGACCGAATTTCGAAAGACGCAATAACACTTGGTCCGACCTGGGAGTCGAACGCCACGCTCAACATTCTCGCTTACGATCACGCAACCATAATCTTTCGCTTAGAATAGTTGTTTATCTTCTTTTAATTTATATCTCATAATATTTCAGCAAAACGGAACTCACTTACTCCGAATGGTATGAATTCCTAACAGAACTTTGTTATATCAAAGACTTGAACCAAGTGGAAGTTGAGGGACATTTAACCAGTTGTGGAATACCGGGATTTATCAAGGTGATCGTACCACAGTACAGGGACTTCTTTAATAGTTACAAACCGCCAAATAAATTAATTCTCTAGAATTGGTTCTGTTTCATGCTGTGGTCGAGTTGGTGGATAAAGTTTTTGCCGTCATCACGAGCGTTTTTCTGTTTCACGGCAGCGACAGACCTTTTTAGGGTTCCGTACCTTTAAAGGAAAAACAGAACCCTAATAAGATCAATTTGTAGTCCGGCTGTCTGTCCGTTTGTCAACAACCTTTTTCTCAGGAACGTGTAGAGTTATCAAGTTGAAATTTAAATCAAATATTCAGGGCTGCAATGCCTTGAAGCAGTGAAAAAATAAAACTTCTAAGTCAACGCAATCAAAAGATACGGGCGTTTATGTTCCGTTTATGCCGCATATTTTGACACTCGCAACCTATACGGCACTTCCTACCTAGAATCATGAAATTTGGCAAGAAGCAATGTCATGTAGCACAAGTAAAGGAAAAAAAGTTTTTTTGAAGAGTGACATAAATTTTTATATGGTTTTTGTTTTGTCAAGTCCTCACTTAACCTATAAATAACTATTTCATCATCATCATTTCAGCCGAAAGACGTCCACTGCTGGACATAGGCCTCCCCCAAAAGGGGGGGGTTTGCCATAATCGCCACGCTTGGCAGGCGGGTTGGCGATCGCAGATCGATCGATCGATCCCATACTTCCCGTGGGTGTCGTAAAAGGCGAATAATGGGGCGTACCGGAGAATCGGCAGCAGCGTTCTCTATGCATTCCACCACCATACCAATAACTATTTATGAAGGGTATATTATAATGATAGCAAAACTAAATAAAAGTGTAGTTCTGTAATTACAAAGAGAAACTGTTTTGAAATTGCTTACGTTTTATCAAGTTTTATTTTTGCGTGTTTGTTTTTTATATTGTTACTTATGTACGTTATTTTGTATTACTTACTAACGCCTAAGTTTTTCTTTATAAAGATACTATACTTTAAAAAGATACTTTTATAGATAATTCAAGTTAAGATAAGCTTAAACGCTAAAGAAATATACATAGGTACCCACCAAAATCATTTTCATGTAAAATGTTACCAAAGCGAGGCCATAGGGTTCGCCCTGTCAAAAAGTTATCAGATCTCATGTAGAGCTAAGCTTCTAACTCTACAAGCCCTAACTTCACAAGCTCTACACCTTAGACAAAATGGCTTGGCCGTTTCGTTAGGTACTACAAGAACTATTGTATAACAGAATGGTGAATACATTTTAGACATATAACATTTTGACCTAAAAAGGCCATTTAGGAGAATCATAAAAGGATAACATTATGAATCGTAATATGGCGAAGACAGTCCGTGTTTTTTTTTATCGCTGCACTACGTAGGTATAATCAAAGAGATTGGGATTGGATTTGGATCGGATTGATTGATATTTTAGCACAGACAAAAAAAAATACCTGAAAAATGCTTTACCAATGGGATTTGATACGATTAACTTAACGGTTAACTGTCCATTATGTTATCCTTTTATGATTCTGCCAAAGTGGCCTTTTTAGGCCTCCAGAACTGAATATATTTTTCACCTTACGCCCATGTGATGGTAGCGAAACGGCCAAGCCAAATTATTTTGACTAAGGTGTCGAGTGCCGCATAAAATAAACATTCAATGGTACAAATAATTGTGATGTAATAGATGAAAAGAAAATGTCGCATTCCTCCCACTAGTGCCCTAGTGTCCTAGTGCCCTAGTGCCCTAGTGCCCTAGTGCACCTTTTGTTAGACACAGCAGTGGATAATACCCCGAATTCAATTAAACGGATTGTGCCAATTAGTCCGTGAATGTTTCATCAGGTAGGTACTTGAAACAGTTTCCACGGAGCTACTAAATAACGTTATCAGGAATTTAATATTGAGCTGAACGATGTAAAATTTGTAATTTTGAGTGCATTTCAACATACTCAATAAGTACTCAATTCGCTATTGCATTCCATAAGTATTACATAGTTGGTATAAAGGGAGTCTCACAGCTATGCCACATGGAGGGAAAGTACCTCGAATATTGTAGATGGAACATTTTTTTGAAAGAAGACATTATTTTAATTTAAAAAACAATTTAAACTGCATTCATAGATTTTTAAATAATTACATGGTTGAATCGGGAATCAAACCCGCTACACGAGAAAAAAAATTACCCTGTATCTTTATCATATACCGGTCGAAAGGCTTCATCATAAGGATTATTTTTTACTAAATAACATAGTGTCAGAAATAAAAGGAAGACCATGAATTTTAACATTTGTGAAATTTTGTTCAGAAAAATGAAAAGCATTTGAATACGGAAAGGTATTTAACTTTCCCTCCATGTGGCATAGCCACTGTATATTATACATAATTATTATGGATGCTCTAATGAAACGCTCATAATCAATCTATGTTCAATACACCATTTGAACATGAACAGTCGCTGAATTCAATAACACCCGCGTGTTTGTATTATGTACTTATTGTAAAGTAAATAGTTCTAATGAATTCGTAATACCTGGCTAACTAAAAGCACAGAATATTAGTACTACGCTAAACACACTAACAGTATAAATGAAAGCCAAAATGAAAGCCAATATGAAAGCCAAAATGAAAGCCATTCCGCTTTCATTTAGACAGTCCAACTCCATTAATTGCGTTATTTACGTTGCTCAGCAGGCAAATTATTCGAACATTTATAATATGAATAGCAAAGGATTAGTAATATCATTCCAAATGATTCAGATTAGGTACGTTTGATAGTATCTACCATAAGTTAATGAAGATTAATAAAATGCAATCACATTAGTGTTCGTATTAATGTGAAAACAATTCAAATGTTTTTCTCTTTCTTTATCGTATTCGTGATAAACCGGGAATATCGGTGAAAAAATACAGAAAGACGACACAATGGCTCGGTACAGGCAGCCAGTCAACGCTAATTGCTACTTGAATGAAATTAAAACAGAATGCTGCATTTTCAAAGAGAATCAAAGACATTTTTGCATTTATTTTTCATTATGACTATTTGAATTTACGTTTGAACATTATTAGTTCGAGTCGGTATTCAATAAGACTTCATCCATTTACCGTTATAATTAGTTCTTGCTTCTCGGTACTACCAGATTTGATTAGTCAGCCAATGTATTACTTACGCTATGATTTGATTTACAGTTCTTTGTTGATGAACAAATAACTGTAAATTAAATTCGTTTTTTTTACTGTTGTTTACGAGTATATAACCAATTTCGTGTTTTTGTGTGTATTGGCAAGATTTTATTTAAAGAAACATCATACATGATCACCGTCTTATAGTATATTTTAATTTTATTTGGTATTATATTTTTAATAGACGAAGTTATAGGTTGTTTATTTTGTCTAAGTTAGTTTTAAACATATTATTGCAAAGTTTTTATTAAATCCCCGGCTGTTAATAAATTGCGTTGAGTTTCAGATATTTATTTTCCTTTTAATAAAATGCAATTGCTTTTTTTTTTGATGGTGGGAAATCATCAATGGACCCCTCGTCATATGATGATTTCCCACCCTCAATAAAAAAGGAAAGGGTGGAGCGGAACGGAGTGACAGACTCTTAATGATAAACCAGTGCCGGACGCGAGACGTCGCCAAAATGTAATTGCTTTAGTAAATTTCTACCTGCAAACGACTTTTCCACTACCTAGTTAAATAAGCTTTACTGGTGGTCCATTTGTGAGCTCTAAGCAAATTCCTAGTCACAAACAAAACGACATTTATTACGAGGAATATTTGCAGGTCTATTGTAATGAAAACTTAGTTTACGTGGGTGGGGTGGGTTGGCATTGCCCGGGCTCGCAGTTGCATCTGGGCTGTGTTACCTGTGACCTTCATGTGCTACCCCCTACCGCCCACATCCACCCGACACCGCCCAGTCACCCACTCCCACCCGACACCGCCCAGTCACCCACTCCCACCCACAACCCGCCGCCACTACGTACGACAATGCAGAAGGTGAGCGCAGTAAGCAGGTTTTCAATGTTTGTGTACGGAAATTATGTATTATAGAATCAAACCTTTGTATTTGTATTTTTCATACCAAGCAGGTATTTAAGGTGCTAATGTTATTGCTAAGCTAATGTAATGTAAATGTGTGTAATGAACGAACATGTTCCTGTTTATTAAAAACTAGCTGCTCTCCGCGGTTTGTTTCGACCCCGTGCGAATGTCGGGATTAATAATATCTTATGTCCTAATCCAGGCCAACCTATGTGCCTTTCATTCAAATCAAACATACATAAAATCAAATCTTTTCTCGTTATGATATTAGTTTAGATAAGGTTTCGTTAAAATAATTTGATGAGACAATTAATCATTAAAATATTATTAAGTTACATCGATGTCACGGTGCTGGTGGCATAAGTCCATCAGTGCCCTAAGGGGAGTCTTGTCTGTTTGTAAGCGATACGTGGAGGCTCAGGACCTTAGATCATAATCATAATCAGCCTATAATGTTCCCACTGCTGGGCCACAGGCCTCCTCTCTGTGAGAGGGAGTGGGCCGTAATCCACCACGCGGGCCCAGTGCGGGTTGGTGGATGTCACATGTATTCGAATTTTTGGTTCTAGGATATTCCGCTTTCTTTTTTTCTTTACGTTTTGAGAGAAGAAGGCCTAAAAAGGCCACTTTGGCAGAATCATAAAAGGTTAACATAATGGATAGTTAACCGTTAAGTTAATCGTATCAAATCCCATTGGTGAAGCATTTTTCAGTTATTTTTTTTTTGTCTGTGCTACAATACCAATCAATCCGATCCAAATCCAATCCCAATCTCTTTGATTATACCTACGTAATGCAGCGATAAAAAGTAAAACACGGACTGTCTTCGCCATATTACGATTAATAATGTTATCCTTTTATGATTCTCCAAAGTGGCCTTTTTAGGCCCCGTGTGGTGACCACCCAGACAGGCGCTTTACTTTGTGTAAATAATTTCAATTTACACAAAGTACCTAAAGCGCCTGTCTGGGTTCGAACCTACGACCTACAAACTCGTAAGTCGCGGTCGATACCACTGTGCATATAATGCAAAAAATCTTTTACGTAGAAATCTGAGGGATTGGGTCATACGCAGACGGATAACGGATACTGTGGACATGGATAAGCAACGTTGCGTGGTGTTTGTCAGGACTCATTTGTTGATCCGTAGGTTTGCAAAGTGAGAAGTACAAACTACTCTGTTTAGACCCCACGCAGAGGGCTTACAGCGCCTTACTTGTGTATAACAGGACGTTGTTACGCTGTTGCCGCGACACTGCAGCGCATCAGGGAGTTTCTTTTGAATGCGTTCAAGCGAAAGACTGCCATTTCCCTAATTTTTACCGACTTCACAAAAAGGAGGAGGTACTATGTTCGGCTGTTTGTAAGTTTTTTTTTTTTTTTTTTTTTTTTTTTTTTTTTTTTTTTTTTTTTTTGTATGTTTGTTCATCGATTACTCCGCCAATTGTCGACGGATTTTCAAAATTCTTTTTTTGTTCGAAAGTAGATAGTTCTGAGGTGGTCCCATTGTCACTAAGTTAGGATCTGATGATGGGATCTTAGAGAAATCGAGAGCAACCATCAAATTTTATAGGCTTACTTTTTGTTTTTCGCATATTTTATGAAGTATCTTGTGTATTTGCGTACGGTTGTCACCATCTCAGGTAGCTGGGCTGATGATGGAAGGTTCAACTATTTAACAGTAAGAAGTTACTCGAACAGGCAAGGACTGTTTTAGTAAATTGTTTTGATGTTTGATTGGGCATTTGCCACATTTGGTCTCATGATCATCAAGTTATGACCTGATGCTGCAGTCAGGATAGTCTGCAGAGTACCTAACTCCTCGACAACTAACAGCAGATATATCGTGTTTAGGCTCATTGAAAAGGGCTCGATGTGTGGATAAACGTACTGTTAATGAGGAACACCGAAGTACATAGAGACCTGATGCTGAAGCCAGTCGAGCATCAGAAAAAGTACAAACCTTGAAATTACAGCACCGTAGTCGTGTTTGGGCTCATTTTAAACAGGACTAAATTTTAAGTTCAATGCAATGTTGACATAAGTTGGCCTGATGCTGCAGCCAGGATTATCAGCATCTAGTCTAAAAACTAATAAATACTTCTTAAAGTGAAATACTTTTGCGAGTTTTTCTTCTGTATAATTATCCTAACAAAGGTTGCCAGTAGTGGCTAGATGAGAGAAGCGGAGGATCGCGAACGTTGGCGCAAACTTCGGGAGGTCTACGTCCAGCAGTGAACTGCAATTGGCTGATGATGATTTATAAAAGCCTCAATCGTTGCATTTCACGCAATGCCTTTTCGTCATGTGGTCTATTTAGCAATTTGGTAGGTTCCAAGTCGCATAATACAATGTCGTACAGCGTCTTTACACGACTAAGCGTAACATAAACTTGGCCCTTAGCAAAATTTTTCTTGCCTTGTTTTTATTATTAAAGTAACTTGAGCATTTGCTCTCGGAAATTATGATTTGGTAAAGTGGAACTGATGATGAAGACCAAAAATGGCACTACTCAATGACAAATATTTCACGGGTTGCGATTCGATTACTTTAATATGGCTGCTAAGCAATTTATGCTCATTACAATGCGTATGGTGAAGTGGAGCTGATGGTGACTTCTCAATCAGCTCCAGTTCTCCTGGTTCTTACTAGGAGAACTCCTCAACAATTAACGTCCATGCATCGGTAAAAGGTGATAAGCAGTTGACATTAGGCTATTATAACTTAGATAAATTACAAACTGACCCGCTAAAAAGTGAAAAATAAAAACTTTTTTACAAAAAAAACAACCGACTTCCAAAAACACTATAAATAAAGAGAAAAATAACTTTAATTTCGGAAGTCGGTGGCAAAAACTAAAATACAAATCCAAAGACACCGACTTCCGAAATTAAAGTTATTTTTCTCTTTATTTATAGTGTTTTTGGAAGTCGGTTGTTTTTTTTGTAAAAAAGTTTTTAACAATTGTTAATGTATCTGCCATAGTGTACTATGCCTATACTTACACTATTTTTTAACTAACAAAAATGATAAAGTTTGGCGTAAGTGATAACTGATAATTATAATATTAGGTACACTGCATACCGTTAAAATGCATTTACATTTTTAAATTTTTAGGTACAATGGCGCATCGCGGCAACAAATAAGCTACAAAACAGCAGCGATGCGTTTGATGTTAGTTGAATCAAATGACCACCAAAATAAAAGTTATTTTTTCGTTTTAATTCAATTTTTACCGACTTCACAAAAAGGAGGAGGTACTATGTTCGGATGTTTGTATGTTTTTTTTTTTTTTTTTTGTATGTTTGTTCATCGATTACTCCGCCAATTGTAGACGGATTTTCAAAATTCTTTTTTTGTTCGAAAGTAGATAGTTCTGAGGTGGTCCCATTATCACCAAGTTAGGATCTGATAATGGGATCTTAGAGAAATCGAGAGCAACCCTCAAATTTTATAGGCTCACTTATTGTTTTTCGCATATTTTATGAAGTATCTTGTGCATTTGCGTACGGTTGTCACCATCTCAGGTAGCTGGGCTGATGATGGAAGGTTCAACTCCTTAACAGTAAGAAGTTACTCGAACCGGCAAGGACTGTTTTATTAAATTGTTTTGATGTTTGATAGGGCATTTGCCACATTTGGTCTCATGATCATGAAGTTATGACCTGATGCTGCAGTCAGGATAGTCTGCAGAGTACCTAATTCCTCGACAACTAACAGCAGATATATCGTGTTTAGGCTCATTGAAAAGGGCTCGATGTGTGGATAAACGTACTGTTAATGAGGAACACCGAAGTACATAGCGATCTGATGCTGAAGCCAGTCGAGCATCAGAAAAAGTACAAACCTTGAAATTACAGCACCGTAGTCGTGTTTGGGCTCATTTTAAACAGGACTAAATTTTAAGTTCAATGCAATGTTGACATAAGTCTGGCCTGATGCTGCAGCCAGGATTATCAGCATCTAGTCTAAAAACTAATAAATACTTCTTAAAGTGAAATACTTTTGCGAGTTTTTCTTCTGTATAATTATCCTCGTTGCATTTCACGCAATGCCTTTTCGTCATGTGGTCTATTTAGCAATTTGGTAGGTTCCAAGTCACATAATACAATGTCATGCAGCTTCTTTACACGACTAAGCGTAACATAAACTTGGCCCTTAGCAAAATTTTTCTTGCCTAAGTCTATTATTAAAGTAACTTGAGCATTTGCTCTCGGAAATTATGATTTGGTAAAGTGGAGCTGATGATGAAGACCACAAATGGCACTACTCAATGACAAATATTTCACGGGTTGCGATTCGATTACTTTAATATGGCTGCTAAGCAATTTATGCTCATTACAATGCGTATGGTGAAGTGGAGCTGATGGTGACTTCTCAATCAGCTCCAGTTCTCCTGGTTCTTACTAGGAGAACTTCTCAACAATTAACGTCCATGCATCGGGAAAAGCAATATTTTGTAAAAGGTGTTAAGCAGTTGACATTAGGCTATTATAACTCAGATAAATTACAAACTGACCCGCTAAAAAGTGAAAAATAAAAACTTTTTTACAAAATAACAACCGACTTCCAAAAACACTATAAATAAAGAGAAAAATAACTTTAATTTCGGAAGTCGGTGGCAAAAACTAAAATACAAATCCAAAGACACCGACTTCCGAAATTAAAGTTATTTTTCTCTTTATTTATAGTGTTTTTGGAAGTCGGTTGTTTTTTTTGTAAAAAAGTTTTTATACATAGTATGAAACAAAGTCGCTCCCGCTGTCTGTAAGCTGAGATCTTTTAAACTGCGCAACGGATTTTAATGCAGTTTTCAGTAATGGATAGAGTCATTCAAGAGGAAGGTTTATATGTATAATACATGATAATATGCATAGGTATATGCAGAAGAGAAAAGCCAAAAAATTCAAAGATTTGTAATGTGATGTCATAACAAACATATTTGTGTGCGCAAACGTACATTGCAAACGCTGGCTAAACCTTACGAGATTCTACCACTACTAAGTACTATTATTCTGTGGTAGGTACTACGGAATTGTGTATCTTAAAAAGATCGTTAAAAAAGTCCACAATGGTATAAGTTTATCTCCTAGAGATAAAAAAAAAATAACCCACACACATTTCACATTTTCATCTTTTACATATTACAAAAAAAAATATGGGTTATTTACCAAGCTATTTTAAACAATACAGTACTACCTATCCCTTATCCAATTAAATACAGTAGATACGTTGTGCATTTTATGTACCTACTTAGATCAAAATTGCCATCTACAGCATATCATTGAAATGAATATCTTAGAAGTTATCGGAGATTTAAAAAGCGGGGGCAGATCGGCTGTAGATGGCGGGGCGGTACTAAGTTCGGCGGGTCAGCTAGTTAAAAATAAATGCATGGGAATATTTTTTAGGTATTTAATTAGTTGACTGAATTCCCTGTATTATTATTACATAAAATATTATTATAGTTTAGGTTCAAAATTTTGAGAATTATGTGACAAAAATGTTTTTTGAGCTCTATTTTACGATTCTTTTATCTGCATGATACAATTTTATTTATATGAAATAGTATTGAATGTCTTTTCTTTGAACATTTGACATTTTTTTCAGGCTTGTAATGTGTACGTTTAACTGTGAGACACAAACTGAGCGTTTTACCATCATGAAACGCTGGAATCGTCGTTGGAAGACGTACGGGCTGCTCACACATAGGAGGGGTTCTATATATAAATACATAGAACCCCTCCTATGGTGGTGTTTATAAAGCCGGATACTGTCAAACTAAACGGTACCTCTCGGGCTATTTAGAGACAGACGTAAATAGAAACATGTCTGCAGTACTTACTAATAAAGTACAGTACCTTCTAGATACCGTTTCCCGTATTGTAAAAGATGCACTGTGACGAAATAGGCGCGTTATAACTGCGCGCCTCTACCCGATTTTAGGTTTTAGAAATGTTTGTGTGCAGTCATTGTTAGTTACCGTATGTAGACTGACTTTTGTCAGTTAGATCAATTTAGTATCCATCTACCCCACGAAGTAAATTGTTACTTCATCCTACTCATTTGAGGACATATAGTTTTTTTTATTTACCCACCTATTTTCCAGAAAAGTTGGTAATATTGGTCGTTTTTTAATAATGCAAGAAATATTGTAGAAATCATAAATGAAAACAAATAAAAAAAGAAATTGATAATAGGTGGATTATGTTTTCGAACCCACATGTTGTTCGTCGCCAATCCAGCATCGAACTGCGAAGCCACAATAACTGTTTGAGAATACGCGAAATTAAGATTAGCTAGTAAGTATGGCGTATTGCCATACTTACTAGTTAATCTTAATTTCGTGTACCGTAACGTAAGCTTTTTAAATTTAACGACAAGAAGATAATGATTAAAATGTCTTAACAAGATATGCCGGTGGGTCAGGCAATGTTGGGTGGGTCAGACAATATTGGTCACCGACTGTACCTAAACATATTATTGACATATCCAGATTAACCAGATGAAAGTGATACTCGGTTATTTATAATGCGCCCGCCACTACAGTTTAGTGAAAAAAAAATTTGATACTAGTAAAGAAACTATAGTTTTAATCATATTTACAAAATGCCAGACTCAAAGAGATGGAATAAGGTTATGCACTTAACCCCGAAATCCAAACAAGCAAGCTAAGCTTGCTTAGGACATGTGCCAATTCAAGGTATAATTAAAAACAACAGACCGAAAGTCGAGACAAAGTAGACGCAGAGCCTGTGACACAAATAGAGGCTGCTAATAGTAACGTCACAGACGAAATCTGAATAAGGCGAGAGTAGAAGGTTTTGTTGGCAGTACATAGGTAGTTCCTTTATCCACTATACAACAAAACAAATGCAGAGAGTTCTATGACTACCGAGTTTCTAAACTGAGTTCTTATTCAAGTAATAATAATCAGGTATCTCGACATGTCTTATGTTCACTACACCTCACCCAGTGCCAGCAACGTCTTTTGCGTTGTAGTGAAAAGTATTCCTGAGATCACAACCTTGCATTGTGGAAACGTCGCTAAGGGCTACTTCCGTGTGTTTGTTACGTACTTTGTTTAATTTTTAAGGGTCCCAACGAATGCATGTCGTTTACCGTTTTGCTTCATCAAAGGTATACAAGTGCGAGTCGGACTCGCACACGAAGGGTTCCGTACCACAAGGCAAAAACGCCGAAAAAAACATGTTTGTTGTATGGTAGCCCCCCCCTTAAATATTTATTTTATTTTAATTTTATTATTTACTAGCTTCTGCCCGCGACTTCGTCCGCGTGAAATTCGTACTTTCCTCCTAATATTTCGAAAATGTATGTTTATGATCTTAACATTTATTTAGATAAATAAGTATTCGGGCCAATTTTTAAGTTTATAGATCAAAGAGTTTTTGTACTTTTCAAATAAACTATATCCCCGCTTTTCACTCCAACAGGGATGGAATTTTGAAAAATCGTTTGGGATGCATGTGTTCATAACTTGACTCAAAGACCCATACCCATTTTCGAGTTAATGGAAGCAAGCAGTAAAATCCAACCCATAAACTTTATTACTCTTTTCCAACTTGGTAGGAGTCGATTTTTGAAAAACCCTAAAACATATTTATTTTTATTTTTAACCGACGTCAATAAAAGCAGGAGGTTCTCAATTCGTCGTAATCTTTTTTTTTATGTACGTTCCCGATTACTCGAAGACGGCTAGACCGATTTGATTTTTTTTTTTGTTTTCAGGGTATACTTTCCAGGTGGTCCCATTGTCATCAGGTCAGGATCTGATGAGGGGATAATGGAGAAATCGAAGGAACTCTTTAAATATTATAGGCACACCTATAGCGATTTGGGCAATTTTTACAGTAACTCGTGCATTTGCTCTCGAAAGCACTATTTGGTGAAGTGGAACCGATGATGAAGACCACAGATGGCCACCGGAACTACTCCATAATAAGTATTTCACGGGTTGCGATTCGATTACTTTAACATGGTTGCTAAGTAATTTATGCTCGTCACAATGCGAATGGTGAAATGGAGCTGATGGTGAAATACCAGGAGAATTCCTCAACAATTAATGTCAGTCATGCATCGGGAAAAGCAATATTTTGGTAAAGGCGATGAGCAAGTTGATATTAGGATGTTTTAACTTAGATACCTTATAAACAGACCCACTAAAAAGTGAGAAATAAAAACGTTATAACAAAAAAAAACCGACCTCCAAAAAAACACTACAAAGTGAAAACTAACTTTAATTTCGGAAGTCGGTGGCAAAAAACTTAAATACAGATCCAAAGACACCGACTTCCGAAATTAAAGTTAGTATTTCTGGAAGTCTATAAAGTTTATAAACCAAATAAATAAGATTTTTCATATAAACAGTGTCCCCTCTTTTTATCCCCATAGGGATGGAATTTTGAACAATCGTCTGGGATGTTTCGATGACTTTTTTTTTTCGTGTGGCAAATCATCAAATGACCCCTCCGCTCTGGGTGAAAAATAAAACACACTTTTTATTTTTAACCGACGTCAATAAAAGCAGGAGGTTCTCAATTCGTCGTAATCTTTTTTTTTTATGTACGTTCCCGATTACTCGAAGACGGCTAGACCGATTTGATTTTTTTTTTGTTTTCAGGGTATACTTTCCAGGTGGTCCCATTGTCATCAGGTCAGGATCTGATGAGGGGATAATGGAGAAATCGAAGGAACTCTTTAAATATTATAGGCACACCTATAGCGATTTGGGAAATTTTTACAGTAACTCGTGCATTTGCTCTCGAAAGCACTATTTGGTGAAGTGGAACCGATGATGAAGACCACAGATGGCCACCGGAACTACTCCATAATAAGTATTTCACGGGTTGCGATTCGATTACTTTAACATGGTTGCTAAGTAATTTATGCTCGTCACAATGCGAATGGTGAAATGGAGCTGATGGTGAAATACCAGGAGAATTCCTCAACAATTAATGTCAGTCATGCATCGGGAAAAGCAATATTTTGGTAAAGGCGATGAGCAAGTTGATATTAGGATGTTTTAACTTAGATACCTTATAAACAGACCCACTAAAAAGTGAGAAATAAAAACGTTATAACAAAAAAAAAACGACCTTCAAAAAAACACTACAAAGTGAAAACTAACTTTAATTTCGGAAGTCGGTGGCAAAAAACTTAAATACAGATCCAAAGACACCGACTTCCGAAATTAAAGTTAGTATTTCTGGAAGTCTATAAAGTTTATAAACCAAATAAATAAGATTTTTCATATAAACAGTGTCCCCTCTTTTTATCCCCATAGGGATGGAATTTTGAACAATCGTCTGGGATGTTTCGATGACTTTTTTTTTTCGTGTGGCAAATCATCAAATGACCCCTCCGCTCTGGGTGGAGCAGAAGGGACTGTCAAACTCTTACTGACTAAAACCCACCCATGTTCTTTCCTTAGCCTTTTATGTTCCGGACCAGCGGTAACCCTTTCGGACAATCCCGCTGACCCGGCAGGATGTTTCGATGACTCGACTCAAACATTATTTATACCAACTTTCGAGCTAATCATGCCACGTAATAAAATACTCCCCTGTGAAATTGACTACCCTTTTTCACGCAGTTAGGGGTAGATTTTCGAAAAACCTTGATACACATTAGTCTTTATTTTTAGTTTTAAGTATACATACTCAGTTTCGAGCTAATCGGACAGCGCGTTAAAATTCTTCCATACAAATTTTGACACCCCCCAATCCCCAATCCCTTTTTAGAGAGTAGTTTAGAAAAACAAAAATTGCCAAACTTCATAATTTACTTAGATAAGTGTTCGTGCCAAGTTTCAAGGTTATTAACTCAAGGAATAAGATGTTTCATACAAACAAAATCCCCCCTTTTCCACCTCCTTAAAGGTTGAATTTCCAAAAATCCCTTCTTAGTGGATACCTACTCTTCACAAAAAACACACCCTCCAAAATTCATATCTCTAGGACCAGCAGTGCAGGCTGTGCGTTGATAGATTATATAATATAATTAAAAACAAAATTTCATTCCCCTTTTCACCCCCTTAAGAGCGTTTACGCCGTACGGCATTTCATACATAATTTCGAGCCCCTATTATTCGAAATTAATGAACCGATATTAATTAAACTTCATACGCATTAGCAGGATACAAAGGTCTAAAAAGTTAGTAGAGAACATTTTCAAAATGTCTTATTTAAAAAAAGATAACTGGAAATCTCTGTTTCTATTGAAAATTTAAAATCGGTCTAATTTGGCTGTAACACTATTTTTCAAAAATGTTCTCTACTAACTTTTTAGACCTATGTATTTTGCATATGCGTACAAAGTTTCATTAAAATTGGTTCATTCATTTCGAAAAATAAGG
Source organism: Mesoligia furuncula (assembly GCA_916614155.1). NCBI lineage: Eukaryota > Metazoa > Arthropoda > Insecta > Lepidoptera > Noctuidae > Mesoligia > Mesoligia furuncula. The sequence continues at coordinate 35,196,168 of OU744790.1, forward strand.
GCTTGAAAGTTTGTATGAAATGCCGTACGGCGTAAACGCTCTTAAGGGTTGAAATTCTAACAATACCGTTGCGTTACCTTCCAACCATAAATAAGCCTAGATTTTTACGTTGCGTTACCTTTACGTTGCGTTACATTTTTACGTTGCATTGCGTTACCTTCCAACCATAAGCCTAGATTGAATTTTGTGATTTTTACTTCGAAAATTAAGGACTTCCCATACACAACGCTGAGACACTTGTTAATTAATTTTAAATCCTCAGCCTAAACACAAAACTTGAAGATCCTAACTTCAAAACTGACAGACTTTCATATAAACTTCCATCCCCTATTTCACCCCTTTAGGGGTAGAATTCCCAAAAATCCTTTCTTAGTGTATACTTACTCCTTACAAAGAACAAACCCTCCAAGTTTCATGTCTCTAGGACCAGCGGTTTGGGCTGTGTGTTGATATATCAACAGTCAGTCAGTTTACCATTTTATATATATATATAGAAGATAAAGAAAATCGAGAAAAGAAATGCCTAACCTATACCAAATATAATACTTATAATATTTATATACATACCCTAAATACAAATTAAGATAAGTATACCGAAAATCAGGGAAATAAGTGCCTAACCTATAATAAATGCTTACAATATTTATTTACAAACCCTGAATAAAAATTAAGATATGTAAATACCCAAAAATCCAGGAAAGACGCCTAAGTCAGTATTCAAGTGAATCGCAATAATCGATAGCAACTATTCGCCTATACTCTCCAGGATACGTGCGTTCGCTGAATACCTTAACAAATGTTCGCCGTGATTCTTTAAATTGACATAACTTTTTTATTTATGAACCGATTGACATGAAATAAACACTAAATGTTAAGTGAAGCTTACTACAATATATTAGTGAAAACTGCATCTAAATCGAATAAGCCGTTTCTGATATTAGCGTGCACAAACACAGCAGACAAACAGACAAAAAAAAATTTAATTACAATTTCGGGTTCGGCATCGATATAATAACAACCCCTGCTACTTTTTTTTAATATATTTCCATTGTACAGACACCACTTTTCTACAATTTTATTATATGTATAGATTATTAAAGTTAAAATACAATTGAGTATTTTGTGAATATCTCAAGTGCCTACTTGTTGCCATTTTTGATATCGAGCAAAAAAGAGCAAAAAAATCGCGTTTGGTGTATGGGAGCCCCCCTTAAATATTTATTTTATTTTGTTTTTAGTATTTGTTGTTATAGCGGCAACAGAAATACATCATCTGTGAAAATTTCAACTGTCTAGCTATCGCGGTTCTTGAGATACAGCCTGGTGACAGACAGACAGACAGACGGACAGACGGACAGACGGACAGACGGACAGACAACGAAGTCTTAGTAATAGGGTCCCGTTTTTACCCTTTTGGGTACGGAACCCTAAAAAAAGGTCATGGTGGGTGTTGGAAGTTGCAACATTTTAATTAATATTTACACATTGTAACATTGTACTACTGTCATCGTAAAAGATCATCTGTCACCTGTTTTGTGTCACTTGCTTTAGTAGTGCAAACTTTCGAATAAGCATTCAAAGTAACCAGTGCGTGTTGTTTACCACTTCTTCCCATCCCTCATCTCCTGGAAATCACACCAATATACAGTCCACTATCTTAAAAAGGAGTTCGAGCGGGAGTAGGCTTGCTGGGCAGTTTTTCACGCCAGCGAATAGTACCGCCGAGAACCCTGGGTGAATATCAGATTTCGTGCTTTGCACTTATTCACCCATGGTAACTTCAACAGGGTTATGGGAAAAACACCAACAACCTCTTAAGAGGTCATTGTACTTATCATTATGAACAACTGTTACTATGGGACCAAACCAGAAATCGCGAAAAAAAGGCCCATTCCTCGTGGTCTAACTTAGTAGTCAAACTGATTTGACCACGAGGAATATTAACATTCTTCGTGGTCAAACTATCAAATTTATTAAAAAATTACACCCTGTGTTTCTTGAAATAAAATTGTACAGTTATAGCCTATTGTTATCTAATTTTCTAACTTCGTACCAGTCTTTTCCTAAATCTTTTACTACTTTATAAGGTCCAAAGAATTTGTGTTTTAATTTTAATGCATTTCCAAATTGAGTTCTTTGTATTGCTATGTTATAGAAAATTAGATAACAGTAAAGAGGGACCTAAACATACCACTACAGGAGTAGATTATATGAAAAGATGGCCTTAATTCAATCATGTCTTGTTAACATTTTAGTTTATCTTAATCTTTAAAATAAGAAAATCATAATTAAGATTTCATACTTACCATTGAACGCAGCTAACTTACCATTCTATTTTAGTTAATAAAGTGAGTAATGTTGACAGGTTTTTGTACTGTAACTGGCAAACTAATTAAATAGCATCATTCATTTTATATAATTTTAAGATGTAATTGGATACTTATAAACTGCAGAATGTCTATAATTCTGTATAAAGTTAAAGAGTTTACATAGTATTTGCCCAGTTAGTGATAATGAAATAAAATACCTACCCATTTAAGTAGTAAGTAAGACTGTACCTAGATAATAATTAGGTTTTAGTATATTGTTAAAGGAGCGAATGTTTGTGTGAGTGTATATTGTAATAAGTAAGGAGAGATATAATTTTTATATTTTTTTTTTTTTTCAGAAAAACCTGTTGTAGTTTTAGTTGAGAAAAGATTGTTAAACTTTATTCAGCTTAGTTGTCTTAATGTTCTAGAGTCAGTCTGCGGGCAGACTGAGAGCAGAATGGCCGAGTTGTAGGATGTTAGTTCGGAACGCATCATAATTTTAAGAAAAATAAATTGAATATGAATGCAGCTATGAGTGAATGAGAGAGTATGTGTGGGAAGGAAAGAGGAATAGAGGGAGGAAGGTGGCGAGCGAGCTAAAGGATAAGGCTAAGACGTTTTGTTTTTTGTAAGAAGATAATAAAAAGAAGTTTAAAGAAGTAAAGTTTATTTCGGTCATCCACATACCCCCCTACATAAATATATTTTATTCTTTGACTGGTGATTTGTGCACACGCCACTGTGAGCTAACCTAACATAGGTATGCCAAAATAAAAATTCTTTAGTTACCTACTATCTCAAAAAAAAACCTCTGTGATAGACGGAGCAAAAAGTGATCTCATATTAAAAAACCTCACACTCCCCGCGCAAACCCTGCGTGAATTGTTCCAGAGAAATCGTTTTTCATTTAACGGTCGGAACCCTTAAAATAGTGACAGGACTTCCAACCATGCGAGAGGCATCGAGCACGTTCGAACTTAATTAAAATATCGGGTGTCTACTCCGAAGTGACACATTTGAATGATCACAACGCGCTTCAACATCACTGAACTAATCAAATGAAATTTGGTTTTACGGACTTGCTTTTGCGGAGAATTACAGTTAAAACAGCAAACAAAATTGGAATCGTTATTCTGGACAGGTGTTGAAATAACAAAGAGTTTGGTGGAAAATTAATAGGTTGTGTTGATGCAATAATAATGGTGTTTCATTCTGTAAATATACAAAATAAAATGAAATTTGATGTTTATCATAATCGAATTCAATAATATATAATAACAAAAGGCAGTTTATGAGAACATAATCCTGATTATTAGCAATTTATTTATTTCATTATTTATATAAATCAAATAAATAACTTTATTTATTTGATTTGATTTTTTATTTTGGCCACGGCGGCCATTGGTCAATCTCAACGGAGACCAGCCTTCGACGCGGGAGATATTAGTGCACACAGACACAGGTGCGCTCCCTCTTTGTTCACTTTCATAGTCCGATTTATTTATGTAATAGTAAATAAAACGGTACCTACTAACATAGAGACAATAATTACGTTGACAATAATATAACAATAATATAATGTGTTGTAATGTGGTGTTTCATCATTTCAGCCGAAAGACGTCCACTGCTGGACATAGGCCTCCCCCAAGCACCTCCACTCCGACCGGTCCTGTGCTTCCCGCATCCAACGGGTTCCTGCGGCCTTCACAAGGTCATCGGTCCACCTTGTGGGAGGCCTTCCAACGCTACGTCTTCCGGTACGCGGTCGCCACTCCAGAACCTTTCGGCCCCATCGGCCATCTGTTCTGCGAGCAATGTGCCCTGCCCACTGCCACTTAAGTTTGGCAATTCTTCGGGCTATGTCGGTTACCTTGGTTCTCCTGCGGATCTCCTCATTCCTGATTCGATCACGCAGGTAGCAATGTGGTGTTTATGTTTTGCTTACTTCAAAATATGAATATTTCAGCGAAATAATAACACTAACAGAACAAATACTTCATTATTATAACGTAATTTATTTTTAATAATTGTAAAACTGATTCAGTCATGGCGATGGCGCATGGCGGCTCGACTGACATGAATTCTTTCATTCTGTCCAACATGTCATGTCATGTCCAACTGCGAGTTTTTTAACAGCGCGCGCACACAGCCGCTTTACAGGCTACGCTTTACGCTTTGACAGGCGCTTTACTTTGTGTAAATTATTTCATCACCACTGCTCTCAAAACGGTGAAGGAAAACATCGTGAGGAAACCGGCATGTCCTAGAACCAAAAATTCGAAGACATGTGACATCTGCCAATCCGCAATGGGCCCGCGTGGTGGATTACGGCCCACTCCCTCTCACCGAGAGGAGGCCTGTGTCCCAGCAGTGGGAACATTATAGGCTGATTATGGTTATGGTTATGGCGCGCACACATATCATATTTATTACTTCTGACTGAATATTATAATATAATATTATACTCGAATAATAGACGTAATTAACAAAGTTAATTAATATTTTAAAAATGAATATTAAAGCAGACAAAGTGTTAACGTTAACTTTGACAAGTAGGAAATTTTCATTTCCAAATTTTTATGTGCTTATTTATACCAAGACGAAATACTACTAATTAAGTAAATGAATAATGAACATTGCCACGTTATGCAGGAGGTTGTCCTTCCAATACCGTTCCTTTCGTTTGTCTCATGTTAATGCAAAAGATCCTTTACAAAATGTAATTGTTTTTTTATATTTTTAGCCCGATCATTCTACAAAACAAAATTCGTTACTTAGATATTTTTCTTACTGTCAACTAGCCTAGTATACTTTTAGATTCCGTGTTTTGGCGTTGAAACCGCGTCAAGCTATCTTCATGTTATAGTTATAGGTGGCTCAGTGGTAACTTATGAGTTGTACGACATGGGTTCAAAGCCCAGGCAGGTGCTTAATTACTTTTTGTAATTTATTTCATCACCACTGCTCTGAAAAGCAGTGAATGAAAATATTGCGAGGAAAGTGGCATTTCTTAGAACCAAGGATTCGAAAACGGGAACACCCAAATATTCCGAAATATTTTATTCCGTTTGTTTTCCGATTTTCATATGTTCGAAGAATCAAATGCTCGAGGGGTTCTCGGTCCGAAAACGACATTCCGATTTTCAATACTCCGAATTATTTCCGAATTATCTTTTCTTCCTACGAGTTACGCTATATACTTACGTTACCGCACCCAAATTCAACGAACGCAATAGGTGACATAGGATGCAAGAGCAAGCCCGAGGTTAGGTTACTTTTGGCGGAATGGCGGAACAGGCTCTCCCGCTCTACCGCCGTGCCTCGGCACCATCGAGGCGGTCCGGCCTGTACTCGAGCCCTGGCTCGGGAGGAGGCACCCTGTCGTTTCGGGTGACGCAGGTGCTCTCGGTTTCGGGTGATACAGGTGCATGGCTGTTGGTAGTGGGTTAGAGTCCCATATAACTGCACTATCTCCCCGTGAAGTATGCATGTGCATTTCTCCACGATAAAAAAAATGGTTAGGTTTCTTTAAACCCTTTACACAGAAATAGGGGCTCCGCGAAGCGGGGCTCCGTTGACATAGGATGCATGAGCGAGCGAATGACAATACAAATACCTTTACCTTGCATCGAAGTCAAGTAGTATCGCAGTGAAAATCTTTCCCGGTAACACGCATCGAAGTGAAGTAGTATCGCAGTGAAAATCTTTCGCGGTAAGGTGCATCGAAGTCAAGTAGTATATCGCAGTGAAAATCTTTCCCGGTAACATGCATCGAAGTCAAGTAGTATCGCAGTGAAAATTTTTCGCGGTAACGTGCATCGAAGTCTTGTAGTATCGCAGTGAAGATCTATCAAGGTAACGTACATGAAAGTGTAGTGGCGTCGCAGAAACGGTCTTTCGCAGTAACGTGAGTAGGATATTATTGGGCATTCTACCCCACCTTCCGTTCCATCGGCTCACTCCGTTCGCCTCGTCACTCTCGGTGGGGTAGAATGCCCAATAATATAAATGAAAAATATTGGTTCGGCGCCTATTCCACCCGATGGAACCCAAGGTGGAGTAGAATGCTCAATGATATAAATGAAAAATATTGGTTCGGCGCCTATTCCACCCGATGGAACCCAAGGTGGAGTAGAATGCTCAATGATATAAATGAAAATATTGGTTCGGCGCCTATTCCACCCGATGGAACCCAAGGTGGGGTAGAATGCTCAATGATATAAATGAAAAATATTGGTTCGGCGCCTATTCCACCCGTTGGAACCGAAGGTGGAGTAGAATGCTCAATGATATAAATGAAAAATATTGGTTCGGCGCCTATTCCACCCGATGGAACCCAAGGTGGAGTAGAATGCTCAATGATATAAATGAAAACCGTGCAGAGGTACTGATTTTGGCGCCTATTCCAGTTCGATGTCTCTTCCACCTGATGGAACAGAAATATTTTCCAGTGTGTGGTTAGGGCGCTACTCCACTTTCAAATCTTGTTTGTTTGACAATAACATTAATGGATTGTCCGGTTGGCTCCTATTATACGATGTACAACCTACTTCAGTTTTAAACTCTTTTTATTCTTTCTGACATTCACTCTTTATGAGATATTGACTTCTCAACATATTTTTTTCCTTTCACAGCATTTAAATAATAGCATTCAGGAAAGTTTAAAGCATGCTGCAACCAAGGATCATCGTGAATCTCCCAATCTTCGATACTACCTCCACAAGAAAAACACATGACTTTATCGTTTACACCATTTCCACAATAAAAAAATCCTGCATCAACCATCTCCGTCACCAATCTTTTTTGTGAATGAGCGGTCGCCCAATAATGTCTGAACGAAAATAGACGAATTTGATGTTTGTTATAAATTTCATATCGAGGACTATAATTTTTTGGATTCATTTTAAATAGCTGTTGATGCGGTCGCCTTCATCGCCTTCGGTGGACAGAATGGCAGTTGCTCGTACGTTTGATCGAGTTAGCGACAATGAGTTATAAATGTCAATGTAATACATTATTTGACTCATTATTATTAGCAGGGAAGGTGAATAACTAATAAATAATTCATCGCAGTAATTTAACGCTACATTCGATCCTCACTATTGTAGTGAGAAGGTTGAACTTTGTATCACGAAACTAAATACACCTGTTATAACTAAGTTAACTACAATGCATGACTCGGTGAAATGTGATTTAGAAGATATTTGTAAACTTATTATCAAGAATTCTAGTGGCGAGATTATATTTATTCAAGATTTGCAAATTGGTCAGAAAAATACAGATAACGGTTCTTCAAAACACCAGGACAGCTATACAGCCCAAACAGAAGATTTGTTCCACCGGCAGATACAAGATTCGGTTAAATCTAATTTAGAAAACACTCACTATCTTATACTGAAGGACAACCATGGTAAAGTTGTTCGTACTTTTGTTTGAGTTAACAACAATGAATTATAAATGTCAACGTAATACAATAATTAACTCATTATTAATATAACCGTTCAAGCAGTCGTCATGAAATTTGTAAAACAACCACAATCGTTACACGTAAATAAACTTTGTGTTCATTCTCAGGAGACTGGTTTTCGCCATGGAGAATTATTACCTAAATCGGTGCGATGCATCATTTGTGGACCGTCAAATTGTGGAAAAACTAATTTATTAATTGGTCTTCTTATACACGAGAATGGTTTAAGATTTCAAAATGTTTATGTTTATTCGAAAACCTTGCAACAACCCAAGTACGTTTTTTTAGAAAAAGTCTTGCAACGAGTACCAGGCATTTCATTTCAGAAATATCATGAAAATGAGCAAGTACTGAGTGTTCAGACCGCAAAACCGAATTCTGTAATTGTATTTGATGATGTTGCTTGTGAAAATCAAAGTAGTATGCGTGATTATTTTGCTATGGGGAGACACAAGTTCATAGATTGTTTTTATCTAAATCAGACGTATAGTAAAATCCCTAAGCAGTTAATAAGAGACAACGCAAACCTAATCGTATTGTTTAAACAAGATGAAAGAAATATGAGACATGTTTATGAAGAACACGTCAACACTGACATGTCATGGATTGAATTTCGTGAAATGTGTTCTAAAATATGGAGTATACCTTATAATTATGTTGTAATTAATAAAGATTGTTCCAAAAACAAAGGATGTTACAGAAGTAAATTTGACACGTTTGTAGTCTTTGACTAAGAATACGAATACATATAAAAGGCTGTTACCTGCCTGACATTATTATTCACCTTACGACACTACATCATCAACACACAACCACAACCATTACAACCTATTTTACCAATATGGAAAAATCATTGAAACGACAAATTGTTGATGCGGCAGAAGCTGTAAAGATAAAAGTACGAAAAATGAGAGATGCTGAGATTAACAATAAACAAGCACTGGAATCTGTTTTCAAACCTGTAACAGAACCTCTCAACCTAATTGCTAATGCTAGTAAGCAAACTCCTTTCCTGCGTGCTAGTGATGATTTTGCTGATGTTCCGTTTATTAACGAATCTTTGCCGAAAGAAGGAACTGGTAGCGCAGAAAGTAATAATAATGCCGATGAAGACAAATATGAATCCGATATCAACAGTGATTCTTCTTATGAATCAGTAGTTGAAAGGAATCAAGATTGTGATACATCATCCTGGTCAGTATCTTCAGAAGCGTTGGTAGATATTCCATTTGGGGTTAGAGCAGACCGCGGGAAACTGATGTTAGGTTCTGCTTGCATATCGATCAACGATCAATACATCACCGTGGCTGGACGTAAATACCAAAATACACCTGGCTTAAAACAGTTGTTGCTTAAGAAAGATGTAGATCTAAGCTTGGTTACAGATAATGATATGCAAAATTATAAGTCGATGCTACTTGATACAAATGCACATCGTCGAGACTATGATCCAAGTAAGCCAATAAAAAGTAATAAAGGACAAAAATATTTGCAAGTTATTAAACCTCTTTTTAAACTGAAGAATGCAGTTCAGGGAAAAGGTCTACCGTTAATAAAAAAGTGGAGAAAAAACGTAGATTTAGTGTACTGGGATAATCCTAATGAATTAGTGGAAAGGTTGAAATTATTAATTGCGTCTAGAGATGCTGGCAACACAGGACTAGATAATGAAATTATATCTATCATTGAAGAATTGCGTGAAAGTAAAGTTATAAATAAATAAATATTTAAAAATGTGTTTATTTCACTACCAACGTCTCAATGCAATACACCTTAAACATGAACGTAGACAAATTCGGACATTACATTCACAAAAGAATGCGTTTATCAGAGTTATTCGAGTTTAATGAGAATGCATTGATAAAATCAGAAAATGGAGATTTTGATTTAAAAACATCAAGACTGAGAGGAATTAAATCTCCAGTAGAAGCAGACGATGGTGTGAACAAGGATTATGTAGATCGATTGAATGCTGACACGTTAAAAGAATTAAATAATCTGGCTGTGAACAAGGATTATGTAGATCAATTGAATGCTAATACGTTTAAAGAATTTAATAATCTGATTGGTGCATTGCGTTCTCAAATCATAAAAGATGCAAAGACTACAGTTCAAGCTACTTTAAAAGCAAGGATATCTGAGGTTTCAACTCATTTGCAAGATAACTTTTATACTAAAGCAGAGGTAGATAAATTACTTCAAAAAACTACGTAATGGTAAAACAGCAAATTGTAAATGAAATACACAAAGCAGCACGAAGAAATTTTCTTCGACGTTCTGTTATTTTGAAAGGAATCCATGATTTATGGCAAGCCGACTTGATGGACATGCAAAACCTGAAAAAGTATAACAAAGGTTATGCTTTTATCTTAGTGGTGATTGACTGCTTCTCAAAGTATGCCTGGGCTGAACCGTTAAAATCGAAAAATAAATTTGATGTTGCTCGTGCATTCGAACATATACTGCTTAGTAGTCGTAATAATCCTGTTAACTTACAAACTGATATGGGGACAGAATTTTATAACATCACTTTTCAAACGCTTATGAAAAAGCACAACATTAACCATTACTCATCGTTTTCTACTAAAAAAGCATCAATTGTCGAGAGACTGATTAGAACTGTAAAAAATAAATTATATAAATATTTTAGTCTCAATGGAAACTATAAGTGGTTAGGTCTAGCATTGGAAGATACATTGAACAGATATAACAACACAAAACATCGCACTATTCAATTTAAACCGGTTGATGTGAATAAATCTAATGAACAAATAATCAAAGCACATATTAAAAAAATAAACAAACATGATTTAGTTCAGTGGAAGCCTAAATTCAAAGTTGGTGATTGTGTTCGTATAAGTAAATACAAACATAATTTTGAGAAAGGTTACACTCCTAATTGGTCAACTGAATTATTTATTATAAAAAAGGTAAATAAAACCTTACCAGTGACATATCACATAGAAGATCAAAGAAAACAAATCATATTAGGAGCTTTTTACGAACAAGAACTGCAAAGATCTAATTATCCTGATGTTTATTTGATAGAAAAGGTTTTGAAAAAAAAAGGAAATAAATTGTATGTTAAATGGTTAGGTCTAAACAGTGCAGAAAACAGTTGGATTGAAAAAGCTGCATTAATGGACTAAGATATTATATAACCATTTTTCATTTGTAATCCTATCATTATAATTTGAGTAATGCAAGGGGGTGGACTAGTTAACAGCATAATTAATAATCTACCATTCGAAGTTCATTTGCCAGGATATAATTATTGCGGACCAGGAACCAAACTTCACAAACGCTTAGCGCGAGGGGACCGAGGTGTAAATAAGTTGGACGAAGCTTGCATGCAACACGACATTGCGTATACAAACCATACAGACTTATCAAATCGTCACAAAGCCGATTTACAACTACTTAACATGGCTAAACAAAGACTTAAATCAAAAGATGCCGGGAAAGGTGAAAAACTAAGCTCTTGGTTAGTGAACAAAGTTATGAAAGCAAAACTAAAGTCTGGAGCAGGCATTAAAACATTTAAAAGTTTAGTTTCAAAAATAAAATCAAAAATTAAGAAACTCAAACGCAAAGATAATAAGACTTTAATAAAAGCAGCTTACTTATCCGCAAAAAAGTTATTTCCAATCATTCATCATCGAATTCGAGTACCCCGAGTAATACCTATACCAAAGACTGGAGGAGTTCTACCTTTAATTCCAATTTTCGCTGGTTTATCGGCTTTAGGAGCTTTAGCTGGTGGTGCGGCTGGAATTGCAAAAACGGTGAATGATTACAAATCAGCTCAGCAAAACTTGCGAGAGACAGAACGACATAACAGAACTATGGAGGGTTTAGCAGTGGGTAAGGGTTTATACATAAAGCCTTATAAAAACGGTAAGGGTTTGTTCATAAAATCATCAAAAAACTGAACAAGAAGCTACCCAATCGCCCACTTACTAATGTAGACATCCAAAACTACGCAAGAGACATCCCTTACTTCCGAGGAGTATATATGAAAGATCAATTACCAAGGAAGCCGAAATGTATGGAATGTGGTATAGTTAACTTAGACGATTCTAAAAACGAAGGAACGCATTGGGTAGCTTATGTAAAAGTACAAGACTATTGTGAATATTTTGATAGCTATGGAAATTTAAAACCTCCATTAGAACTGATACGATATTTCAAGAATTGTAAAGTTTCATATAACTACACAAGCTATCAAAAATTTAACACTGTAAACTGTGGTCATTTATGTTTAAAATATCTGTGGACTTTTTGGAATAAAAATGTATAAAATAAATGCTTTTATTTTATTACAATCATTTGCAAGATGTCACTCACTTTGTCGATAACTGGAAACTCATCAATTTTATCTACGTACTATCCTAATACGTTGCAACTAAATGGAGAATATGAGTGTGCTTTATTACATTTTTCAACATTTAATTCTGTACCAAATATTGATAAAAGTAATAACAAGTTCTATTATGGCTCAAACGAAGTTATTGAAATACCGGAAGGCAGCTATGAATTGCAAGATATCAACGATTATTTAAAATCTGAAATAAAAGATGCCTCCATCAAATTACAGTGCAATAACAATACTTTAAAAACCATCATATACTGTTCAAAAGATATTAACTTTAATAAAGAATGCTCTTTCAGTAGACTATTAGGGTTTGACAAGCAGGTCTTGAAAGCAAATAAATGGCATGTGTCACAGTATCCAGTCAACATTTTACCGACGACAGTGGTAAGGATCGAATGTGACATTGTGAGCGGCTCGTACATAAACGGTGAAACAAGTCACATAATTCACGAATTCGCACTCAACGTGCCACCTGGATACAGAATTATAGAAATCCCGAAGAACGCAATATATTTTCCAATCAATCAAGACAACGTAAGCTGCATAAATATCCGACTACTAGATATAAACAATCGCTTAATTAATTTGCGCGGTGAAGAAGTGCAGCTGTATTTACATCTTAGAAGAAAAAATGATTGACTACAATAAATATCTGCCTCAACCAATTAAAAATACCAGTTCTACTCAAGCTACCTACCAAATAAGACGTCGTTCTAAGAGCAAAATAAAGTTAACTAAAGACAATAAGACATTTCTCAGAGCGATCGGATTGTTAAAATGAATATCTTAGACGTCGTATCCACTCCGACTTACGACAACAGTATAGAAGGAATCGAATTTCATTCGTACAAACCTTATGTAACGAGTTTCAACAGGAACGATGAAATTCGCATACCTATCAACCAACAGGATCTTTACATATTACCATCAGCCAGCACTCTGTATTTGGAAGGAACCGTTATCGTTAGCAAAAAAGATTCAAAAGAGAAAGCTACTAGTATCAATTTTACGAACAACGGACTACTCTTCTTATTCCAAGATATTAGGTACGAACTAAACGGAGTGGAGATTGATAAAATAAAAAATGCAGGTATAACTACTACCATGAAATCATTAATATCAATGAGTGAGAATGAATCAAAAATAGCTAAAGCTTGGGGATGGAGTATCGATGGTATAAAAAATATTAATGGAGGAAGTTTTTCTGCATCTATACCACTTCGGAATATCCTCGGTTTCGCAGAAGATTTTAAAAAAGTTGTTATAAATAGTAGACATGAACTAATATTGTTACGGAGCAACACTAATTTGAACGCTGTAAAACTGAACACCGGTGAAATAGTGGAAGACATTCAAATCAATAAAATCATATGGCGCGTACCCCACGTTAAAGTATCAGATAAAGAAAAAATAAGTTTATTAAAACTGTTGGAAAAAGATCGACCGCTTCAGATGATATTTAGAAACTGGGATCTATATGAATACCCCGCTTTACCTAAAACTACAAAGCATACCTGGTCTATCAAAACTTCATCTCAAATAGAAAAACCAAGATATGTTATAATTGGACTACAAACAAGTAGAAAACATAATGCAAGTTCTGACATGTCACAGTTTGATCATTGCTATGTTCGTGATGTTCGAGTGTATCTTAATTCAACATATTTTCCATATGAAAGCCTCAATGTAAACTTCGCTAATAACAGAATAGCTTTATTATATGAGCAATACATCAGATTTCAGCAGTCGTATTATGGACGTTGTCCGGAGTCTTTATTAAGCGAGAAACAATTTAAAGAGTTAGCACCGTTGTTTGTTGTTGATTGCTCTAGACAGATCGATAATCTGAAGACTGGACCCGTTGTGGATGTAAGGGTAGAAATTGAGAGTGATTCAGAAATACCAGAACAAACTTCAGCATACTGTCTCATTCTCAACGATTGTATTGTTGAATACAAACCATTAAGCAGCACAGTGAAAAAGATATCATGAACGCGGATATTATCATTGTCGAACTCCAAGGATTTAAATATTTAGACAATAGGTTTATCGTTAAAGAAGTGGCCGTAGTAAGTAATGAGCACACACAGACGTTCTTGGTTAAACCACCACATTCGTTTTATTATTTAACTCAAGAAGAAAAAAAACAAGTGCGATGGTTGGAAAGAAATCGTGGAGTTTTCTGGAGTGAGGGCTTTATAGACTACAGAGAGTTTCAACACGTCATCGTACCGTATTTAGAAAATAAAAAAATTATGACAAAGGGTTTGGAAAAGATTAAGTGGATTAAAGAGTTATGTGCAAACTGTGAAGTGATCGACATAGGTGAAAAGGGATGTCCTAATTTTGCGACATTAAAAAAAAAGTTCTGTAGAAATAATGATTTTAATTGTGTGAACCATAAAATGAATTGTGCATTAAATAATGCGATGTGTATTAGAAAATGGTATGTTGATAATAATATGTCTGTATTTAATCTATTTTAAATTATTTTGTTATACTTATGCAGTAAATAAAAATGTTTATGTACCTACATAAGGTTGTTTTATTTAAATGTATTCAGGGTAACTTAAACAACAAACTTTATATTAGCTCGAATAAAATGAATTTAATTGAGTTGAATATTTTAAAATTCTCACCCTATAGTGAGATCATTTCATTAGAACTAATTTAAAGTGTGTTTATGAATTGTCAATAAAACATAATTTAAATTATTTTATATATTATTTATTTATTTTTTAAATTATTTACAATTACAAACTAATTACACTTGTTCCTTATTATTTTAATACATCAACAAATAAATTTATAATACCTACCCATATTAAACTACTTATTTCTTTCTACATAATAACTCTTATAACATTTAACTTATACGTTAACTAAAATAATGTGGATATAATAAGTGGCACGAATCTTGAGCGTTGACCTTGAGTTGTGCAGTAGTCGATGTTCATAGAAATTGTCTATGCGCGAACTTACTGCATCCAGCGCTCAAGATCCGTGCCGCTACCTATTCAATAAAGGCTCCCAGTTATGTTCGACTCTCATGTACACGCACAAAGCTCTCTACAAACTGACACAATAAGTTACGAACTAGGTAGTTACATTAGATACTTACTAATAACTATCGTCACCACAAAGTTTCTTTGAAATTTTATTTATCAATGATTGTGTCTCTTCCATAACATAGTCCACCGGTTCACTAACTACATATTGCGCACTTAACACTGTCACGTCTTGATTGTCACATGCAGGTTCTTTTCGGTCACTGATGTCCAACACTTGTATCTGGATCAGTCGTAAACCTTTTTTCTTCTCATTGTTTATGACGTATGATGCACATGTGGGCAGAGGTGCCTTCTGTTTTAAACACTCCCGTCTTGTTCTAGGCTTCTTGTTGGCAGGTCCGCAGTCTTGCCTTGATCTAGGCTCTTTGTTAACAAGGCTTTGTTGTTCTGGAAAATCTGGGATATGCCAGCTTAAACTTGGAGTCGGAAAACCTTGAGCGTATTGTGAGAAGTCGATAATATCTGGAGAATCACACATTATCAATGATCTGTAACAACGAAATAATAATAAATTATAATTACATAAAACAACATGATGAAATAACAATATAAGTAGATTGGTACTTGTACAATACTTACAATTCGTTTGGTTTTTATTCAACGAGTTGTGATGTGACCGTTCTGGCTGACTGCCTTGTGATGTACTGTAATAATCACATTATTATGAACTGCAAACTCCATAAAACCGTGTGCTGTGAATCAATTTTCATGTTTCAACATGTCTGGGCTCATGCACGACCACCTGTTCGGTGTCAAATTATACACGGCGCGTGCAAACTTCGAGCCATGAGTGCTTCGTCATCAAAAATAGGCTTACATGTTTCATCAAGTTGGAGCCTGTATCCTCGTGCTTGACACGCTGCAAGCCCTGTATGCTTTGTCATCAATCAGGAATGGAAATGAAACAGATTTATGAACATAAAATATTATTTATTTAAGGATATATATATTTAGGTACAGATAAAACATATAACAAGTACAAGGGACACCAAGAATACACACATTTTACAATTAATTACATTACACAACAATAATACATTTCACATTAAAAGATTATCAAACTTTTTATAATAATATGTAAGACAGTAGGTAGGTTGAAAGATTATCTAACTTTCCATTTAGGACGTCACAAGTTTTATTATTTCCAATCAATAAAATACCTACATGTTAAAATGTAACTACTGTAATTACGTTTAAATTGTGGTAATGCATTACATAAATATAGTTGCGTTACCCCAGGCCAAACTAGAAACTTTATCAAACGATAGCAATCGTTTATCATCATTGCTTGAAAGTGCTATTTTATTTACGTCCTGAGTGAATATTTCATGTTTTATTGACCTAAACAATACATTTTTTTTGCGAATAACATTGCAATTGTACAAAACATTTTTATAATCTAACATACTTAAATTTTTGGTAATACATTTTTTTGTACCTTTTGCCTTTTTAATAGTTTTGTTTAACGTTTTAATACAATAAAGCTTTGAGCGCAGTCCTACGAATTCTTTGATAATATTGCCACCCATTTCATCCTTAAACAGTCCTGGAACCTTCTTATTAATAATTGGTAAGTTAAAGTCATTGTTACAGTCATAATTGCTGGTATCAAAATATTTTAGAAAATGGAGCTTGAAGTCTTTATAAACATCATTACTCTGCACATCATATACCAGACTATCTGTGTCAGTATAGCACAGTTCAATTCGGTTACCATAAAAAGGTTTTATGATAGAGTAGTGAAAGTCGTACATGTGAGTCTTAGATAATTCTAATACTGCAAACCCTATGTAAATTGGTTTATTGAGTATAATACGCACAGGTTTCATTTGGATTGCCACTAGATCATCAGAAAATACAGAGGCGCTATGAAAATATGGGCTAGCTATCAATTTTTCAGCACAAGTAGTCTTTTTTGTTTTATTGTTCGAGTCACACCACTTGTTTACTAACTTAACGTCTATTCGATGTTCATTATTTTCCAGAGTCTTTCCAAAAATACTATTGTTCAATAATTTGAAAAAGTCTTGTTCAAACGTTGACTCTGCTTTTTGACGTAACTGGGTGTTAATATCAATATATTGCTTTAAAAAACAACTTTGCTTAAATATAATAGCGCGATGGATCTTTCTCAATACTAACCCATGCTGTAAACATTTTTTTAAATGTACGTAATGAATAACATAGTGATATTTATCGTACAAATTTGGTATTAGCTTTTTGTTCTTACCACCAGGTGGCAAGCATTTTTCTGGACAAAAGGGAAAGTCATTGTGTTCCTTGTGCAAATTCTCCGGATATATTAAATCAACTTCAAGAATGTAACCGTTTTCCGCAGTATCACTTATTTCTGCTAAGTTCAATTGTAAAAAATCAATTTCTTGTCTATTCATAAATCTAAAATCGGAATAGGGTAGAGCTTGACACATGCTATAACCGTATAAATTGTTACAATCTAAATAAATGATAAATGAATTTGGACGGGTTGGATCGTAAGTATCTAAATATTTATGATTGGCTTTTGCATGTCTTTTGGAACACATACAAACACCTCCTCGAATACCTTTTTGTATCATTCTAAAAATTTCAATATCACTAATCAATTCTAGTTGAACTCCTGTTTTTAAAAGCATTGCATCAAAAGATAGACTTGGTGCTGTAAGATAGAACGCGGGATCAAGATTGTAATGTAGTTTACAAGTTCTTCGAAAATTTTCAAAAACATCTGTTAGCAACAGAACATCTGTTTTGAGATATAAATCTGTGTACATACCCATGTTTTGAATATTAAATATTGACCAAACAGACCGAGCGTGTTCATAGTCTTCGTCAATAATTGTCTCATTAGTTAAGGAGTTAAAAAAATATTTTTTTGAGGGTAAACACGTATCTTCATAACATTCCCATTGAGACATGTAGTCATATGGATACACTCCTTTACGGGTGAGTAGGTTAAATTGTTTTTTATTAGGAAAATAAGATTTTAATTGTTTAAAGTCTTGTTTTTTCATTGTACTAACCAACTTTTCTAAGCTAGTTCCTAAAAACTTGAAAGAATCTACAAACCGAACCTGGATGCTTTCCCCGGTAGAAATCGGAATGAACTTAGTGAATGAAATATAGTTTTCTTTTGTTTTAGGTATCACTTTAATAGATCCAGGAGCTTCACCTAATTCTTTTATGAAAAGGTGGCAATCGTATCCGGACAAGTTATGAAAAAATACTGGCAAAAATGTTGGTAGTTTGTATTGTATGTTACAATAACTATGAGCTGCGCCACGATATTTACCAGTCAAGTGACAATGATCCCGAACTCTGTCTCCGAACAAGAAGTGCTCACAAATATGACATGTCATCGCGTTTTCAAAGTCGCGAGCATTATCATTTGAGTAAATCATAGGAGCATTATTTTTTAAAATATCGTAAATTTTTTGTGCATCTTTATAGATAGACTTCACAAAATTTGATACACAATCCAAACCGCGATAAGAAACGTAACGATTGTGGCTTTCATCGAGGGTACACGTAATATGATATGCGTATGCTACAGGCACATGTCGCTGTCGCGTTACGGTACTCGCCTTAGTGGGGTCAGGGTCACAAGACTCATACCGTTCTAGCATTGTTTCAAAATCTGCGTATATAACGAATGGTACCATTTGCTTTCTATTATAATTTTTAAACTGTATGAAAGAACCCCTTGGAGGTAGTTCAGTAGCAACACCTCCACAACTATGCGAACTAAGATCATCGTATGAATTAAAAAACATGAAACAAACGTCACAAAAGTATAGTTTACTGTGGTGTTTTGTTATTTGATTTTTAACAAGTCGCGGTAAGTCTTTAATGAGGCAGTAATGTGACAAATCATCTTTTTCTAAATAAAGTAAATGAATTACCTTTCCGTTCAAGGCTTTTGGTTTGTAAAGCGGTCCTATGACGGTATTATTTTTTAAACCATAAATGTAAATGCAAACGGGGTTATTCAGTTCGAACCGCGCAATATCGGAGAAATTCACTGGAAATGACATGTCCTTTACATTTAGCACGTTACGAAAATCAGGATAAGAAGATACTCTTTCAGGATGACTCTTAGCTGGATATAAAGCAGCAACGACAGACCATAAAAAACAATACTCGTCATTATTGCGGATATTAACACATGCTTTTTTCGATTTTATTGCAGAAGGCAATTCGATAAAACCTGAACCGCGTAACGGTTGATATTTGTTAACATTGACTTCCAAATGAGAGCTGCTCAAGAACGTCCATCCACTGTCTCTGTCCTGAAATTCATCTATCTTTTTTGTTAAAGTGTTTTTTACTTGAGACAATAATGAATCAAATTCATAATTCTGATGCAGAGTAATGTTTTTTGTGGCAAATGATTTCATCTCCTGACAATCATTTTTAATCATTAAAAACAATGCAAAATATTCGAAATTAACTTTTAGAGAAGTATGTTCTTTAAGAGACAAGTCAATTAACGTTTTAATTTTGTCCCAAATATTATTAAGAAATGGTTCTAGAGAACAATTCTCAGACGGATCGACAATTCTATAAGAAGCTATACGATTACGGAAAGCAGAATGTATTATTTCAACACCTTCGCAAAAATGCGAAATAGTTTTATTTTTATGATTAGTGCTACGTAGGTGACCTGTCCAGTGACTGCGCTCAACAGATATGTTACAAACAGTACAGAAAGGCATTTTAGATTGGTGCCCCAACAACTTAAATATTTACCTTATATTTATATTATCACTATAAAAGACGGGCTCAGAATTATCAAATAATTCATGAGTCCGTCTCATAAAAACTTGAAGCCCGTCCCACTGCGGCGTGTTGCGGTTAAGCTGCACTTTTAGGGCCACCGAGGCTTTCTTCCACCGATCCTCTTTAGGCGTGGAGGCAACTTCGGCCTTGTTGTAGACCTTTACCTCCACATAGAAGTCCCCGATTGAGTCCGCCGTTCGCCGCACCTTACCGTTGGCGACACGGCTGGTAAGGACCGAACTGAAGTCCCCAATTGAGGTCGTCGAGGGAATGTGCTCCTCCAATCCAAAGAGGTCCGACCCCGAACTGCGTCTTTTACTGTGAACAATTGAACATATTATTTATAATAATTTAGACAACAAATTACATTATATTTTTTTAACTGACGAATTGAGGATGTATTATAATACTCCTCTATCGAGCCCTACGGGGACAGAAAGCATGATGTTATAATAATTTCAATAACAATACTTCATGAAATAATTGGAAATCGATTTCAGCGTTCTCTTCGTTACAGTTCTAAATCCACTAACCAACGTATAACATTTTAATTGACATAACATACACAACAAGCACAAGGTAAAAGCAGTAACACAAAATTACCTTGATTTCGAATCTGATGGCGTGGGTGTGGTGCTCTCGGAAGCTTTGCGCTTTGACGCCTTCTTCTTTGGTTGCACCTTGGCAACCTCGACTACAGCTCCAGACCGTGTCTGGATTTCTGAATCGGAGTCAGACCTGAAATGGAACACATAAAGATTAATTTTGTAACTAATAACTGCGACTTAATAAAAGCTATCGATACACCAGCCGGCAGGCATAAACCGGGTCCGTAGCTGGGTAGCGATAAATACATTAGAAAATTCAGTAAAGTTAGTCTAGTAGTAGGTACTTACTTACATTTTATAAAGTTGAACGTTGAACGTAGATAATTAATTATAATTATAACGAAGGTAACCGGTGTTTATTACTGGAAGATACTGGAGCGAATGTAATATTGTGATCAAAATTGATTGATTTTATTCATAAAAAATACCATTTCAGCAATATTTATCCTATTACAAAATTAAACCTTAACTACATGTCCTCACAGTTGTATGGCTAATTTATGTTACTTACGTCTAATTAAATCGTCGTGATTAAAAATCGTTTTTAACAAATTGCAGTTTTATCGTGAGAAATGAAATATAAAACCAGCTTTTTACACTGGCCGACAAAGGTGAAGACGACACATAACACTTATGATTAATACAATAAGAATTATAACGCAGTGTGTATGTTTGTTTAGTAAACCTTGATGTAAAACTCCGCATGACATGACATGTGAACTAATAAATAATATTTTTTCAAAGACGCAAGCTAAAACGGGCTGAAAGAAAAATATCCTGAAAAATTAACTGTGCAGAATAATCCATGTAGACGAACTCGCGTCAAAAAGTTAGTTCACTCATATAAATATGCTGCAGTAAAACTTGACATTAGTAATAAGTAATATCATCTAACGACTAAAACGAACTTTTTATAATCATTTCATGCAAAGGTTCAGTAGGTATCATCTAACAACTAACGAACTTTTAAATCATTTCATGCAAAGGTTCCGTAGATACTGATATTAAGATTCATCTTTCAAACAATTCCTAGATTGATAGAACTAACAATTTAATAAGAAACATTATAAAATAATTAGCAAAGTTATCAAAACTGGTATAGGGTCGTCCTCTATTTCAATTAATTGCATTAGAAAATCCTATAAAAGACCAATTTTAATCAGAGACTGCAACATGCATGGCGATCATCTTACATTGCAATTGATTAATACATAGAAATGACTCATACATACACCGTGTGAAACAAAGTTCGAACATTACAAATTTGAATAATGCAATTTTGCAATCTTGGGGATTCTAAAGAATCACTTACACCTGTACTGTGAAAGCTCATCACGATCGTCGATCCGACGCCGTCGTCAGGTGGTTTACATAGAGTATGACACAATAAGTAACTACGGGACGGCGCACGAACCGTTTCGAAGGTATCAGTGCGAAAGCATCTTAATCTAAACCCAAGCGCAACGCAGAGTAACAGCAGACAACCAGTGTCTAGTTGTTGTTAACGTGTAAGGTAGTGTTAGCTGTATGAATTAATTAAATTAACATTTGGATGTCCTTGGTGTCCAATCTGGGACCATAGAAATAGAATGTGAGTGTGCCATTAGGTGCATGATATTTCTTGCTCTGTGAAGAGACATGAGACAATCTGTCCCAAATGTTAGTTTAATGTTTACGATATCCTAAAGTTCAGATGTCCTTGGTGCCCAATCTGGGGTCATAGAAATAGAATATACGGTGCCTGTAAGTGCATGTTATTTCTTGCTCTGTGAAGAGACATGAGACAATCTGTCCTGAATTTTAGGCTAACGGTTCAAGCAGTGACCGCCCTTATTTGTTAACATGTAAGCTAGTGTCCGCTGTATGAGTTAATTAAATTAACATTTGGATGTCCTTGGTGTCCAATCTGGGACCATAGAAATAGAATGTGTGTGTGCCATTAGGTGCATGCTATTTCTTGCTCTGTGAAGAGACATGAGACAATCTGTCCCAAATGTTAGTTTAATGTTTACGATATCCTAAAGTTCAGATGTCCTTGGTGCCCAATCTGGGGTCATAGAAATAGAATATACGTGTGCCTATAAGTGCATGTTATTTCTTGCTCTGTGAAGAGACATGAGACAATCTGTCCTGAATTTTAGGCTAACGGTTCAAGCAGTGACCGCCCTTATTTGTTACTAATTCAACTAGTGTCGAATGCATGACTTAATTAAAATAACGGTTACACGGTAAGTTATTATTGAGTTTTAGAAGTAAAGTGTTCCTCTCACTGTGGCCAAGACACCTTTAGCCGTCATCGATCCTATGAGTCTGTGGGATCGGCGGTGAGAAAACCATTTCCTGTGTACATTGCACGACGTACACAAATCCCTATTCCTACCCAAGTTCCGTCTGTTACCGTAGGTTTCCTTGTAACAGACTTCCCTCACGTAAAACCAACGTAACCTACGTTTGGTGTGGTTTGTATGGTAGGCTAGGGCGTTAGGATAACTAGGGGGCTAGGTTGAATAATCTGTAAGTCTCGGTGCGCACATTTTGGTGTGGAATAGGCGCCGAACCAGTATTTTACTGCACTATGTAGGAATTCATACTCCACCTTCGGTTCCAACGGGTGGAATAGGCGCCGAACCAATATTTTTCATTTATATTATTGGGCATTCTACCCCACCGAGAGTGACGAGGCGAACGGAGTGAGCCGATGGAACGGAAGGTGGGGTAGAATGCCCAATAATATCCTACTAACGTGCAACGCAATTTTGTAGCATCGTTTTAGCATTTATCGATATTTTGTGTGTCGAAATTCCGTATTCTACTCGTATATTTTTTGTTATTCGATCTATTGAAACTCGGTATTTTGAGAATAGTATTTATAAACGTTAGGAATATTGAAATTACGGAATTATAAAAATAGGATGAATGATAAATCGGAGTTGTTATATCAGGAATTTTGAACCTATGTACTCTATCCTATAGCTACCATTTACCGGGTAATAATATGTCTTGCATTGACTTAAATGTGCCTTGGCGATTGATAGTACGTCATGCTCACTCAAATGTCTCGCTGACGGTGGTGTGTGTTGGATCATTTAGCTCCCTTCAAAATGGTTGAGCTGAATGGTGTTGATCTATGCGTCATTTTCGTGAACGGGCGCTGTCATTTGGGGCTGGTCATCACTTAGCTGCCTCGGCTTATTTTTAATTATTTTATTTTTGGATTGTTGTTTTGTTACTATTTGTTGTACTCTGGATGCTTCGCGTACGTATTTTTTATTTCTTATATCGTTCTCACATTATCATCATCTGCCTAGCCTATTCCCAACTGTGTTGGGGTCGGCTTCCAGTCTAACCGGATGCTGGTGAATACCAGTATTTTACATGGAGCGATTGCCTATCTGACCTCCACAACCCAGTTACTGGGTGATACCCCTGGTAAAACTGATTGTCAGACTTTCGGGCTTCTGACTACCCGTAACGACTGTCAAAGATCCACGAATGACAGCGTTCTCACATTATATAATTATAAATTCAAAAGTAATGATGTAACTAATATTTTTGTAAAATGTAATTTAAAAAGAGTGTCTATGGAGTTTCCTGCCCGTTCTTCTCCATAGGTACCTACGCTTTGGAATGGGCAACTGGCTTCATATTTTCTGACTGACCGACTTCTTGACAATTCAAAAGTGCCTGTTAATGGTTTAATTGAAATAAATGCTTTGAGTTTGAGTTTGAACCATACGGAATTACGAAAATCGGTATTTTGAAATTCGTATTTGTGCCTGTCAGAATAAAGTTTTCAGTGTTTATGTAGAGTACCATTCGAAAATATGTGACATCTACCAACCCGCATTGGCTCCGCATAGTGGATTACGGCTCATTCCCTCTCACAGAACAGTTCAAACTCTGCGATGAATGGATTGCTTATCGAGCGCGCGCTAAAATTGATACTTTAAGCTTAGATAGAAGCTCCGATACTTTGACGTTTCGGAGCTTCTGATCCGCTGTTGACGCCTGTTTGACGGCGAGATTAAAGGTCATACGGGGCCGATCACTTTCCGGTTTGATAAGTGTGGTATGATCTTTAATTTTCTTAGTTGTTATGATCATTTTGAAAAAAGAAAATCCTGGGCCTACGATAAATCGTTTCTACTTGAAGGCAATAAATTAGTTTGTAGGTACTTTGGGAGTTAAAATAACGAACTCCTTATTTTCTTTGTTGGTTTATTAACCACTTTTTTCAATGAGTAAAAAATATTAAAATTGCTGACACAAACGCACGTCAAGTTTTCTTGTACTCAATGGCGCAAAGGAGCACCGCTGTCACTCGCAGGTCTTTTGACATCTTGACAGTGACAAGCGTCACATTGGTGATCCGCGGCGCCAACAAATAGATTTTTTGTATTTAAATAATTGCTTCATAATTTGCCATAAATTATCAACTACGTGTCATCGCGCTTCTCTTTCTTTTCTATGCAGTCCGACAGTGACCGCGCTTTATATGAATCAAAATATTGACCGATGCCATTCGTATCGATATGTACAGCTACCCAGTGTGAGCCTGGTTTATCATCCGTATCCAAATTGCATATTATATACGTCGGTACATGGGTATACATAGGTAGTCTATTAGCAGCATAAATATTTTTTTCTAGACTGGGATGGAACTTTTTTAGATGTTGCTGTACTTCTAGTGTATCCATGATATTACTGCTATTAGCAGATTATTACAGTACCAATCTGTTCAATGGTTGTCATAGGAATGTTCAATTATAGTGATTTTTGTAAATATATCGCATTCTTTTGCGTGAGTCAGAAAACAAGTTGATGCCTGATGCGAAACAACGTGAGATAACTTTGTTGACTCATAGAGTTACTATCAGTTTCGTTGAACTTAGGAATTTGCTTTAGATAAGAATGGTGCTATATAAGAGCGAACAGTTGCAGTCATGAAATCAGTCTATGGTCGTTTGACCACAGTGGATTGTATACCGATACTATGACAACCATTGAACAGATTGGTACTGTAATAATCTGCTAATAGCAGTAATATCATGGATACACTAGAAGTACAGCAACATCTAAAAAAGATCCATCCCAGTCTAGAAAAATATGTTTATGCTGCTAATAGACTACCCATGTACCGACGTATACAAATAATATGCAAGGTTCCATATCCATTTGCATAAAATTTTAAGACCTAATATAACTTAGCATAGTTTTGTTTGGCATAATTATATTTTCGCATAATATAATTATGCATAACAGCTTACGCATAATTTTTTAAAGCATAATTTCTCTAACCATAATAATGATTAAGCATAATATTCTAAAGCATAAATTTATGAAGCATAAAGTTCTAAAGCATAACTTTTTTAAGCATAATATCCTAAAGCATAAATTTGCCCGAAGAGGATATACCAATTTATTTCGACGATTGGAAAAAAGCTATATCTCCTGAATAAGGTAATTGTATAACATATTAATATAATATAACGTATTGAACAATTTTGTGGGTTTTTTTTCGCTGTAGGAAGCATGAAGCAAGCAAGCATACAGCATGCAAGCAAGCAAGCATGCAGCATGCAAGCAAGCATGTAGCATGCAAGCAAGCATGCAGCATGGAAGCAAGCATGCAGCAAGCATGCAGCATGCAGCATGCAGCATTCAAGCGAGCATGCAACATGCAGCAGGCAGGGTTTCTGTCACGGCTCCGGTGCTGCGGGCCTCCGGCGGCCCCACGCGCCTACGCGATTTTAAATTACACTCTAGGGGTAGGACAAACAAGACTACGTGGAGTCGGTTTCGCAGCAATTCGGTTCTGTCACTAACTTTTGTTGCACAGCATATTAAATTTAATTAATTGCATGCCTAAATATTATTATGCTAATAGTCATTAGGCCTACTAACGTTATGCGAATCAAATTTATGCCAAAACAAATTAGTCTTTAAGATGATTATGCCAACATAAAATGTATGCAAAAAAAAATTATGCCGAAGTATTATAATGCCAAAACAAATTGTGCCAAAATCGTTATGCCGAAGTATATTAGGACAAAGAACATTATGCGAAAAGAAGGGATCCCAATATGCAATTTGGATACGGATGATAAACCAGGCTCACACTGGGTAGCTGTACATATCGATACGAATGGCATCGGTCAATATTTTGATTCATATGGACGAGCACCTACGCAATATTATCTCGAGTTTTTAAAAAGGTATTGCAAAAGATGGGACTGAAATGTTGATAGGATTCAGAATGATTGAACTTCAGTTTGTGGTGAATATTGCTTAATGTATTTGCTATATAAGTTTCAGGGATGTTCAGTTCATAGTTTTCCGAACATAATAGGGGAACACACTGTACAATGGTATTTTAGTGGATGAGAATGTTCCGCTCATATTTTGTAGAAAATAAGTAATTAAATGTAGAAATAAAATGAAGGAATGTGTTTTATTGATGATTCAGAAAAGCAGTCATAATGAGTAATAGATAAGAACGTCAAGGAATGCAAGGATTAGGCGAACAATGCATCGCTAATGAGGGTGCAATAGCACACAATGACCCGACCCGTGGTGCCCGAGGTAGAATAGATAAGAGGATTAGGCGAACAATGAAAC
This sequence comes from Mesoligia furuncula, assembly GCA_916614155.1. Classification (NCBI taxonomy): domain Eukaryota; kingdom Metazoa; phylum Arthropoda; class Insecta; order Lepidoptera; family Noctuidae; genus Mesoligia; species Mesoligia furuncula. Next base: position 35,223,395 of record OU744790.1, read on the forward strand.
GCTAATGAGGGTGTAGTAGCACCGGAAATCAATTAGATTAATCAGTTAAAATGAATTTCCCACCGTGTTTGCCCCGGGTCTCGGCACATGTACAGTGGGCTGCATCAATTGGGTACCCCAGTTGTATGAAAATTTTAATACAAATTGGGGTACCCAATTGATGCAGCCCACCGTACCAAGCAACTTTCATTAAGATTAGGCGACATGACTCCTGTGTTTATCAAAGCGAGATCGTTACCACTAGCTTTACGTAAACCTGTAGAACTAGAGTTACAACGACTCGAGGCAGAGGGTACTATTCGTAAGGTGGATTACTCTGATTATGGTACACCTATTGTACCGGTTTTAAAGAAATCTGGGGAAATACGTATCTGCGGTGATTATAAAGTCACCATTAATCCAAAGCTGATTCGTGACCCGTACCCTATGCCACGGATCGAGAAATTATTTGCTGCCTTAAGTGGCGGCGAACTATATTCAAAAATCGACCTTACCAACGCGTACCAACAATTATTTTTGGATGAGAATTCGAGGGCTTGTAGTGCGATAACAACGCATATAGGCACTTTTATTTACCTTCGTACTCCTTTTGGTTTGACGTGCATTCCCGAGAAATTCCAAAAGTTTATGGAAGAAACACTTAGGGGCTTGAAGGGCACTGCAGTGTTTTTGGATGACGTGGCGATCACAGGCGCCTCCAGGTCAGAACATATTGCTAATTTACGGGCTGTGTTGACTCGCTTAAGTGAGGTCGGTTTGCGGATTAAACTAAAGAAGTGTAGTTTTATGAAAAAAAGCATTACATATTTAGGTTTTATTATCGATAAGCAGGGTTTGCATCCAGACCCAAACAAAATAAAAGCTATCGTGGATGCACCACCTCCAGAAGATTTGACTCGGCTCAGATCATTTCTTGGTATGATTAATTATTATGCCAAGTTCATACCACAGTTGAGTACTATTTTACATCCTTTACATAGTTTATTGCGTAAACAAAGTGTTTGGGTCTGGTCAACCGATTGTGTAAAGGCTTTCCAGGATATAAAAGCGGCTATTCTTAGTAGCAAGGTGTTGGTACACTATAATCCAAAACTACCACTGGTACTCGCCATGGATAGCAGTTCATATGGTATCGGCAGTGTGCTGTCACATCGTTTTCCTAATGGCGTCGAGCGCCCGATTTGTTTCCCGTCACGTACGTTAAATGCAGCTGAACGATCGTATAGCCAGCTGGATAAGGAGGCACTCGCGATTATCGCTGGTGTGATCAAGCACCACCAGTATATTTATGGTCAACATTTTATTATTAAAATGGATCATAAACCCTTAACTTTTTTTTGGATCGAAATTTGGGTTGCCGCAAACGGCAGCTAGTAGGCTGCAAAAATATGCCACCAGACTTGCGTCATATGATTTCGAGATTGAGTTCGTCAAATCGAGAGATAACTGCAATGTCGATGCACTATCGCGACTGCCACTGCCATATGAACGGAAATATTGTGATGACTTGGGTTCGGTATCATACGTAAATTATGTTGAGGAATCAATCCCAATCAGTGCAAAAGAGGTGGCTTCATTGACACAGAAAGACAGTGTTTTAAATAAAATAAAAGGTTATCTTATTACTGGCTGGCCAACAAAAATAACTGCTGAGTTAGAAAAGCCTTATTACAATCGGAAAGATAATTTAGTGTTGGATCGTGGTTGTATTTTATATAATCACCGGATAATCGTGCCGGAGCCACTGAGAAAACCAGTTCTAACCGAATTACATGAGGGGCATTTAGGGGTAGTTAAAATGAAAAATATAGCAAGGAGTTATGTGTATTGGCCAACATTAGATGTCGAAATTGAGACTCTCGCGAAATATTGTAGTGCTTGTCGCCAGCAGCGTGATGCACCTCCACGTTCCCTTCTACATCCGTGGGAGTTCCCCCACACGACCCTGGCAGAGACTACATATCGATTTCGGCGAATTTCAGGGTAAACATTATCTCGTCACCGTGGACGCTCATAGTGAGTGAATTGAGGTGCAGAAAATGTCGGGCACTACCGCCTCGGCGACGATAGGTAAACTTTGGGAATTGTTCGCTTGTTTCGGTCTTCCCTCACAGGTTGTGAGCGACGGCGGCCCGCCTTTAGGATCGGCAGAGCTAGCAAATTTTTTTACAAGAAATTTCATCACTATTACTAGTCCCTATAGGCAACGGGTAACGGAGCGGCCGAGAACGCGGTGAAGTTAGTCAAGCGTGCAGTGAAAAAAGCCGCGCACGAAACAATCGATGTTGATACGGCAGTCTCAAAATTTTTATTTCAATATCGCAATTGTGAACACACGACCACAGGCGTCGCGCCTGCTGATGCGATGCTGGGCAGGCGGCTTCGTGGTAGGTTGGACGTGCTGCAACCGAGCGCCGAGCGTGCCAGCGAGCAGGCGGCGACACGTGCCGCGCGCCACAACCCGGGCACCGAGCGCCACGCAGCGCCCGGTGACCACGTGCTAGCGCGAGACTACCGTGCGCGCGCTGACAAGTGGGCGCCGGCCGTAGTCACCGCGAGAGAGGCACCGTTAACCTATCGAGTGCGTTGTGCAGACGGTAAAGAGTGGAAAAGACACATTGATCAATTGCTACCCGTTGGGACGTCTCGCACCACTAAACGGCATTCCGTGTCTACACCCGATCATTCAGACCGCGTCAATATGGAGGATAATTTAGAGGACTCGACCGTGGACGATACCAATGGTCAGGATAGTAGTTCAACGGAACTAACGAAATCCCAGAAAGATATTTCTAATGCACCTCAAGCCTCAAATCAAGAAGTACTAATACCGAAGCCAGATCAGCTATTAGGTAACAATGAGACTCCTGAGAAGTCAAGTATGCGCCAACAGCGCGCTTGTACATTAATTAAAAAGAAGTACAAATATTAATATTATTATATATACTTTTTTGTCTATTTCTTGAACCAATAAGGTATCACTGGATTTTGCTGATTTTTGTTTTTTTTCATCATTATGTATAAGGTATACACTGTATAATGAATACTCAGAAATTTTTTTTTTGTTTTATTGCCAGTAATAAGTAGTTTAGTTACGTAAAGGCTCCTACACACATGCCGGCGGCAGAGCCGGCGGGTTTTGCCGCGCGGGTGTGCCACCAGCATCATTTCAGTTGTGCAGCTCGTTTGTGCGGCAAGCCCGGCTGCTCAAATACCCGCCGGGTATGCCGCCGGGCTTGGGGGCGGCATGCCCGCCGGCTGGGCCGCCGGCATAGTGTGTAGGAGCCTTTACAGAGTTTCACTCAGGGATAACGCTTTCCAATTTATATGAGTATAACTATAAATATGAAAAATGCATAAGTAGGTAATTACAGAACCTACGGCCTTGAGCGAAACAATGCTTTTGTTTCTAACTTAGCAGATATCAGTATTGTATACAAACTTACGTAACAGTTGTTTTACAACGGCTAAAGCAATTTGGTTTATATACTATACAGCTACTGCCTATTGTGTATTGTGTTCGTTTTTTTTATTTAAAGAGGGGACGTGTGGTATTTGTCTAATACCTACTTAATTATAAGTTGCGGGTAGGCCGCAAATAAACAGTTCGTTGACTTGGTATTTCATTGAATGCGCTCCCGAAAATATACATTAAACATTACTCTCTCAAAACAGTCATAACAACAGACAAGAACTACTGTCGTTTTGTGAGAACATTTTAAATTACGGTTGTTTTCCATTTAATGGGCAACCTACCTACTGAAAGGTTATTATCTGGTTTACCGTTTCTACGTACTGGTACTGACTACTGTGGATGGAACGTCAACATCGGGAAGTGCTTTAAAGAGAAAAGCGGCAGCAATACGAATACTGTTTTATTGAGATTGTAACCTTGCCTTCGGAATAATTTATCCATGAATAGTTACTAATACAAAGTAAACTAAAAGTAAAGTAACTAAATTGTATAAGGTCTACCAGAATCATCATCATCATCATCTGCCTAGCCTTTTCTCAACTATGTTGGGGTCGGCTTCCAGTCTAACCGGATGCAGCTGAATACCAGTATTTTACATGGAGCGACTGCCTATCTGACCTCCACAACCCAGTTACTGGGTAATACGATACCCCTTGGTAAGACTGGTTGTCAGACTTTCGGGCTTCTGACTACCCGTAACGACTGTCAAAGATCCACAAATGACAGCCGGGACCAACGGCGTAACGTGCTTTCCGAGGCACGGAGGGGTCACGGTATGTAAAGATGGTCACCCATCCACAGACCAACCGCGGCCAGCGTAGCTTAACCTGATCGATCGACCTGTGCGGCTGTTATTATCTACCAGAATCTCATGGCAAAAAAAAAACAAAAAGACTTTGTGGTTTTCATACATTTGACAACATTGGCAATGTCAAATGTATGAAAACCACAAAGTTTTTTGTTTTTTTTTGCCATGAGATTCTGGTAGACCTATATAGGACTATACGTTTGGTATTTTGCGTTTCTAGTAATTTGCATATCTGGTATATGGCGAATCCGGTGTTTGCAAGTTTGGTAATTTGCGAGTCCTGGTATTTAGCGATTCTGGTATTAAGTTTTGGAGCCCTAACGCCATCTCTTATCGAAAAGCAGAGTCATTTAGTGAAAACTATCTTTATTTTTCTCAGTTTCCTTATCTTTTACACTCGTGAAACTTTTTTATCTATAAACTACAGAATATAAGAATTCCAAAAATAAAACAATATTTGCTGCACATTGATGTTGATACATAATGCAGGCGCCCATTGTCCCACTGATCATGTCCTTTATTAAATTAATTTTCAATGTATCCGAAGGTCGTGAGAGGCACGAGTAGACTGAGAGGTGACGGGATTATTCATAACGATCATGGATACGGCTAGATTTACTTTTATGGTTTGTAGAGTAGTGAATAATGTCGGTCTGCCTGCTCTCAGTGGTTGCAACTTCGAGTTTTAGCGCTTACAAGAGGCTTCATTGTTGCAAAACAAAACGATTAGAGAAATGGTCAGTTTTCATACATATTCAACATACTTTGAATATGTATGAAAACTGACCACTTCTCCGCCGTTGAAACAAGTTGGTCTGCCGGCTCTCAGTAGTTGCATTTCAGAGCTATGAGGCGCGCAAGTCACTGCATTCTTGGGGAAAAAAAAACGATAAGAGAAATGGTCAGTTGTGAAACCACAGGTGAAACGAGTTGGACTGCCGGCTCTCAGTGGTTGTATTTCAGAGAAATCATTGTGTAAGCAAGACGCTTATTTGTAGAGAAAGCCAAAAAACATACATCGAAAAACGGGACTGAACAACACGGATGGAAAGAAGAACACGGCAGAGATTGCCAAGTCAATCTATTTATTTAAAACATTTTATTTTATAAATCTAGAATACTAAATTAAATGACTAACTAACTTACTATACAAATAAATACAAAAACAAAGAACACTTAGGCGTCGAAATACTCGTCCGCATCGCTGTCATCCGGAAACGTGCCCAGAAGACTGGCAGCATTGCCATGTTGAATGGCAATGCTAATTCTTTGGCCAAAGAACGACCCAGCCCTCCGGTCACGTGAAGTGTCGACCAGCCGGCGAGAAATTTCCTTAAAAAGGAGACGCGCTCTTGGGCCCCATGACCCGAGCGTTTCGACCCCAAACGGCTCAAAGCTGTAGTTGCCCATAAGGTTACAGTATTTGCGCCGCTTGAGGGTCTCAGCAGCCGCAGCAGCGGCGCCAGCACAGCCCGCCGTGCTAGGAACGTGAGATGGCGCAAGGGTATCTACACATGTTGCGTCCCACACCAGAGGCCTACCCACCTTCCAAGGCAATAACGTCATGCCGTCTGGTCTCTTTCCATCGTCACGTACCAAACGGTTTGGTTCTAACACCGCTGGTACGCCGGCGGTGACAACGGCTCGACGAATAATATCGTTGATGCTGGCGTGCCGTGCTATGCGACCTGCGCTCCTGCAGCAGGACAGGCCATGGTGTCCGAGACTGTCGACAGCTTCACCGCAGTGACATCGATGCGGAGCAACACAAGGTGCGCCCAAGCGGAGACACGTAGCGAGCCGAAACGATGAGTCATCCATCATTGTGCCTATAGTGCAGAGCGGCACGTCCCACCGTCTCTGGGAAGACGGATTACAAGCGTTCAACGCATCGGTCAAACACGGTACTTCAAAATCGACCAGTGAGGAAGATAAAATCTTCCTGGTTAATTTATCAGTACTGTGGACCGAGGAGAGGAAGGCCGGTAAACTTATACTTGAAATGCGGACGCCGAGACCGCCCAAGTGAATGGGTAGTGTGGCTTGCTGCCATGCACGGTCGTCCAGGGCTCCATTTAGGATGGAAGTTAATGTGTTTCTAATAATTAAGTCTACTTTTTCTAAAAGTTGTGGATGCTTCCATAGATGAGAGGAGCGAAGGCTATAAGTAAATTTTGGTCCAAAACAACAGTACCGAATGAATATTAATTTTGAAAAGTCTTTCCGAGACATCATTAAAATTTTGTATCTTCTCCTCAATGAATGTTGGAAAGGATTCGTCAAAAATTGGGGACCCTAGTAGGTGAAGAGAGTTTCTTTCTGTAATTTTGATATTTGGAGCTATTGTATTAAATTTTGCTATGGTAGTTTGTCTGTCAGTCGTTTGGGGAAGATAAATTTCGCATTTTGAAAGGTTAAGGTCTAGGCCAATGGAATTGAAACTTTCTTTTAAAAACGTTAAATCTTTTAAGACCGTGTCTACATCACCCTAGGGTTCCGTCATCCAAATACCATACGTTGAATTTAGAATTTAGCTGTCGAATAATTGGACTTATTGCCAAACTATAAATGACTGGCCCAAGTGGGTCACCTTGTTGACAACCAACGGCTGATTTCGAAAGGTTGTCTTTATAAAGTAATATAGAAGGTTGCCTGTAACATTGATAGAGAAAACTGTAAATTTTGGGTATTTCTTTTTGAACTTCTGTCAAAAAGTTGTCCCTGTTTACAGAATTGAAAGCATTCTTAATGTCAACCTTAAGGATGACCTCACCTTTATTGCTATTGAGGTAAGTGGATAATGCATGTACCGCAGCCTCACAGCCCTGTTTGGACCCAAAACCTAGCAAAACAAAGATAAAAGATTTTTAATATTGATATGGTCACTATAACAAGTTGTTAGGTTAGCTAATTACGTAATAACTTAAGACAGAAGATCCGTTAAGTAGGGACTTAATAAATTAACCGACACAGATCTCACAACTTTCAACGGTAGAAGAACTAAGTTGCGAGACTTGGTTTTTTTTACAAGTTATGTTTTTGATGGCATCTCACTCCTTTTTGTACATAGTTCTACGTTTTTTTCCTTTCCGGTACTTACCTACTTTTTTTTTAACATAATCCGTTGACCATTTTACAAGTTACCTTCGAACATAATTATATCGAGGTACATATCTACACCTATTATTCCATTATATTATACAGTACCTACACTGATTCATTTACTGCAAATGTAACTTTGTAATCCTATATATTTATAAAGGATTTTTTTTATATTTATATAGGATTACAAAGTTATTTATGCAGTTGGTGTATCTAGAAAAGTCGACCGAAATTGCAAAATATGTTCATTTTTCCTTGATTTATACATTAAACACTAATTGTATTCTAAATTTGAAGCTTTTATGTCTGCAAGAAGTGCCTTAGAGTTTTGATGATCGGTCAGTCAGTCAGTGAGTGACAAAATTAAAATACTTTGATTAGTTATAATTCTTAAATTCCTGGTTTAAATTAAATTAAATTTGAAACATCGTCTATACAATGCCTGCTTGGTTACTGAAAATTCAGGCTTGTAGTTTTATCCACAACGAAGTTATAGGGGGTTGAAAATGGCCTAAACTGTTTCGAGAAAAGGATGGTATAGCGGTGCCACTTTTTGCTCGACTTGGCGGGGGCACTGCCGTGCCCCCAAATTTACCTCTAAGTCTTAGTTATATATATAAATAAAAGTAAAACTTTAATAATAACTAATATACAATAACTCTATCAATGATCGTTATGAAAATCCCGTCACTCTTAGACTAGAGATCTGTGCATTTTTTTATGAAGTACCTAGTTATTGAACACAAAATTGTTGTTTCTTATTTCTCAAAATATGTATACGTAAGTCTGTGCATAGTGTAACGATTACTCTCTGCAGGAATTGATTTTCCTGATCGACAGCGTCTGCGGCAGAGTCCGTGGACGCGTTCTTATTTTCTTTTTACTTTTTTCTCAATAGCTTGAATGATATATGGCCTGGTCTTTTATTCGCATCGAGTCTTCAAGGCGGGAATCAATTAGCTCAGGACTGGTCTGCTTCCTGAGCTAATTGATTCCCGCCTTGAACGTCTTTGTTTGTTTGTTTTTGTCTAAAATTTGCATTGTTTAATGCAAATAAAATTTAGATAATGGGCCTACCATTTTGTCGTGCCAGAACGTAGGGTCTCTTTTTATATAAGTATTCGACTTTCATTGAGTAGTCCTCTCCAGTCCGTACGGCAAATAAGCACATATCCATCTCCGTAATGTTTAATTAGCCCTGAATTTGAAAATAATAATCGTGGTATTTTGTCAATTACAAACATATTTTTCCGTGTTACATTTAATTTTTTTTTTAAATTTTGTAGCTTCTTCAGCTTGCATATTTTTTTGCAGAAAATGGACATTTTATTCTACCAGTCCTGTTTTTCCATCTGAGTCTTTATAAATACCATCGGGTCTGGCTCCTAAATATTGGGGTGTTTTATGAATATAAAGACCGCAGCGAGTAATTGTGACGTTTTCCTGCAGAGATAACTGGTGATGTTTGTTCATTATCTCTACCTTAAGTGATCGAAACTTTAATCTATCGTCTGTTTCTGCGCTGTTCGTCTCTTTGTTGGTCAGAAAGTTCCATTTGTTTAAACATTTTTTTTGTCATCTGAAAATCTTCATCGGTCATAATATCTGGTTTTTAGTATTACGATCTAGCCTGAACGAATTAATATAAAAACCGGAGGAGCGAAGGGAGCACAACCCCACCCGCTGCAATACACCCAGACTCAAGGTACCATTCGAATGGTATAAATAAATCTTGAATAATACTTAGTAGAGCAACTTTTCGACCGTGTCAAATAATTATTTAATAATTACGCTAGGTAGGATGAATGCGGGGACTGCGGTGCCCGGGTGCAGACGCTCGGCGCGTGGACTCGCTGAACGCGATTCTTATGGTTCACCCTTGTTTGGTATAACAACTTTTGATTTAACGTTTAGGAAAATAATCAATTTGTATAATATCGATTAACATAAATTTCATTTCATCGAATATTTATTTGCGATAACAACATTTGCGCTATTGATCAAAAGGTATGATGTTCATTTGATGTAATGTTCAGGTGGTATAAAATGTATTTCATCGAATATTTAATTGGTGTAACGAAAAGAAAACATTGTAAATGTTTGCAAATTTTTTATTTTGAAAAAGAAATCACTTAGACTAATCTTAAATTAAATGCGATCGCTTTAAGTAAATCTAATTCTGTGTAAGTTTAAAAATTACGTAATATGGCCTCAATGTTGACATCCTTCTTAGTACAAATCTTTTTCTGTTTTGCACAAGGTTCTCCATTTAAAATACACTGTATTTTTCCTTCAACTATATTCATTGGGTGGGTCTTAAAATGAACACCGCATTATATTGTAGTCTTTGACATGGACAAAACGAAGGTCATGTCAAATGCCCATGTAACACCCACTCTCATAAAAATCGGAGACGCTACACTCGAAGTCGTGGACGAGTACGTTTACCTAGGACAAACCGTCCAGTTAGGTAGGTCTAACTTTGAGAAAGAGGTCAATCAACGAATCCGACTCGGCTGGGCAGCGTTCGGGAAGCTACGCAATATCTTCTCGTCCCACATACCGCAGTGTCTCAAGACGAAAGTCTTTGACCAGTGTGTGTTGCCGGTGATGACTTATGCAACTGAAACGTGGTCGCTCACAATGGGCCTTATAAGAAGGCTAAAAGTCACCCAAAGGGCAATGGAGAGGGCTATGCTTGGAGTTTCCCTGCGTGATCGAATCAGGAATGAGGAGATCCGCAGTAGAACCAAGGTAACCGACATAGCCCGAAGAATTGCCAAACTTAAGTGGCAGTGGGCAGGGCACATTGCTCGCAGAACAGATGGCCGATGGGGTCGAAAGGTTCTGGAGTGGCGACCGCGTACTGGAAGACGTAGCGTTGGAAGGCCTCCCACAAGGTGGACCGATGACCTTGTGAAGGCCGCAGGAACCCGTTGGATGCGGGAAGCACAGGACCGGTCGAAGTGGAGGTGCTTGGGGGAGGCCTATGTCCAGCAGTGGACGTCTTTCGGCTGAAATGATGATGATGATATTCATTTCGGCAAGCAGTATAGTTGACAGTTCATAAAATCTGGGGCTTCTTTTATTGACTATACTATTTAACCTGTGGTGCCACGCTTCCAATTTATTTTGTGTGCGTGGCAATTTTAAATGGTTTAAATCATGACAACTCCATAAGCTAGGTGGAAACTGAGGGGGGTTGCCATTCTTTCCTACGACATAATTTTCCGACCATTTGGCAATTAATGCACTTTTTTCTGAGCAATTTTCTTCCCAAACGTTGAAGTACTGTGATATTGTCAAACTGGGTAGGAAAGGCCTTCATCATCTGCCTAGCCCTTTCCCAACTATGTTGGGGTCGGCTTCCAGTCTAACCGGATGCAGCTGAATACCAGTATTTTACATGGAGCGACTGCCTATCTAAAAAGAAAGACAAAGCCTTGAGACACTTAATTTCCAAGCTGAACCTGTAATCCGTTCCGTACAGTTTTGCAAGGCCACTTGATTGAATCTTCCTATAAATAATTTGTTCAAAATGGAATGAACAGCTTTTAACCATAATATTTTCAAAATTTTGTCGTACACATTGAATTGCAGTAATTTCGAAGTCCATCATACAATATTTCAACTTTATAACAATATCGTTTTCATAAAAATATTAATTTATTAGGTCGAATATTTGTTGTAAGTATGTTGTTTTGTCCTTATTAGTGCACAACACAAATACTAACGGCACTGTGGACCTATGTTCGTTCAAAATCCTAGAATGAATTGTATACAATTGTAAAAATAATGCTGGTACAGACGTAAAGGTACCATCCATATACCACATCATGCTTTGTCCTAGTTGAGTCATCAATTTCTTTGTTGATAAAAGAATAACTCTCTTATTATCATTAAATATTTCATCTTTAATTATCAAGTTTCCTTTTTCTCATTTAAGATAATCATTGTTAATATGAAAATATATATCTTTTGGTTCCACAAACACAGACTTATTTTTACGCCTTTCTCTGTAAATTATTTGCTTTAACGCACTGGTCGTTGATAACTGTGACGCAATATCAGAATCTGTACTTTTTAAGACTGTTTGCAAAATCTGACATGGTTTTAAACGGTTGTTCTTAAGTGCTTCTTCTTTTAATTCACTTATTACACTTGAAGTTGGTAATTTACTTGCACTGGGTTCGTGATTATGTTCGCCGTGGCTTAATACTGTATGTTGATCATTGTCAGTGTCGCGTATAGTTATAGCACGCGAAGAACACTTATCCTTGTTTCGTTGTTCACAGGACCAATAGTATATTTTATTCACCACTTCCTTATTTTTGTTGAAAGAAAACCCATCTGTATTTAGCTTCATTTCACTTCTCTTGCTTAGGAATATGCTGCACATTTCGAAACAGTTTTATTTACCTCGACTAAACAAATAAAAAAAATAATTCAATGTTTACTTAGTTATGAGACACAAATCATTCTAGTGCACGACAATGACTACCTGTATGATGCATTTTTCTTAGTAATACCTTCATATTTACGATATAGTAAATCTCAATAATGTTCCACTTACAGCTACTAGATGGCGATAGAAGTACGGCGCGCGGCGTGGCGTTAATAATACATAATTATTAATGAATTCAGTAGGTGAAGGAACAATGTTAGTTTATAGACAATGTTAGGTCTAGTGAAAGGGTTCCTTCTATTTGGCAGAATCTTGATACTCCGATTTTTATTTGGCATAACTCACATGGCATAATCTTATTTAATCGAATATTTTTAAGGCATAAAAATTATTTAGCATAACTTTTGTTTGGCAGAATATTTACGTGTCCGAATTTACAATGGCATACTTTTATCTTGGCAGAATTTTGTTTCGCATAATTACCTTTGCCATAATTAATATTATGCATAATTTTGTTTAGCATAACATTTATTTAGAGATACGATTATTTGGTATGGGTGCATATTTGAACATCAAAAATTAAAATAGATGTATCTTCTTGTAAAAATTAGTGTTCAAAACATCAAAAACTTATAATATATACGTGTCATAAAAAGTCAATACGTTGTGCTGCAAAATTTTGTGACAGAGACGAATCGCTGCGAAACCGACTTTACGCAGTCTTGTCTGCCCTACCCCTAGAGTGTAATTTAAACCCGCGTAGGCGCGGAGGGGTAGGGCGGCCCGCGAGCTGAGGAGCAGGTGGTTTGAAGGCCCGCCACCGCGGCTGAGGCTGGCCGGCGAAGCCGGCCAGCAAGCCGAAGCTGCGGTGGTGAGCGTTAAAACCATCTGTGACGATAAGCTCGCGTGGCGCCGCCCAAACCCCGCAGCGCCGGAGCCGTGACAGGAACAATGCTTGCTGCATGTTGCATGCCTGCTTGCATGCTGCATGCCTGCTGCATGTTGCATGCCTGCTTGCATGCTGCATGCATGCTGCATGTTGCATGCCTGCTTGCATGCTACATGCATGCTGCATGTTGCATGCCTGCTTGCATGTTGTATGCCTGTTTGCATGCTACATGCATCCAAGCCGACAATATTTTTGTAATTAGCATTTAAGTTAGGGTAGGTTTTTAATGACTATCGATATAAAATGTATGCCAAAAGACGATTCTGACTGTGAATTTTCTGCGATATGATGGTTCTGCTTTTTAATTATTATGGATATAAACATTATGCCTAAAGATGATTCTGACTAACAAAATTATGAGTTTTGAATGTATGACAACTGAGTGTATGCGAAATGATTTTCTGCGAAATGAAGTTTATGCTATCCGTTGTTATGCAAAACAATATTATGACGTAAAAATTTCTGCTATAAAAGGTAGACCCCTAGTGAAACATTAGTTTAAATAAAATTAGTGCATTTGAAAATTCGGTCAAATGACATTATTTCAAAGAAATAAATATGCTAAATAAAAATCTACAATTAATTATTCGGTCAAATGAATAATTATACGAAATGACTTTATTGTAACTAAAATTAGCCGGAGCGATTTTCGACAAAACGTTGTTATACCAAACAAGGGTGAACCGATTCTTATATTGTGCATTAGAAGCTACAAGACTAGGTCCTTATCAAAAAACAAAAGCTTCATAAAAACACATGCGACAGTAGGCAGTCGCCAGACGGCCTACTCGGCTCTCGTATATATTCGTACATTGTTATTGGTCTTTACTCGTTCAAGTTAATACGACTAAATTAAAAATACCTACGTCCCACACGTAATATCTTGACGTTCGACCTTCGCAATTTATCATCCTAAAATAGGCATGCCTATTCAAATAACCAACTAAATATGAATTTTAAATGTAGAATTGGCAGAGAGGCCGATTGAAATGCCAACAGCCAACCAAATAATTGATATATTATTAATTGACAGTCGGCTACCAAATTTTTGAGTCGCTTTTCATAAGCCATGAGTAGTCTCACGTACCTATTACAACACCCACTTTCTACAGCTTTGTTATAATATAGAACATGTTACAAAGGCGTTGGTTCACATAAAAACTAGCAACCTGTTGCCTTCGCTGGATTCATGTTGATTGGACCAACGAAATCTGCCACCCAATCCTTCTCACCACCTGTTGAGTTAGTGAGCCGAACTGTTTTCTTAAACTTAACCGAGCTCATTCTGTTACAGCTATTGTTAAACTAACCTTTTAGTTTGGGGCTCATCGGGAAATAACAACAGTAACAACAACTAAGAGAACAGTAACAGTAAATTGTGATGTAGTGTAGTTACACTACATGCGTACAACTTACAACCAGTTGGTTGTAAATTGTACAGTCACGAGCATAAGTATGTAAACACTTGGCTTTTTTCAAAGGCGATTTACTCCTTTATTTTTGAATGGAATTTTATGTTATTACGAACATAGTATTTTCGAACCCATATGTTTATGTAAAGTGTCGTATTTCAACGTTGCATTAATTTCAAAATTCATTTCGAAAAAGTCGCAATGTAAAGTTGCTAAGTGTTGACATATTAGTGCTCGTGACTGTACGCATAGGTTTCTTAACTTTGTAAAAAAAATACCTAGTTAAGCTTTAAGATAGGCTTTATGGTGTCAAGCCCGATAAATTACATAAACTATCTAAACTTAGTTTTTTTCAAGACTTTCATTAGTATGACCTGCTAGCTGACTGTTAGGAACTTTCAGTGCTGGTAATATTTGACCCCTTTTTATCATCTTTACTTTGGATTAAGTTTCATAAGGAGACTGGATATGACATGACATAGATCGTTGATAACAATGAGAAAAGTAGGGCCAGTAGGGCTACCCTGTGGAAAGAGCTAGCTACAAACACCGGCCAGACATTATGACTTAATCGATTTTATTACTTTGCATTCAGTGAGATCTAGTCAGTTAACACTACCCTCTCTCTGCTCCAGAGAAGTGTGTATTACACTTCTTACTTTAAAGAATACTCCCACAAATGTATGTGGGAGTAAAGTATACAGATCATTACAGATACTCTATCAAACGCTTAGGCTAAGTCTAGATTTTGTTGACTATGTAATCTGATAAGTTATGGATGGCATCAGCTGTTGACCGGTGCCTTCTATCTGGCAGAATATTGATGCTCCGAAATTTATTTGGCATAATCTTCTTTAAACGAATATTTTTAAGGCATAAAAATTATATAACATATAATTGTTGGCCGAATGTATAAATTTCCGAATTTAAAATGGCATACTTTTAAGATGGCACGATTTTATTTGGCGTAATTTCACTTGGCATACTATGAAGATGGCAGAGTTTTATTTGGCATAATTTCACTTGGAAGAAGAAGATGAAGATAACAGTAAAATTATTTTTTAACGAATAGTTTGTTCGGTGTATTTTTCCATGATATTTGAGTGAGCTATAAAAATAATGGTTTCTATAAGCGATCTCGGGACTTGGGGCACCCCGACTTGGGTAAGGTTAGGTTCCTTTAAACCCTGTAGACAGACTTTATCAACCGAATCAAGACATTTATTGCTTAAATTAGGCTTTCTTTACGATTTTATCCATAAAAACTCAAGGAATTTAAAGGAATTCTAGAACTCCAATAAACAAGTAAAACATTCAAAGTATCTTTTTATAATTTTAGCATTTATAAGAATTGAATGTAACAATGTGAATTTGAGCGTCAAAGTTCCATCGCCAACGGTTTTTCTTACAAACTGTGTTCGTAAAATATTTATAGAAAATTACACGAAAAGAAAAATGAAAATGTGTAACTGCAACTTACAAGAAAGAGAATAGTACTATCGTTATTCTTAAACAAATAATTAAAATATCTTACAACTGCTGAAAATTACAGCGTCAAAAATCATGAATTTGCGTAAAAAATGTAACAGGACTCTTAAAAGTGCTATTAGCTTCATCAAGGTCTATCAGTCGTCTGCTCATGACACTTTTTGAGTCATAGCAAACCGTCTACGTCCGTTCCCAATACATTTATTCGAACCAAAATACTTTAACCGTTGTTAAAATTGTGCAATGTAACATCTTGTTAAAAAAGAATACAATCACAGGTACTTCGCGTTATAACCTATTTCTACACATAAAATTGCTCCAGATAATTTTACCTTCGGAGTCGGTTCAATATACGCTGAACATCTGGTACAATATTTCACGCATTTAATTGTTTTTACAAGTGTTCACGTTACGAAAGATGGCCTTCGCCGTAATATTGTGTATTGAAGATAGAAGGGTAACTTGGATCTTCGAAGATTATTTTAGTATAGATACGATGTTTTATCTCGCGAAATTGTTTCAGTGTGCGTAAATGCAGCTCGGCTAATTCAGAGCGCTCCCGAGCTTCCGCGCAAAGAAATATATTGTATGAGCATCAAACACACAATTAATGGGCTGTACTCACCGCGAGCATTTACCTACTCCGCGAATTTTTCGTTGCAACGACTAACTCCTCTCATCAAAACATCTTTTAATTGGGTTTCCGATAAACTAGTATCTTATAAGTTTCTCTATTGGTATTAAAAGTATTATGAGGTACATGTTTTTGTTTAAATACAGATCTCTCGTAGCCTTGAACCTACTTGGGGTCTTGAACCGTGTGCAATACCCGGTATTAACTCTCTAACACTAATATTGCACATTTAATTGGAGTTTTATGTTTGTATTGCGCACCGCAGCCCCGCACCCGTCATCGCGGCTCCTCCACGCAACGCCGCCCGAGCCACTCGCCCCGTCCCGCTGCCAGTGTCTGCAGCCCTGGCGCAGCCCCAAAAAATGGAATCCGCTAGCGTCACCGCGAGTGCCCCAGGAACTCCAAGTACGAAGCCCATGCCACAAAAGGCACCGAATAGGGCTGATGATGAAGGTTTCGTGACGGTGCAGAGGAGGAAGCGCCGGTCACGAACGAACAAGAACCGCTGCGGCAAAGCTCCTACGGAGCCCGAAGTCAGCTTGCGTGCCGCAAAGCCGAACACACCGGTGTACATCTCCCGCCTACACTACACCACTACGGCGGAGAACATCGTGGAGTACGTGCGCCAGAAGACGAGGTACACACCGAGGGTGCAGTTACTGGAGTCGCACCGCAACGTCAACTTCAAGGCGTTCGTGGTGCGCATACCAACATGCTACCTGCACCTGGTGATGGAAGAAAGCTTTTGGCCGCAGGATGTGGTATTCCGCCGCTTTCGCGGACAAGTGCCACCAGAACGCACAAAGACTTAGTGCAACTAAGTGATACTAACATAGTTATTAAGTTTTATTTACTAACAAAATTGTTACTATATTATTATGTATACTTAGGTTAAGGTATGTATCTATGGGTCTTTGTTACCTGATAATAAATGGTTTATTATTATTATTATTATAAATAACAGTAAAATAATTATTCTTAGTTAACATTATTCGTGGTAAAACAACAATATTCGGTTCGGTCGTGTGTCGGACCGTTCCGATCATTCGAATGTGTCACTTCGGAGTACACACCCTTTTTTTTTAATGTGGAGAAATGCTCATGCCTTCTGTACTACCACGGGGAGATAGTGCAGTTATGTGGGACTCTAACCCACTAAAACTCCACGGCGTCCTCCTCTGCCGCTTACGGCGGAAACACGGGCAAGCGTTAGCACTCATCCGTGAACCCGCCGCGGCTGTCCGTCACCGGACCCTCCTCTGGGGAGTACTCCCCATCACCAGCGCACCAGAACACATAGCACGCCGTGACCACCCCAGGGACCAAACCAGCACATGGCGCCAGACGACCCCGTGTCTGGGCACTCCTGGGATGTCAGTTTAATTTCGATGGAGTTTCTATCCTAATTTGTAAAATTGCCTTGCAGTGGTCTCAATTATAATATTGTACTCCGAAATCATTATTTATTGCATTGATTTTAACAAGTCGGCAACTATTATTTTTTGTAGCCATTTTCTTAAGTATTTATCTTGGACAGTCGTGAAGGGGCCGTCACTCGTCAGTAGCCCGAAAGTCTGTCAACCCAGTAATTACCAAGTATTACCCAGTAACTGGGTTGTGGGGGTCAGATAGGCAACCGCTCCATGGCATCCGGTTAGACTGGAAGCCGACCTCAACATAGTTGAGCTGAAAAGGCTAGGCAGATGATGGTTAAGTGAAGCCTTAATCTCAGTAAAATCGTAATCTAGATCTAATCTGGTGCTTAGTGTTTTTTATTACAATGATAATGTTGTTACAGCAGCAGGTAGAGTGGCGGACTAACAGGGGGGCGGAAGGGGCGGTCCGCCCCGGGCCTCCGGTCTTGGGGGGGCCCCCAAATGCCTCCGCGTTCCCCTGATCAAATCCTAAACAAGACTTTAGCCCGAGAAATCCTTCAATTTATAATAAAATGGGACTTCAGTGAGTCGTTACCCTGTATATCGCTTATACTTCAATACTTCTTGACCATTTGCATCTCGGTTGCATCATGCGAGAGGAGTTTTCGAAACTTAAACTAATTAAAAATTATCTTCGATCAACAATGGATCAAGAGCGACCGTTTAATCCAGCCGTGCGTTCAATAGAAAGAAAAATTTCCAAAGAAATCGTTTTCACAGAAGTTATTGAGGAGTTCAGTAAATTGTAGGCACGAAAACACATAAATTACACGCTACAAAAAATAAAAAAAAAACCGGCCAAGTGCGTGTCGGGCCACGCACAGTGTAGGGTTCCATAGTAGCCCGTTATCACAATGTAGTACGATTCTGTTGTTCTTTATTCTGAATAGGTAAAAAAAAAACATATTTTGGTTTTCAATGCAAGTTTTTACCCATTATAAACAAGCAACTACTTCATCTTAGTCACTTTAAAAGATTAATGCTAAGGATTTTGTATTTGGTACAAAATTATCCAACATCCAAGTTCAACGACTATTACTTCTAAACTAATAAAGTTATCTTAACCGCTATACTTTTCCTTTAAAGTTCATGAAATGCACTATCATCGAGATTTTTTTCAGATTTTTCAAACCAGTAGTTTAACTTTACGAGGGGGGGGGGGGGACGCCCTACTGTAACAAGAATTTGCACTTTAAACTTTAATATTTCGTAAATGGAGCATTCAATCGAAAAATAATTTTAGCAACCTCTAAGCCATTTTAGAAGACCTATTCAACGATACCCCACACGACGGGGTAGATGATGAAAAAAATATTCATCCCCACTTCACATGTAGGGGAGCTACCCCAAAAAAAATATTTTCCAAGATTTTATTTTACCACTTTGTCGGCGTAACTGATATACGTACTCCTACAAAATTTCAGCTTTCTAGTGCTAACGGTCACAGAGATTAAGCGAGGACGGACAGACAGACAGACGGACGGACAGACAGACATGGCGAAACTATAAGGGTTCCTAGTTGACTACGGAACCCTAAAAAAGGTATCTTTGATTTATATTATCTATTTTTTTTTGTCGATCGATTCGTATTTTATTTTCCTCACCCATATTGTAGGTATGTATGTTTATTTAGCCTAAATAATTTAATTCGAATTTAAATTTCACTTGCCAGATTTTAAAGAAATAAACATAAAAACTTATTTATAGGTAAATACAAATGTAAACTGCATAAAAAGCTTATAAAACTAAATTTTTTTGAAAGCTGGGAGCCTCATTCAGCTTTGCCGCCCCGGGCCTCTGACGGGCTTAGTCCGCCACTGCTTAGTTAGTTATAAACCTACGTGTATTAACTGGACTAATGAGTAGTCAATGTTTGGTCTGTGTGGTGCCGGACTTAAAGAATACCACCACCCCTTACTTCCCGTGGGTGTCGTAAAAGGCGACTAAGGATCGTACCGGAGAATGGGCAGCAGCGTTCTCTATGTATTCCACCATCATACCATACTGCGATCGCCAACCCGCCAGCCAAGCGTGGCGATTATGGCAAACCCTCCCAAAATTGGGGGAGGCCTATGTCCAGCAGTGGACGTCTGTCGGCTGAAACGACGAATATTTGGTTGCCAACACAAGAGCTACGAGAAAATCGCGCCGTTATTGATATTCGGTGAGGAAAGGTACGCGACTTCAAACACTGGCGAGGGACAGGCGCAGCTCAATATAGATGACGCTTCCCCTTGCTGGTAACTATCAGCTGACTCTCTGTTTTCAAGGATACTAACTTCTTGCCTTACTGCTGAACTTCCTATTTTTTGACGTAAGGCTCAACACTTATCCGGTGTCCTATGTAAACAATAGCCCATTCAGCGCCATGCTTATGAAAATGTATGTGCTTATTTGGCTGATTCTTGACTTTAGAATTATTATTCTTCTGCTAGGCACGTAGTCAGTTTAACTATAAATGCATAATATTAATTAGTGGCGGTTTTGGACCTTCAATTATTCTGCCTAGCCTTTTCCCAACCAATGTTGGAACTGAATACCAGTATTTTACGTAAGGGTTTGACAGTCAAACAATAACAGCGACGGTGCGGCACCTAACGAGATTAATTGGTAGGGGATCCCCATTATAGCTTCGCCCTCGGCTGAGAAACTTTAACAAAGTTCTTCGGAAAATCTCAACTTTATATGAGATAGATTTATTTAATTGCCTGTTTATTCAACAATTTTATTGTATGAAATCGTGACTTTACCTTTAGTTTCCCTAACTGTAAATAAATTAGTGTTTGTGAATTTTTAGAATGTACCAATGACTGTCACTTTTTTCGAGATTTCCAGTAGACCAATTATAGTGGTCAGTATAGTTAGTGTCGGTATCGGCACCGGCACCCGAATCGGCACGTCCTAGAACCAAAAGATCGAAGACATGTGACATCTACCAACCCGCGTGGTGGATTACGGCCCACTCCCTCTCACCGAAAGGAGGCCTGTGACCCAGCAGTGGGAACATTATAGGCTGATTATTGTAGTTAGTGATCGAACATTCCTTTTGAAAAAATCTAAAGCCTTTGGTTTTTAATTTATAATAAGTACTTACTGGCTCCAATTCGTTGATTCGGTCGGTCGGCCCAGTCGTCATAAGTGTAGTTGATTTTGTTGTTTTCATTGTAACGCTTGCAAAACAGTTTTTCCAAAGTGGTGGCATTATCGCTTCCATTGCCTCCGTCACTGCCGACTGGAAACAATCCCAAAAAACCGCCATCATCTGCAGAAGAAAACCGTCATTACATTCATTACCTCAACAAGTACCTAGGTACCTAGATTTTTTATTATTTGTCTATTTATTTATTTATTATTTCCACACCAACACTTTTGCTAATGTTTGTATCTACCTTTTCCCATTTTGATAGTAACGTGAGACGACTTACAGAATGAAAATATTATCTATTTTGATTTTCTGCAAGTCGTTTCTGTAGTCGTCGTGTAAATGGGCCGTAGGCATGCTGGACGACTTGATGAATTACTCTGTTATATCAATTCAAAAATATACCCCACCCGGTCCCTATTGAAAACCTTGTATTATTAATTATTTACTTAATCGTAGTTATCAAGATATAAATTTCCAGTTAATGCTGACTCACATTCAATTTCTGAGTCGAGCTGCACGATTTTTGACAAATGCGTGCACTGATTGGACAGGTCCGCTCAATCTGTGTGGTTCTTTCCTCAAAAGACCATTTCAGACATCAATCTACATGGTCTTCACACGATCTGACCAAGATTTTGTCTGGACTTTAAAAGAGACTGTGACCTCTGAGTTTGTTTCGGCCTTTCTTCTCAGAGTAGTCAGATAGGAAACGCCGACCACATCTAGTTTAAAAATATGATGACGTGTAAAAGTGTTTGTAAAAACCTACTTACAGAAAATAAATCATTTATCATTTATCATTGTACAGGCATTCCGTTCTATCAGACTTCAGCTTATACTGGATGCATATCCAGTCAAGCTTGATAAATATTTTGTAGTATGCGTACTTATACGTTCGCTTTCTGCATTATACCCGTAAGTCTGCAATAGTAAATTGTTGCATCGAGCGCAAAGTGAGTTAGCTAAACACACGAGTGCATTAATTACTCACTTTAGCAAGGTGCGTAATCTACTTTTCTTTCAACTACCAATCTACCTGCCGTGTTAAAATATACCTACTCAAAATAAAATCTCAAGTTAGTGAAAACAAAGTTTTCCTAAGCTTTTAAATATTTATCCCGCGACTTTAGCAAAAGGTGATTAACAATTTCATTTGCAGCAGTTTTTATACTTTCTGAAGTTGCATTTATATCGCTATATCCATTTTTTAAATCTTTTCTTGCTAAATTTGAATTATCAAAGTTTTACAATGGTGCAAAATGCGCGCCATTTGTTTTTTTTTCACCAAGTCGATTTTATTCAGCCGTTTTTTATTTTCAGCCAGTATCTTTTTGATGTAATGCATACGTTTTATATTAAACGAAATGGGAGACCTACCTGACTTGACCTTATTTACCTCTATGGTTTTATATCTAAACTAGCTGACCCGGCAAACGTTGTTTTGCCATATAAATTATTTCTAGCTGCCCGGCGCTACTTCGTTTGCGTGGTGTCCTACCCTACCCCTACCCTACCCCTACCTTATCTACTTCTACCCTACTCCTACACTACTCCTACCCTACTCCTACCCTACCCCTATACACTACTCCTACCATACTCCTACCCTACTCCTACTACTCCTGCCCTACTCCTACCCTACTTCTAACCTACTCCTACACTACTCGTACCCTACTCCTACCCTACTCCTACCCTACTTCTATCCTACTCCCAAAGATATATAAAATTTTTCTCTGCGTAAGAACTATCCTCGTACTTCAAGGAATATTCTAAAAAAAGAATTCGCGAAATCGGTTCAGCTGTTCTCAAGATTTTTTTTTTTTTTTTTTTGCGGATGGGAAATCAGCAAATGACTCCTCCCGCTCTGGGTGGAGCGGAAGGGAGTGTCAGACTCTTACTGACTAAAACCCACCCGTGTTCCTTCCTTAGCCCTTTATGTTCCGGGCCAGCGGTAACCCTTTCGGACAATCCCGCTGACCCGGCAGGTTAAGACATGTCTTCAACACACACACATTGACATGTGTTCTCAAGATTTGCGCTTAGATTTACATTCAGCGATTCATTTGTATATTATAGATAAAAAATAAAAAACAGTGCATTAATGAAAAATTGTGCAACCATGACATTTCATACAACATTTCTGCACTGTTTTGGTTCTAATCAAAAAATACGTCCTTTGTGAGCGGTTTTGTAGTGATTAATGATAACATTACTACGTAGTTGAACGAAAAATAATTTTGCTATTTTCAACTTCTTAAATTATGCATTTTAACTCTAGTTCGGTGACTATTGTTGCTCCAACGATCACTGCGCACTGACTAAGTTCTCACTATTGTGCTTTAAATTCTTGAGAACGACACCGGTATCACCTTTCTAGATGAACACGTTATTGAGCTACATTTATTTGAAGTCCGGCACATAATATTTAAATATTCCACGAATGCGTCTGTACGTCCCGTGCCGGACTGTGCGTGCGTGTTCCACACGCGCCTCAAAGAGATGTCCGCATCAAGGAAGTCGGCCTGGGGCCCTAGTCTGCTATTTTTATAAATTCGTCATTCCAACACGATTCCACCACCATCCCATTGTCATTTTGCTAAAAGTTCGTAATCTGCTAAATTCAAAATGGTTGATCATTGGTCGGTCAATGGCACAGAACATAAACGATACTCGTAACGAATTAAAAGCAATTACTGCTTAATGACGTTCTAATGGTAGGTCACTGATCAAAGGAACTGTCAAAATTTTGGCAGATTACCGCCTAAATCAGTAATCATTTTTTATTATGTACGAGATTACCATTCTATGCCATTTCTTTCAATGGAGTGTCAGTGGTTGACCATTGGAAAGTCATAATGACGCCATTATATTAGTAGATTACCAAACTTGTCAAAATCAACAACTAAGAAATCAATGATAGACCATTCTGACACTATTGTAATAGCAGACTTAAGGCCCTGGTCACGACTTCGGTCTTAGCGGCGCACGGCGCGGCGCGGCGAGCGGGGCGGCGGCGGCGTCGGCAAGCGGTGCGTTTTGCATGCCACGTACCCTCAGGAGCAGTTAGTTGCAGCGGCCGCGGTGGACGTATCTAGATAGTAGTTTCGTCACATATTAGTAGCTTCGTTTGGTAGGTACCTAGCTAGGTACTATGTTTTTGTGTTATCAATTTAAATTAAACTTACCATCATATTCCGGAAAACATTGTTTAATTTCTTCCCACAACCTTTTTACTATAATGTTTTTATATGTATGTTGGGGTCCATTTAAAATTTCGGTGATAAATACCTCGGTATCCATTACCGCCACAAAATCGTCTAAATCTTTTTGTTTTTAGCTACGCCGCTGAGTACGTCACTCCTACACCGCTGTTCGCGCCGCTCAGTTTCGTGACGTCGCGCACTCATTCGCTGTTAATGTTATCCTTTTATGATTCTGCCAAAGTGGCCTTTTTAGGCCCCCTGTACACCAAGCGAAAAGTGATCCTATTAAAGTTCCGTTTCACCTTTTAGGAACACTAATAACACAAATTATTTCATCGGAAAAAACGCAATCAGTTGATATATTAAAATTGGTATATAAGAGAGTTCAAGGACTGTAGTGCTATTCTGTAAAAATCTCACCGTGAAAACTTAGGCACAGTATAAAGTATGATCTTTATACTGTGACTTAGGTGAGGTGAGTTTGTTTTTGCTAGGAATTGACACTATTCACTAACGCTCAGTTCACCTAAGTTTTCACGGTGAGATTATTACAGAATAGCACCGCTGTTATTACCTAATCTGTTGACCACCAAAGAAAAAGTTTTTAAATTAAGATAGATGTTGCGCGCTATTCATTACTGGTAAGAGCTTTATCAAGTTACACATAAATCAGGTGTCCTGTTCGTGACAATTTAGTTAGTAACTTTCTGAAGCTAGACTTCTAGTCAGAGGCTATTTTCGACTCGAAAGAGCAATACCAGTTTGCAAAAGTTTAGCGGGTCTGAGTTTCTGAGATCGGAGTTTTTCATATTTATATTCATTTCGAAATTCTCAATTCTACCAAACGTTATAAAATATTCTGAATTTAACTATAGGGCCATAATATGTGGTATTAGTTTAGAACAGTGGTGCCCAACCAGTATTGGTCCAAGGGCTATTATGAAAATCCCGATACGCCACGCGGGCACCGCCGTGTTAATAAAAAAACATAAGTGATATAAAGGAAACTACATTATACAATTACACCACTTTTTTATTTATTATGTTGGAACAGCAAAAGCTAATGCGATACTCGGCTGTTCACATAAGTCTGGTCATAACCATACAGTGAAAAAATGTATGATTTTGGGTACATATACCCAAAATCATACAATTTTTCACGTGTTCATTAGTTAACATACTTGTATGGTTTGGATTACTTTTAGTTGAGAAAAAGCACGTTCACATAGATATGTTGACCCAAAAAATGCTTCAACAATGAGAGCACAGTTACGAACGTTTTTGTATTTAACAGGGTCTAAGAGCTTGCTTTTCTTGTCTGTGTGGTGCCGGACTTAAAGAATTGCACCACCCCTTACTTCCCGTGGGTGTCGTAAAAGGCGACTAAGGGTCTTACCGGAGAATGGGCAGCAGCGTTCTCTATTTATTCCACCATCATACCATACTGCGATCGCCAACCCGCCTGCCAAGCGTGGCGATTATGGCAAACCCCCCCTAAAATTGGGGGAGGCCTATGTCCAGCAGTGGACGTCTATCGGCTGAAACGACGAAGAGCTTGAAAACTTCGTCGCTTTTATTGTCTGTGCTTTTAAGGATGATATCACTGCGAAGTATAAAAATTTCCAATTTGACCCATTTAAATTTTTGCAGATTTGTGTATTCCTTATCCGATGTTGTTCGCGGGCGCCTAGAAAACAGGCCGCGGGCTACCGGTTGGGTACCACTGGTTTAGAAACACCCCGTCAAATAAAATAGTGAAGTTTCTTACCAAATTGAACGTCGATGATCTCTGTATCACCTTCAGTAATGTTGACTTCAGCATCTTGAAAGTCCTCTTCGCTCTCCCTCCTCCTTTCTGTAACAAGAAATAATAAGAAATAAATAAATAATAATAAGAAATTACGAACTTATATATTTCAATAAACCCTGTACTTATTTTTGTTGCTGACGATCCTTCAGGATCAAAAACAAAAGAAAAAGCGGTTCAAACCGGTATGAGAAAGTTTTTAGTGGATAAGACGAGATTAAAACAGAAGACGATCTAGGAGGGGATCGTGGGGGGGAAGGGGGGTTGGAGGGGGGTTCACGGGATCAGAACGGAATAATTCGATTGTACATACTTCAGCGCGATAATCATGGCGATGCCATTTAATTGGACAGCTCGACAAAATTCATTGCGTTATTTTCGTTGTGGATACTTTTCAAGCTTTATGAAGCAATGGTTTCTGAAATTCTTCAAAACCCTTCGGATTCTGATTGAAAATGTGTTACACAATTGGGGTGTAGGTCTACGGTTAGAAATCAGGGTGTCGGTAGATTTCTAACAAGAATTTCTTTGGTAGGAGCTCTGGCCCTGAGCCATTCCAGATGTCAGAAGCGTGATGGTAGTTTATCTAACGTGATGATGCACGATAATTCAATCTTGAGTTATTATTTACACACCATTTAGGGGTAATAAACACTGGTATTATAAAGACGAAAGTTTGTGTTTATATGTTTGTTTTTCTTCACGCTCAAACGGCTGGACCTATTTTGATAAAATGTTGTATGCAGGTAGCTGAGTGAGAGGTTGTGAGGTTGGAAGCAACTAGTGAAGAATGATTAATGATATCATAAATAGATATTTATGATATCAGTTGGTTCCTATCATCCGAAAATAGCACGGTCATACTGCTCTGAACATATTAATAGGACTGGTGGCTTTGAAATTGAATTTTACAGACATCCAGAAGAAATAAATATTAACAACGAAGAAAATAATGCCCTCATTAGATGTAAGATTCAGTCACGACATGTCCGGAGTAAAATATACCGGACGTATATATTATAGGTGTTTGGTGCATCGTTTGCCAAATGGAATTGGCCGAAAGAAGAGGTCATTTGCTATCTCTTAAGGCCCAGTAACTCATTCCTTGTTTCACTGGTTTTTTTAAAATGACTTTTTAATTTTTATTTGGAGAAATACAAGAACTCTGCATTTAAGTTTAATTTTTTTTAAAGTTATGAGTATAGCCTTTTAATTTAATTCTTTTTTTAAAATTCTTTAATTCAAATTTTATTTTAATTCTTATGTTTACTCTTGTATGGTTATATGAAATTAAAAATTAACTCGCTAATAACATCTAGTTTCTTTTTAATAACTCCCAAAGTTTTTGAAAAAAGGAAAAATACACTTAACACTCAACTTTAAATTGCTGTAAAAAAAACTAAAAGCGATTGGGATCTTCGAATTCTTTTAAAAGGTTCTCTAGTTTGTCCCCTTTCCAACGGTGTGCAATATACCAAAAAAAACTTTTGATAACTTCAGTAATTCGCTAAATGTGTAATCGAGACACATCAGGCTGATATTCAATATTACGGTAAGAACACTAGTTTTCACATAAATAACATACTTTAAGTAGGTGGATAGTGTTATCTCACTCTTACGCAGTCATTTATCTCTTTCTAGGGTTGAAATAAAAAATAAACTTTTATTTAATAAGTACTGTAAAGGATGTTGTCACCGTTTCCGGCACAAAGAAGTCCAGGTGCGAAGGCGAAGGATTTATTTATACAACGTACAGAATATATAGGACGAATCCACTCAACCTTTTCCCAGAAGGGACGAAGGAGGGGGATAAGGTGTCCTCTAAACCAAAAAGATGACAATATAAGTCAAGGGTTTAGGCTAACTTAATAGCGGAGTCCCGTGTGATTATTCCAAGTAGGACGTAACTCACAGATGCACCACTATTCAGTTTTCTCTCGAAAAAATAAAATATACTAACGGAGGTTTAATGACCTCCGTTAGTATATTTTATTTTCTCTCGGAGATTCTTAACACCGCGATTCAGAAACGTGACATAACGCGACAGCGCCATCTAGCGTCGAGTAGCGGCATGTTTTAGTGTCTCTCTTAGACGGCATGGTTGGCGCGGTGGTTAAGCGATTGACTGCTGCGCTGCGTGTCGCGGGTTCGATTCCCGCACGGAACAAATATTTGTATGACCTACAAGTAGTTGTTCCGGGTCTGGCTGTTTGTGTATGTGCGTTTAAGTGTTTGTAAACGCACCCACAATACAGGATAAATTCCTAGTGTGGGGCAATGTTTATTAAAAAAAAAAACAAAAAACATAAAAGAGACACACTCTTATGGTGGCGTTGGTGGTTTAAATAAGGTTTGCTACAGTACCTAATTATAAATTTTGTTCAAATTGTCCTCCACTATTGCGTACACACGCGCTACATCTTCGTCTTATCTCGACATAGCGCCGTGGCGCAGTGGTTAAGCAACGCGCAATGGAAGCGTTAACGAAGAGACACGCGTTCGAAACCCACAAAAGTCACTTTTTGCGTTTGTGAACTTTTATGTTTTTCTTTTTAAAGAACCGGCACATCAAAAATAAAAAATAGTTCCATATTCCATTTTGACAAAGAAAGCGTCAAATATTATTTGAATTATATTTTTCTAAATATTTATTGTCACTATGAACAATTTTGCACATGAAAATATTACTGTCCGTAAAACATCTAGAGCCTCAATGCTCATAATTGTAGCGTCTAGTAACGTAGAGCTAGTGATAATATGGCGAAGACAGTCCGTGTTCTTCTTTTTTTCGCTGCCCTACGTAGGTATAATCAAAGAGATTGGGATTGGATTTGGATTGGATTGATTTTAGCACAGACAAAACAAAAAAACTGAAAAATCCTGCACCAATGGGATTTGATACGATTAGCGTAACAGTTAACTGTCCATTATGATTCATAATGTTATCCTTTTATGATTCGCCAAAGTGACCTTAGGCCCCCTGTTATGTTGTTCGAGACCTTATTCAAACAAAATTGTTCAAAAACATAGGTATAGTGTCATTTTTGCCTAATATTGTAATATAAAAAATAGGGATGAAGTAAAATCCGCACTGTAGGTCAAGGCACTTTTAAGTTAAAAGATAACAGTAGATTGTTATACAAGGGTCAAAGGGAATCAATTCCCATACGAGGTATTAGCGCAGCGAAGGAATATTATATATTCCGAGTAGGAATTGATGACTTTCACCCGTGTTAAACACTCTACTTTCACCCGTGTTAAACACTCTACTTTTCATGTCAAATATAAGAAAAGTAAAAAAAACCGGGCAAAAGCGAGTCGGACTCGCGCACCGAGGGTTCCGTACAATCATATGTTTTAAATTTTCATCGGCAAGGCCTATATTCATCAGAGAATTTTAACACTGTGCACTGCGGTGTAGAATATTGCAGTTTTATGTCAGCGCCATCTCTTGACCGATAGTGGAACTAATGTAACTTTTGGTGATGATTTCTGAAAAAATGTGCTATTTAGAGACTTCGTTTTATTTTTCCTGTAGGTAATCTTTACATAAACTTCTATCAGATAGAATAATTTCAGATTTTTCTGTTTACAAATTTCGGGGATAAGAGGGGGTGTCGGTATTTTTCTTTTACATTTTTCATCAAAAGTCAAAAACAATGCGGCCAAAAAAAAATGTTTGAGTATGTGCAAACTGTGCTCCTTCATATGATACCCCACATGCCCTAGTAGCCCCACTTCAAATTTTTCAGACCCCCTTTCAGTCCCTGTTGCAAGAAATATACATATATTTTTATTTATTTCTTATTTGTAAAATAGTTGGGCAAACGTCATCTAAATTATTGGTATTATTAGATTTATTAACACGCTTTTATTAGGTCGACCTGTATGTAACTAACTATGTAATGGAATCTAAGGTAACTAATTTAACCATCTTCCAAGGGTCGCAGCGTAATGAAAATGGGCAGCTGTATGTAGTTCTGATGACAATACAATAATATGGTACTGTCGAACTGATCTGATGATAGAGCCGAATGATATGAACTGGAACTTCATGAGGGAAAATCGTATCATAGCTGTTTTGGATTTCTTAGAAAAGTCTTGTAATGAACTTTGACCACGAACTTTGGAAAGCTACGGAATTCAAAGCTATTTAAAAAAAAGCGCTTATTTTTATGTACCTACTGATAGCCAGATTAACTTTATTATTGACAATGGGGATAAAATCTCGATAAATATGAGTAGGTAACTTGATTTGATCTAACACAGAGCGGCCGGATACAAGGCTTTTTTATTTTTTAACTGACTTCAAAAAAGGAGGATATTTCAACCTCCTTACCCTAAACATGAACACTCACTAAAACCCATAAACATGACTCTTTAGAAGATGACATTTCACGTCCTGTTATTTATTTTATTTCGACAACTTCACAAGTTATTTTTAAATAATGTCATTCATAGATAAAAATACTAAATGTAAGTCACATTCGCTCGCTCGCTACTGTTTTGAGCTGGTGTGAATGTTTTGTGCTTCCAAAGTTTTACGTGGATTTTTACAACGACCGCTTGCTTTTGGATTTCGAAGACTCCTACCTTTCTGAACAACCGTTGCGAGACTTGGACCTCGACGTTTCCTACTTTTACGACCGACCTTGGCGCTCTATCTTGGACACTGATATTGCTTACGATAGTTTATGATCGTCTCCCTTATTTGTTTGTGTGTATAACATTACGAGTCAACGTGATGTCAACCACGGACTGCTGCGTAAACTGTAAAATATCTACAAATCGTTGCAGTACGATAACAACACATGCTTTGGAAGATGAATTCATTCTATTGGTGATTCGCTCCTGGATTGCTCCTGAGCCTGTAAGTTCATTTTTTATGTACCTATTTTATAAGATAAACATTTCGATTGATTTTTTAGTTGAACCTTATTTCGATTTTATTTTTTTAGGTGAGCGATCAAGATCGTATAATATGTAATGCCTGTTAGGTACTTGTAACCAGTTCTTTGAATCAAGTACCGTACTAGCTATGCCTGAACCACATCTACCTTCTTGTACCATTGGGCACCGACAGGTGTGTCTCAATTGTGGATATTCTACAGCACGTTCAAGAAATCACCAATTACAGACTGATTCGGACAGAGAACGAGGCATATAAAAAGTGATTCGAGAATGGAATGGTACTTGGCTTGGCATCAAGATAGCCTGTCTCCCCCTGCACCTTTCTTAGATAATATATTGCTAATATATGATGATGAGCTTGAATAAAATATTATGATTTGGTTACCTACTGGTTTTTTATTTAGTATGTGTGGTGCCGGACTTAAAGAATACCACCACCCCATACTTCCCGTGGGAGTCGTAAAAGGCGACTAAGGGTCGTACCGGAGAATGGGCAGCAGCGTTCTCTATGCATTCCACCACCATACTATACTGCGATCGCCAACCCGCCTGCAGTGCCAAGCGTGGCGATTATGGCAAACCCCCCCTACTTGGGGGAGGCCTATGTCCAGCAGTGGATGTCTTTCGGCAGAAATGGTTTTTTATTATAGCTACAATAATCCTGTCATCCTTAGGTAATTACCATTAACAATATTATATGCTTAGATTCCGATAAGTGAGTCTTTAAAGTCTCCTGAGTTTTCTGTGACTACTATGTTTAATTAAAACTGACAGAGTACACTTAGACTGCCACTAAGTCTAGGTATATATGATCAGTGAGTAAATCTTTAAATTAAACAAACTTAAACAAGTAGTTATCATTTTTCAAGTCATTACAAAGCATAATTAGCAATATTTTATGCATACAATAAACATTTATGCGTTAAAATAGTAATAGAGGTAAAAGAACCTAAAATGAATGCACTTAACCTCACTTTTACAAAAATTAAGATTTTTCTTTAACCCCATTGTTATTATTTTTTATTTTTTTAACAAAAGCTCATAATATTCCCTTTCAAACCATGCCACTTTTATTTTTGTAGTAACAAAAAAGTTTAATGCCAGCGTTGTATGAACTGCTGCCATTCTCCTTTGTGTTTATTTTTCTTTTTTTTTGCTGTGCCCGACAGGGTCCATAATGAACATAATTTCTTTCTTTTTTGAACTTACCACCTAAGTACACATTGTGGAATGCAAATAAAGTATTGAGTATTGAAAACGATTCCAAATTTCAAGTTGATAGCATTAATAGTTCTTGAGATGTCCAGCTGTGACAGACAGACAGACTTAGTCTCACCATTTAAGGGTTCCGTTTTTACCATTTTGGTACGGAAACCTAAAAACTGGCGAAAGGCTCCATACAAAGGCAAAAACACGTTTTTGTATGGGAGCCCCCTTAAATATTTATTTTATTCTGTTTTTAGTATTTGTTGTTTTAGCGACAAAATAAATTCATCATCTGTGAAAATTTCAACCGTCTAGCTATCATGGTTCATGTGATACAGCCTGGTGACAGACAGACGGACAGTGGAATCTTAGTAATAGGGTCCCGTTTTTACCTTTTGGGTACGGAACCCTAAAAATAGTAGTTTTTCTAAAATATTTATTGATGATAATAATAACATGAATAAAAAAAAAATTACACACATTACATTTATTTAAAATGTAGGAGTAGGGTAGGGGTAGGGTAGGGTAAGGGGTAGGACACCACGCGAACGAAGTAGTGCCGGGCAGCTATAATTAATTTATAAATGGCAAAACAACGTTTGCCGGGTCAGCTAGATTAAAATAAATTGAGATGTTAGAACAATTTGTGAAATTTAAAGGTAATTAAAATATAGTTTTTTTTTTATTTTAAATATGAAACACCGCGTCACCAGGCCGCGGGCCGTCCCTCTTTTATAGGTATTTTTTTTTAATTCACTCTGGCTGTTTATACATTCACAAGACCGCAGCATTTTTCTTAATTATGTAAAAAAAATTATAGCGGTTTGGGTATTTTTTAAAAGTAATTTGAGCTGTTGCTCTCGGAAATCATCATTTGGTAAAGTGGAGCTGATGATGAAGACCACAGATGGCCATCGGAACAAGTCGATGATAAATATTTCGCGGGTTGCGATTCGATTACTTTTATATGGTTGCTAAGCAATTTATGGTCGTCACAATGCGAATGGTGAAATGGAGCTGATGATGGAATACCAGGGGATCTCCTCAACAATTAACGTCCCTGCCTCGGGAAAAGCAATATTTTGTAAAAGGCGATGAGCAATTTGACACTATGCCATTGTAACTTAGATAGATTATAAGCAGACCCACTAAAAAGCTGGAAATAAAAACTTTTTAACAAAAAAAATCAAACCGCCGAAAAAGCTGAAAAGCAAAAAGTAATAAGTAAACCCTTTTTTATTTAACCTTAATAACTAAGTTCTTAAACTAATGTAAGAATACCAAATTAATTTTGAGTCGGCGCCGCCGCCGCGCATCACGCATTTGCTTGTTTGGCTTTTCAGTTTTTTCGGTGGTTTAATTTTTTTAAATTCATTCCTGCCCTAAAAGAGGGAAGCAATTACTATGAGTCTTCCACCCGCTATTCGGATCAAACAAACTACTTTCCGAGTATGAGAAATAAAATAAATAGAGGTTTTTTAATTTAAAAGATAAATTAAGGCCGCAAGCACACGGCGTATTTTAAACGCGCAGATGACTCGCGTATATGTGCTTCAAACGAGATTCGAACCCAAAACAATCAGCATCTACGGCGTCGAAAACGCGCGTCCATACATCTCGCGTCGGCAGCTCGTTTAAAAATAGGTACCTACGCCGTGTGCTTACAGCCTAATAAAAATAAATTAATTAATTAAAATTCTATACGTATGTATCTACAATTACGACTGCCTTACACCAACAAAAAATATATATTATGACGCTAAACGGGAAGAAAAATATGTTATACGAAGGAGCGGTAGGTATCTACTGTACAATAAGTGACCAGATAAAGCAAAAAAAAAAAGTTTATGTTCAGAAACAACGTAACGATAACGAGTAGGTAGCTAGAACAAAAAAAAAACCCGCATAATGATAAATATAAATACTTTTTGATTTAATTTGGAATCTATAAAAAATTCTGTTTTCTATTTATCGACTAAAGGCAGGCGCGCGATATTATCGCGTGTCGCGCCTGTTTGCAGGATCAAACAGGCGCGACAAGCGATAATATCGCGCGCGACACGAAGGCACCGCAAGTCGCGCAACGAGCGGTGCCTTTGTGTAGGAGCCTCGCCTATCTGTAGGAGCCTCAACGGAGAAACATTATGTTATCTTATAACTGCATGATTTTTAGGTACTTCTTTATCTATTAGGCATGTTAAAAGTGAACTGTTTGTGTTCTTTATGAGAATACATTCCGTAAAACAATGGTAGGTACAGGTGATCTAATTGGCTTCCAGAAGTGGCCCAACTTGAGAGGCTTGTGGCTAAGTAAGAACAGTCGCACGGGTCGATTGAACAGGCTAAGCTGCGCTTGCCGCGATTGCTCCGTGGATGGGTGACCATCTTTACACATCAAAACCTCTCCGTGCCTCGAAAAGCACGTTATGCCGTTGCTCCCGGCTGTCATTCGTGGATCTTTGACAGTCATTACACCCGTAATGACTGTCAAAGATGTCAAACTGGTTGTCAGACTTTCGGGCTTCTGAGGACCCCCTCAGAAGCCCGAAAGTCTGACAACCAGTCTTATCTTACCAAGGCGTATCGTATTACCTAGTAATTGGGTTGTGGAGGTCAGATAGGCAGTCTCTCCATGTAAAATACTGGTATTCAGCTGCATCCGGTTACAGTGGAAGACGACCCCAACATAGTTGGGAAAAGGCTAGGCAGATGATTACGAAGTGGCCCAACTAGCGAAAGGTATCTCCGGACACATTTACATATACGGATATACTCGTATATCCCAAAGCCAAAATAAGTTAAAACATTCTTAAAAAAAAATATCATGTCATATTCTAGTGCAGTGCTGTTTTAATAGATAAAACGTACTAAAGTGTGGATGAGTTTTTATCAGTGTGAAAAGAATTGCCTGAATTGCTCTGGATTGTTGGACGAGTGAATATTCATAATATAAATATTGTATGCCGAATGGTGAAATATGGCTGAGCTCTAATGTACACCTATTTATTATGTATTACCCATATTTGCAAAATAAATGTCTATTCCATAAGTAACTCCGGGGATTTATCAGTGTTGAGCAACACTAAAACAAGTCCGAGATATACCAGACATCTCGCCTCATAACGTGGATCTATTTAGAAGCCGAAATTACCTCTCCGAGATATATTTATCTCTCTCCATAGAGTTACTTCACTCCCAGGGTATAGTAAGTGGATATGAATTTAATTTAGGTAATCGGATATTTTTTAACTTTATTGAAGTAAAGGTTACTCAAGGAAGGCAAGGGTAACTCCAGCCACTTATGCTACATAAATAGCAAGACCGGTGTGATTATTGAGGAGCCGACGTACACGTCATTACACTGAGAACAACTCGGATGACAACCAGGGGCCCAAGTCTGTTATTTTTATAAATTCGTCATTCCAACACGATCCCATTGTAATTTTGCAAAAATTTCGTAATCTGCTAAATTTATAATGGTCGATCATTGGTCGGGTCAATGACACAGAACATAATATTACGATACTCGTAACGTATTAAAAGCAATGACTGCTCAATAACGTTCTAATGGTAAGTCACTGCACTGATCAAATGAACTGTTAAAATTTTAGCAGATTAACGCCTAAGTCAGTCATTCATTTGTCATTATACGTACGAGATTACCATGCCATTTCTTTCAATGGAGTGTCAGTGGCTGACCATTGGAAAGTCATAATAGTAGATTACCAAACTTGTCAAAATCAACAATTATGAAATCAATGATAGACCATTCTGACACTATTGTAATAGCAGACTTGAGGCCCAGTGAATATGGCGGCTCTCGAGTAGCCATCAATAAAACCAGCAATCTAGTTTTTAAATAATGACCAACAAATATTGACGTCCAAAAGATCTATTTACATGAATAAATATTTCATTTCTGTCATAGAACAACAATGCTCCTGGTTAAGTCGGAATCACGGGGCTGACCCCTCAGATAATTGAATTCCGTCATCAAAAAAGGTTTACAAAAGGCGTAGAACAGAAGTGAGATGGTTTTCTTTTCTTTTGTTGATGTTCTACAACAAAAGGTTATTAAGCCCCGCTTGGCGCTTGCGTACCTACTGCTAACCATGTTATATCCGACGAACGTTTGAGGTGGTTTCGAGAATCACACACACACAAACATGCACCTACACAGACAAACATACACACACACACCATAGCACAAGCTTTAGATAAACCATTGCTTTTTTATTTTGTGTTCAGAATCACATGAATGTTTTATTTTATTTTAACTCTTATCTTTTCTTTATATTTATCTTTGTAATTATCTTACATCCTCAACTGCAATGTAACCGTCATATCATTGTAAAGTTCGCACTCCAGAGTCACAAGATACAAGTGACGACGCTTGGTTTGAGGGTCCTCGAATACGTAACATTATATTGTTACTTTTTGTTGAATACGTTGTTCACCGAGGGGAGGGTGACCGATTACTAACGAGGGTGTAGACATATATACTTACACACGAGTTGGAAATCGTACTTTCTTCCGAGTGATACATACTTAGGGATGCTTTATACATACTACACCTTTTTTTTTTTTTTTTTTTTTGAGGATGGGAAATCATCAAATGACTCCTCCCGCTCTGGGTGGAGCGGAAGGGAGTGTCAGACTCTTACTGACTAAAACCCACCCGTGTTCCTTCCTTAGCCCTTTATGTTCCGGGCCAGCGGTAACCCTTTCGGACAATCCCGCTGAATACATACTACACCTGCGACGAAAACAAATATTACTTTTAACATAGACTACAAGGTACTTGGCTTATATTTTTGCGCTTTTCCCAAAAATCGGCCAGTAAAATATTTTTAGAAAAAGTAGGCGCTTTTTCTCGCAATTCCACAGAAAAAATCTTCATAAATGTCTTGTTATATTTATTTCTAGATATCTCGGCTAAGAAAACTCTAAAAAGCCCAGTGCCAGTGCCAAGCCCAGTGATATAGGGAACAGGTTCCAAGCTACCGGCGGTCAGGGCTCCAGAGATAGGAACCTTCTGTCAATGCGAGCCTGCTTTCTGAATCATTAGGCTGCCCAACGAGAGCCTCTTCAGGTGTTGGTCGAGGTTCTTGGCTACTAACCCATTGGCTGTCACGAATATCGGCACAATGATTGCTGAGTCCACATTCCACATGTCGACAACCTCGCGAGCCAAGTCAAGATAAAGTTGACTTTATCTTGACTTGACTTGACTTTGAAGTCAAATCATTTATTTCTAATAGGCACACTAAAGGCACTTTTGAACGTCAAACATTACAACAAAATAGAATTGATTCTAGTCGCCCATTCCAAAACGTAGTTTTCGTATGGAGAAGAATGGGCATGAAACTCCACCGTTACTCTTTTAAAATGTTTTACAATGTTTTGTATACATAATATAATTATATGTGAAGACTGTGCACCTAGAATAAATTAGTCTACCACAAAAGGTTAATAGAATTAAAAATGAAGCAATGACAGGTAAATCAATTATGTGATAGATACATAGTACTCTCATATTTACAAATTATTTACAAATATTGTAAAAGTAGATGATTTTCCTAGAATTTTAACAAGTGTGTGAGTTACTGTGGTCACAGATTGTAAAAATCAATGTAATATAAATGTTTAAATATAAATTAAATTAGGAACCAGTTTGATTTTGTCTAGACTCTACTCGTAGATTGTCCTATGGAGCAGGACCAGCATGTTTCCAAGCATTCTTATCTTGGATATAATCCTCTAATGTGTAATATCCTTGTTTACAAAGTGTACTTTTAATATGATTTTTAAATTTTCTTTCATTTAATTGCAATATTATGTCATAAGGTACTTATTTTGTTGTAGCATTTAACACAGTACCCCTTAAAAGATTTATGTACTTTAAAGATAAATTTGATCAACCTTATTTCAGATTATCTAATCTGAAATAAGGTTGATCTAATTTATCTTTATATGTAGTATTCTAATTATGTCCATCACTTATTTTATTGAAAAGATGTTGATTTTTTCTTACATACATAATATTTTCATAAGTGAATTGGCAAGGTAGCGTCATGATATTAACCTTTTTAAATAGTTTTCTTAGAGATTCGCGGCGACGTAGATTGTAAATGGCTCTGACAGCTCTCGTTTGTAAAATAAAAATGGATTCAATGTCAGCAGCCCGACCCCATTATATTTTTGTGTGATACTTGATTTGTTTGTCTTTCTCGGCTTTCACGAGGTTGTCATGATGCGGGACGGTTATGTCAACAATCATTGCGCGCCGCTCTAACCGATCCATCACCACTATATCAGGCTTATTGGCAACAATAGTCCTGTCAGTGATGATGGATCGATCCCAGTACAATGAGATATTTCCATTTTCGAGAACTGGGTCGGGCACATACCTTTAGTACGATACCACATACCTTTGCTCTGATTCCACAAGGCCATATTGCGCAAATATGACCACGTTTCCAAATTTCGTGTAAAGCTCAAGTGGTTACCAATTCACCTTCGTCGGAATGCTCATATTCTTTCCCTTTTGTACAATGTGCTCTTTTCCCCTTCTACCCCTCTCTATCTCAAGAAACGTTTCCAGTTTCTTTGTGACTCCCACACGAAATTTTTAAGGTCATCAGATAACTTGAAGCTCAAAATGCCTATGCATTCCACAACTTTCTTTGATAAATCCTTTACTGTCCAGGCTGCTCGTTTGTGGAATGCATGCCAGTTGAAATTATATGCGCGCAGTCGTTACATGTGTTCAAAAGACTCGTGAAAGAACACTACTTGTCGTTGTGATCATGTTGTCCTAACGGCAATGGACTACTGTCTTTCTTTTATTTTCGTTGCTTATATAATTTAGTATGTTTGTATTTATGTATCTATAATTTTGGATATGTATATATCTGTGTGCCTATTGTAGTGTATTATATACATAATATTTGCATCAACGACAGCCCCATTTTATGTCCTGGAAAATCACTCCATTTCCATTCCAAGGTTGCCTGGAAGAGATCGCAGAAAGCGATAAGGCCGCCCATTGTATATTTTGTAGTGTTTGATGTATCTCTTTCATGTTATGTATTTTTGTGCTGTACAATAAAGTATATATACTTAAATAAATAAATAAATATTGCAGAGCATGTTGCTGATGGATTATCCTGGCTACAAGGTTGTGTCTATGCAAGTATTCTCCATTAGCTAGACGAGAACACCCGGAGATAATATGCCTGATTGATTCAGACAGATCTCAACCGTGCCGTCTTTCACAATAAATCTACGGTAATTGTTCATCATCATAACTTCGTCCATAATTGCACAGACAAGACCTTCGGTTTCTCCAAAGAGGTCACCAAAACGCAGCCAGGCTACGGATGCTAGTAAATGTACATCAGGTCCATGTAGGGCCCAGAAAAAGCGCCCGTGAAGCTAAGGATCTTCACGGACGCTTTTTCAGACTATGGACTTTACCAACGAGAGTAAGGACTCTGCCATACCATTCGATCATTAGTGTCAAGCACTACTGGCTTGCGTCATAAACTTTATTATTATTACTTTTTATCACGAACCATCTTATCAAGAGACATTACAAAATGGATGCGTAGGGTTGTAGCACATTTTGGGACATAAATGGCTAGACTCCGATAGACTGACTTGTGTAAATTATAAGACACATGTGAAGTAATTATTTATATTAATTTAATTATTTTTATTAATAATATCTAATATTAATAATCAAATCCATCAGGCTAATGAATTCATCATACACTCACTACCCGGTGCAAAACAGTGCCGTTATTGATGTTATTACATGTAATGACCAGCATCCTGTTTGCATAACACACTAGGTATCAATAAGAATCAGAATGAATTTAAAGGACATTGCTAATACATTGCTT
Source organism: Mesoligia furuncula (assembly GCA_916614155.1). Lineage (NCBI taxonomy): Eukaryota > Metazoa > Arthropoda > Insecta > Lepidoptera > Noctuidae > Mesoligia > Mesoligia furuncula. The sequence goes on from OU744790.1 coordinate 35,263,280, forward strand.
CGACAAAATTTGTCTGCTCAACAACTTAAATAACGCTATGAATGTTGTCACTGTTGAAAGTCATTCTTACTGATAGTGTTTTACACAATTACTTCCGACGGACCAAGACATATCTTATGCTCATAGAGATCAAGAAGTAAAAAAAATGTGCCAGATCAATGAGTCAAATACAGTTAATTTCAGAAAATCAGACGAATAATAAATAAGCATTGAGCTACTTCTCCATTGGGATTGGAAAACAATGCATATATCACAAGCACGAATTCCAGGAATGATTTGAAAACGAAATGCTCTTACGGTGTGTACAGTTAGGAACAGATTTTTTTTAGGAAAGATCGGACGTGCAATTCGTAGTAGGTACTTATTCAGAAGAAATTCACTGTTTACTAAAAAACTATATAGCAACCAGCCTCTGCTTCGCACGGTTTTTACGACTTGACTGAACCTCTAGATTTCTTCATATTTTAGTTTTGGAAGAAAGTATTATATTTGTCGTCGTCAGATCTTAGAAATGGCCTTATCGTGATCTGCCTGGCCATTTCATGTACCTAATATCACGATGCGCCTAATCAAAAATTGGAAAGAGATATTGTCTAAGATGGTTTTTAGGCACCAATTTTTCAATAAGAGAGCCTCGTGCGGCAAAGAATCGAGGTGGCAAAATGAAAATCGAAGAGCAGAGCGAAATAAAAAAATCACCAATTTTCAAAATCCCGGAAAACTTTTCGGGTAACACCCTTTTTGGGTACCGAATAACTGTACTAAGCGGAGAACTCATCCAATAAGCTTGAAGTCTTGCACTTTAATATTTTCAAAGGCTTCATAATTATGAAACGTCCTTACTACTTTATTTCTTTGGAATTTGCGTGTAGTATTTGTTCATATTATTATATTTTATCTATAAGTCGGGGCCTCATGGCTAAATATTAACAAGCGCACGAATCGATCGAAGGTTAAGCTACGATTGTCGCGGTCGATTCGTGGATGGGTGACCATCCATTACAATCATATCGAGACCACTCTGTGCCTCGGAAAGCAAGTTAAGCCGTTGGTCCCGGCTATTATTCGTAACAGTCATTACGGGGGTAGTCAGAAGCTCAAAAGTCTGACAATCAGTCTTACCAAGGGGTATCGTTTAGCCTAGTAACTGAGTTGTGGAGTCAGATAGGCAGTCGCTCCATGTAAAATACTGGAATTCAGCTGCATCTGGTTAGACTGGAAGTCGACTTAGGCCTCTCCCAAAAGGGGGAGGGTTTGCCATAATCGCCACGCTTGGCAGGCGGGTTGGCGATCGCAGTATGGTATGGTGGTGGAATGCATAGAGAACGCTGCTGCCCATTCTCCGGTTAGACCCTTAGTCGCCTTTTACGACACCCACGGGAAGTATGACGTGGTGCTATTCTTTAAGTCACCACACAGACAACCAACACTAAAAACGCACACTAAATTTGGTTGCCGTCAGAATAGATATTTTCTCATGTTCACTGAGCGAGTTCTCAAAGGTAACGTTACTTAACTACACACTACCGAATTGGGAAACTGTAATGTATGTAATAAATATACGGGTGTTTGGTGCATCGTTTGCCAAATGGAATTGGCCGAAAGGAGAGGTCATTTGCTATCTCTTAAGGCCCAGTAACTCATTCCTTGTTACACCGGTTTTTTTATTATGACTTTTTAATTTTTATTTAGAAAAATACAAGAACTCTGCATTTAAGCTTAAATTTAAAAAAAGTTATGAGTATAGCCTTCAAATTTCATTTTATTTCTTATGTTTACTCTTGTATGGTTCTAAGTAATTCAAAATTACTTGATAATAACATCTAGTTCCTTTTTAATAACTCAAAAAGTTTTTGAAAAAAGGAAAAATAGACTTAACACTCAACTTTAAATTGCTATAAAAAAAAAACTAAAAGCGATCGGGTTCTTCGAATTCTTTTAAAAAGTTCTCTAGTTTGTCCCCTTTCCAATGGTGTGCAATATGCAAAAAAAAACTTTTAATAACATCAGTAATTCGCTAAATGTGTAATCGAGACACATCAGGCTGATATTCGATATTACGGTAAGAACACTAGTTTTCACATGAATAACATTCTTTAAGTAGGTGGATAGTGTTATCTCCCTCTTACGCAGTCTCTTATCTCTTTCTAGGGTTCTAACTTTCCTCGAACTTGAAATAAAAAATAAACTTTTATTTAATAAGTACCCAATTTTTTCTTCAAATTGTCCTCCACTATTGCGTAAACACGCGCGACATCTTCGTCTTAATATCTCGACTGTAGTGGTGTGTAAACATATTTCTGCTTTGGTTTTTTTAAATTAGGTACTTATTGAATAAAAGTTAATTTTTTATTTCAAGTTCCAGGAAAGTTAGATCCTTAGAAAGAGATAAGAGACTGCGCAAGAGGGAGATAACACTATCCACCTACATAAATAATGTTATTTATGTGAAAACTAGTGTTCTTACCGTAATATCGAATATCAGCCTGATGTGTCCCGATTACACATTTAGCGAATTACTGAAGTTATTAAAAGTTTTTTTTGGTATTTTGCACACCGTTAGAAAGGAGACAAACTAGAGAACTTTTTAAAAGAATTAGAAGATCCCGATCGCTATTAGTTTTTTTTTTACAGCAATTTACAGTTGAGTGTTAAGTGTATTTTTCCTTTTTTCAAAAACTTTGTGAGTTATTAAAAAGGAACTAGATGTTATTAGCAAGTAATTTTGAATTTCATAGAACCCTACAAGAGTAAACATAAGAATTAAAATTAAATTTAAAGGCTATACTTACAACTTTTTTTAAAATTAAGCTTAAATACAGAGTTCTTGTATTATTCTAAATAAAAATTAAAAAGCCATAATAAAAAAACCGGTGTAACAAGGAATGAGTTACTGGGCCTTAAGAGATAGCAAATGACCTCTCCTTTCGGCCAATTCCATTTGGCAAACGATGCACCAAACACCCTGTATAAATAAATAAAAAAACATACTTGGGAAAATGTTATGCAGTTTTTTTTAAAATACAATATTACAGTTCCTCGTTTGCTTCATATTCATCCTGCAATTTCCAACGATCGAAACATCCGCCTTCGTTCAGCGACTCGTAATAAATATGTCTTATACACTCGGTAAGGAAATATCTCTTTGAGATAATGTTAAAGGACTCTGCATGTAGGTAATAATGATACCTTTTTATAGAACTTGTGGTGAATGAAAAAAAAATAAGTTCCGACTCACTCACTGACTGACTCATCAGCCCAGAACCCTGGAGCTAGAATACCTTCCTTGTAGACAAGGAATAAGGCCCAATTTTCCGAAATTCTCACGAAAAAGTAAATTACCTACCTGAGAAAATATATCTCGTTATTGTAAATAACAAAATATAGATACTACTAGCGCCATCATGTGACAAACTTTTGTAAACAATTCATTCAGCTAAGTAGGTACTCTTTTCTTCGAATAAATTAGTCGTTCCAAATCTCAGTTGAAGCACGTTCTTTTATTTTAGGTTATGGGCCCAGACCCGTTTAATAGCTAGATATTGTGAGTTTATTGTTAGAATTATCAGTGTGATGAACAATAGACTGCGTTTTACCATCAGACTTGTGTGTAAAATGAACAGTGAGCACAAAACAAGCTATTTCAGTACCGGCTAGTAATAACGTGCGTGAGCGTGACAGTCATGGCGTCCAGTTCAAACTATCTTGTTAGCGTCCCGAAATTACAAGGGCGCGAGAACTATAGTGAATGGTATTTCGCCGCAGAGAATTTTCTGGTATTGGAAGGAATGGTTGGGTGTATAAAACCTGAGTACGGCCATCCACCAGTAGCTGCAGATGACGCGAAAAGGAGCATTGGGAACAAGCTGTCAAGGAAGAGCTAAAAAGCTTTGAAGACAACAATGCATGGGAAGTTGTTGACATTCCTGTAAGTGGCAATATTGTAAAATGCAAATGGGTTCTGAAGAAGAAATGTGATGCTGAAAATAATGTCCGTTATCGAGCCAGACTTGTGGCTAAAGGGTGTTTTCAGAAATATGGTGTGGACTATAATGAAACATTTTCTCCTGTAATGCGGCATACAACACTTAGGTTATTATTTGCCTTATCAGTGCAGTTGAATCTAAATGTGACTCATCTTGATGTGAAAACCGCCTTCTTGAATGGTGAACTGTCTGAGACTATATATATGCAGAAGCCTTTAGGTTATATCTGTACAAATGATAAAGATTCTAAAATTGAAAAAGGCTGTATATGGTCTTAAACAGGCATCTCGAGCATGGAATAAGAAAGTGGATAGTTGAATGTTAGCTGATGGTTATATTAAATCTAAAATAGAACCATGTTTATATTTAAAATGTGTTGGCAGTAGCAAAACCATTGTGACATTGTATGTCGATGATTTTTTTGTTATTTCAAATGACGAAAGTGAAACTAATCATCTTAAGAGCATATTAGGCAAGAGTTTTGTGTTAAAAGACTTGGGGATTGTAAAAGAATGTCTTGGTATGTTAGTTGATTTTGATAAACTAAATGGTACTGTTACTTTGAGTCAAGAGAGATATATTGATAAGTTACTGTCTAAGTTTAATATGGCTGAATGTAAAACCGTGAACACTCCAATGGAGGCAAATTTAAAATGTAATAAAAAAGTTATTTAAAAAATCAAAAAACCCGACTGCGGTAAAAAACTTAAGTTAAAAGAAACCGCAGTCGGGTTTTTTGATTTTTTAAATAACTTTTTTATTTACAGCTTTTTAGTTTACAAGGAAAGATTTCGCAGACGATTTAGTTCTTGGTGGGTATTTTTTTGCGATTTGTCACTTCGAATTGCTTTTAAGTATATATATTTGTATATTTTTTTGTAATTTTTTTTTGTAATCATTTTTTTGTAATCACCTTTTAAAACCCTTTATTTTGATACCCCACTCGATAGGTTTTGAATAAAAATTAAAAATAAAATTTAATATGGCGTCCAGTAGTCGCCATATTGAATTTTCACTAACGTCATGTCTTTAGTGACACTCGCCGGACTAAGAGGAATCGATTAACGTGTGAATCATAAAAATCGGCCCAGGCGTTTGGTCTATATAGTGCTTCAAAGGAACATAAATACACACACAGACGCAACACACATACATAAATACATAAACATACATACATACATACATAGGCTGATGAACACATTACCACTCCTTTGCGTCGCGCAGTCGGGTAAAAAGGAGGATAATTGTAATAGTCAGAATCCCTATCAGCAGCTAATCGGGAGCTTAATGTATTTAGTTGTGCTCACACGACCCGATATAGCTTATGCAGTGTCATACCTAAGTCAATTTAATAATTGTAATACTGAAGAGCAATGGGTTTATGCTAAAAGAATATTAAGATATTTAAAAAAGACAAAAGATTTAGGTTTGAAGTATAGTAAGAGTAAGAATGTTAATATTGAAGGATATGTTGATGCAGACTGGAGCAATGATGTTAATGATAGGAGATCATATTCAGGATTTTGTTATACATTGTCAGGTTCTGTTATATCTTGGAGCTGCAGTAAACAAAAATGTATTGCACTCTCTAGTACAGAGGCAGAATATGTATCAATATCAGAGGCCTGCAAAGAGACAGCATATCTAAGAAGCTTACAATATGAAGTTACTAAAAGAATGTATTGTATTACTTTGTATAGTGATAGTATGAGTGCGCAGAAATTATTACTAAACCCTGTATTTCATAATAAAACAAAGCTCACTTCACCTAAGTTTGTCACGGTGAGTTTTTTATAGATCTGCTGTGCTGATGTATAAACGTAAACGCATCATCAGAAGTCGGTAAGGACGAAAGTAGCTGGCGTTCTGTTAGTATCTGCCTACAAACATGGGAGAAAGCCGTGAGTTTATGTATACAGTATGTAATTCAATACTGCAACCTGCTCCAAGAAAATATCAGAGTATATAATTTTTAATTTCATAGGCATCGTGTTGTTTCATTTGATTGGACGATAAAATAAACACAGTGATGGCAGTGAAATTGTCTGGAATCACGTCCAGAACGTGCTTTATTTCTAGTTACAAGAGAAATGTCTACTAAAAACCTTTAGTGCGCCCGAGGGCTTAAATCTTCTTAGATTTGTGTCCTCGGGTGCTAATGCCACATTGCATCTAAAAATCAAAATAAAAAGAATGCAATCAAAACTGATGGTTTGTACTTGTACTTACATAATATTATATTGCATAATGTTTTGTGTTAGCTTATACAACGTTATTTTTAGTATATGCGAAACCTGATTATAGTTTGTTCAGAATAGGTAAGTAACTGAATCGATTTCAATAATTTTTACCCCATGTTATATTTTGTCCCAAAAATATTTAAAAAATGTTAAAAGTTGGACACCGAGCGACACTAAGTAGGTTATCCATCTCCGCGCCGAACGGTTAGGTACCTAGGTATTATAATCAATGAGAGCAAGAAGGCGCGGCGCGAGCAGCGCGTGGTAGCATTTTAGTGTACGGACAAACAGGTAACAAGCTTAAAACTATGTGATTATGTGATTTTTCATGATACAGTTTTGAAATTTTGTACAAAGATTCTTTACATAAAAATACTAGACAGGTGTTTCGGGTTTCGCATATACTAAAAATAATGTTGTATAATGGAGACATAACATTATTATATTATACCTATTCCACAGAAAATAAGCAAACCCAAAATAATAACTTGAATAAACAACCAAAGTTGCTGGCATAAACAATTCATATAGGGTTATTAGAGTTAAAATACAATACTTTTCCCACTTCCTGGAGCTACACTTTGACGACTTAAAGAATGCCACAATCAACGTGGCCACTTACTGGGTTCAAACTAATAGATTATAATATCCAATCAAATTACCCTCGACACGAGAAGAAGAGGAATATTATTGTTATTAATTATTTTTATTTAAGTGATTTAGTGCCTAACTAGTGCGCCTCGCGGTGTCACCTGCGTAAGTGTCGATCAGGTAAGAATATCGGAATAAAAAGTGTATATGTATACTTATAAGTTATTTTGCTTTTAAGTTTCATCAAATTCCGTTCAGTAGTTTTTGCGTGAAAGTGTAACAAACATCCATCCATCCACACAAACTTTCGAGTTTATGATATTATATTAAACACTAGCAGCGCCCGGTTTCATCCGCATAAGTGTCGATCCCGTGGGAATATCGGGATAAAAACTATCCTATGTCCTTCCCCTGGATGCAATCTATCTCTCTGCCAAATTTTTTCAAACTCCGTTCAGTGGTTTTGGCGTGAAAAGGTAACATACAGGCAGACAGTTACTTTCGAATTTATAATATGAATATGGATTAATAATACTAGCTGCACCCTGCAATATAATAGAATATTCATTCAAAGTGCATTACATAAAGAAAATGTTAAAAATGTTAAACCATATAAAATTAGGTTAAACGAAATTATATCAATAATTCATTATATCATCGTCATTGTTCCTACCACCCTAATAATCGACCGTGCAATTGTTTTATCTCGCGTCAGTATCAGGCGGGAGGTATGCACAATATAAATGATATTCTCCATACCTTCCGTATTATGTGGTCATAACAATCTGGCTTAAATATAGATTTTGTGGTCAAGTCGGAAAACAATACATTAGTGTAAATCTAATGGAAGCAATACCAATTGGTATTGCTTCCATTAGATTTAATTGGTAGTGATTCATTAGCCTATATTAATGAATATAGGCTAATGAATCACTTCGTTGTTCTAAAGGACATGGATTGTTTGTGGCTTAGTACGGATAAAAAGTTAATAATATTTGAAACATAACTGATAACATTTTAAATCCCACCACAGCTTTCGTTACTTGGCAACGGTTTGCAGAAAATATTTCAGTTTAAAGGATTATTGTATCAATTTCATTTTTAAACAAATAGATAAGACCAGTCTTTAAAGTCCGTAATGGCAGCACCTTCTTTATATAGATAAAGAAGGTGCTGCCATTTTTAGTATAGACTAATATTATAAAGAGGTAAAGTTTGTATGTAGGGGGTAGGTAATCTCTGGAACTACCAGTCGGATTTAAAAAAAACTTTTTATATTTGATAGTGAATTCTACTAACTGAATACTTATAACTTTTTTTAGAGTAATAACTTTTTTTTTTGCTCGACTCCTAAGGCTCTATAGCAGGGGTGTCAAACTCAATTTTGCAGAGGGCCATATATTAGATTTAGAATGTGTAGGCGGGCCAGGTTCAAATTTAAATACTAAAACATACTAAATTATTTTAACATCTTTATTTATTTCGTTATATATAGTTGTTACAAATCATACCAAAAGTAAGAAAGAGGGTGAGGTATGCGTTAGCTGCACGGACGAAATAGAAGACGACTTCGCGCGCGCACGAGAGAGAGAGAAAAGCATAACTAACACTCTCTCACTCGTCTTGTCAGGCGCTACTCTTGAAATTACTTTTAAGTAAAGCGCGCGTATTTTTAAATCTGCGTTGAGGCATTGAGGTCAGTCTAAAATCACTAAAAACAATATTCTTTTTTATCTGTGATATATTGTGATCGCGGGCCGTATCGAAATGGCCCGACGGCCGGATTCGGCCCGCGGGCCGTATCTTTGACATGACTGCTCTATAGCCTTAAGAGTCGAGCAAAAAAAAAAGTCAGAAAGAACGCTAAGCAAAAACTAAGTAATAGCGTGGGCAGGCGATGAGATGAGACGGGGTGGGTCGAGGGAACAAGAAATTTCACGCGGACGAAGTCGCGGGCAGAAGCTAGTCGTTCATAATAATTGTCACTGCCCGTCATTGTCATGCATTTGTCATATGTCAGTTATGCTTTTGCACCACTGACCTCTATAATACAAGTACGCTAGAGGTCAGTGTTTTGCACAGAGTTAAAACTAACATAGAGGAGGCCTTAAAAGATAAACAATGCTGCGCAATATTTGAATTTTTTCTACACGAAACTTCTTATGTGTTAGAAAGAGTACCCTTTAGTGATATGCCTTTAGTGTTATTTTTGACGATCCCATTAAGACTTATGACCGTAGATGATTGTTGCACTGTCTCATACACACTTTTGTATGTTACCTTTAGCATAAATTAGTATAAATAGTTGTTCATAAACCAGTAAAAATAAATAAATGTGACCGCGGTGACCCCAGGGTCATAAGGCATATTTTTGGATTCGTTTCCTCGAGCCCTTTTTTAAAAAGTTTAAAAAGGTTAGAAAGTTTTTAGTACCTACGTCAAAGTTGACGTAGGTACTAAAAACTTTTTTCACGACTATTGGGTTATAAAGTCAGCCATGTTGATTTTTGTGAAACCTCACCTAATGAATTAGGATTTTCCTTCAAAATCCTTCGGATTACGATTGGAAGTGACGTGTGTTACGCTGGATGATCACCACAATCTTAACGACATGTAAATCATTACAAGATATCTGGATGCTATGAAAGCATAAACAAATCTTACATTCATGCATAACTATGTACCATACAAAGACATGCGCTAAAAACATAACCCTTCTGGGCAGCCGAGTTTGGTGCTTTCTATTGTATTTATAACTCTGTGGTGCCGTGTGTTACAGCATCATGAATGTTTTGTTGTAATTTCTTGTGAATTGTTCAAAAATATAATTGGCTGTTGTTTCTGGTTATCTTTTTTGCATTTCTGAGTGACTTCGCCTTACTTGGACTATGGATTTTTGCAATGCAGTTTACCTCGGCTACAATAACAATCCCTATAATTCGCATATCGGACAACTTGATTTTGCCTGGTTTCCAACGGAAATTCACCGTTCTGTACAGTCAGCGTTACAGAAATGGAACCCCCCCAAGACTTAAAAATTATCGCCCGAACACGCTCGGGCCCGCCGTCGCTCGTCACTCGAGCGGCGGCGGGCGCGTCACGTGAGCGTTGAGCAGCTCCCTTCCCCGCTGCCGCACTCATCTCTGCCCGAGCGCATCCACCGATCCGCCTTTTTCGGCTTCCTTCTGGCCGAACCGTAATACCAAGAATAACTTACAAAAAGACACTTTGCGTGCGATTAAGATACGAACCCGCACTACCAGGCGTCAGCCGATCATCTAGACCGTGCCTTATACCACTAGGCTATTGGCTCAGTTATCAACCTCAACGAAAATTTGAATAGCATTACCTACTCCTTTTATGGAACAAGGTTATTAACGGTCTAATCTTTTAGATATTAAGGTTTAAGTTTCAACTTCCGTGTTATATTTAATACTAGCACCTTACTGTCTTGTTTCACAAAATGAAATACGATACTCCTCAATTAACTAAAAGATAAGGTTGAAATTAGCATAGATTTCTTGTTTGGTTGAATAGAATGTGTTGATTCCGATTGTTGCACTACCGTCATTTTACTTCAGAAACTTAATTGCTGTATGACCTGCAAGTTAAGGTTGAATTTAGATTAATTCTTCGCCTTATTTACTAAACTGTGATTGAGGGTATAATTACTTTTCAAATGGTTTCGTTTTCGTGCCGATCCGCTTGTGTGTAATTATCTTCGTCGTAATATTGTCCAATTTATTACGTTTTTGACCAGTTGATACTATTAAACGGTGGCACGGTTCGATTAACAACTTTTCTGAAGGCTAAAATTGTTGTTCTCTGGGAACAGGAACAAATCATAAAGAAAATAGCACGAGACATGGGCATAACGGTAAGATTTACGTTATACTTACACAATACATCTTCATTGGTGCAATCGGGTTCCCTACATGTATTCGAAAGTTGTTAATTCGATTTTTATTATATCGAACACGGTATGTCGATAATTCAGTTGTACGATGTTTTATTACATCGATGCTTTATTAGTGCGATGTAACGTTTGTGCGAAACACCCTACAGCGATTGCTCATTAGTTCGACAGAATGTCGGTTCGAAACGCCTACTATTTTCCGTGACATTTTATTAATAATATTATTTTGCAAGACGTTAATAAAATACATTCCTTATAATTATTAAAAAAATAAATGTGTAGGTTATATGAACTCTTTAATAGACACCACAACAAATTACATTTTGTTGTCACAATGGGCGGGGGGGGGCAATGGCAATGGGTGTTAAAATTCCTCGTTCATTATTTACATCAAGATACATTAATGAATTATATTAAAATAATCTTATTCTACCTATACCTAAATAACTTAAATTTAATATAAATCATATTCATTTATTTGCTGGGAATTATAAGACATATACATTGCTAACCTAAATTATTATACCTACAACTATTTATACATAAAAAAATAAAATAAAATGGAAAAGAAGAAAATTTATTTCAACAAAACTCCAGTTTTTTTTGGATATATGTATAAATAATATTTACAAGAAAAAAAGCTATGTTACAGTTACGGACACGTAAGTTGGCAAGAGTTTTTGTAGTGGGGGAAGTTTGCGCACGCACAATTTCATATATTTTCTCTTCTTCTCTTGCCAAGTTACGTGCCGGTAACTGTACCCACGGTAAATTTTATTCTAAAAAACAAAATCAGAAAATAAAGTGGAAATTCTACTGTAAAAAAATATTTTGCATCTTTTTGAACATTTCCTTAACTGACAATATTAAAAAACTAAAAATACCATATTAAATTAATTTTTTTGTTTCATGTTTAGTAAAAATATTTACGTTTATATGTATTATGAATGAGTATGTTGAAATCTACTTAATTATTTAAAAGTTAGGCGTTTCGAACCGACATTCTGTCGAACTAATGAGCAATCGCTGTAGGGTGTTTCGCACAAACGTTACATCGCACTAATAAAGCATCGATGTAATAAAACATCGTACAACTGAATTATCGACATACCGTGTTCGATATAATAAAAATCGAATTAACAACTTTCGAATACATGTAGGGAACCCGGTGCAATCATGTTGCATTATTACTTACAAATTGGATTTTTAATGTATTTCTAATATTATTATTTTCATTACAGAGAAAAACAGTTCGTAGTTGGATACAAAGGTATTAAGCGACGGGTGATGTGAAATGTGATCACCAAGGCCAGAATAAATACAAATGGAGCGACAACGTAATACCTATTGTGAAAGTTCACTCAGTGGCACCCTTCAACACTACTCTGAAAAAACGTAAGGGTCAAAAATAAATAAGATACTGTTGAAAATAACCCAGCATGTTTGTCAATATAGCACCTGCAAAGTTTGTAGCTAAAAATAAATACGTCAACTTTGCTATCATTGCTTGTTTAACATTAACCGTTACAATTGGTTAAAAATATTTCTTTATTAATAACACAGTTGTCTACATTAGTAACAACAGAGCAAAGTTGGCTGCGTATAGCCAATTTTACTTTGTAACCTGAGAAATGTCCCCACGGAGCTTATTCCTCACAGTCAATCAACTTACTTAAAACTACAGCAGGCTTACTCGGCATATAACATCAGTGTTACCTTGTAACTGTAATCGCTTTACTCAGTAGCTGCTACAATGTTACTCGGCCAATGTATTGGGTTACTACAACTGTTTCACTCGGTAGCTGCTGCAATGTTACTCGGTAAATACAGCTAGTTTATTGGGTAGTTATAGCAATGTTACATTGTAACTAATAATTGCTTTACTCAGTAACTGCTGCAACGTTACTATGTTTTCTCAGCCAATGTATTGGGTTACTACAACTGGTTCACTAGGTAGCTGCTGCAATGTTACTCGGTAAATACAGCTAGTCTATTGGGTAGTTATAGATGCAATCTTATTCAGTACACGACGAAACCAATTCGGTCGGTATCGGTGCAGAATGTATTATGAATAAAAATGTTATAATCAATTAATTATTTATAAAATTTTGAAAGTACCTATACTTATAATTTTTTTGGCTTTATATGACATTGGTTTATGTTTAACTAAATCAGTGTTCACCGATAGGTTTAAGCATATATTGTTATATTCTACACGCGCTTACAACAGACAAAGTATTAGGAAGATCGTACCACACTTCATCGATTAGGTACCACAAAATAAGATGTGATTGTGTCAAGTGTCAACCCACAATAAAATTATAATAAAGGGTTGTACAGTAAGATTAAATTGCCAAATTTTTTCTCTCCTAGCTTTTATAACAGACCTTACATCGCAATCATTTTTCACATGTGTGATGAATCCTTTCCTGACTTCGGCTTTCGATGGCCGCCAGACTATTTTTTTTTACAGTTTTTTAAACGCACACGTGTTACAGTCAAAAGTGTTGGGATCAATAACATGCAGGCAATGTTGGAGTTCTCTTCCGATGCTGAAACAAAAAGCTTTTCTTAGCACTGCAGCGTACGAATAGTAAAACGTAATTAAATACCTATGCATTTATTTAAGACATATAGGGTTTGTAGAATAGAGACGACCTTTTATGCTATTTGCATAAAAGGTCGTTTCTATTCTAAAAACCTGCAATTGCTAATTTATTTTTGAAAAGAATAAGTATTTAAACGGCAGCTTATAAAGGAGGGCACTGGGTCAAATCGTTACCAAGTGACACGGTACATTTTACAGTTTACATACAGACAGACAACAAAGACATTCTATAAGGGTTACCTACTTTTTGCCATTGTATGGAACCCTAAAAACAACTCTGTCAGTTACCGAAAAAACAGACACAATAGAAAATTGATTGCGTCTCTTCTCCCGCGTGCCATTAGACGTTGGTTGACACGTCCATGACTTGTCCATAATGGACTATAAATAATAATAAATATAAACATATTTTAACACCTTAGGATAGCCAAAAAAATAATAAATAAAAATAAATAATTGTCATAAAGTATGCTTACAATCTTGCAAACTGAGACGTTCATTAAGAGTACACAACTCTATATCCTTGTTGTGAGTACTATTTCTCTTCTTGGCCAGTTTAAACAGGGGAATTTTTAACTGCACCTCTATTTAGAAATTTAAGCAAGCAAAATTTCTCCACTAACAACCTACTGCATATCAAATAAATGACTGTACTACAAATTAACTACACTACACGCTAAACCAACATAATATACAAAAGTAACACATTTGCAATGAAACGTAGGATGCAAGAGCGAGCGAAGCGAGCTCGGGACTTGGGGCACCCCGACTCGGACAGGTTAGGTTCAAAGGGGATTTTCCCCCGTCATCCCCTTCGAGTTAGGTTCCTTTAAACCCTGTAGACAGAAATAGGGGCCCCGCGAAGCACTATGATTTACTTTTAGTTAACAGATAGTCATTCAGTAAAACAGTTAAGCTTTAAAGATCTAACAGTATAGTATAATTGATTTATTTGATGAGCAAATTTAGTGTGCAATTCAGTATTTTTGTGGTAATTTCGAATATTTTGATTGAAAAAAGGGGATTTACAGTTTAAGTATTAAATACCACCCGCTTAATTTTTTTTTTTTAAAGGCGGATAAAAAAATATCAGAAATATATACATAATAATAGATTTGTCCGTGTCTGCATTTGTCTGCCGACTCTCACGGCCCAGCCACTGCCACCAGCCAGACTGCGCCAGAGTCGACAGACAAATGAACGAGCGGGCTGGGCTGCGGGAGCGGGTGTTGCATTAATTTATATCGCAGCCGAGCGGAGGCTATTTTGATTTGAAAGAAGTGTCTCAGTAGTTTTCTACCGAGTAAATTACTAGATTATATTTAAATGACACTAACCGATTGAATAAAGTCGTTAGGAATGATAAGTAAAATAATTTACTTGACTGAAATTAAATAAGTTCTATATCTCATGTATTGATAAATCAGATGGTTTGTAAAAAAACAACCTAATACTTATTCGATTAAAATCAATAAACACTCATATTTAGAATCAAATGAGTTCAACTCATCTATTTTTAAATAAGGTACTTTGTTAAAATAATATTTTTTCAGTGTAGGCGTTCAAGTGCAGACCTAACTTCAAGAAGTGTTAGACGGTGACATCCTCTCCGTTATTAATGGGCAATTTACTCGGCGGATTGGTTGTGTAAATTATCTGATAAAATTGCATTGGAACATATCTGAGCAAGTGTTAATAATTCCCAATATTTGTGGGGTCATTATCTCGTAGTTATTCAAAAACAAACAACCTTTATAATTTTCAATCCAGTTACTCTTGTTTACAAGTAGTCTTGTATTATGTTAACGATGCACCATCTGACCTCACATATTTTTCTAATGTTATGTTAACTAAGGGTTATCAGAAAATGTGATAAAAGAGAAAGATGTATATTGCTATACTGTTATAGTTTAGCATGTTGGTTCTTTCTCTTTAATTCACACACACAAATGACAACATTTCATTTTTTAACTAGGTTTTTTCCGTTAAGGTCATACAGAGTAAACTGTATAAAAAATGTATGTTTTCACAACTTTAAATAAATAAATATAACTGTAGTTATGTTTCTAGAAATATCTATAAACGAACCGTTATCTAACGTTAAACGTTCTTAACCTCATCCAGGGTATTTATTTTGTGTTTTTTAAATGATAAATGATTTTATTTTTGTAAGTAGGTTTGTACAAACACTTTTACACGTCAATAATGGTTTTTTAAAACTAGATGAGGTCGGCGTTTCCTATCTGACTACTCTGAGAAGAAAGGCCGAAACAAACTCAGAGGTCACAGTCTCTTTTAAAGTCCAGACATAATCTTGGTCAGGTTATATGAAGACCATGTAGATCGATGTCTGAGACGGTCTTTTGAAGAAAGAACCACGCAGATTGAGAGGACCTGTCCAGTCAGTGCATGCATTTGTCAGAAATCGTGCAGCTCAACTCAGGACTTAAGGAGCTCAACGATTCGACGAACAATACCAAAGAAAGGACATTTGGGTAGGCCACATAAATTACTCAAACTGCCAGACCTAGAAAGAAAAAAAAAGCAACTAATAGAACAGAGAGAATAATAAACAAATATAAATAAAAGTAATAAAATGACCCACATCGTCTTCACATTCACAAATCACAATAAATAAAATAATATAATACTTTACAAAGTAAGCAAATGTCATTGTTTATAAAAAAATCATTAATGTCAATGTGTATATAAAAAAAGGACGTTCAAAATGCAGAAATTTGAAGCAGCTCAATCCCAAGCCTTTTTGTCCTCAATATAATCTTTAACTGTATAAAAGGCTTTCTGGCACAACTTACGTTTAATGAATGATTTGAATTTATTGAGGCTTAGATCTTGAACGTGGCTTGGTAGCTTATTATAAAAACGCGTTTAGTTATTATTCCAAGTAAATAACCCCAATTTAACACAGATAGAAAACTGTATACTTAACCAGGTGGTGGAAAAATAAATGAATATTATTTATCAAAATGCCTAGCTTTTATTACAAATCTCCATTTGATTTCTTAAATAAGAAATAACGAAAATCACTTATTAAAGAAACTTAAAAAAGGGGAAATAAATAAATAAAATAAACTTGAACTCGTGACCATTGCATTGCCAAGCCTCAGTGTTAACCATTAGATCAACACGCCATTTACGTTACATTACAAAAAACTTAAATAGGTTTGATGTCAGTACCAAGGGGGGTACCCTTTCTTTGCAGCGAACTGTACACTTGGACATAGCGAAAGAATAATTTGTGATACAGTCGTTATATTTGAGTGAAATTCAATCTGTTGGAAGGCAGTGGATTATTCCGCGATCGACAGGTTCGAATTAATTTTTTTTGACAGCTTTGAAGTCATCAGATTTGGGTATGGTCTTATAGCCCTTCACCAACTTTTACGACTAACAAAAATATTTGGTTTTGAAACACTATTATTGCTTCATAATACATTTTGTTTTATTTGTGTACATTTCTAGGCCAAACTTGTATGGGACAAAAATCCATCTCCTTAATTTTGCTGTTTTAAATCTAGACAATATTCAATTACCTACTTTAAAATAATAACACTTTTATGAGCCTCTCGACTGTGACAATCAATCAGTATTTTTGTAATACGTACTTCATTATATGGTTATACAAGGGACCCCACGAGACAGGCTCGACCTAGTAGGAGTCCATAAGCAAAATGCTTCCTTTGCGACTTATTTTTGTTTATTTTATGTAAACGTAGTTATTAATGTAAACATTAAGGAAATGTAAAGCACTGCTTTTTTCAAATAACATTATCGTAACTTATCCTCACTTCTTCGCTTCTTCTTTTCGAGTTGATGATACTTTTTAGATTACGTGGGCTCTAAGTTCAAATAATCCTATTGATTCATACTTCATGAAATATTCATTCAATAGTATTATAAGAACATAGAGGTTTGTATTGATGAGTTTAATGATTATAATTCTGTAAAGTCATATTTGTTACGCTCGCGAATAATGGTACAGTAAGGCATCAATTTTGCTTAAGCATATTAGAAGTCAAAATGCTTTAAGCACAGCTGCCAGCCCGTGCCTACATCTGTGTGTAAGTGATCAACACAGAACGCACACACGCTCGCATGCAGTTTTCGAATACTAGCTAGCGTCGAACGATACAAAAAACGTACCGTCTCGCTTTTACACGTACTACGTAATTACGCATGACCTTGGTGGGTTCATACGATTGCTAAATTTCACTTCATCACAGCAACTATACATAGCTTTAACTATAACTATAGTAGTATATAGTAACTAAACTGTACTGTAACTGTAGTAGTATAACTATAGTGGTATAGTAGTATATGCTATAACTATAGTGGCGTAACGTAGTGGATTAGCAAACGCGAAGGTCTGGGTTCCATTCTCGAGATAGACTATGATTAACTTTTCAACAATTATCTTTCTCGTTTTTTTTTATTATTCAGTAAATTATACGAGAATAACAATTAGGTATTATATTTTTGTTATTATTTTGTTATGCTTATGTTATATGGGGTAAAAAAATAAAATGTTTTATACATAAGTGATTTCAAAATGTTTATTCGTTATAATTTTATAAATAAACTTCTAGTTAAAACAGTTTATTTTCTCATAGAGAACAATCAGTGAACTACGACCATTAGACATAAAATAATATTGTGGTATTCATTTTCATTATGAAAAGAAGCCACGTATTTGGATGCCACGGAGGAGCTTTTAAATAAACTTGAGCGTTTGCAAAATATCTGTATTCGTTTTGTTTTTAACCTTAAAAAGTATGATCACGTCTCCAACTTTCGCAAGATGCTCAAGTGGCTCCCCATTCAACTTCGCAGGAACTCTCGGATATTGTGTTTGCTTTTCAATCTCCTTCACAATCCTAAAACACCTTCCTATCTACGGGAGCGTTTTTCCTACGCGCGTGCTTCAGATGCGCCTTGCAGGTCACATCTTAAAAACCTTCTTAAGTCTCCTCCCCACTCCACCGACTTCTACTCCTACTCCTTCATAGTGCACGCGGTGCGGCTGTGGAATTCACTCCCGTCTAAAATTAGGGACTGCCAAACTGTTGCAGTTTTTTCGTTAAAGAACACTATCTTTCCACTCTATCATAGTTTTGTATGTACCTATTCATTATTTTGATTGCAGTATATCTATTAAAATTCTAGTAATATTTATTTTGGAAGTATGTGTGTTTATTTGTATGTATGTAAGTAAGTTTATTCTCATAATACTTGTTTAGTTTTATTAAGTGAATTGTTTTTAGATTTTATATATTACTAGCTGTGCCCGCGACTTCGTTCGCGTGGAATAGTGACTTTTCGGGCAGCATATTTTGAATTATATATTTGCTGTCCGAACCCTCTGAGAACTCAGACGAATTTCCCTATCAGTGAAAGTCTCAGACTCACCCGAAAGTGCTTGAGCTTCAACATCGGCAGTGAGGTATTTCTCATTATTCCTGTGTTTCCTTAGACCGAGCATTTGCTGTCCGAACCCTCTGAGAACTCAGACGAATTTCCCTATCAGTGAAAGTCTCAGACTCACGCGATAGTGCATGAGCTTCACGATCGGCAGTGAGACGTATTTCCCGTTCGTCCTGTGTCTCCTGGGATCGAGCATTTGTTGTCCGTACTCTCTGGGAGCTCAGGCGGGTTTCCCTGTCAGCAAAAGTCTCAGACTCACGCGATAGCGCGTGAGCTTCGCGATCGACAGATAAACGTGCCTTTCGTTGTTCCCCGTTTTCCTTATTTCGAGTTGTCATCATTCGAGAACGATTTGAACTCAGTCGAGATTCTTGCTGTCGAAGTTTCTGCAGCACGAAACCTAGCCTGATGTTCCCGAGTTGCAGAAAGTCTTGCCTCACGACCTTCCTCAGATTCCTGTGATCGAACTAATCTCATCCTTTTAGCATTTCTGCTACATTGGGAAAGGTTGGATCTTCTTCGAGGTATTCTTACAATAAAACAGTACTTACTACTTAACACACAGTTATTTAGTAAACACGTACTATCGTAAACAATTAAATTATAAATACTTACAGATTATTATACAGTCTAAAATTATCACAGTTTAAGTAATAAGTGTTAAGACGTGTTTAAACCAAACGTACTAACTTTATAAAACAAAAGAATTGCTATAAAAATTAATTACTAACCTGAACTAATGAACTTATACTTAATAAAGAAAATTATTTTATAATATTTATATACAAACCCTAAATACAAATTAAGATAAGTATACCGAAAATCAGGGAAAGAAATGCCTAACCTATCATAAATGCTTACAATATTTATTTACAAACCCTACATAAAAATTAAGATAAGTAAATACCCAAAAATCAAGGAAAGAACCGCCTAACCTTTACCAAATACTTACAATATTTATTTACAAAATTTTAAAGAAAATTAAGAAAAAGAACCTAACCTACAAACCCGAAAATAATAAATAAATGAAATATGCAAACAGTCAGTCATCATCATCTGCCTAGCCTTTTCCCAACGATGTTGGGGTCGGCTTGCAGTCTAACCGGATGCAGCTGAATACCAGTATTTTACATGGAGCGACTGCTATCTGACCTCCACAACCCAGCTACTGGGTAATATGATACCCCTTGGTAAGACTGGTTGTCAGACTTTCGGGCTTCTGACTACCCGTAACGACTGTCAAAGATCCACGAATGACAGCCGGGACCAACGGCTTAACGTGCTTTCCGAGGCACGGAGGGATCTCGGCATGTAAAGATGGTCACCCATCCACAGACCAACCGCGGCAAGCGTAGCTTAACCTGATCGATCGACCTGTGCGGCTGTTATTATTTAGCCACGGGCCCCTCTAAAATATGCAAACAGTCAGTATTCAAGTCGTTTCAGCCGATAGACGTCCACTGCTGGACATCCCCCAATTTTGGGGGGGGTTTGCCATAATCGCCACGCTTGGCAGGCAGGTTGGCGATCGCAGTATGGTGTGTTGGTGGAATAAATAGAGAACGCTGCTGCCCATTCTCCGGTAAGACCCTTAGTCGCCTTTTACGACACCCACGGGAAGTAAGGGGTGGTGCAATTCTTAAGTCCGGCACCACACAGACACAGTATTCAAGTGAATCGCAATAATCAAATGCAACTATTCGCCTATACTCTCCAGGATACGCGCGTTCACTGAATACCTTAACAAAATGTTCGCCGTGATTCTTTAAATTGACATAACTTTTTTATTTATGAACCGATTGACATGAAATAAACACTAAATGTTAAGTGAAGCTTACTACAATATATTAGTGAAAACCACATCTAAATCTAATAAGCCGTTTCTGATATTAGCGTGCACAAACATACAGACAAACAGACAAAAAAAAAATTTATTACAATTTCGGGTTCGGCATCGATATAATAACAACCCCTGCTACTTTTTTTTTATATATTTCTATTGTACAGACACCACTTTTCTACAATTTTATTATATGTATAGATTTATTTTGTCTCCTTTACTCTTTCGCACGCTGTCTACATCTCTTTATTTATTGTCCTATCGCAGGTAACTTGGAAGAGATTTCTTATGAAATAAGCATCACCTTTGTACTTATTTTTCTGCTCTGTTTTTTTCTTGTCTGTTTATATATGTGTGTACATAAATGGTAAAATAAATAAAAATAAATAAGAAGATTGAAACTAAACCTCAAAATAATCCTTATTACGGATATGACACAATATTATTTTTATATTACTAAAATCTATTTGTAATTTATAACTTAATACTTAACTAACCCCCATTATTATCAATACTATCAAGTAAACCCTGGCGTATGGATCCTATAATATTTAAACATATTTATCTGCATATTTCCTTGCAATGCAACTTCAACTGGTAACTGGTTGGTTAAAACCCTCTTCTTTATATCTTTTGACCCTCCGACTCACAGTAGGTAATTTGTCTAAAACAAAAAAGAAATTATGTTAGGCTACTAGCAAAATTATAAAATATTATTAAGTACTTACCTACTATTTTGAAACAAATTATTTAGAAAATTGATTTAATACAAAATAATTATATTATAATTTATACATAATTTTATATTCATCATACCAAAAGTAAATAAATACACTTTTGGAAATATTTTTTTTTTCTTTTATTTAGACCCTATGGTAAATATAAAACGTTTAAGTAATAAAATAACTACAAGGATCAGAAGTTATACTTTAATTACATAAATGTTCGATAAAATAATTAAATCATAATACTCACAGTCAGTCCGGTTTCATCAAATATTTGTGATATAATATTAAGCCCATTTTTACGCAGCTCGATAGTATCCGCTTTCATCTCAATATTTAAATTTGCTTGCATTTCACAATGCACAACACCGCTAATAGATTAAACGCACTTCATTAACCCACAATATCAAATTATTATCAACCAACAAAGAATCACAACATTCTATTTAGTCTCGGTGGATTGTGCATCTGTCTACCTTATAATTTATTTATTTAGATTTACGAACTATGTGAACCAGACGAACATGACACGGAACTATATTCAATAGCGTGATTATTCGAGTACCTACTAAACGAGTATGTGTGTGAATAATTACTCATTAGAAGAAGGTCGTAAGTCAAACTAACGTTCAAGCGATTACTGTGCGACTCTGCCTATGGACTTTTGGTCGGCACTGTACCTATGAGATAATTTATTTCACTCAAAAAAATTTAATCAACATTCAACTTGATAGTGAAATGCAAAATGCAAAAACCTAAGAAATTTGAACCTTACGGGCTACCCTGGCGTTTCCCCCTATAAGCAAAGAACAGTTATAATAGGTTTATCTGTGGCCAACCCACCAAGCGAGCGCAGTACGGGTGTTTTAGTTATGTTGACACAGCATAAAATGAGTAACGGTGTCAAGTGATTTCTAGAAATAAGGGTGCATCTTGATGTCAAAGAGGGTCTCGAGGCGACCGCTATTGTCAGCCGTGTGGATACTCCTTACACTGTTTCTTTTCTTATTTTTGTATTTATTTTTAACAATAGGTAATTGCATTGTGTTTTAAGTTTGATCCTTAAAGATTTTCGTGTTTTGGGTTGTTGTATCATTTTAGTCTTGTTCCAGTGTGATTTAAAAAATCTTTTTGCATTTGATAGCCCAATTCTTGAGGATGGCTATTTAACATCACGCTAAGACACTTAGGAGCCGTGCAAAACGAAAAATAGTCATAAAGAAAGAAAAGCGAGAACTAAGTGGTAGCACGGGCGAGCGATAGAGAATGTTTTTTAGAGCAAATTAGTATGTTCCGGTCTGTACAAACACTTTTACACGTCAATCATATTTTTTTAAACTAGTTGAGGTCGGCGTTTCCTATCTGACTACTCTGAGAAGAAAAGCCGAAACAAACTCAGAGGTCACAATCTCTTTTAAAGTCCAGACATAATCTTGGTCAGGTTATATGAAGACCATGTAGATCGATGACTGAGATGGTCTTTTGAGGAGAGAACCACACGGGTTGAGAGGACCTGTCCAGTCAGTGCACGCATTTGTCAGAAATCGTGCAGCTCAACTCAAGACTTAAGGAGCTCAACAATTCGACAAACAATACCAAATAAAGGACATTTAGGTAGGCCACATAAATTACTCAAACTGCCAGACCTTGAAAAAAAAACTAACAGAACAGAGAGAATAAAAAAAATATATAAATCGAATAAAATGACCCACATCGTCTTCACAATAAATAAAATAATATAATACTTTACAAAATAAGCAAATTCATTGTTTATAAAAAAATCATTAATGTGTATATTATTTAAAAAAAAACATTAAAAATGCAGAAATTGGAAGCAGTTCAATCCCAAGCCTTTTTGTCCTAAATATAATCTTTAACGGCACAAAAGGCCTTCTGGCACAACTTACGTTTAACCTTTTGAATGTCTTAAGTTACACAGTTCGACATAAGCAATTATCTTTCTATTGTGTCTCTAATTACGGCATTCGATGAGTTAATGAATGATTTGAATTTATTAAGGCTTAGATCTTGAACGTGGCTTGGTAGTTTATTATAAAAGCGCATACATTGGTATCTGCACGAGCCACCTATTTTCTTGAGCCTTGTAGTAGGTACAACAAATTTGTGTTTGTTTCTAGTATTTGTATTATGGATATCACTGTATTTTTTAAACAATTTTATATTTTTATTTATTTATTTATTTATATAATCTTTATTGTACACCACAAAAATACATAACATGAAAAAGATACAGCAAACATAACAAAATATACAATGGGCGGCCTTATCGCTATCTGCGTTCTCATTCAGGCAACCTTGGAATGGACAGTGATTTTCCTGGAGATAAAATGTTATGGGATGTTATATATAAGATTTTCATAAATATACTGAGAAAGTACAGTCATTACATTAATCTCTTTAAATTTGTCTCTGAGAGTGTCTCGGATATAATTTATGAATTAATCGAACAGCCCGCTTCTGCAAAACAAAGATAGTCTGAATATCGGCGGCATTTCCCCACAATAGAATACCGTACGACATTACACAATGAAAATAGCTAAAGTACACTAAACGGGCAGTTTCTATATCGGTTAAATTACGAATTTTTCTAACAGCGTATGCTGCGGAACTTAGCTTTTTTGAAAATTTATCTACCTGTATGTGTTACCCCACTGAAGCTTCGCATCCAAAGTTAATGTTAATGCAGAAGGTATAATATCAACTGAACACTGAATTAATTTCTAAGGGGCTTGTGGCTAAGTAATAACAGCCTCACGGGTCGATTGATCAGGTTAAGCTACGCTTGCCGCGGTTGATCCGTGGATGGGTGGCCATCTTTACATATCAAGATCTCTCAGTGCCTCGGAAAGCACGTTAAGCCGTTGGTCCCGGCTGTCATTCGTGGATCTTTGACAGTTGTTACGGGTCGTCAGAAGCCCGAAAATCTGACAACCAGTCTTATCAAGGGGTATAGTATTACCTAGTAATTGGGTTGTGGAGGTCAGATAGGCAGTCGCTCCATGTAAAGTACTGTATTCAGCTGCATCCGGTTAGACTGGAAGCCGACCCCAACATAGTTGGGAAAAGGCTAGACAGATGATGACTAAATTCATACTAATGGTGTGGTCCAAGTGAATCTGTCATTTTTAAGTTGAAGACAAGATGAAAATCGCAAAAGCAAACAATATACAACGACAAGACTTGAAGTAAAAATATTGAGTAAAAATATAGAAACCTTCTAAGATTCACTTAACTCTACAAGGTGTTTCTGCGAACGTTATGAACGTTTTGCATTTATTACATAGTACATTTCCTAATAGCTGAAGCCTTACGCGCTCAAATTAATTAAACATTTCTAAGTATGAATAAATTGATTGGTAAATTCTTTTTTTATTGTGTTTGGGTGGCTTACAGCTATCAGTACCTCTACCATGAGTTGTTATCGAAAACTTACTCGCTAGCGTCAAACTCGCTTAGATTTCGATAATGCTTGCACCATGAGTTTTACGGAGTCTTACGCAGGCGCTAAGGTGAGCTCGATAGATCGTGTCGTATGTAACGTCACTTCCTTAAGTTTTGTTTCTTTCTTTCTCAGTAATAAGGAGAGAGAACGGCATAATATATGCTCAAAATGTAGTGCTATCGCCTATGCTTAAAATTTTATGATAGGCAATAATCCGACTAAATAGAATGGTTGGCGGTTAGTGATCTTGTTAAGGTATTTAGTGGTTGTTGAATTTTTATTCCTTATATGTCACTGTTGTGTCATCGAGTGTCGTTTTCAATTTGTAATTTTGTATTTGTTGACATTGTGTTCACGGCGTTTTTTAATTAAATTCCATGAAATAAGTTAACAAAATGACAATAATACAATGAGGACCAGTGTGGCACAATTTTTAGAAACTGCACCAATCCTGTCGCTTCTGCGCTAAGAATCGCCGGTTCATTTGTCGCATGGAGCAAAAAGTTGTGTGATCCAATCTTCCAAAGAAAGATACCTAATTGTTGCGGGTCTGGGTATTTGTGCATGTGAGATTTGTGTTTGTAAATGCACCCACGATACAGGGGAAATCCTAGTGTCCAATGTTCAAAGAAAAAATTGTGTATTTAATAGATAATAAGTACGTGTTTTTATGTCAATTTTTGTGTTCCTTATTTTGATAAATATGCTGTAAGTTTCCCATATAATAATAAAATAAATGAAAAGGTTGTTTAAGTAAAATGTCTTTTATTTAAATTTAAGTTAATTTTCATCACAGAAAGCCTCCTAGGTAGCTGCGTAATGCCCCGCTCATTGGTAAGCTAGAATTTCATTTTCCTGTAATTTTGGCTTGAATTTCACGTTGTTTATGTCGTTGGTCTTCAAAGTCAGTGGCCGCCAACATATTCTATGCTAAATAAGCTCTTCCAGACATTATTGTGACTCAAAATACTCACAAACGTGTATAATTTCAATGTAAACATATGTTTCACGTGTCAAAATGCCAGTGACTTACGTAACTACTATCGTAAGCGTATTTTTCGATAGCGTCTGTCAAATTATTAACTCATGGTGCCGTTTTGTATGGCGACAGCTGAAAAACGTTAGTGACTATCGAATAGATTACGTTAGGTTTCTTACCTATCGAAATCAGTACCTCTACCATGAGTTGTTATCGAAAACTTACTCGCTAGCGTCAAACTCGCTAGCGTATTAACGTGGGTCGAATAGATTTTGATAATGCTTGCACCATGAGTTTTACGGTGTCTTACGCAGGCGCTAAGGTAAACTCGATAGATTGTGTCGTATGTAACGTCAGTTCTTTAAGTTTTGTTTCTTTCTTTCTCAGTAATAAGAAGAGAGAACGGCATATACTATGCTCAAAATGTAGTGTTATCGCCTATGCTTAAAATGTTATGATAGGCAATAATCCGACTAAATAGAATGGTTGACGGTTAGTGAACTTCTTAAGGTATTTAGTGGTTGTCGAATTTTTATTCCTTATATGGCACAATTGTGTCATCGAGTGTCGTTTTCAATTTGTAATTTTATATAAAATTCAGTGAAATAAGTTTAGAAAAAGACAATAACACAATGAGGACCAGTGTGGCACAATTTTTAGAAACTGCTTGTCACTTCTGCTCTAAGAATCGCTGGTTCATTCGTCGCATGGAGCAAAAAGTTGTGTGATCCAATCATCCAAAGAACGATACCTAATTGTTCCGGGTCTGGGTGTTTGTGCATGTGAGATTTGTGCTTGAAATGCACCCACGATACAGGGAAAATCCTAGTGTCCAATGAGTAAAGACAAAAATGTGTAGTTAGTAGCTACTAAGTATGTGTTTGTATGTAAATTTTTGTGTTCCTTATTTTGTTAAATATGCTGAATGTTTATTATTATATATAATAAAATAAATGAAAAGGTAGTTTATGTAAAATGTCTTTTATTTTAAGTCTTTTTTTTGAAAGTCTCCTAGGTAGCTGAGTAATGGTAAGTTAGAATTTCATTTTCCTGCAAGTTTGGCTTGAAATTCACGTTGTTTACGTCGTTGGTCTTCAAATTAAGCGGCCGCTATCATATTCCATGCTAAATAAGCTCTTCCAGACATTATTTTGACTCAAAATACTCAAAAACGTATATAATTTCAATGTAAACATATGTTTCACACGCAATGATATTCTAATAAACAGATATGTTATACACTTACAAAACAACAGAAAAAAGTGTTCCGCGCCGAGAGGCAGCACACATACACACTTTTCATTCATTTTACATTTCACTACAAGTAAAAAGGATAGAAAAAGGATAGCTTGATAAAACCAATAAGAAAAAAAGTGACAGCTAGATGTTGTCAATTGCGCGTGAATGTAAACAAACATTATTCGGGCTACCAATCACCGCACGCTGGCATCATAGACTAACAAATTAACTAGGCAGAAAGTACAAACCGCGTGTACAGAATCTGTAGTCGGGATTTGTGCCTATGCAACGAATAAACACTATTAAAAGGTAGGTAGGTGAAAAATAAAACACGTTTTAAAAAGAAAGATATACAATTGTAAAAATAATCATACACTTTCGAAAAGATTTAATTTTAATCTCAATGGTAGGTTTATTTTAACACTATCTGTGACATACTATGGTAACGATAAGCTATTAATATTTTCTTTTCCTACATATTATGACATGTTTAATTTACAATTAAATATATCAAACAAAATTATAAAGAAAAGTTATTAAAAGGGAAACTAGAACTCTGCTGTAAAGATGACTTTACTGCCTAATATTCGCATCTGTACTTTTATTCTATGTCCGGAGTGCTCGTATCCTTGTCGTTCTTACGACAAAAAATGTATTTTCCATCTCTTTCTTTTTCCTAACCTCCAAATATCAGAATATTAGCAAAATAATTGAAATATATTAATAAATCGAAGTATATTGTGTACTTTCGTGTGGTATGAGATCCCTTGTGTTTTATTAACTTTGGTATCATAATTGGCACACTTTCTAAATACACAAGATGGCATTTTGGATGGTAATTACGTAGCTGCGCGCACCGTCTCACTCGTAGACGTGCGTGACACAGACTAAAGGCAATACGTCCCAATTAGGACGTTTTCTAGTCTTCACAATTTGCGCGCTCATAACATATCTGTTTACTAAAATATCATTGTTCACACGTCAAAATGCTAGTGAGTGACGTAACTACTATCGTAAGCGTATTTTTCGATAGCGTCTGTCAAATTAGCGACTCATGGTGCCGTTTTGTATGGCGACAGCTGTTTTCAAATTTGTTCACAGATGAGTCTCGATTCTCACTTTACACTTCTGATGGAAGGCGAAGTGTCTACAGGCGGCCTGGTGAGCGATACCTTCAAGACTACTTCTCAGAAAGAGTCCAGTACGGTGGAGGCAGAGTACATGTATGG
Source organism: Mesoligia furuncula (assembly GCA_916614155.1). Taxonomy (NCBI): domain Eukaryota; kingdom Metazoa; phylum Arthropoda; class Insecta; order Lepidoptera; family Noctuidae; genus Mesoligia; species Mesoligia furuncula. Next base: position 35,291,538 of record OU744790.1, read on the forward strand.
CATATCTTCAGAAGGTCGCACAGAATTAGTGTCCATAGAAAATGGCACTCTGACTGGGGAACATATGTCCAAGTGATTCTCAACGAGTATGCAGGGCCATATTTAGCAAATATGGGTAATGGATCGATGCTGATGCACGATAATGCCCGGCCACACACGGTTCAGGTCGTGTAAGATTATATTCAGGAGGTTAGTATCAGCGTGATGGCTTGGCCATCAAGAAATCCTAATCTAAACCCGATTGAGCACAGGATGGGATGAGCTAGGGAGGCTAGTCAGAAGCCGCAGACCACCACCTACCACCCTGAGGGCACTAAAACAGGCCCTGATTGAAGAATGGGAGAATATTCCCCAACATCGGCTCCGAAACCTCGTGTTCGGTATGCCAAACCGGCTCGAAGCTGTTGTCAGAGCCCGAGGAGGCAATACCAGCTACTAAAGATTGAATAACATGTAAAACATACTTATAAATGTTAATAGAGTTTTTTGACACTAACCTAAAAATGGCTATTTTTATTGTTTTATCTTTTTTTTAAATTAAAAATGTTAGTAATGTACCTATAGTTTTCTAGTTTCAATGAAAGCTCAATGAAAGTACAAGTCGTTTGCGATGCAATTTGGGAGAAAATGGGTCCAATTTATATGCCAAAACCTACAACTGCAATGTGGGAAGAATCGGAAAATGGTTTTAGAAGTTATTGGAATTTCTCCAATTGCTGTCGGGCACTAGACGGCAAACATGTTATCATTACTTGTCCTATAAATAGTGGCTCAATCTATTGGAATTATAAGGGGACAAATTCAATCGTACTACTGGCATTAGAAGATCCAAATTATAGATTCTTCGTTAAAGTCGGATCGTAAGGTAAAAACAGCGATAATGGAATATTTGTAAAATCTGTGTCAAGGGCTTGATTTTTCCATCGCCAGATAACTTTTATTCCAGATAAAATAAAATTGACGTTTGACAGTTTTTGTATGAAATAACTTCAAAAATTTCCTCGAATAAAGTTATTAGATGATTAAGAAATCAGCCCTTACGATTAATAGAAGACGGAAAGTTAGAATTTCCCACCCTTAAACCTTTAACTCTAAATTCAGAACCATTGCCAAATGTGATTGTTGCAGATGAAGCTTTTTCCTTGAAACCATTTTTAATGCGACCCTACAGCAAGGATCATGTACGTAAATTAATCCAATAAAATATTCAATTATCGGCTTAGCCGTACCCGACATATAGTCAAGAATGCTTTTGACACGGCAGTTCAGCCAGACATGATCGACAAAAAATTCTGGCAACATGTTGCTTACATAATTATTAAGGCACGGATAATTTGCCTTCAGATTGTGATTCACTACAGGCGAATTGTCAGAATCTACAGCCTTTGACCACTTAAATCCAATTCGTAGAAATTCCACACATTACGCTTTTTCAATATGAAACAAATTCAAAGAATATTTTACTAGTGAAGACAACTTGATATTATGAGGCCAGGTAAACAAAATTAAAAACTTGCTTCTCTCCCAAAAGTTACTACATTAGACGATAATTATATGCATATATATCCAGAATAAATTTGCTTTGTAATAAGAAGTAATATTTTTAATAAAACTTACCGTGTGTATTTATTTACTCGGCAATTTCTTCCCATGCATTATTTCTCACGGTATGATCCCTTTATTGAGATAAAGTCATGTCATATAGAACAGGATATCGTGTAACCAACTAAATTAATGCAAAAATATATATTAAATTGGCATTAACGCGTATACGCTCTGAGAAAGTTGTCGAACGGCTGTCGCCAGGGTTGCCGTTCTACAAAATTTAAAGTCCCTAGATTAACAGGAAAAATCCGCCAGAAACAGGATTATTCTTTTCTTAAAATCCGCTAGATGTCCCTAGGGACAATAAACACGAAAATCTACCTAGGTACGTTTTCGTGCTACCATCGGGCTAACTGAAAAATCTTGCCAAATCGTATGCATTTACAATGAATAGTGTATTCTATTCTATTCAGCCAATGTTTGAATTGTTCATTAATCTCCCACTCCCTGGACACACACACTCATTATTCTCTCTTCTTTTTCTTCTGTAATGCTAGGTGTAGTGCTTCTTTTTCAACGGAGCATCCATACTGCCAAATCTTGATGTAATATTTTTCACGCGGAATATTCACAAAATATGAACTCTAAAAAAATGAGCCTGACTGAATGATTGGTTACGTGAGCAGTATTTTTATCTAACTCGTTAGTGGTACGTGAGCAGTATTTTTATCTAACTCGTTAGTGGTAGTTATAAACGAAAAAGATGATAAGTGAACGAACGACATTGGATTGTTAGTTTATGGTCGGGAATTCCCGTGAAATTATATTACATAACAGTGTTACCAGCGGTAGATTAGGTTTATGAACGTCGTTCCTGCCGGGAGTTCTCCTACCCCACACGTTTTTAGGGTTCGGTACCAAAATGGTAAAACGGAGCCCATAAGGGTTCCGTTCGAATAATGAGTGTGTGTGTCCAGGGAGTGGGAGATTAATGAACAATTCAAACATTGGCTGAATAGAATAGAATAGACACTATTCATTGTAAATGCATACGATTTGGCAAGATTTTTCAGTTAGCCCGATGGTAGCACGAAAACGTACCTAGGTAGATTTTCGTGTTTATTGTCCCTAGGGACATCTAGCGGATTTTAAGAAAAGAAAAATCCAGTTTCTGGCGGATTTTTCCTGTTAATCTAGGGAGTTTAAAATTTGTAGAACGGCAACCCTGGCGACAGCCGTTCGACAACTTTCTCAGAGCGTATACGCGTTAATGCCAATTTAATATATATTTTTGCATTAATTTAGTTGGTTACACGATATCCTGTTCTATATGACATAACTTTAGCTCAATAAAGGGATCATACCGTGAGAAATAATGCATGGGAAGAAATTGCCGAGTAAATAAATACACACGGTAATTTTTATTAAAAATATTACTTCTTATTACAAAGCAAATTTATTCTGGATATATGCATATAATTATCGTCTAATGTAGTAACTTTTGGGAGAGAAGCAAGTTTTTAATTTTGTTTACCTGTCCTCATAATATCAAGTTGTCACGGAACGGCGTCTTCACTAGTAAAATATTCTTTGAATTTGTTTCATATTGAAAAAGCATAATGTGTGGAATTTCTACGAATTGGATTTAAGTGGTCAAAGGCTGTAGATTCTGTCAAATTCGCCTGTAGTGAATCACAATCTGAAGGCAAATTATCCGTGCCTTAATAATTATGTAAGCAACATGTTGCCAGAACTTTTTGTCGATCATGTCTGGCTGAACTGCCGTGTCAAAAGCATTCTTGATTCTTCATATGTCGGGCACGGCATCGGATAATTGAATATTTTATTGGATTAATTTACGTACATGATCCTTGCTGTAGGGTCGCATTAAAAATGGTTTCAAGGAAAAAGATTCATCTGCAACAATCACATTTGGCAATGGTTCTGAATTTAGAGTTAAAGGTTTAAGGGTGGGAAATTCTAACTTTCCGTCTTCTATTAATCGTAAGGGCTGATTTCTTAATCATCTAATAACTTTATTCGAGGAAATTTTTGAAGTTATTTCATACAAAAACTGTCAAACGTCAATTTTATTTCTGGAATAAAAGTTATCTGGCGATGGAAAAATCAAGCCCTTGACACAGATTTTTCAAATATTCCATTATCGCTGTTTTTACCTTACGATCCGACTTTAACGAAGAATCTATAATTTGGATCTTCTAATGCCAGTAGTACGATTGAATTTGTCCCCTTAAAATTCCAATAGATTGAGCCACTATTTATAGGACAAGTAATGATAACATGTTTGCCGTCTAGTGCCCGACAGCAATTGGAGAAATTCCAATAACTTCTAAAACCATTTTCCGATTCTTCCCACATTGCAGTTGTAGGTTTTGGCATATAAATTGGACCCATTTTCTCCCAAATTGCATCGCAAACGACTTGTACTTTCATTGAGCTTTCATTGAAACTAGAAAACTATAGGTACATTACTAACATGTTTAATTTAAAAAAAAGATAAAACAATAAAAATAGCCATTTTTAGGTTAGTGTCAAAAAACTTTATTTATTTATTTATTTATTGAGGATCTCCAACAAAGGATACACAAAAACAATAGAAATTTACAATAATAAAAAGGTTCTTTTACGTGTGCTCCTTCAATTACAGGAGACCACAGCATGCACATATAACTAGGTGTAAACACGATAAAAATAGAGACAATAAATTATGAATAGGTACAAATTATAAAATTAAAAGGAAAAAAATATATATAAAATTAAGTTATCAAGATTGAGCATTCAAATTATAGATGGTATATTATAAATGTCGGGATAAAAATAAAAATTAAGAAGTACATTGAATGAATTTGAGGAAAATAATAATGATTAAAAATTAACATGTCAAGATTAAGCATTAATATTACAAGTGTTTAGTTTAATTATAATTAATACACATTTCAGAGAGTAGTAACATATTATATACTTAGTTATTTTGCGGTGGCTAAATTCTTTTTGTATTAACATTTATAAGTATGTTTTACATGTTATTCAATCTTTAGTAGCTGGTATTGCCTCCTTGGGCTCTGACTACAGCTTCGAGCCGGTTTGGCATACCGAACACGAGGTTTCGGAGCCGATGTTGGGGAATATTCTCCCATTCTTCAATCAGGGCCTGTTTTAGTGCCCTCAGGGTGGTAGGTGGTGGTCTGCGGCTTCTGACTAGCCTCCCTAGCTCATCCCATCCCGTGCTCAATCGGGTTTAGATTAGGATTTCTTGATGGCCAAGCCATCACGCTGATACTAACCTCCTGAATATAATCTTGCACGACCTGAACCGTGTGTGGCCGGGCATTATCGTGCATCAGTATCGATCGTACCCTATTATATATTTGCTAAATATGGCCCTGTATACTCGTTGAGAATCACTTGGACATATGTTCCCCAGACAGAGTGCCATTTTCTATGGCCACTAATTCTGTGCGACCTTCTGAAGATATGCCATACATGTACTCTGCCTCCACCGTACTGGACTCTTTCTGAGAAGTAGTCTTGAAGGTATCGCTCACCAGGCCGCCTGTAGACACTTCGCCTTCCATCAGAAGTGTAAAGTGAGAATCGAGACTCATCTGTGAACAAACTTCTTGACCACTCTTCTTCATCCCACTGTATGTGTACACTTATACTTCACGGGCGTATCGCAGTCTCGCTACTCAATGCTCTCTCTCTAGTTTGGGGCCACTCGCTGGTTTTCGGGGTTTCAAATTTGTTTCAGCAAGACTTCTTCTCCCTGTACTGTCACTAAAGTAGTCCCCTCGGGTCTGAAGAAGCTGTTGCTGGACTTCGACTGCTTTAAGGTGGCGTTTTCTCAACACAGTGGAAACAATATAACGGTCTTCTCGGGCACTAGTTTACCTGGGTGTTCCATTACAAGGTCTCCTCAGATAATTTCCAGTCTCTTCATACCTTAGCTTCACCTTCTGGACCGTTCGTAACGTCACACTTACCATTTTTGCAGTACGACGCATACTGATGCCTAGTTCCAGAAAAGTCATGATTCTAGCACATTCTTTAGGTGAAACAGGCATGATAAATAAATTGTATGTGCTGTTGTCTAAACTTAGCTTTTGTAACAAGACTCATCGATCAAGAAAAAACGTTTTTGAGTATTTTGAGTCAAAATAATGTCTGGAAGAGCTTATTTAGCATGGAATATGATAGCGGCCGCTTAATTTGAAGACCAACGACGTAAACAACGTGAATTTCAAGCCAAACTTACAGGAAAATGAAATTCTAGCTTACCATTACGCAGCTACCTAGGAGGCTTTCAAATAAAAGACTTAAAATAAAAGACATTTTACATAAACTACCTTTTCATTTATTTTATTATATATAATAATAAACATACAGCATATTTAACAAAATAAGGAACACAAAAATTTACATACAAACACATACTTAGTAGCTACTAACTACACATTTTTGTCTTTACTCATTGGACACTAGGATTTTCCCTGTATCGTGGGTGCATTTCAAGCACAAATCTCACATGCACAAACACCCAGACCCGGAACAATTAGGTATCGTTCTTTGGATGATTGGATCACACAACTTTTTGCTCCATGCGACGAATGAACCAGCGATTCTTAGAGCAGAAGTGACAAGCAGTTTCTAAAAATTGTGCCACACTGGTCCTCATTGTGTTATTGTCTTTTTGTAAACTTATTTCACTGAATTTTATATAAAATTACAAATTGAAAACGACACTCGATGACACAATTGTGCCATATAAGGAATAAAAATTCAACAACCACTAAATACCTTAAGAAGTTCACTAACCGTCAACCATTCTATTTAGTCGGATTATTGCCTATCATAACATTTTAAGCATAGGCGATAACACTATATTTTGAGCATAGTATATGCCGTTCTCTCTTCTTATTACTGAGAAAGAAAGAAACAAAACTTAAGGAAGTGACGTTACATACGACACAATCTATCGAGTTTACCTTAGCGCCTGCGTAAGACTCTGTAAAACTCATGGTGCAAGCATTATCAAAATCTATTCGATCCACGTTAATACGCTAGCGAGTTTGACGCTAGCGAGTAAGTTTTCTATAACAACTCATGGTAGAGGTACAGTAGCTCTACCATGAGTTTGCACAGCCAAAACTCGCTAGCGTCTCCGTAAATAATATGTATGAAATATTGTACAGCGCCTCTAGAGATAACAGAAAAAATTAAAATTCGTACTATGAGCACTATAGATTTCGATAGGTAAGAAACATAAAGTAATCTATTCGATAGTCACTAACGTTTTTTAGCTGTCGATATCGCCATACAAAACGGCACCATGAGTCACTAATTTGACAGACGCTATCGAAAAATACGCGTAGTTACGTCACTCAGTCAGTTACGTCACTCACTAGCATTTTGACGTGTGAAACATATGTTTACATTGAAATTATATACGTTTTTGAGTATTTTGAGTCAAAATAATGTCTGGAAGATGCCTTGGCGTAATGCCTTGCCCATTGGTAAGCTAGAATTTCATTTTCCTGTAATTTTGGCTCGAAATTCACGTTGTTTACGTCGTAGGTCTTCAAAATCAGCGGCCGCCAACATATTCCATGCTAAATAAGCTCTTCCAGACATTATTTTGACTCAAAATCAAAAACGTATATAATTACAATGTAAACGTATGTTTCACACGTCAAAATGCTAGTGAGTGACGTAACAACTATCGAAAGCGTATTTTTCGACATCGTCAGTCAAATTAGCTTTATCTAAATAGTCGCAGCAACAAAAAACATTATCAATACATGTAGCAGTAGTCGTAGTTGTTCGGGTTGAGAACCAACCCGAACAACTACTGTCAAACACATTTGACAAATTGAATGATTTAAACAAATTTAATAATCTACTGGTATTTAAATTATTTTCTAAAATATTAATATTAAAGTCACCACAGATAATTACTGATCTATTACCAGTTGCAAGTTTTGCCAAAATATCTTCCATTATTGATTCAAATATAGAATAGTTTTGATAATTTGGGAGTCTGTAAGCGCACACTATAACATGCTTATCTAGCTCAACACAAGACAGCTCAATGCTATGTTCAACTGATAGTTCAACTATGTCTTTACGAGGTTTGAATTTAATGCAACTTTTACTTTAACACCACGCAGCATGGAATTTCGATTAAAACAACTGGCCACACTATAATTTGTCATAGTTAATTAGCATTTCAGAATCTTTTAACCAATTCTCAGTGACCAGAGGGCTGGCCTATTTTTAGCCCAAAGAATAAGCATTGCCATCCAACGTGGTAATGCTGCCAGCCTTTTGGGCACTTGTGCCATTGACAGCGATGCGGACGAATTTTTTGATGCCCAATGAGCTCTTGTCTTTTTCTTTACCTTTTTTTATACTTGTGTATACTTTATATAATATGTATATTTTAGTGTTAAGTTGTAAAATAGTAACATAGTAATTGAAATTTTAAAAATAAAGCAATTCTCAGTCATACAAATAATGTCAAACATTGTTTTTTCTAAAAACAACTCAATTTCCAATTGTTTGGAAGAAAAACCTTGAATATTTTGATGAAATAATTTCAAGGATTTCTGCTTAGCCCCTTTTCTGCAGTTCACTATTTTAGAGCCAGAAAATACCTTTTTGTTATTAAGTGTAACTATACTGTTAGTGGTACCTTCTGTTTGTCTTACGAACTAGTTTAAAATATCTGAGCTAACCAACTTAACATTAGTACTATTACTAATTGTGGTGCTAATTAGGGATGACTTCGACGTACTAATTATGTCTGGGTTAATATTAAGTACTGATAGCCTAGCTATTTGACGTCTAAAACTAATAGGCAGATACACAGTATCCTAGCCGACCTTAACTTATCAACAAAAATGTTGGTATCAAAAAATATAAACTTGTCACTATGGTGACTAACTATGAAATGCATGTAATTATTTAACATGGGAATGTAGTTGTTTTGTCTGTTTGACAAGTGCTCAAAATATGGAAAAGCACACAAAATTATTTTCTTACAATTTAACTTCAAAAGGTTGGTGACACTATATCAGTGATATCATCTTTTTTAACATTTAAACTGTTACCTATAAGTACAGTAATAATGGCATTAGGATCATATTTATTCCGAGTTATTGAAGACATTATTTGTTTGTAGGAAGTCTGAGGCATGCAAAAGTTTTGTGAAGAATGACACAGGTTGTTACTAAGTAATTTACCTAATCCTTTTCCAAAACTATCAGAAAACATAATAGAACAGTAACAAACTTTACTACAAGGGAGAGAACTAGCCTCTGTCTGAACTACTTGCAATGGACCTTGTTCAAGATCTGGTGTATCTTGATGTGGAATAGAGACCTGAGCACTTCCTGACTGGGACGGGTCCTCCGTTCCCTCAGCTTGGAGAGTGCCAAGATTGGATGTGCTTTCCAATGAACAATGCGGGCTGCTGAGAGTCAGTGGTTCCACTCTGTCTGCATTGGAGTTGCACATGTCCACTAACTCATTTGCCGCAAGGATATGCTCCTGAATTTGTTTTTCAGACAGCACATATTTAGTATAAAGAGAATGTATTGACTCTTCAAGTACCTGAATTTCAGACTGTAAGCGTTGTGTGTCAATCTCATAAATGTTCTTACTGTCTTCTAATTTAATTTGAAAGTTATTAAATTTATTTACAAGAAAAACACGTTCTTTTCTTAGTTTAATATTATTAGAACTGTGTTTTTGTTGTTTCCTAAATTTATTGCATTTATTTATGATTTTATTTAGTTTTGCATATTTTTTAATTTTATTTTGACTTACTTGATAACTACTATTGTTGTGTTTTAAAATGGAATCCTCAAAAAGGTCTATTGTTATTAAGGGGTTGCAATTAGTGTTTAATAATTCATTATACAAGTTATTGGATTCCTTAGCCTGAGTACATTCTTTTAGTTTCTGTAATTTATTGATTCGAACATTTGCATGAATTAATTCTTCTTCAAGGTCCCTTATTAATTATTAATTTAGGCGTTCGTTCCAAAAAATAGTACCTACGTATCTTGTCACAAGCTTTTTTCAAGTGAGTTGTGCTTCGATGAAAAAAATGCCATCTGACTTAAAAAAGATTAATAATTTAAAAAATACATAGTTAGTTTCTGGTTAGGCCATGTATTAAAAATGAGGTTGAATATCAACTTCAAGAAGGATTGATGACAAACAAATATCATGCAGGATTTGTTAATACTGCAATACCTACCTACTTTTAGGTTGTTAGCTCTAAGGTCGTCAATAAAGAGAACTGATAACAAAACAGGAGGCCTAAAAAGGTAATTTTGGCAGAATCATAAAAGAATAACATAATGGACACTGTTCATAGTTAACTATTAAGTTAATCGTATCAAATCTCATTGGTGAAGCGTTTTTCAGTATGTTTTTTGTCTGTGCTAAAATACCAATCAATCCAAATCCAATCCCAATCTCTTTGTTTGTACCTACGTAGTGCAGCCAAAAAAAGGAAAATACTGACTGTCTTCGCCATATTATAATTAATAATGTTATCCTTTTATGATTCTCCAAAGTGGCCTTTTTAGGCCCCTAGATAGGTTAGACTGAATGTTTAATATGTTATTATATGTGGACCTTTCAGTATTTCCTTAGTAGTGCAGGTCGGATATCGATACCTAACTACTGAGAACGCGCGGTCTATAAAGACTTGAAACCTGGATGTCACTGACCCTTAATATCGAATACAGATATGAAAGTTGCGCATTTCAAGATTTATAAGTTTGGAGCCGAGTAGTTCGAGATTTACAAAATATTGAACATAATAAAAAGATGAGAACTTGAAGAGTTGTAAGTTGCGTTAAGAGGCTTGGGAGTTCAGAGACCAAGTTAAACTAGAGATTTAAGAGTGATCATTTCATTTCATATCGAACTTTGCTGTACCTTTTCAGCTCAAGTTTTATAGAACGAAAATCTGTCAGAAAATTTTAGATTCAGTAGGTACCATTTTCAGTCTTCAAAGTTGGCTGTCACAAACAATCGGTCGCTTAATAACGTGACCAGCGTGTCGTTGTCTGCACGTTACAGGAACTGATGGATGCTACTGAAGGTGCCAAACTCGTAGCCAAACTGAGCTGCCTTTATGTAGATTGCCAACACGCTAAGAAGAAATAGGCACCATGAAAGAAAGTATTTTACCAGAAAAGCGTTAGGAAACGATACCAATGAAAGCGTTCACTATCGCACTAATATCACTCAGCTTTTGCAACCCATCACTCTACTCTCTGTACTCTCAAGATCGCGTGGTGTATTTTTAAAAGCATTTAACGTTCCTAATAAAAACTCTTGTCGATTTATTTTTCTGGTAGCGTTGTGTATCATAGAACACCTTATATTTTGTTTGTACAACACAGTTCAACCCGGATTTGTGTAATATATATATATATATATTTGTGCATTAAACATCGGTTCAAGAAATGCCAAAGATTTGAAATTGATAATGTAAACAGTAAGAATATCAAAGTTCTAGGATTCATTGGTCCAAAGAGCGAAATAGTACTTTCAGTAAGTTTTTATAATATATAGTAACAGTTGATAGAGTACTTTTATACTCCGTTGAGCGAAGGTGAAGGCTGCTATATATTTAAATTTACGGTATAGTAACTAACGCTCGTTTTAAAAGCGTTCAGTTTAATTTAATAAACTGTCACTTAAGGCTCCGGGATAATGTAATATTTCCTCGTTGAAAAACTTATGCAAACAAGGTTTTATGAGAAACTGCCCTGTTTGCGTCAGGGCTTAGCACATGTGGAAAATAGAAAAAAGGAATACTATTAGAAGTAGATTAAGGATGGAAGTCTACGATGAAGTGTAGTTTAAAGTTGTTGGTTACGGCTCGGTGAGCTAACTTTTAAGGGCTTTTAAAAATACTGTATTATTTTTGACGAGGTTACGACGTGTTAATGGCACCTATTTAGAAGTAATTCACCAAACTCAGAAACACGAGCCACTTTCTCAGATGAGTTGGATAACCGCTACAGTAAACCAAAATTTAATTTTAAATTATTATTTGACAGTTTTCGTTAAAAGTAACCTAACCAAACCAAACCTCGGGGTGCCCTTTCCTCGCTCTTGCATCCTATTTCGACGTAGCCCCGCTTTCGAGGGGCTCCTATTTCTGTGTAAAGGGTTTAAGGTAACCTAATCAAACCGAACCTCGGGGTGCCTTTCGCTCGCTCTTGTATCCTATGTCGACATAGGCTTCACGGGGCTCCTATTTCTGTGTAAAGGGTTTAAAGTAACCTAACCAAACCTACCCTTCGCTCGTTTATAAATATGTCTTTAAACTTAGTATTTTTTTCGGAGGTTTATTATTTTTGTTTGGAAATTAATTTATTATTTGAAAGTACAGATTATTTTCGTAGAATTGTAATTTGAATAAGCTGTTTTTTGTTAGTAAATTTTTTTTTCGGTCAATTTTGTGTTAATTTTTCGGTAATTCATTTTAACACAGCTTAGTTAGTATTACATTCAACCACAGATCGCCGGAAGTTGATTTGTTTTTCGAAAGCAATATTTTATACCATTTTTAGCAAATGTTTTAGGACTAACAATTTTATTAGGTATAAGTGAACGTTCGGAATAACACACATTATATAATACAATACTTAGGACATATGAATTTATTTCATGCAAAATTAGGAGATTCAATTATTATAGTACTCGACATTATGCCAGAATAGAAGAAGAAGAAGAAGTAAAGATAATTGAATTATGTAAAACAAAATTTCTAATTTTTGGACATTATGGTTACTGAAGTTTATAGCAAACGTGTTATGGATAATGATTTTCAGACAAACAATTTTAGGAGAAGAAAGGGAGCCAGGACACAAGCCGTGGTCCTCGATGGCTTTATAATATCATCCTGGTCCCCTGTATCCCTTCTGGTGTACCTCAGGCCTCGCTACTGGGGCCGTTGTTATTTGTACTTTTCATTAATAATATCGGCGAGTGTTTCAAACATTCTAAATACCTAATGTTCGCAAATGACATGAATCTATACATCAGTAGAGTTTGAACGACGGTAGACTTTTGACAGGCGGACCTGAATAGATTATTAAGCTATTGTAGAATTTCTTTGCAGAGATTCCAGTATCAACTACTAAATCTCTTAACTCATCACCCGCTGCCGCAGAGTCTTTACTTAAAGAAAACGTTTCAGTTTGTGATTCTGAATTTCACTTTGAATATGTAACCTGTAACGATATAATTAAAACCTTTCACACGTTAAATGTTAAAAAGACCGCAGATCTATGGGGTAATTCTGTGGATGTTGCTAAGTCGATTATAAACATTGTAGCACCTACTTTAGCTGTTATATTTAATAATTGTATTGACCGTGGTGAGTTTCCTGATCTTATGAAAAACAGTAAAATAATACCGTTGTTTAAATCGGGTAGTACATCAGACCCTACTAATTATCGACCTATTTCAGTACTACCTACCTTTAGTAAAATTTTTGAAAAACTTATTTTGAATCAATTGCAAAGATTTTTTAATAAAAATAAATTACTGCATAATAAACAGTTCGGTTTTACAAGGGGTCGTTCGACTACCGATGCAGGAGTTTGAACTTTTAGGACATATTTATAATGCATGGGAGGACAAATGCGATGCCTTGGGCGTCTTTTGCGATTTGTCCAAGGCATTCGATTGTGTTCTTCATGAAACATTAATCAGGAAACTGCACCACTACGGAATCCGGAACGCCTCTCTGGATCTTCTTACTTCTTACTTGAGTGATAGGATTCAGAGAGTTGATGTTAACGGAAAAAGGTCACCCGGATCTGTAGTAAGAATGGGGGTCCCCCAGGGCTCAATTCTTGGTCCTTTCTTGTTCCTTATTTATATCAATGACTTGCCGTACCTCATAAGGGATAATCATGATATAGTGTTGTTTGCAGATGACACTTCTCTTTTGTTTAAAATCAAACGTCAGCAGCTGGTTACTGACAATGTAAATAACGCCCTTGCAAAAGTAGTTAACTGGTTTAATGTCAATAACCTACTTCTTAACGGAAAAAAAACGAAATGTATTAAGTTTACGATACCCCACGTTAGACAAGTAGAAACTAGTGTTCTCATTAAGGATGAAGAGTTAAAACCCGAAGATACCACAGTATTCTTAGGCATAACGTTGGATGCCAAGCTTCAATGGGGCCCCCATATAGATAAATTGTCAAAAAAGCTTAGCTCTGCAGCATACGCCGTTAGGAAAATTCGTGATTTGACTGATTTAGAGACAGCCCGTTTAGTTTACTTTAGTTATTTTCATAGTGTGATGTCGTACGGTATTCTGTTGTGGGGAAATGCCGCCGATATTCAGACAATTTTTATTTTACAAAAAAGGGCAATTCGTTCTATTTATAAATTAAGTCCTAGACACTCCCTCAGAGACAAATTTAAAGAGATTAATATAATGACTGTGCCTTCTCAGTACATTTATGATAATCTTTTGTATGCACATAAAAATATTAATCTGTTTAAAAAATACAGTGATATCCATAACATAAATACTAGGAACAAACACAAATTTGTTGTTCCTACAACAAGGCTCAAGAAAATAGGTGGCTCGTTTAGATGCCAATGTATACATTTTTATAATAAACTTCCTAGCCACATTCAAGAACTAAGCCTAAATAAATTCAAAGCTTTTATAAAGCGAAAACTATGCCAGAAAGCCTATTATACTGTAAAAGACTATATTGAGGACAAAAAGGCTTGGGATTGAGCTGCTCCAATAGGTTTAGACAGTGAATGTTATTTTGCAATTTTTTACACTTTAATATTTTCTTTTTTTTTTTTAAGTATCTATTTACTTACACAATGACATGTACATTTACTGTATAAAGTATTATATTATTTTAATTATTGTGAATGTGAGGACTATGTGGGTCATTGTGTACATTTTAATCGTGGTCTGGCAGTTTGAGTAGTTTATGCGGCCTACCCAAATGTCCTGTCTTTGGTATTGTTCGTCGAATCGTTGAGCTCCTGAAGTTCTGAGTTGAGCTGCACGGTTACTGACAAATGCGTGCACTGACTGGACAGGTCCACTCAATCTGTGTGGTTCTTTCCTCAAAAGATCTTTTCAGACACTAATCTACATGGTCCTCAAAGATTATGTCCGGATTTTTATATACACATTGACATTGATGAATTTTATTTAGACAATGACATGAATATTTACTTTGTAAAGTATTTTTTTTTTCCTTTTCATTTAATTATTGTGAATGTGAGGACTATGTGGGTCATTTTTTTTTTCTGTGTTCCTTCTTAGTTTTAATCATGATCTGGCAGTTTGAGTAATTTACGCGGCCTACCCAAATGTCCTTTCTTTGGTATTGTTCGTCGAATCGTTGAGCTCCTCATTTCTGAGTCGAGCTGCACGATTTTTGACAAATGCGTGCACTGATTGGACAGGTCCGCTCAATCTGTGTGGTTCTTTCCTCAAAAGACCATTTCAGACATCAATCTACATGGTCTTCACACGATCTGACCAAGATTTTGTCTGGACTTTAAAAGAGACTGTGACCTCTGAGTTTGTTTCGGCCTTTCTTCTCAGAGTAGTCAGATAGGAAACGCCGACCACATCTAGTTTTAAAAAATATGATGACGTGTAAAAGTGTTTGTAAAAACCTACTTACAGAAAACAAATCATTTATCATTTATCATTTAGAATAAAAAAACTAGATCTTATTATATCGAAATGCTTACTTATAACCTTCACCCGGAAGTACTTATCAGCCTTTATTTCGAACTCTTGTCAAAAGAGATCATGGTATTCTTCTGTAGCTCTACCATGAGTTTGCACAGCCAAAACTCGCTAGCGTCTCCGTAAATAATATGCATGAAATATTGTACAGCGCCTCTAGCGATAGCAGAAAAAATTAAAATTCGTACTATGAGCACTATAGATTGGGCAAACGTCATCTAAAACTGTTCTAAATTTCAAGTTGATAGCATTAGTAGTTCTTGAGATATCCAGCTATGACAGACAGACAGACAGACAGACAGACTGAATGGTCACCTTATGGTGAGATTCATTCACCTGGTGGTGAGTTTTTCCGCAGAAGAGTTTCATTCGTATATTAATTATAGACAATTTTTAATTTTATAACTGAAATTGTTGTCATAAAATAGTTGGAAAAAAGTAGTTTCGTAGAGACGTACATGCTGTTATGATTCTGGACTGTGGACCTGGCTCTTAGAATATATTTTGGTTCTAGATTTCTCTCTAGATGTCTCATCTCACTCAAGTTTTTCCTCAGTTCTCTTTAACCGATTTTAAATTAGAAGAAAAACTGATGGATTTATTGAGGTATCTTTTTGACTTTAGTGTATTTTCGTTCGCTGATTATTTTTCTTGTAAGTACCTATGCGTTTTTCATAAATATATTTTTTTACCATCGTCCTTATTTTGGTGGTCTGAATGATTTCAAAAAGTTTGTCCATCTATTTTAATGGGACCTTATACAGGGTGTTTGCTGCATCGTTTGCCAAATGGAATGGGCCGAAAGAAGAGGTCATTTGCTATCTTTTAAGGCCCAGTAACTCATTCCTTGTTTCACTGTTTTTTTTTAAATGACTTTTTAATTTTTATTTGGAGAAATACAAGAACTCTGCATTTAAGCTTAATTTTTTTTTAAAGTTATGGGTATAGCCTTCAAATTTTATTTTAATTCTTATGTTTACTCTTGTATGGTTCTATGAAATTAAAAATTTACTTGCTAATAACATCTAGTTCCTTTTTAATAACTCCCAAAGTTTTTGAAAAAAGGAAAAATACACTTAACACTCAATTTTAAATGGCTGTAAAAAAAAACTAAAAGCGATCGGGATCTTCGAATTCCTTTAAAAGGTTCTCTAGTTTGTCCCCTTTCCAACGGTGTGCAATATACCAAAAAAAACTTTCGATAACTTCAGTAATTCGCTAAATGTGTAATCGAGACACATCAGGCTGATATTCAATATTACGGTAAGAACACTAGTTTTCACATAAATAACATACTTTAAGTAGGTGGATAGTGTTATCTCACTCTTACGCAGTCTTTTATCTCTTTCTAGGGTTCTAATTTTTCTCGAACTTGAAATAAAAAATAAACTTTTATTTAATAAGTACCTAATTATAAATTTTGTTCAAATTGTCCTCCACTATTGCGTACATTTTTACATCTGGGGATTGCCCAAAGAACTTGTTTACTCCACGGGAGTTGAGACTAGGGATGATTTAATCCAACGCATTGAGGCGGCTTTCGTCACTATCAAAGCAGAAATACGTTTACACACCACTACAGTCGAGATAAGACGAAGATGTCGCGCGTGTGTACGCAATAGTGGAGGACAATTTGAACAAAATTTATTATTAGGTACTTATTAAATAAAAGTTTATTTTTTATTTCAAGTTCGAGGAAAGTTAGAACTCTAGAAATAGATAAGAGACTGCATAAGAGTGAGATAACACTATCCACTTACTCAAAGAATGTTATTTATGTGAAAACTAGTGTTCTTACCGTAATATCGAATATCAGCCTGTTGTGTCTCGATTACAAATTTAGCGAATTACTGAAGTTATTAAACGTTTTTTTTTTTTGGTATATTGCACACCGTTGGAAAGGGGACAAACTAGAGAACCTTTTAAAAGAATTCGAAGATCCCGATCGCTTTTTGTTTTTTTTTTTTACAGTCATTTAAAGTTGAGTGATAAGTGTATTTTTCCTTTTTTCAAAAACTTTGGGAGTTATTAAAACGGAACTAGATGTTATTAGCAAGTAAATTTTTAATTTCATAGAACCATACAAGAGTAAACATAAGAATTAAAATAAAATTTTAAGGCTATACTCATAACTTAAAAAAAAAATTAAGCTTAAATGCAGAGTTCTTGTATTTACTGGTATTCAGCTGCATCCGGTTAGACTGGAAGCCGACCCCAACATAGTTGGGAAAAGGCTAGGCAGATGATGATGATGCAGAGTTCTTGTATTTCTCCAAATAAAAATAAAAAGTAATTTTAAAAAAACCAGTGAAACAAGGAATTCGTTACTGGGCCTTACGAGATAGCAAATGACCTCTCCTTTCGGCAAATTCCATTTGGCAAACGATGCACCAAACACCCTGTATACACACATCAACACGGTCTAGGGATATTTCATACTCAATTAAATAACTCGAAAAGTACTGGCCGCATTGGAATCTTTTATACACCGATTTGTTTGTAATTTATCTCAAATTCCAAATTCAAATTTTTGAAAATTCTTTTGTTTCGGTGGTATAAAAATGTCTTGATGTGTAGGAGAGGGTATTTTCATTTGTGCGAAATTTAGAAAACAATACGAATTATGTTTATAGTTGTGAAAAACTAATAGGCCCGTTTTGACATTTGTCATCGCAACGTAACTAGTGAAGTAACCATACGACTCGGTACTCGATACTCACGATAAATCGATTCAAGTTTGTATGAGTATTTGATCGATTTGATTCGAGTCTAAATCACTATCTTTAAATAAATGTCCAAAATAGAAGAGCCAAGGTTTACGTGATAGTGAACAAAAGCAAAGCCGTGCCGCTTGGTCAGAGACAAGCCATTCTACAGAAACCAGCGTCGCCAATTCAAAATTTTATTTACGGCTTTGAGCGCCAAGCTCATTCTTTTCAGTAAAGATCACTACACAATATTGAATTACTATTAAAATCGAATGGAGCTGATAAAATTCAGTAATTAATTGGTTACAACACTGGTATTTAAAAAAAAAAGACTGAGAACGTAACTGTTTTTGAGACGTGTCGTAATAATTAGAAATTGCATGCTATAAAGTAAATGTAAAAAGTATACTCGCAATATATTCCATCATATTAATTAACGCGCCAAAAAAATTATGTATTTTTTTAAAACACTATATGTAATTAATTATTATTTTATTGTTTATTTCAGTTTCGTTCCAAGTTACATTCTAGGTTCTTTCTCAAATGTCAAAACGGGCCTATTATTTTTTGACAACTTTAGTTACAGTTTTTTTCATTTTTAAACGAAAGATAAAGTTAAAATTGAGGTATTGTAGCCATGCAACGCCGACATTTGATGAGGGCGGAGATGTTACGAGCTGTGGGAATGCTGGAAGCTGGGTCTGTTTAGCGTAATGTTGCTGAGGCCATAGGGACCCACCAAAATGTAATTTCAGGATTGTGGACACGCTATCGTGCTACAGGTGAAGTAGCGGAGAGGCACCGGGGGCCAAGTCGCATCACTACCCCCAGACATGACCGATTTTTACAAATTACTGCGCGAGCTCAACCAAATGCAACGGCGACTCAATTGGTCCAAAGGCTGCGAGTGGAACACCAAGTGCTTGTGAGTGACCAAACTGTAAGAAGGCGACTGCATGAAAGCAATCTACGCTCTCGTAGACCACTCCGGGTCCCACCTTTACGGAGAGGCAATCGTGGACGACGATTAGATTGGGTTCGGAACCACGTGGACTGGGGCCGTGAGCAATGGTCCAATGGTTCACGGATGAATCCAGGTTCGGCTTCCATCCAGATTCACGAAGGACGCGTGTTTGGCGAGTTCCTGGACGATGGAGCCGTCTCCAGAACCCTCAGGAAGTTCACCCATACCAAAGAAGGAGGAACAATTATGGTTTGGGCAGGAATTCGTCTTGGAGGACGGACGGATCTCGTTTGGGTGCGGGGCAATATGACGGCAGAACGATACGTCCAACAGGTGCTGGGCCCGTAATCTTGCCCCACAGAACACGAATGGGGCAAGATTTCCTGCTCATGCACGACAATGCCCGGGCACACACGGCGAGAACGGTAGCAGCTTGGTTACATACACACAATGTTAGGGCCTTAGACTGGCCTGCTCAATCGCCAGATCTAAATCCCATTGAGCATGCGTGGGATATGCTGCAAAGAAGAGCTCTGAAGGAAGTTCCTGAAAATCTGGCTACAGAAGATCAACTTTTTGCGCACCTCAGAAGGACTTGGGACAATATTCCGCAGCAAGACATTGACAACCTTGTTCTGAGCATGCCGAATCGTTGCCGATGTGTTATGAACATCATGGGCGCTTTCTCAGACTACTAACTTCAAGTTTATAAACACAAATTAAATGATTTTTCTATTTTTTTCAGTTTTTACTCACAAATTAAAAGTTTATTCATATACGGTTTCCGTCTATGCTTCATTTTTTTTTCCATAAAATCCTGAAATTTTAATGTAAGTACCTTAACCATTATTAAAAAACATTTTAAATATATACATGTCATATAAATAATTAACACATCGATAGTAATTCGCTTTTTTTAAAATATCCCTAGCTAGACCATGTTGATGTGTGTATATCAAGTAAATGGGTTGCTTTTCACACGGGCAACTTTATATAAGAGCTCTTTCGAGGAGCAAGCAAACTTACTAACATCGTTTACAGAGAAGCATGTTCTTAGTTACATAAGGTTCACAATTATGATACTTTCAAGCTTTTATCCTTTTTCTCGAAATTTTTTAACCTTCTTTACCATAATAACGCTTCAGCACACTCCGCCAGACGGGCAGTTGATTTATTGAGTACCTAGGTACGGCAGGTGCACACCCAAGTAAGTTTTTTTTTTAGTTGGCTTATCATCAAATGACCCCTCCCGCTCTGTCTGGGCGGAGCGGAGGGAGTGTCAGACTCTTAGGCCCGTATTAATAAATGTTACTCGGTCCAATAGCTCGCACTTGATATCGATCTTGAGGTCATGATCGTATTAATAAACATATTATTTGACGTACTCAAGCTACTGAGTGATGGACTGATTAATAAATGAAACTTGACACTTAAGTATACAATAGGTGCGTGTACTCAAGATGCTTAAACCTGAATGTAAGCGATCCGTCAGTGTCGTAGCGGTATTCGTTTCGAACAGACGCTTACGGTGTAATAGCTGTGCGCAACTCATTAGCTAATGATCTTATTGTTTGTGACCACCGGCTGACCTTGAAACCGGCCGGTGGTTTGTTTACTAGTTTTTGTGAGAATGTCGGGTGTTAACGATAATAGTAATGATGTGGAGATATTGACTAGTTGTGTAGATAATCATAATCCCCAACTTATGGAGGGAGACCATTTACGAATCGAAGAAAGCAGCGAAAGTACTGGTAGGAGTGTTGAGAAGAGAAAAGAAAGGGAGGATGAAAATAGTGATGATGACGAATTTATAACAGTGAATAGGAGAAGATCGAAACGTTTGATCAGAAGTGAATCAGTAGAATTAGGAAGAAATACGTGGGTAGATATAGAAAGTGATGGCACACGAGACTCAGTTGAGCATGATGTATGTGTTACTTCAGTCGATGTTTTACCTAAGCAAATAGCTATGGCCAAATTGCTAAGGTCAGAGAATATCACGGGTATTATGAATATCAAATATAAAAGCCCTTTCAAAGTATTAATCAAATTTAAGAATAGGGAAGATGCGGTTAAATTACTGGAATGTCACAAAATTAAAGAAATAGGATTGCGTTGTCAACTGACTCAAGAGTTGACCATGACGTATGGTGTGGTGAGAGGGGTCGATTTAGATTTAAAAGAAGATGAACTTACTGATATCTTTGAGTCATCTACGGAAATCTTATCCGTCAAAAGATTAAAACGTTCAAATTCGGACGGGAAGTGGGTTAATAGTGAGTCGATAAGGGTGTGTTTTAAAAACAATATCATGCCTCCGTTTATTTACGCATATGACTGCCGCTTCAAAGTTGAGCCTTTCATGTTCCCAGTGACACAATGTAATGGTTGTTGGCGGTTTGGTCATTTCTTTAAGTATTGCCCTATTAAAAAAATACTGTGTCCCAAATGTGGGGGGGATCACGTTAACTGTGATACTCAAAACTATAAGTGTCTGAACTGCAAAGGCGATCACTTTGTTCTAGACAAAAAGTGTCCGTTTTACTTGAAAGAAAAATCTATACGAAGCATCATGAGCAAAGAACAAGTAACATATCGCAGAGCTCTACAGTTATTCTATCAGACAAAACAAAAAGAAAAGGCCAATAACGAGTACTCTAATGAACACACCGTAACATCGCTCCATTCTCAGTCTAATTATCTACAAAATACCGATGAATTATATCAAGACAAACCTGCTCTGGATGTACAAAACCAAGACGTGGTATCCAGTGATCAAAACATAGAAGAAGAGGCAGAAAGAAGTTCAGGTGAAATGTCTATTATTCTTCAAGAAGCAAAATCAAAACGCAGAAGTAACAAGAAAAAAGGAAAAAATCATGATTCTGCTCAACAACCAATGGAAACCGTAAGAGAAAAACCACAGAAGGAGGAAGTAAGTGGTAGAAGGGATGACGACTTAACTTGTAACTTTGAGTTTAAGAAATTCTGGTTCCAAATTAAAAATATAATAATGTCAGAAAATACATTTGAAGAGAAAATTATTTTGGCTCTGAAAATAGTTTCAGAGGAACTTAAAAAGTTTTTGACTAACATATTATTACATGGGAGATTATTTGAGCGTTTAATTAAATTTGTAAATGGATAGTTCTCCTAAACATATTAAGTTAAACATATTTCAATGGAATGCTCAAAGTTTACGTCCTAAATTGATTAGTTTTGGAGATCTGTTAGCACGACAAAGTATTCACATTGCCATCATTAGTGAGACATGGTTTGACTGTGATACCACAATAAATGTAAGCGGTTACAATTTTTATAGATCTGATAGGGAGGATTCGTATGGAGGAGTAGCAATATTAGTACACAAATCCCTAAAGTCTCATATTCATTCTTTTAGTACTAACAATCGCGGCATTGAAGTCTTATGTGTAAAACTCATCAACTGCAAAGATTTCGAATATGTTTTGTCTATCTATTGCCCATCTTCCGTACATACGCAGTTGGCTGACTGGGATACACTATTTTCAACTTTTTCCGCGAAAACATTAGTGGCCGGTGACTTCAATGGCCACCACACTAACTGGTCAGTCAAATCTGATACGAGGGGTATTCAGATTATGGACTCAGCGCTTGATAATAATTTTATTTCACTTAATAATGGTATGGCCACTCGAGTAAAGTTAGTCAACGGAAATTTACAACAAACTTCGCCTGACATATCCTTTGCTTCCTCAGACATAGCTATCAAGTTTATGTGGCAGGTCTATAATGAAAACTTAGGGAGTGATCACCTGATAATTAAAATGTCGATTAATATTGTAAATGATTTTAGTTATATTAAAAAACGGAACTTTAAAAGAGCGGATTGGGCTGGATATAATCAAACTATTGCCAAAAATCTTAGTATATATAACGAGGGTCCAGAGCATCTTCAAAATATGTATGACACTTTCGTAAATCAAATTAATAATGCGGCGAATAAGCATATACCCTATATTAAATATTGTAATAAGCCTAATGAAAAGTTTACCCCGAAACAGTATTGGAACCCTCAACTATCGAAAATAGTTGCACAGCGTAGACTAGCTTTGTCCACCTTCCGTGGTAACCCTACACCCGACAATTTGACAGTTTTGGAGAAACTAACACAAGAATCCCAAGACCTTATCCGTAAAGCAAGGTTTCTTGATTGGCAAAAGTTCTGTAACTCCATTGATGAGGTGACTTCAGCTTCTGATCTTTGGCGTCGTATGAGATGGATGAAGGGTTTTAGACAAAATAAAATGTATTGTTCCCTTGAAAATCAAAGGAAGTTGTTGTGTTCACTCACTCCTGATTACGTTACAAATGTGATGCCAACATTTGAATCTAGAAATGTAACTTTAGAAGCTGATTTCTCCATACACGAACTTCAAAGCTGTTTAAAAAAAAAGGATACAGCGCCAGGCGAGGATGGCATAACCTACTCAATGATTTATCATTTACCTGACTCAGGTAAATATTTCTTGCTGAAATTGTTCAATAATATTTTTAAGTTTGGTATTATACCTAGACACTGGCGAAATATACAGGTCATACCCATCCCGAAAGTTAATTCCGCTTCTAATAGTGAACCTAAGTTAAGACCTATCTCTTTAATTTCTTGTCTGTGTAAAAGTTTTCATTTATTAATATTTAGACGTCTAGAGTGGTACATTGAAAAGACGAAAGTTCTGTCGCCTCATACTGTTGGCTTCAGGAAATCACAATCCTGCTTAGATTCTTTAACACGATTGGTATCATATATTCAAATAGGTTTCTCAAAAAATATTCCAACGTTAGCTTGTTTCCTAGATATTGATAGCGCCTACAACAATGTTTCTATTGATGTAGCGATGAAGATATTGGATAATCTTCAAATAGGATCCAAAGTTTGTACATATCTCTTGTCCTTTTTAAGCGAGCGATACCTTAATATTAAATCGGATACTGGTGAAACCTCACTTTCTAGATGGACCAATAAAGGCCTTGCACAAGGGGACCCCCTATCCCCGTTGCTCTTCAATTTAATAACACACAAAATATGTCACCAAACACAAAATGTATTATTATCGCAGTATGCAGACGATTTTGTTTTGTTTGTTAGTGACAAAGACATCAAAAGCTGCGAAACACAGATCCGACAAGCACTTGATGCTATAATTATTTTATTAGATGAATTAGGTTTAGTTTTATCCGCAGGTAAATCTAATTACTGTCTTTTCAGTAAAGGCCAAAGAAGATATTTTCCTACTCTAAAAGCGGACGGCCAACTGTTGGCTAGATCGGATTGTGCAAAGTATTTAGGGATTTGGTTAGATGGGAGTTTGCGCTGGGGAAAACATATAAAAGAAACTATAGATAAATGCTCTAAATTTCTTAACATGATGAAAGTCTTGGCGGGTAGTTCTTGGGGTGTACATACCAAGCATTTACGTAGGTTGTATATCTCGTTAATAAGAAGTAGGCTTGATTACGGTAGCTTTATTTATGATTCTGGCGCCAAGATACACATTGGCAGACTGGATAAAATACAAAATCAAGCACTGCGAATTGTGGGAGGATTTATTAAAAGTACCCCAATACACGTCATGGAGTGTGAGTTAAATATAATGCCATTGTTCTTAAGAAGACAATACCTAGCGTATAAGTTCATGTTGAAAAGTGTATCCTGGTCTAGCAATACAACTGTTGAAATGATTTCGGATTTGAGTGATCTTTGCCAAAATAGATACTGGGAAAACAAAAAAAAACCTTTACTTCCTTTAACAGTTAATGAGATTAAACCACTTCAAATTTCGTCATCACATACACTTAGGATGTTTAGTTTGGAAATCTGGGTGTCAGCCATTGACTTACAGAACTGTATTAAAAGTGATATTGAAAGCGTAATGGACAGTAAAACTTCAATGGAACCTAATATTCTATTAAATAACGTTGTAAAAGAATTAAGTACAAAGTACAGTGGTTGGCATAAATTCTACACGGATGGGTCGAAGGGTGCACATGGACAGGGGGTGGGGTATTTTTATCAGAATTTTAATGTTAGTGTTGGTTGTAAAATAAAAACTTATGTTTCCATTATGACGTTGGAGCTTATTGCGATCTTTCAAGCCATGACCTATGCGAATCAACAAAAATTAAATAAGATTGTTATCTTTTCAGATAGTAAAAGCGCTTTGCAACACGTGGCTCGATGCGCCTCTGGTATCAGAGGTGTATCGATAGCCTACGACATAATAAATATCATCCATAAATTTAATAAAAATGGCATTGAGTTTAGATTGCAATGGGTGCCTGCTCATATTGGGCTGAAGGGTAACGAGGTGGCTGATCAATTATCTAAATTAGCAGCAGTAGAAGGTAATGAGACCGATTTTTTACCGGACTACTCAGATTTGATTCCTTTTAAAATTAAATGTTATGAGGTTTGGAATAATTACTATAATGAAAAATCTCAAACAAAAGGTATTTGGTATAAAACCATTCAGCATCAGCCTCCTCGTTATCTTTGGTTTGATGATGACAATTTAAATAGAAAATTTGTTAAGCTAGCTTTAAGACTTCGATCTGGACACTATCCATCGGCAAAGTTTGCGTTCTTGATGAAAAAAGTCGACTCGCCAAACTGTAATACTTGTAACAAAATTGAGGACGTACAACTTTTGCTGATGGATTGTGTCAAAAATAAGAAAGAAAGAGAAGAATTGGAAAGAGAACATGCATTGAACAGATTCGATATAGGTTTAGTTCAGACGATTTTGTCACACCCTAAATCGGATCTAGCAAAACAATTTTGTAGTTTAGCATTAGTGAACCCCGAATTTCCTTAGATTTAATTTTATAATTTTTAATACTCGTTTCAGTATAGTTTTTAAGATATTGTGTTAAGATACAATGGGGTTGACGTATCCTTGTGGATAAAAATCCCAAAATAATAAAGAAAAAAAAAAAAAAAAAAAAAAAGCGATCCGTGACTTGAGGTCGTGATTAGTACCGCGAAACACGGAGTTTGAAAATATTTTGGATGAAATTAATTAATAAGCTGAAATAGAGTTCTGTGTGTCATGTGTGTGTGTATTTTATGGTCTTTGCGATATCGTTTACCAAAAATCTATAATTTATTTATATGTTGAGGTCGGTCAAACTGCGTTAATCTACTGCGAAAGATGTAGAATTGCTATTACCTACTACACACCTATCCGAAAAGTAGACTAAGTAATTCAATTCAGTGAAAATATTTACATAAACAACCTACTCTCTTGCTGAAAATATGAAAAAGGAAAAAATAAAGATATTATCATTCTGCCTGCATTCTTACTTTCACCATTTTTCATGCATAAACTACATAAAAAACACGATTAAATCTTGATAAAAATTACTAAAAATTGTGTGGCGACGTGACACTTTTTAGTGCTGACCGTCCACCCAACTCCCAACTTTCTTATTTCGATTCAAAACTTGCATACAGCCTAATCGATATTCGCAATAAAAAAAAATTAGAAACTGAATAAAAACTCTTATAACTAACAAAAAGTATTGAAAGTGTTTGCAGAAAACACAATTTATAGAATTAATTTATCATCATTCTCAAACAAAATTTTACTAAGCCTACCTAAAAAATATATAACTACTGGGAATTCTGTAGAAAACTATTAGAAAGGAGTAGGGCAGCTAAGGTTTTTGTGGCGGAATTGGGCCGTAAGCTCAGGGAGGCAACCGGTGACAACCGCTCTGGGTCGTTCTTGGTGCAAAGGTTGGCCATCGCTATTCAGCGAGGCAACGCGGCGAGTGTTATGGGCACCTTTGCGCCGGGAACGATCAGGGGCGGGCTGTTTTGTGACTAACTGTGTATTTATTTAATTTACACTATTGTTTTGTTTAAGGATTTATAAATATTTATAATACTTATATAGATAATGAAATAAATAAACATTAGAAAGTATCAAAAATAAAATCCACAATAAATAATAGTTGTCCAATAAATTAAAACAATTTTAAACAGGGAGCGCATTCCGAATACAAATTCAAATATAGAAATACACACATCAAAAGTGTCTAGGGATCAAGCATTTTTATGCGGATTTCTTGAGATTGAGATGTGGCTTTGTAATAAATTTATGATTTTATAAATTTATATGGATCCTTTTTGGTGCATTTCATAATTTGAATCAGGAACTGTGAATCAAATTCGAGTAAAAGATGAAAATCAGCTGTCAATATTTTCCCTATAAAAACATACAACGCATTGAAGACATTATTAGTGCTACTGTTTCCCTACTACTGATTAAAACCAACGTTATTATGGAGCGGCGACGTCATTTAAGCAGGGAAGAAATGCTCAGAGCCGTGGGAATGATAGAAGCTGGTTCCCGGCAACGTACTGTGGCTTTAGCTCTGAATACAAGTCAGAGTGTTATCAGTCGACTTTGGACACGTTACCGAAGCACTGGTACCGTGGCTGAGCGCCATGGAGGACGGTATCGCTGCACCACACGGAGACAAGACCGATACATTCAAATCTTAACTCGAAGAGCTCCAACAATAACCGCCATGATGTTAGCCGTGAGGCTTCATCACTCTTCAGGGAACTTAATTAGCGACCAAACAGTCAGAAACCGCTTGCATGAAGTGAACCTTCATTCCCGAAGACCGCTACGGGTACCACCTATAGCAATGCACAATCGTAGGATTCGATATCAATGGGCTCTTGAACACAGAAATTGGGCAGAAGAACAATGGCGTTTCGTGTGCTTTTCTGATGAGTCTCGTTTTGGTATGAGACCGGATACAAGACGTATACGACACTGGAGAACCCCTGGACGCCAACAGCGATTAAAATCCTGCCAGGAAGTTCATCCTTATAGTGGTGGAACCATCATGGTATGGGCGGGTATTTGGATCGGCGGAAGAACTGAGTTGATTTGGATCAGAGGCAACCTCAACGCTCAAATTTATGCTGAGACGATTGTATCAGACGTCATCGTTCCTCTACAAGTGCAAATCGGTCCCTTATTTCAGTTAATGCATGATAATGCACGACCGCACACCGCAAGAGTTGTAAGACAGACTCTCGCCGCAGCTAACATCAATGTCCTGCCCTGGCCTGCTCAGTCGCCAGACTTGAACCCGATTGAGCATGCATGGGATATGCTACAGAGAAGAGCTCTGCCGAATATGGAGGGTATCCAGTCGCAAGAAGACCTTTTTTTGTTGTTGCAACGAACATGGGCGGCCATTCCACAGCGTGATTTGGATGAACTCATTTTGAGTATGCCAAACCGATGTTCTTGTGTTGTTAGTGTTCGCGGTAGAAACACGGATTATTAATTGTTTAAGTTACCCAATAAAATTTTAAAGAAAACTGTTATTTCAGTCTTTTTTTCGAACTTTTGTGTTAGTGGTTCAAATGTCAAAAATCCCTTTATTAGGAAAATGGCAAATTTCTTTATTAATGCAAAGGTGACTTGGTTTATCGTTACTGTGACAAACGAAAACACTTTATTTGATGAATCCTTAAAGAAAATTTTAATTAATATCAATCAGGAGAAAAGTTATTGCAAAAATATATGTTGATCCCTAGACACTTTTGATGTGTGTATTTCGGCGCGAAATTCAATAAATGAGGTACCTATGGCCTGTCTGTTATTGACTCTGTTTCAGTAAAATGTCCAAAAACTATTGAAATGACATTAGAAAAGCATAAATCTTTATTACAAACAAAGCTTATTGTATTTCCTGCTTAAAATAATTTTATTTAACTTCCAAGTATCGATTACATTCTGTGGTGAAGTTAGGGTGTTCGAAATCCCCAATTTTTATGTTTTTTAGGCTCGACCACCACTGTCATCAAAATGGCGAGTATTGTATGTATTTACGAACTTGAATGTATTCAAGGTAAATTAATAATAGTAAACTTGTGCGCTAAATATGAACATATTATGAAGTTTTTATCCAACACTCCTAATTAACGCATGATTATAAGATTTGATGGGTAACATAATAAATATTTACATAATCAAATAAGGGAGTCGTATGTCGTCATTCTTGGGTGCGATTGGACCCGGTACCGAGCCGGCGAAGGTTCGTGTGATCGACTATACTCTATAAAACGTGATACAGCGCTATTCATTAAATTTTTTACCAAAATACAAGCATTTCAATAAATCTTACGATATAGCAAGAACGAAATGTGATGAATGTCATTCTAAACTTCGGTCAATGTGACGTAATCGTTCACGAGATCAAGCCCTCAAGTACAGCATCTTGAGGAGCTGATCTTGGTAACTGAGATACTGTTTTCATGTGTTTATTAATTAGCAATGATCTTGAGATGCTGATATCGTAATAATGGCGTATCAAATGATATCGCACTTGAGTACGTCACTGAGGAACGTTTATTAATACGGGCCTGACTAAAACCCACTCGTGTTCCTTCCTTAGCCCTTTATGTTCCGGGACAGCGGTAACCCTTTCAATCCAACTGACACAATCCGGCCGACCCAGCAGGCTTCGGCCCTAAGGGGGGGCCCCTTAGGGCTGAAGCCTGCCGGTTCCTTAATGCTGACATGTCTTTGAGGCGCGCGTGGTAAACGTTACTCTCCGTCCGCAGGCCCGCGCCTACGGTGGCTGGGAGTCGTCCCGTGGCTCCCCACGCCCGGAGCGTCTCCCGCGGTGGCTCGGACGGGAGGCTCTCTCCCTCATCCGTCCCGCCACCTCCTTCGCTAGCATGACTGCTTCGCAGAAGGAGGTGACTGCCTCCCACTCCCTCACGCCCCAGCCCATGGCTTGCGCCTGTTGATGTGCAGGAACCTCCCTAAACATCCGTGTCCGGTGAGGGCGTACCCGCGTCAGGCGGTAGGTGAGGGCGCCGTGGCGCGTCTCTAGCCACTCCTCAAAGACGGGTCTTATCACCGCTATCGTGGCGTGCCCTGCGCTGGGTTTCGACAGTCGCTCTTTCCATATCGCCATGAGATCGCGCCGGAGTTCCGTCTGCTCCACCGCGATTTGCCGGAATTTGCCGCGGAACCGAATTTTCCCCCCGGCGTAGTGCCTCCGCGCGCCCCCAGATCCCATGGCGGCAGTCTGGCAAGGAGGCTTGCCGCCTCGCCCTAGATCGTGCGGTAACTCCGGATAAGCCTTACGGCTACCACCTTCTGGGGCGCGTTCAAGTAGTAGGCGGATCGCCGCGCGTAGTGAACGCGCTCACACTGGGGCCTCGTATAGGGCCATGGACCGCACGACCCCCGCGTAAAGCCTCCGGCAGGAGGTGTTTTGCCCCGTCAGGTTGGGCAAGAGCCGCTTGAAGGCGGCCCCGGCCCTTTCCAGTTTGGGGGCCAAACGTCGGAAGTGCTCGACATGCTGGCTGTCGAGAACGAGACTCAGGTTGTCTCGACGCCGATGTGAACCCCTCCTACCGTTAGTTGGGATCCCGGTGGTGGCGTGTTCCAGGGCCCATGAAACAACATGGCCTCGGACTTGTGCAATGCCACCTCGAGACCCAACAGCCGGATCCTCTCCACAACTATCGCAACCCCGCGTATCATCGCGTCGGCCGCCGCCTGATGCGCCCTCCCGGCTCCAGGACTAGCGAGTCGTCAGCGTAGCAAACCACGCTGACGCCATCAGGCCTGCAGCACCCAGTCGTAACCGATGTCCCACAGGAACGGCCCCAGAACCGATCCCTGCTGGACACTGCACGACATCTCTCGCCGGTTCCACTCCCCGTCGCAACCGGGGTAGATGATGGCTCTGTCCGTCAGATATGCCTCGACTATTCGACGGAGGTAGGTAGGCACCCGGTGATTCCGGAGTGCCTCCACAATGCAGCTCCAGGGCTGGGTGTTAAACCCGTTGGCGATGTCGAGTGGCACAGCCACGACGACCCCACCCCGGGACACCGCGTCCCCCGTCGTGAGGGCTCTCATGGCGTCCACGGTCGAGCGCCCCTTGCGGAAGGCAAACTAGCTGTCCGCAAGATCTGACCCCGTCCTCACCAGGTACCCGACGAGGGGGCCCGCAATCACTC
The DNA here is from genome assembly GCA_916614155.1 of Mesoligia furuncula. Lineage (NCBI taxonomy): Eukaryota > Metazoa > Arthropoda > Insecta > Lepidoptera > Noctuidae > Mesoligia > Mesoligia furuncula. The sequence goes on from OU744790.1 coordinate 35,322,608, forward strand.
TCTCAAAGAGCTTGCCGACCTCGTCGAGCAGCACGATGGACCGGTATGCGGACGCAGAGTCCGCATGGCGCCCTGGCTTCCGAATGATGACCAGCTTCCCCGTCTTCCAACGGAGTGGAAACTGGCCTCTCTCCAAACATGCGCTTAAGAGCGCCTCCAGTCGAGACCCGAGAGCCCTCGAAGCTAGGACCGAGGCTTTACCTCCTTCAGCCTTCCTACCGCCACTCTCAGCGATACCCCGGTCACTTCAGGACCATATCGACCCTCAAGATATCTTTAGGCTAACCACCAAGAGAGAGTTAAGCAAATGTGGGCACAGGTTTACAGAGTAAGTTAAGAAAGACTTTAAACTACCTACTTTTCAGATAAACTTCAGTACGATTTAAGAGTAACCCATTGATGTCTTCTTTCTTTTATCTTCTAGAATCTCGACGCTATTATAGAAAGGCATAATATTGGTATGTACGATAGCTACAATACCAAGTTAACAATTTTTAAATTTACCGCAGAGAATAAACCAAGAAAACGAACTTTAAACTTCATCTACTAATCTCAGATATTACTTTAGACAAAATGGTGGTATGATTTTACAAGTTAGTATTCTAAAACAGATGCAAAATAAAATGGACATAATTATGGCTGTTTGGTCAGATAATCAGCCTCGAGCAGGCGCTTTAATTTTTATTTATTCTCAATAATCACTCTTCGTCGCATTGTCATTATGAACCATGAAGACCAGTGACTGCTGTCGAAAGGGCCCAAAGTAACGGGAGCGTTACCTTACCAGGCAAGATCGAAAGATTCTTCCTTTTCAATGAAGGAGTGGTAATTATACCTTTCCTTAGCGACACATTATTGTCTACCGATATCCACGCGAACAAATTCGCGGGCATAGCTAGTTATAATTAAGTACATTAATGTTAGAATATAATGTCAATATTGTTTATCCTTAATTTTTTTCAAACTGTAAAAGCTATATTCATTAAGCCATTTGTATAATTTGTTTTTAAATAATCTTACATTTAATAGTTTGAAACTATTTGGTATTTTATTATAAGTGCGCACACATATTGCTAGACAGATTTTATTATATTTGGTTAGCTTTGGCAAATCATTTAACATCACTCCATAAGGATCACGTCTGCTCCGAGGATATGCATCGCTTGCTGTATTGACTAATTGTTTATTCTTGGTCACAAACACGGATTTTTCGTAAATATTGGCCTACATGTATCATCCGGCTGAAGTCCATAAATTGATCTTAGATACTTCTTTAGAGCGATGAACGCTCTATTTAGATCAGTGCTATTACCCCACATTATAAGACCATAGCGTAGTAACGATTCAACATATTATGCATGGTAAGATAAAATAGCAGTTTTTTGTGTTTGTTACGTTTTTGACGTGCTTCAAGGCGTATACGAATTTATTAATTCTACAACTAAAGATATTTACGTGTTCCTTCCAGTTTATATCATGATCAATAATTTTTACTCCTAAACATTTTATATGTGGTACTTATTTACTTTCCGAAAAAATTCTAGTGTAAGCCTACCGACGTTCCTATCCTCGGCCCACAGCACAGAAAAGTTAACCACACGAATTTTGATTCCTCCTCAAGTTGACTCTGAAGTGCCGTGTTGGACCGATGCGGTGAATGCCTGGAAAGTGGCTTGCCCGGACACGGTTCAGCCTGAGAACCCGTCTTCCCAGAGACAGTGGAATGAGCCGCTCTGCAGGTTGGTACAGAATAAACTTAATAATACGTCCACCAATACTGCTGAGCGAGCCCGCCTGCCGGCTGTGGGTGAATGGGAGTCGGGCTTCAGGCGCTACCGTCACCCAACATAACACATTAAGCTACGCTTGCCGTGGTTGGTCCGTGGATGGGTGACCATCTTTACATACCAAGAAAGCACGCTAAGCAGTTTTTCCCAGTTGTCATTCGTGGATCTTTGACAGTCGTTAAGGGTCGTCAGTGGGTGAATGGGAGTCGGGCTTCAGGCGCTACCGTCACCCAACGTAGGCACTTTGCTGGGTGACACCACATTCTGACTCGCTCCATGTTTGCGATTGGGCGCTCCTTGCGGAGCTCCACATCAATGTCAATGCGGTGAAGCAGTCGACTGCTTCGGACACCATGGCTTATCGTGCAGCAAGAGCGCTGGTCGGATGGCATGGCACGCCAGCATTAACGACATCATCCGTCGGGCTCTTGTCACCGCCGGGGTGCCAGCTATTTTAGAACCCAATGGCTTGGCACGCGACGATGGGAAGAGGCCAGGTGGAATGACCATAATGCCTTGGAAGGTGGGTAGGCTTTTGGTGTGGGATGCTACCTGTGTCGACACCCTCGCACCATCCCATCTTCCTAGCACGGTGGGCTGTGCTGGGGCGGCTGCTGCAGGAGCAGAAAACCTCAAACAGCGCAAATATAACAACTTCATTGGGAGCTATTTGTTTGAGCCGTTTGGGGTTGAAACACTATGGCCTTGGGGTCCGAGTGCTCATCGAAAAATTCGGGACATCGCCAGGCGGTTGGTTGACTCTTCACGTGACCAGAGGGCTGGCCTATTTTTAGCCCAAAAAATAAGCATTGCCATCCAACGTGGTAATGTTGCTAGCCTTTTGGGCACTTGTGCCATTGACAGCGATGTGGACGAATTTTTGATGGCCAATGAGCTCCTGTCTTTTTCTTTACCTTTTTTTTTTATACATGCTTGTATATACTATATAATATGTATAGTTTAGTGTTAAACTGTAAAATAGTAACATTGTAATTGAAATATTATATAAATTGCTGTAAAAAAGAAACACCGATAGCCCCTTATTTACTTGTATGTATAATATGTTTGATATTATTTTTATTGGTATTTATTTGTCTTTGACATATCTCGGAACCCTGAGGTCCTGGACCTTTGAAAGGCGTACCAGGGGCCGAGGCCAACTCGCAGAGGCCCTTTAGGACAATTTTAGATGATGAGGAGGCACAAACCGAAGATTATCCCTGTACGGACTATGCAAGTGCACCCAAGGACAACCCCCGGTTGATGCATGACTATTGCAGAACAAGGAAACAAAATATATTGAGCTATCTATGGGTTTGGGTGGCTATAATGGATTGGTTATCTTGAACTTTGGAAGGACTATGGTCCCTGCCTGACCAATGATAATATAATATTCACAGATAAAATGGCAGTGGGTGACTTGTTTGACTCGACTCGCATAATAGTACATTATGATACATGTGTGCTATGATCGATGCACACGCGTTTCATACGACGTTTTTCAACACACTTGCGAGGAAAAAAACAGACTTGTATTGTTAAATATTAACTTGTATGGAAAATGGCGCGCTGGTTTTGTCTTTCCGCATAGCCAGAACTAGCTATGCGCGCGCAAGTGTAAATAAAAGCACTGACCACAGAGCATGTAAAAACAATTGTAAAAAAAAAAAAACAATTGTAGTTTAGTTAGTATGGAATTAGAAAGTACTATTGGCATAGAGAAATATACCTACATTAGTTCGCAATGATAGAACGCCAGTCTGGTCAGGGTCTTTTCCGTTTGGTTTCGGGTATGACCACGGACAATTTTAGGTGGATAATTAAAATTTTCTTACGTTTTTTGTAATTTGCAGGTCAGTATCAGGTTGCATCTTGATCAAATATGATTCACGACTATAAGTAATATACAGAGCGTTAGGTTAAACGAGGGACATACTTTGAGGGGAGTTAGTACTCATGAAAATGAGCAACTTTTAATATGGGATTAACCCTGAAATCGCGAAAAAAAATCAGCCGTTTCCTACATTTATGTTCGCATAGCTCGTCAAAATGTACTGAACAGCTGATTTTTTTTTGCGATTTCAGGTTCGGCCCCATAGTAAAAGTTGCTCATTTTCATGAGTACTAACTCCCCTCAAAGTATGTCCCTCGTTTAACCTAAAGCTCTGTATATGTATTTACAGAATTATAGTCATTAGAATAGAATCTTTCTAGTTAGATTTTTTCCCTAAGAACTTTTCCATGAGAAAGATGTATTAATGATTCGAATGATTATAATTCTGTAAAGATGTAGGTACCTGTTAGAGTCGCAAATCATATTTTGATCAAGATACAAACCTGACACTGACCTGGAAATTGCAAAAAACCTAAGAAAATTTGAATTGCGCGGTAGACCGCGAAATTCAAATATTCTTAGGTTTTTTCGGACAATTTAAGATGAATGCGCAATGGTAGACCACTGCGCATTCATCTTAAATTGTCCGAGGTTCCTGCGCATTCACCTTAAGGTAAATAAATATTAGTTAATTTTGGGACCAAGGACAATACAAACTATTAAAAAAAAAAGTGAATTGATGAGATTAAAAAAGCGCGCATCTCCGACTAGTAAATAGTTATCTGTGGAAATAAAGCACATGTGGATTAAAGTAAAGAAAAAGCACGCGTTTTTAATACACTGCATTATGGACCTAAAAGCGGTTCAATAAGAGCCACTTTACGAGCAAGTGTGTTGAAAACATAGTTGCCGACGCATCATAATTTAATTTATATTTTTAAATTTTTTATGAAATAGATTTTTACAATCTGTGTCTACAGTAACTCACACACTTGTTAAAAGTCTAGGAAAATCATCTACTTTTACAAAATTTGTAAAGAATTTGGAAATATGTGAGCACCATCACTTAATTGATTTACCTGTCTTTGCTTCATTTTTAATTATTTTTACCTTTTGTGGTAGACTATTTTTATTCTAGGTGCATCGACGGGTTTTGAATCAATTCTATTTTGTTGTAATTTTTGACGTTCAAAAGTGCCTTGCCTAAAATCAAAGTCAAATCATTTATTTCAAATAGGCACATTTTGAAATAAATGATTTGACTTTGACTTTGGATAGTTATTATTAATATTTGTGAGAATAATTTTTGTAATTAATAAATTATGTAATGTATCGTAGGTAGGTTTCTACAGTTTAGAGGGTCAAATTGTATTGGCTAGCGAAACTCCGCAGACATGATGAATGATAAAACACAAAAGAAATGAATTTCATGATTTTTTTTTTGTGGGGTCCTCAGGATGATCACTTGAAATATAAGTTTAAAAAAAATAGTTTTTTTTTTGTGTAAACTTGGCAGCTACGTGTTTGGTATCGATATCAAAACACGATGAAACATATTTCCTCAACTCATACTTCGAGTAACAAAACCAGCGGTCGTTGACCCCAAAAAAACCCAAATATTTTTATTTTAACGTGTGAGGGGCTTGTGGCAAAGTAATAACAGCCGCACGGGTCGATCAATCACATTAAGCTACGCTTACCGTGGTTGGTCCGTGGATGGGTGACCATCTCTACATACCAAGAACCCTCCGTGCCTCGGAAAGCACGCTAAGCAGTTGGTCCCAGTTGTCATTCGTGGATCTTTGACAGTCGTTAAGGGTCGTCAGAAGCCCGAGTCTGACATCCAGTCTTATCAAGCGGTTTCGTCTTACCCAGTAACTGGGTTATGGAGGTCAGATAGGAAGTCGCCCCATTTAAAATACTGGTACTCAGCTGCATCCGGTTAGACTGGAAGTCGACCGCTACATAGTCGGGAAAAGGCTAGGCAGATGATGATTTTTATTTTAGCGTGTTCAGATATATCACCCATCACGTCTGCAGTTTCGCTAGCTGATTTAATTTGACACTTGTAAATCGATTCTAATTTAATTTAGCGCTCATTAAACCTTTCACAAATTAATTGAATTTTGCGCACGCTTTTGAACTATTTCTTTGAATAATTCATCGACTATTAAAATTTTTTGGCGTTATAATCTTTTAGACAGGACGTCCCCATAGACGTCAATACTGTCGTAAATTAAACTTTTTACCTACATCTAACTAATTAGAGGGGCCCGTGGCTAAATAATAACAGCCGCACAGGTCGATCGATCAGGTTAAGCTACGCTTGCCGCGGTTGGTCTGTGGATGGGTGACCATCTTTACATACCGTGACCCCTCCGTGCCTCGGAAAGGACGTTAAGCCGTTGGTCCCGGCTGTCATCTTTGACAGTCGTTACGGGTAGTCAGAAGCCCGAAAAGTCTGACAACCAGTCTTACCAAGGGGTATCGTATTACCCAGTAACTAGGTTGTGGAGGTCAGATAGGCAGTCGCTCCATGTACAATACTGGTATTCAGCTGTATCAGGTTAGACTGGAAGCCGACCCCAACATAGTTGGGAAAAGGCTAGGCAGATGATGATGACCTACATCTAACTAATTACATTCCAATTCAAAACAAAAATTCGATCAAATACACAATTAGTACGAGAACCCACGACCGAAACCACGTCGCATCGTTTTATGGCCAAAACTGTACAAAATCAATATTTTAGAGGATTTTGAACCCAACTCGGTGGGCAGTATCATAATCAGCCTATAATGCTCCCACTGATGGGACACAGGCCTTCTCTCTTCGAGAGGAAGTGGGCTGTAATCTACCACGTGGGCCCAGTGCGGGATGGTAGATGTTACAAGTCTTCGATTGTTTGGTTCGTGGGGAAACCGGCATGTTTCCTCGCGATGTTTTCCTTCACCGACGCTGAAGACTGACAGAAGTGCTGATGGAATTTACACAAAGTAAAGCGCCTGACCTGTGGGTGTGGATCCACGACCTACAACTTTATCGGTCAGAGCCGATACCACTGGACCACCACTGCCCTGTCAGTGGGCTATCCCTATGAAACAGTTCAGTAACGTTTTTAGAGTTCCGTAGTCAACTAGGAACCCTTATAGTTTCGCCATGTCTGTCTGTCCGTCCGTCTGTCTGTCTGTCCGTCCTCGCTTAATCTCTGTGACCATTAGAACTAGAAAGCTGAAATTTTGTAGGAGTACGTATATCAGTTACGCCGACAAAGTGGTAAAATAAAATTTTGGAAAATATTTTTTTTTAAGGTAGCTCCCCTACATGTGAAGTGGGGATGAATATCTTTTTCATCATCTACCCCATCGTGTGGGGTATCGTTGAATAGGTCTTTGGATGCTAAAATTATTTTTTGAATTGATGCTCCATTTACGAAATATTAAAGTTTAAAGTGAAAATTTTTGTTCCAGTAGGCCGTCCCCCCCCCCCCCCCCCCCACTAAAAGCTAAACTACTGGCTTGAAAAATCTGGAAAAATTCTCGATGATAGTGCATTTCATGAACTTTAAAGGAAAAGTATAGCGGTTAAGATAACTTTATTAGTTTAGCAGTAATAGTCGTTGAACTTGGGTGTTGGATAATTTTGTACCAAATACAAAATCCTTAGCATTAATCCTTTAAAGTGACTAAGATGAAGTAGTTGCTTGTTTATAATGGGTAAAGACTTGCATTGAAAACCAAAATATGTTTTTTTTTTACCTATTCAGAATAAAGAACAACAGAATCGTACTACATTGTGATAACGGGCTGCTACGGAACCCTACACTGTGCGTGGCCCGACACGCACTTGGCCGGTTTTTTTTACATAACTTTAAAATACGGTGCGTAACGCGGAAGCTTTCTAAAATTAGATTTTTTGGATTCAGAATAATTAAATCTATCAATTTTATTGTAAAACGATGAGGCAAACATTTTGGTCGTGAACACCCGTACTATAAATATCCAATTAATCTCTACATGTCTAGTTGGCTAGTTGGCAAAACCCAAAGACAGTCATGACTACTATTTAGTGTTTGAAAAAAAAACATTTTCCTAACTTTGATGTTTGGATTTAGGTCTTCATTGATGGTTTCAAAATACTCCTATGCTCTAGTAATGTCAGTGTTTTCATTTATTGTCGTCCCAACATAGTATAGAATAACTAATTAACTACTTACCCTACTAATCTGTAGCACTAGGTGTGTAGTTTGTTGTATTTACTTTTAAACCTCATTAGTATTCTAATCTTGGAATTTCAGACGAAAAGTTCCAGAGCGATCAGCTGTTCTTATATTCTTGATTGTTATTTTAGCGAATTTTTGATTGAAAATACGTAAAGGAACGTGCCAACGTGAATATTAGCTTTTTGTTAGATTAGTTTGTACAAGTTTCCATACATTTTAAGTCGTCTTTTGCTAATACTACGGATTATATAGAATATAATATGTATAGTCCCAAATGAAGATATTATTTAATATTATCATGGCGTTATTTCTTTAAAAAAACTTTAAAAAATATAAAATATAGTTATCAACCGGTATCTGGCCAAGCGCTCCAGAGATTAGAACCGGGCCTCCTCACAATGCGAGCTATATCGAAGATTACTTACTGCCTTCTGAATCATGCTATAATTATTTTGGATAATAATAACTATTGTTTGTAAATTAAAAACCTGGCCAAGTGCGGGTCGGACTCGCACACGAAGGCTTCCGTACAAGAAGGCAAAAACGACGAAAAAAATACGTTTTTTGTATGGGAGCCCCCTTAAATATTTATTTTATTTTAATTTTATTGTTTATTATTACAGTAAAAATACAACTGAGTGTTTTGTGAATATTTCAAGTGCCTGCCTGTTGCCATTATTGATATTGAGCAAAAAAGTCCAAAAAAATCGCGTTTGTTGTATGGGAGCCCCCCTTAAATATTTATTTTATTTTGTTTTTAGTATTTGTTGTTATAGCGGCAACAGAAACACATAATTTGTGAGAATTTCAACTGCCTAGCTATCGCGGTTCTTGAGATACAGCCTGGTGACAGACAGACGGACGGACAGAGCGAAGTCTTAGTAATTGGGTCCCGTTTTTAACCAGGTGTGTAGTTTGTTGTATTTATTTTTAAACCTCTGGGTACGGAAACCAAAAAATGACCGAGGGGTCTTATTTCTCGTTTATTTACCTGTTACATACCACCTACCTATGGTACCTACAGTTAAATTATTTTTTCAATAATTTCTCGTCGTATCTGCGGCATAAATTTAACAAACAAATAACAAATGTTTCGTTTTTTGGAAAATTAACAGCTTACCAGTATCATCATCATCATCATCATCTGCCTAGCCTTTTCCCAACTAAGTTGGGGTCGGCTTCCAGTCTAACCGGATAAGTCTTTCAGCTTACCAGTATACAATTCCAAAATAATTTTGAAAAAAAATAACAAAATTAATTATTTAATTTTTAAAAATAAGTAAGATTAATAAAATCACGTTTCCGAAGTGATTCTGCCGCCGGAAAGCATCCTGAAACATACAAAAAGATACACATACCTGAAACACGCCTGAAGACTGCTCGAGTGATGCTCGACGCCCTAACTTCTCAACCTTAGCCGTAAGGGAGAACGCGCGGGTAAAAAAAATATATAAGTAAATGTATGACTAGGAGGTGATTTTGGGGGTGACTGGGAACACTGTTAACGAGACGACTGCTCGCTGCCGCGTACATCTAGAGAATGAGATTATCGGGGTATGGCTGGCAGTAGCGAGTCTGGCAGTGTTGACTATCTGAAGCGTAGAATCAATACGGACACGGTATTGCGATTTGGGAACGTCCGAAGTACTGGGTTCGATTCCGGCGGCAGATAAAAGTGATGATAGTTAGGTATTTCATGCGTGACCGTGAGCGCTGTGGCTCTCCTCACGCCACTTTATGATTAGTGTTGTTGGTTTTTAGGGTTCCGTACCCAAAGGGTAAAAACGGGACACTATTACTAAGATTACACTGTCCGTCTGTCTGTCAACAGACTGTATCTCAACCGTGATAGCTAGACAGTTGAAATTTTCACAGATGATGTATTTTTGTTGCCGCTATAACAAGAAATAATAAAAATAAAATAAAGTTGAAATTTAAAGGGGTATAAAAAAAACGTCTTTTTCGGCGTTTTATGCCTTGTGGTACGGGACCCTTCATGTGCGAGTCCAACTCGCACTTGGCCGGTTTTTATATATATATATTGATTTATCTATTTACTTTTACTTCAACGACTTATTAGTGGTTGTACTTAATAACAATTAGGTATATAATTTGGTTTTAATAGGTTTTTATATTTTATCTATTTGATAGATTCTTTTATATTTTGTCAATGTGAGAACTTTGTAGGCCTTGTAGACTGTAGATTTGGTGACCATTTTTTATTTTATTAAGTACAGACGCCAGCACATGAAGCTACCCGAAACTGTAAAATTTTCCCAATAAATTTTGAACCTTATGCTTTAGCGATAAAGTTGAATATCTATTAAAGAAATTTGACAGATTGTAGTAGCTTGACGTGCTGGCGTCTGTACTTACCTGCTACTTGTTGACAGGCCTACGCTGTCTTTCCATACCTAATACTGTAATTTGAAAACATTGTAAAAGCCAATTATTTTTAAGAGTAACCTTACAGTTTCTTGCCGGTTCTTCTCCTCAGGAAACGATCAATTGGAACCGTGCACCTAGCTCCTGACGTTTCTGAAGTACCCATGCAGGTTTAGGTAAAAAATATTTAGATTTTGATTTGATTTTATATAGGTATATGTAGGTCTGTGTGTGACTTAAAGAATAGCACCACCCCATACTTCCCGTGGGTGTCGTAAAAGGCGACTAAGGGTCGTACCGGAGAATGGGCAGCAGCGTTCTCTATGCATTCCACCACCATACTATACTGCGATCGCCAACCCGCCTGCCAAGCGTGGCGATTATGGCAAACCCCCCCTTTTGGGGGAGGCCTATGTCCAGCAGTGGACGTCTATCGGCTGAAACGACGACGATATGTATGTCTGTGTGGTGCCGGACTTAAAGAATACCACCACCTCTTACTTCCCGTGGGTGTCGTAAAAGGCGACTAAGGATCGTACCGGAGAATGGGCAGCAGCGTTCTCTATGTATTCCACCACCATACCATACTGCGATCGCCAACCCGCCTGCCAAGCGTGGCGATTATGGCAAACCCTCCCAAAATTGGGGGAGGCCTGTGTCCAGCAGTGGACGTCTTTCGGCTGAAATGATGATGAAATGATGAGGTATAGGTACCCACTAAAGGTCATAGCACACTTATCAAATCGGAAAGGGATCAGCACCGTATCGCCTTTAGCCTCGCCGTCAAAGTGGATCAGAAGCTCCGATACGTCGACTCGGCTACGGCTAGGCGACGCCGCGCTTACGGCTCACCGGCCGCTGGTTGATGGTGCAGCAAGCTGGCCGGAGGGGTGAGAGGGGCGAGGGTGGACGAAGAGCCGTAAGCGCGGGTACACCGAGCCGTAACGCACCGCACCGCGGTTCGTAAGCTTGTCCCGAGGCGAGGCGATTACGTTGAGATTCCGATGAGTGTGCGATGCAGTAGGGAGTTTCATACAAAGAATACTGAACGGCTCGAGTTGATACGGTGAGGATCCCATTCAGATTTGATACAAAAGTGACATAGTTACAGTTTTAGGTAATATTGTGAATTCGTCACTTACAGAAATGCAATGGTATATGGGCTAGCTGACGTATAGCAAATTAAAGTTATAATTTAATTGTCTCGTAATGTTAATTACCCACTTCGCATACCTACTATTGTATAGAATCAAGTTTTTCTAACTGAACACATATACGGATAATATTATGAATCATAATGGACAGTTAACTATTAAGTTAATCGTATCAAATCCCATTGGTGAAGGATTTATCAGTTATTTTTTTTGTCTGTGCTAAAATACCAATCAAATTGCTCTTTGATTATACCTACGTAGTGCAGCGAAAAATAGAAAAACACCGACTGTTTTCGCCATATTATGATTCATAATGTTATCCTTTTATGATTCTGCCAAAGTAGACTTTTTAGGCCCCCAGAGCTGCTGGAAAGTTTGTTGCGCCACTTCTTCATCCCAGCGAAAGCACTAAAAACTTAGTTAGGAACTTAGTTAGGACTTAGTTAGTGAAGGGCGGGTTTTTTGGGGACTGTCTTATGTAAAGTTCGAAAAGTGCTGATTCTCAGCCTAATTTGAATAGATGATTTTTAATTTTGCACAGCATTAGCAGTGCTCAATGATTAAAGGAAGTCTAAGACAGATAGGTACAGCCGGTCGATTCTGTAAAAATCTCACCGTGAAAATCTGGGTCACTCCCGTTTGGGAACGCTTCCGTTTGGTACACATACTTACCTATTATAGCGGTGTATCGCATGCACCAGGTACAGTCAGTATGTTAAGTATAATTTTTAAGGAATGTTAATATTTTCCTATATATGTATGTTAATGTTTTCCTCCAGGTTCGCTTCGAAAATGCCATCCTGTATATAAAAGACAGAACTATTTATAACTCAAGAGCGGCTGAACCGATTTGGCTGAAAATTGGTTGGGAGGTAGATTAGAACCAGGAGACGTACATATGATACTTTTTTTTTTAGGTAGTAGTAGAATAGGAGTAGTAAATTACGCATTTTGAACTAATAGGTAGCTACGTACTTAATCTTTCGTACGTACTTAATCTGCAATTATTTCGTTAGAATGTTTTACCTGTGATTCTTAAAAATATTGTCATTTGTATTCAATGCAGTACTTAGTCATTAATATGGTAGTTAAATAGAAAATAAAATTAATATGAAATAAATTCGGCACGCCAGAACTTTTTACTCGGACTATACTTTAAGGTGTGTGATATGTAGCGTTACCAAACGGGAGTGACCTACTTAGGTGATGCGAGTTTGTTTTTGCTAGGAATTGACAGCTCACTCCACGCTCACTTCACCTAAGTTTTCACGGTGAGATGGTTACAGAATCGCACTGCTGTTTGTGTTGTGCTTTGGTTCATAGTGGCTGTCGTTCCGCCATCATTATCAATAGGTAAGTTTTAAAGTGATTAGATTAATCATTATCAACAGGTAAGTTGTCTGTGTGGTGCCAGACTTAAAGAATAACACCACCCCATACTTCCCGTGGGTGCCGTAAAAGGCGACTAAGGGTGGTACCGGAGAATGGGCAGCAGCGTTCTCTATGCATTCCACCACCATACCATACTGCGATCGTCAATCCACCTGCCAAGCGTGGCGATTATGGCAAACCCCCCCTTTTGGGGGAGGCCTATGTCCAGCAGTGGACGTCTTTCGGCTTGTTTCAAATATGTAGCGTTACCAAACGGGAGTGACCTACTTAGTGAGTGACCTACTTAGATGATGCGAGTTTGTTTTTTCTAGGAATTGACAGCTCACTCCACTTCACCTAAGTTTTCACGGTGAGATGGTTACAGAATCGTACTGCTGTTTGTGTTGTGCTTTGGTTCATAGTGGCTATCGTTCCGCCATCATTATCAATAGGTAAGTTCCAAAGTGATTAGATTAATCATTATCAATAGGTAAGTTGTCTGTGTGGTGCCGGACTTAAAGAATAACACCACCCCATACTTCCCGTGGGTGTCGTAAAAGGCGACTAAGGGTCGTACCGGAGAATGGGCAGCAGCGTTCTCTATGCATTCCACCACCATACCATACTGCGATCGCCAACCCGCCTGCCAAGCGTGGCGATTATGGCAAACCCCCCCTTTTGGGGGAGGCCTATGTCCAGCAGTGGACGTCTTTCGGCTTGTTTCAAATATGTAGCGTTACCAAACGGGAGCGTTACCAGACGGGAGTGACCTACTTAGTGAGTGACCTACTTAGGTGATGCGAGTTTGTTTTTGCTAGGAATTGACACTATTTGACAGCTCACTCCACGCTCACTTCACCTAAGTTTTCATGGTGAGATGGTTACAGAATCGTACTGCTGTTTGTGTTGTGCTTTGGTTCATAGTGGCTATCGTTCCGCCATCATTATCAATAGGTAAGTTTCAAAGAATTAAGTAGTAAGACGGGGCACATGTAAGTATAAACTGGGTCATATTAAATTAACTAGCGGCATCTCTAACCACGTCTGCAGAGATGCGCTATAATATGTTTATGATGACACGAAACACGATAAAATAAAGAGATTTTTTTTTTAGGGGTCAAAGACCGCTAGGACTTACGAATATTGTTACTTGAAGTATGAGTTGATAAAATGTGTTTTAATGTGTTTAGAGATGGATACAATGAATACACTAACTGAGATAGATGACCTCACAAAAAAAGTCATCATATTAATTTCTTTTTTATTTCCCATTCCGTCTGCAGAGTTATTAGAACGAAGTGAATCCTCATAAGACCATTTCAGAGATCAATCTATATGGTCTACATAATATGATCTGACCAATATTATGTCTGGACTTTAAAAGAGACTGTGACCTCTGAGTTTGTTTCAGCCTGTCTTCTCAGAAGGTAGTCAGATTGGAAACGCTGACCTCATCTAGCTTTTTTTTTTTTTTTAATAATATGACGTGTAAAAGTGATTCCAATATCCTATTAGGTAATACAAAATAAAGAATTGTATTTAATTTCATTGTCCGATTCGGTCTATCTCTTATTAGCCGAAAGAGTAAAAGCGAAAGGAACTTCAACACGACACCGCACGACTGTTTTGGTTATACTGTAAGTATGTACTCGACTAACTCTAAAACCTATTGTTAGTAATTTTCATAATTTAACGAGATATTTTTAATAAGATATTATATTATATATTATTAAATATTAAAACTTACCTCTGACGTAGTAAGTAAATACTTTACTCGATACAAACCTACGCTGCTATAATTACCTAATACATTCGATGCAAAAAAAAAAAAATACTCAATATTGTGGGTGTTTCTCATAATGGGTAAAAAAACCATGGGTATTCAGAGGTAGAATACCGCATCCAATACTTCGGTAATCTTTGTTCATCATGCCCTTGCCCCGCCCACTGTTTGCCCTTCCATAACTCACCATCAATTGACTAAAAATTTGGGCGGAATTGCTGTATTTTTTTAATTATTATAACAGCGTTGAAGTTGTTTTCAATACAAATAAGTACGGACTATCGAGGAGTAAGTGTCGTATATCTACGAATGAAATAATTTAAGAGAAACGAAAAAGAATTAAAGAAATATCTAGAAATTAAGATAGTTTAGTGCAAAAAGAGACTTCTGGTTTTTAAAGGGTTAAGAAAAAGAAAGAAGAGATATCTAATATTTTATATGGGTGTCGCACAGGAAATACAAATTACAATAAAAATAATGAACATTAAACTACGACTAACAGAATAATAAAAAAAAAACACCCATGGGAGGGCAAAAAAGCTGAATAAACTTGCTGTTAGGTTATTATAGATGGGCCTGCGGGCGGAGAGTAATGGGTAGCTCACCGCCCGATCAGGACCAGGCCCGTGCCGGACGGCGCGTACGTGTTCCACGCGCGCCTCAAAGAGATGTCAGCATCGAGGAGGGGCCCCTTAGGGCCGAAGCCTGCCGGGTCAGCGGGATTGTCCGAAAGGGTTACCGCTGGCCCGGAACATAAAGGGCTAAGGAAGGAACACGGGTGGGTTTTAGTCAGTAAGAGTCTGACACTCCCTTCCGCTCCACCCAGAGCGGGAGGAGTCATTTGATGATTTCCCATCCACAAAAAAAAAAAAAAAAAAAAAAAAAAGGTTATTATAGATATGCGTATACGCTAATACAGGATAGCAGGGTATAATTTAAATGACATTACAACCTGGGGGCCTAAAAACGTCCACCACCAACCATAATCATTATGAGGTATATTTATCTGGGAATGAAGGGCTGCGTGGCTAATAATACGAGTAACAAGAAATTCATTTATTTCAGCTATCACCCATTACCACACGAAACATAATATATAAATTCAATTATATAAAATCAGATAAAAACCAAATTAGAGCAAATCAAATCAAATGAAATCAAAATAAATCAAATTATTTTAAACAAAAGAAATCAATTTAATTTATTTACAGCCCACTCCCTCTCGAGGAGAGGACGCCGTGTCCCAGCTTTGGGAACATTTTAAGGTGGTTTATAAGTTGTACGTATCACTAAGCAAACTTGTTGACGGTACACTTTTTACTACGGCGCGGTTTCCTTTGCCGTGTGTAGGGTCGGTTTCGGTTGTCATTGTTCTATGGATCAATATGGAAGCTTGTCGACCGACACGTATTTTCTACGGCGCGGTTTATACGCCGTACCGTAAAGAAACCGTGCCGTGTACCCGCGTATGCGTGTGCGTGCGGGCCTTGTCGTCTTTTTCCCGTCATCCACCCTGGCCAAGGTGACAAACGTGTCGAGAGCTGAATGGGTTAAAAATGTCATATCGTAAGCGACACCTCACCTAAAAATTAGAATAACCCTGTTATTCTAATTTGCGATATCACTGTTATTCTAATTTTTAGGTGAGGTGACGCTTGTGATATGATATTTTTAACCCTCCTCCTCCTCTAGACATGTTTCTCACGTTGGCCGTGGTGGGATATTTCGAGCTCCAAAGCACTAAAACCAGTCAAACAAACCCAAACTCGAACGGTTTATTTACTAGTAGTCACTGAAGAGTTTCACTGCCCACCTCATGACTCCATCATCAGAGCCTCGACACCAAGTGCTTTATAACGTTATTTTTAGTTTATGCGAAACCTGAATTTAGTTTGTTCAGAATAAGTAACTGTATCGATTCCAATAATTTTTACCCCATGTTATATTTTGTCCCAAAAATATTTAAAAAAGGTTAAAAGTTGAACACCGAGCGACACAACGTAGGTTATCCAATCTTCGCGGTTAGGTACCTAGGTACTATTATCAATGAGCGCAAGACGGCGCGGCGCGAGCGGCACGGGTGAGCATGTTTTTGTATTGACAAACAGGTAACTTAACAAGCTCATAACTTTGTGATTTTTCATGATACAGTTTTGAAGTTTTGTACATAGATTCTTTACATAAAAATACTAGACACGTGTTTCGTATAAAAAATAATGTTATGGTAATAATATGGTAATAATGGTATCCTAAAAATAATGTTGTATATTGGACTCATTAAAACGAATAGTATGACCCCAAACTCCCTTTACTACTACTTCACTAGTAGTCACTGACGAAGTCCACTATCTACCTCCTGGCTCCATCATCAGACCCTCGTTATCAAGCCCATTTTATTAGACTCGTCAAAACGAATCATATGAGCCTAAACTCGATTAGTTTACTAGTAGCCATTGAAGAGTATATCCACCACCTTCATTATCAGATCAAATATCAAATTATAGTATACTCATCCGAACTAGTGTCATTTCGACACTACAATTAGAAGTAGGTGAAAATTGACTTCCAAGTATTGATTACAATGTGTGTTAGTCACTCTTCTCAGTATGGACACTTTTTCACAGTAGCGGTCAGAACTCCAATGCCAGCATTACAAAACTATCACATAGTAACTCGTCGCACTTGAGACCTTCTTCTATTAAGGCACTTCTCACACACATACACACCCGTATATTGCACTCTTTCATCACGTACGAAACAGAAGCGGTATATGATCATCATCATAGGCCTGCCGCGGCACGCAGTCTTTTTCTAACTATGATAATGAGAAAAAGACAGCAAATATTTTAAACTAATCTCATAAAAGTTGAGGGTAGATTTGAAACAAAATTAATATTCTGACTGTAGTTATAATGCTATAAAGTTGTTGGTTGGTGAACTTAGTTGCGAGCGTTTGTGTTATTGATATTAGAAATGTTGAGTTTGAAGATTTTTACTGAAAATTCAAGCAAATATAAATATTGAAGCCAGGGCGAATATTGTAGCCTTGCAAAACAATGGGTTTAATATATCTGAAATATCCAATGAAACCGGATTTTGTGTAAGTTATTTTGTTATTATTGATTTTATTTGTTCTCATAAATTACGCTTCAAAATGTGTATTAAGGATTTCTTTTTTTTTAGAGAGATTCTGTGAGACGTTGGGTGAGGAGATTTGAGGAAGAGGGAGTTCTTAAGAGCCGTGTAAGAAGTGGTAGGCCGCCACTTATTAACCAGTGTCAGCGAAGCTTTATAACCATAAAGCTTCGCTTTGGTGAGTATGAAACGAATGGTTTCATACCTACAAGACGATTTGCCGATGAATTTGATGCGTCATTGCGCACTGTTCGCCGTGCACTGTACGCCGAAGGCCTTCATCATCGAACACCAGCGAAAAAACCGTTTTTAACGCAAAGGCATAAGGAGAAACGGTTGCGTTTTGCTCGCGAATATTTAGACTTTGATCGGGAGACGACTGTATTTACTGACGAGAAGACTTTCAAATCGTGTCAAAAAGGAAAGCTTCATTTGTCGCGCGGAGCCAATACACGTTGGTCTGACAGTAATATTATAAATAATACGGAGTCAGGAAGAATTAGTGTGAATATGTGGGGTGGATTAGTGCTCATGGGCGGGTGAGTTGGCATTTATACCGACGTGGGCCAACAGCTCTACGTCGAGGTTTTGAGCGATATAATGCTACCTACTGTTCGAAATGTTTATCCAGTGGACGAAATTGGTGAATTTTTTTGTGGTTCAAGATAATTGTCCGATACATCGTGCCAGTATTGTTCGTGAGTGGTTTACTGAGCATTCGGATGTTAAAGTTATTCCGCGCGATCCCCTGATTTCAACCCTATAGAAAATGTATGGGGTTTAATGGTGCAAAGATGGGAAGCGCGAGACGAAAGATGTCTCGAACAGCTCAAGTCTCATTGCATGGAGTTGTGGGATGGTTTACGTGGCACAGATATTTGCAGTAATATTGTGGTCTCCATGCGTCGACGTCTTCTTGACTGCATTGATAATAACGGAGGTCACACTAAATATTAATAAAAAAAAATACTATCAGGGGAATTCAGGGGATACACTGGCCATAATATAATAGTAATAAGTGAATGATTGTAAGATTGAGGTTTAGTTTCAATCTTCTTTTCCTTGAGAAAATGAATAAATTAAGCTGTAACCGCAATAAACCAAAAACATCCTATTTTAGTATCAACCAAAAATTATTTATGAACAAATTAGGTATTTTATGTATCTCAAAGTTTGGAATAAGTATGTTTATGTTATAAAGGTTGTTATTAACATCAATAAATGTTCCTATGAAAAAGTGTTTTTTTTTTCATTAAATTGCTTAAGTATTATACTTTTTTTTTACCCTCTATACCCTTTTGTCATTGTATTTACGAAACTCAATAAATAATTGAACTCTGACACAAAAACGAAAAGAACAAAAAGAGTCGAAAGCGCGCACTGAGGTTCGAACCTTCTCCACTTCACGCAGCCACCCACTCGTGCGAACCTGCCATCGCTGCCTATAATTTTCATTTCGAATTTTAGCATTGCTTTTAAATAGGCGCTGTGGTTGATAATTTATAATTATGATAGGTATCTTTATTTAGTGTTGACCACACATGCATCTGACCAACCAACATCGCGCTTTCGTAGTTATACTGTGTGCGCGTTACTATCTACATTAAAGCATCACACAAACAGAGATAGACGCAGATCTAGCGTGCAGGCCAAAATGACCATACTACCACCACCACCACTTTATAGTCTCCCCAGAGACGTGCCCTAACAGGCGTTGCACTGAGGGGGTTCCGGATTGGTCTATTAAGAGGTAACGGGCCCCCCTCCATGTGCTGATGGTGATCACCGGGGCGGTTTTAGTGAGGTAAGAATCCCACACTACCTGGTCTTTTTCCCCAAAGTCCAGGTGCCTTTTGAACGTTTCCCCCGAAAAAAAAAAAAAAAAAAGGCCAAAATGACCATGCTGGTGGCAGTCCACTTATGACCGTTGATTGTACAGTCACGAGCACTAATATGTCAACACTTGTCAACTTTCAATTGCGTTTTTTTTTTTGTGTAATAACGAATGCAACGTTGAAATACGACACTTTACACAAACCTATGGGTTCGAAAATACGTTGTTCGTAATAACATAAAATTTTATTCAAAACTAAAGGAGTAAATCGTCTTTGAATAAAGCCAAGTGTATACATACTTATGCTCGTGACAACAAATCTAGCGATTTAAATCTTTGGGCAGCAGGGTTTGAGGTGTCAAATACACTCTCGGTGTTCACCGATGTTGGCTCTCGTTGTTGGTGGTGTTTGAACACACCAACTTACTTTCATACGAGTAGATAACGGACGCTATGCGGTCACCGCTCTTCTAGGAAACAGTAGCTGCGACTTTGATTTTGAGGAGATATTGTTGCATAACTGCCCGTGGCTAAATAATAACAGCCGCACAGGTCGAAAAATCAGGTTAAGCTACGCTTGCTGCGGTTGGTCTGTGAATGGGTGACCATCTTTGCATACCGTGACCCCTCCGTGCCCCGGAAAGCTCGTTAAGCCCTTGGTCCCGGCTGTCATTCGTGGATATCTTTGACAGTCGTTACGGGTAATCAGAAGCCCGAAAGACTGACAACCAGTCTTATCAAGGGGTATCGTATTACCCAGTAATTGGGTTGTGGAGATCAGATAGGCAGTCTCTCCATGTAAAATACTGGTATTCAGACTGGAAACCGACCACAACATGGTTAGGAAAAGGCTAGGCAGATTATTACATCATTAGGACCTTACCTATGAAATTGCCGATTCTTCATACTGGTTATTGTAAAGATCTACTCGTATATCTTTCGTTCTATTTAGGGCTGATTTTTCTAACGCTAGATAATTTTATCAGAGGAATAAATTTGAATTTTTGACAGAACTTCCATACAAAACCTATCAGACGTCAATTTTATTCCATGAATAAAAATAATCTGTCGATTGAAAAATCAGCCCTTAGAATTCCAAAATCAAATTAATTTTATAATATAGCATGACATTTTGTTTTTCAAAATCAGTTGTTCATTCATTTGTTGACCAAAACCATTAGATTTTTTTAAATCGCTGATTCTGTAACCACTTATTAATTAGTTGTAGAAAGAGAAAAAAGAGGTGATACAAGAGAGCAATACGAAAGAGAATCAAATTAGTCGAGATAGCCCCTACAAGCTGAAGTGTTATTAGCCGTTGAACAGATGACCGTTGGAAAAAACTTGTTCTTGAGTGCTTCTTGTTCTGCGAATGCAAACGTGAGGTAGGTCACCCTCAGGCTAGGTGAAGCGACGACTTTCGCAGGGTGTCTAGATTTCACCTAGCCGAGGATCGAGTAACATGGAGTGCTCAAATTACTTCAAGTAGCTCACTAACCGCCGACCTTTCTATTTAGTTGGATTATTGAATGACATAACATCTTTAGCACAGGCGATAGCTCTACATTTTGAGCATATATGAAAATCATATTTTTTCTCTTCTTATTACTGAGAAAGAAAAAAACAAAACGTACGGAGTGAAGTTAGATTGAGAACACGATCTAAAAGAGAAATTTCTTGTTCTCAATGTGCCAAATCGTACGAGTCAGCTATAGAATAAATAATAGATATTCGACGATTCGCACTTTTCGGGCGAGTAAATTCTTGCGAATCAACTAACAAGCCATTAATCGTGGTTAATTTTGAACACTTTACACATAAATCTGGAGATAATAAGGTAGATTAAAGTAATCTCTCGTCTGTGTGGTGCCGGACTTAAAGAATTGCACCACCCCTTACTTCCCGTGGGTGTCGTAAAAGGCGACTAAGGGTCTTACCGGAGAATGGGCAGCAGCGTTCTCTATTTATTCCACCATCATACCATACTGCGATCGCCAACCCGCCTGCCAAGCGTGACGATTATGGCAAACCCCCCCCCAAAATTGGGGGAGGCCTATGTCCAGCAGTGGACGTCTATCGGCTGAAACGACGAAAGTAATCTCTGGAACCCGTTAGAATCCAGTTTATTAGTCGACTATTTTGATTATACCTACTTAATCTGTGCCGAACGCATAATTTCACCTCCATTTCGTATCGCTTCTTATTACCTGCTAACTAGCGTTTATAAATAAAGACAAGTTAATCATTGATTAATAGCTTACTCTTGAGTTAGCTAAACACTGACTAATCAGTTCAGAGATTTTTGTAAATAAGACGGAACCCCAATTTTCACATTAAGGAAAGTCTACAGCGGAAACTTCCGCCCCCCTAATTTGAAAACAATAGTGTTTATTAATAACAGCCCTTTTCGTCACGTAGCAACACGTGACCAGCCTTACTTCGTTGCGAAATTTCTTGTTCTTTACTTATCTGTACGGTTTCCCAACAACGTGGCAAATTAATTTAAAAAAAAATAGCCAGTCATGGTGACGATAGCTGAAGTGAAATCTTTTATTTTTAACTAGCAGAGTCCACGACTTCGTTAGCGTGCCTGTCGTGAAAAGGGTTTTAATTTTTTTGCGCGGATCCCTAATTCTTTTTAAATATATATATTTTTTTTTATAAAATTCGAAATCCGTCCATCCGTTTCGGAAATTAATAATAATAATAATAAGGAAGGAAGAAAGGAAGTATTCCAGTAAGATGCTGGTAGGGATCTTCCGGGATTGTCCTGATAGCCGTGGAATACCTCTCCACTCCTCATAAGCACCTCAGGACTTGTTGCCCCTTGTTGCTACGTCACTATGTGCTAGCGACCGTTTCCGGGGGCCCATTATTGAGTGTGCAAGTCACCCCCTGCCATTTTATCCGTGTAAATATAAAACATTGATCAGGCAGGGGTCATAGTTATTCCCTAGTTCTTGGTAACCAGTCCACTTTAGCCACCCAAACCCATAGTCCAACTTTTTATATTTCCATATCCTGCAATAGTCTTACACCAACCGGTGGGTGCACTTGCATAGCGCATACAGGGATAATCGTCGGTTGGTGCCGCATTTAATTAAAATTTCCTAAGGGGCCTCTGCGAGTTGGCTTCGGCCCCTCGTACGCCTTCTAAAGGACCGGGACCCCAAGGTTCCGAGATATATAAATTCAAAAAAAAAATAAAAAAAAATATTTATTCAGATCACAGAATCCAATTTATTAGTAATTACATACACATCTTAAACACTAATGTTAGCACTTTCATTTGGAAAATTTTGGTAATAATTACTAATAATGTCAAAACAATCAATAATAATGTCAAAATCACTAATAGGAATGTCAAAATCACCATTAATAAAGTCATAATCACCATTAATAAAGTCAAAATCACCATTAATTATATCAAATTCATTACTAATACAATAATCAAATATAATACAACACCAACAATCAAAAACGCAATAGGTACAAGAACAGCATTATAATGTTATTTCAAGGCACGATTTGAAGGTAATACTTGTGTGCTGGTCCAGTGCCTGAGTATTAGTCCTTCCGCCCTATCGGCCACAGTGACCAAGAGGCTGTTGGTGCTGCCCCGCACCCGCCGCATCAGAGAGGCAACACGCTTTCGTATGATTGCATAAAAGTCGTCTACACGTGCCTCTGCGGACATCCCTCCCAAGTAACATTTTAGGTTTTAGAAAGGTTTTGAAAAGGTTCTAGAACCTTTGTATGGACATCTGCTCGTAAGTATTAATAGACTTAATAACGTTATATTAACCTTGTAATAACCTCCTGAGTGCAAAAAGGGCCCACGTTTTAGAACCTTTCTGGGAGCTACAGCAAAACCTAAAGCTCAAATCCAGAACCTTTCGAACTACTTACACAGAACCCAAATATAACCTTCACAACCTTAATTTAACTTTAATATAACCTTGTAAGGCAGCTTTTAAGTTCTAAATTAGTCATGGATGTAACTCAATGACAACTTAAAACCTTTTTGATGGACATGAATAAATGCCTTTCCAGGACCCTCAGGTTTTAAAATGTTTCTGTGTAAGATTTTTTCTACACAGAAACACCAATCGTGGATTTAAATACTTATTTATAACGGCGCCATTCCCTGTCATTATACCAAGTTTCAAAATGGCTAGATGTAAGTCTTATAATCATAAAAAGTAATAAATAGCTTGCTGAACTCAGGGAAAATCAAAAAAATAGTGCGACTGGCACTTTATCGTGACACTTTATGATAATAGTGCTGTATACGAGACGGGCCTTCCGAAAGTAAAAAATTTAGAAGATATTTTAATGAAATAAGAATTATAAAATTAGGTGGTTGGTAGTAAGTTGCATTAGAAATGAAACTTCTATTCATATAAAAATAATATGTTTTAAATCACATAGCACACGTTACTTAATTTTGCCTTATTGACTTAAAATATTGCTTTTGGCTTAGATTTTTTTTTTTTCAGTGAAGAAAATGGCTGGCGTTAGGAAATGACTAGAAAGCATTACAATTAACCTTTTCAGAACTGTAACAGCTAAAAGCTCTTATTGTTTACGAAAATAAGAGCTAAAGGTAATCTCGCGGAGCTACTTAAAACGACAAGGCTGTTTTCGCAGCTTTAAGTGTCCTTCAAGACTTGCGAGTCGCGAAAAAAACCTCTACGCACAAGTATTTGCTGTAGGAGGACGTGCGTTCGACGGTTCGACAAGAGTGCTGGAACTTCCACTCCGATTTTTTGATAACACTCTGTGTCGGTTCACTTTGCAAGACAACGTAATGCTTTGAAGTCGCGGACACCACTAACATTTTTAGAGGATGCCTCGATCTGTTGCTTTAAAATATTCTTGTACGACTTTAAGCATGCCTTCAGCTCTTAAAAATAGCTTATTGGTTTAGGTTTTCACCACACAGTCCTAATTTGTTTACCTAGATAACTCTAATACAGCCTAAAAGTTTAAAGTAGGTTTTAGAAATTACTAATAAGCGATTTCAACATTCCATAACTTTATGGTTATATCAAAGTTAAAAATTAAACCTTTAGATCTCACTTTAGAATAATGCTAGCATTTCCAGAACTTAATCAGGAGTCTACGACAACTATAAGATCCTAGGACTATATGCTCTTGAAACACAAGTCAAAATAACGTTAATTTAAACTCTTGTCATCGGCTCCAAGGTTGTAATAATAAACAATTAGTTTTAGGACTTATTAATCATTCTCAAGTACTTAATATGACCAGATAGCAAAGCATTAACCTTTTTACGACCCTTATAAAACCTAAAGGCATTTTTTAAAACCTAGGCCCGAATTAAATGTTACTTGCTGATGCGCTACAGTGTCGTGGCAACCCCAACAGCGCCCTGTATGCGTTGTTGTACTGGACACGTAAGGCGCTGTAAGCCCTCTGCGTGTAGTCGACCCACAGGCTGCAGGTGTAAAAAGATTGGCAGTATGCCCTAAACAGAGTAGTTTGTACACCCCTCGAGCACTTTGCAAACCTACGGATCAACATATTGCTTCTGACTGATAGCGCCCTACGCTCCCTCTCCATGTCAACATTATCCGTCTGCGTTGCAGTGACCCAATGTTCCAGATATTTAAAAGCTTGTACCTATTGTAACGCAGTCCCACCGAGTGTGACAGGCGGCACTACACTATAGTCCCTCGTGCCTGCCTTGAACAGCAGACACTCGCTCTTTTTTGCGTTATATCTGAGGCCCTGGGCCTCCGCATATCGCTCACAAACAGATATGAGTTTCCTGAGGGCGCTGATGTATGGGGCCAGCAGCACCATGTCATCAGCGTAACTTATGTTATTGACGAGTGTCCCGTCAATAGAACAGCCTACCATAGTCCCGCTGAGCTCACGAATCAGCCGATCCACGTACAAACAGAAGAGTTTCGGCGAAGTCAGACCTCCCTGTCTGACCCCGCACTCCAGCCCATACGGATCGGATAGCGAGCCTGCCCATTTCACCACATTAGACTGATGACCGTACCAATATCTGAACAACTCAATTATCTCACCCGGAAGTGTTGTATCCTCATAAAGCTTCTTCCATAAAACGCCATAGGACACCAGATCGAAAGCTTTTGAAAGATCAAGAAAACAGGCGTACACGGGGGTTCTTCTGTCCGTGTAGTATCTGACAGTGTGCTTGAGACAAAGAACAGCATGCTCTGTTGAAAGACCAGCTCTGAAGACAAATTGAGCGTCGTGAAGCGACAGATGTTTATTTAACTGCTTGTCAAGCACACTGTCCAAGACCTTGGCAATAATCGTAGCCAACGATATGGGCCCATAGTTATTTATGTCAGACGCGTCTCCAGTTCGATTTTTTATAATCGGCACAAGTAAAGTTTTCATTAGATCTTCAGGCAGATACGTATGTGAGAAGCAGAAGTTGAAAAACATTGCCAGCTCTTTGGACATGTGCACACCTGCATTTTGTAAATGCTCTATGCTGAGAGAATCGTGCCCAGGTGATTTACCACGCTTCATGCTTTTCAACACCGCAGCTATTTCTTTAGCCCTAACCCTCACTAGTGACTCCGTTGTTGGCTCCGTTACCGTCAATGACTCTCCCATTGACCCTAGAGGGGACTCCATTGCAAAGTGATTTTTAAAGAGATTGGCTATTGAGGCAGACTCACTAACACCCTCCACACTAGCAGGAAGGCGCGACTTGCTATTCAGTTTGTTGGTGTGCTTCCAAAACTTACTAAAATCCTTCTCGCTGTGACACGATGCTATAGTATTCATTCTTATTTGTTCTCTATTTTCCTGACACCACTTTAGTTTTCTCTTAAAAACCTGTTTTGTCTCTCTCATGGTAGCGTACACAGAACCTACTTTCGGTTCACCACACAACACCCAATTCTGAAACGCAAGCCCGAGTGCGCTTGGCGAACATGCTTGTTCCTAACAATCACTGGTTTCCTTTTGTTTTGATCCGGCCAACAGTAACATGCCGCTTCGCTTAATATATCAACAATGTCAAAGTACATTCTATCAATAATAGATCTATGTTCTACATTAGTACACAATTTATCACTACATGTTATAAATTCAGAAGGAAAATCAACCAGTCTTAGTCTCGTCGTAAATAAATTCTTATATAAGTAAATTTGTTGCAAGTCTCTTCCTCCCCACATAACCTTATTGCGTTTACTAAGAAAGCTGTTGGATTTAATTCTAAGGACATTCAAGTTACTTGTTATTTCTAACGGTAAATGGTCAGACCAATAAACGTTGTGCAATATATTCGCATCGACCACAGACCTCCACGCCGCTTCAGATACTACACAGTGATCTAACCAACTCTGAGAACCATAAATGTCACTTACGTACGTATACGAGTCCGAAGATAATATCTCAATATCTGCACAACGCCATTGCTGCTCAACGCAAAAGTCCAGAAGTTCAACTCCAAACCGCCCGCTAGGCTGAGCATTATAGTCACCCAATATAAACACAGAATCTACACTACATTCCTCAACAATAGCCGCGATCTCACCCAAACATTCCGTGAACTCGGCATGGTTTTCGGTCGAGTCTGTCGGCATGTAAACTGAGAACACTAATACCGAACATAATAACGTCACTTTTATCGCTGTTATACGTGCACTTGTGCACTGTATAACAGATAACGCTTGAAAAGTATTTTTCCGCCACAGTAAGGCCACACCTCCGTACGGTCTTCCGATTAATCTTAACGATCACAAAATTAAAAAAAAATAATGTTATAAGTAGGTACCATAAATACTTTCATAATAATGCATGTAGTAAAAAGCTGTTATTTTGATAATACAAACAGATACTCAAATTGTATTTATTTGTAGGTGCTGCGTTTTAATAAGGTAGAGACTCATATTACTTGTCCATTCGTTCTAACGAAGACTGTTAAACAGCATGAATTAGAAATTTGTGGATATATTTAATAGGCTGCAGAAAAGACCATCAAACTATTATCAACTGTCTCATACAAAACTTCAGTACCTACTCGACCCTAATTTATAAATAGAAATATTTTGTAGGTAAAACAATACTATACACAGCTGAGCTGTCAGTACCTGTGTACGTTACCTGGAAATTAACAATTTCCCTCTTTGACTGTTCAAGGAGGGAAAATGTAAAGCAGTTTTCAAATAACCTTCCCATAATATAGCGGTCGCATGATGTCACCTTTTTCGAACTATCATTTTAATAAAAATCTAGCAGACCTAACAAAATGTTATTCCGCCGTCGACGAGCAGGTGGTGGTGTCGAGGGCGGAGAGAAATACTCGTCGCTCGAGCTCAACGCAACTACCGAGGCCGGTGTCGTCACAGCGCTCACAGTGGGGCTACGTACCGGCGGCGGCGAGGCGGAGCTGACAGAATAGTCCGAAGGTAGGCAATAGTTTGTCTGTGTGGTGCCGGACTTAAAGAATTGCACCACCCCTTACTTCCCGTGGGTGTCGTAAAAGGCGACTAAGGGTCTTACCGGAGAATGGGCAGCAGCGTTCTCTATTTATTCCACCATCATACCATACTGCGATCGCCAACCCGCCTGCCAAGCGTGGCGATTATGGCAAACCCCCCCCAATATTGGGGGAGGCCTATGTCCAGCAGTGGACGTCTATCGGCTGAAACGTACGTACGTAGGCAATAGTTCACATAAAAGTCCCATCAAAAAAGAATGGTCAGTGTTTCCCGTATGTGAAAAATTTTCGGGAAACTTTTCCAATTTTTCTTTTCATAAGAAACTGATTCGGACTGTTACGAACATTTTAAAATAAAAATTGGCCAGTCTAGCCATTCTCAAGTGATGCATTAACCAACGAACTTTTAATTATTCAGATGTTGGCAATGTAATGCAATTTTTCCGTAATCGGAAAATTATTAAAGTGGAAGTAAAAATTAACCTCATGATGCTAAACATATTTATTCCTTGGCTGTACGTCGTTTCAGCCGATAGACGTCCACTGCTGGACATAGGCCTCCCCCAATTTTGGGAGGGTTTGCCATAATCGCCACGCTTGGCAGGCGGGTTGGCGATCGCAGTATGGTATGATGGTGGAATACATAGAGAACGCTGCTGCCCATTCTCCGGTACGACCCTTAGTCGCCTTTTACGACACCCACGGGAAGTAAGGGGTGGTGCTATTCTTTAAGTCCGGCGCCACACAGACATGACTGTACATGGTTGAATAATAATAAGATTGTACAGCAACCTACATAACAGCTGTTTTACACAATAACTATTTCCAGTGAGCCCCAATTTAGGCAATGTAGGGTTGTATCATGTTCACTTGTCGCACACGTACTCGTATATCTACGTCAAAAATGACGCTAACTATTGTCAAATATCACATACGGTGAAATTTTACTTCGGAATGCAATGAGCTTACTAAATCCAGTGTCGACCAAATACAATAGTTACGGCAGTATTAAAAAAAAAAATTTCGTCTCACATCGGGTGTGCATCTGCTCAAAATTGTAAAAAACACAATAGAAGAAAGTTTACATCATTGCCATAGCCGTGATTAATTGCCTCCCGACCGATTTCGCCCACGGTGGCCAATCTCAACAGAGATTAGCGTACCTATGCAGGAGATATCATAGTGCGCAAGTGCGTGCGTAAACACAGGTGCACTCTTTGTTCCTTTACTCCAAGTCCGATGGGACGACAATCCGCCACGACTTGACCAGGACAAACGAAATGTAGAGATTAGTCGCAGGACACACGGCTTTACGTGCTTACCGAGGCACGGGGGTATTAAACCGCCAACTTCCAAACTCCGGACTGTTACTAAGAAATTCCTAATGGAAAAATAACACTTTGTCCGACCTGGGAATTGAATCCAGGAGACGCTCAGCAGTCGCGCTTGCAACCACGATACCAACGAGGAAGTTACTACTATTACGACTATTTTAAAACAATAAATTGCCAAATTGGTCCCGCAGCAAGTACCAAATGAGACATGTTATAGACTCCTTTTGTTATCATAGATTTTATATTACTTGTCATTATGACTTACTATGTCTTGAATAGATTTACAATAAAATACAATTAATGTTTCTTTAATTAGCTTTATTTTATTGGCGACGAGGCAAATTGTGTTGTTCAGTAGGCAAACAACATGAATACTGAACATTTCGCGGCTTTCCTTACCGCGCAACAGGAACAACAGAAGGTAATAACATTCCTCCTACAACAACTCGTACAACAGCAACAACACCAGGGATGCCCCTCACCAAACAACAACATGACAAACGATCATGATAACGCAGCACCTTCTACATCGAAACAAAACATTGTACAACAGTTCAAGTGCGACAAGTTTAACCCTGCCACAACCACCGCAGAGAACTTTGTGGATCTGTTTGAAGCGAAATGTCGAATATGGGGTGAAGAGGCTGTTAATATTCAAAAAGACCTACTCGTAAACTGCATTACACCTGAAATATACCACGAGTTGAAGGTAGCATTAACTCCTGACTTTGACACAGCGACATACGACGATATAAAAATGAAATTATTAGATTTATACACAACAAAAAAAACGCGATACAAAGCCTTAATAGATTTTTGGAACTCTACGAGAGAAACCGGCGAAACTATGGAACGTTATTCTAATAGACTAAAGGAACTTTCAAAAGACTGCGGCTATGAAGGGACCTTGCTGGAGAGACAGCTCCGTGATCGGTTTGCAACCGGTTTGAACCATAGACAGCTGGAGGTAGATTTAAAACAAAGGTGGCCTGAACTACGCAAAGCCATAGAAGGGGGCAAAACGAGAGAGGTAACATTCGCAGAAATATTTGCAGTTGCCCAGTCACGCGAAATTGCAGAGAGCGACAATAATGGCGAAAGTAACAAACATAATGACTACGAGTATATTAACAGAATCAAACCGAAGAGACAAGACAAACGTTCAGATACTACGATTAACAATGAAACACCCAGGAAGTTGCGATCAAACCAATGCAAACGATGCGGAAAGCGTGACATACATGATTACGAGCACTGCACAGCTAAAAACCACCAATGTAAAGCATGTGGGATGATAGGACATTACGAAAGTGTATGTATCAAATCAGGCAGAGCATATTTGTTGTCACAACCCAGACACTTACAACGCAAAGACAAGAAGGACAAACATCACAAATTACAGAAGGTTAACAATCGAAGAGAAACATCAGAGGCCTCATCATCAACATCGTCACACACTGACTCCTCCGCGGAAGAAAGTGATAGCGAGCCCAACCCTGTCTACAGCATTAACAAGAAAACATCTCGATGCAAGAAAATTGACGTAACCATCAATGGTGCAAAATGCACAATGGACTGGGACCCTGGATCAATCTACTCAATAATTTCTACTAAAATGTGGAAAAAGATCGGAGCTCCGTCATTGTTGAAGGGACCGAAACTGCAAGCCTATTGCAATTTTAAACTGACACCGAAAGGTATAACAGACGTAACAGTTGAAGTAGACAACATATCAAAAATATTACCTGTGGTAGTCATGGACAAGGCAGATCCTATGCTTTTCGGCTTACAATGGAGCGAAATGTACCACATGACTTTTCCGAGGCCTGTGTACTCTATCAAACGTACCACCGACACATCACTGGATCTCGTACTAGCTACCTACACCGACCTATTTGACAATAAATTAGGGAAGGTAAACAATTATCAAGTAAACATACATATAAAACCTGGGAGTGAAGCAAAACATCTGCCGGCACGTCCCATCAAATTTAGCATACGCAAAAACATAGAAATAGAACTAGAGCGACTTCTGAGCGAAGGCATAATAACAGAAGTGGACCCCAACATAACACCTGTAGAGTGGGCCACACCCACAGTCAATGTTTTAAAACCAACTGGTCAAGTACGGATATGTGGCGACTACCGAACAACGATAAACCCGGTACTTATCAAGCATACCCATCCCGTGCCTCTTTTTGATCAATTAAGACAACGTCTGGCACGTGGGGACAAATACTCGAAAATTGACCTTAAGGATGCTTATCTGCAGTTTGAAATATCCCCTGAATCGAAAAAGTACCTAACAATATCAACCCACAAAAGATACTTTGTCTACAACAGAATGCCCTTTGGTATTGCAACAGCGCCTTCAATTTTCCAACATTTCCTTGACAAACTACTTAATGGTATACCAAACGTCGCTGTATTTTTTGATGATATTGCCATTACTGGGAAAAATGACAAAGAACACATACATACCCTCTCAAGGGTGTTCAACAAATTGAAACAAGCCGGTCTAAAAGTAAATCTTAAAAAATGCACTTTTTTACAACCAGAAATCGAATATTTAGGACACATTATTGACAAAAACGGAATACGACCAACAAAATCTAAAATAGAAGCAATTTCGAAGGCACCACCGCCAACAAATACCAAAGAACTCAGGGCGTTCTTAGGACTCATAAATTTCTACGAACGATTTATTCCACACCTACATAGTGAATGCGCTGATTTACATGAACTAACCGCCGAAAATGGCAATGGACTGATCATGAGAACAAAATATTTATTAAAACTAAGAAACTAATAGGAAGATCTAAATCGCTTGTGGCCTTTGACGAACATCGACCTCTTTTCCTCTCCTGTGACGCATCAGAGAAAGGAGTAGGCGCAGTGTTATACCACAAGGATAAAGATACCGAACTCCCTATTGCATTTGGCTCAAGAAAACTGAAACCAGCTGAAAGCAAGTATTCTGTTATAGACCGCGAGATTTGCAATATTCTATGGCATTCAAAAATTCGATCAGTATCTTAGAGGCACAAAATTCACACTTGTAACTGACCACAAACCACTTATTCACATATTGGGCCCGCAACGAAATCTTCCCAAAATTGCCAATAATAGACTTGTGAGGTGGGCACTCGTGATTGGAAATTATGATTATGACATCATTTATAGAAAAGGGGAATATAACATTATTGCTGATTACCTATCCAGAATGCCAAATAGCACTGAACAGCCAAATGACCCAGAGGTATCGATATGCAAAATCACTGAACTGATACAGCATAATAAAATGAACGACTTGGCCTTAAATGAAGAGCGTATCAGAGAAGAAACGAAAAACGATGTCTCACTGAAGCAAGTCCTGCAATTAATCAAAACCGACTGGTTTGACTGTTCACAGACTGATCTGAAACCGTTTATCAGAAAACGCAGTGAACTGTCTATAGAGAACAAGATCATCATGTGGCAAGGTAGGGTTGTTATACCGAGTAAATTAAGAAGTACAGTAATTATTTGCACATTGGCCATCCTGGAATTTCTGCAATGAGAGCTCTTGCGCGCTTCTATGTATGGTGGCCAACACTCGAAGAAGACATTGACAATTTTGTGAAAAAATTTCAAAAATGCCAGGAAAATAGACCCAACAACCCAGAATTTCCTGTTTACTCTTGGTCGATTCCAGAAAAGGTTTGGGAAAGAGTTCACGTTGACTTTGCCGGACCCTTTGAGGGCAAATATTGGCTAGTACTGGCAGATGCCTTATCAAAATGGATAGAAATTAAATCTATGGCAAAGATAACTACCCGAACATTATGCGAGAAGCTAGATGGTATTTTTACTACATTTGGATTGCCTCAAATTATTGTCTCCGACAATGGACCTCAATTTACATCCAAAGACTTTCGAGCGTATTGCAAGTTGAAGGGTATAGTGCACATGACATCTTCACCCTACCATCCAAGAACCAATGGATTGGCCGAACGACTTGTACGAACTTTTAAATCAAGAATGGCTGCAAGTGAAGCAGACGGATTCAACTCAAAACGGAGGCTTCAAAACTTTCTTTTTTCTTACCGTAACACACCGCATACTACCACGGGAAAGTCACCAGCCCAAATGATGTTCGGCAGACAGCTAAACTGCTTACTGGATAATGTGAGGCCAAATATGAGAAGGACGTTGCGCTATAAGAACATACAAGCTAATATTCAATCTGAACAAAAGACTCCGAATTTTCAGAATGGGGAAGCAGTGTACATCCGTACCAAGCTGGAAAATAAGTGGAAACCGCGGCGATCATTGAAGAAAGGAAACACAGATATTCTTATGTGGTTAGAACTCCAGAAGGAGTCCTGAAGCGCCGACACGCCGACCACATACGCCCCAGGGCGAGTGTAACTCAGTCACCAACCAACGAGCAAAACATTGAGATGGAACCATCGTCACCGGCTCACTCATCGACTTCCACACCACATGGAAGTTGCACCACCTTGTGCCAGTTCAACTCCAATCAGTCAACCTCCGATTGAAGCCGTTTCCTACTCACCGCGAACACTCGAGCAGACGCCGGTGTTGAGGCGTAGCAAGAGGACGGTACGCCCGCCGCATCGCCTTATAGAGCAAATGACCTAAGGCCGGGAGGAATGTTATAGACTCCTTTTGTTATCATAGATTTTATATTACTTGTCATTATGACTTACTATGTCTTGAATAGATTTACAATAAAATACAATTAATGTTTCTTTAATTAGCTTTATTTTAAGACACATTCCAAGGAACATCATTTCATTTTTAAATAAATAGATAGGTGATTTTTTTTTTTAAACTAAATAAAACAATTGATTATGAATTAGAAAATGAAAACTTGGAAATAGAAACTGCGTGGGTGCGGTGGAATGATGGAATTGAAGTGCTTGGTAAATCTCTTTCTGAAATTAGCTGGTTATTTTATGAAACTTTATGCTATTATGATTGACGTTAAATCCTTTGAAGAAGTAATACTACGAGAAGTGTAGAATTGCACTCCTTATAATTAGTAAAGTATTATTTTTCTTTTAATTAACAAAGCTGGGCTATAGCAGTCATAGGTATATAGTCATAGCGTACAATATTCCCACTGCTGGGGCACAGGGTTCCCCTCGGTGAGAGGGGTGAGAGGGAGTGGGTCGTAATCTACCACGCGGGCCCGAGGATTGGTAATAGGTAATACGGGCTGGTGTCCGCAACTCCACGTCAATGCGCATATTTTGCGTACGGTAAGGTGCAGATTGGTAACTGTCATATATCTTCGAATTTTTTATTCACTTAGGACATGCCGGTTTCCTCACGATGTTAATTGATTAGTATGTTAGTCCCATACAATTTACTTCTCTTTCGTCGTTATAGCTGATAGAAAGTCACTCTGCCTAGGCCCTCAGAACAGGCCTTGTGTAAACTATGGTGATCTTCATTCAGCCCTGAAAATGTATGGTGCTGGTCCAAGCGACTGTACTTCGAACGTTGATAATCTTATCAGCAGCAGCATTCTGAATTCTTTTCATTTTTAGAAGATAAGGCGGCGATAAAAATCTCTTCAAATGATCGTCTGGACATTTTTTAGATCTTGTTAAAAAAAAAATATTAAAAAAAATATTAAAAATTAAATATTCCAATGATTCAGTTTTGTCGTTTTTTTTCAATTTTTGTATCGTGTGTTTCTGGCGAAAAATTCGCGCAAGGACTCACCGTCAGACGTCCGTCGCTGCCAGCAGACAGCGACCTACTGAGTACTGGCTGATTGCTCGATGGCGTATTTCCCTCCCCTCATCCACGCAATGTCTAGACGGACGGAATTTTCACGTCATTATGGGAAAATTGGGGGACTGCTGCGCGTGGTCCCCGGGGACTAGGTTATGATTTCCAGGTCGGTCAAAAGTGTAACTGGGTTACGCATCTGGAATTTTTCAGTGGAAGCACGCAGTGTATATTTTTACCCTGTTAATGTTGTTAATTGGTTCCCTAACATTTCATGAGACCTACACATAACTAGTATAATGTGAGTTTACTATAAAACAGTCTGCCCACACTTTCAGAGACTACTTACTCATATTAACTTAAATTATAAAATAAAAATGACCAAAAAGACACAATATTTTATACGTATAGCATATGCAAGTTATCAAGTATATCCAAGTTGTCAATTCCAACCACCATCCAGACAGACCACAATATTCACAACACTGTGCATGCATAGTCATTTTAATTGTATGATGTAAATATTGTGAGCCTATCGAGCCTGCACCCTTACATCAGGATAGCGTAGACAATTGTTTAGTTTCACTCCTCCATCCTCTCGTGCGAGCGTGTCTATTAGTTCCACTCCTCCATCCTCTCGTGCGAGCATGTCTATTAGTTCCACTCCTCCATCCTCTCGTGCGAGCGTGTCTATTAGTTCCACTACTCCATCCTCTCTTGCGAGCGCGTCTATTAGTTCCACTCCTCCATCCTCTCGTGCGAGCGTGTCTATTAGTTCCACTCCTCCATCCTCTCGTGCGAGCGTGTCTATTAGTTCCACTCGTCCATCCTCTCGTGCGAGCGTGTCTATTAGTATGCATTTGATTTACATGGACGTGACATCAAGGTAGCGAGTCGAGCTAATTGTCGTCCGGGAGAGTAGAGAAGGATTTCCTATTTCATCTGTGTTGCCTTTTTTAGTATTCCAGATGAATAAAGGAATGTAACCACTTAACATAAGATGATAACATAAAAAACCGGGCAAGAGCCAGTCGGACTCGCGCACCGAGGGTTCCGTAACATCCGGGTCTATGCATAAGGTTTATGTTTATGAAATTAAATGTTTTTTTATTTTTGAGTTGATTGAATGAATGGTAAATTGTGGTTTACGATTTATGACGCATTAAAAAAAAAACTACTTACTAGATATCGTTCAAACTAATTTTTGGTGGTAGTTTACATGGTAATGTACATCATATATTTTTTTTAGTTTTATCATTCTCTTATTTTAGAAGTTACAGGGGGGGGGACACACACATTTTACCACTTTGGAAGTGTCTCTCGCGCAAACTATTCAGTTTAGAAAAAAATGATATTAGAAACCTTAATATCATTTTTGAAAACCTACCCATAGATACCCCCCACACGTATGGGTTTGATGAAAAAAAAAACTTGGGTTTCGGTTCTAACTATGGGGAACCCTAAAATTTATTGTTTTTTTTTCTATTTTTGTGTGAAAATCTTAATGCGGTTCACAGAATACATCTACTTACCAAGTTTCAACAGTGTAGTTCTTATAGTTTCGGAGAAAAGTGGCTGTGACATACGGACGGACAGACAGACAGACATGACGAATCTATAAGGGTTCCGTTTTTGCCATTTGGCTACGGAACCCTAAAAACGGTGCGAGTAAGACTCGGAACTTAAAAACATTTATGTGTTTCGTTGTTGTTTTCGTTGATATTACACATCGTAACGATCCTTAGGTATTTCAAAATGCTAAGTATTAACACGTTGAACACCATGTGAAAAATCGGGTATTTCCATTCAGGCCATGGGGCTCACCTGTGAACCTTAATTTACTGAACCATTCGAGCCACAGGGGTCACCCGTGAGCCGCGT
Source organism: Mesoligia furuncula (assembly GCA_916614155.1). Lineage (NCBI taxonomy): Eukaryota > Metazoa > Arthropoda > Insecta > Lepidoptera > Noctuidae > Mesoligia > Mesoligia furuncula. The sequence continues at coordinate 35,359,532 of OU744790.1, forward strand.
GAAAGGTACTACGGAAACGCTTCCTACAAGCCACAGATTGCAGCTATCAAACAAAATGCGTATGGTAGTGACCCGCGTGGCCCTGTAGCCAAATCGGACGGCGTGGTTTTCAAATCCAACATAAACTTGTAGTTTTTATCGAGGTAATTGCAATGATGCTAGGGTTATTCTTAACAATACGGTAGTAAATATTAATTAGATTAAGGGCTGATTTTTCCATCGGCAGATAACTGTTATTGGAAGAATAAAATTGACGTTTGACAGTTTTTGTATGAAATAACTGTCAATATTTCAAAATTATTCCTCGAATAAAGTTATCAGATGATTGAAAAATCAGCCCTTAATAGCGGTAATAAAACTATATAATAATATTAACATATTTATCAAATTAAAAAGTACCATTCAACAATCACAAGTAGGTATGGCACTTCTTTTTAAAATTACATTATTAAGTGCCTACAACTAAACTATAAAGTAAATCCAATTTCATAGTCAGTTTGTTTCCAATAATTCTTGATGTAATCGAAATGTTAATTTTTTCACTTTCATTGATTATTTTGTTGAAAACAAGGGTGTTCGAATATTCTGTGGGATTATAATTGGATCCGAAATGCAAATAACCGTAATACATCTTTATATTTTTTTAAATAATTTATGTTTTTTTTTGTAGGTATTTTTTAATGGTTAGGGTATGCCTCAGGGGGGTCCCATAAAAATTGATTAACTTTGCTTGGGTAGTTTTTGAGTTAGCTTTAATAATACATATTTTTGCTACTTAGTTTATATTGACGATGTTATAATAAGTTCCTGTCACTGATATTTACATAGCAAGTAGTGTTAAACGAGTTTGTGTGGGGTAATTACAATTTAAAAGTGAAAAAAAAAAAATGAAATAAATGTTAAATACTGGTGAGAAATTACACATTTTTATGACTTCCTTTAAGTGACGGAAAAGCTCTTCTATAAAACCGTGGCTTTAGAATTGGCCTCAAATGTCATAATTTCAAGTGTAGCCTAACCTGACCGATTACTCCAATCAGGACAGCTTCCAGTCTAACGGGATGCAGCTGAATACCAGGATTTTACTGATCAATCGACCGGTTCGGCTGTTATTACTTGGGTAAGACAGGGCTTGTGGGTACAAACCCTGTCCTTTATTGTATTGTCCTTAGATGTTTATAATTCTTTAAATACCCACATATTTCGTACGGTACCGAATCATCAACAATTACTTAAAACCTGAATTGTACTTTTATTTGGAACATTTCATTGTGTATTAAATACAATTTATTTCATTAAGCTAGCATTCTTAGTTTCCGAAACTTTCATGTATCTTTATGTGACCCTAATTAATTAATATATATATAGTTTTTTTTAAAATTAATGTATTTTAATATATTATTTTAATAATCTACTTAAATAATTAAATTTTCTATAATTTTATTTCATTCTATTTATCATATTTAATTTAATTGAACTCTGTATAATTGATCTACCTTGCATTTTTACACGAGACATTTTTAACAGTTCTAGTCATTCCCCACCTGTAGGTGTTTGCGTAAGAAAGTAAAAACAAAGCAAATTGAAAAAGCGTCACGTTTTTCCCTATTGTAACATACTTCACCATTGTTTCCACTTTTAAGTTGAAAAGTTGAGGTTGACTTTTGTTTCTGTCCCCAACAGCTACGAAGTTTGCGACACGGCATAACAAGACAGTTAATAAAAGAGGTGGAAATAAAAGTGTTCGAAAGTAAATGGAAAAAAGTCTTAAAGCTTCACTCTTTTCATAGAGGTGTTTTGATTGTTTTCCCTTATCCCACAATTTTATTGTTACCTGTATATTCTGACATGAAAAATATATAAGTAAATTAAAAAAAAATTTTTTTCTTGTGTTTGAGAAATAACGATAATCTTGAAACGGTTTTTTCAGTAACAAACATTTATTATGTAGGTACTCATCTAAGGCTCATTTTTCAACAGTCAGATAACTTATATCTGAAGAATAAATAGTTTGACCTATTTTCTATACAAAAGCAGTCAAACAGCAATATTTAATCCTCAGACAAAAATACCGATTATTGAAAAATCAGGCCTTAAACTTATATCAGACGAATACTATCGGTGCCCTTCAGTAATCGTGTGATGCATACTGTATCTATTAATGAACTCATTGAATTGTTATTTTCAGCTCAAAATCTGCATTATATGTCTCATGTTTAAACTGGTAGCATGTTCAGGCAGATACGATCTAGAGACCAAGGCTAAGAAAAATGAAAATTCATTAGGACTTAGCAAAGTAGTCCAGTACATAGTAGATGCAAAGTTACGCTCAAGCAATAGAAGATCCCTTAACCCTGAAAGTTTGGATAAAGCTAAGAACTTATATAATTTCCTGAGACAAAGAGAGGGACCTAAGAGAAACTTGAGACAAGCAGCAGACCACCAGGTATTGGTCGAAAAAGAATTAAAGGTCGCATTATCTCATAAGAAATCCGCACTACATGACAGACCATACATAGAAAAGAAAGGAAAAAATGATTTCCTTGTAATACACCCTGAAGTCATCGACCCTTTTGTGACCGTGGTACCAAACCACATCTACTACAACATTGAGAAGTCTTGCGTCAACTGGTTGGACGACTGCAGTTTAATCGGATTAAGGGAGAGGCTGCTAAAAGGATCCCAAGCCTTATAAAAATATTATAAGACCTTTCATAAACCAAATTCTGCCATAAAAACTATGTGTGTAGTTATAGGTAGAGGAAAACTTACTTTATTAATAAAATGCGTAGATACCTACATTATAGAAGCTAACACAAGAGTACATAACATTATATAATAATATACAAGTGGAGACTGAAACGATTACATACAATCTTGGGCCTGGGTGTAAAAAGATTAAAGTAGTGTTAATTAATAGCTTATATATCATCAACCTTTCACTGAAAACTCTGCGGATTTTGTCAATCTGAGAACAGAGATATAAGGAGATTAAGTAAAAGTGAGGTTATGTTACAATTTCAAAAAAAAAAAAAAAAATCATACGAATGAACGTCAATGACTTCAAGTCATAAGTAGGTAGCTATGGAGTTAAGGAAAGGACGATTGTCTGCTAAAATAAAGTAAAAAATCATTTAATATAGTGTTTTATTCGTCTTCTATTATAATTAAAATGTCGTCTAGGAATCGTGCAAGTGGTACTATATGATCTTGGTACCTAGCCCAGCTAAGGTATCATATAATGCACAATATATGAGCGCATCAATCCAAGAGTTGTTTCATCGCGTAAGGCTGCCCGCCCACGTCAGACTTTTTGTAGGACCGATAATCGGGCGAATTTAGTTAACTTCATTATTTCTGACCTACTTTTTGTAGGACGTGTGCGTTGCACTATTGCTATCAGTGTGTTCTATTTTTCTCCTACAAAAAATCGGTCACCGATTATCGGACGTGGGCGAACGGCCTAAGGATCGTCGGCCCAGTGTATTGCAGTGACCAGTTGTTACCCCACAACCTCACACAGCGATCCATAGTTTGAACAATATCCAATCCACAAGCCGGCGGCGATAAAATCCAAAATAACAATTCCAAGTCAAACGTGTGAGTGATCTTCGGTGTCCAGTGTAGGTACAAGGTAGGCAGGGTCGGAATCCGTAAAATACAAAGCAGTGGTCGTGAAAAATGAAGAATAATCGAGAAAGCACTCAAAACGCATCTGAAAACACGAAACGAGTGAGCGAACTGCAACTGTCACAGAGTACTTTTTGATAGACTGAAAGCAACTGTCTAGTGTCAATGTCAGTCAGCTGTCATGCGAGTGTATTGACCTCATACAGGTCAGTGTGCCAGTGACATAAATACATAGACAATTATAGAAGACTGGTTTTAATCGATATGAAATCGATAATCATTAATATTGGTTATTCAGTAATTAATTGATATTTTATTTATTAATATTACTGTAATTATATGCAATAGCATAAAGTAGTGCATTTAATTACTTTGACTTAATTATTTAGTGCAAAGGCTTTATTTTCGTAACTGTGTAATCGATTACTCAATTGATAATCTCACGAAAACTATCTTATTCATATCTCTCCGCTTCCAGATTGCGGATTGAGGTGATTTTACATATTGTAAGATAAAAAAATATGACAATTTTTTTAGAACATATCTCATTTCATTACATTTGGGCCCACCGTTTTCCATCTCCTTTAAATGAAAGCTTTTCTAGATATTCGTCCGCGTCACTCTCAACGTCTAGTTATTCACGGAAAATTTTGCTTTGTAAAAACAATTTTGCAAACTACGATGAACTACGACGTTTCAGGGATTTCCAAGTTGTAAATAAGGGGAATTTATTCAGCGTAGGAAACACATTGCTATGCGAGTCTTATCCCCTCGTATCTTAGGCAAGCTTGTTAAGTTCAGATGGAGTTATTCTTATTATGAAGTATTCAATAATTTATTGAATATTTTTTTTATTTCTTGGGTACATTACCAGTTGACAGCGATGCGGATCAGTTTTTCGACGCCATTTTCTAGTTTCTGTGTAGTTTTAGTTAAGTTAGAATTTAATTTTGTTATTTTCACCTGTCTAAATAAACTGAATATATAATTTATTGTATGTATGGTTTCAACGTGTAATAGAGACTTATGTTATGGTTTTTCCAACTGAAAAGTAAAATAAGAACTTATAACCTATTCATAAGATTGCTTAGTACAAAACATGCAGGTTTAAGGCAATAGATAACAGTACTTTATGATATAAGTGCGGTAAGTTGTAAATTACAGCTGAGGCGATATTGCTAGCCCGAGCCGTAGGCGAAGTAACTATTTAGTAATCTGTGCCGTAGGCGAGGGCTACAAGAAAGCAGATTATAATTATCAAAGCGCACGTATGTCATACGACGTTTTATAACATATTTGCGAGAAAATAAATAAAACTCGGACTTTCTTAAAAGAATAAATATTTAATCACTTGTTAAAGCAGTTATAAAAAATTTAACAGTTTGTAAAATTGATTATTACGTTGCTAGTTGGCATTTTTAATGTTATCAAGTTATTGTTACGATCTTGGATTTTTTATTTTTTGTCAATAAGTACCATGTTTTGTTTTCACAGTGCTTTTTAGCATTGAATAGTAGCACCACAATGAACATGACTTATATTTTTGAGAAAGGTCCATGAAATAGGCTAAAAACACACTTTCTGAAAATTTCATCTTAAGAAAACAAGCAAAGATGTTGTTTTCTTAAGATGAAATTTTGATACGCTTGTAAGTAGGTATCTATCGGTCGATTTTTCGGGCAATGGGCTTAGAGTAGCCTTTTTCGCTGCCTCTGAGACTTCTGGCGGTGTCGAATTAATAAATTCATCATTACTTGACGACATTTTCAAATAAAAACAATACAGCGAAAAGAAAAAGCGCGCGGAATAATTTTTACTTATTCACAAATTAGCGATGCACGCGCATCAACGCTTTTTTTTAAGGCAAAGGCACAAAAAACAGCCAGTATTACTAATAAAGTAAATTAATATTTTTGTGTTTTTGTTACAGATAATTGGTTGTAATTTATTGTCAAAATTATTTAAATTAATAAATTAAATGTTTATTTATTATATTTTATCTCCCAGAGTTTTCACATTCATAAAATGTTGACCACTTTTCTGACATTTGCTAAGATTTAAAAAGTACCGTTCGTTTTAGACGGAGCATCTTGATAAACCGTGCTTTTTACCTTATTAAAAAGAAACTCGTGCGTTTTACACTACAATAACGCACAAGTACGTAATGAGATACAATACGATATTGAAATTGGTGAATTAAGAGACCCTTTCCGAGCAAATGTGTATATACATATTTTGTTTATAAACATATTTTCAACACACTTGCTCGTAAAGTGGCTCTTATTGAACCGCTTTTAGGTTCATAATGCAGTGTATTAAAAACGCGTGCTTTTTTTAATTTAAATCCACTAGACCTTTATTTCCACAGATAACTATTTACTAGTCGGAGATTCGCGTTTTTTATCTCATCAATTCATTAAGAAAGCCGAGAGTTTCTCATCGCTAATACCGAATCGAATAATACCGCCTCGAACATAATGATCAACTATTACATAATTATGTATCAAAATCAATGAATAACGCTGAGAACTTAAATTATATTGTCGGTTTTGAAATCCTTTTGTTGTAACAAAAGTAATCAAAATATTATTTACCTATAAAAGTAATCAAATTTAGTGTTATTCTGCAGTGCGATTCTGTAACCATCTCATCTTGAAAACTTAGGTGAAGTGAGCGTGGAGTGAGCTGTCAATAGCGTCAATTCCTACCAAAATCACACTCACATCACCTAAGTTTTCACGGTGAGATTTTTACATTATTACCTATAAACGTAATCAAATTTAGTGCTATTTTGCAGTGCGATTCTGTAACCATCTCACCGTGAAAACTTAGGTGAAGTGAGCGTGGAGTGAGCTGTCAATAGTGTCAATTCCTACCAAAATCACACTCACATCACCTAAGTTTTCACGGTGATATTTTTACAGAATCGACCGGCAGTAAAAATCTCACCGTGATAACTTGGGAGAAGCGAGCTAGTGAGCTGTCATTAGTGCCAATCCCTAGCATCAGATGGAATGACAGCTCATTTCACCTAACTTCTCACGGTGAGATTCTAACAGAATCAAATACAAATTCAAAATAAGTTATTGCGGATCATAGGTTCATAAGATGGTGTGTTAGTTACAGGTATAAGTCTGCTATGTCCCGCCATTAAGGCATACAAAATTCACATTATAACTTTAGTTCATAGTTAAAATACAATTCATCAAATTGTCATGCAATACATTAACATTAAATTAATTTTTATAATATTTATCTCAAATTACAAATCAGTCATGAATAGTATTTATGTCAAATTATAAATCAGTCCTGAATAATATTTATGTCGAATCGACCGGCAGGTTCGAAATTTCCTACCCTACACCTATCAATATTGTATCAATCGGCGGCGAAACACACAAAATCAAATGCTGGATTTAGGTGCTTAATCCTAAATAAAAAAATATAGAAAATAATGGCAGCCTATTATATTGTCCCACAACAGGGAAAACGCCTCTTCACACATTATCTTCAGTCATCACACTCATATTATAAAGGCGAAAGTGTGTGTGTGTTTGTTACTTCTTCACGCTCAAACGGCTGGACCAATTTTGATAAAATTTTGTATGGAGGTAGTTGACACATAGGCTACTTTTTATCCCGATATTCCAATATGAATCAGAATCTACACATATGCGTGTGAAACTGCGGGGCGCAGCTAGTATTAAAATAAACGAACGAATCGACTCATGATTAACGCGAAGGCTGCCAAAGTGATGTCAGATATTTTTGATCACAACGACGTATAACATTCTTCCGATATTAATTGATTAGGCAGATAATTATCACGCAAGACTTGTGCGATATTATTGCTTTATATGAAGTGACACATCTTTATGAAGTCGATATAATATATAAATAATAAAATAAGTACCATATTTTGGCGACACAAATGTCTCGTCAGATAGTGTAAGGTTTCCTTCGATGTGTGAATATTTTCATCATGATCGCATATTATATATTTACCGTTGCCTCGACGGCAGATATTAATAGATGATAATATTGTGCCGAGCTCATCATCTGCCTAGCCTTTTCTCAACTATGTTTGGGTCGGCTTCCAGTCTAACCGGATGCAGCTGAATACTAGTAATTTACAAGGAGCAACTGCCTCTCTGACCTCCACAACCCAGTTACTTCGTAAATAATACGATACCCCTTGGTAAGATTGGTTGTCAGACTTTCGGGCTTCTGACTACCCGTAACGACTGTCAAAGAACCACGAATGACAGCCGCGACCAATGATAAATGATTTTATTTTTGTAAGTAGGTTTGTACAAACACTTTTACATGTCAATCATGTTTTTTTTAAATTAGATGAGGTCGGCGTTTCGTATCTGACTACTCTGAGAAGAAAGGCCGAAACAAACTCAGAGGTCACTGTCTGTTTTAAAGTCCAGACATAATCTTGGTCAGGTTATATGAAGACTATGTAGATCGATGTCTGAGATGGTCTTTTGAGAAAAGAACCACACAGATTGAGATCCAGTCAGTGCACGTATTTGTCAGAAATCGTGCAACTCCACTCAAAACTTAAGGAGCTCAACGATTCGACGAACAGTACCAAAGAAAGGAAAGGAGAATGGCAGAAGTTCATAGAACGCTGGCATTAAACTTTTTTAGTTACTACAAAAATAAAAGTGGCATGGTTTGAAAGGGAATATTAAGAGCTTTTGTTAAAAACATAAATAAAAAAATAATAACAATGGGGTTCAAGAGAAATCTTAATTTTTGTAAAAGTGAGGTTAAGTGTGTTATTTTACCTCTATTACTGTTTTAACGCATAAATGTTTATTGTATGCATAACATATCGCTAATTATGCTTTGTAATGACTTGAAAAATGATAACTAGTTGTTGAAGTTTGTGTAATTCAAAGATTTACTCACTGATCATTTATAGACCTAATTGGCAGTCTAAGGCTGCGTTTCCACCAGAAATGTGCGAGGATGCGTAGCGAGGGATGTGTGTGAAACAAACCAATAACATCGCTTCAATTTCATAGCTTGAACTAAGTTAGCGTTGTTGTTGGTTAGTTTTAACCTACGCATCCTCGCTCATCTCTGGTGGAAACGCAGCCTAAGTGTACTCTGTCAGTTTTAATTAAACGTAGTAGGTAGTCACAGAAAACTCAGGAGACTTTAAAGACTCACTTATCGGAATCTAAGCATATAATATTGTTAATGGTAATTACTTATGGATGACAGGATTATTGTAGGTACAATAAAAAACAAGTAGGTATTTAATCATAATATTTTATTCATCATATATTAGCAATATATTATCTAAGAAAGGTTCAGGGGGAGACAAGCTATATTGATGCCGTGCCCATGCCAAGTACCATTCCATTCTCGAATCACTTTATATATGCCTCGTTCTCTGTCCGAATCAGTCCGTAATTGGTGATTTCTAGAACGTGCTGTAGAAGATCCACAATTGACACACACCTGTCGGAGCCCAACGGTACAAGAAGGTAGATAGTATAGTTATAGTTTAGGCAGCGGTCCGTGGTTCACATGACGTTGACTCGTAATGTTATACACACAAACACATAGAGGTCCAAGTCTCGCAACGGTTGTTCAGAAAGGTAGGAGTCTTCGAAATCCAAAAGCAAGCCAGGTCGTTGAAAACATTCACGTAAAACTTTGGGAGCACAAAACATTTACACCAGCACAAAACAGTAGCGAGCGAGCGAATGTGACTTGTACATTTAGTATTTTTATCTATGAATGTGACTTGTGAAGTTGTCGAAATAAAATAAATATAGTTGCCGGCACGTAACTTGGCAAGAGTTTTTGTAGTGGGGGAAGTTTGCGCACGCACAATTTCATACATTTTTATATGCGCGAACTTCCCCCACTACGAAAATCTCTTGCCAAGTTACGTGCCGGTAATTGTAACATGACGTGAAATGTCATCTTCTAAAGAGTCATGTTTATGGGTTTTAGTGGGTGTTCATGTTTAGGGTAAGGAGGTTGAAACAAAGACTACAATATAATGCGGTGTAAAACCTCCTTTTTTTGAAGTCAGTAAAAAAAAAAAAAAACCTTGTATCCGGCCGCTCTGTGTTCGATCAAATCAAGTTACCTACTCATATTTATTGAGATTTTATCCCCATTGTCAATAATAAAGTTAATCTGGCTATCAGTACATAAAAATAAGCGCGTTTTTTTAAATAGCTTTGAATTCTGTAGCTTTCCAAAATTAGTAATGCCAAAAAATGCCATCTCCTTTGTGTAGGCCACATAAATTACTCAAACTGCCAGACCATGAAAAAAAAAAACTAACAGAACAGAGAGAATAATAAAAAATAATAAAAATTAATAAAATGACCCACATCGTCTTCACATTCACAATAAATAAAATGATATAATACTTTACAAAGTAAGCAAATGTAATTGATTATAAAAAAATCATTAATGTCAATGTGTATATAAAAAAAATAAAAAAACATTCAAAATGCAGAAATTGTAAACAGCTTAATCCCCAAGCCTTTTTGTCCTCAATATAATCTTTAACGGTATAAAAGGCTTTCTGGCACAACTTACGTTTAATGAATGATTTGAATTTATTAAGGCTTAGATCTTGAACGTGGCTTGGTAGTTTATTATAAAAGCGCATTGGCATCTGAACGAGCCACCTATTTTCTTGAGCCTTGTATTTATATTATGGATATCACTGTATTTTTTAAACAATTTTATGTTTTTACTAGCTGCGCCCAGCGGTTTTACCCGCGTAAATGTCGATCCCGTGGGAATATCGGGATAAAAAGTAGCCTATATGTTAATCCAGGTTGTCAGCTACCTCCATACCAAATTTTATACAAATTGGTCCAGCCTTTTGTGCGTGAAGAAGTAACAAACATATAAACACACACACACAGTCACACACACACTCACACGCACACTCACAAACTTTCGCCTTTATAATATTAGTGTGATGGGATATAAAAGATTTTCATAAATATACTGAGAAGGCACAGTCATTACATTAATCTCTTAAATTTGTCTCTGAGAGTGTGATTTATAAACTGATCGAACAGCTCGCTTCTGCAAAACAAAGATAGTCTGAGTATCCGCGGCATTTTCCCACAATAGAATACAGTACGACATTACACTATGAAATCAGCTAAAGTACACTAAACGGGCAGTCTCTATATCAGTTAAATTACGAGTTTTTCTAACAGCTTAACCTGCGGAACTTAGCTTTTTTGTCAATTTATCTACGTTGGACCCCACTGAAGCTTAGCATCCAAAATTATGCCCAAGAATACTGTGTTGTCTTCGGGGTTCAATTCCTCGCCCTTTATCAACACATTAGTTTTCACCTGCCTAAAGTGGGGTAGCGTAAACTTAATGCATTAATATAAATAAGAAATGGCTTAACATGCTTTCCAAGGCACAGAGGGGTCTTCGTATGTAAAGATGGTCACCCATCCACAGACCAACCGCGGAAAGGGTAGCTTAACCTGATCGATCGACCTACGCGGCTGTTATTATTTAGCCACGGGCCCCTCGAACGGATATTGTGCCGAACTATCAATAGTAATACATTTTTATTTATAGTCTGGTTTACGTCATCGCAGTATGAGAAATCTATGTGTACCTATCTGTAACGGTGTGGTTATAGCAGCTGCTCTGGAAGCCTATTCCCATTCTAGATATTCTATTTTAGGGTCGTTTTCCTGTCTAATCGGATGTAGCTGAATATGTAAGCATACTAGATACGCCCACAACGTTCCTACTGCTGGGTCACAAACATCCTCTCTGTGAGAGAGACTGGGCCATAATCCACTTCGTGCGCCTAGTGTGGGTTGGTGTGTTTTTTTGGTTCACGGATATGCTGATTTCCTCACTATTGTTACGAGCTTCGGGTTCGTGACAATAAAAACTGCCGATTTAATAACCAAAAAAATAACACTTTAATCAACAACATTAATAACGATTCAAACAAACTAATTATACAACACAATTGCACTACTGATTCGCACAGTCGCACTTGAAGATCGCTTCGATGTGTTCGCTTGTGTCACTTATCTAACCTGTTGGTCGTGGTGCGTCTCGGCCTCATATAGCGCCGCAGATAGTTCTAGAACCTTCCATTGAAGAAAGAATGTTCGAGTACATATCGGTCCCGACTGACCAGATGTCGATAGTTCGAGAAAGTTCTCGCATCGAAATTTCTAGAAGGATCTTGACTACTAGTTCCGCAACTCGATACCAGATGGCGATAGTAAAAAAAAAAAAAAAAACGTTTATGCTAGTGGTAACTTATGCCACCATGCACCAGGCATTAATTGTGGCGCGCAACACTGCCCCCTCCTAAGACATACTCGTCCCGAGCATCATCGGCCCCATAATAACGCGCCAGTCAATCCTCGTGGACGATCTTAGGAGTACCTCTTGCACCTTTCTGTATCCGGTAGGTTACGTCATTGATCTTTGTCACAATCCGGTATGGTCCGTCCCATTTAGCTTGAAACTTAGGAGATTTCCCTTTGCTGCGGACTGGATTGTGCAACCACACTAGTGAACCTTCGTCGAACCCTTTATTGTTCATTTTGCGGTCATAACGGGTTTTCATCTTTTCAGACATTTGCTGGCCCAATTGTCTGACGTGCTCATAAATGTCATTCATTTTGCTCCGCAAGTCATTCGCATAATCGGTTATACTGCGTGGGGCATCAGGTGGTATTCCGATGATTAGGTCTGCAGGCAGCCATAATTCTCTTCCAAAGTTTGCGAAAGCTGGTGTCACCGATGTACTTTCGTGAACAGCGCTTCGATATGACAAGAAAGACGGTTGTATGTGCTTGTCCCAACCTCGTTGCCGATTTTCCACAACCTTGGCAAGGTACCTCTCCAGTGTCTGATTAAATCGTTCCACCCTTCCATCCAATTGTGGGTGGTAAGAAATTGTTCTCGTTTTAAGAGTACCCATTAGTCGGCAAGTTTCCTGAAATATTTGGGACTCAAAATTCCTTCCCTGATCGCTGTGAATCTCCAAGGGTACTCCAAAACAGCAGAAGACTTCATGGACTAATCTATCCGCAACTGTCGAAGCTTCTTGATTTGGAATGGCGAAGACATCCGGCCACTTAGTAAAGTAATCCATCACAACCATGAAATACTTGTTACCACTTTCACTTTCCGGAAACAGCCCCGCAACGTCAAGGGCTACCCACTCCCATGGTGCACCAACATTGTACAATTTCAATGCACCTCTACTACGAGTCTGAGGTCCCTTTACAGCTGCACAACTTGTACATTTGCGACACCAGTCCTCGACATTGTTCTGACCGTGGACCCAGTAAAACCGTTCTCGTATCTTTAGTAGAGTCCGTTTTACTCCCAGATCAACCATTCCCAGATGAACTCCTGAACAACCATTATGGTACAGCTGTAGAACATCCGGTACTTGAGCTTTAGGGACAACCATTTGCAAATGACAGCTGTCTCCCCGAGCATTTTCCCATTTACGGCATAGAACTCCATCCTGAATCACCAAGCTGTCCCATTGGGCCCAGTAGCTTTTTGTGATCGAACTCAGCGCTGAGACGTCGCTCCACCTGGGCTTAGGAGTTCTGGCCTTCATCCACTCCAGAATCGGCTTGATGTCCGAATCTTCCTGCTGTACACGTTGTAGGCTTTCCTTCCACTAGTTGCTGAGGTCTGTCTTGAGCATCCTCATAGGTGAGACTTCTTTACTTTCCTGCCTAGTACAATGTTTGCAGTCTTCAGGACAAAGTCTTCTTGACAATGCATCTGTGTTGCCATGAGACTTCCCGCTGCGATGTTTGACCACAAAGTCGTATTGCTCCTGCTGCTGGGCGGTGCTGTTAGCCGCACTACCCTTTGGAGACCAACCATCTTCCCTTTCTGCAGATCGCTTAGGGCAACTGGATCGAAGGTGGCCCCTTTCCCCACAGCCGTAGCACCTAGGGCAGAATCTTCTATTGCGGTTGCGAACTATAGCCGCTGCAACCTCCCTAACGCGATGGGAACGATGATCCTGCCGCACAGCTTCCACTTCCAGTGCAAGAGCCAAGGGTCCCGTGGTGCCCGAGCCTCACAGCAGCTCTCACTTCAAGGTCGCAGATGCCGTCAATGAATGGCTGCACCAGGTTTCTATCAATAAGCGCAGGTATGGACTGGTAAGCTTTACGAACCAGCTTCTCCACTTCAAGGGCCCACTGCTGCAGGTTTTCGTTACTGCGTTGCACGCGATCCTTGAGCTGTGCACGAAACACGTGTTCCAGGTGAGCGTCGCCATACCGAGCCTCCGACGCCTCAAGGAGCTGCTCGTAAGTCACTTCCTTACCGAGAGCTTTCAGAACGGTTAAGACCTGGTCGCGCAAGCCTAGAGTCATGGCCTGACTTTTTTTCCACCCGTTCGCCTTCATGACAGCCTCAAACTGGATTTTGTAGGTCGACCAGGAAGAAGTTCCGTCAAACGGTGGCACTTTGAATCCACGTAGCGAAGGTGTTGTAGCTACGGGAGCTGTGATTCCATCCTCAAGCTTAAGATTACCCAACTCCTTCTGACAGGCGGTTGTCTTGCTGGGCAACCTTCTCCTTCACCTCCTTCATGTCTTTCCCGAAGGTTGCGTGAAGGTCCTTCGTGAGGAGCATCTGCTCTTCCTGGCGGCGCACCTGCTCCTCCTTATCACGTTTGGGCTGTTCTTCTAATCGATGGGCCTGTTCCTGTTTATCACGCTGGAGCTGTTCTTCCAGCCGACGGGCCTGTTCCTCCTGTCGGCGGACCTGTTCCTCCTATCGACGAGCCTGTTCCTCCTGACGGCGAGACTGTTCCTCCTGTCGGCGGGCCTGCTCCTGCAGCATCATCATCAGAGCAGCCAAATCTGCTGCTGATGATGCTGGAGCACCTGTGGACGGGCCGGCCTCCGTGGTCGGTAGCTGGCCCGTCTCTTGCTGGCGTTGACTCCGGGTACGGATACCCTCCGTGTCGTCTTTGGGTAAAACCGGCATGATTTTTAATCCTTTCTTCTGACCCCAATTATTACGAGCTTCGGGTTCGTGACAATAAAAACTGCCGATTTAGTAACCAAAAAAATAACACTTTAATCAACAACACTAATAACAATTCAAGCAATTTAATTATACAACACAATTGCACTACTGATCGCTCTAAGTCGTACTTGAAGATCGCTTCGATGTGTTCGCTTGTGTCACTTATCTTACCTGTCGGTCGTGGCGCATCTCGGCCCTAAATAGCGCCGCAGATAGTTCTAGAACCTTCCATTGTAGAAACATCTAGAATGTTCGAGTACACATCGGTCCCGACTGACCAGATGTCGATAGTTCGAGAAAGTTCTCGCATCGAAATTTCTAGAAGGATCTTGACTACTAGTTCCACTACTCGATACTAGATGGCGCTAGTGGTAACTAGAGATGTGCCGTTGCCGACAATATTGCCCGAAGTGGGAATATTGCTTAATTATAAGTCAAATTAACTACGGAAACTATGTACAATACTTAAAATTAAGGCCATAATCTACATTGTGTACAATAAAATATTGTTTTGGGTAAAACTGCCAATAATGCCAGCATTTTTGGTAATATTCCCGGTATTTTACCGGCAATGTTGCCCACATATTTCCATATAGGTAGTGACTAAACTTGAGATGATAATTAAAATCGTTGTGTATTGAATAAAAGGCATAAATTCGAAACATTTATTTTAATGATGTACTTGTTTTTCATATACATATAATATACAGGTATAAGTATATAATATGGAAATAATGAAAAATCTTTTTGAACGACACGCTTGTGCGTTTTTCAAATATTTTATGATCGATACTACACAAATATAACTAAAAGGTAATTACAATTGCAGTAATAATAAAATATATTGGTATTATTTGACAGGCAACATTGGCAATATTGCCCACGTTGCTGGCAATATTGGTATTTTACCGGTAGTGGCAACATTGGGAATATTGCCGGCAGTGGCAATATTGCCACCAGGCACATCACTAATGTCACCATGCACCAGGCATTAATTGTGGCGCGCTACACTATTTTCTTCACCGTTTTGAGGGCAGCGCTAAACAAACAAACTAGGTACACAAAGTTAAGCGTCGGCTGCTAGTTTACTAGAAAACTGATCATTTATCTCTCTAATGAATGTTTACCTATCGTAATTTCTCTCTACGTTACTTTAGAGTTGAGTTTAGAGTGTCAATACAAAAAAGTAAACTTAACATCAAATAGCAGTGTAACACGATACCCTTGGTTAGACTGGTTGTCAGACTTTCGGCTTCTGACTACCCGTAACGACTGTCAAAGAACCACGAATGACAGCCGGGAACAATGGCTTAACATGATTTCCAAGGTACGGAGGTGTCTTCGTATGTAAAGATGGTCCCCATCTACAGACCAACCGCGGAAAGGGTAGCTAAACCTGATCGATCGAACCATGTGGCTGTTATTGTTTAGCCATGAGGCCTTTTATTACCTGAAAACATGTTGAAAATATTAATTGAAAACTGAAGTGATTTAATTGTTTACTTCAAATGTTACGTAACATGTTTTGCGTTTGATTGATTTCCAGTGCGCACTTTGTGGCGCAGTACCGAACCGCTCCAGTGATGTTCCTAAAATAATCAACATTATTCGAGAGGACACACGGCATTTTGCGGTAGGCACATGCCGCAAACATGCAATACCTGTATTCCCCGAAGCGTTGCATCAATGTTCCTTGTTTCCTTGTGTCTGGAATGTCCTTGCTGGTTGTAGTACACGCAACATCAGCTCCGCATATTTAATTACAAACGTTAATAAATAGGTAGTAAAAATAGCATAATAACGAAGTATAGGTACTACTGTTATCTTAGCGTAGGTAAATATTATAGTAGGTACAGCGTGTACAAATTTTCAAAATACAACGCGAAGAATGTTAAATAGCATCAAACCTAAGCAGAATAATGAACTATTATCAATGCAAAATGTTATAATTGGTTTTATAAAAAACAGTGACGGTAGAGAAAAAAAAAATAATCAAAAAACGTCTTATTGAACATTTTTTTTATTTATGAAACATTTGTTCATTTAGAACGCCTAGGTATTTCAATTAAAGTCAATTTTAGCAACAAGTTGGCTCAATTGTCTTGACGATGCCTTCTATTTCTAGGTGACTCAAGTTCCGAACCTGTGTACGACGTTGACTTTTTGTGATATTTGAGATTTGATAATAAATTACAAATGAATTGAGCCGTTTGGGGTCGAAACGCGGGTTTTTGGGGCCTGAGTGTGCGTCTCATTTTTAAGGAAATTTCTCGCCGACTGGTCGATAGCTTACGTCTAGGTCGTTCTTTGGCCAAGGAATTAGCATTGCCATTCGACGTGGAAAGTAGTCTTCCGAGCTCGTTTCCGGTTTGACGCGCGTGTTCTATTGTATTTGTACCTACTTATTAGTATAGTTAGTTAGAAAGTCATTTAATTCAGTAACTATTGTAAATAGTTGTGAAAAATCTTGTAAAAGTTAATTAAAAAAAAAAAAAAAAAAATTTTTGAAACTATTTATTAAACAACGTCATGGAACATTTACATCAAAAAAAAACTGACTTATTTTAGAGTTAGCTCACTTAAAGTTAAAAAGGCAAATGAAAAAACAGAAAATGTAAGAAAAAGAAAAACCTACACGCAGACCTCCCCCATTCCAAACTTCCCCACGGTGAAGTAGGCTTTCAATATATTTTTAATTTGTTGCCCTTTTTTGTTTTCTAATTTTTTGGCAATTTCCTTTGGCAGCTTATTTAGAATGTCAGGAAAAGCAAACGTCCAGGCTCTCTTACCATACTCATTATTAATTTTTGGCAGTTTATATAGAGGCAAATACGACAGGTTACGAACAAAGTTTGGTCTGTTTGTTTTCTGCAGTTTATTTTCTGCAGTTTATTCATAAAAACAGAATAATCAGCAGCAACAGCCAGTTTGACTTTATCGAACACATTTATGATTTTACAATATTTAAATAACATATCATAATCGGGCTTATATTTTAGTTTAATTTTATATGGTACCATTATTTTTAATATCCTTATCTGAATAGGTATCATAAATTTTTTTTAGATACGTTTTATAAGTTCTTCCATAACTAGTTATACCATAATTAATGACAGAGTCTGCCAGGGCCATATACAACAATCGCAAGGTCCTGTAAGGCAATTTGTGCTTTAATATATGCAATTTAGCCATAATAGTCCTAAGCTTAGCGCATACATAGTCCACATGTGGGCCCCAGTTAAATTTATGATCAATCTTGAGCCCGAGATAGACATGTTCTTTGACATTTTCGATAGGTTTACAGACTCAGACATCCGAGCACTGGTGTTCATGGGCCAGAACACTTGGTGTTCCTCTACTTCGCAAGTGTGGTGAATGAATGTGCATAAGTTTGGTTTTTTGGTAATTAATTGATAAACCAACGTCATGCGCCCATTTACATAGGAGGTCAAACTCACTTTGCATAAGCCTCTCCGCAGTACTTAGGTCTCTGTGTGCTGTGATCAGACATGGTGTCGTCGGCAAATTGGTAGACAGAAGCATGCTGGAATAGGTTACACATATCATTGACATACAGCAGATACTCAGCTGGTCCGAGGATCGATCCCTGGGCCGTGCCATATTCAGTTGGAACCATGTAACTATGAACGCCCGCTATGCTAACTACGTTGTATCTTTGATCCACTCCAACAGTGGACCCTGTATACCATTTTGCCGCAGCTTGGAAAAAAGTACATCATAATTTAGCGTATCAAACGCTTTGCTAAAGTCAATCATAATTATTATTACATGATTTTTGCTGTTTAGGTAACCATTAATTTCATCTGTGAATTGTGACAACAATTGAGTAGTGCTTTTTTTTTCTGAAAACCAAATTGTTTATCATGAATTATGCCATTACTCGACAAAAAGTCGCTCACCACGTACCCAACATATTTTTCAATAATTTTATCTAAGCAAGAAAGTATCGTTATTGGTCTGTAGTTGTTTGTATCCGTATAACTGCCTTTTTTATGTATAGGTCTAATTATTAAGTAAGCCAATACAATAATTTAGATACAAATCCACTAAGTTATAAAATATAATTTGGAAGTTAATACAATACAAAAGTTGCCGCTAAAATATCAGCGCGTTGCTTCTCAGACGCTACTGCCTAAAAATGGATAGTAGTAGTATTACTTTGCGACGTCACTGTCAAACAAAAACAAAATCATATGATACCTACTATGCATTCCGAGTACTAACCGATTGGGTGACACGTGGCCAAGATTTTTATGAACTATGTGTAGGTACATTGAAAATCTCTAATAACCATGAAACGTTGTAAGCGGTGGAAAAACTCCTATTATTCAGAATTTGGAAACTCATTAGCATTTATTTTTTGTTTGCAGATTGAAAAAACACCGTAGCCTTGACAAAGTGATATTCTGTCATGTCTGCAACAACGGTAATGTAAAAGTCAAAAATGAATTCTGTAGTTTATTTTTAAAAAAACTTTGTAAGTTGTTGTAGAAATAAGAAAAGCTTTGAAAGCGATTGCCACTTGCTTAGACCCTCTTCTTGACATTTGAAACTTACCCATTTTAAAAACAAACTGTAAAAAGGGTACTATAAAATTTATGGTCGTGCCGTGCTGGCCTCAATAAATAGGTAGGATAGATGGTGACCAGGGGCTGACGATGGACTAGGAAAGAGAAATAAAGGAGGACCGGACAAAAATGGTCCTCACGTTCAATAAAAACCAAACATATGTCATAAGATAGGCATTTTAATAAAGAGCAATAACTATTACGGCGGTTCTTATCAAATCGTTGTGTGAAAAAAGTTATGGCGATGTTCCGTAGGACGGACCTGGGGTCTACTCCCTAAGCACGAAGTCCGTCGTTTCGGCCTTCGTTGCGGGCGTTTCCTACCCCTATCACCTACGGATGGATGATTCGTTGGGGGCCAGAACGAAGAATGAATTTCCACGCGATTTCACAAATTGTCCCTACTCCCGATGTATTTTTGCCCATCCGAACAGTTGAACTTGACATTGGTTTCGACGGATAGTTATGTCAGTTGATACGACATCAAAATAGTTCTCGTGCTGTCGACGAAAGTTAAGAATTCAAACTATGGCTGCTTTTTGAATTATTGAAGAAGCTTTACAGGAAGAGCGGAGGCAACGTCGATATAACTTACGCCAAAACTTTAGGTTGGCGAGTATTCCTGACGTTGAGTTCATAGGGAACTATAGGCTCACTCGGGAATAGTTCTAGGACTTAAGTGCGGATTTAATTCCTCTTTTCATTGCGTTCCTCGCGCTTGTCTCGTGTGCACGCTCATACTAAATAGCTCTCGTTCTACCTAACTCAGAATAGTGAGTCCAAGATTCGACGAATCGTTGTCGATAAAATGTGTAACAACGATAGCCCTTGGTACTAATGGAAAAATACCTGCAACGATCGGATTCAAGCAGTAGTCTCAACTCCAAGAGACCAGCAACCGAAAATGTGGATGATTGGCGTACGCCTAAACGGCCAGCTGTCGCTAAACACGCAAAATTCGATAGCGCCCGAGACATTCCAACACACAACAATTTTAAAACGAGCCAAAACTTCTGCTAATGAATTCTATCTCAAAGCGACCGTAAAAGTCAAGAAAACCGGTCACATTCCTCCTATTATCCTGGATTTGAAGACCGGCTAGACCCATGAGGACGTAAAAGATAAAATTGCTCAGTTTACGAATCGTTACCACCTTCAATACAGAAATGGAGGCAAAATTGCCGTTATATGTCACACAGCTGAGGGCCACCAGGAAATTAAAGATGGTCTTCGTCTTCAAAATGCTTCCTTTGTTACTTTCACCCGGAAGGACGAGAAGGTGCCTAAATCAGTGTTTCGCGGACTTGCGGCATATGTTGAAGAGGAACTACCTGAGGAGCTGGAGAAACTTGGATTCGCCGGAGCCTCAGCAAAACCTCTTAAGTCTCGCAGTGGTTTGGGCAATCCTTGTCTACCCTTTCTGGTACAGCTACCAGCAGGAGCTGATATCGCAAAATTTCGGCAAATAAGGTACCTGTGTAGTTGTGTGGTCACCATCAGCAAATTCAAGCCACACCGAGCTCATGGCACTCAATGCTTTCGCTGTCAAGAGTTTGGCCACGCATCCCACAATTGCAACAAGCCTCCTCGCTGCGTCAAGTGTGTAGCTCCTCACGCAACTGCCTCGTGTACCAAGTCTGACCGCACTGAGCCTGCTCATTGCTGTAACTGCAATGAAGCTCTCCCGGCGAATTATAGGAAGTGCAGTGTAAGAATAGCCTATCTGGACAGTATCGAGAAAAAGAAGGCTTTAGAGCGTAAACCCGTACCTTCAATGATGCCTCCGGAATCAATATCTTCGGCAATTCCCCCAAATCTGTTGCAGCCGATGTCTCAACCAACACCGACTTCAAATTACAGGCCCTGGCCTACTATAGGAATCAGCAACATGGCATCGATGAAAAATCAGGTTCCCATTGATCACTTTTCGCCTGGCCCCAATGATGAGGCCTCAAAGGAGATGTTTGAAATTTTACTAGCATTAAGAAACATAAAATCCCAATTTACTGCTTGCACGTCTTGGTTGGACAAGGTCATGCTGGTACTCTCTCATCTTGGTAAATATGTTTGATTCCACGGAACTCCGCCTGTTATCCTGGAACTCCGACGGAGTGATATTATTGGTATTTGTGAAAACTCAACTTTAGTTACACCTGGCTTTACCTGCTATCACAAAGATAAACATCATACTGGCCGCGGGTAAGGAGTTGCTATTCTTGTAAGAAATGACCTTGATCGTACGGCTTTAACTGTTCCTAACACTAAAAATATCGAAGTTGTCGGTATAACTATTAAAATAGCAGGAATTGATCACATTGTTTTATCAATTTACCAGTGGCCTAATCTGCCAATGCTTCGTTGTGACCTTGACCTATTGTTCGGCTTGGGCTCCCATGTTGTTATCATGGGAGACTTTAATGCCAACCACTCCCACTGGCTCAGTAGCTACACTAACACGCGAGGCAGAACTCTTTTCAACCACATGCTTGAATCCGACTACGTCGTGCACAGTCCTAGCCTACCTACTCAAGTAAACTACTGTCCCAATCGCAAACCTACTAGCCCGGATTTGGTGCTGTCCTTAAATGTAAGCTGCATTAGTAATGTCGAAACGATTATAGCATTGTCATCTAACCATTACCCCATATTCTTTAATATTGGTGGCTCACTGTGTCGCAAGGCTAAAACTAGATATTTTAAATTTAACTGCGCCAACTGGACTGAATATCGTTCTCACCTTAATAAAAACATCATGCTTAGTTCTAAGACGTTTAAAACTGAAAAAGAGATTGATACTGCCATTGTGTATTTGCAACAAACTATTATCGATGCTAGAGACTCCTCTATACCATCCACGACTGCTGTGTTTAGCGATATCCCTACCAAACTTCCTAGGCATGTTAAAAATTTAATCCGCTATAAAAATCACTTGCGTCGTATTGAACAAAAACTACCCAGTGGCTACCTTAGAAGGCTCAATCGTAGTAATATAAACATGTTACAAACATACATAAACACTAATATCCGAAATTACCTCGATAACGTATGGAATGCTAAACTGGCAAAATTTGATAACCCCAGTCAAGAAAGATATCTGGCGTCTAACTAAATCTCTCAAGCCTAGATCTGCGAACATCCCTCCCCTAAAACTTTTGGATGGGTCTTTGACGGCTACCACGGCTGAACAATGCAACGCTTTGGCAAATGCCTTTTGCGACAATATGAGTCTTACCACTAACTGGGATTGTGACTTAAAACTCAATGATGAGGTATCGAACTCTATGTCTGCCATTAACAGTTACAATCTTGCTTCTGATTCTTTAAAGCCGGTGAGGCCATTTGAGATTCGTAAAATTTTGACCAAGCTTAAATCCCGTAAACCTGTAAGTCATGACGGGATCCATAACTTGCTTTTAAAGAACTTGCCACAGAAAGCGATAGTCAATGTTACAAAAATTTTCAATGGCTGTTTTGGTCTGGGCTATTTCCTAAACATCTGGAAAAATGCTAAAACAATGCCCCTTAAAAAACCTGGAAAAGACAGTACTTTACCCATAATATCTATACAAGATTATTACGAGCCACTGGGCAGTTTTTGATCCAAGAGCAGTTTGGGTTTCGTGCCACTCATTCAACTACCCAAGAGCTAGCCAGGGTGACAGAACACAATATATCCCATCACATAAATCTCAAACAGTCCACAGGTATGTTTCTGCTGGATATCGAAAAAGCATTTGATACCGTGTGGCACGAAGGCCTGCTACACAAGTTGCTCACTCTGGGTGTGCCTATGCTTCTAATTAAACTCGTTCAATCTTACCTTGCGGATCGTAAATTCCAGGTTCACATCGGAAACACCACTTCATCACCTCAAAATGTCCCAGCTGGCGTTCCCCAGGGCTCGATTGTACGACCCTATTTATTTCTCCTGTTCATTAATGATATACCTATTCAACCTCGAACCAAATTAGCTTGGATTGCTGACGATACTGCCTCTTATACCTCTTCGGATGATACGGATTTGATCATAGGTCGACTATAATGTTCTATAGATTTGCTTCTTGACTATTTTAAGAAATGGAAACTCAAAATTAATGAGGATAAGACGGAAGCAATATTTTTCACCCGTGCAAGGCAACCCCCCTCATGAACTTTAAAAATACAGTACCTTGGAAAACTTGTGTGCGTTATCTTGGGACAAAATGGATAGTCATCTAAATTGGTCAAACATGTTGCTGACTTGCGATTGAAGGGCGCCCAAGCCCTTGGCGCTTTAAACCCTATAATGAATCGCAAAAGTAAATTAAGTAGCAATACTAAACTAAGAATTTATACTACACTTGTCCGTCCGTGTATGTCCGTCGATGGATACGGCACTTACCGTTTACCGCATCACTACCTTTTGTTCCCTCCACCCGAGGCGCGAGCGACCAGTAGCTTGACCCCTGAGAGGCTCGCTGCCGCCCCTGCCCCGGCCGCAGATACACCGGAGCGCGGGCGGCAGGGAGGCTCCGTCCGCTGATCATTGACTGGTCGCACGGTTACTTATTTACATACGTACACCGTGCGATCAGCATAATAGTTAAATATTTTTTTTGTAATACCTTCCAATCAGTAAATTGTAACTAAATAATTTGTATATTGTCTTCATGTCCCCATAGTTATTGTGTGTAAAATGTATGTTGTTAGCAGTTTAAACTACCTGTCATAAGCTTTGAAAGGTGCATCATTAGTCTCATAAAGTGCCTAATATTAATGAGTTAATGTAACTTAGGGCAAGTGCATTTTGTATATTGTTCCTTTGGTTAATAAAGATATTTGAAAATGAAATTCCTCTTTTGAAGACATCGATACATAAGTACATAAATATAGGCTGATAAACATATTACCCTCCTTTGCGTCGCGCAGTCGGGTATGTACTAGTACATGCTAAGTTTTGCCAATATTGTATTTTTTTGGAATAAAACAATTAATTAACTTGAATCGTTTATTTCATTTATTTTCATTATGCACTATCAAGAGTTGGTACATCTTAGGTTTTCCTTAGTGGATGTAGAGGCTTGCTCCTGGGAGAGTGGGTCGGCACGTGTAGCAGCATGGTTGGGTGAGGTAGCTACTGGCTCTGGATCTCAAAGTACAGGTGGAAGCTGTACAACAAAAACTGAATATCATTGACGGATACATAAAAAAATATATAATTGTGTAGTTATCTGTAATTTATTATTATTTATTTTAAAAAAAGTCACGGGAAACACTCATAATTATAAATACAATATTGATTTTAGTTTTTTTACCATTGAACAAACTTACTATCATAAATTATAAATGTAATTCTTATACCAATGGAAAAGCTGGCACTCTTGCCTCGGTATCCGGCTCTCTAAAACCCTCTCCCATTATCGATAGTATCTTTAATTCCACTTGGGAGAGGGTTTTGCTACCGATGGGCCTCTACCTGTAGCACTTGCTAACCTTCTGGCAGCTCCAGCAGCCTTTTTGGCAAGGCGTTTTTTGTCAGACCACATCTAAAATTTGAATAATTGGTTAATTTTATGAAGCTATATAAAAACCACTATACTCGTAAGTACTCCTACAGATAAGTATTTGTAGGATGACTGATTATTATCATTGTATTCACTTTACTGATGACAACACCTTAAAATCATATTAATATTGACGAGTTTTATACATTACATAAAACTCACCCTTTGCCACTGCTCGGCGGACTTAGTGCAACTTCCTAGTGAGTTATGGGAGTTGCACAGGTTTTTCCACAGCCGTTTTGAGCGAACTCTCCCGTCGGCATGCACCCCTCAATAACCCGCGAGCCAATTCATGGTTCTCACCTATAAAATCGAGTAGGGCCTCAATTTGCCCGTGTGTTGCTGCAGCGGTTGGGGCCATATAAACAAAATTAACTAGTAAGCTACTTACAACGCGGTCACACTAACCCGACGCATCTCTGGAATGCGAGGCCCGCATTCCTTAGCTCGCCCAGCAAGTGTTAGGCCTTTGTCTTTGTCTTTGTTACCGATAAGCGCGTCGATAATTTAGCTAGTTTTCTGTTGTTGTTTTTATTATATTTTTTATTAGGCATATTTAGGTATATTACCAAAAATCCAAAATGCCGTCATCAACGCCATGCGTCAAGTTTTAAAATTTCCAATATTTTATTTACAACGCGGTCACATTCCGCGTTGGAAATAAAATATTGGAAATTTTAAAACTTCCCCGGCTAACAATTTGACATTTCATTTGAAAATGTCAAAGTACTCTGTGGAAAATGTCCTTCAAAAAGTAAACGGGCAAAGGTATCAACAGGATGATGCCGGTTTCCGGACAAAAATGGCAAAACTAATTCAACTCAATCAATTATATATTTAAAGGCATAATAAATAGGATATTTTTTTAAATGTGGTAATTTTCTAACGAAAAAAGTATTAATTTTTGTTTAATAAGCTAGAAAACTACAAAATAATCAAACCGGTAATCGACCGGTAAAATCTGGCAACTCTATCGCCATGCGTCTTTCGTTCACGAATATTGTCTATGATTCCGTTTGAAACTGATGAATCCGAAATCGTTAGTTCATTCCGACGTATCGGACTACTGTCGGACGGGCTCGTTACTTCGTTAACGGACATAGGGAGTAGACCCCCTGTACCCTAATGTTCCGTAGGACGGACCTGTACCCTAATTGCGTAACACACTATCAATCGGAATCTGAATCATTTTGAAACAAATTGCTAATCCATTGCTTCATAAGTTCGAAAAATGTGTCTGCTTAACACGTAAATAACGCGATGAATGCTCGGTTATCCGTAACGTTACAACCACAGATATAGATATACCTAGATAACGCAAGTATCACGAACTGTATGAAAACCAAGCGTGCCACTTTTTGACTACCTACTATGACGTCACAAGCTCGCGCTCTCGCTCACACTTACCCATCCAGCAGTACAAAGGACTGAGCGCGAAAGGGGCGGCTTACGATTTGTAATCATAAGTTGGTGCAATTTTTGGCACGCGAAGTAGTTACTCTTGCGTTATCTAGGTATATCTATATCTGTGGTTACAACTCATAACGCACCTCCGATAAAATAGGGTTACAACTCGAAAAATTAATACAGAATTTTTTACGTTGTTTTTCAGGAAAATTTCAAAACAGCGTATTGGATTAATACATATTTTTTTATTCAAGTATGTTTGATCACATAATAATAATAGTGTAAGAGTTCAGAGTTCAGAGTTCATTTATTTGTCAGAAACATGAGTATACACACACAATGCATGCAAGATGTTAAGTACATCGGAGAAAGGATCACAGTCATGTTTTACCTTTACGGCGTACAAATATGTATTATAATAAGATTTTATCAATTATTAAATTAATTGTAGCTATTAATTATTAAACATATATAAAAAATACAATTAAATTAGATAAATACAAGAGCAAAATATCATCGTCAAAATTAATTAAAATGTCAAAATAAGATAAAAATAACTAACAACAGTCAACAGAACCAAACTTCGCCCCCACATTAGAATTTACATTAGAATTAGTATGTTTTCTCCATTAGAAACTCAGCAATACTGTAGAAACATTTGGCTGCTAAATACTCTTTTAGTTTTTTTTTTAAATAAGTTTGTGACAGTTATATCTCTGAGTGCCTGTGGCAGGTGGTTATATATACGTGGTGCCATACAGAAAACACTTTTACGCATTAGTGCTGTATTGGATGGCCTCACACACAATCTATGCTTATATTTATCGCGCCGGTTACGGTTATCCATATCGGATTGTTTCTTAAACAGATGCGGGTTTGCTTTTACGAACATCGCAATTTCAAAGATATAGAGTGATGGGAGGGTAAAAATTTTATATTTTACAAAGAATGGCTTACATGAGTCGGTTGTTTTTAAGCCGAACATGGTTCTAATGCATCTCTTCTGTAACCTGAATATTAACTCTTTGAGGGTTGAGTTTCCCCAGAAGATAACACCAAATCTCAGAAGAGGACCAACTATGCCATGATACGCCGTGAGCTTGGCCTCCACACCCAGAACAGGAGCGATTTTGTAGAGCATATAGGCTGATTTACTTAGTCGCTTGCTTAACTCCTCTAAATGTGGTTTCCAGTTTAATTTTTTATCTATTGTGAGCCCTAAGAACTTACTTACATCCACTTTACTTATCTGTTTGTTATTGTTATGTAGGTATATTCAGGTTATTATGAATGTTCAAACGCTGACTGAATAACATTAATTTTGTTTTACCAATATTTATTTTAAGATTATTATTACTTAGCCACATAATAATGGAATCTACTGTATTATTTATTTCAACTTCATAATTTTGATCATCTATGCATTTAATAGTTACTGTGCTATCATCGGCAAAAAGTGACATCGGGTTATTTGTTATATTTGGTAGATCGTTTATATAAATTATGAATAATAGAGGGCCCGGGACACTCCCTTGTGGAACGCCATACATAACTGATTTGCGTTTGGAGGTAAACATCTGCTCTTCATTAGTTACATGATTGTATTGACTTATTTCAACATACTGCTTTCTGTTTGTGAGGTATGATTCAATCAACTGTAGAACGTTTCCCCTGATTCCGTAAGCATCTAATTTATCTAGTAATATTTTATGGTCCACGTAGTCAAATGCCTGTGTCATATCGCAGAACACTGAACATACTGGACGCCTTTTGTCAACATTTTCTACTACATTGTTTAGGAAATCATAGATAGCCATATTTATTGTCTTACTCTTTCTAAAACCTTTTTGATCATCTGTCAGAATGTTCATTTTTTCTAAAAAATTATATATTTGTACGTATAGATATTTTTCGAATACTTTTGATAATATAGGTACAAGCGCTATTGGTCTATATGACTCCATTGACATCTTCTCGTTTTTTTTTAGAAGTGGTTTGATAACGGCAATTTTGAGGTGTTCTGGGTATACACCTTCAGTTATGCATAGGTTTAGAATATGGCTTAGAGGTTTACTAATGAGGTCACCGACTTCTTTGACTATATGTGTGGAAATACCATCATGTCCTGTACTCTTTGTATTTTTTAGTGATTTAATAATTTTTTGATATGTCATGGTGACTACTTGGTGGCATAAATATGGAGTTGATATTTTTGGATATATTTTCTGTAACATTTTTACCACAATCAGGAACAGGTTTGACTTTTTCTAAAAAAAAAAATATTGAAAGCTTTTGCTATTTCAGTTGGATTAGTTTCTGTTTTATCGCCTACTTGAATTTGCGTAATAGCCTCCTTCGGTACATTCACTTTGGAACTGTTGATTATTTCCCATGTAGTTTTTATTTTGTTTACTGATATTTTGATTTTATGTGTATTTTGAGCGCGTTGGGTCAGTTTAATTATTTTTTTGTACGTTGTAGAGTATTTTTTAAATTTATCTCTACTTACGTCACTGGGGTTCAATCTATACCGCCACAGGAGTGCCCTTTTCTTTTTGCTACAAAGTCTTATTCCCCGTGACACCCATTGTGGTTTCCTATATGTTTTAACTAAGACTCTTTTCAATGGAAAACATAGTTCATATAATAACAAGAATGTCTCTATAAAAGCATTGAATGCTTTATTTGGATCATCGATTTCATAAACTTCAGAGAAGCTAATATTTTTTATACAGTCATTAAATTTGTCCACATTTTCTTGATTATAATCCCTACGATGAATATACCATTGGTTAATCAAACTTTTTTTTTAACTGGACATTTTAGTATTTGGCAGGTATGATCGGACAGGGCAAGGTCCACGACTTCAGATTTACAATTCCTTCCTAAATTGTGTGCAAAATTATCAATACATGTACCACTTTTTAGTCTAGTAGGCTGATATACTTGCAGTTTAAGATTCGAGTTAAGTAGTAAACATTCTAATTCCAATGTAGTTCTGTCTCGCTTTAACATGTCAATATTAAAATCCCCACACAATACAATATTTCTTTTTTTGGTTTTATTAATAAATTTTAGCAATTTTTCTAACTGCTCAAAAAAAGTATTTAGATTCTTTGGATTTGGAATTCTATAAATACATATTATAATGGTATTACTTTGAGTCATTTCAATGGCACAACACTCGAACAAGTTACTAATTGAGAATTTGCTAATACCTGTAATCTCCTTCCATTGATAACCCTTTTTTACCAATATACAAGAACCCCCTCTTTTGCTGTCTTTTCTCGTGAAGATTGCAGCTAGATTGTAGTTAGCTATTGATAAGAGCTGTTCATATCCAGACATAATAAAATGCTCAGTTATACAAATGACGTCAATGTTTATCTTCTTTGTAATTAATTCTTCTATACATACCGTCAGTGCATCGGTTTTTCCGATGAGACCTGCAATATTCTGGTGCATAATATATAAATGTTTATTATAGAAAAAACTGGGCTGTGTTAGGGTAGTGAGGTTTAACTTCATATTCCTGTGTATTGGCAATTATGTCTGTTTCTACAAATTCTGAACTATATTGATTTATATCATGCATAAGATCCCTTAGGTCTTGAAAAATAGTTCGCATGCCGTTGTTATTTAGTCTCCCGGTACGTCTATTGAACATTGTGTAGTCATATAACAAATTCTTGTTAGAATCTAGAAAATAGGCATGTTCGTGAGCCAATATATCGAGATAGAGTAGACTATTGAAATGTTCTATCCTCCAATTAAACAAATTTACATAGTTGCCATATTTGTAGGTCGGTGCACAGATGATAATATTAGTGTGTTTGAATTGCTGTAAAGCTGATCGTATTTCAAATATCATATCGAAGTAATCATTGCTCGTGTTGAAGTCTTCTTCGCCAACTAATATAATACAAAAATCGCTCTTCGTTAATGATTGTAATTTGGTTTCTATACCGTGCATCATCTGGTCCAATTTACGGTGAGGCATAAGATAGTGACATACTTCCGACTTGCGTTGCAGAATATCATTTGAAATCGAAGTTATTTTATTTATTTTGTTGCTACTTAGGACGATAATCTTATTGGTTTTCTCAGAAGGATGTGGCGATTTGCATATCGTGTCACTTTGCCTTATAATGGGAGCTGCAGCAGGAGTCCCAATATTGTTTTCAAGGTTAACATTCAATTCGCTGTAGCTTTCATTTAAGTTTACTGTTTTCTTTACTGAGTTAGGCCTCGACTTCATTGATTTGCTACGTTTCTTAGAGGATACTAAGCTGTTATTTGTATTGCAGGAATTCGTACAAAGTAACTTATATTTTTCTATTTTAGCTTGTTGTGATGTAATTATTTGTTGAAGAGTGTGATTTTCCGAGTTTAGATTATCCACCTCATTTTGGGTCCTTTCTAAGTCCATTTTAAGATTCATAATTTCATTTCTCAACTCCTCAACTTCATGGTTGAGCAATGCCCTTGATAAATCTGGCAAACTCTGTGCGCTGTCCGAGAGATAAGTGCTTGAGGAAGTATTTAACGAGTTATCATTACAAAAGTTATGGCTGCCGATACCTTTAGCCTGTCTGTGTGCCTTAGCGTGATGTTTCTATCATAAGAATCCATGTTATTACTCGTATTCGTCCAAATTCAAATAGTAGATAACGTTATATTACGTTATTCAGCGTATTAAGCGATGCAAAGGAAACAGCCGTTTAGACTTGCAAACTCACCCAGCGGTTGAAGCGCTTATATGTAAAGCAGTGAATACTGTGTGACGTTCGCGGCGCAAAGGTCTTAAGCGCCGTGGGATGTACGTCGCTTACGCGTTTCGTACACCGAGTTCACTGTCAACAACTACACTTTAAAAAATTTTTAACGAACTCTTTTGTTTTTGTTTTTTTCACTGTTATTACGATTATTTAGAGCAGTTTTTAATGTATTTGTCTGTAATAGTTTTATTATGCACTTTTTAAACAAAAAAACGCTTTTGAAATGCACTTTTTACCACTATTTCGAAATAATTTTAGCGGAGCGCGAATAATCTGTCTACCTTTCAACGAGGACAACATATATGGTTTTCAAAAGTAAGAATAAAGACTAATTAACAAATTCGTGACTTTTATTTTTGCTTTTCTAATAATCCACTAATGGAGATGTGTCCAAAAAAAACAAAGTAAAATACTTGAACAGTTATATATCTTCCACTATTATTTATTTATTTATTTATTAATAGGAGAACCAACAGCTTAGCAGAAGCATAACAATAGTATATTATGAGACATAAAGTTTGTTGTTGTTTGTTTGTTTTTTGCGTAACTATATTCGTTGTAGAAAAAAAAATATAATTAAGCCAAAATATTTGGACTAGTATCATCCAGGGAGAAAACAGAGGAATACATTAGTATGGAATGAACGCCCACGACCTGCCGTTTGGGAGCTACTATGGCACAGACAGACACACAGATACACAGATTCACATGACATGTCAAACTTATAATAATAAAGTTCACAGTCAGCTTAGATTTTTCCATACTTCTAATAAAGCTCAAGAGTTTGTTTGTTTGAACGCTCTAATCTCTGGATATAGCAGGCCGATTTGAAAAATACTTTATGTTTTTTTTAGTTTTGTCTGTGCAGTTATGGACGAAGTTATGATGACGAACAATGACCGGAGATTTATTGTGAAACACGGCACGGTCGATATCTGTCGGGCATGCCACCAGCCGGGGGAATTAATCAGACATACGAGTTTTATCTACGGGTATTCTCACCTAGCTAACAGGGAGTAATTGCATAGACACAATCTTGTAGCCAGAATAATCCATCAGCAGCTTGCTGAAATCGGAGGTGCCGTACTACATGGATAGTCCTTGAGGAAGGAAGGCTATAATAACATCACGCTAGGGCTCTTAGGAGCGGACCAAAAAGAAAAAAGTAAGAAAGAATGCTAAGCCAAGACAAAGTAACAGCGTGCAGAGGCGATGCCATGCGACGGGATGGACGGAAGCCACTCTGCAAATAAATTTAACCTTAAATATTATTTAAATAGTAAACAATATATTATGAGCTCGAAACTTTTAGGAAAATATTGAACTAAAGAAACAAGTGTCTCAACTCACACAAGAAATTGGTGTTCTCAAGCAGATATGCCATTAGAGGGGCCCGTGGCTAAATAATACCAGCCGCACAGTTCGATCGATCAGGTTAAGCTACGCTTGCCGCGGTTGGTCTGTGGATGGGTGACCATCTTTACATACCGAGACCCCTCCGTGCCTCGGAAAGCACGTTAAGCCGTTGGTCCCGGCTGTCATTCGTGGATCTTTGACAGTCGTTACGGGTAGTCAGAAGCCCGAAAGTCTGACAACCAGTATTACCAAGGGTATCGTATTACCCAGTAACTGGGTTGTGGAGGTCAGATTGGCAGTCGCTCCATGTAAAATACTGGTATTCAGCTGCATCCGGTTAGACTGGAAGCCGACCCCAACATAGTTGGGAAAAGGCTAGGCAGATGATGATGATGATGATGATGAAGCAGATATGCCATTCATGTACAGTCAGCGTCACAGAAATGGAACCCCCCCCAAGACTTAAAAATTATCGCCCGAGCGCGCTCGTGCCCGCCGTCGCTCGTCGCTCGAGCGGCGGTGTGACGTCACGTGAGCCTTGAGCAGCTCCCTCCCCCGCCGCCGCACCCATCTCTGCCCGAGCGCATCCACCGATCCACCTCAAATATTATTTGCAAGTTTATAATCATTTTATATGGTATTTTTTCGGCTTCCTTCTGGCCGAACCGTAATACCAAGAATAACTTACAAAAAGACACTTTGCGTGCGATTAAGATACGAACCCGCACCACCAAGCGCCAGCCGATCATCTAGCTAGACCGTGCCTTATACCACTAGGCTATTGGCTCAGTTGTCAACCTCATCGAAAATTTGAATAGCATTACCTACTCCTTTTATCGAACAAGGTTATTAACGGTCTAATCTTCTAGATATTAAGGTTTAAATTTCAACTTCCGTGTTATATTTAATACTAGCACCTTACTGTCATGTTTTACAAAATGCAATACAATACTCCTCAATTAACTAAAAGATAAGGTTGAAATTAGCATAGATTTCTTGTTTGGTTGAATAGAATGTGTTGATTCTGATTGTTGCATTACCGTCATTTTACTTCAGAAACTTTAGCTGCTGTATGAACTGCAAGTTAAGGTTGAATTTAGAATAATTCTTCGCCTGATTTACTAAACTGTGATTGAGGGTATAATTACTTTTCAAATGGTTCCGTTTTCGTGCCGATCCCCTTGTGTGTAATTATCTTTGTCGTAATATTATCCAATTTTTTAAGTTTTTGACAAGTTGATACTAATATACGGTGGTATGGTTCGATTACCAACTTTTTTGAACGCTAAAATTGTTGTTCTCTGGGAACAGGAACAAAGCATAAAGAAAATAGTACGAGATATGGGCATAACGGTAAGATTTACGTTATACTTACACATATACCTATTTATTGATGCAATCATGTTGCATTATTACTTACAAGTTGGATTTTTTAATGTATTTCTAATATTATTATATTCATTACAGAGAAAAACAGTTCGTAGATGGATACAAAGATATTAAGCGACAGGTGATGTGAAATGTGATCGCAAAGGCCAGAATAAGTACAAATGGAGCGACAACGTAATATTGTGAAAGTTCACTCAGTGGCACCCTTCAAAACTACGCGTTCAAGTGCAGACATAACTTCAAGAAGTGATAGATAGTGACATACATCCTCTCCGTTATTAATAGGCAATTTACTCGGCGGATTGATTGTGTAACTTATCTGATAAAATTGCATTGGAACATATATTATATGAGCAAGTGTTAATAATTCCCACTATTTGTGGGATCATTATCTCGTAGTTAATCAAAAATAAACAACCTTTATAAATATAAAATTATCAATCTAGTTACTCTTGTTTACAAGTAGTATTGTAATGTGTTAACGATGCACCATCTGACCATACATATTTTTCTGATGTTGTGTTAAATAAGGGTTATAAGAAAATGTGATAAAAGAGAAAGATGTATATTGCTATACTATTATAGTTCAGCATGTTGGTTCTTTCCCTGTAATTCAAAGACACAAATCACAACATTTCATTTTTAACCAGGCTTTTTTTCGTTAAGATCATACAGAGTAAACTATTATAAAACACTATTATAGTAACTATTATAAAAAATGTATGTTTTCACAACTTTAAATAAATAAATGTTATTGTAGTTATGTTTCTAAAAATATCTATAAACGAACCGTCATCTAATGTTAAACGTTCTAAAACTCATCCAGGGTATCTATTTTGTGTTTAGTTAATATTCCAAGTAAATAACCCCAATTTAACACAGATATATGGACTGTGTGGTGCCGGACTTAAAGAATAACACCACCCCATACTTCCCATGGGTGTCGTAAAAGGCGACTAAGGGTCGTACCGGAGAATGGGTAGCAGCGTTCTCTATGCATTCCACCACCATACTATACTGCGATCGCCAACCCGCCTGCCAAGCGTGGCGATTATGGCAAACCCCCCCCCCCAACTTTGGGGAGGCCTATGTCCAGCAGTGGACGTCTTTAGGCTGAAATGATGATGAAGATGAATACAGATAGAAAACTGTCTATTCAACCAGGAAGTGGATTCCATGAAGTCCTAGAAATGTAATTAGAAAAATAAATGAATATTGTTTATCAAAATGCCTAGCTTTTATTACAAACCTCCATTTGATTTCTTAAATAAAATAAAGCCTCAGTGTTAACCATTAGACCAACACGCCATTTACGTTACATTACAAAAACTTAAATAGGTTTGATGTCAGTATCAAGGTCAAAGAAAGGGCCTTTCTTTGCAGCGAACTGTACAAATCGTAAAGATCCCAAACGTCGTCGTTTACCTTACAGAACTAAATATCTTTATCTTCAGACCTACCACAAACTCTTAGTTAACCAAACTCTTAGTTAATGAAACTCTTCATTTTATATTATGGTTTCTTTTTAAATTAGAGTTCCTATGTAGATAATTTTTCTAGTTTTAAGTAAACTGCGCGTCTCTCTTACTTTTCAATTTAATCTTGTCTGAGTAGGAAACACAAACCTAATAAGTTGCCTGCTAACCTACGTTTACGTCAAGGTACCTAATATAACTCGGGGCGGGACTAGAACTTTATAACTCGGGGCAGGGTCGGACTGGCCATAGAGTCGCAAAAGGCAATTACCAGCCGGGCCCTAGCCTGTGCGGGCCCCTACTCTACCCTACCCAACCTACCCCTTAGGCTTACGAACTATCCTACATGTAAAGTTGAACGAGAAACAGAATCATGGAAACTTTCTAAATAATAGTTGTCCTATTATCGAAATATGATCCAGTTCTTAAAGCCCACATATTCGAGGCAAGTATTGAAAGTAAAAAAGGAAAGGGTCAGGAAAAGGTAAGGGTAGAGGTAGTCTCATTACCTTTTTGTCAAAAACTATTATAAATAAATAAATAAACATATGTGCACGTCAAGTTAAACAAGAGATCGTCAAAGACATCCAGGCGGCGAAATCTTTTAGCCTCAATGTGGATTCTTGCCAGGATGTTGGCGTTGTTGATCAAGCTGCAATTTGCGTACGGTATGTTAAGAATGGAAGACATGCCCTAGACGTGGTGGTATTCACCACAAGAACGGGCTATCAGCATGGTTCCTGTTCGCAAATCAACAGGAGAAGCTTACCGAGCTCTCGTAACTCATGAATTAACCCAGTTAGGCTTGAATTTGCAAGACCTTATAAGCGTATCTTTTGGTGGCGCAGGAAATATGGCAGATAAGTATATTGGTCTTCAAGCGAAACTGAAGGCAGAAGTACCAAAGTTAATTTTCACGCATTGTTACGCGCATGTTTTAAATTTAGTGCTGGTCGGCGCGACGACAAGCTCTATTGTTTGGGCAGTTGGAGTCTACCAGTGTATTTATTCACGAATCATTTAAAAAAGCGCACATCTATAGGGGTGGACAAAATTTCAGAAATAACGAGTGGTCAAGACAAATTAAGACGATTACAGAACATAGGAAAAACGAGATGGTGGGCTAAAGACAAAGCCTTGGCCACTATTAAAGAGAAAATTCGTTACGTCGCTTTAATAAAAACTTTAAATGCCATATTTTCGAGCAAGGAGTTCGAGCCAAAGGTTTCGTTCCAAGTAAAAGCATTGATGGATTCCTTTTTGAAATTCGAAACTATCTTGACAGCCTTCGCATTCAAGAAAAAATTTGACCTATCAACCCCTGTAAGCAAATATCTCCAAACTCCTACATTAGACTAGACTACCTGAAAGCTTGGGAGCTTATCAAAAGTTTGGAGAAAAATTTGCAAAAACAATTAGATAATTTTGAAGACGTTTTCAGAGCTGCAAGTTTGTTTGAATCCCAAGTTCAAGAGTTAATACAATCTGAAAATATTGATATCGACATACACACTACGCTGCCATTAAGAAGAATAAGTAGGGAACCGAAAAAACACGATGAGTTAGGTATGCCATGACGAATTGGCATCATTGTCTGCGGACCCAAAGAGATTCTATTCTATTTCCGTCTACAAAGTCATTATGAACACAGCTTTAGTTAAAATAACTGAAAAATTCAACTGCAACGAACATTTGATGAAGGATGCTGCTTATTTGGACCTAATATTAAATATATAACTTCAATGAAATTCACAAAAATGGGATTCCTAATTACGCATTAAAGTCTCTCGCATCAATTGCAAATGTCGATCAAAAATTGCTATCGAAAGAATTAGAATCTTTTGCAAAAAGTTGCAAGGAACTTTCTAAAACTCTTTGGGGTGAACATGAACACGTTCTATCTAGGGAACAAGACACTAATGACTCAGATTCTCAGAGTGAGGAAGAAGATGAACTTAATGCAGATGTCTTAGACCAAACCGCAAAGGACGCCATTTGTCTTTCCCGCAGCGGTTCAGACGCCTGCTAAGGTTGCATACCATGTGCATGTAAACATTTGTGCCAATACATACAACATGCACATCAGTGCGTACTCCAATTTGTACCTGGTTTATTGTGCAATCCTCTCAATTTCGTTACAAAAGTGTCTTGTAAGAGACGATTTTCTGCGCTGAGGCGCATTAAGACGACTTCGTTCTTTACTGGGGCAAGAACTGTTAGATTCTTTATTATAAATGATAAACACAGAGTCAGATCTAAATAAGGATGACGAGCATAGCAGCTATTACGATCGATTGATTGACAGCTTAGCTGAAACTTCTCCTCTTTTAAAAAAAATGGTGATTGGCTTGATTTAAATTTAGATATCATTAATTAGAACTCCGGAGCTTTAATATGACGGCTTTTTTGGTTTAAATAACAACTGTAGTCGGTCGGTATTTTGCATTTAGTTTCGACTCCGTAGAAAACTGTATTTGGCATGTAGTATGTCTTTGGCACCTTTGCAATATTATTATTAGATGTTTCATCTAACTTTCCCTCCGAGATTGAATTTGTATTCACCGCTTCATC
Source organism: Mesoligia furuncula (assembly GCA_916614155.1). Lineage (NCBI taxonomy): Eukaryota > Metazoa > Arthropoda > Insecta > Lepidoptera > Noctuidae > Mesoligia > Mesoligia furuncula. The sequence continues at coordinate 35,397,334 of OU744790.1, forward strand.
GTTATTATGAGCATCCTTAGCAAGATCATCAAGTCTGTAATGTTTCATGTTTCGTAAACGCATTTTCTTGCTTTTCTCACAAACTATTAAAAATAAAATTACGAATTTGTATATTTTATTATTATAATCCGGTAGTATCTTAATCCGAAGATTGTGGGGAGCCACCCGGGCCCTTTCGGCCCAGTCCGACTCTGACTCGGGGCGAGGGTGAAAATATGCAATTTTATTACTCTTTATGGTCGCTCGATTGCTTGTATCTACTGCAGTTTGCTACTTCGTGTGACAGTACACACGTCACACGTACACACGTACACACGTGCGTCTCCTATTTAAGGAAATTTCTCGGCGACTGGTCACGGACGCACATTACACACGACTAGGCAGCTGGATCGTTCTTTTTCCAAAGAACTAGCATTGCAATGCAACGTGGCAATGCTCCCAGTCTTCTGGCATGTTTCTCGATTACTGCGATGCGAACGAGTACTTCAACGCCATTCATGTCATTTTGTTTTTGTATTTATTTGTATAGTTAGTCATTTAATTTAGTACCTAGTGTAAATAGTTAGTTGTGTAACAAATATTGTAAACGTTATGTAAGCAAAAGGATAAATAAATTATAAGTAAAAAAGTTGAACAAATATTCGAAGAAAGTAATTTATTTTAAAATTGAAAAATAACACTTCTGGTTTTCATTAGAATGGCATCAAACCTGCGCCTCTCGACGTCGTCTTCTCGAATATTGATTTGAAAGTTTTGTAATGAGGAGCTTTAATATGACGGCTTTTTTGGTTTAAATAACAACTGTAGTCGGTCGGAATTTTGCATTTAGTTTCGACTCCGTAGAAAACTGTATTTGGCATGTAGTATGTCTTTGGCACCTTTGCAATATTATTAATAGATGTTTCATCTAACTTTCCTTCCGAGATTGAATTTGTATTCACCGCTTCATCGTTATTATGAGCATCCTTAGCAAGATCATCAAGTCTGTAATTTTTCATGTTTCGTAAACGCATTTTCTTGCTTTTCTCACAAACTACTTTTGAAGCTAGCCACTTTGGAATATCTACCACATATATATTATGCTGGAATTTATCCTGCATAAAGTCTACAATGTCGCTAGCTGCAGGTGAGCCCACCATTTGATGGAACAGCGGAACTAGTGCGGCAGTGGTGTTTCCGTGGCGTCTCTTGATGTCTTCTCTGATCGCCCGCTTGACTTTTTGTGGAATATGGCCCGCAGCCGCTATCTGGTGTCCTTTTCCATCATTGTAAAACAATACCGTTGCCAACAAATACGGCTCATTCTGCGTAAGAGCAACAGAAGCAAAGGATAGCACTGCTAGGGGTATTAAAATATACCTGGAAGATATTGTTGGAAAATTAACTATGATGTTAAAAACCTCTACTTTAAACATTACTTTTAACATTATGAGATTAAGTATTTTTTCATGAGCATTGCTTAGATATAACTTTTGAATTCAGTTATTGAATAAAGCTCCGTATGTCATTCCTACTGTGTGAAAAACGGTGAAATATTAGTGTCGTAAGTTTTTTTTGGTGCCATGCAAGGAAAGCTAGAAAAAAAAAATTCTAACTAACGTATGGTTTTTTTCCTAGTATCAACTTTTATAAATTTTTTCCTACAACTATTGTAATTTTTTACTAAAGACAATAATTATAATAGCAATATTTCTATTATAATTGGTGTATTTGGTGCTCCCTCGACTTGACCAAAAGAATAATACTGGAAAAGTAATTACTATCTTGCTAGGATGGATGTAGCAACAGTTAGAAAGCCTGCAACTATATGACATTTCCTTTCATTAGGAAGGGGATTCACAATTCATTCCACATTATACATGCAAAAAATTGGTCACAAAAAACATTCTGCTGGACAACGTAATGCTAGGTATTATTTGGTGAAATGTGACTTGAAAGGTAATGCTTTCGATGTCTCATTCAAAAGTTGCAATCAAAATAATACAGAAATTAATTTAATTATTTACCTACCAACTACATAATATTTATATATTTTACATACATTTTTTTTTTAAGAATTAAGAATTGAGAAATATAGGTAATTATTTTCCTCATATTACTTACGTCTTCATATTCAGAAATGAGTGTTACTTTAACACAATTAATACCATCGACCAAAAAGATGACAATTAACTAAAATTAATGTCTAGTTGTTTCGATATTATTTCAAGTTGTGCGTTGTTTAATGAATGGTACTTAATAGGCAAATTATCAATTAAAACATGTTACATGTAATTTCACTTCAATCATAATTATTTTCTAGCTAATTGCTTATTTTATAATGCAGATAAGCTGTACGTATACCTACCTAAAGTAATACTAAATTAAAGATTTAGAATAAAAAATATAGGTACCCTTTATGTTATCCTGACCATCCCTTTTAGGTTCAAATAATTGTATTTATTATCAATAAAATAAATCCGTTTTATCAAACGGCCTGATCGCTAAGCATATCTGGCAAACTTTTACCTATGAGGTTAAAGACCTTACTTATAAACTGTTTAGCGTCTGTATAGTTACACAACGCTTTGTCTTTTTCTTTCGAAAGTCAAATTACTGACGACTGAAAGAGAGAAGTCGGTGTGTAACTATTCACCTGATATAATACCTACGTTTATTAGTAAGGAGGTTAGGATTTCCAACAAAAGATGTACACAATATATGACTCCTAAAATAAAGGTGTAATGTAAATATATTTGCTTTAAGTATATACATTCAATTATTATTTTACAAAGAATGCCACATAGACTTTTTCACTCCTTTCAATCCACAAGTCTCCAAGGAGTTAGTATTGTGAACAAGAAGGCTGGATAATTATATCAAAGGGGAATATCAGGTAATAAGTATGTGCACTCCTTCACTTTTATGAGACCACAGCGTGCAAAATAAAAATAACAACTAAGCTAACAAAGTAAAAATATTATTAATAATATGTATCATTTGGAGAAGCAACTAATTAAAGGACAAAAAAAAATAACATTAGAGAGCGTCTTTATTAAAGTTAACGATTTTATAATCTATAATAATCGTCAATAATTTTTTTTGTAATTGTCGCTACTAATTTTAATTAGTTAGTGTGTGTGGGTGTGTGTGTTTATCTAACTGTAAACTATAATACGCGTGTGGCAATTACATTATTATTAGCTGCGAGTTGGGGTTTCACTTCCGCTCTTCGATCACAACCTCTCCTCCAATACGTGTAAGAGGAGATAGGTAGGATACCTCCCACCTATGTCTCCAAACATGATTAACACGCATTGATAGGCAAAATTATCGTCTATAAAAAGAAATTTAGAGGTTTGACAATGTTACTATAGTTGCAATATTGATCGTTTCGGAGACCGGTAACTTAAAATGTGCCCAATTTTAAAATGGCTGTTCTTTATCAACAGTAGTTTCGTGGTCAAGGTAATGATATATATTTTTTTTTAATATTAAACCAATAAAATCTACTTGAGGGTTCAAATAATTTAAAGCCGTTTTTCCGAAATTTTATTGCTTCTTAAAGTTTTATTGAATACGAACTCGAATTAGATCGCGAGCGCGCGTGCACCCTGCCTCAACGTATATGCGAGACTGACTGGGTAGCGGGCGGCGGCGGGGGTTTATGAGCAAGGGGATGAGAATTTTGCCTACCCATCGTCTGCCCTCTGTCTGGGCCACATTATCCGTGTGAATAACACCTTAATTTTAGGAAACCACTTCTCATATTATAATAGACTGATTTATTTTTGGTAGATAAAAGTGTTATCAAAAAGGTTTAACTAAATACCAGTTGAGTTCAAAATAATTATTTTTGATGATTTGGACAAAATGAGCTTACTCACGTTTTGCACTCGCTCCGATGGCGAAAACAAAAATAAGATAAGATAAATTTTATATAAAAAAAAAATGATAATTTGTCATAGACACTAATATACTTATATATTTTTATAAAGTTAATTCGAAAGTTATTGTGATAAATTAAGGACCTTAGCTAGTATATTTATTTTACCAAAGTGGTCAAAATAAGGTTGCAAAAAGTTGTTACGTGTTGTAGGAGACTGCAAGTGACGTGCAGCCTGTCCTAGTGATCCAATGCGACTGGCGTGGCGGGTGGCGATCGGAGTGAGGCTCCAGTGGGGGGAGGGGCACGGGGATCAAGTTAGTAGACGGGGAACACTTTTCGTCCCGTCACAACATAGCTAAACGGGGTGAGGTTTCGAGTTCGAAATTGATTTGATTGAAGCTACCAAATGTAGAACAGTAGTGAAAGGAAACAATTTGAGCTTGTTTTAAATGAAAATAAAATAAGTGCATAAGATTTTCTTTACCAAATGTCAAAGTAGTGAGTAGGAAATAGTATTGAATTCAAGAGAATTCGCTGCTAAATTTTTTTTTTTGTGTATTTGCTATACTTATTATCTTACCCGTAGGTATACCAATTTATTTGGGGTCGGCGCAACATATATTTTTATCCCATACTTCTCTATTAATCGCTATCTCGCAGTCACCCCTTTCTAACCATATCGATACCTCTGGGCTCAAAGGGCGTATAGCACAAAACACAGGTTTTCAGGAGAAGCAAAAAAACAAAAAAAAAATTGTTTTCGTTATATCTCTCTCATTTTTAGAGCTACATAAAAGTATCAAAGGGACAAAGTTCTTAGACTTTTGATGTGCTTAAGAAGGTTTTTTCAAAAATGGGCCTGGTTTTGTATTGACTGAGATAGCATGTGCTTTACGACCAAAAAAATGTAATATATGTCCTATACTCCCCATAAAAATACGCCCTGAGCAGGTACACAGAGGCGTAAGGCCAACTTTTCATAAATTATGCAAAGACACAGGGGCGTATAAATTACTTGAATTATTGTATAACGTGGTAAAGGACAATATTTTTAAAATATTTTTTCTAATTGATATTTTATTTATTGATTAGGCATCTATTCTACGATAATTATTTAGAATATTATTTTTTTTGCCGTTATGCTGCTGGACAAACATCGCCCTAGTCCCTACTCTCTTTCCACATCTCTCTGTTCAGAACAGCTCTCTGGCAAACCTTGAGCGTGGACCTCTGCTAAATTATCAAATACCATGTTTGAGAACCATACGTGAGGATGGGAAGAATTCACACGTCGATGAGTCTTCTCTTGAAGTGATAGTGGAAGATCGCCCTTCATTTGATATTTCATGGTTCAATAGCTCTTCGGGGCATTTTCGGTGCGTCTTGCAACTTCTTTGTTTGGTCTTGCCTGAAAGAGGTTATTTAACCAAGATAGTGCTACTCATCGACATATTTAACCTCCCCACCCTCCACGGTGATCCTGCGATGCACGCTATTCATCATCAACTTGGTCTTTGACATATTCATTTGAAGTCCGACCTCTAGGCTTGCCGTGTTGAGATCTTCTAGCATCTGAGTCAGCTCGGAGAATGGAGACGAAAAAAGGACAATATCGTCGGCAAAACGGAGTTGGATAATCTCTTTTTTCCAACCACAATGCCCCTTTCTGCCCAGCTTGCAGCTAGCTTTCTGAAGACTTCCTCCAGAACGGCCGTTAATAATATCGGAGACAGCGGGTCTCCTTGTTTAACTCCTTTATTGAACTGGAAAGACGGTTCTGTCTTAGAATTGATTTTAATAGCTGGGGTGCTGTTTCTATCAAAAGATGTAGGTATGTATGATGCTATCAAAAGCTTTTGAGTAATCTATAAATGCAATAAAAAGTAGTAGAAAGGCCGCGACGAAATCCGGCCAGTTCGGGGGGCTGATGTTTGTCGAGGGCTCCGGCTATTCTGTACTCGATTACTTTAATGAAAGCTTTGTACAGGTGTGAAACCAGAGTGATAGGATGCTAATTGTCTATGTCTGTTTTGTGCAGAAGAATAATCAAAGAATGGCGTGAGTGCCAGAATTCCGGTGTTTAAAATACTGTTGAAAAATTTGGTAACATGTGGAAGAACGACAGGCTCTCTTATTTTTAAGAATGTAGTGATTACGCCATCGTCGACTGGGCTCTTACTATACTTCATACTCCGCAGTGCCTTATGAACTTCCCAGCCTGTGAGAGGTGGAATGTTATCAGAGCACGAATATGCAGTTGCGTTAGTTTGTACAGTCGGTTACGCGATTCTTATAAAACTACAGAGTTTTATAAGAATCGCGAAACAGAAAAAAGGATTGTTTCACACCTGCACAATCCTATAAACACGCAATTGTAGGTCGTCCTTTGCTTGATATTCTTTGTTAGGCGGATTTTGGTGAGGTGTTTTGTTCTAAAGCAATCTTTATGAGGTGTCTGTTACGGTTTCTTAAGTCTTTACGAATACTGCGTTTCACAAGTCGGTCTACCGCTTTGAGTTCTGGTGTGTACATACCAAGTTGTTGTCTCTCTTTAATTAACTGCTTCGTTTGGTACTCTGTTTGTATTTGTTCGTTTTTGTTTTATTACAGACCTTTTTAGTGCTGTTTTTTATGTTAGTGTATTGCGTTTGAACGTCATCTTCATCTGTTCTGTCTAATAAACTAAAATCTTTTTTTAAATCTAAATTGAATATGTCTTGGTTTGCTATGAGAGTGGCTTTATTTAATCTTCTAATTGAGTTTTTAATAGAAATAAAATGAGGATAATAAAAACTAAAATTATGATGAGAAATAAAAATCGTTTATTTCACTTTTCTATTAAAAAAAAAAAAAACAAAAAGATACTAAAAGTTCTTAAATTTGTAATGAGATCATGTAATTTTTCATTTTCTTCGTCATTTCTAATTTAGTTTTTTCAGTTTTCGTGCTATGTAATCAGGTGTCTTTGTTATAATCTGCTACATTAGGTACTTTTAAGCTAATAAAGCTTAAAACTGATGAAGCAGATCTCTTAGTTCTCCTTATGTTATAATAAAATATAGGTCGTATAGCACAAATAATATATTTTTATTTGATTTTTTTAAAGGACGTAAAGAGCAATATTACTTTTCGAACGATCTTACACCCAAAACCTTCAACCAAATTGGTTTATACAACCTGCCAATTTTTATGCAGTCAGCAATATGTTCCTTATGCCCCTAATTTTCAAATAAGTTGTGTATACGTAACAAAAATTACGAGGTCGTATTCGACATTTTTTTGCGAATTTCGCCACGTGGATTACACAGATCGATAGAGAATCAAAAACTGAGTGAGAAAAGTATAAAATGTCAAAAAGCCCAAAATGTGCTATACGCCCTTTGAGCCCAGAGGTATCGATATCATCATTCACACAGTCCACCCATTGTTTCTTTGGTCTTCCCCTACTCTTATAGCCATCGACATTTATACTCAAAAGTTACTCCAAAACCTTAGCTACAGTTGGTTGACTGTCAGTATTTTTTTCGTAACATAACATAGGTATTGTGCCCTCCATTATTTTCATTCGTTTCAAAGTTACAGAAATGAAGAAGTTAGTTAATGGTTACAGCATCAGGTTGACAAAAATTTCGGGTAAGTCGAAAAATCGTAAGTTTTCACAAAAGTTTATCTTTTCTCATCACCAGTAAGAAATGAAATTGTTTTCGGACAAGCTTGAACAGCAGTTGCAATAACACCTTCCCATTTCCTGAAACTTTTTTTGAATAGACCGAAATACATAGCGGGAGCAAACTTGTTTATGATCCACGGGAAGAAAAGACACTGTTAAAACTCGCCGTGTTGCATATAGCATGACAAAGTTATTTTTATTTTGACCAGCACAATTATCTGCGTGACAAACGACATCTTTTTCTACTATAATTTTCGAAAAAATGATTCAGTAATAAATATAATTTGATTTGTCAGTACTCCTGCTGATGTAAACGTAAATTTATCTAAGTAATGAGCAGCATAATACAAGTAATGAGCCTATTAATTTCCCATATAGAGAAGCAGTTGTCTGTGTGGTGGACTTAAAGAATAGCACCACCCCTTACTTCCCGTGGGTGTCGTAAAAGGCGACTAAGGGTCGTACCGGAGAATGGGCAGCAGCGTTCTCTATGCATTTCACCACCATACCATACTGCGATCACCAACCCGCCTGCCAAGCGTGGCGATTATGGCAAACCCCCCCCTTTTGGGGAAGGCCTATGTCCAGCAGTGGACGTCTTTCGGCTGAAGTGATGTGATGATAGAGAAGCAGTGGGAACATTGCTATTCTTGTCATCTGTATCTAGACCTGACATAGCATACGCTGTGAATGTTGTTAGCAGGTATGTCAATGACACAGGTCCTTCACATGTCACAGCTGTGAAAAGAATCTCACGTTATTTAATTCATTCTAAAGATGTGTCTATTGTTTATAAAAGTACACTGAAAAAAATAAAACGAGACTTTTTACTGTTGTTGTACAGTAAAAAAAAAACGGTTCAGGAAACTTATTTTTATGTTAAAATAATTGATTACTGACAGTGCACTGAAATGGTCAAAAACAGTAAAGAGCTAAACAGTTATTTCAATTGGATGAACATTAAAGTTTACTGAAACAAACAGTTCCTTTCAAGTATTGCCATTTTCAGAGCTTCACTGATATCGTTGCAGTTATTTTTACTGCTTCTGAACAATTCGTGTAGTATACAGTAAAGAGTTAAACAGTTAAAATCAACTGTTTGAACATTTAACTGTTACTCATACAAGCAGTTTCTGTTAAGTATTGCTGTGTTGAAGCTTTACTGATATTGTAGCAGTTATTTTTACTGCTTCTGAACAGTTTCTGTAGCATACAGTAAGGAGCTAAACAGTTAAAATTAACTGTTTGAACATTTAACTGTTACTGATACAAGCAGTGTTTTTAAGTATTGCCGTGTTCAGGCTTTACTGATATCGTAGCAGTTAGTTTTACTGCTTCTGAACAGTTCCTGTAGCATACAGTAAAGAGTTAAACAGTTAAAATCAACTGTTTGAACATTTAACTGTTACTCATACAAGCAATTTCTTTTAAGTATTGCCGTGTTGAAGCTTTACTGATATTGTAGCAGTTATTTTTACTGCTTCTGAACAGTTTCTGTAGCATACAGTAAGGAGCTAAACAATTAATATCAATTGTTTGAACATTTAACAGTTACTGAAACAAGCAGTTTCTTTTAAGTATTGCCGTTTTCTATCTGCCGTTTTATATCTTAGCAGTTATTTTTACTGCTTCTAAACAGATTTTATAGCTTACAGTAAGGAGCTAAACAGTTAATAGGTACTATCAAACTCAAACTCATTTATTTCAATTTGACCATTACGGCACTTTTGAATGTCAAAAATACAATAAAAACAAAGCTACAGTCACAGTCACAAGGCATAATAACTTGAGAAAGTACTGTAGTTGCCCATTCCCTAGGGTAGATCTCTATGGAGAAGGAGAAACTCAATGGACACTCTTTTAAATCAAAATATTGTTACAAAATCTTGGTTACATCACATCATCCATGTTGTGATTATACCTTTGGAAAATCTTGAGCTAGGACTTCTGTGCCTCAGTCATAGTGACCATGTCATGTAGGTACATATGCTAATGACTTGGCGTTTTAGAGTGAGTGGAAGGTCGCCCTTCATTTGCTCCTTTATGGACCAGAAGCTCTTCGCGGTGTTCTCGATACGACCCGACGTTCGATTTCTTTATCGTGCCTGTTACCGGAGCATGCTATCTGGCCCTAGTAGGTAGATGGGTAGGTACTCATCGGCATATTGTATAGCCTGCACAATTTTTGTTCTCCAAAACAGATGTTTAAGAATTAATGTAACCTAGACACAATGGATAAGTACCTAGGTAGGTTATACCTAATAACCATAACATAACCATACCTATTATATTAAAGAAAATACTCTTACTTCTTGTATATGTATTAGAAATATACCTTTTCATTAGGTAAGTACCTACCATAGGTAGGTACATGTACCTAGGTTACTTACGCTGTAAATAGTTTTTATATTTTTAAGTACCAACTGCAGCATAAAAATCCACTAGGTAGGTAACTGTTGTCAGCTTGCAAATTGGGGGTAAGAAAACTGTACGTAACTATGTACCTACCTAACCATATGTAAGTAGGTACCTATGTAACATTACCTAGGTACCTAACTTAAAAGTGAGCGCGAGTGACGGCGGAGCACTGATATTACCTACCTACCTACCCGATGCATCTCTAGATTTATCAGACTCTGCTAGGTTAGTACATATTTGGCATTTTAGGTACCTCTAAAGGCTATATACTTACTTTGATATCAGACCCTACTCTTTCTTATACCTACCTATGTAACAAATTACCTATACTTATTACCTATGTAGCAATTTCGCATCTCTGCCTAATTAAAGTACCTAAACAAATGAAAAGTATTTTTATGGCCTTCCGCCTTAAATGTTTAAAACATGAGCATTAAATCATATTCATAGCAAAACATTTAAAATAACTGTCTAACGTGGCGTGATTGGGAAGGGAGCGGGGCGCGGGGCGTGGACGCACGTTGCATCGTGATTTAGTGATGTAGGTACTCACCTCATCACGAGTTTCGATGTCAATTAAGATTAGGTATGACATTGTTTACACCTATTAATTTAGGTACATAATCAAACACGTTTTTTTTTAAAATAGTGGTCGTGTGTCTAGATTCTTATTAGAAGACGTCTAAATGATGATGATGATTTATTGTCCTAAATTATGCCCTACTTTCTGCACCACGCGGTGTTAAAAAGTTGTTAAAAACCGGGCAAGAGCGAGTCGGACTCGCTCACCGAGGGTTCCGTAACATCCAGGTTCATGCATAAGGTTTATGTTTATGAAATTAAATGTTTTTTTATTTTTTTAGTTGGTTGAATAAAAGGTAAATTGCGGTTTACGATTTATGACGTATTAAAAAAAAACTACTTACTAGATCTCGTTCAAACCAATTTTCGGTGGAAGTTTACATAGTATTGTACATCATATATTTTTTTTAGTTTTATCATTCTCTTATTTTAGAAGTTACGGGGGGGGGGGACACACATTTTACCACTTTGGAAGTGTCTCTCGCACAAACTATTCAGTTTAGAAAAAAATGATATAAGAAACCTCAATATCATTTTTGAAGACCTATCCATAGATACCTCACACGTATGGATTTGACGAAAAAAAAAAATTTTAGTTTCAGTTCTAAGTATGGGGAACCCCAAAATGTATTGTTTTTCTTCTATTTTTGTGTGAAAATCTTAATGCAGTTCACAGAATACATCTACTTACCAAGTTTCAACAGTATAGTCCTTATACTTTCGGAGAAAAGTGGCTGTGACATAGGGACGGACAGACAGACAGACGGACAGACAGACAGACAGACAGACAGACAGACAGACATGACGAATCTATAAGGGTTCCGTTTTTTGCCATTTGGCAACGGAACCCTAAAAAGTAGTATTTGTATAAATAAGTATGTGTTAATCTAGGATCTAAGCTACAGTCTATCTCCATTTCAAATTTCATCAAAAGCGGTTTAGGCGTGAAGTAGTAACAAACATATATTTACAGCTTTATAATATTAGTGTGATTAAAATAACAACTGTTATATCTATTTAACAGTCCATAGTACTAAGTCCTATTTAATTAACCAACTTCAAAAAAGAAAGAGGTTCTATGTTCGGCTGTATGTATTTTTTATGGATGTTCGTCGGTTTCTTCGTCAATTAAAGACCAATTATGAAAATTCTATCAATATTGTACCTATAAATAATGAATGGATAATAAATCTTCGCCAATTCTCAATAGATTTTGATGATTCTTCTGTTGTTGTCTAAAAGTTGATTTTGAGGAATTTATACGTGTGCCGTAAAACGTTTTTCAAATACCATCTACACAATCATGATAATTTTCACAATCACTGGTGGTAACTAATGGTTTCCGTGGCAACAGGCGTAAGCAAGAGGTACCATGTGTGATCAAACTAAATTAGACGCGAATTTTAAGTTTAGTAATTTTAATCGAATACACGCTGTATTCGATTCGCGGCGAAAACATCGCGTTTTCGAGCTTTTTCCAGGACAATATCGTAATGATGTGAGCAGATTATTTGAAGAACATTACGATTTTAGAAAGACTAAGTCTTGATTTAGTGCACTACAGAGTAAAAGTGTAATTTTTAATGACGGTTTTTGAAAGCTAAGACAATCCCTGCATGTTGTTTTACGAAAATAGACGTCAGAGTTATCTTTCAGGACGAATAGAACCATTATGTGCCAAAATATTTTATTTTATGCGTTTTTCCAACAGGACATATCGACGGTTGAACAGCTAATTGGTCTAAGCGACATTTTGTAAAACTCGCAGGAGGACAGATCGAAGTGTTTTTTTTTAATCATAAAATATCAACTATTTGATAGACTTTTATTTATTTAATAAAGTATAATATACTCAGTATCTATACATATAATAAATCTGTAGAAGGGTCAATTCTGTACATTGAAAATATTGAAAAAATAAATAGCGGGGGGTGTTGCTGGATCGATACCAAACCCAAATATGTGATTAAAAAATTTTTTGTCTGTCTGTCTGTCTGTCTGTCTGTCTGTCTGTATATGCAGGCATCACGTGAAAACTAACGGTTCGATTTCGATGAAACTTGGTATAATTATACCTTATTATCCTGGGCATAAAATAGGATACTTTTTATCCTGGAAAAATACGTAGAAAAAAAAATCTTATTTTTCGGTTTTATTCATAGACGTTGTTCTGTAGAACCGCGAACACACGTTGCATTACCCGTAGTGGATAATTTTCCATTTCAATTTAAGAGAATACAGTTTCCTGTAGCTTTGTGTTACGCCATGACAATAAATAAGGCTCAAGGTCAGACCCTAGGAGTTGCTGGCGTAGATCTTACCGCGAGTTGTTTTTCACACGGGCAACTTTACGTAGCTCTTTCCCGTGTGAGCAGTCCAAGAAATCTTCATGTTCATATTCCGGACGAGCTCACTAACAATGTTGTGTATGCTGAAGCTCTCAATTAACTTTCTGTCGCATTGTCACGATCACTTTTTTATTATTGCAAACTTTTCGTCACTGTCAGTAATTTACTGCTACATGCTACTTATCAAGGTCGGAATTACTATGAAAAAAATACTTACTACAGAACGCGAGCTCAACAGCAGTAGCTCAATAGAGGGATCTCCTTAATTATTATAGGCTTAGTCGTATTTGGGTCCAATAGATATTTATAAGATGTCATTGTCAGAGTTACTCAAAATGGAGAAATAAACCATCCACGCGAAGACCGACATCCGCGCGGACGGAGTCGCGGGCGGAAGCTAGTAAATTAATAAAAGTCTATCAAATAGTTGAAATATGAAAACTTTACACCTTTATCTTTTAGTTTATACCTATATCATGTCACTTTCATTTTCTATTCAGCGGGGTTTTTTCGAGTTGTTATATTATTGGTAGTGCCTACTCGTATTTGTAACCATAAATACATTTTATTACTCCAGCTATTTTCGTATCACAGTTAGAATCTGAGATGTCTGAGAGTCAATCAAGTACAAAATAATAAAACTATTTTTCGAACATATTTTTTAATTACTTTAGGTACTAAATGATTTCTTTTATTTTTCAGACCCAGATCCTGAGACGAGCAATCTTGCGGTTCTTCTGCTAATTCCGCATCTGCTCGGACCTATTTACATAAAGAAAAAGAAAAGGTCAGCGGTAGAATTGCGCGAGAACTTCATAATTCATATCGAAGAAGAGCAAGAGCTTCAAGAACAGCAGCAAACACGCCAGGAAAAGTACTTACATCTAGGATTAACAATTCAGCCATACATAATACTTGCAGGCCCTCTGAAAAAAATTTCAGCCAGGTATGTGATTGTCGACAATATTGTTTATGAAATGCCGAGGGGCCCGTGGCTAAATAATAACAGCCGCACAGGTCGATCGATCAGGTTAAGCTACGCTTGCCGCGGTTGGTCTGTGGATGGGTGACCATCTTTACATACCGTGACCCCTCCGTGCCTCGGAAAGCACGTTAAGCCGTTGGTCCCAGCTGTCATTCGTGAATCTTTGACAGTCGTTACGGGTAGTCAGAAGCCCGAAAGTCTGACAACCAGTCTTACCAAGGGGTATCGTATTACCCAGTAACTGGGTTGTGGAGGTCAGATAGGCAGTCGCTCCATGTAAAATACTGGTATTCAGCTGCGTCCGGTTAGACTGGAAGCCGACCCCAACATAGTTGGGAAAAGGCTAGGCAGATGATGATTATTTATGAAATGCCAAACATTATCAAGGCTGTGGATACGTGTTTCAAGATAATTTGGGCTCTCAATTTGGAATATCCTATTGAATGCTTGCCTGTTTGACAGTTTTTGCAACTTGTGATTTACACATTTTCTGACAAAGAAGTCCCAAAGGACAAAGTTTCTGTGTCCGTCTTGGGCTTGATAAGTGATTGCGGTATCGATATAATATAAATTAAACAAAATGGTAACATGTTTTATCTGCAAAACTTTATTGACTGACTTAAGAGCGCTTCGAAGACATTTCAATTTCTTTCATACACACCGCACGTTTAATCAATATTGCTGCGTTGAAAATGGTTGTTCCCGATCTTACCATCTGTTTAATTCTTTCCGTCGACATTACTTAAAAAATCACTGTACGCTAGCTACCACGAACACCACAACCACGACTAATGAAAATAGACAGTGCTCTTCAACTTCTTATGATGCTCATTATAAATGCTCTACAAGTAAAGCTGTTGAAAATAATATCCTACCTTTAACCGAACCCACTTTGCAGCCTAACTGCAATGTACCTACTTTAGCACCAGAAATGTCTGTGCCAGATGTTTCCTTAAATATGGCTGTAGCATCAATGATTGCTTGCTTGTTAACTTACCAAGAAACATTGTTCAAATTATCATTGAAAGGTTTCATAACATTATATTAAATTCGTTACTACCATTAATGCCCTAGTAGGTAGGTACACTTTTTTGTCAGAAAGCATTTTTCTTAGAAGCATAGTAATTTAGTCTAATTTTGATTATAAGAAATAAGTTAAAATGTGATACTCATACTTTTTTGTCAAAAGGCACTAATGTATTTTAAGCATACTTATATATTTAATTGGTAAATATTGAAATTATGAATATTATTATCATGTAACATATCATAATATTATCTGTCAAATTAAGAGAGAAAAACAGTATTTTGGTTTTTAGGTGTGGTGTGTTCCCCCCTCACCACCACCACACCTCTCTTCATTCTTCCTCTTTCTTTTGCTTTGATACTTTTTTTTATAGTACCTACCTACATATTTTTTAATATAATAATTGTAATCTAATATAATAATCTTAAAAAATAAATATAATTCTTACGAGTTTTTGCATTTTTACTGAAATTCCACACTGCTACAGAAATAATGCTATACATTGGATATTGTTTAATAATATCGATATACAGTAGTAATTACTACTGTGTATCGTAATATTAAATATTACGATATTGGGAACAGTTCATTCGCAATGACAGGTACAGTAATTACTGGGTACCCAACCCAGTAATTACTGTCATGAATAGTATCTGTCACTGCGAATGAGCAGTTGTAAGTACTGTAAGCGAACTTTATCCGGAACTGTTCATTCGCAGTGACAGGTACCTGTTACATCACAGTAATTACTGGGCACTCAACCCAGTAATTACTACTGTCTAGCTTAATGTTTGAACATTACGATATACAGTAGTAATTACTGTGATGTAACAGTACCTGTCACTGCGAATGAACAATTCCGAATAAAGTTTGCTTACAGTACTTACAACTTAGCTTCTATAGTACCCGTTCCTGTGACAATACGTTATAGTAACTGAGTCTCACAGTACTAGGTAATGCGCGGTCACTGCATGTTACTGTGGAAATATGTACCTAAACCTGTAAGGCACAGTTACTTTTAATGGAGACACAGTTGTTATAACTGATAATCACGGTATACCTTAATGTGCCCACATTTCCTACTAGCAACCTCACAGTATCGTTTAAAGTATTCTCATAGTATCTGATACCTGACAGTCAGTATTAGTTACTGTTTTCGCACAGTAACTAGTAACGTATCTCAACTGTACAAATAACTGAGAGGGAACAGTTGTTATTAATGTGTACTATCAATTATTATAACTGATATCTAAGGTACTGCCAACTGGACAGCAAGGTATATTTTACTGAGCAACCAAAGCATACCTTGCTGTGAATTTACATGCCTGTTACTGTGAGGAAACCGTCACTACTAATGAATACTTACAATGAACATAACTGGTCGCTTACAGTTCGTTCTACTGGATCGCACAGTAACTGTTAACGTCCTGCACAAATTTCCCGCTACTGTTGCTTACAGTACTTATAACTGGCCTTCCATGGTTACTACTACGTTGATCCCACAGTACTCATTCATGTTGTCCTACGTAGTATGTACTGTGGAAACACAGTAAAATCAACTGTTTGCTTAAAGTTGTATGACGGTTATAGGTACTATCATGATTCAGTTAAACCTACTGTTAGAAAAACTTCGTCGTTTCAGCCGATAGACGTCCACTGCTGGACATAGGCCTCCCCCAATTTTGGGAGGGTTTGCCATAATCGCCACGCTTAGCAGGCGGGTTGGCGATCGCAGTGTGGTATGATGGTGGAATACACAGAGAACGCTGCTGCCCATTCTCCGGTACGATCCTTAGTCGCCTTTTACGACACCCACGGGAAGTAAGGGGTGGTGGTATTCTTTAAGTCCGGCACCACACAGAAAAACTTACATGTCAGTAAAAAAAAAACAGTAAAGAAGACACTCTTTACTGTTTTTCTTTACTGTCTGTTCTGATTTTCCTTTACTGTTTTACTTACTGTTATCATTTACTGTCTTACAAACAATAAGAATAGCCGACCAGAAAACAGTTGCAGATGCACAGTAAAATCTACTGTTATAACTCAACTGTTTTTTTTTCAGTTAGTTTTACTTCTTTGGACAATAGGCTCTATTTTTACTGACCAAAGCGGTGAATATTACTGAAAAATCGATTGGGATTACCGATTTTTTTTTCAGTGTAATGTTGAATTAGTTGGCTACTCAGACTCTGACTTCACAGGTAATTTGGAGACGAAAATCTAATACAGGTTATATATTATTAATGAATGGAGGTCCTGTCACCTGGTCTAGCCGAAAACAAAATACTGTGGCATTGTCCACAACTGAGTCTAAGTACATGGCTGCTAGTGAAGCCGCTAAAGAAATATTTTTGGCTTAGGCAATTTCTATGTGACATTGGGGAGCCACAAGGCTCAATTACTTTAAATGTTGATAATCAGAGTACAATTAAACTGATTAACAACCCTGTGTTTCATAGAAGAAGTAAGCACATAGATATAAGATACAATTTTATCAGAGAGGATGTTGCAAAGAAAATTGTTGATATTAAATATCTATGTTGAGAGTTCAAATCAGTAGGCTGATTTCCTGACTAAAGCTTTGCTTGTAAATAAATGTAATTCAATTAGAGATAAGATGATGAGAAATGTTTAATGTGGCTAATGTTTAATGTTTGTGGATTAAATCCATGTTTAATTTCTGAAATTGTTGGAACAAAGGATTTAAGTTAAAAGTAAAAAAAAATGTAGTGAATTGTTATGTCTACCTTATAAATTTAACTGGGAGTGTTAAATAAATATAAATTTATAAGATAGATCAATGTCCGTGACTGCTTAAGAGATGTACACTCGTGCACATACATTTATAGATGTTGGAATAGTATTAACAACAGTTCAATATCTAAATTTTCATACAAACAGTGTATCTAAGAAAAAAAAAATATGTACGAGTGTACATCTCTACAGCTCAATACCATTGACAACTTAATTTGGTCGGTTATACGCGAAGATTTAGTATGGAAAAGTAATGAAAGCTAATTTTTCTTAAAATACAACACTTAGGAATCTGAATTTTTGGTCGCTTTATCTTCTTTAGGAGTACTAATTTTTGTACAAATTTGGGAAGAAATCACAGAGTTTTTAATAGGGAAATCTTGAAATGAAAATTTGGCACCGTGACTACCGCCACCCCAACAATGGCATGGTATATCTCGTAAATTTCTGGAGTACTAGTGTCGAATTTTGGGTACTAATTTTATCTTGCAGGGTACTAATTTTCTATGTAGGCTTGAGGAAAGTGACAAGCTTCTCTAACTTGGAATCAACATTCAAAATCGTGGTCCTGCTGAACAATTGCGAGTAAGTTATCATCGTTGATTTCTCGGTAAATACAAATGTTATAATTCTGTTTTTTTTTTAAGTAATAAATCACATTTATGGGTACTAATTATTTGTATACTTAGAATATCTGTAGCGTGCCCCATTTTTCGGCGCTCATGGTGGTCCTGCTGAAGGGAGCGTGACTACCGCCGGACCACCTCCAAAGTAGATTTTCTCGAAAACTACTAAGGTACCAATTTTGTGGTTCGAGTACTTATTAGTACCAACTGAGTACTAATTATTTACGAAATATGAAAGCGATTGGCGTTGGTGGTCCGGCGGTAGTCACGGACATGATAGATCATAATTTCTTTGTAAACACTTTGTTAAAGAGTGTCCGATAAACGTATGAGTAATGTTTCCTTTTTTGATTCGGGCGGTGCTGGCTTGTTTTCAGGAATGTTTTGAAATAAGAAAAAAAAACACTTTCATGATATTTTATTTTTTATTGTTAGTCGAATTTGTTCACTTAGCAGCAATACACGGGTAGATCATATACGTAGGCAATTGTTTAAAATAGTTTATACATGTAAAGTTACACAATATTTTTATAACATCAGTACTTTTTAATTATAGGTAGATATCATTATATGTCATAATGTCTTAGATAAGCTAACAACAAATACATTTTATGCATAAATATAATTTTGTAATTAAAATATATAACAATATTTAAAAATCACTGACGATAATTAAGTTAAATGCATTCGTACTAGATTTTACTTAAAATAATATTTTATATTCACATAATATAGATAAGTACTTAAAGTATATTCGTTGCTTAAGAAGCGAAAGTTTACTTAATAAGAAAATAAAAAAAAGGAAAATTATGGCAGTGCTGAATTAACACAAAATGATATTTATCACGTTTGGCACAATTACATTATATCACTGGGTGCAAAAATAGAAAAGGAAGCCTTGGAAATGTTTTAGAGAGATTTTTCCAAAATGACTCGCGAACAAGCTGGAACGATAACTGGGTACTTAAAAGATATTAGTAAATACATAGATAACCTAACTACAATATTTAAAATTCTTCTTATGGCACCAAACATCCATAGCTCCACAGAGCCTGACATCGCGAACAGTCCACAAATCATTACAGGGTATTAAACGTTACATAATTGATCGATTCGCGTTAACCTATTCACTAAGCTAGCCGTATTGTCTGGTTTTTCCAAGTTCCTTATTACTAATACAACATTTACTTAATCTTGATTATAATTATTGAAAAACAACAAGTAGTAATCTTGTTTCGATTTGGTTTTTAACAAAATGCACCAATCGAAAGGTAAAGATCACACTGTCTCATTGAGATTGTATATTTTACATAGTTGTGCTATTGTAGAGTTGCTTTCATGCATCGAAGTTCGTTCGCAACGTTGACGTTAATCATAATACAGGGATGGCCTGTGAACAGAAAAAAATTGGTATATTAGAAAACAATCGTGGAACTAGGCGTAGATTTGATGTCTAGGTGTAACTAGGCATAGAAATACACATTTAAAAAAGTATATTACGATATCTGTGACTTAAGTAGACCATTATTGCATGGTGCTAAACGCCGTGCAATGATAGACTACGTAAGTCACAGAAAACCGTGACCTAAGTGCGGCTTTAGGTCACAGAGTGCTATAAAAACATAAAATTATTGTTGAAAGAGAGATACATTTGCATTTTTTTTTGTACCTACTAAGACATCAAAGACCTTTCTGCTTGAGCCACTTGAAACGTGTTCTTATAAACAGGCATCAAATTGGACGTAGTGTACATTTAACCTCGTAATTGGTTTACCTGCCCATGCTCTAAGGTTAAATGTTAATTTTAACGTCATAAAACGACAAGGTATCTATGTGATAGAGAGGTAGTTTTAATCCTAATAAAGTTTCAATTTACTGGAAGTACTTTTAATCTTAGTGAAGTTTCAATTTACTTGGAGTAGTTTAATGTTAGTGAAGTCAAAAGTAATAAATCAATTACGAGGTCGACTATACGACAGTAAAGATAATATGAATATATTCATATTTAAACTGTGACTATAATTAAAATACGAAATAGTTTATTACTTTAACACGCTTTGTACTACATAGCTAGTGATAGAAGCGTCCTTTTAAGCAATTAAACGCCTTTATTAGGACACTTCACTCTTCCGCAACTTAAATTTACGTAAAGTACATTCTTACATACAAAAAATTATGCCTAAATTATGCTAACTCACCAGTCAATTCCCTTTAGTAGATGTTATGTATCGCAAGGATTATTCGGGAGAGGAGTAAGCATATCCAGGACGGTAGTACGAGAGCAAGGATGTTCAGGGTCATTTTCGAGTTAGTATTGAAGAAGCCTGGAGGAGATTGGAACACATCCAGATCTTCAAAGTAGGGATACAGATCCGGGAACATTTGTCTGTGGTTCCATAGCAGCGTGGAAAGTTAGTAATGTTTTGTTAGTTTTAGTTTTAGACTAAGCCCAGGTTCGCACGGGCTCGTTTATCCCGTGGCGATTTTTTTGAGAATCTAAAAGTGAAAATTGAAAATCTAAAAGTGTGTCTGGTTCTCAACACTCGACTCAACACCGAGAGTTGCAAATCCAGTGCGCGATAATATCTCGCCGCGATATTCTTACGTCTGTGCGAACGTGGGCAAAAATGTTTATCAGTGGTGCTACACACTTGGTCGGCTCGGGATGGTTTGGCACAGCCCGGTGGCAAAATCGAAAAAATGTAGATTTATGTTCGGGACAAAGCCGCTCGACTTAGCTCGTATTATACCAAGCTGACCCGAACATGATTGGCCGACCGACACGACCCGAGTAAAAGTCAAATATTTGTAGTAATTGCTTCAACAAATACTGTCGAATCTAATGTGCCTGCCCGAACAAGTGTGCAGCACTTCTTCGTGCTGTGTTCGTCTAAGTGCTGTTACGATTAAGATGACTGTCACATTTCAACATACTTGTCAAATTGTGAACATCAATCACGCAAGCCGGTACTTTACTAATCTACCGTTTGAAGACAGGTTATTTGATTTTGTGAGTCCAAGTTTGTGCCCATACTACAAAATTATATACGAAATCTACAACAGTGTTAATAATAACATACTCTGGGTAGTTTTGACTGAGTTTCCAAGGCAGCGTGAAATGAAACAAACGGTTACGGGCTCATTTATCAGATTTAAAATTAATTCCTTCTCACTTAATGCGCATTATCAATAACAAGCCGTATGCCTAATGGGATTTCCCAGTGGCGACTTCTGAGGAACTTTTAGGGATGAGTTTCCGAAAAACGATGGTACAACTAAGTTTTAGTTGTAAACAGAAGTCTAAGTAATTTCTACACAAACTTCCATCCGCTAATTACCAAAAATCCATTATATAAAAAAAAAACTGTCATTTCATGCTTTTAGACCTAACGGCTTAGTCTGCACGTTGTCTGTCAGTGAATGTTATGTGATGAATACCTACGTATCGGAAAGCTCAGCCAGTTTCAATTACAGCCAAAAACTAGAATGATAACATTAACTTCAATGTCAGTATAACGACAAGGCAAATCAGCAGGATTAACATCAAAGTTTTAAAGCTCCTGCAGATAGAGCACAATTTCCATTAAATTTTGATTGAAATTGTTCCAGTAGAGTCGCGTCGTATTTTTCTGCAGGAGCCTTTAGTTCCGAAGGCTCAACTTGTCCGAACGAATTACTAACTCCGTACTAACTCGAGTAATCCCTTGTTTGATCGTCTATTATTTTATCCTGGCCCATTCTGTTGCAGTATTGTGAAATCTTATTTTATGTAATTATAGGTTTTGCCTGAACATGTAAATTGTATTTTTATTACATCTATTCAAAAAGAGCTTTAAGTACGCGAGCGAGAGAGCGAGATTTTAGTAGGTACTCGTATTTACTTAGTTAACAAATTTAAAAAATTAAAATTAATCAGATCATGTTATTTAATTTACTTGTTTATCTACACATGTAAATCTCGCGACAAGCTTTTATATCATATAAATTGTGTAATGACGTTATAAGTTGATAGTAAAAGTATTAAAAGAAAAATGTATTTTATTCTTTTTAGCGCATTTAAATAAAAGCTTGTTTTTAAAAAGTTTTTTTTTACTTTTAATTTATTTTTTACTTTTTAGACCTTGACTTGGGTGTTTGGAGGAATGCGCCACTTATTTCAGCTTGAAGCTTACTTGTGCCTTACGAAACGCAGTTCCGGGTTTGATTTTGGAGTTATCCTTCTCCTAGACAGGTGCAAACCAATGCTGTTGACGCCAAATTACACAAGTCACAGTTAACCAATCGATGCTACAGACTCGAACAATTTGACCTCAATCTCATGATCAAGGAATCCAAAAACCCCAGTACACCAAAATTTCAGACGGATTGGAGCAACGGAGTTTAACTCGCATTCGTATTCTCAGCAAGTCCTTTCATGTGATACCCATATTGTAGGAAAGCAAAAAAAACTTATCCCGCCATCTTTAGAAGTATGCCATATTGAATTTAGAGTGACGTCACCTTATATTTCGAGTTATTCTCAGCAAGCCCTTTCATTTGATACCCATATTGTAGGAGTGCATTAAAAAATAACTAGTCCGCCATCTTGGGTGTTCCGCCATGTTGGATTTAGAATGACGTCACACAGTAAACCATGCATTGTCATCCAAAAAAACGTGTTTGCAAAATTTTAGCTCAATCGGTTGAAGATATCTGCTGCAAAATTGAGTTGCAAGAGTCCACCCGAACAAACATAGTTACATTGCAAGTTAATATAGAGCTTGTAATAAGCCGTCAAACTTTACAATTTTTAAAAACGGTATTATCAAGAAAGAAGGCGCTTTTCAGTTTGTTGGAGTTGCATATTCACGACAACCAAGATACTCGTCAAGACGAATCAAACGAGCCCAAACTCGGTGGGTTTGCGTCGTTTAATTGCGGAGTTCCTATGGCCACCTTCCAGCTTCATCATCAGACACCGGTTACCATATAGTTTTATAGTACTCGTCAAGACGAATTAAACGGGCCCAACCTCGATGGGGTTGCGTCGTTTAGTTACGGAGTTCCTTCCAGCTCCATCATCAGACCCTGGTTACCATATAATATCAAATTACTAGTCAAGACGAATTAAACGAGCCCAAACTCGATGGGGTTGCTTCGTTTAATTACGGAGTTTCTATGGCCACCTTCCAGCTCCATTATCAGATCCTGGTTACCATATAGTATCAAATTACTCGTCAAGACGAATTAAACGAGCCCAAACTCGATGGGGTTGCGTCGTTTAATTACGGAGTTCCTATGGCCACCTTCCAGCTCCATCATCAGATCCTGGTTACCATATAGTATCAAAGTATTCGTCAAGACGAATTAAACGAGCCTTAACTCGATAGGGTTGCATCGTTTAGTTATGGAGTTCATATGGCCACCTTCCAGCTCCATCATCAGACCCTGGTTACCATATAGTATCAAAGTAATCGTCAAGACGAATTAAACGAGCCCAAACTCGATGGGGTTGCGTCGTTTAATTAAGGAGTTCCTATGGCCACCTTCCAGCTCCAACATCAGACTCTGGTTATCATATCGAGCCTTTACCGCCGTTTTAGCGCAACCGACAAAAAACAAATTTTACAGGAGAAGGATTTTTTTAAATATTTTTAAAAAGAAATGTGCTAGTAAATTGAAATTTTACATATATTAATGATTTTCAGACATTTACATATTATGTAAATGTCTGAAAATCATATTTACTAGCACATTTCTTTTTAAAAATATTTAAAAAAACCTTCTCCTGTAAAATTTGTTTTTTGTCGGTTGCGCTAAAACGGCGGTAAAGGCTCGATATAATATCAAAGTACTCGTCAAGACGAATTAAACGATCCCAAACTCAATGGGGATCCGTCGTTTAATTACGGAGTTCCTATGGCCACCTTCCAGCTCCATCATCAGACCCTGGTAACCATATAGTATCAAAGTACTTGTCAAGACGAATTATATGAGCCCAAACTCGATGGGGTTGCGTCGTTTAATTACGGAGTTCCTGTGGCCACCTTCCAGCTCCATCATCAGACCCTGGTTACAATATAGTATCAAAGTACTTGTCAAGACGAATTATATGAGCCCAAACTCGATGGGGTTGCGTCGCTTAATTACGGAGTTCCTATGGCCACCTTCCAGCTCCATCATCAGATTTGTTTGCTCCCTTGGCAAACAATCTACTATTAATGACCTCCCTAGTATTTTATTTTGTGAGAGGGAATTTATATGCTACTACTACTCAAGTACATTATTACTGGTAATGCACTTTTATTATAATGACAATTTCATGCTAATGAATTAATTAATTCGTCTGTGAAATAGGAAATTATACCTATTATTAAAATGATTACTATTATGATTAACTAATATTATGTAATAATAGTTTCATTTGAAAGTGTGTCCTCAATGTTTCTTTTCCATAGGAACCTACTACGGTTTGGGATAAGCAGCTTCTTTTTTCTGACTGACCGACCCCTTGACAATTTAAAAGTGCCTCAGGAACGAAGTCCTTCGCGATACTCTCACGCATCACACTCATATAATAGAAAGAGACAGAGAGAAAGTATGAATTTTTAGCCATTTAGTATAAGTTTTTAAAAGCTCTCATTCAGTTGTCGCCATTTTGGATTTTCATTTTTCCCTCGCTATGGGCTTTAGAACCCTCGAAAAGTATGAAAACTGTCGATGTCTCTCTCTCTCTCTCTCTGTCTCTTTATATCAAACATAACACAGAGAAATTCGTATGCTTTTCGTTACATGACGATTACTATCAGCTCATTAACTTCAAAAAAAAACTTCATTAATGCTTGGGATTATATCGTTATATATTAATGCATCATTATACATTATTATTACCTATGGAGGAGGAGGAGTACTGCTCACCCATCAACCCGCATTAGACAAGCGTGATGGGCCTACTGTCTAAACCCCTTCCTAGTATGAGACAGGGAAAAATGGAAAGACGGAAAGGGCCTTTGCCCTGCAGTGGGACATAACAGGCTCATCATACATATACAAAAGGCACCTTATGTTTTTTCCCGAGGTAAATTTTATTACCTCCGTAAGTAGGAATAGGAAGACCCACATGTTTCCAATTCGAAGTACTTACCTTCATACCTAGATAATGAATAACTTTTCCATTAGATTCTAATTTAATTTTAATAATAATATGAAACATTGGTCAGGCAGGGGCTGTAGTCCTCGATCATCAGTTCACTTTAGCCACCCAAACGGCAAACCCTTAATCCAATATCTTTGTTTCCATATCAGAATACCAGCGCTGCGACATGTCCTTGGGTGCACTGGCATAGTGCGAGCTTGGTGCCTCATTTCATTGAAAACGTCTAATGGGCCTCTGGGAGTTGGTTTTGGCCCCTCGTACGCCTTCCAAAGGTCCTGGACCCCAGGGTCCCGAGATATATCAAAGACAAAATATAATAATAATAATAAATCCGCAGGGCAGCATGTGGCGATCCGCAGGGCAGCATGTGGCGAGCTGGTGGGCAGTAGCGACCCCACGGATCCTATCTTCAGGGAAAAGTCTTGTTCCTCACCTCTGGCTTGCCTTTATTGGCCGGCTGGAGTGAACAATGACGAGGAACAGAGCTCCCACCTCAATCTTGCCTTTATTGGCCGGCTTGAGTGGAGATTCGCAAGAGCAAACGTGCTTGGAGGAAGGAAGTATTCTAGTAAGATGCTGGTAGGGATCTTGACCGTACTTCCGGGATTGTCCTGATAGCCGTGGAATACCTCTCCACTCCTCATAAGTACCTCAGGACATGTTGCCCCCTTGTTGCTACGTCAATATGTGCTAGCGACCGTTTCCGGGGGCCCATTATTGAGTGTGCAAGTCACCCCCTGCCATTTTATCCGTGTATATATAAAAACATTGATCAGGCAGGGGTCATAGTTATTCCATAGTTCTTGGTAACCAGTCCACTTTAGCCACCCAAACCCATAGTCCAACTTTTTATATTTCCATATCCTGCAATAGTCCTACACCAACCCGGGGTTATCCTTGGGTGCACTTGCATAGCGCATACAGGAATAATCGTCGGTTGGTGCCGCATTTCATTAAAATTTCCTAAGGGGCCTCTGCGAGTTGGCTTCGGCCCCTCGTACGCCTCCCAAAGGACCGGGACCCCAAGGATCCGAGATAAATAAATTCATAATAATAATAAATTTATTTATTTTAAATAAGTTACAGACTACATTAGCTGTAATGGTTAAAATTAGGTCATCATCTGCCTAGTCTTTTCCCAACTATGTTGGTGTCGGCTTCCAGTCTACCCGAATGTAGCTGAATACCAGTACCTATTTTACACGGAGCGACTGCCTATCTGATATATATATTATATATATATATTATTATTAAGCAATATATAATACATGTTGTACCCATCCTAGTAGAAACCTATCATAAATAATGGGTGTCTCAGGTAACGTAATAGGTACTTCGTTAATAATTATTTTGGACGGAGCTTACATCTTTCCAAGAAATTCTATTTAAAAGCTGCACAAGCTTTGCTTCAGAGTTTAATAAATAAGTACTCTGTTAATAATTCGTTTTGAAGCTTAAGGACGGAGCTTATATTTTTCCAGGAAATTCTATTTGATAACTGCACAAGGTTTGCTTCAGTGTAAATGTTATATTCTTGGTACTATAAAACTGAAATCATTTTCTGCTATTTTCAATATATTTATGATCTCTTCCATATAAGTTCTACTTCGCGTCGTGTCTGAGTATAAAGGACTGACCAAACTGAAGCAATCCCGCGCGGGGTTCAGGACGAAATTCGCTCGGTTGTATCAACAAATTTTTAAGTAAAAAACTGGCGTGAGTCTGTAGTCGCGTTAGCCCACGCTTGTTTTACCCGCGGGGATTTTTTTCCGCACACATTTTCAGCGCTCTGCTTAGCGCGATAGCGAGATGTTGAAATGCCAACAGTGTGTTTTTTTTAACGCACTGGAATGCGCTCTGTTGAATTCTCAATGCTTGGCTCAACACCGAGAGTTGAAAATCCAGTGCGCGATAAAATCCCGCCGCGATATTTTTATATCCGTGCGAATGTGCGCTAAAGATCTGGTCAAACTGAAGTGAATCCCGCGATTCGGGACAACCCGGTTGTATAAACTACCTTTTATGTAGGTGTTTAAACTGACTAGTCGCGTTCCTGACTAATTAATTAAATAAACGAAGTCAGTCACTTCAGTGGGCGGAGGAAAATGTACTGAACTGATATTATGACATTTGAACGTAAATCCTTTGCTAATTGGGATTTTTCCTACAGCCATATTGACTATCAATTCCTATTTTTGACGTATCGCCCCTTATTTCCATGAAGTAATGATCGTGTTGACGCATTCATTTACCTATTGGTAGGTAGGGTATGACGTTACCAGTCAATGAACTATAGTGAAAGTTTGCGTTACCATCAGATCATTAATGTTTAGCATTATCGGCCTATACTGCCGTTATAAAAAAAGGGCACATCTAACATTTTTTCCAAAATTGAGTAATAAACTGGCATATGCGCCTTTTTTTTCTGATTCCAAATATGTATATTATAACTCGATTTTGAAAAAAATTTAAGTTGTGCCCTTTTTCTCAATGACGGCGGTATAACGTTCCCACTCCTGGGACACAAGCCTCCTCTATGTAACTGTAAGAGGGAGTGCGGGTGGGTAGATGTCATCGAATTTTTGGTACTAGGATTAGCCGGTTTCTTCACGATTTTCCTTTACCGTTTCGAGAGCAGTGGTGATGAAATGAATTACACAAAGTAAAGCGCCTGTTTCGAACCCAAGACTTACAATTCCTAAGCCTGAGCCGTTACTACTGGACCACTCATAGTTGTTACTACTGGACCACTCATAGTTGTTACTACTGGACCACTCATAGTTGTTACTACTGGACCACTCATAGTTGTTACTACTGGACCACTCATAGTTGTTACTAGAGGACCACTCATAGTTGTTACTACTGGACCACTCATAGTTGTTACTACTGGACCACTCATAGTTGTTACTACTGGACCACTCATAGTTGTTACTACTGGACCACTCATAGTTGTTACTACTGGACCACTCATTGTTGTTACTACTGGACCACTCATAGTTGTTTTTATGGGCTCACCAGTGCTTTCTCCCATGAATGTTTACCAACAGAATAAACAGTTTTTTTTTCTTTCTTTCAACTCGATTTTCAATAATGAAATATATGTATTCGTATTCATAACAACATGTCTGTAATCAATAATTGTTGACTGTTGTGCCTACCTATTAAGTGTTATACATAACAAAGGCAGCCATAAGGACTGCCAACGGAAGTGAAAACTAAAAACTATGAAATGACAGTGTTTTTTAATTTTCAATTTAATTGGAACTAGTTACAAAAATTAAAATTTCATAATTTGTAAATTAAAATTATTAACATTAATGTGGTTTTCACATCTCCACATCACATCGGCACATCAGCACATAGCTGTTCCCTACATTTTGACGAGTTAAAAGAATATAAATATAGAGAACATCTGATTTTTTTTTACATATGCAGTATAATGTCATAAGTAGGTACTCATAGCTACAGATATACTGTTAATCTTATGGGTTTGCGTCCACCCATAAGATTTCCCCCTATGAAAAAATCGCTCAACGCAGCTAAAGAAGTGTCATTTCAAAAATAATGAAACTTTACGAGCTCGTAGTGGATTTTATTTAATCATCATTTATTGTCACCTATTTGAATTAGATCATTTTATCATAAATAATTCCTTACATTTACGCAAGATTCAAAAGAGATTTTCTCAGAAAATGTTGATAGAAATTTGGCGTAAGTTCGGACATAGTATTTTCTAATTTTAAACAGGTATTTTCTCAAAGTTGCAAACGTTATTTTACGAGTAAATCGCTTTTCAATTTGGCGTAGGTAAGTGTAGTATTTATGCTTGTGACAGTACTTTGTATATGTTACCGGCAAAGCATATACTTAAATTAAAATCACTAGGTGAACACCTTACTTCTGACTAACCTTCAGAACTTGACCAACCTTCAGAATATACAACGCCGAGTTCATCTAGGCATTGTATAAAATATTTTATCTCGTTTATCATTACACAGGGTTATTGGTAAAACATTAACAACCTCTTAAGACGTCATTGTACTCATCATTATGAACAACTTTTAATATGGGACCAAACCTGAATCAGCTGTTCCCTACATTTTGACGAGTTAAAAGAACATAAATATAGGGAACAGCTCTTTTTTTTTTTCGCGATTTCAGGTTTGGTCTCATAGTAAAAGTTGTTCATAATGATGACTACAATGAACCTCTTAAGAGGTAGTTAATGTTTTACCAATAACCCTATATACTCTGCCTAGTTAAAGTATGAAGCCGAAGTATTGTACAGAATGATAAGATTAGGTAAAGTATAAAATGAAAGACATAAATCCTCTAAGACGACCCACTGACCCCTTTGTTAGTTGAATAGTTTCCCGCCAACCGCGTCTTCCACACATTGCTGGTAGAACATTCAGTATTGTATAGAATGTCTCGGCAAAGTATGGAATTGATGAAAATAGGTATGTTTCATACTTTGCCTGAACTTTATAGTTTATTCTATAGAATACCGGATATATAGATTGCCGATATACAGGTTGATATTTTCAAGTGAGCGTGGATGGCCAAATCCGAAACTATGAGTAATAGCGAAAAGTAGTCAAAGGAGTCGCGGGCTCGATTTTGATGAAAACTAAAACTGCATCATTGGATTTTTAAAAAGAAAAATCAATATTTCTAGCCAGAAGTCGAACCCGCTAATTTTGAAAAAACCATCCAATAGTGTCGCTGATAAGGATTGAATTCTGGGAAGTAATGACATACGGGAATCTAAAGAAAAGAGCTAATTTTTAGCAAAATACTTTTTTTTATTCTTCATATGTTACCTACCTATTAAACCTTAACTGATTAATTGTTCAAAATAATGACCATTGTTTTCAATTAATAGCTGGATTCGACATCTCAAGGATTGTACTGCATTCTATATTTGAATTTAGAACATAATGTTTTGAAGGTGACTGCGCTGCGGGTGTATTGAGCATCATTTCGAACAAGGTACAGGTAATGTCGGGATGAATACTTTAAAATAAGAAGCAGTTTATTAAAATCCAACATTTTCCTTAAGTTTGCCGTATGTCATTACTTCCCAGAATTTGTAGTGTAATAATACAGTGTGTTTTTTTTTCAAAATCAACGGGTTCAATTCCTAGCTAGAGATATTGATTTTTCAAAAATCATTTCATTGTCATCAAAATCGAGCCCGCGACTCTTTTGAGTACTTTTCGCTATTCCTCATAGTTTCGGATTTGGCCATCCACGCCCACTTGGAAAATTCACCCTGTATATTAGCATATTGATAATATATCATAAAAACAATACTCACTCCTTGCATCGCTGTGTGTTCCTTCCTGTAACGGCGACCTGGCCCAGGTTCAATCCACGGTCTGACGTCATCAGCTCGATCTGGTGGATGCAGCCGGTGAAGCCAGGGTAACCCTGCTGGTTGATATGGTCTGGAATACCACCTGGGGAGAAACGAAGACGATGAAGATACCACAGTCAGCTTCAAATAGATATATTACATCGACAAGAAAGTGTTGACAATTCCTCTTTCTAGCAGCGGCCGTCGAGACATCGCTGTGCTCTGAGTAGTGAGAACATAGAAATGTTATATCTATGAGGAGTAGCATAAGCATTAAGCATCCTATAATGTTCCACACTGTGAGAGGGAGTGGGCCATAATCTACCACGCGGGCCTACTGTGGGTTGGTGGATAGTGTAGAAAATGTGGAGTGGCAGTATTTAGGTACTGTCCGAATCGATAACGTGTTGCGGTTACGTTGTCGGGCAGATAACTTCATACAAAGTCTGTTTACATTGTGGTAAGTGTGAATTTTACTTACCAAGGTAGATATTCGAGTCAGCATTCATGAGGTTGGATATACCAGTGCTGGTTCCTGAGTTCTCCCGGCCGTCTACTGACAGCGTGACGCGGCCGTCCTCCAACAGCTTGACGATTATCTGCAAAGATAAATGACATTAGCATCATGCTTTGTGGGCACACCGACTGCCTAACGGTCGGCATGACGCCATAATTGCTACTAGACCAAAGAGTTTATTGGTTGCAAACTTCAATGCTGCACATGGGGGTTCGGTTCCCAGGGCATCAAGTCTGCTGTTACAATAGTGTCAGAATGGTCTATCATTGATTTCATAATTGTTGATTTTGACAAGTTTGGTAATCTACTAATATAATGGCGTCATTATGACTTTCCAATGGTCAACCACTGACACTCCATTGAAAGAAATGGCATAGAATGGTAATCTCATACATAATGAAAAATGAATCACTGACTTACGCGGTAATCTGCAAAAATTTTGACAGTTCCTTTGATCAGTGACCTACCATTAGAACGTCATTGTGCAGTCATTGTTTTTAATCCGTTACGAGTATCGTATAATTTCTGTGCCATTGACCGACCAATGATCAACCATTATGAATTTAGCAGATTACGAACTTTTACGATTTACGATCGTGTTGGAATGACGAATTTATAAAAATAGCAGACTACGTAGAAAATACTACGTACTAAATAGGGCCCCACGTCGGGTAAAGATTTATGGGGTTTTCCCATGAGGAATTTCTCAGTAGCCGCTTGGAATACTGATTTTCACCCGATTGGAGGCAATAGGCTCGCCCCCATTACATGGGTAGGTTCACCCACGTAGCGATATCTACAACGCCACGTGCCAACAACGCGTCATACTGACGTCACGCAAAATCCTGCATCTCGCAAGCAGAGTTTACCGCGCAACTAGCATAGATACAACGGCCCGACATGAATCATCGGGCGGTTGCCCGAGATATAACACCAGTCTGGGCGGAGGATCCTCCCTTTTCTATAGAGTATGAGTGAACTTTACACCCTGTTCCTCATACCTCTATAATGGTGACGTCTGACCCCGACGTAATCCAGTATAGAGGTATGAGGAAACAGGTTCACTGATACTCTATAACCCATTTTACCCTTCCCTCCGAACCCTTCGAGGCAAACCTGCGTGAAGTTACGTTACGTATTATGTAACATGTATTACATAACAGGTACAGCGGGCTGCAAAAATGCCAGAAATAAAATCGTGTGAAGCGAGAAATGACGCCATCTACCGTAAAACCAGTTAACGACTAACAAAATTTCATTATACTGTTACTAGATGGCGTTGTTTTGCTTTTTATGGCGAAATATTTTTGTAGTTTCTTTTTGTCTCTTCAAACAATCATTCAAACAATTTATAATTAATAGTTACCTTCAAACATTCAAACAAAAGTCCAGTGAACACGGACGTTTATGTTTATGGCGTCGAAATAATAGGCGATACACAAGTGGTCACGTAGCTACAAGCTATTAATAAATAATTATACATAATTAATAGGTATTGTTTTACATATATATTATTTATATTAACTGGAGACCAGGGGGCATAAAAAGGCCACTTTGGCAGAATCATAAAAGGATAACAGAATGGACAGTTAACTGTTAAGTTAATTGTATCAAATCCCATTGGTGAAACATTTTTCAGTTATTTTTTTTGTCTGTGCTAAAATACCAATCAATCCAATCCCAATCTCTTTGATTGTACCTACGTAGTGCAGCGGAAAAAAAGAAAAACACGGACTGTCTTCGCCATTTTATAATTCCTTTTCTGATTCTCCAAAGTGGCCTTTTTAGGCCTCCAGGTTATGTGCGTATAACCCACGGATATCGAGTATAACCTATTACTTACGTATTTTTATTAACTTAAAAAGTTATGAACTCTTCAAGTTCAAAAACATAGTTTTTAGTTTTTTATGTTACCTACTGACCATTTGATATGATTTTGTGCAATTTTGTAGTTTTTAGCCTACCTATTTAATCCATTTAATCTGTTTGACCTTTGTGATAAAATAATCTGGTCTCCTGTTTGTTTTTATTGAGATTACATAAGCTTCAATCCTCTTTCCGATTTTGGAAACGAATACTTATGATGCCATAGCCATCATAAGTCTCAATAAGAAGTTATACATAATATTATAATGTTATACCTACGATAATTAATAAACTGACTTTTAATTTTGAATAATAAACTGTGAGAAATAAACCTCCTTTTTGTTTGGCGAGCCCACAAGGCGAGCCTGTTTATTTAACCTATGATGACAGTGCTTTTTTTCTGTTGTTATGTAACTACCAACACGAACATTAAATTATTAAAAATACCCACTCGTTAGCTTAAGGCTGCGCCGACCGCGCAGTAGCGCCCTCATCGTTTGTTTGGTTATTTATTTTTCAACACACTTGCTCGTAAAGTGGCTCTTATTGAACCGCTTTTAGGTCCATAATGCAGTGTATTAAAAACGCGTGCTTTTTCTTTACTTTAATCCACATTGTGCTTTATTTCCACAGATAACTATTTACTAGTCGGAGATGCGCGCTTTTTTAATCTCATCAATTCACTTTTTTTTTTAATAGTCTGTATTGTCCTTGGTCCCAAAATTAACTAATATTTATTTATCTTAAGGTGAATGCGCAGGGACCTCGGACAATTTAATGAATGCAATTTTCAGGTCAGTGTCAGGTTTGTATCTTGATCAAAATATGATTTGCGACTCTAACAGGTACCTACATCTTTACAGAATTATAATCATTCGAATCATTAATACATCTTTCTTAGGGAAAAGTTCTTAGGGAAAAATCTAACTAGAAAGATTCTATTCTAATGACTATAATTCTGTAAATACATATACAGAGCGTTAGGTTAAACGAGGGACATACTTTGAGGGGAGTTAGTACTCATGAAAATGAGCAACTTTTACTATGGGGCCGAACCTGAAATCGCAAAAAAAAATCAATATTTTGACGAGCTATGCGAACATAAATGTAGGAAACGGCTGATTTTTTTTCGCGATTTCAGGGTTAATCCCATATTAAACGTTGTTCATTTTCATGAGTACTAACTCCCCTCAAAGTATGTCCCTCGTTTAACCTAACGCTCTGTATATTATAGTCGCGAATCATATTTGATCAAGATGCAACCTGATACTGACTTGCAAATTACAAAAAACGTAAGAAAATTTTAATTATCCACCTAAAATTGTCCGTTGTCCCTACCCGAAACCAAACGGAAAAGACCCTGACTGGCGTTCAATCATTGCGGATTCTCACTGAACTAATGTAGGTATATTTCTCTATGCCAATAGTACTTTCTAATTCCATACTAACTAAACTACAATTGTTTTTTTTTTACAATTGTTTTTACATGCTCTGTGGTCAGTGCTTTTATTTACACTTGCGCGCATTGCTAGTGCTATGCGGAAAGACAAAACCAGCGCGCCATTTTCCATACAAGTTAATATTTAACAATACAAGTCTGTTTTTTTCCTCACAAGTGTGTTGAAAAACGTCGTATGAAACGCGTGTGCATCGATCATTAGACTCTCGGCTTTCTTATCGCACTCGCCTGCGGCTCGCGCGAATAATACCGCCTCGAGCATAATGATCAACATAGCACACATGTATCATAATGTACTATTATATAAGTGAAATAATTAAACAAACGATGAGGGCGCCACTGCGTATACTTAATTATTCCTATCGGTTTCTTTTATTATTTTATAATTTAAGCTACATAATGCTAGCAAATGTAATGTAATAGTTAGATAAATATATTAGCTGTGTAACTCCTTTCTCAATACGTTTCTTCCCAACTCCTTACTTACGTTTCGTAAATTAGTCACAGTTGTGAAGAAACCAACGCCATCTAGTTTATTTTAGAAAAACTCGAACTCAAACTTTCACAGGAAAATAGCCATTAGGGTATCCAGGCACTTTTGCAGGTGAGTGTACGTGTTATGTAATACATAAAGCCTGACTAAACCATCGATTAATTATGAAATCAGATACAGGAGCCTTGCCGATAAGCGACCCGTCAACATTGTCAATGGGAAATTTCAGTTACAGCCTGTGTTCAGGGAAGCGTAGCTAGATTAATATTTTACGTGAAATTAGATGCAGGTTTCAGAGTTTTGTTGATAAGGCTTCATGAAAAAGAAAAAATGTTTGAGAATGTGCAAACTGCGCTCTTTTATATGATACGTTAGAAGCTTCACTTCGATTTTTTCAGACCCCCTTTCAGGCCTTTTCTTATTTGCAAAATAGTTGGGCAAACGTCATCTAAAACTATTCCAAATTTTAAGTAGATAGCATTAGTAGTTCTTGAGATATCCAGCTGAGACAGACAGACAGACAGACAGGCTGAGTCTCAGCATAAGGGTTCCGTTTTACCATTTTGGTACGGAACCCTATAACGTTCTTTATTCAGAGCATCTCAGCAACAATTAATGTCAAAAACTTGTCATAAATGTACAAAAATTAGAGGTAGGTATTTTTGACAGATTAAACCGAGAAAAGACTGTGAACGTTCTTAAAATTACGAGAATTTTATTGCCCCTCATCACACTATATATCTAAATCATTTTGAAGGATATTGCCAATACATTGCTTCATATGTTTGAAAAATGTGTCTGCTTAATACCGTAAATAACGCAATGGATGTTGTTGATAGTGTGATATGCAATTACCCCGAAGGTGTATATACACCTCTCGACTTTTCTTCTTCAAAGTAACAAAAACGTCTACGATCGGTACAAGGCAGTAACCGTGGTATTGCCTGTGCACGTCAACACGGTCCGTCCACAGGGTTAAAGCATTCGGAGATTATGAATATTATCTTGAATCAAACGATTAAAATTGAATGGAATCAATTTAATTCAAGAACTTGCACAACTAAGGACTCAACACCCCCAAAGACAGTTGCCAAACAAACAGTTGCCGAAGCCCAGTTTGGGGGAGTTCCTCACGAACACCCACAAACTATTAAAAAAATCAATTTGCCTCTGCCTAGCCTTTTCCCATCTATGTTAGGATCGGCTTCCAGTCTAACCGGGTGCAGCTACCAGGTATTTTACATATCTGACCTCCACAACCCAGTTAGTGTGTAGGACTAGTTTATTGAATTTTGGGTTTCTGAATACCCGTAACGACGATCAAAGATCTACGAATGACAGCCGGAACCAATGGCTTAAAACGTGCTTTCCGAGAGACGATTCTCTTATCGATATGTAATGGATGATCACCCATCCATAAACTGACCGCGGCAACCGGACCCAAGACCCTTGCGGCTGTGATCGTTTAGCCGCGAGCCCCATTTAATTGTTGTGACTTACCTGATGACGTTCACCATCGTTGACGAAGAAGTTCACAGAGAGTTGAGACTTGCCGCCGCCGTTGTCCCATTCAAATATAACGAAGCCTCTTTCAACTGAAACAAAAACTTTATGTCAGTAACTTATCGAAATGAGTAGGTTAGTACTGCCAGAGATGTAGCACATTTATGCATATAATATAACTTCGTACCTACATAAGAATAATTACCTAATGTGTTCCATACTAAAGTCATACGTAGGTATATGTCAGACAAACATACATACATACGGGTCGAATACAGAACCTCCTTTTTTGAA
The DNA here is from genome assembly GCA_916614155.1 of Mesoligia furuncula. Lineage (NCBI taxonomy): Eukaryota > Metazoa > Arthropoda > Insecta > Lepidoptera > Noctuidae > Mesoligia > Mesoligia furuncula. The sequence continues at coordinate 35,434,238 of OU744790.1, forward strand.
GTGGGTTAAAAATGAGTCCTTCCAAGAATAGGTCATTACACGAATAAGGTATTATACGAATGAGTCTTTTGCAGAATGAGGTATTATGAGAACAAGTCCTTTGAAGAATAAGCCATTCCGAGAATAGGTTCTTTTTTTCGCCGTAAGCCATTTTACGAATAGGTCCTATAACTACTAAACCAAAAATATGGTACCTATTGGACCCCCACTCCACAAAGTCATCAATACCAACCAGCGACGCTATGTCAATCATAACCACAATATAGACAAAATCGATCGGTTGCTGTGTAGTTTCATTGCCCATTCTTCTCGATACGAAACTACACCAAACAAAACTATTCAATTGACTTGTAAATTTTGACGTTCAAATATGCCTTTATGTGCCTATTTGAAATAAACGACTTGACTTTTTTTTTTTTTTTTTCTTTTTTTTTTGCGGATGGGAAATCATCAAATGACTCCTCCCGCTCTGGGTGGAGCGGAAGGGAGTGTCAGACTCTTACTGACTAAAACCCACCCGTGTTCCTTCCTTAGCCCTTTATGTTCCGGGCCAGCGGTAACCCTTTCGGACAATCCCGCTGACCCGGCAAACGACTTTGATCACATTGGTCACCAGCTCTCAGCAGGTAATCTGCATTTGCAATTTATTTGCCAAAAATGTAAACAAATATGAGTTTATGGAAAAATAACTTTAAATCGTACACCATAAAGTTCAGTTTACGCTACAACTTCAAACATTTTTATAACTTTTTCAATAGTGCTAGTCACTCTGAAATCAACTTAATTACCATTAAAACAAAGACTTCAAATAATATTAATTTGAAACATAGAATAGACTTTAAGTCTGTTGAGAGTGTAAAAGTGAATCAACTATGCCATTTTCCAAGCGTTAACGACAAAACAGCAAGAAACAAAATACCGTGGGGCCTAAAAAGGCCACTTTGGAAAATCACAAAAGGATAACATTATTAATTATAATATGGCGAGGACAGTCCGTGTTTTTCTTTTTTTTTTCGCTGCACTACGTAGGTACAACCAAAAGCTTGGGATTGGATTTGGATTGGATTGATTAGTATTTTAGCACATACAAAAAAAAATAACTGAAAAATGCTTCACCGATTTGGGATTTGATACGATTTACTTAACACTTAACTGTCCATTATGTTATCCTTTTACGTTTCTGTCAAAGTGGCCTTTTTAGGCCCCCGTGAAAGTGTCATCGTCGCGCAAGCAGTTATTATGTTGTTACATGAACTCCACACGTCATGATTCCATATGCCCCAGCGAGGAAAATTTTCAAAGGATGTAGGTAAAAATAAGATCTATTGTTTGGAACAGCAGATATCGTTTAAGGCTAATAATCTCTTCTTTCTAACTCATAGGATGTTCCTTATGTAAATAACAATAAGGGACACAGTTTATTGCATTGTTTGTCTTGAACTTATTCCTATGAGTTTATTTGTCGATAACCACTACTAGTGTGGTTTAGTCCATGTTCAAAGGGGTTGAACATGGCGCTATGTGCAAATGTACTTAACATGGGCCTTCAGACTTTCCACACTGACACCTCAACGATCACACTGTATATTGTGATTTCAAAATTCTAAATTAATCAGAATCCGAATCCTACTTCTAAACGCGGTTTGTGAGGATAGATGGATATTTTTTACTCTTTCACGCAAAAACTACTGAACGGATTTTGATAATATTTTACAGTAATATAGCTTATACATCGGAATAACCTATAGGCTGTAATTTATTAACTTCACAAAGCGATGCCGCGGGCAAACGCTAGTTCGAAATGAATGGGATCCGGTCTAATCAATGTTATGGTGCTTACTTCTCAAGAGGATGTAGTCGCCATAGTACGGTGGGCTCTGAGCTTCCTTCTGGTACAGCAACACACCGTCCTGTGTGGTGAATATTGCCAGAGCAATGATTCCAGGATCAACGTCCAAATTTTCGTACTTCAGCAGGTTGGCGGGCAGTTCGAGATATCCGTTTCCGTTGAAAGCCACGCTGTGGTGCAGTTCCAGTGCTAAGAAAAAATAAAACATTAAAACCTGTTCTTTCTTGTTCCTAAAGTACAGCTGCGATGAATAAATACAGTTTTAATTCAAAATACATAAGTATGTAGCACTGTAGAGGCTTTATGTGTAGCCCTACATTTAGTAAGACAGGCTGGTCATAATTGTATCGATGTTCTATTCGAAGATTCAAAACGAACGTCAAATAATTTAATATGGTGTTTTTGGTTGAAGGATAGATTTGATATATTTGCCTTGAAACTGTAAAGTCGTTTTAACAAGTTACGATCTTTTAATTATACAATCGAATTACTTCTTCGAATTTACGATCTTTTATTTATACACTAGGAACTGTGGAGGTCCGGTGTAGACCTTCACAGTACCGTGTGGTTTAATTTTATTGGGCAAAAATATTCGAGAAATAATACCGAATAAATAAACAGGTCTAGTTTTCGAAGCACTGACATAACCTAATTCAAGAAACCGTGGGACTTACCGATCTGGCAGTAAACGCCCGCGAATCCTAGAGGGCAGTCACAGGTGTGGTTCATTCGGGAGCTCAGGTCCGGTCGGCAAGTTCCTCCGTTGCGGCAGGGTCGGATTGCGCAGGGGTCGCTGGGCGGCTGGCGCGAAGACTTCATTGGAGAGGGCACTCGGTACTCGCAGAGGGAACCCCCGAAGCCGGCGGGGCACGCGCAGGTGGACGAGTCGGACGTGCAGGTTCCACCGTTGTGGCATTGGCAGCCAATCTCGAACTGTTATAAAGTGCGGTTTTATTTACTTCGAGTCTCATGAGTTTCGCGACTACAGACTAGGAACTTATTTATTGACTAGCAGCGCCCCGCGGTTTACCCGCGTAAGTTTCGAACCCGTGGGAATATCGGGATATAAAGTACCCTATGTTTTAATCCAGGAAATGGTCTATCTATGTGCCAATTTTCATCCAACGGTTTACGCGTGATTGAGTAACAAACATCGAAACATCTTCACAAACTTTCACATTAATAATATTAGTAGGATTCATTGTTTAAACTTTTAATAATTTTACTTAAGGCCTGTTTTAACAAATTAAATGGCAGATATCACAAAGCTGCTAGTGTAACTTAATAAATAAATAAATCCTGTTTCATTTATGAATTTATATTGTAGAAGATGAATCCAGTTCAACTGTGAAAGGCCGTTGAAGTTTTATTACCAAAAATATTAATTACTTACATCAGGAATATCACCGCGGACGTAGGCATTGCATTCTTTCACGTTAGCAGATTGGATGGTGGAGTTCACGATGTCCACAGCTTCTCCATGCAGCATGAACTGAGAATTAAGGGCGAACTAAATATCACGTTATGAGAAAGAGATCGAAAGGGAACGATTGAACGATCTTTGATCATTAAACTGTCTACTCAAGCTATTCGATAGTTTAACGGCTATTCGGTGCACAATTTTATTTTATGGGATGCAGCACCGCTGGCGCGCAAAATCGGATATATAAGTATATTTTGCAGTCATCAAAGACATCTTAAATCTCTTTGGCCGTCATGTTCGTGAACGGGCACCGTCAATTGGGACTGGTCACCCCACTGCCACGGCTTACTTTAATTATTTTATATTTGGATTGTTTTTTCTTTGTTTCCATTTGTTGTACTCTGGGCGCCCTACGTCGTTCTATCATTTTTCTCACAAATAATTATCAATTCAACATTAAGAGAACTACATGACCTAAAGCGCGGTCACTGTCGGACTGCATAGAAAAGAAAGAGAAGCTCGATGACATAATGCTGGTAATTTATTGCAAAATATGAAGAAATCTATTTACAAAAAATCTATTGTTTGGACTAAATAATTAAAACACTAGTGCTTTAGTATTTTGCTAATCAGAAAAGTAAAATTAGAATGATTGCATGTATGGTTTTTATTGTGAAAAGATAGTTTTTACAGGTATCTTCATGATTTTTTTCTATCGTACCCATCAAATTAGTTGTACATACATTAGATATTAATTATATCCTGAAGAATATCATATATTTTCCTGATATTGTTTACTGTAGTCGATCTTATGCTTTTAGGCATTATAAAACGCGTATTTTGCGTTAAGGTCCTGTAGTCCCCTTAATGATGTACCTAACTAATATTTTGTGACGATACGAGTATGTGTTAGTTGTTCAGTCAAAAAGTGCTCAAACAATTACATGGGTCACGTTTTAGGTTAGTTGATAGACCAGTATTACTGTGCACTGGAAAAGCTGGCTAAACCAATATTTCAAGTAAACCCATTTTAGGAATATTGCGTAGGTATTGGGGCATACGCTTCGATCTAGTTAGATCACTACAGTCATCTACAAAATCATGAATTTACAGGAGAGGGTTTTGAACATAAAACTGAGATAATTATAAGGATGCCGTAATTACAGAAACAATTAAAAAGCCATTGTGTCTCGCTTAGATCTACTTTCCCGGCGGCATATGAAGGGTTATCACCCAGGGTTATAAAAAATAGCCTACGACCTATTCTCAGACCTACCCAAAAAATATATACACAAAAAATTACATAAAAATTGGTCAAGCCGCTTCGGAGAAGTTCGATAACAAACACTGTGACACGAGATTTTTATGATTATAAATATTAAAACAGATATTACTATTCTCTTGTATTTTACATTGTTGTTTGCTACAAATTAAAAGTACGAGTAATTTTCCTTATTTAACTATTGTAACGCCGACGTGACTGTCTGACAGGCGATGTTTTGTTTGTCGACACATTTTCATGTCGTGCATTGTTGTTGCACTAAAATAACGCAGGTTTAAAAAACTTTGATGATCTAGCATTTAATATGACTTACGTCGGTAATGCATCCGTTGAATCCTCCAGTGACACCGGTGTTGTTGTTGAGGGTGATAGAATCATCCACGCCTCCCACGAATATCGGTGTGTCCAGGTTCAAGTCCTGTGAAAAACAGCAGATTGTACAACTAGTGCATAAAAGAAGCCATTATACCCCGAGACCTTATAAATTAAAGCAAATGAAAAAAAATAAAGATTTTAATCTGCGACGTTTTATCTTGTGTGTGGCTGTTGGGCCTCATTATCTTAGTCTTAGAAAAAATACTTTATGCCCTAGAGCATAAACACCGACTTTATGTCGCCTACGCACAACTTAGAGACAAAGTTTTAGAGCATCAGAAGTGAAAAATTTATATTCAAAAGAGAGCTTTGAAAAAACAGTTTTCTAAGAACGGACTTTTAAACTTCTTGGCTAACGCAGATTTGGGGAAAAGAAGTTTTTACAAATAATTTTATTCATAGAATGGAATGAGTCAAGATTTCAAGAAGATATATATGCTGATGAAATAGAACCCTGTTACAAGGTACTTACATTATTTTAAAATAGTACTTACTTGTTTAGGCGATTCTAATCGTTGTTCGAAGCTGTGCACTGAGTTGATACTCAGGGACACCACTGGGCCGACTCTTGCGATGCGTACCTTGGTCCATTCGTTAGGTGGCAGAGTCCTGTTGCTTACCAGAACCACTGGTTGGCTTCCTGTTAATAAATAGTTGAGATTTTAGACGGAATGCCAAAAATCGTAGAACGCAAATTTTGTTAATGTTAGCATATCGATTTAAGGTTGATATGGTGAAATTTAAAATACTGAGACGTGTAGAAGAAAAAGAAGTCCGACGCCTACCCCAAATGAATTGGGATTAGGTCAGGTGACATTGATGATAACCCACCTCCTCCCAGGTCATAACGGAATTCAAGTCTTGCGTCATGGACAGCCAGGGATGTGAACCCTCCGTAGCCTCTTGGTGATTCTGCGCAATACATGATGATTCCGTCAGTGACCGGTGAAGCTGCCTTGATCCTCATCGACATCTTCAGGGTACGGGATGGAGCTGGTGGCTTGATAGCCAAGTATGCGCTCCCGGTGAAGGCTGGGTACTCAATCGATTGCCTTTCTTCACAGCTGGAAGTTAAAGTTCGATTAGAAGTCTGTCTAAAAATTAATGTTGAATTTAAAGTTTTGCGTGTTTTGAGTTATTGGGGTGGTTACTAACTTTCTTCCAGTGTGGGTAACAGGGCAAGCACACTTGTATCCGTCGACGGTGTCGGCACACTTGCCGGGTCCGCACAGTCCGGGGTGGCACGCTTCGCCGGTCCGGTCACAGTTCAGGCCAGCATAGCCGGACGCACAGATGCAAATGTAACCACGTTCGTTACGGGCTTCCTGTGAGCGTAAGTTCATGTATTTAAGTAAGTTAAGTTCATGTATTTAAATTTAGTTATGTGTACTTCTTTAAGGCTAAAGCAGTTAGAGGTGGGCCGCGCCGCAAGGAAAGATCCTCTTACATCACTTTCTTACATTTTGTATGGACCAACAAACGCCAACTACAGACCGCATCGCATTTTATTGTATGAAAATGCGTTGCGCTGTAGCCCGTTGCGGCTGTCATGCACTTGGCTTTATAGTTAACTAACTGCGCCCCGCGGTTTCACCCGCGCAAATGTCGATCCCGTGGGAATATCGGGATAAAAAGTACCCTATATGTTAATCCAGGGTGTCAGCTACCTGCATATGAAATTTTATCAAAATTGGTCCAGCCGTTTGAGCGTGAAGAAGTGTGACCATATCGCAAGTTCTACTAACCGGCGCGGCGGTAGAAACACTGTGAGGAAATTTATGCTGATTAAATCCAATTAATATTAACTATAACTAACCTGGCAGACGCCGTTGTTTTGGCAGAGGTTGGGTGCGCAAGAGTTGCACTCGCTGACCCGGCTGCGTTCCTGACTATCCATCATGATGTTCTTCTCTTCCCTGCCCAATATCAACATGCTTGCGCAGCCAATAAATCTGAAAGAAGAAGTTCTATTTAGAACCATAGAACTTTACGCTTATCTTTGTCGTATCAGCAAGGAGAATTCAAAAATTCATGCGTAGTTGGTAGATTCGTCGTCAGTTGGGAAGCGAGGCTGACTGGCCAGGAGGTGTTTTTTTTTTTTTTGTCAAGTCGCGTTGGTGTAAATTTTATACATTGTTGATAAATGTAGACGTACCCAGACGCTCCAGCCAACTCACTGGGTAGTTGGTCGTAGTCGGGTACTCCGCCAATGTAAAGGGGTTGCTTCAGCTCCAACAACGCCCACTGTTCAGGGGACTCTGCTATGAATGGTCCAGTGTTATCGACGTCCATTGTAACTGAAGCAGAAACAAAAAAATGTGAAAACAAAAAAAAATCTTTAATTATTTCCCCTACACACTACACTCGAGGGGTCCGTGGCTAAATAATAACAGCCGCACAGGTCGATCGATCAGGTTAAGCTATGCTTGCCGCGGTTGGTCTGTGGATGGGTGACCACCTTTACATACCGAGACCCCTCCGAGCCTCGGAAAGCACTTTAAGTCGTTACGGGTAGTCAGAAGCCCGAAAGTCTGACAACCAGTCTTACCAAGGGGTATCGTATTACCCAGTAACTGGATTCTGGAGGTCAGATAGGCAGTCGCTCCATGTAAAATACTGGTACTCAGCTGCATCCGGTTAGACTGGAAGCCGACCCCAACATAGTTGGGAAAAGGCTAGGCAGATGATCTGTATCACTCATCTAAACAACTGGGTTATTATCTTGAAAAACCCATGAGTAGAAAGAATTATAAAAATATATATAGGTATATATAAAAATATATTTAAATTAATAATATATTTAAGTTATAGTTACCCTTTGACTTAGCCCTGCTCAGTCTGATAGTGTGCCAGGTGTTCAGCTGCAGAGGACGGTCGCCCTTTACCACAAGGGGTTCAGTGCCAGTATCCATCACGAACTCAGGTACTCCTTCCTTCAGTTGAAGTCCGATGTAGTCGCCTTCGCGTCCTTGGTTCTCGCTATTGTATAGAATCAGGCCATTGTTGTCTGAAAAAGAAATATTGGTACAGTGATAATTGCAAAGAAGAAAACCGACGTTTTAACATGAGCATTTTGCTAATTCTACGCGTTAATGAAATATCACTTATTAAAGACAAAAAAAATGCAAAAAATCACAGTTGTAATAGTAATATATCCTCACCGGCTGGTTTGAACGAGATTTCGATCTCGAACTGTCTGTAGGGGTCCCTTAGGGTTGGCAGAGAGATGAAGCTCTCTCCATCGAAACGTGGCACAACTCCGGTGACGGTCAGGATCGCCCTGGCTTCTACCGTGGCCCGGCTGTTGCTGACGCGGCACACGTACGTGCCAGCGTCCGCTTCAGTCACTGAACTCAGGTACAGGTGGGGCTGGAGAGAAAATTTGGGTTAATTCTCACCTTTATTAACTCAGTTGGTCGATGATAGTTCGAGCAGCCTGGTCCTTGCCTTTAATTTCTTAGCAAACATTTTTTTTTTTTGTGTTTGTTACCTCAGTACGCCGTCATTTATAAACCGATTTGGAAAATTCTTTTTTATTTCAAAGGATATACTTCCAGATTGGTCCCACTTTTATCAAAATCCAGTTCTGATGATGGGATCCATAAGAAATTGAGGGAACTCTTTAAATATTATAGGCACACCTCTCGAAAATCACCATTTCGTGAAGTGGAACTGATGAAGAAGACCACAGATGGCCACCGGAACTACTCAGTAATAAGTATTTCACGGGTTACGATTCGATTACTTTAATATGGTTGCTAAGCAATTTATGCTCGTCACAATGCGAATGGTGAAATGGAGCTGATTGTGGAATACTAGGAGAACTCTTCAACATTTAACGTCCCTGCATCGGGAAAAGCAATATTTTGTAAAAGGCGATGGGCAAGTTGACATTAAGCTATTGTAACGTAGATACCTTATAAACAGACCCATCACTAAAAAGCGAGAAATAAAAACTTAAAAAAAAACCGACTTCCAAAAAAAACACTACAAACTGAAAAATAACTTTAACTTCGGAAGTCGGTGGCAAAAACTAAAATACTGATCCAGAAACACCGACTTCCGAAATGAAAGTTTTAATTTAGATTTACAAGAAAAGGTGAATGAAATGCGACAGGGTAAGTTATATAATAGAACTAGCTTTTGCCCGCGGCTTAGCTCGCGTTAAGTATTATTTTTAAAAACTACTACATTTACATCCTCCATCATCCCTTATTTAATCTCCTTGGGGGAGGAATTTATCAAAATCCTTTCTTAGGGGATGCCTACGTCATAGTAGCTATATGCGTGCGAAGTCTCAACCCGATCGGTTTAAAATTGACAAAGTTTCATACAAACTTTCATCCCCTATTTTATCCCCTTGGGGGTAGAATTTATCAAAATCCGTTCTTAGCGGATGCCTACGTCATAACATCTACCTGCATGCCAAATTTCAGCTCGATCCCTCCAGTGGTTTGGGCTGTGCGTTGATAGATCACTATGTCAGTCAGTCACCTTTGAGTTTTATATATTTAGAAAGCAGTAGTTACCTGGTCGGAGCGGACTTCGGCAGCCAGAGGTGCAAACTCTCGTCTCCAATCAATAGTGACGGGTTCTTCTAGGTTGTGAGTGCATGGTAGGTCCACTGAATCACGCAGACGTGCGGTGTACTGCGATACAGCTGCGTCTCGTGAGTTGTCCGGGTAGAAAGGTCCGCCTAAATACGCAGAAATATTTTAGCCATGGTAATTTTTTTTTATTACCAGTTCCAAAGGTTTGCTGAGCCAAAATATTAAATTCAATAAGTTGAAATGGTAGGTACAGGTCCATAAAAAGTAACTTAGAGTAAAGTTTAGACAGTTGAACTTGAAGTCCTAGTTTGCATCTACAGGTAAGGCAAAGTAATGTTTCATTCCATAGGAATTTCTCATTACCTGCTTAGTGATCGACCTTCACCCTATTTGGTGACAATAAGTGAAATGTGACCATACCTACTACTATACATACAATAATAACGTAATTATATGATTTGAAAATAATTCATATAAGTCAAGCTCAGACTCACCTGATTGAACTTCAAGAGTAAAATCATCGTAGGAAGTGCGTCCGTTGAAGTCGTTTCCGATGCAGCGGTAAACGCCTGCGTCAGTCGGAGTGACGCCTGTCAGCGATAACCGGACGCCGTCGCCGTATGTCTGCACGAATATAGAATTGTGATAATAACTAGATTCCGGTTACACACACGACCGAAGTCACATCTGAAGGCCAATTCTCGTAATTTAAAACGTTCAAAATCTAGTCGCAGTCTCATCTCGGCGACAAACAAATGACAAAAACTCATCAAAATGTAGGGAAATTTGAGGTAATTTTGACAGATTGAGACTGAGATCAGACTGTGAACGTTCTTAAAATTACGAGAATTGCCCCTCTGATTCTGGTTGTATGAAAGATACCAGTCAAGCATGCAAACGGAGTCAAGCATTTGATATTATTCTTACCAGGGAAGCTACATATTGGTTGGTTCCGAGGCGCTGCCACTGAAGTTTGATGTCTCCGGATCTGCCCTTGCACAACACATCCACATTGTCGCCAACTCGGAACTGCCTGCGAGGCTGCTCGATGGCTACCAACTGTTGCGACTCCGAGTTCGGATCGCGAGGACCTACACCATTCAACATCAATTAGCCAAACTTAAACACACGTAGATGGTAAATTTGGAAATTTAATAAACCATTTCGAAGCACCCTAGGACACCATACAATATACTTACACAATAATATAGGTAACCTGTGGATATATATTTACGTTCTGAATAAAATATACTTAAATACAAAAATGTAGGTATGTCAATACAAGCAACATGCAAACCCAGTGTCGTTGTCCATCACTTCACAAAAGCTTTGAGCCTTGAGTTAATGTTAATTACATGTAATAATGTGACACCGTACAGACAAGCACAGACAAACTTGTTAATGTATAATTCTCGAAACAGTTTTAGACGTGACTTGAACACCAACCAAACAAAAAGTAGGTATACGATACTAAATATTAATAATAATAACATAAATCTTTAATGTTTGTATCATAGAATTCCTAAAACTACATAATAAAAAGGAATACAAAGATGCGTCAAACTATAAACCAACCCAAGTAACACAGAAAGCATTATAACAAACGAATAGTAAACTTATGTACAACTTAAGATCCGTATAGACTCTTATATAAGTTCACCGAGCACCTTGACGCTTTATATTGGCATCTAAAAACCATTATGATGCTTTACACTGTATAACGGTTGGATAGTGGCTTATCAAAATGCTTTTGTAAAGCCTTTAGTTTTATTGCAGTAAACCACAATCCAGCTATACAGCTTTCAGCTGTTTTTTGTGCATTTGGATCTACAGTAGCGATTTTAAGTAGTAAATACATGCTTAATGCTGTTTAATAGCATAAACATGAACCATTATAATGCCACGTAAATCCGCTATACCTCTTTTAGCTGTTTTTAGTGCCTTAGGGTCTACAATTGCATTTTTAAGTAGTAAGATAATGCCTAATGCTGCTTAATAGCATAAACTTGTACCATTATAATGCGCCGTAAATCCGTTATACAGCTTTGAGCTGTTTTTAGTGCCCTTTGTTGTGTAATAGCACTTTAAAGTGGTAAGTAAAAGCCTAGTACTGCTGGACAGCATAAACGTGAATCAATATAATGCTTGCATTTTTAAAGATCAATTGAGTTCTGTTGTACAGCTAACAGCTCTTTAATCAAATAAAAGTGAGTTATTGTAATGCGTAAAGCTGTATATACATTCAATTGTCTTCCATTTTTAGTAATTCAGCTTTGGCAAAATGATATATTTTATTTTGTACGGCATTGTATGGTTGGTACAAAAATTACTGAAAATAAGAAAACAACTATCGTAATAAATAGGTGATTGTTTTACTCAAGGATCCCCATGGCACTATATCAGTCTACATCAAGTCTACTGGTATACTGATAGACAATGGCACTACACTGTTCATCAAAAGTCTTCTCTTTGGCCTCTGGCTTAATAATTGTTCACGTGTGAGTATTTATACTGCTGACGGCATTAATTAGCCTTTTTAAAGGGTCACCGGGCTGCTAAAGACCGACACCATTTTGTAAATATTTTATAACCAAAAAATATTATCATTCGGACCTATTTATAAAAGCAATAGGCCTATATAATAATGATATAACTTAATTTAATACTGCCCAACCAATAATATTATGTCAATTATGCAAAATTCGTTCTAAACAGGAATACACAATTGTTTTGATTATTTCACACAATATCTATAAATAATATTTTATATCAAAACCACAAAATATCGAAGGCGCGTGAAAATTCTCAATGAAACTTATATAGACATTTACAGTAAACTACATTGCGCAGTAATATTTGAAGGCATGAAATAGCAAAAGAGTCAAAAATTAACCCAGTATTATACATTTTGTTTTGATGCAAACAAATATGGTGTCACTCAGTTTTGACCGTCTTCGTCTATATTATGTTGCGATACAAAGTAGTTAAATTACAACGTTAATTGTATTATAACATTTGTACCGTGGTATTAGAGATGTTTTTGCAATGATGTAGGGTTTATTTAAGTTCTAACTGTGAACACTTAAATAGCTCTAATCATTCTTTTACTACATTCTAATGCTAGTGTAATGCTTTTGTAATGCAATTAACATCTTCATTATCAATAATATTGCTAGTAAAATGCTTCTGTACTGCGATTGGCAAGTTCATTGACCGTAATAATTCTTCTTTAATGCGATTGGTAACTTCTTTGACCATAATAATGCTAATATAATGCGCCTGTAATGCTATTAAACAACTATTGTGAACCTATTTAGGATCTAAAGCCGTATAAATTATGCCCAAATAAGCATTACAGTAGCCGTATAAACGTTTGTAATGTTACTATAGAACTAACTCAAAATGCGAAAACGATACAGAAATGCTGTAAGTCGGCCGTTATACTGCTTTGATGTGTTACTTGGGAAGGTTTCAGAGGTTCAAACAAAACTGAGTCCCATAACAGTACAAGGTGAGCCGGAAACAAAACAACACCCGCGCTGACCAGACAGACAACGGCCCAACACACCCGCACCAGATTTACCATCGTGTGTGAGGTAGTTGTTCCAAGTCCTGTCCAAATAACGCTTATCTCGCCACAGGCAGTTCTGCTCATCGCTATGGTCTCGACAGTGATTGTATCCATCGCACAGTAAGTGCTCGTCTATACAACCACTGGAGTCTTTACAAAGAAAGTCCGTATCCAAGCACTTATAACCTACAAATAACTTATATCATAACTTTCAATACAATACTAAAATCAATTAATTCATACACAACATAAAAAGTAGAAGAGTTAGAAAATATTGATAAGAGACTATAAATACTTAATAAATGGCTAAGCATGCCTGGTTATCGTAAACGGCTGGGCGAAGCGGAGAGGGATTTGCTGCGCCACCACTGGAATGAAAGCTATCTAATTGACCTGGTGGTGAATTCACTGACCCTGAATGTGTAGGTTGATGTAATTGCTAGTAATAGTTCTTCCGTATAGATCTCTTATGCTGCAGACATATTTTCCGGAGTCGGATTTTTTTGCGAGTCTGATGAAGAGTGATCCGTCGTTCTTCTGCCTGACGGAGCGAGGTAGGGCGCGGCCATCCTTGCTCCACACGATGCGCACGTTGCTTTGGGACACGTTGCAGCTGAGGTGCACGGCGGCGCCGACGTGTGCGCGCTGCTCATTGTCGTGTGACACCGACGGCGTATGATCCGTATCTTCTATGGATGTTATTTTCATGCAGTCAACTTAACCCTCAAGCGTTACCAACCGCGTGTACGTTACCATTCTTAAATTAAATAAAATTATTCTGAATTCACATGACATACACACGATTTGTAGTCAAATCGTACACGCAGTTGGTAAATAAAATTATAAGTAATGTAAAGCATTCAATCAATGGTGTTTCCATTAGGTGTGAAGTTGGTGACCAGCATTCACATAGCACAACTGAACGGCAAATAAAATAACAGGTGCCTTAACAATAGTGCAACCTGTACATTTGTGTCGTGATTTCGTAAACCTGTGAAGATTGCTCAATGCAAGCTTCGAAATTGATAGAACTGTCCAAAATGTTATGAGAGTTAATACCACAGTGTAACTAAGTACCATGTTCTAGTAAGTAGGGTACTGCCTGTGCTGGCGGATCGTACGCAATTTTCTTGTGACTGTTAGACTGCGTTATTAATTATCATAAATTAAATTTGAAGTTATCGATTATCGACAATAAACAGCATTCTTTACTTATCAGTGGCGAAGGTTCCATACAACTCGATTCCTACCGGATTCCCTTTGAAAAATAGCACAGTCAGTATTCTACAGACAAATAATATAATCACATTAAAGATATCTACTCCGGCTTTAATATAGGTACGTTAATATGTTTACCTGTGTAATATATTTCTATCAATTTCGAAGTTAAACTACCGTATAGTTTTGTGCTGTTGGTGTTCATGCTACTTAGGTGTTGGGAAAGTTCACATACCGCTGACGACGACCTCTGCGATAGCGCTGGCGTTGGCGTAGCGACTTCTGGCAAAACATTCGTAGCGACCGGCGTCCTCTACTTCAATTTGGTGGAAGATAAGTCTGGATGAGCTAGCATCTACACGGCTGAAAAAAGGTAAAAAGACTTAATGAAGAATTTATGTAGGTACTCTGATGAGTAGGTATTGACCCCAGGCCATAAAATTAGTATCTACTGAACGCTTAGATTTGCACCGATACGCTACACAATTCTGAGTATTTAATATCTGGGGCAATTTGCATTTTAGACCTCGTTTATCGTTTTGTCAAAAGTCGAGTTGTAAACCAAGAGTGGGCAAACTTGGAGCTATGATAACTTTACTGTGTTCTACTACTTACTTCGAAGGATTCCTGTTGTGGGGTCTCCAGGTAATGTCGATGATGTCATCTCCCTCAACGATGCACTCCACTGTGGGTGACTGTCCAGGATGCACGGTCTGTGTTGGCGGGCGCAGCGTGATCTTAGGCGCTGTGATAACGACCAGACTGGTGTATACAGCTTCTTGGACTTCATTGTACTGGTTGTAAATGTTGCACACGTACTCGCCCGAGTCAGCCTTTGAAACCTGAAGATGTGACTCTAATGGTTAATATCTACACGGGCAAGTCTAGGAATGGGATCCTACTAAGTAAGTTTTACATCAGACATTTTTGTTATGACAAAATGGTGTTCTCCTATCTCTATTTTTATGTCAATTGGGTAGAGAAACAACAGAGTCTGGGAGGTTCACCTTTGCTCAATCTATCAAGAGTAGTACTTACATTGTAGATGATAAGGCGCGAGCGATCCTGGTAAGCGTTTCGTTGGAACGGCATTCTGTCAGCGCGTTCCCATCTCACGTTATCGCCTGATTGACCGCAGCTGTAATAACAAGGTATTTTAGTATAGAACGTTATGTCTTGTAGTCGCGCTTGCGAAGTGACTAGACCGAAAAAGCAAAATTAAAAGGCGAAAAAAGCGTTATTACTTTTTCGCGCCTTCCAACCGGAAAGCAGGAACATAGGCATTTAAGTAACAACTACTTACTAGATAATGGTTTCAGGTTGTCCCTCAATAGCGAACAGATTTCTGGGCTCCTCAGGATCGGGAGGGTAGTTTGTACCCGGGTAGATTTCACCGTTTCCACTTCCTGCAGATAGAAAATTTAACTTAGAACCGTAGGTCATATAACTCTGATAAAAAAGATTCTTACCTTATCAAGACTAAGGCCCGAAGATGCCTCGGTGGTGTCTGCTAGTGGCGGCGCTGTTAATATTTTTCATACAAACTATGTGCCTTTGAAAGGCGAACATGCAGAAGTTGTGCACTTATCACACTTTCCGCACTACGAATTTTATTAGTACTGCCGCCTCAAGCCACTGCCGGCGCAGCGCACCCGTGCTCTGAGGCACTGCACAATACATACACAGTCGGCAGTGACCACCTTCCCTCAGGTGGTCTGCTTGTTTACCGAAGAAACCACGTCAATTACTAACCATAGCCGTCACCACCATCTCCTCGGTCTACCTCGACCTTAAACTGCTCCTTGGTGGTTCCAGCGGCGTTGGTGGCTGTGCACGTGTAGTATCCACTGTCGCTTTCACTGGCCGATGGCACTCGAAGGGAAGCATGACCCGGTGATGGTGCCACGACCTCACGGTAATCACCAACTGGATAATAAAAGCAGGATTTAAGAAAGTAAACTAGTGGACGGAGTGGATTTTCTTGCCAACTTTTCTCCATAGGAAACGACCAATTGAAACGGATCCGTGCACCTAGCTTCTGACGTTTCATAAGTGCTAATCACAGAGTACATTGGTGCCCATGTAGGTTTATGTGAAATAAAGTATTTTGATTTTGTAGAATAGAACAGACATAAGAGAGAGAGCTGTCAATGATGAACGAATTGAAGTCGTTCGGACTGGTTCAAATGAACTTCATACTAAAAATTATATTAAAAAAAAATCTTTATCCATACTAACAAACTTAATACTTTTTAAAAGGTGGCAATCAGCCACACGCTGGTAGTCAAAGTCTAAGGACTAGAATACTTTCCCAGTAGTACGTTCCCGAAGGACGAAATACGCGCGCGAAGGCGCGATAAATAGCTACTACCTACTAAATTTTTTTTTTCTTTATGTCAATAAAATATTATTATTATTATTACCTACTAAATAAATAAAAAATTGTGGTTAGCACATTCGAAGGGAAGTGCCGCCTGTTCCATATAAATAAAACTGAAATCGATTGTAAACAAATGAATGAAATACCTTCTTATTGTCTTTTAACAAAATCACTCACATTGGATGGACACAAGTGGTTCGGGGTAACCACTGGCTCTGCACTCAATGTTAAGGCGTTCTCCGGTGGACACCTGCACATAAGGGCTTGGCGTGATAGTGATCTCAGGAATAGCCCTCACTTTGATGACAGCGCTAGCGCTGGCAGATCCGGCGTCGTTGCGAGCTGTGCAAGTGTACTCGCCTTCGTCGTTGACTTCGATCTTGTTAAACCTGTGCGATAGATTCAATATTATTATAGATCTGCAGACGTTAAGTAATAGAGGGGAAAGCTTTCTTTTTGGATAAATCAACTGCATTCTATCTGCTAGAATTCTGGGCTCTTTATCCGTTGTGAATGAGCAGTTATTTTGATGCATTAGCCTTCTTTTCTAGTTCATATTTGTGAAGAGGTGAGGTAAATAATTGGCTATAACATCACATCAGCAGACCACTACCGACTTAGCTGACAATTTTGTAAGGTATAAAAAAAACTGGCCAAGTGCGAGTCGGACTCGCACACGAAGGGTTCCGTATCACAAGGCAAAAACGCCGAAAATAACATGTTTTTTGTATGGCTCCCATTTAAATATTTATTTTATTTTAATTTTATTATTTATTATTAATGTTAAAATACAACTGAATATTTCAAGTGCCTACCTGTTGCCATTTTTGATATCGAGCAAAAAAGGGCAAAAAAAAACGCGTTTGTTGTATGGGAGCCCCCCTTAAATATTTATTTCATTTTGTTTTTAGTATTTGTTGTTATAGCGGCAACAAAAATACATAATTTGTGAAAATTTCAACTGTCTAGCTATCGCGGTTCTTGAGATACAGCCTGGTGACAGACAGACGGACAGACGGACAGACAGCGAAGTCTTAGTAATAGGGTCCCGTTTTTAACGGAACCATAAAAAGCAGTAACTTACTTCAGTTCATGATGTGGCATTAACTCCGTGAATCTCGAAAGCGGACGGCCTCCGTTCCTGTTCCATGTGACGTCTGGCTCGGGGATTCCGCCTGTGACGCGGCAGATCAACGTGTGTTCACCTCCCAATGGCACGGCTTGTACCTTTCCTTCCGGAGGCCAGATTTCCACTTTAGGAGGTTCGCGTCCTGAAGTGAACAGTAAAAGTGTTGAAAGTATTGTATGATTATATTAATTATTGTTGTATGTTGTATTTATTATGGTAAGTACAGTTCGTCATCACAAAGGGAATGCTGAAAAACAAATGAATCGTGGCAAACTTCTCCGTGCACATCTTAAGTAGCCGTAGACTATCGACTTCAGTCTCTAAAACCGCACGAAACTAAATATTTTTATATTCTAAAACGAAATGTGTGAAAATTGTAATGGCCAGAAATATGGGAATGACAATGTAGCTTGATAGTTACTTACTTTCAATCTCAACGAACACATAGCTATTGGCTACTGGGTTGTTGTTGACGGTGCCTTCGCAAAGATAGTATCCTTGGTCGCTGTCTTGAGCGTTGTTGATGATCAGAGTGTTGCCACGTTGGCTTGAGTCAGGGCCGATCACACCATCGTGCTGGGGAAATGAAACAAATACATTGTGAATTTCATGTAATAAAATGCATTTTTTTTTTTTCAAATATTGTAGAAATAATTTGCGGTTGCTCACTAAAGTATTTAAGTAAAGATAAAATGCGCAGCGCTTTCCAAATTTCTTACCTTGGACCATTTAATCAGAGGCGTTGGACGTCCAACGACGGTACATTCAACGGTTCCGCTGCCTCCAGTTGGGATCCTCAGACGGTCTTCGGACACCGAGATGTTATAGACCTCAGGCGTAGGTGTCTGGACGTTCACAGTGACCAAGATCGGCACCTTGGCGATGTTGGAAAGCGGCGATTGGCAAATGTAGACACCCTGGTTATCAGGTATTGCGTAATCGATGTACAATACACCGTTCTCTGACCGTACGTTTGATGGGAATATGGCGTTGTCTTGTCTGTAAAAAAATGTGAGCATTTAGCCTTAAAAAAAACATGTGACTACATAAAATTAAGACTGATGAGGATCCTTACCTAACCCAGTCAATGGTTCCTGCTGGTATGTTGGTAGTTCCTGTGCAGGCAATTCTGATGCTCTGTCCCTCGTCCACGTACGGGTTAGGGATGGAAACGGTGAGTTTGTCTCTGGGTGGCCATGACGGACGTGGACGAACAGTGATCACGGCGGTGCGGTCGGAAGTTCCGACTGTGTTGGACCCGACACATCTAAACAAAACAATGTATAAGAGAATAAAAGGATGGGTTGCTTATTATAAGTCGAGTGTTATGTAGTGGTTTCACTGAACTGTGTGTAACTTTAGCTTTAGCATTTTAATTGGGTGTACAAAAAAGGCAACTGCAGTTGCTTCTTGTTTGTATAATTTATCAGTTCAATAAAAAGTTTAACAGTTTTTTTTTTGTTGATTTTTTGTATTTAAAGCTAGTGTGTACAAGTTAGGTGGCCTGAAAATAAAAATATTTTATACCTGTATTCTCCTGAATCTTCAACTCTCGCACTTTCAATAACGAGCCGGCTGTCAACGTATGAGATGGACAGTGGTAGCGGTCTGTTAGATGCCCTCTGCCACCGGATGGACGGTGTGGGGTTGCCTCGCACGCGGCATTCCAGCTCGACCAGGTCGCCTTCGTAGTAGTCTTTCACCGACGGAAATATTTCGACGCTTGGCATCGTCATTGCGTTGCCTAGGGTTATAATATCAAGTATTACAATGATTATATGAAGACCTCGCCAATAACATTAATGTTGAGAGATTTTTCAAATCTCTAATGAGAAATCGTATGAATGTTTTGAATTTTAAGACTACCATTACCATTAACATAGGTACTTTATTCAACATTGTGTTACTCACCTCGGGCGTAAAATATCCAAGGAGGTACCACTATTCCAAGAATGTAAGCAACGATTTAGGAAAAATATTACTCTTTTATATTTTTTGTGAATATTTTAAGCAAATCTATTAAAGTGTAATTGAAAATAATCTTTTTGTGCATATATTAAAGACAGTCAAAGATTCTAAATGAGCTTACCGGGAACTTTGAGAGTAGCAATAGCTTGAGCAGTATTGATGCCATCACTAGTCTCGCAGATGTACTTTCCACTGTCGGAAACCTGCAGATTCGTGATTAGAAGAAGGCCGACGTTCTCATCCACTTGGGTCCTGTCCAGGGGTAAGTTGCCATCGCTCTTGGTCCATCTAACCGGCAAACGACTCCGGGAATTGCGGCTTTGAGCTTGGCAAGTGAAGTTGACACTGCTGCCCACTTCCTGGATCTTGATAGTTGGGCTGGTGATCTGGACAACAACGGTCGGCTCTGGCGGTGGTGTCCTAGGCGGCTCGGTCACAGATGCCTCTCCTCCTGTTTACATAGATTGTATTTAAGGTCTGCTGACTGTTACAAAAGTATTAAAATCTGTTTAAATTAAAAAGTATCAGCTATGCAGTAACAAAAATATATGTTGCTAAGTATCAACAATATACAACACATCATGAATGGATTTCTGTGGACGAAATATGAATGGTTACAGACGCCATAGACGATTACAACATACAGATTGTATATAACGGCACATTATATTAATCAAATATTCTATTCGCTATGGATTACAACGATGAGGGACAAATACATTGTTATTGTTTATTTGTTATTATGTCGTGACAGATTAAACTTGAGCCACACGCAGCGAATTAACCCTAACATTTGAAGCATGACATGTGAGGCACGAGGACATAACATGGAGACGCCCGAAGCACCTTCGGTTGTGATCGGCTACCTGGCTCCGGCAGACTTTTTGTCAGTATACCGAGGGTTTCTCCCCCTTCGGTGATCGTGTGGCACTCATACGTCTCGACTTGTCGCCTGGTGTCCCAGATCGTGTGCCAGACATGTGTCGAGTGCCAGCCATCCTTGTGGAGTTTCGCCTCATTATAGGACTTCGCAGGGCGCTGTTCTCGGCCGTCATGGTAGAACTGAATAGTGAGAGGTTCCGGTGCACGGTATTTGCATGTGAACGTCACTCTTCTTGAGTAATAGTTGCCTCCAAAGTCGTGGATTTTCGGATGCAGTTCCATTATCAATCCTATCGGCCGTTTAGTAAAATTTTATTTGTTGTTGTATACCTACACATACTTAAAAATGTCTACAGAAACATAATGTGGCAACTTCAGTAATCAAACAAAGAAGTATTTCTGATTTTAAGATATAAGATAACTTCACTTATTTCGGGAAATTCGACTGTTCTTAACTTACCGATGGTTGAGCAATCGTATCCGGTGTAGGGCGCTTGGCAGTTGCACACGACTTGTCCTGCACTGTCAAGTTGGCAGTTGTGTCCGTTGCAGGAGCACTGGCGGCAGTAACCTTTCTGATCTTTATAGTAGCCAGACAGGCAGCTCTCACAGCTGGTTCCTGAGTAACCAGGCGGGCACATGCAGATCTGTAATATTACGAATAGTATTAATTCTCGTCATAAAAATCCAAGCGAAAGAAGTATTCCTTCCTCCTCTCCTGTCGTCGCGGTGATTTGCAATTAAACTAATGTCTAATCCGTTTTCCAGATAGTATTGGTTTATTTATTTTATTTTTGGTTTCCATTTTTTCATTGTTTTCCTATACTGCCAGTAAAACAGTGAAAGATGTCTAATGTCTAAGCGCATAAATACACAAATTAATGTAGTAAATACAAATCCAAACCTCAATTCCTTTAGCTCCTGGGAGGACAGCATCGTAGTTCTGTGTAGCAGTGTCCATGGAAACGTCAGCAATAGTAGTGTCGTAGATGATGGGGACCACGGTGGCTCTTACGAGCACTCTCTTCAGATTCCTGAGCACGCTCATGAAGTTGCTACGAGTCGCTGGGTTGACAGTGTTGAGGATATACCAGCCATCCTCCTTGAGCGGCACTTGGTAGCTCTGAAAGACGAAAATGGTAAATAAATAACTATAAGCATAAACAATAGGGCTGAGAGAATTCGTTTCATTCGTTTTTCATATTGGGTATGAAAATCTGGACGTTGTGTCACCAAGTTTTTTTTAAATAACTGTTATATACTGTTTATCTTGTTATGCCATTAAGGGCGTATTCCACCAAATTTTTATACACAGAATAAGTCTTACACTGAGAATAAATTTTGAATTTTTGTCAATTTTTCCATACTAGAACTGTCAAACGTCAATTTTATTCCACGGATAAAAGATATCTGACTTTGGTAAAATCAGCCCTAAGTCAATTTATTTCCTTCTTTCTGTGCTACAGTATCCTGCAAGACATCACTTACGTATGAGACGCCAGACGAGAACTGGTTGGGGTTGGTCCAATAGATGGAGATGTCTCCTCCGTCGAGAACCACATCCGTTCCTCGTTCAGACTTTTCGTACACATCTGAATTGAACTTCTGTCGCAGTGACATTGTACCACCGTAAGACAGCAATCGGTTACCTTGCGAAAAAAAAAGTTCAATCGAAATGTTCAGTGAAACAAATATTTAGCATACCCACTCGTAACAAACCAAACCCAAGAACAGAAGAAATATTATGTACTTACCAGGGAAGATAGGCAAAGACCAGTACAGTTCAATATCAGGTCGGAACGAGAAGGTGTACATGAGCTCGCTCTGTTGGAACATGGGTACGAAGTTATCTTTGATAACCCTCTCGGCGTTCAGGTCGGTAATGGCATAACCACCGTAGTTCTCGCCTAAGACTGGTGCAGCCATCGGCACCCTGGTGTAATGGTTGCCCTGGTGAAATGGCGGGGTTTAATGGTCATAATATTTGAAGCTGGTTATTTAATAGCCACAGATAATAATACTCGGGTGAAACTATGATTGTAAAACGGTTTTATAATACGGAGCATAATGTGTTTGATTCATGTTTGGAGAAATTGGAACTAACGCAGAACAGTCTAAATACTAACTTCGTGGCAGTCGGTTGTCACACCAGAACAGTAACAAGACAGGCATCCATCAGGGTTGTTAGAATCCAGTCCGAATGAACCAGGGCGGCAGCGGTCACAAGAGTCACCTTCAACATTCTGCTTGCAGTAGCAGTCACCTGATTCATCGCAAGGCCCTGTGGTACCTCGAGGATCGCAACTGAAACACAATTTTGATTTAAGCATGTATTCCGGGATAACTGAACATTTGGGTAGTCTAAATGAAGACTACCTCCAAAAGTTAATTTATAGAAGCCCAATGACTCACCGACACGGTTCGACGGTACTTGCTGCGTATTCATTAACGCAGTTGCCGTAAGGATCGAGTTCGTATCCTGGCTTGCACAAATCGCAGTTTTCACCATCGGTGTTGTCAGCGCAATCCTGTTATAAAGTCAACATTATATTACAAACTTACTTATCGTCCAATACATTTGATCCGGGGGCCTAAAAAGGCCACTTTCAGAATCATAAAAGGATAACAGAATGGACAGTTAACTGTTAAGTTAATCGTATCAAATCCCATTGGTGAAGCATTTTCACTTTTTTTTTTTGTCTGGGCTAAAATACCAATCAATCCAATCCCAATCTCTTTGATTGTACCTACGTAGTGCAGTGAAAAAAAGAAAAACACAGTCTGTCTTCACCATTTTATAATTCATAATGTTATCCTTTTATGATTCTCCAAAGTGGCCTTTTTAGGCCCCCAGAATTATGTTCCAAACTGTAGAAGAGGTTATTTGGGACCTAATAAGTTTTTTGGCTACATCCAGTTGTAGCACTAATAGCCAATTGGAAAGCTAAGTAGTGAAGAAGATATTCTTACGTAGCAGACTCCAGTCTCAGGGTTGCACATGGTAGACTTGCCGTTACATTCACATGGTTCACAGTGAGCTAGGTAAAGGCCTCCGTCGCTCCTACGAAATAAATAATTATTAGTTTATACATTAGGACATAACTAGACTCCAAAGAGTGATTCTACAATTCCCCAGTACTTTTATCTAGACTTACTTACTACCCAGTATTTTTTTTTGCGAAAAAGTGATGGCGGTTTTCGACCTGTATAGCTCTTTTACCCTTTGCAACAAGGACGGCTTTCAGTAAAATTAGGACAAAATCAACAAATAACTGACCTCTTGAAACCAGGCGCGCAGTCCTCACAGGAGGTTCCAATATAGCCAGGTGGGCAGGTACATTGTTCAACATGGAAAGCCGTGGGTCCATATCCATCAGGTTCAGCGGTCTCAATGCTGGCACTGACCGGGGAAGCCAGTTCCGTGCTCGGAGAATACGTAGCCTTGATCAGGATCGTCTTTACATCAGCGAGGGCTAAGAGGAAGTGCTCACGTGATACTTCCTTGCCGTCAGGTCTGTTTAAAGAAATAATCCAATCAAAGTTAATGTACACCAAATGGCTTATAATAATAATTATAGTAAGTAATTAATTTCATTTTATCCATGTATAAATAAAATATAGTTCAGGCAGGGGCCATTGTCATTTCATAGTTCTAGGTAACTAGTCCACTTTAACACTTTTGGCTAAAGTGGACTAGTTAATATCTTTGTTTCCATAATTCATTCCCTAGTTTAGGAGTCAGAGTATTAAAATTATTGTGACCTATAAGTTATAAGCCTTTACGCTCTCTTGTCTTTGGATATTCTAATGAAATGGCTTTTGATGAAATAAAGAATTTATTTATTTATAACCTGCAATAAATAGTCTTACACCAACCGAGGGTTTTCCTTGGGTGCAAGTGTATAGTGCATATAGGAATTATCGTGGATGGTGCCTCGAATGCCTAACAGGCCTCTGCAAGTTGGTTTCGGCCCCTCGTATGTACGCCTTTCAAAGGTCCGGGACCCCAAGGTTCCGAGATAAATAATATATCAGACATTTTTAATAATAACTAGCTGACCCGGCTAAACTTCGTACCACTTCATAATTTTTTTTTTGTTATTTTTTCCCATGTTTTAATAGTTATTCTGCTATTCAGGGCGGAGACAAATAAAACAAATCATATAATAATATCATAAAAATCGGTTCAGCTATTATTGAGTTATAAATGGTGTACATAACTAACCCGACTGTTTTATTTTTATCTATCTATAGATTATAAAATTTTAATTCCGAAACAAATATTTTGATGATTCTATTTTGATTTTCGTGAACTTTTTGAAATCTCGTTTGTGTTTGAACTTACCTCTGCCAGCCCTTTTCAACGACTTGGATGCTTGCATTCAGAATACCCTCATGAGAAGCTTGGAAGTCTCCAAAGTAGTGGAACGTAAGACGGTTGTCCTGTAAAACACATTTTTACGAATTTCAGGGTTTGTAGATATTATTCGATAAGATAAAAAAAAACTTTTATACCTAATTAACCTAATTACAAACTTGAGCTGAAAGATTTGTGTATACTCACACTAATGAGTTGGACATCAGCGGCAGAGTTCCTGAACCTTTGGTCGGGTGAGCTTAGGACATTCTTTAGCAAATATCTCAGAGAGCCTCCGTACGAGGTCACCTTGTCACCAGCGAAACTGGCAGGAAGACTCCAGTAGTAAATAGTAGACGGAGAGCGATCAATATCATTTAGTGAGATATCACCACGGTACAGCTGAGGTTTGAGCTCGGTTTCAAGTGGGGCAGTGTATCTGACAGCTCCGGGGGGTCCAGTAGGGGAGATGTGATAGATCTTCACTTGGTCTACGATCTGCGGTACGTTGAACTGAACGCTGGTGGTCTTGCGGCGGAGGCTGCTGCTCATACATTGTTGGGACACGCCCGTACAGAAGCAGAGGGCACACCCGTGTCTGAAATGGAAGTTTAGTTAGTCGTAGTCAGATTACAATTTGCTCTTGGATCTTTGTATAGCATTTTATAACAAGCTCAATTGCAGGAAGTCCACAACTAGAGGTTTATTGCTCTAAAACCGGGTATAACAGAATTATTATACCATCCTTAATATGACAGCTATTGATAATATCGTGACAAGTAATATTTACCTGAAGTCGGAGGACAAGTAGAACGAATCGTTCTTGCACTGATCGCAGTAGCGTCCCTGGACATGATCCTTGCATACGCACTCATCCGGGGGCCGGATCAGCTTGGTGCCTGTCGGGTTGCAGTTGTCACGTGGTACCGGTCGGCATGTATTGCCGGGGACCATGGGGTTGCCTTCATAGCCAGGAGCGCACACCTCGCAGTGTTTGCCTTCGTAACTGTGAATAATGAAATAATGTTATGTTAAAATAATGAAATAATGTTTAGTTACATGGACAGCCTTAAACAACAGCCGAAAACACATCAGCGATGATAGACATTTCTTACCCTGGGAAGCAGTCACAGTAGACTGATCCGTCGTGTCCGAGTGAGCAAGTTCTAGCGAACTGGTTTTCGCGGTTGACAAGTGGGCAAGGGCATTGCTTGCACGGTATGCCGCTCGTTGGGTCGCCATATGTGCCTGGTGGGCACTCTTCAGGCATGCAGTCTCCAAGCCAGGGTCCTACTTTCTTGCGAATGTAGCCTGAAGCGCATTTCTACAAAAAAAAAAAGAGTTTTTGTATTAGAAAACAAGTTTCGTAAAATATTTTTATCACGTAAAGCTATGATTCAATTAGATGTGTCTTTGACACATCTAATATTATTTGTAACATACCTGGCAGGATAGTCCTTCGTATTCCTTGGGGCACGTGCACTCTTCCACCAGACTGGCGGCTCCCAGATTCACGTTGATGTGTTCAGCAGACTCCATCGCGAAATCAGTAATGTTTACTCCTGCGTTGTTCAGGTCAGAGCGTAGAAGAATCATTTCGATCTCATCCAAACTGTAACATATTGTAAGCAAGTTTCTATTAAAACAAGACAAGACAAAAACTTGAGGGCTTATGCCTTTTAACTAATTCTGAACAAATTCTTACGTCATCATAATATCTTCTCTGGAGGCAGGTGTGTAGCCACTGGTGCTGTTCTTCATCCAGTCTTCAGGAGTCAGACGAGCTTGAATGTTGAGGTCACGGGAGCCACTAGCACGGCTGATGTGGAATAAGTTACCATATTTGCCCTGCAGACCAGAAATCGTTCATGAATCACAAAAGCAATGAACTCATTGTATATCAGTACTACATAATTGTATAGTGCGATTCAGGAATCGTCACTATCGGGGCAACGCAGTCTATCGACGAAGCGTTAAACGAGGGAAAGTACTGGAACAACGAAATAAAAAGCTACTTATTCGTAATATCAAAATATTATTACTGTTTCATTTCTTCTAAATTTTTTAAACAATTTGAATATTTATGGGAAGAAATGAATGTCTGAAAATCATGTTGCTAGGGTCAACATGAACTTTAGACATTTGAATCCATTCCCATCATATAATTCTCATGTTTCTTTGATTTCAAGCTGTATTTTTATGCAACTTAGTAAGTGCCGACTTTCATATGAACTAAGCGTCATCTCTCTTTCAATGAGGACAAAATAACTTGTTTTAAAGTTACGTAGGAAAATGATAGGTGCAAGCTGTCACTTCGTACAATAACTTAGATATTTAAATGCCTGAAGCAAATATAAGTCACTGGCCTGATACAATTCTTTCTCTTGTCCATTTAAGATGTTTGACATCTCTTTCATAAAATAAACAACTTTTCACACCAAAATGTGGTTGGTTTGTTTGGAATGCTTTGGAATGTTTGAATACCTCACCTTGATAATGATAGTTGGAATGTTGTCATCGAATCCATAGATCTGCGTGTGTGGCGATACAGTGTACTTGATGTGACCGCCATAGGACTTGAGCTGGTTGCCGTTGTAAGATTCTGGCAAGGTCAGGTAGGGATGTGAACTAGCCCATGACGAAGAGTCACCGAATTTCGTAACCTGAAATAGGAAAGGCATTTGTCTTTAGAACGGCAATAGAAAGATAAAAATTATGCAACGCTGGACCAAAAACCGGTTTGGCCAGTCTACAGAACGTTGCGTAATCGACGAAAATTCGAAAACCTTATTTTTGTATTCATATTAAACACAACAAGCATGACTTACCGTAGCTCCGTTCCTCAGAGGCTGGTAATAATACTGGTTCGAGATCGGTTGAGAGGAATCGATGGCGACGTCTCCTGTAGGCGTATGCTTGATGCCGAGCAGCCTGGTGCCTCCTTCTCCGAGAGGAGTCGGCATGTTGTAGGTGAACAGGTCAGCGCTGCGGCACTGGTTTGATTTGCCAAAGCAGAAGCAACGGATGCATTCGTTTGCTGAACGCGCCTCGCTGGGGAACAAACGTTACATATTTGTAAAATAGAATTCGAAGAAATGTGCAGTGTAGGAAAAAATTAAGCTTTACAGGACAATCTCTTCCCCAAACAGAAGTAAATTAGAGGCGGTGGTAGGCTCCTTGTGAAGAAATCTTAAAATGAACTTATATTTTCCAACGTTAATTAACAGTGCTCAGAGATTAAATGGCATTTGGATATGTATAAATAAGTCTTACTTGTTGAAGTATCCCCGAGGGCAGAGGTCAGTTTTGTTGACGAAGACGATGGCATCAGGTGCGGCGAAGGTCGCTCCCTTGTTGTTGATAGCCTCACACGAGTACGCTCCATTGTCTTCCGTCTGAAATGAAACAATGCTCTTAATATACGTCTTCACAATATTTGCATCATAATGCAGATTTAATTAGAACGTAGCTTATGTATTCTTTGTGATCTTTTTATCCTTTACTTATTGGTAGAATAGGATCGCTTTTCCGAGACTGTTGTAAGATTAAATCATTGTAAAACGAGATGGCAGTTGCCCACAGTAGTAATTATGTTAAAAACATTTACAAACCTGCATGTTAGGGCAAGTGATAACACCAATTCCTCTGTCGCTGGTCCATGTACACTTGGGTGGGACGTGACCCCAGTTCAAACGCCACGAGATCAACGGAATGGGCACACCGACAGCCTCACACCTCAGTGTCAGAGTATCGCCAGGGTTCAGCATCACGTTTGAGGGTTTCGGTGGACTGGTTACGTGAACAGGAACTGAGGAAATAGAAGATGTATGTCTCAGGATTCTAATTTAAACTGCTATTCTTTTAATATGGTCAACAGAGTTATAAAAAGCTTTGATTTGTTTTATCGACGTTGTCCATAATGCCCCTTTATTATAATCTTGCCGTTTACCAAATACCAACCGAGTACACCTAATGCATTGTGGTTGGAACCTTCTGTCACTTAGAAGCTATTCTCAAGTGTCTAATTTACTTAAATATAAACAAGACAACTTTCTTACAGTTGAACCTTATTGAAGAATAATAAAATTATGCTACTTACTGCATCCATGTTCATCGGAGCCATCCTGACAGTCAGTCTGTCCATCACAATGGAAACTCTTAGGGACACACTGGTCCCCGGACCTGCAGGTGAATTCAACCGGTGAGCATCTGCCGCCATCAGTGGGGTAGTCGCAGTTCTGTTCGTCTGATGCGTCTCCACAATCATCTTCAGAGTCGCAGATCCATGTCTTGAGGACGCATTTACGGTTGTTACACTTGAACTGATTTGGCTCACACATCCCATCATGGTCTGAAAAATGTTTGTATGTCAGACGTTTTTTTTTTCTAAATATTACACAGCTATGTTTTACGTATATTTCTCCTATATTGAAAAATTTAATGAACTTTTGGTTAAATATGTTTTCATCGAACTACGCTCTATTATGTCTCTTCATCAATTATATGGCATTTCGAAAAGTGGTTGGATCAAGATACTTACGGCAAGTCTCTTCGTCGGAACGATCGGCGCAGTCGTAGTTGTTGTCGCAAACAGCAGATTTAGGGATGCACTGTCCATTACCGCAGGTCGCCTCGTAAGGCTGACACGCGGGGAAAGGAGGCCGGTAGGTTATCGCTACAAAAAGTACATCAAGCGTTAAACATTTGGTATATATAAGTTATGAGTGTTATAAATATTGGTAATTTAATTGGTAATTTTATCAGTAGAAAAGGGGTGGCGAAGAAAAGTTGGAATATAATTGTCTATTATTACCTATCTAATTAATAATGTACACTAGTAATCTGTGGAAACGTTGTTGATTATACATTTAACCACATGTCCTTTATATATATTTTTTCTTTTTTTTTGTAAAACATATTGTACAATTGTTTGTTTTTCCCAAATAAATAAAATAAAATAAAAATAAGTAAGAGTTGGATTGAGCGTAAGAAAGATGAAAGAAAGAAAGAATATAAATTTATTTCAGCCAGTTTAAATCACACAATATACACACAAAAAAATCTTAGTTTAGCAGTTTTTTGTTTGTTCAACTTAAATGCCAGGCCAGTAAGGTCTGACGCTAATTTTAATCAGGACCTTACATTGCGAGGACGTATTTGGTGTGCGTTTTTGTGGTTGTGTGTTTGTTGACATTTTCTGGCTAGGTAAAGGGATCAAATACTGAGATGATAGCTGATAAGGGTGCAAGTAAAAAGAAGACAAGCAGCTGTTCCGATCCCAAAGAAATTAGGAGAATGCAGGATGATGATAATTGATGGTGGTAGATCAAAGGTCTGATACCGCTGGAGAGGGTTGTTACTTACGAGCACTGTCCACTTGCAGGCTGACACGCACTTGGGCACCAGGGTACCGCAAATAATCGTCTGCCTGACAAATGTATGTGCCACTGTCGACTTCCTGCAATGTAAATACATGTAAACCATGACAGTTTTTAAATGATCACTAAAATAATTGTGACTATAGGAATGGTTCACTTGAAAACTACGGAGTTAGCCCGTGTTCACTGTCGTCATGTTTAGCAACGCCTTGTAAACTCCAACGTAAGCAGATTCTTAAGCAACTACTCCTGTTTCGCTATTCATTTCTCAGCAACTCGTAAGCTTTGATATCTACATTTTTAACACTTGTCTATGGTTGTAGTCAATATCGATGCACTTCAGCTGTGTTATAAATCTGTAGCTAGAAAACCCGCAAGAGTTATCTTAGAATTACGCATCGGCGGATCGGTGTAAATACTTCCGGTGTACTTTAGGAAATGTTTAAATGCGCTACGTCACTTAAGATCCGCATTCATTATTTTAGATGACGCTTAGTGTTAGTGAAAACGGGCATTATTTTCCTATAAACTTAGAAACCTCCAATTGTGACTATTATTCTGAATTACTTACGGTAACTTTGAACATTTCCAATCGTCCTCGAACGTCCGTGGAGCCTGATTTTAAGCCACCACCCCCCTCTCTCATCCATCTGACACTAGCTCGTAGCGGTCCTTCGTCTCGACATTGGAACACCACATCACCACCTAAAGGAACTCATTGTAAATATACTGATGTTGATGAAAAAAACGAGACCCAAATTACTGTTTCACCAAAGTATGCAGCATTCAATGGTATTTTTTTCTATGAGGTGATGTTGGTACCCTTTTTAGTCAATCATACTACATGCTTTTGCTTTACTTATTGTAGTACAAAAAACAATGTAAATGTTTAAATATACAGGGTCAAATTAAATTAGCTAGGGAAACTTCGCAGACGTGGGAAAAATAAAAACTCCAACTCATACTTCCCTAAACCTAATCACACTACCAGTTGTCGTTGACCCCAAACAAAAAATCATCAAACATTTTTTTATTGTGTTTTGTCTGAGGAGTTTCGCTAGCAAATTTAATTTGACCTTGTAAAAGATTTCATTGAAATTGTTTTTTTTCACTTTTCTAAGTTTAGGTTACATACATTAGGTGAACATTCAATCCTTAAAGGCTGTTCAAATCCAGAAAGGTTGTTGAATCTTTTATGTCAAATACAGGTGAAAATGACAGATTTTTATGGAAGCCGTTATAATTATGACGGCCATCGTTCTTCTAAAAAAGCGTAACTTTAGAGCTGAAAATTCTTACGGATCCAATGAACGGATAAATAAACCAATATGTAAGTACTAAAATTGCGTAATACGTGCAGCAATAATAGGGGTCGGCGGAGCATTCGTAGTTCATACAAACATAATAACAAAATAATTTGTAACTCCTGCATATTCATAGTGTAGTGTGTATTTATTCCGATTGGCTTACATAATTTATCTAGGTTCCCAAATATATATTTCGAATGGATACTGATTTAAAGATGAGTTAGGAGAAAAATAAGTTTTCTAATATAGAAATTTGAAATTCCTCTTATCTCATCTTTATATCAGTGTCCTTTCAAAATATATATTTGGGAACCTAGATATTCTGTAATCCAATCGGTACACACACCTTAAGAATATGTTTGATTTACAAATTATTTTGGTATTACGTTTGTATGAACTACGCATGCTACGCGCCCCTTAGGGTAAAATACCTGTTTTAATATTTCCTTATTATGCCCATTATGAATTAAGGTTAAATTACCTATGTTTAATTATTTTCATATTATGCCCTTTATGAAATATGGTAAAACTAAAAGTGATAATAATAAAAACTTAGTTTTTATTATTATCACTTTGTAGTAGAAATGCTATTCTGACTTCGTGCTAGATTTAACTAGTTAGTGGGTCGATTTCACACATATAAGTATTTAAAATGTGTATACAACAAGCAATTTTAAATTAGTTTATCTAAATACTATTATTATAAACCATTTTTTGTTTATTATAAAAAAACGGAATAAAGTTACACCTGTGTTAAAATCAGCTTAATACAAAGAGATGTTTTTGAATAAACCTGCACCAGGTTTATTCCGGATTTATTAATAAAGGGCTTAGGCAGATAATTATAATGATATATATTATTTAAACCCCTAAAAACAACACGCCATGCGTATGGTTTTTTTTATTTTTATCATGACGATAATAATATAAGTTGTTAATTTAAACCCTTATTATTATTTTTTTTTAATGTTAATAATATAACTCAAAATACCGTACCACTATTTAAAAATATTCAATTATAATAAATACTTATTTTTAATACAATATTTTGGTATTAATAATTATATTTTAAAATTAATACATTCCATGCCTAATTGCCTATTGAGCTTATAAGAAAATCATTTATCATGCAGTGAAACCCTTATAATAAATAAAAATAATCATTATGTCAAACAAAATAACAATACATATTTTATTTAAAAAATATATATTAATAATGTTGCTTCCTCTGTTAGACAAACAGCTCCAATAGATGTAGCCGTTTAAAGAAAACGAAAAAGAAAACAGGTTACGACTATGTTTTACTAAACCCAATATTCGTGGTTATTGTAATAAGCCTTAAAAATCATAAATGACGCTATGTAAAAATATAATTAAATCACGCAAAGTATTCCAATCATGAAGCCATAAAATGAGAATGTTATGAAAAACCCATTATTTGATATGGTTGCCCAAAATAATATCAGGCAAGCCGACTCACCAGAGTTCACTGTTCCACCACCATGAAAGAAATAACAAGAAGATAGTATTATTAATAAATTCTAATAAAACACTATACAATACCTACCTACCTACAGAAATATATGTTACCTCCACCCTAAGTAAAATTGCCGGTAGGTACTAAAAACAAATGAATATTATAACTTATGACTATAAGTAACAGCTTGGTTTCCCTTTGGACGATTGTATGTATAAAACTATTTAATGTATGTTATACACTTATAATTTTACCTGTTATTCACTATAGTCACGGTGAACGTTTAAAAAAAAGCAATAAGTACTTACGCACTTTTTTGGTGATAACTCTATCAATCATTAGATATTACTTTCGAAATCAAGCTGCTACTTTAAATCGAATAAAAAAAAGAAACGACTGAATTTGTTTTTGTTTTGTAAAAAGTGACTAATCACATGTGAAATGAGTAAGCAGCAAAAATATAGGTACGAAATAATCACATAATTCATTAGTCACTGCTTATTAATACTTTCAGATGATGATTAGTCCCTTTGCTAGTACCTAGAAATAAAGCGCATCTAACTATCAAAAATATTCACTCCTGACGGGCGTCACAGCGCGTCGCATTGCGTAACAGTGCGTAGTCTAGCGAAATCACACGTAGGTATCCTCACGTTACCATGCGTATCCTCACGTAACCACGCGTATCCTCGCGTAACCACGCGGAGGTATCCTCGTGTAACCACGCATATCCTCGCGTAACCACGCGGAGGTATCCTCGTGTAACCACACGTATCCTCGCGTAACCACGCGGAGTTATCCTCGTGTAACCACGCGTATCCTCGCGTTACCACGCGTAGGTATCTTCGCGTAACCGCACATCCGTCAGGTATGAATTACATTACTGAATTTAAATTTGAATAGCACTAAGTATTTCATTTCATTTTACTACCCTGCAAGTATCCCTTGGGATCTCTGTAGCTCACCTGATTCTCCCTGCCACTTGTTAGGAAGATGCAATAATTTTACACAAATATAATTGCAAAAATTTAATAGAGTTTTGTAACCTTTAGTGCCAAATGCCAATAAACATGTATTATAATAACTTACTTTTATTATAGGAAAAACGGGTAGGTACTTATATTAATAAGTTCGATATTTGATGGAAAATTTTATGGGAGGTATAGTTGCCGGCACGTAACTTGGCAAGAGTTTTTGTAGTGGGGGAAGTTTGCGCACGCACAATTTCATACATTTTTACATGCGCGAACTTCCCCCACTACGAAAATCTCTTGCCAAGTTACGTGCCGGTAACTGTATGGGAGGTTGCATCGAAGCAATTGCATCTTCTGCAGGCACGTTTAACACCTACCCTAATATAAGTTGTTTGTAAATACATTTTCAATCATATACATGCTCATGGAGTTTTATTTACTAATGCTTTTTTAAGGTATAATACGCGCCGTTGACACGCAGACGCGCGTTGAGGTAGAAAAGTTATATGGAACGCGCATATAAACAGCGCCGTTGACGCGCAGACGAGGTAGAAAAGTTATATGGAACGCGCATATAAACAGCGCCGTTGACGCGCAGACGAGGTAGAAAAGTTATATGGAACGCGCATATAAACAGCGCCGTTGACGCGCAGACGAGGTAGAAAAGTTATATGGAACGCGCATATAAACAGCGCCGTTGACGCGCAGACGCGCGTTGAGGCAGAAAAGTTATATGGAACGCGCATATAAACAGCGCCGTTGACGCGCAGACGAGGTAGAAAAGTTATATGGAACGCGCATATAAACAGCGCCGTTGACGCGCAGACGCGCGTTGAGGCAGAAAAGTTATATGGAACGCGCATATAAACAGCGCCGTGGACGCGCAGACGCGCGTTGAGGTAGAAAAGTTATATGGAACGCGCATATAAACAGCGCCGTTGACGCGCAGACGCGCGTTGAGGTAGAAAAGTTATATGGAACGCGCATATAAACAGCGCCGTTGACGCGCAGACGCGCGTTGAGGTAGAAAAGTTATATGGAACGCGCATATAAACAGCGCCGTTGACGCGCAGACGCGCGTTGAGGTAGAAAAGTTATATGGAACGCGCATATAAACAGCGCCGTTGACGCGCAGACGCGCGTTGAGGTAGAAAAGTTATATGGAACACGCATATAAACAGCGCGGTTTGCTGTGCATACGGCTTCAACTTTCCTGGTATTCTGAGATTAAAATACCCGCTTTTCGTGTAGGCTGTGTGTATAAATCCATTATGTCTGCTAATAGTCTACCCTGCAAATAGTCTGGGCTAATACTGTAGTGCTGAAAAATTCACATTCACGTTCAATTAGTATCCACAGTGTCACAGACATGTAACAGTTTACGGATAGAGAAGAGTGATCTTTGTAGCTTACGATTGTGACCTAACGCCTATGTATTTTAAACAATTAAACTGTAGACTGAGATTTAGCTTCACCAAACAAATGTTACACTGTGTTTCATAATAATTGACCAAAGCAAGGACTCACCGTGCCTGACGGACTGGTCCGGAGGGTACGTCTTCAGGTTCAAGGCAGGAGGGCCTAAAATAAAATATGCATTATACATTACGTTTTAAAAATATATACGGTGTTAATATATACATTACCACTTCAATTATTAGTTTTATTATAAAAAGATTTAATATTTTAATCATTCAAATGTTAATTAGTTAACTGACAAACGACTTTAGTCTTTAAGAGTCGCATAGTCACAGAACTAGTTATACGTTTGGAATACAAAAAAAACTACAATTTAATTTGTTAGTTTTCCTTCAGTGGCATTCCAAAACTCAGTTAAATGAAATGAGTTTCCACAGTTGAACGACGATAGTTTCACCGAAAACTACTTATCGATCATGCGTTGAGTAGTATTCTTAGTTGAAAGACTTGTTTATTTTTGAATTATTTGAATAAAATATACTGCTAATCGTAGACGAAAATATGTCTACTCCAGAAATGTCGGTGAAATTTATATCGTACAAAAGAGTTTTAGTTGCGTAATTAACGTTTAAAGCGCTACGTTCATTAAAACGTAAGTATCTCTCAAAGGATTTAAAATAAGGTATATTAAAAATATTTAGCAATGATCAGTGCGTCTGTGAGTATAAAATCTTTCCTAATATCCTCATAGATATCCATAACTAGAACGAAAAAACACTTTTCTATGTTTAAAATTTCACGACGCTCTCATATGAGCGTTTACGACGTACGTCATTTCATACAAACTTTCAAGCCCTTGTTTTTCGAAATGAATGAACTTCATACGCATAAGCAGGATACAGAGGTCTAAAAAGGTAAATAAGAATATTTTCAAAAAATAGTGTTACAGCCAAATTAGACCGATTTTAATTTTTCCATAGAAACAGAGATTTCCAGTTATCTTTTTTGTTAAATGTTATCTACGAACTTTTTAGACCTTTGTATCCTGCTTATGCGCATGAAGTTTCCTTAAAATCAGTTCATTCATTTCGAAAAACAAGGGCTTGAAGGTTTAGTATGAAATGCCGTACGTCGTAAACGCTCTTAAGGCGTAAGGTCGCGAAAAAGGACAAACATTACAAACGACTTCACTTACACGTAAAGAGACGTACATATTATTAGCATAAATTGAATGGTCTCCATGTCTCGGGACTGTTTCTGAGTCCGAATCAATCATGAAACGGTTGAGAAAGCAAAATTCAACATAACAACAAACTCACTTTCACATTAACAGTATTAGTAGGTAAGGGTAAATCAGAATCCGTTAAATTAGGAGAAGGGGTCTGTCCCTATTAACACTATATTAATGACCAACAACGTCGACTACGAGATTACAATATTATCACATCATTCAGTCGATTTCTTACTGTGTCGGGGACAGTCAAATTCGTCACTGTAGTCAAACGGACAGTTGATATGTCCGTCACAACGAAGACGCACGTGTATGCATGGACCATTCTCACAACGCCATAGCTGTGGGTCCCCGCATTCCCATCCTAGTAAACGGAATTGTCAATTTAGACCCAAAAACTCTAGCGAATACTTACATACCAAACAATTTAAAGATATTAGATGGTAAACATAGTAACACTATAGATTATGGGTTCGAATGATTTTAGCAAAACAATATTTAAGTATATTATTTTGATACTATTCAAAAATTTTGTATGATTGACCAATATTACAAATACTCAACGAAACAATCTCTTTAGTCGGCAACCTCTTAGTTGGTGCTTACGGTAGGTAAGCACCAACGAAAAGGTTGGTGCAATTGAGAATGTTATCATTACAGGTGTGTCTTAATTAATCAACTATTCAAATAAACAGATGATCAAATCAAAATGACAAATGAGTTTGGAACTTAGCACTTTATTGCACCAAATTGATTATTCCTTCCACTAAATCTTTTCTACTAACTGTGTATTTGCTATGTTTTGTTACCCCGTGACGGGCCAAAGCGGCCGTCTCGGACGTATGAATTCTGATTTTCAAGCGCGCGATTACGTCATATTCAAATACAAACGCGCGACGATCTCGTGCATGTGACACGATCGCTTTCGGCCTTAGATAATGGTATACTTAATTAGCTATGACTTACCGCTGCCCGGTCTCCTACCAGGACCGCTGCCTCCTGGTGGTGCATAAGTAAATTCAGGATATCTTTTCGTTGTGGTGTAGATCGGTATCCTACTGGTTGTAGACTGTGGGCAGTTCTGTTCATCTGTTCCGTCTCGGCAGTCGATATGGCCGTCGCAGAATGCCGAAGTTTGGAAGCATTCACCACTACGACATTGGAAGCTATCCTCTGGGCAAGCTAGAACGGTAAAAGTTTAATATTAATAATGAGTTTTTATTGAGTAAGTTTTATAATGTTAGTAAGTACCCAAAGATTCGTACTCTTTCGAAACATGCAGGACTAAACGGCATCACACTATAACTAATTGTTAACAATATGAAAAATATGTAACGATTGTAATAGATTAACAAATTATGCATGTTGATAATTAAAGGAACAGGTTTTATGTAAGTATAACTTTTTTTTTACTTGTTATCTGTTACAATTGTAGGCCGTGTCCAAATCGAAAGTTACAGTCGCGCGAGTACGTGATCATCGTGCTCTGAAATATGACGCAATATGCGCGATCAATCAAGACGTGTTTTTACGTCATAAACAAAGTAACGCTCGCGTTAATCGCGTACTCGCGGTCTGTCGGTTTCGTTAGGACACGGGGTGTAGATATTACCTAAAACATTTTACAGGATTATAAGCAGAAGTGAAAACGTGCAGGAACTATGTGAATTTCATAAAGCGGGAAAGACATACCTACTTATGGCCTATTTCACCATCTCCGGATAAGTATCTGGTAGATAGGAAGTGCCTATCCGGATACTGTGAAACAGGCCTTTAAACACACCCCTGTTAAGAATCTTTGATAATAAGGGCTGATTTACCCAACTTCAGATAAGTATATTTTATCTATGTAATAAAATTGACAGTTTTTGTTTGCGTAAACTGTCAAAAAAACAAAATGTATTTGCAGGTTATGTAAAAGTTTGACCAAATTCACCCTTAATTAATTGGGGTATTTCTCGAAACGCACTAACTTTGAAACGCACCAAATGAAACGTCTATCGATATCATTTATTACGAATCTTTCACGCTCTTCTCTGTTTCAACGTTCATGCATTTCGAGGAATAAAATTACATATAGGTAATATTATTATTTTAAATAATATTTTATTTTTCTCGAGGATTGCCTTTGGTGCGTTTCGAGGAATACCCCAATTAATTTATATGAGCCAGAGATAACTAGCTACAAATTATTATGGAGAAAAAAATGTATGAAGCCGCGAACGCTTTTAACAACAAGTAGGCTATTGCGAGTATAAGAA
Organism: Mesoligia furuncula; assembly: GCA_916614155.1. Lineage (NCBI taxonomy): Eukaryota > Metazoa > Arthropoda > Insecta > Lepidoptera > Noctuidae > Mesoligia > Mesoligia furuncula. The sequence continues at coordinate 35,473,269 of OU744790.1, forward strand.
AAGGTGGTGACAAAAAAACAGGTGTAGGTATGGAAATCCTGAAACGCTGGTCTAAAATGGAACTAGCCTACACACACATATTATTTACAATGTATGGTCAAAATACGAAATAAACTGTTGGCCTGGAGGGGGAATCAACAATAAACTGGGGTACCTACACTAATTATTTTAATTTTAATCAAACCGCATTCCAAAATGTTTTCTTTAGACAACTTCCACTTCTGAGTGTAATTTTAACACCATCAGTCACTTAATTTGGAACCTCAATAGCATTACACATAAATCCAACAATGAACCAAAGTAGTTATGAGAATACGAAATTACTCGCGCTAAGTAAATATTCTTTTATTATGTACAACATCAGATATTTGATAGACTTTCAAGATAATTACTTGCCTTGTTTACACGATGTGATTGCCTGAGGAATACCATAAGTTGAAGCAACAATTAAAGATGCATCGTCTAAACAGTGTTTATATTATGAAGTCATTTCTTGCGTCATATTTATTGTATGCCACAGACAAAAACACTTGCTTCGTGTAAATGGGATTTTATTGTACGCGGCCATTTTGTTTAATCAATGTTTTTTGTTTTCGTAAAAAAATTGCAGTAAACACATCACGACAGTGGTTGTTACACTCAGATGTGGCAGTACAAGAATCAGTAAGATACCAGTATTTAAACAGTTCTGTTCATCGGAAAAATCGTAGCAGTCGTATATATTGTCACAGCGCCTTGAGTGCGGAATGCACCGGCCGTCGTAACAGGTGAACTCAGACTCGTGGCAGTCCGCCATCGCTGGCGACCGCGACGCCCTCGTCATGTACCAAGCTGGACACCCATTATGAATATCAACTTTCCTATTATGGTATTTTACCAAAAAGCTCATTTACACGATTCAACTTTCATGCCTGTGGCATACAATCAAATTAAAGCAACAACTGACTTGTGTTGTCTAAACACTGTGAAGAATGTTTAGATAGTGCAACTTTAATTGTTGCTTCAGCTTATTGCATGCCGCTGGCAATTAAATCACAACGTGTAAATGAGGATTTATTCTACCCTAGATTTAATAGACAAGTACTCTGTCCTTGTAGTTCCCCGCCAAATGAAAGATAACCATCAATTACTATGATAACCACGCTAACTGTCTTCGCTTAGCACCTTTTTTATCTAGAATCCTTGAAAGCATAGCATCACCGATGCTCTATCAAGACTAAATTAGTTTCGGTAGGTACTCGACTATTAACTGTAGAAACATAATGTTTTTGGTGGATTTCTTGAATTTTTATACCACCTTGCTGACTGGCTAATGATTTACCACGGAATAAGCTATTATTTTAGTGTTTAAGAGAAGAAGATAAAGTACTATTCCAAATAAGGCAGGAATAGCATCTAGAAGTGCATGGTGCGTTATTAGTTTCAACAGAGAATGTGCCATAAACACCTGGTTTATGAATAGAAAATTTTAAGTAGAGATATTGTCAAACTCTACTTTAGCATGACGTAAGATGACTGCCCGCAAACTTCAAAAATTATTTGCAAAAAAACGTAAGACCTTTTGTAATTCGTGGGTTACATAGAACACACACACACACACAGTCACCAAGTAATGTTAGAGTTTAACAAATTCTCATCTTCAAAGTTTCAATTCAGAGGCCGGGTGTAAGTGTCGATTCGTTAAGTGCGATAGTTAGATAAGTTGTTAGTGCTTCTTTTAAGTTCTATAAGCGTGTTTAGTGCCCTGTGCTTGCCAATCGACAACCGAATGAAAATTACCCATTTTTAAAATAACTGAAGCTAGTTATTGACAAAAATTTTTATTTGACTGTTAATTGAATTTAAATGCTTAGCTTAGCTTTTTTTATAATGTTTACCCATAATGTCAATAACAAACACCAGAAATTTCCATAACTTTATAATGATATACATATAATAGTGTCGAAATGTTCTTATTATTTTTTATTAAATACCTATGTATGATACTTTTATTTGATTACTATCAGTTTCAATTTATTGCTCTTTATATTGTATTTCCTACTGGCAAATAAAACTCAAGTTACATTCGGTTAACATTTATCCTCTGATAGCAACCGCAGCAGCAACCACCAATCTTATTGTAACGAGAATAAAGAGCGCTGTGTTTGACAGTGATGCGAAATCAGAGGAAAAATTATTGTGTAAGAAATTTAAGAACAATAATAATATTTGATAAAATAAGCTATTCGAATTACTAATTAGAATACCTACTCGAGAACTCTCGGAAGTACTAAAAAACCGGGCAAGAGCGAGTCGGACTCGCTCACCGAGGGTTCCGTAACATCCGGGTTTATGCATAAGGTTTATGTTTATGAAATTAAATGTTTTTTTATATTTTTTTATATTTGAGTTGGTTGAATAAAAGGTAAATTGCGGTTTACGATTTATGACGTATTAAAAAAAAACTACTTAGTAGATCTCGTTCAAACCAATTTTCGGTGGAAGTTTACATGGTATTGTACATCATATATTTTTTTTAGTTTTATCATTCTCTTATTTTAGAAGTTACAGGGGGGGGGACACACATTTTACGACTTTGGAAGTGTCTCTCGCGCAAACTATTCAGTTTAGAAAAAAATGATATAAGAAACCTCAATATCATTTTTGAAGACCTATCCATAGATACCTCACACGTATGTGTTTGACGAAAAAAAAATTTTTTAGTTTCAGTTCTAAGTATGGGAAACCCCAAAATTTATTGTTTTTTTTCTATTTTTGTGTGAAAATCTTAATGCGGTTCACAGAATACATCTTCTTACCAAATTTCAACAGTATAGTTCTTATAGCTTCGGAGAAAAGTGGCTGTGACATACGGACGGACAGACAGACAGACGGACAGACAGACAGACAGACAGACAGACAGACAGACAGACAGACAGACAGACATGACGAATCTATAAGGGTTCCGTTTTTTGCCATTTGGCAACGGAACCCTAAAAACGGTTGTCCTTCAACTTTGTTCAATTTTATTATTTTATTTTTTGTTTTCTTTAAAGTAGTATTTTGTAAAGTAAAACAAGATTTTAATACGTACGGCAGTTTTCTTCATCAGAACCATCTACGCAGTCAGGAGTGGAATCACAAAAGAAACTTTGGTTAATGCAGACGTTATCTGATTGGCACCTAAATTGTTCCATTGTGCATGGGTCTGAAATAAGACATAAATTTAATATTAATGAAGCTGTTATACTAAGCGGATGACTGAGTGGTCTGTGCGGGCTCCTTCAAAATCCTTATTAAACAACACTTACGATCAGGACTGGTGGTAATAGTTTCATTGCAATTTCTCTCGTCACTGCCGTCCATACATTCCGATATGCCGTTGCACCGCTGCAGATACGTAATGCATTCGTCGGAGTCGCATCTAAAAGAAAAACATTAGTTTACAAAAACCTGAAGATCCGACAACAAGAAAGCGCAATTTCCATCTTCGCGTAACGCATAATTCGCTATAGGCATTAACATAGCATTCGCATTTATAATTAACACATAGATATACTAAATACACGAAATAAAGGCAATTTATTGAATAAAGAACTCTTTGTCGTCAGTTACCTGAAGTCACCAGGTCGGTCGCAGTGATAGCAGTCCAGCTCATCAGATTCGTCGGAACAGTCAGGCTGGCCGTCGCATATCTGACTGGCCGTTAAGCACGTGCCGTCGCATGGGTGGGCACACGCTTTAAAAACAATACGATTCATTTGAATACAATTAACTTAAAAAGCAAATATTCAAAGCAGACAACATAAATAATAGCAAGTATCGCAGGTAATCGCAAATGGACGCAAAGCCGTTTGCCATGGCATCGACTGCACTTGGTTAGATAATCGCAATGAATAAATCGCAGTTAATTTAAAATTAATAATACAGCATTACTTTATATTCAGTGGGAACGGACCGCATTGAAAATATTCCTAAGATAATGAAATATTTATATTGTAAGAAATAGTTTCAGATTTGAGTGTGTTTTTGATTTCATTGCGATACGTTGCCAGCAAAATGTGAGCCAGCCTTAAAGTAATGATAAAAATATAAAATATGGAAGTACAGTCATAATAAACAGTTCCAGACAAATTCGTTCATAAACAAAAAATATACAGCATTACCCCGAGTTAAAAACATACTTGTACACTCTCGCAATATAGAGATATATTTTTTTTTCACTTCACAAAGACGTTCTACGTTTGACAACTTCTCGCCTTTCAATATGCCCTTAGTGTATTTCCTCTTAATAATCGCCACACAAAATATTGCTTAACTTCGGGGTAACGCTGAATTTAAGGGGTCTTACCATGAACCCTTTTATCAATTAATTTTCGGCATCCTTGAGAACACATTTTACCACAAAAAATATATGCACATAGTAAACTTCACACAAAATTTAAACGACCAAAGGTTTTGGTAGGGCCTCTGAACGATTTTATTAAGCCCTATAATAAAATTAACCAGATAATCTAAACTTGGTAATGTACCTTCACAACCCTCTTCATCTTCGCCGCCATCGCATTCGCGTATATTGTTACATTTGTCTGCGCACTGGACACGAGAGCCTGTATTGCAGATGAAACGTCCGGGTGGACACGTCGTACCTGAAAACATGGCTATATTATAACTATCCGTCATCGCTTTTCTTGAACCCCCAGTGCAGTTAACACGTTGCGCATAACTACGGCTGTTATCCCTTGAATACAATCGTTGACATAATTATTGCAACTGAAACAATTTGAATGTAACTAGTTTACAAATTAAGCGTAACTTTGAAAAACTTAGCTATTTTTTTTCTCTTATCCGGAATCGGTAACAGATTCCATCGGTGAAGAATTTTATTTTTATTAATTTTGTCGTAATAAATTCCTGATTATTAATTATTGCACATAAGGTGATTATTACAATTACTCCCGTACCCCACCCACACACCTGAACACGTCTGGCTGATCTTTCAATACAGAAATTCAGAGGTGATGTTATGTGTGTGATTACAATTTTTTACTTATAAAATACAGAGAAAATTTATTTTGTTTTTAACGCTTCTAATTAGTCCGTGAAAGTATGAAGGAAAAATGGCACCTTATGACAAACATAATAAGTAATATAATTGCAAGCTTACGGCACAACTTTACTATTTGTTGACTAACTAGACTATTTTGTTAACTAATAAAAATAAAATTATTTTTTTAGAAGAGGTACTATAAAATTGCTAAGGTATTTACATAACAACGCTGAATTCTGACTTAAATAGAAATACTAAGAAAACATTAAATCGGAATGTCATCTAACTACAAGAATAATAACAAATAAGAAAGATATTGCTAGAATTTAAACGGAATTAGAATAGAAGAGTATTCATGCGATATGTATGCTCATGCTTCTAGCTATAACAATTGAAATGTGGACCTTTTATCACATTCGACGGTTCACAGTTTTTCTCATCAGAATGATCGGGACAATCGTATTGACCGTTGCATCGTCTCCGAAAACTTACATATACCCCATCGTTGCATTGCCAAAGATCCTTTCCATGGGCCCCTAAATATTTACACAAAAATGATGATTCGCAGCCACAAAAATTTGTTCTAATTACCGTCCATCAATCGTTTGAGATGGATCTTTGTAACTGATGATCATATGTACATAGTTTCTAATTTACTTTCATTTTGTTTTGGATGGGCTCCAATTTTATTTAAATATTTTTGCGGTGAAGATTACGTGATCACAAAGTTATACTCCTATCAAATTCATGTGTCTTTTATTTAAAACAATTAACGTACGGTGATTTTGAACGATGATCAAATATATACGAGGGCATTCATCAAGCGTTACTTACCACAATTGTACTCGTCTTCGCCGTTTCTGCAATCATCCCGACCATTACAAAGATAGGCTATATTTATACAAGAACCGTCCCGACACGGGTATTGGTCCCTTTTGCAAGGGCAGCTGGTCTCGTCGCTGTCGTCATCACACTCCACGGTTCCGTTGCATCTGGCATCGGCTTGCACGCACATTCCACTCGTGCATTCATATTCATAAGCCATGCAAACTGGGCCTGCCATAATAGGGCGCCATAACCACATAAACGCACTAGTAAGGGAGTCATCACACACCCAGAGTCCCTTTCTAGTGTCATCAAATTAAAATTATAAATTAAGCAATCTTTAGATGACTAAGAATACTGTTAAGTTATCTTAATTATCTAAAATAATAAACTTGATGCGAATACCAGACAGATGAGAGTTCAAATTCATCAAACTTCTTGAGTTTCAAAGGTAACTTCAGCTACAGCTTAGTTCATGCCTAAGAGGCAGCGCGTCAAGTTTATGTTCAATAAATCAATGTTATGAATATTAATCTAGTAAAGTGCAGCTTTAATGCTGTGCATTTAAATAAGCGACTGAATGTAAAAATTAGTTCGAAGTGTAAACATGCTAAAGGGAGGTATAAAGTTTCACCATCACCTTTTCAACTAATTTAATCGATAATTTATAAAATTTACAAAAATCATTGTTAAAATTTTTTGAAAAAGTTCAAACCATATGAGCAATCGTGTTCATCAGAACCATCCTGACAATCATGCGTTCTGTCACAATGCTTGGATGCGGGAATGCAGTGTCCATTATCACATTTGAAGTCACTCGCACCACATGCTAGCCGGTAAAAGAAATAGACTGCGTTCATATTGATTACTTAAAGAGCTGACAAATCACCAGCAATTCAGAAATTTAAGATTGAAAGAAATTAAAATAATGAAAAAGAAGAATAAAAATCTGTTTGAGATATTTAAATGATCAAACCATTCACCATAGAGACTCATTGGAAAGAGATATGAAAATAAAGTGAGAATAAAACAGACTCAGAAGTAAAATGAAAGTAAGCCAAGTAGCAAGAACCCTGTACGATAAAATAAACTTACGACAATTTTGTTCGTCGGAAAAATCTCCAGGCATACAATCATATTGACGATTGCACCTTTGAGACTCGGATATGATCTTGCCACTTCTGCACTTAAAGTAGCCAGTGGCTGGAAATACATGCAAAGCCATACATGTAAACTGTTCATTGTGATAATTTAATGTTGGATGTTAATTTGAAACTCTATCATGCGTTAGGTAAGACATAGTTTCAATGACAATAATGTGAATTGTAAAATGGAGATTGAAACGTTATCTGAATGTTGATGAAATCTATTGGGGGTGGGTTAAGTGTTTTGTTCGATCTCTAAGGATATGGATGTCTTACCGATGCAGTTCCTTTCGTCCGACCTATCTGTGGGGCAATCGACCCGCCCGTCACATCGCTTACTCCGTTTGATACAGGTCCCATGATCGCATTGCCAATGGTCAGGTCTGCATGCTTTTAGAATTACATGGTTTATTGTACACAGTGTTATTGGGTTAGAATTTAGTATCCGCACCATTTTTTATGTGGTTTTGTTTATCGATATTCGTATTATAAACATCATATTCAGACTTGAGAGTGAGCTTAAAATAATAATGATTAAAGAAATAGATTTCTGTTTTAAACCGGTAAAGAAGTGCTTTTCATGAATCACAGTACAAGACGTATTAAATTTTAATATTTCCAAAAATTATGAAACAAATACTGTTTTAAACTTGGTAGCTAGTTATAAGTACATCGAAAACAGTTTATCTAACGACAAAAGTGCATCTGTAACAACACACAAATCTTGTTCATAAATTGATAATCTAGAAGTTGTAACACCATTGCTATACTATGAATGTTACGAATATAAACAAAACCACAAGTTGTTTCGTTGCATTCAAGCCAATACTTACGACATCCAATTTCATCACTGCCATCTTTCCTGCAGTCTTTGAAACCGTCACAGCGGAGAAGGATGGATATGCAAGAGCCATCGTGGCACCTGAACTGGCCGGTATCCTTACAGACATGGCGACCAGTCCACCACACAGACGTTGAGACTTACCGTACAAATAATCCACGAAAGCAGCGTGTGAAAATATTTCGTTAATTACCTTGTTTATGGATTGGAACGAGGCAGTACGAGCTAACACAAGAATTTCGGTAAGAAATTAGAATTCTAGCAGCAGATTCTGCATCTGTAAGGTTTTATCCCAGCGTCATTCTTGACATGGTCCTCGCCATTTGTAATTTTTCCTTTTTCCTTACTTAAGTCTCAATTATTATAATAGTACCTCATGCGGTATACTGCTATGCTCATGCATATTTTACAGTCGACAATATCAGTAGTAGTCAGTTGTCAATATCTATAATTATAGTCTGATTTCTCAATTGTTTCCTCCTCATATCCCGCAGAATAGCTGCTACTAGAGATAATCATGCGCTTGCCCACCTTCTTCAAATATTTCATTTTGTGTTGCTCATAGTCTCTCGTTGATTGTGTCTGAGTTCTTATTACAAGGCACTTACCACAGTCTCGTTCATCTGATGAGTCCGCACATTGATATTCGCCATCGCACCTCTTGCGTTCCTCAATGCAGGAACCGTCGCTTTCGCAACGGAATTCGTCGGGTAGGCAGTCTAAAAAAGCATTATAAACAAAACAATAAGACAGTGTTATCAAATGTTACCGGAATCTGGATTTTTGGCCCACTCCCTCTCACAGGAAGGAGGCCTGTGTCCCAGCAGTGGGATAATAGGCTCATTATGCTGTATTGTGCCGGATTTCTGCCAGTTAACGGCATTAAGCTCTAATTTTACGATGCACCTAACTATTCGTTTATTCGACTAACTTGTAAGTTCCAATTCATAATTTATAATGGTGAATTTGAAAACATGCGACAAACCGAAATGGAAGATTGTACTCATCATTATGAACAACTTTTATTAAGGGACCAAAGCTGCAATCGCGAAAAAAAAAATCAGCTGTTCCCTACATTTTGACGAGTTATGCGAACATAAATGTAGGGAACAGCTGATTTTTTTTCGCGATTGCAGCTTTGGTCTCTTAATAAAAGTTGTTCATAATTATGAGTTCAATCTCCCAAATTTCGATTTGTCGCATGTTTTCAATTTCACCCTGTATTGTATGAATTGGAACATCGATTGCTCTGGGTTTGTTCTGTAGGTATTATTTATTTATTCATATATTGTATTACACTATCACAAAAGTTGAAAAAAGGTAGACATACCGCAATCAAGCTCATCGTCGTGGTCCGGGCAGTCGAATACGGTGTCACAGCGGCGGCTTGACTCAATGCATTTACCGCTTCGGCATTGGTAATCGTCGGCCCCACATTCTCCTGTTGACAAACATAATAATATTTTAATACTTGTACCAACCAGCAACGCCATCTAGGAACTACGATATCCCGAAGTAACTGCGTTTAACGTTCACGCTTACAACAGATAGCGACACTAGGTATAACTAGTAACAATGCGATGTTTAAACATCGTAGTTTTGTAACACCACCAACTTGAGTTTAAAGTATAACTTTAATGCAAAACTTTCCATGTCAAAAAAAAGTATTATCAAACGTTTGAAAGCCTCGAAAGGATAACCGGCAGCGCCATCTAGTAAGTTTTTTCGTACTTGTTTTTGTTTTTTTTATGAAACTCCCATTGTGATATTTGCTCATGTTACACATCAAAACCATGACTTTTACTGCTATTTCAGAGTAAGTAAAACTTTTAGTTCCGCGTTCCGCAGTAATAGTAAGATGGCGCTACAGTACCTTCATTAAAAGCTTCAAAGGTATTCGGCGGTGTTGATCAAACAGTTTAACTTTTACGAAGTTAGCGTTTCAAAGCGATGCAAGACTGCGGTTGCTTATACTTACGAGCATTTATGCAGCAATTTCTGTGACAGACTTTGGCAAGATAAATTGACGTTTCCCTGTACTCACGAATTCGTAGTGTTTGAACAAGACTTTGCTACGGTGCCTTTAACTTAGTGACTTACTGACAAATCTGGTTAATTATATAGTTAATTATAGTTGGTTGGCACTTGGGTACGGTCATAGAAGTACCTACCTTAGGTACCTACTGACTGGATTCTAAAAATAATTCTAAGTCTATAGACACGTCACGGTGCTTCTGCCAGTGCTGTTTTATTCGTTATATCGTCCACATACTGAGTCCCGATAGTTAGCCCTGGTGTGGATTAGCTATCCGATAATGGTCTGTTATCTTATTATTGCCAAATCGTATTGGGCTCAACATAGAAAAAATAGAATATAACTCCAAACAAAGCTCATCAAATCTAAGTACACAACATTTTCAACCTTACTCACGTAAGCCCACGTTTAACAAGTGCTCCAACGACACAACTGTAGTTAGCATAAATCGACGATAAAGAGAGAAAAAAAGGAGCGTAGTCCCGACAAATTTTCCACATCTTTTGTTCTATAAACATTGTTAGTAACACCTATGCGTATTTAAAATTCCGACGTTGTTCGCTGGAGCCTACTACGTGATATACTTAAGACTGCATAAATAGGTAAGTACCCGCGAGTATTACGGGTTCAGAGTTTGCGCGTACGCTGGTGAAAATCGCAAAGTTCGCCTTGCTTCGGCATTATGTATCGCGACCACGTGGCGGTGTTTAAGAGTCCAGAGACGCGCGAGTCGCGACAAATCAAGTTGGGTACCTATAAACTTTTTTTGCACTAAGTTCCTTGGTGTTATCAGATGCTTTGAATATCTTATGAGTAACTATATTACTTAGATACCTAATAATATGTTTGCAATGGAATTGAAATGAAGAGTTCAGGTTCATGGTCCAAATTTAATCCATAGCAGTATGTATTTAAAGTACGATGGAACTGTCTTACGCATTGCGGTCATAAAAGTTCCTAATTATATAACGAATAAAGAAAAAAAGAAGCTTTAAAGAAATAAGTAGGATCGGTCTATCTCCATTACAATGTGAGAGTCATGGTGCTCCAGTGGTAAAGCGGTTCGCTTCTCTAACGAGGATGCAGGTTCGAAAGTACCTATGCATTTAGAAAATATCAAAGTGACTTCATCAATTTTATAACTAGATATTGTAAAATTTTTCCACACTCTTCTCTTTTTTGACAACTCTAACGGGAGATGTGTATTTGTAAAGACATCACAGAGCGCTACGTTTTTTAGGGTTCCGTACCCAATGGGTACAAAACGGAACCCTATTACTAAGACTTCGCTGTCTGTCCGTCTGTCCGTCTGTCCGTCTGTCCGTCTGTCTGTCTGTCTGTCACCAGGCTGTATCTCAAGAACCGCGATAGCTAGACATTTGAAATTTTCACAGATGATGTATTTCTGTTGCCGCTATAACAACAAATACTAAAAACAAAATAAAATAAATATTTAAGGGGGGCTCCCATACAACAAACGCGATTTTTTTGCCCTTATTTGCTTGATATCAAAAATGGCAACAGGTAGCCACTTGAAATATTCACAAAATACTCAGTTGTATTTTAACTTTAATAATAAATAATAAAATTAAAATAAAATAAATATTTAAGGGGGGCTCCCATGCAACAAACATGTCTTTTTTCGGCGTTTTTGCCTTGTGGTACGGAACCCTTCGTGTGCGAGTCCGACTCGCACTTGGCCAGTTTTTTAAGCTTTGTATCTCACTGATGTTTGTAATTTTGTAACAATAAAATGTAACGAAAATATTATCATTACAAGCAATGATTGTTTACTTACTATGTTAAGGATCCTAAAAGCATTATTGTATTGAGGAATGCCTCAATACAATAATATTAGTAGTAGGTACATAGTGATGTCATTTTGTTGCAATTTAGGCCAGCCGGGTTGGTCAGGTATGCATTTATATTAATCGAAAGATTTATGTAACACGCTTTGAACGTTTAATAGTAAAAGCAATGTCATTAGGTAGGTATGAACATTTTAGATGTACAATTAAGAAAGGAGCTAACTTCAAAAAACTATTTTTTAAGTAAATCAAAGTCTGATTTGAAGTCTTTGATATCGTGAATGTGACTGTTTAAAAGTTATTATGAACTAGCTTCCGCCCGCGGCTTCGCCCGCGAGGTACGTCGATAAAAACTATTCTATATCCTTCCCCGAGATGCAATCTAACTCTCTGCCAAATTTTATCGAAATCGGTTCATTGGTTTAGCCGTGAAAAGGTAACATAGGTACAGACAGACAGAGTTACTTTCTTTATAATATTATAGTATGGATAAAAGTAAATTTTGTGCCACCATATCTACCAGTTTGTTTACCAACTGTATTAGGAGGTGTAAACACACACATATTAAAAGTAGAGCTTGGCTTTTTAACGAAGCGTTGGAATCAAATTTTCTATTCTGAAATATATTTTTTCGGACTTTGGTGTTCATTTAAATAGAAATTACAAATGAATTGTTATTAGGTTACTTTGTATTTTCTGTTAACTGAATTTGAGGACTTAAGGCTCCTTCAAACAGGCGCGACACGCGATAAAATCGCGCGCGACACAAAGGCACCGCAAGTCGCGCAACAAGCGGTGCCTTTTTGTCGCGTGCGATTATATCGCGTGTCGCGCCTGTTTGTAGGAGCCTTTCAAATAATCAAGGAATTACTTACCGACCTACATAGGCTTTACACCCAAAGCCTAATTACTGATTATTAGATTCCGGGCGAATAGAACTAAATCATACATACCCGAATTGTAAATCAAAGTTTGACAAGCGTCTAGCATTAGAGATTGTAACCAAAATAAACATTTGCGATCCACTCACAGTGTACGTAGCTACATAGCGTTCGTGAAACCCTCAAATAAGGTTTCCTCGACGTTCATATGAGGGTAATAATATTTTATTAAAAGCTTTCTAGCGTAAGGGGCGTAAGGGGCGTCCCAACGACGAAAAAGACGACGCATCACTCTCAGAACATAACTTAATGTTCTACAAATTACTTAAATTCCCTTTTTTTAAAAGTGTCTAACGAGGCTTACGATCTTAAGTTGGTAATAAAATAACTAGCCAGATTTCTTTACTATGAAACGAAAGTATAATATTGATATTAAATGATAGAAAACCGCATTAAAATTCGTTGCGTAGTTTAAAAAAAAATGAAGCGGTTACACAGACAGGCACGAAAAGACGGAGAAGACTGTCCACCAGTTATATGTTTACAGATCTACAACTACAAATATAAGTAGTTGCTTGTATTCTCGAATAATTTCTAATTACCTACTAGTTAAAGTAGAATGCGTTGGCGGTAGGTTACTTGTAGCACTTCTAGCAGCAGCACTAAAGCATTAATTAGACATTAACCACCTTACACCGATTTCTAAAATCTGTGTCACTGTGCTAATAAACTCAAGTAGTTTACTGCATTTAACTAAGCTAATTTCACTGCAAGCACCATTTTTTTAAACTTTTATAGTTATAAGTCTATACCTACCAATAAATTGTGCCAATAACATCATAAAAAAACTGTATGTCTGACTATCTGTATTATACCAAATACATCTTATTTTTTAGGGTTCCGTACCCAAAGGGTAAAAACGGGACCCTATTACTAAGCCTTCGCTGTCTGTCCGTCCGTCTGTACGTCCGATAGTCTGTATCTGGCTATCTACCAGGCTGTATCTCAAGAACCGCGATATCTAGACAGTTGAAATTTTCACAACTTATGTACCTATTTCTATTGCCGCTATAACAACAAATACTAAAAACAAAATGAAATGAATATTTAAGGGGGGCTCCCATACAACAAACGTGTTTTTTTCGGCGTTTTTGCCTTGTGCTACTGAACCCTTCGTGTGCGAGTCCGACTCGCACTTGGCCAGATTTTAAGTACCTACAAGTTATGAAAATAACATCTTCAAAAAAAATCTTTACGGTCTGCATGGAGCACTATAAAACTACTTTCACACACAGTACCTAGACATTGAGAGGTTAAACTAAATTGTGCACTTGTACAAGCCTTGCACAAAGGGCCGGAGTTTGGGCAGCCCCTGGCCTGGAGACCACAACAGTGCGACGGTAGGCACACAGTGCGACGGAAGGCACACTGTGCGACCATACACGGAATTAACTTCCTACTAGTAGACTTCAAACACTAAAAGTAGGTGCCGAAAATTAGCTAGTTACGAAGAGAAAATTGTGGAATGGATATATAGGAATATAATGGACAACGATAAACAAAAAAAAATTATTAGGTACTTAAAAAGTTAAAAATTAAATTATTGAAATATAAGTAATTAAATAAAACATGTTTTAATAATTTAAAAAGCTATCAGTCTAAAATAATAATATGTTTAAGTATGTACAAGTATATAAACATTAAGGAAAATAATCACAGGGCATAAAAAAATTCTTCCGCATCGCTGTCAATAGGAAAAGTGCCCAAAAGGCTAGCAGCATTGCTACGTTGTGGCCAAGCTGAATATTTGGCAAAAAAAATATAAAAAAACTGATGTAATTCTCTGGCTAAGTAATAACAGCAGCACGGGTGGATTTATTGCTGCGGTTGGCGCGTGGATGGATGGCTATCTTACTTCCAACATACATACAAAGACCCTCCGTGCCTTGGAAAGCACGTTAAGCTGTTGGTCCCCGCTGTCATTCGTGGATCTTTGAAAGTCGTTAGGTCGTCAGAAACCCGAAAGTCTGACAAACAGTCTTACCAAGAGATATTGTATTACCCAGTAACTAGTTTGTGGAGGTCAGATAGGCAGTCGCGCCATTTGTAATACTGGTATCCGGTTAGACTGGAAGCCGACTCCAACATAGTTGTTAAAAGGCTAGGCAGATGATGAACTAATGTACTTCTCTAAAGTCGAACATAGTGAAAACAACTGCTATTCTGGCAAATTTTCAATCATTCATTAAGTTGTAAAAAATAACTTATAAGCTTTGCTTTATATTAAAACTAGGTGCGCCCCGCGGTTGCACCCGCATAAGTTTCGATCTCGTGGGAATATCGGGATAAAAAGTAGCCTATATGTTAATCCAGGGTGTCAGCTACCTCCACAACAAATTTTAACAAAATTGGTCCAGCCGTTTAAGCGTGAAGAATAATAATAGTGTAATATTAGTAGTAAATAATAATATTAGTGTGATGCAACCAATCATTAATAACCCTATATATAATAATAGATAATAGATAACCTATATAGATAACGGTCAAAAGGAAGTTTTCATAAAGCCTGTATTTTTAACAGACAAAAAAAGTTGTTATCAAATCAAAAAAGCTGTTGGAAATCTGTTTCGCGCAGGGAGATTTTAGTTTAGCAAAAAACGAATTTTGTTAAGGTATTGCTTTTTTATTGACATTGTTCTGTAAATGTACCTACATTTACAGAACAATGTCAATAAAAAAACAATACGTGATATTGAGTTCACCCGTTCTGTGTTAAAAAAAAAAGAAACAAGCGTTTTTGGTGTTTCGTGTGTTATAAAGGGCTAATATCCGCTGTAGACGGAAACGGTGTTTTTTCACGCAGTTCAAAATTGTTTGCAAACGTTCACAACCGCAAGTAAAAGCGACAGTAGGGTAAATATCGCGACAGGAATAGTTTTATGTAGACCTATCACCACTGGTCTATTCTACAATACTAACTATACAAAGGTCGGCAGAGTGGTAACGACCGCAACTTGCGAGTTGTAGCTCGTAGGTTCGAACACTGACGTGAATGTAAAGGTAGGTGGACCAGTAGTAATGGCCACGACTTACGAGTTGTTGTCGTTGGTTCGAATCCATACAGGTGGTTTTTTTTTTGTTAGCCTATTTTGTGTCCCACTGCTGGGCAAAGGCGTCCCCTTTTTTCTTCCAAACCTCTTTTGTTTCCTCCCTTTGGTAAAAGGTACATGCGGTTTACTTTGTGTCAGTTATTTCATCAACACTGCTCCCAAAACGATGAAGGAAAATGTCGTAAGAAAACCAGCATGCCCTAGAATTAAACATTACTCATCTAACGAACCGCAATGGGCTTGCCTGGTGGATTACGGCCCACTTCCTCTCACCGAGAGGAGGCCAGTGTCCCAGCAGTGGGAACATTATAGGCTGATTATTTCTGCCCAGGATGTAACTATTCGTAAAAAGTCCACTTTAGCAGAATCATAAAAGGATAACATAATGGACAGTTATCCGTTAAGTTAATCGTATCAAAACCCACCGGTGAAGGATTTACCAGTTATTTTTTTTGTCTTTGCTAAAATACCAATCAATCCAATCCAAATCTAATCCCAATCTCTTTAGGTACCTACGAGATTGGGATTAGATTTGGATTGGATTGATTGAAAAGAAAAACTCTGACTGTCTTCGCCATATTCATAATGTTATCCTTTTATGATACTGCCAAAGTGGCCTTTTTAAGCCCCCTCTGGGTTTAACTATACAAATAAAAATAAACAATCAACAAAAAAAATCGTATATAAACGATTACATTAGGTATCGATCAACAAAACGATATTTATTTTGAATTACCGGTACAAAGCGAAAGTTTCCAATTTGCCAGACAGATACTAGTACCTACCGCAACTTGGTTTATCAAAACGACAGATGCTTTCGAAACTGTTTCTAAAGTTGGGCAACACCTTCCAACGACGACGACGTGGCCGAGATCCATAAACGGCACTTAACCGTGCTTTGGCTTAGATATCTGCCGTCATAAAGAAAAAGGGCACAAATAACATTTTTTCCAAAATTGAGTAAAAAAACTGCCATATTTCTGATTCCAAATATGTATATAACTCAATTTTGAAAAAAAAATTAGTTGTGCCCTGTTTCTTTATGACGGCAGATATGTTCTTGCAATTATAGTTTGACAGTAGCGTGACAGTGACAGGCAAAACCCTGAGCCAAAACACGTGCTAAGTAACGGTTAGATCACAGCATCCGGCGCCAGACACCGGGAAGATGAAAGCGTTCACGCGTGCCGGCTCAATTTACTCATACATTTGTCTGGATATCCGAGGCCGGTTATCTGACCGAAGGAGCGTGTGAAAAAGACTGAATAAATATATTGTAGCAACTAATAGATGGCTACAGTACCTTCAACCTGCACTTGTCACCATGGCTATGTTTTTGATCAAAGCAACTTCATCGTTCAACACAATTTTGCTGCTCGCACGTACCTGTACGTACCTGTACGTCGCAACTGTGTAAACACGGCCAACGTCCACAATCAAGCTTTAAAAAAAATAAAATAAAAAAATACAGACTAGATAATTTTTTACCTAATTGAAGATTGTATGCACATAACCGAAAATGGACTACCAATATTTAATAGGTAGGGAATAAGTTTCAAGCTTTATATATTGTTATCATTATGTATATTAATATACTTAATGATAACAATATATAAAGCTTATGTCCATATTAAATAATATACATTAATTGCTTATTATGTAATATGGACACAATATGAAAAAAAAAATTAAAACAGTTCTAGAACCAGTTCTATGTTTCATTATTTGGGCACGACAATGATGAACCAAGACAGCTGTGTTTTTTTAACCGGCTTTAAAAAAGGAGGTTTTGTATTCGACCCGTTTGTATGTATGTATGTCCGCGATTTTCTCAAAAACGAATGAACCAATTTTGATTTTTCTTTCATTAACGTAATTTACATACTTTCAGGAAGGTTTTAATACATAATACATGAGGTAATTAATTTAGTTATAAGCATAAATGTATTGCATATCCGACATTTCTATGCGAATTTTGATGATTATTCTAGTCGGCTAAAATTCTTCAATGCACCTTAGCTTGGCACCGCTTGGCTGCAATTGTATTAGATGTATTTATTGCTTTTAATGGATAAGGTATGTCTCAGGAGTGGTATAAATTTGATTAAAATTGCTTAGGTAGTTTTCGAGTTAGCTTCAATAATACGAATATTTTTCCATTCATGATGTTTTGATGATGTTTTAAATTATATTTACATTGCAAGTACATAGTGTTAAATGAATTTGTGTGGAGCTACAAGTAAAAAGTGAAAATCAAAAACTTTTTACAAAAAAAAAAACAACCAACTTCAAAAAAAACACTACAAAGTGAAAAATAACTTTAATTTCGGGAGTCGGTGTCAAAAAACAAAAATGCGGAACCAACGACACCGATTTCTGAGATTAAAGTTATTTTTCACTATTGTAGTGTTTTTTTGAAGTTAATTTTTTTTTTTTTTATGTTTCTGTTTTTCTTTTAAATACCTAGTATCGCCCGTATCGTATTAAGTTGAACGCTGAATTTTATTTGCCCTACAATTCTACTGATAAACCTATCATAACAGCATATCCCTATCATAACCTACTATTATCAACAAACGGTTAACTAACTTATAAGGTTGTAAAAATCAATCAAAGTTATCAGTTACCATAGTGAAATGCTGGTTAGAGACGCTTCACGTTTTGTGTAGCCTTCTGAAAAAGCTCCATTATTAAGTTACAAGGATTCTTTTTACTGACTATTGAAGTTTCTTCTGGGAATCCTTGAATTATTGTTGTATAGGTATACAATTAGTTTGTTTATGTGTCACTGGTTCTCATTTCGTTTATCAAACATGAGTTTGTAAGTTATATGTAAGCCGAACATAGAACAATTTGACATGTGTATGGTAATGAAAAACGTCGTGAAAAACACCCTGAATTTAAAGTCTGATAGGAATTTTAGCACGCGTTTGGTGTTCAGTGATCTTTCTATCTCAGTCCAAGAAATAGCCTTCTATCCTAAAGTACAAAAGCCTGAGACCAAATTGTGTAGAAGCTAAAAAACAAAACAAGGACTGAACGCTCATACTAAATATTTACATCGGACTAGCTCGCAATCGAAACGAGTTTTTTTTTATTTTAACAAAAAGTCTATAGATAAGGTAAAAAAATTGCTAGTCTCTTTTATTATTCTGGTTTAGCAAATACCACAATATAAGTATCAAGGTTAGGTAAGCATTTATTTATAAAACACGAAAGCAAGACAGATCCGCGGATGTCGACAATCGAAAGAATAGCCGTGGACGCGGTAATAACCAAGTACGTACGTGCCTATAATTATCTGAATTAAGAATTTGAGATAATTTTCAAGTTCCGAACTGAATGTCATACTTAACAAAGTTCAAATTTCATTGCAACCAAAAGCTTATTAGGGCCTTTTTGTTACAAATGGTCACTCAAAAATCAACTTAGAATACGTATCACTAAAGTAGATAACAGAGATGGAAAGTAAATTAACCTGTACCAGGAAATAGATCTAGGTAGTCAGAAACTAGTATAAAATAATTAACATTGGCACGCATGTGAACAATTTTTCCTTATATTAAAACAACAAAAATAAAATCAGAAACACAACTTAGAAAAAACCGTCAGCAAAGTAATTTTCCGCGGTAAATATACCGCACCGCATCCATGCCTCGTATACTCACGGCGCTAACGTAATAAGCCCCAGACAGGGTGAACTGGCAAATAAATTAAACTGTGTAATAAGTAGTCGCTAGTCTGCACCAGGTACAGGGTAACCCTTATTACAAAATTGTCCCCGCGGTGATTCGTGAGGAGGCCACTTCTTTGCCCCCTTTATTATTATGAAAAGGTTGTAAAAGCCCCATGATTCGTTGCGACAACCGGCGACAGTAATTTATTTATTTTGTTAGACATGCCAGCGATGATTTTTGAAACAATTTTCTAATTTACTCTAAGTCTCTGCGCACACTAGAAACAAAAGAGCAACAACTTTGTTGCAAAACAGTTTTTCAATACAATTTGACATTTTGACAACTGTCACTATGAAACTGTTTTGTTGTGAGCGTGTGCGCCATCATTATTTCCATTTACTTAGTAATAGGCTGTATTGACTCTGTCTGCGCTCAGCCTAAGAGTTTATGATTTGTTTTGTTGATTTTGACTCGCAGGCGCAATTTGAATACATATACCGTATCATCATAATCAGCCTATAATGTGCTGGGTCAGGACAGGCCTCCCCTGGGAAGGGAAGGAGTGGGCTGAAATGCTGAATGCACCACGCGGGCGCAGTGCGGGTTGGTAGATGCCACATGTCTTCGAATTTTTGGCGTGATGGTTTTCCTTCACCGTTTTGAGAGCAGGGGTGATGAAATAATTTACACAAAGTAAACCGCATGTACCTTTTACCAAAGGGAGGAAACAAAAGAGGTTCGGAAGAAAAAAGGGGAGGCCTTTGCCCAGCAGTGGGACACAAAATAGGGTAACAAAAAAACACCGCCTGTATGGATTCGAACCAACGACAACAACTCGTAAGTCGTGGCCATTACTACTGGTCCACCTACCTTTACATTAAAAAAAATAGCGTCTGCGTGTGACGCTACGTAATTGACAGCACCTTTATTTATTACCTCCTTACTGATTGGATAATATTTTTACCTTATTTTTTCTTTAAACTATTCTTAGTCCTTACCAAATAAGATCATTATAAAGACATGAATAACCTTTTATTGACTCATGCAGTGTCAGACAGACTGGGTGTGTAACGTTTGATATAAATAACAAAAGTTCTAACGATCAAAAGACCTAATTTCATTTAATATTTTTTTTTTACTATAACGATCAAATGATATAATAAATTATTGACATAATTTCATTTTACCTAATTTCATATGATATAATGAACAGTTTATATAATAAACATTTGAAATAATATTCACATAATATAATAATTAGTTGCTATAATATTCAAAATCTATAAGTAACGTTTAATATAATTAGGAAATGTCTACTTTTATTTTTGCAAAAATTGATTAGATTTTAAACGCCTGTCACTTTTGTGCGTAATCGAATGTAAGTGAGGGACGTTGACGTTTGAGAGTTGTCATTCGTCGTTTTAAATTATTTTTGTGTTTCCGATTACACTTCACACTAAACCAACATAATATACAAAAGTAACACATTTGTAATGACAACTTAGGATGCAAGAGCGAGCGAAGCGAGCTCGGGACTTGGGGCACCCCGACTCGGACAGGTTAGGTACGAAGGGGATGACGGCTCGAGTGAGCGAGCAAAGCGAGCGAACGAGCCCTCGTCATCCCCTTCGTGTTAGGTTCCTTTAAACCCTGTAGACAGAAATACGACGAATAACGACTACGCCTAACCACATATTTTTGTAGATTAAAATAAAAAAACTTTGGGATTTTTTTTCTCGGCCACTATGATTTTGCGTATTTTGCGGTTTTCAAATTTACACTAAAAAGGGTCTATTCTATTCAAAAAAAAATAGCTACTATCAAAAAGCGCCGGGTGTGGAAGTACAGTGGTTCCAAACCCTACACTGAAGTAGGGGGCCCCGCGAAGCGGGGTCCGTCGATGTAGAATGCAAGAGCGAGCGAAGGGCAGAAAATTAGTTAATATGAATGTTAGGTCAAATGAACATTATATAAAGGGAGCATTATACAATATGAAAATTATATGAAATGAACGTTAAATACTAAATGAAATTAGAGAAAAAGAAAACATTAGATCATATGAATTAGGTTAAAGGTTTTTATAGGATATGAAAATTATATCATATTATGAAAGTTATGTCAAATGAAATTAGACTATCTGTTGTTATACCAAACATTACACACCCGACAGACTTCAGTAGGTAACTTGGGTGTAAGTTTATGTTAAGTATTCATAGTTGACATCACAATAGCGTTGCTGTATCTCATTATTGTCGGAAAATAGCAAATGCTGCATTTTGATAGGCCTAACGCTGCCATGCATGGGAACTCTAGACGTTTACGTCAGCCTTAATAAATGATTTATTTAAATAATTACTCGTGCGAGCAGTGAAGTTCTGGACAACATCATCTGCCTAGCCTTTTCCCATCTATGTTGGGTTCGGCTTTCAGTCTAACCGGATGCAGCTGAATATCAGTATTTTACATGGTGCAACTGCCTATCTGACCTTCACAACCCAGACTATCGGGGCTTCTGACGACTCGCAACGACTGTCAAAGATTTTTTTTTTTAAACGTTGCCCCACACTAGGAATTTCTCCTGTATTGTGGGTGCGTTTACAAACATTAAACTCACATACGCAAACAGCCAGATTGTGTACAGATCTATGATTGACAGCTGGGACCAACGACATAACGTGCTTTCCATGGCACGAAGGGGTCTTGTTATGTGAAGATGGTCACCCATCCACGGACCAACCGCGGCTAGCGTAGCGTAGTAAACACAGACAGAAGACAAATATTTTAGTTTAGTCCTGTCAGCCTGCCAGCCTATTGACGTAATTTTAGTAGGCAAGTTTTTAATCACGGCTAAACTTGTATGGAGTAGTGTCAGGCGCTGATTAATTTGACAGGACTAAACTTAAATTTATCTTCCGTCCTTTTCTTAATGTAATAAAAAGTAAAAGATGCACTGAACTAAACTTTTGTTCAGTTTGTGAACAACAGAAACGACAACATTATTTATCTTTTGAATACTTACTCAACAATCACTCGACCATTAAAAGTCTAGTAGTTATAATATTATGTTTTCACGTCAAAAGTAATGTTTTTCCCTAAAACACAGATTCAGTAGCAGTGTGTAGGTACTGTGATGTACACCGTGTCATGCGCACACACGAGACATTTCATTTGACTAGTTTTTATTCGTGGCTCGTTCTGCGTATTCTCACGTTCATTCGCGATTGTTTGACGTCCATTGAACGTCAGTAGGACAATTTATTATATCTCGCGTGATTGTGATTTACGTCCTATTTCGCATGTGTCACCGTCACATTAGTATGTAGCAAGCAATGTATTTGAAGCAATTGTTATGTTTGTGTCATATGCAGTATTGCAATGAATGCTTTGAGCTACTGTGCTCAAATTCAAGCGACACAAAGGCCGAAATTCCTAATAGTATTCCACTGGAATTAGTGTTTCAGTGGAATTTTATTGGGAATTTCGGAGTATGACATGTGTAATATAAAATAATTTATATCTCACATATGATAGGCGCTCAAAAGCGTGGTTTTATGGTCACAATTTTTTTAGTCTTCCTTGGTGGGTATTTTTTTAGGGTTCCGTACCCAAAGGGTAAAAACGGGACCCTATTACTAAGACATCGCTGTCTGTCCGTCTGTCCGTCTGTCTGTCTGTCTGTCACCAGGCTGTATCTCAAGAACCGCGATAGCTAGACAGTTGAAATTTTCACACATGATGTATTTCTGTTGCCGCTATAACAACAAATACTAAAAACAAAATAAAATAAATATTTAAGGGGGGCTCCCATACAACAAACGCGATTTTTTTGCCCTTTTTTGCTCGATATCAAAAATGGCAACAGGTAGGCACTTGAAATATTCACAAAATACTCAGTTGTATTTTAACTTTAATAATAAATAATAAAATTAAAATAAAATAAATATTTAAGGGGGGCTCCCATACAACAAACATGTTTTTTTCGGCGTTTTTGCCTTGTGGTACGGAACCCTGCGTGTGCGAGTCCGACTCGCACTTGGCCAGTTTTTTTATAATAATATTATGTTGGTGTTATTTTTGTGCGATGTCGTGCTACATTTTTAAAACGTTCCGTTTTTAATGGTTGCCAGTAACTAAGGTGTACGTAGCAGACATCAGTACTTACTAAATTGTATTCTCAACAACTTAATTAGATTAATCCCGATAATGAAGAAAAAAGTGTAGGTACACCGAAAATTTTATTTTACTGGTAATTGCGTAACACACTATTAGTAGCAATGGGGTTTCATTTTGTCAGATCAACGATATTCATTGCGTTATTTATACTGTTCATCAGATGCATTTTTCGAACTTAAGATTCAATGGATTATCAATATTCTTCAAAATTATTTAGATTGAGATTGATAGTGTATTAGGTACGCAATAAGGGTGGGTTTCTATATATTGGACAATTACCAAATTAGTTGTGCCTTATCGTATTAGTAGAGCTTATTGTGTACCTACAGCTCGTTGTGTTGTCCCGTGGAAGTACTCGTACTACAACCAATACTTTTTCTCTCGGCAAGCAGGGGCCCTAGTCTGCTATTTTTATACATTCGTCATTCCAACACGATCCCACCACCATCCCATTGTCATTTTGCTAAAAGTTTGTAATCCGCTAAATTCATAATGGT
The DNA here is from genome assembly GCA_916614155.1 of Mesoligia furuncula. Lineage (NCBI taxonomy): Eukaryota > Metazoa > Arthropoda > Insecta > Lepidoptera > Noctuidae > Mesoligia > Mesoligia furuncula. The sequence continues at coordinate 35,497,290 of OU744790.1, forward strand.
TGACCATTGGTCGGTCAATGGCACAGAAATTATACGATACTCGTAACGAATTAAAAGCAATGACGTTCTATTGGTAGGTTACTGATCAAAGGAACTGTCAAAATTTTTTCAGATTACCGTGTAAGTTAGTACTTAATTCATTTTTCATTATGTACGAGATTACCATTCTATGCCATTTCTTTCAATGGAGTGTCAGTGGTTGACCATTGGAAAGTCATAATGACGCCATTATATTAGTAGATTATCAAACTTGTCAAAATCAACAATTATGAAATCAATGATAAACCATTCTGACACTATTGTAATAGCAGACTTGAGGCCCAGGTTTGCTGTATAGGTACCAGTTTCAAGGGTTTGGGTGCCGGGTATTATTACAGGCACATAAGACTTTCCAACCACAGATAGACTTACGCAAGTATCACGATGTGTATGAAAACCAAGCGGGCCATTTTTTGACTACCTTTTATGACGTCACAAGCACTATTTTGTGATGGGATAATCAAAATCGATTCTAAGATGCGGGACCCGTCTCGCACGGGGGTGGGAGGGGTCCCAGGGTCCTAGCGCCAGCGCTCACGCTCACCCAGCTAGCAGTACTACGGGACTGAGCTTGAAAGTGGCGGCTTACGATTTTTGTACGTAAGCTGGGCACGCAAAGTAGTTGCTCTTGCGTTATCTAGACACACCTGTGATCCCAACTTTGTCTGAAGGTGATATTATAACGATTCCAACATGATCGATATAAAATTGTCAACCAACCTTTTTCTATTATATTCAACTGCATCCGGTTAGACTGGAAGCCGACCCCAACATAGTTGGGCAAACGCTAGGCAGATGATGATTGTCTTAAAATAATGATCGATGTAATTATCTTTCGGACTCTCTGTACTAACCTTATTCATGCAAATAAATGATTTCGATTTGATCTATGATTTGTTATTTAATTAATTTATTAAGAACTGAATACTTAAAATGATTACCTAAGTAATTTTTTATTACTATTTCCAGATATATGTAAAATGCTACCAAAAAGCACAATCATATTTAAGTTAACAAGCATAAAGCAAACACTTTCAACTACTCAGTATTTATACCACCTATTCTGTTAACCCTCCCTATTCTGTGAACCCTCCACCAAAAATAAGCTGTACCTAAATGTAGTACAAGCTAGTAATTAAGCTAATAAAGCTAACTCTATTATTAAGCAGAGGATCATCAGTTATCTTATATCGCCAGGTTTCAATAGACCGGTTCACAATAACAAGCTTAATATTACCTACTAGCTGTGCCTGCGGCTTCGTTCACGTGACTTTGCATTTTACTAGTATTATAAGTACCCCATACTTCCCGTGGGTGTCGTAAAAGGCGACTAAGGGGCGTACCGGAGAATGGGCAGCAGCGTTCTCTATGCATTCCACCACCATACCATACTGCGATCGCCAACCCGCCTGCCAAGCGTGGCGATTATGGCAAACCTCCCCCTATTGGGGGAGGCCTATGTCCAGCAGTGGACGTCTTTCGGCTGAAATGATGATGATGATGAGTATTATAAGTTAATCGCAACGTGAAGTCATATTCTCTACAAGTTGTTTAGTTAAGCTGTTTACTTCGTTGTATTTCTATGTAACCGCCGTTCTTATTATACATGTCAAGAGTAACTGCTTAGCTCCTTATAAGTATAGCGAGATGGTATTCATTTCAGAGGTTAAATCCATATTTTATGTATCAGCAATAAAATAATATTTTTTCTCGTCTATTTAAATCTCGCGGTATACTGTTGAGGACTATATACATAATGCAATACTGCTAATCCCCCATAGCAAACAGCGTGATAATTATATGCCTATTTGACGACTAGACCCTTAAGGCGAAAGCGCCAGGGTAGCCCGCGAAATTCAATTTTTTTTACGTTTTTTGGAATTTGCTGGGCAGTATTAACTTGTACGTAGTATGTAACAGAATTATAATAATTAAAGTCTTCAACACAACTCTCTAAGACCATGTAATCCCCAAGAATGAGTATTTCATGAAATCTTGACATTTGGGGATTATACTAACTTAAGAAGTTGTATTACTGATTGTAATGATTATAATTCCACGAATTATATTTTAATCAACGTACAACTTAATACTGACAAGAAATTGCAAAAAACGTAAGAAAATTTGAATTTCGCGGGCTACCTTAGCGCTTCCCCTTAAGGAATATTTGTGCAATTTTTTAAAGTAATCTATCAGTAGTTTTTGCACCAATCCGGAACATAGACATCCAGACAAAAGCACAAAAATTAAACTTAAACTATGTTTTCGGCTTCAGAATCGTTTCCACACCTCGTAGCAATTTTTTTCCCAAAAATATTCAACAGTTTATTTATACAAAAATGTTATACAGTTTCGACCTCGTTACTATTTTATTATTACCTATACTAAAACGAAGCTTTACGAAAAGAAGGTAGTAGGTAGGTAGGTAATTACTAAATACTACGATTTATTTTTATAATTTGTGAATGATCAAAATTGCCCTTTGTGTATAAAATTTGTGAAATCACTAATACCACTTACACTTACAAAGACTTCAAACTGACTGTTCCTGTCTATATCAATATGTACCGTTCACATGCTTTATTATACCTAAATAAGTAACGAATTATATAAACAGTATACTTACTACCTACATCACACACTTCTAACAGGTGTTTTGAGCCACAGCGTTGCATTGTCGATCGCTTAAATAATTCTTCGTGACGGCTCTATTCTATTGAAGCATACGACAAAAAACTCTCGAATTCTAACTCAGTACAGGGTAATGACCGAACCGACGTTCAGCGCACACCGAGCTGAATTATAAAGAACGCGCCTTCAAACGCGGGTCTTAGTAAAGAGACACATTTCACATTTGTACATCGTTAGGCGACACAATGGCTATTGGTGAAATATGCAAAACATGGGATAAACTTAATCCTATTATGTACGGTACGCTTTGTAAGAGACTTCGCTTACGGAACGCTGTGTCGAGTTATGGTCAGATGTCACATCACTATTTTGTTGAAGTTGCGATAGCGTGACCGTATCTAATACATTACCGTCATACGGATTGGCTAGATTGATACATTATATTGTAATTTACCTATCTATATAGATAAAATTATGTTCGTTGGTAAGCGCGTCACTTGAGAAAGGATGGGTCGACTAGTCTGAGTTAGTTTTTTATGGAAAGAATAATTGGAAATATTCCCCGTATATTTTCGAATTCGGGAAAAACTGAACGTCCTTTTTACAAGCTTTTATTTTATTATTGTACACAGAGTAAAATGGATACAGATACGACATATCAGTACATATTGAGTACAAAGGTACTGTTTATCTATTCTATTCTATATAATTATTTATTTATTTATTATTATAATAAATCTGTAGACGAGGCGTTTCTGTAGGTACTAGGTACATTGAAAATTAAAAAAAAAGTTTGGGTGATAAAGGATATACATAATGCCATTTCATCAATTTTTGGAACTTTTGTCTGTTTATCGGTTTGTCTGTTTGGATGTGAGAGATTATCTATTTGAACAGGTTCAACGTAAAAAGTACCAATCATTTATGGTTAATTTTTATACTCAATTGTAGTGTAGAACTCGGAGTAGTGATTAGTTTTTGTTTCATCGCAATCGCTTCTGCTGTCAAAAGATATGATCAATTTAAAGTATTCTAGAACAACTTTCATTAGTGGAAACACGTAACGACATCTATCGGCGCGATTTAGTAATAACGAAAACATTGTGTGATAAATAACATTATTATGTGAATAATCACGTCATAAAGGCTTACCTTTATGACGACAATCACAGATACATAAGTCGATAATGATAAGATAATGATTACTTAAAATGTTAATCGCTTTTCATTGATGGTTGATTAATGGCGCTAAAAGAATTTTAAATAAAAAGTGAGAATAAGGTAAGATATAATAAGATAATAAGTGATGTGGTGTTCTGAGTGAGCAAATGTCGTCATATTCTGAATCACGGTATCATTGAAGTTTTGGAACGAAGTTCTTACAGAGCTTGTGGTAGGAGTAAAATAAATAGTCATGTAACGAAAAAGCGTTATGCTCCATGCGACTTTTTCTCTCTGTCTCTTTCTATCATTTATGTAATAGAAAGAGACAGGGAGAGAGAGATAGTTTAAATGGTTTTCGAGGGTACTGAATTACTGAAGCCAATAGTGAGGTCAAAAATATTTTTGTTAATTTTTCTAGGCTATTATGGCACCTTGTAGGGTATTTTTTGGAAGTCGGTTATTTATATTTTTTTGTAATCCGATTTTTTTAACGATGGACACATAGATACTGTATTAATTCTAAAGCGGGGTGTACAGAAAAAAATTGTAAAACCTGTACACACCTACAGGTTTTACAATTTTTTTTCTGGTTTTCTGCAGTAAAAGGTCTAAATCAAAATCATGTCTAAAGTTTTCGTCATGGGTGTCATCTTCGTAGTTTTCGAGGGTGGCCGGTGTCGAATCTAACCAAAGTAAATGGGTTGCTTTTCACACGGGCAACTTTATGTAGGAGCTCTTTCGAGGGGCAGGCCACCTTTTTAACATTATTTACAAAAAAGAATTTTCTTAGTTACATTAGGTTTTTGATCATGATACTTTCATAGTTTTTTTAACCTTCTTTACTCAAATCAACTGCCCGTCTGGCGGGTTGTGTAGTAGCGTTATCATCGCTACTACACAACCCGCCAGACGGGCAGTTGATTTATTGAGTAGGTACGGCAGGTGCACACCCAAGTAGCACTGTCATGTTATAAAAAGGTATATTAGATTATGTCTTCGATACAATAACTAAATTCTTGGCCATTGTCTTAGTTAAAACCATATCGACCCTCAAGATATCTTATGGCTATCCACCACGAGAGAGTTAAGCAAATGTGGGCACAGGTTTACAGAATAAGTTAAGAAACACTTTAAACTACTTTTCAGATAAACTTCAGTACGATTTAAGAGTAACACCATTGATGTATTCTCTCTTTTATCTTCTTGATATCTCGACGCTTTAATAAAGGCATAATATTGGTAAGTATGTAAGATACAACACCAAGTTAAGAATTTCTAAATCTACCGCAGAGCAGAAGACAAGACTTTTAATAAAAAAAAATATAAAAAAAAACCGACTTCCAAAGAAACTACAAAGTAAAAAATTACTTAAATTCGGAAGTTTGTGTCTTTGGATCTGTATTTTAGTTTTTTGCCACCGACTTCCGAAATTAAAGTTATTTTTTACTTTGTAGTTTTTTGGAAGTCGGTTTTTTTTTTGTTAAAAAGTTTTAATTTCTCGCTTTTTAGTGGGTCTGTTTAATTTATCTAAGTTACAATGGCATAGTGTCAACTTGCTCATCGCCTTTTTACAAAATATTGGTTTTCCCGATGCAGGGACGTTAATTGCTGAGGAGTTCTCCTGGTATTCCACCATCAGCTCCATTTCACCATTCGCATTGTGACGAGCATAAATTGCTTAGCTAGTTGCTAAGCAATTTATTATTAAAGTAATCGAATCGCAACCCGTAAAATATTTATCATTGCGTAGTTCCGATGGCCATCTGTGGTCTCCATCATCAGCTCCACTTTATAAAATGATGATTTGCGAAAGCAAATGCTCAAGTTATATACAGAACAAGAAGAGAAAATTACTAATTATTTTAAGTAGGTGCTTGCCTTGTTAGTTATTTCTATGGGATTTCTAAATTTGGACAGGAAAACGTCTGTTGGGTCAGCTAGTTTAAAATATATGAAAGAGAAACATTGTCGGACGTTCTATTTTCCACCGACCGACCAGAGATAGTCCTAAAGGTAGGAAAAAGAAATAAATTTTGAATGATTCTCATCTAATTTTGTTGCAAATATCAATTGACCAATTCCTTAAAAATGTTATAATATTCCAAGTTGCACATACCAGTATGTATTAAGTGCATAAACCATTGCTATGTATAATTGCGTACCTAGGTGTTTTATAGCATCTTAGTTACGACTGCATTTTCTAAAGTTCACTCGAGTTATGTAATCAATTATTGAAGCTTTGTAAATAAATTTAAGAGTCGCAGTTATGATGATTTAACGAACAGCTTAGCGATTCATTCCCAAGCAAATGAGAATATTATCCGTATTTTTAATTAATTTTGAAAGTACCTACTTACTTTAGATTTTATACAAATTCTATCAAAATGGCGTGTCAGTGTCATGTAAATATCGTCTTCTACAGTTGTGGTTAATCTTTCGTGAACCCAAAGAGGGTCGTTTATTAAAAATTAGGGATGAATAAAAATGCACTCGTTCTATGATAATAATGTAGCCATTAGCTGGCATATATTTACTCGCAGACTCGATTTACATACTAATCTGTTTAATAATAAACATCTGAACTAGTACTTAGGTTTTAATCCGACCAAGGTAGATAGAAGGAAGAGTTTTAAATAATGGACCAAATTTTACACAGGACGACTTATCAAGAAATGTAATAGTTACACTCTCGGAAATGTATCCACTTACCAGTTGTGTAGGTAGAAAAATGTCTAAAAACTAGACACAACGAGACTTTAATGTTAGATACCTTTTGATTACTTACCAAATCTAGACATAATAATTATGTACCTACCAAGTCTACCAACAATGATCGATATCAAAATAATAAAAAAAAAAGGAGTGCCGGCAGAAGTGAAAACTTGAATATTAACGTTGTGCATTTTTTGATATTTTGGAATCTTACGAATTTTCGATCAGGGTCACGTGTCCCGACGCGAGTTTAATTATTTTTACCCATTACAAAAAAAGTGTACAACACCTCTATAGAAGTTTTCACTTCAAAAGATGCTTAAATAAAGTTCACCTCTTAATTTCAGTCACGAAAACCTGCGCACATATTACCGTCGCAAAAAACTTCAGAAGTAACAAGTGCATTCAAGAACTTTTATCTATTGAAAAATCAGTTTCTTTGTGGTCCAACGGTTGACAAAGAGGGCCATGAATATTGAATAGGCGCCTCACCCTATCAATTACCTAAGAGTTCTGTGACGGAGGACAGGACAGTCAGGTTTGTTTTCGACATATTTTAATTCACTTGTGGGCTGTGAGAACCTGAGTAAACTATCAGGGTGCCTGCTTTCAGGTAGCTTCAGGTTTAGAACCAAATAGTGTTATGGAAGGCCGTACTAATCAATTTAGTCGACAATACGTTGGGACTTTGAAGTCGGGAGTAACGTGAAATTTGTTTTATATGACTTCCAGGGTTTGTCTTGTAGTCACAATCGACTGCTGAGAGCTTCTGGGTGCAACTCTTGGGTTGCAAAAAGTGTTGTTGAGTTTTTTCATTACGTATTTCTCAGTAGTAGTATGGTTAAGGGCAATAAACTCTACTCATGCTTGCCCCCTATTACATGGATCTCAGGGCCTAGAAATCTAGCAATCGCTTTCAAAGCGTTTTGTACATCTACAACGAATGGGTTTGATTAAGCTTTTCGGTAGTTTCTGTCAGTTTCATAGATTTTTTTTTGGCAAATTCTGTAAAATATTGTCTCTAATGATTATTTATTTTATTGTAACGAATTATTATGTTATTTACCATCACTTTTTTTTAAATCTACAGATGTTAACATCTATCTTGACGGCTATTTTAAAGTGTATATGTATAATTTGAGGGTTTTGGCGCTGATGGCCGAAATACAGGCTTTCGCCTAGTTCGGCTACACATGTCTAATTCATTTGTAACTAGACAATTATAGCCTATAATATAAGTTATGTGTTTCATTGAAAACAATTATTGAAATAAACTAAGAGACATACAAATAAAAATTGTCTTACTATCATCGTTATTGTTGATAGAATTATCACTTTGTCTAGGTCCTCATATCATCATAACTGGCGAAATGTGAGAGTGCCATATACATATCTCCGTCTACCTCTTCGGTGACTCCCGGTGTATGTTATGCAGAATTACAAGTTTCATCTGACCACTGGCCACTAACACCCTTCCAATCTTCCTAAATCAAGGTGATGACACTGAAACTTAAGACTGAGTGACACGGTTCGCACGACATCGTAAATAACCGTGACTCGTCGAACAGTCGATCATTGCACAGCCAATGTCTCAGCAGCTATTCCGGGCAGGCGAGCAGGTAACCGGGGCGCAGTTAGAACCAGGCCGAGGTACGAACGGCCAAAATTACATCAAGTCTTCTCGGCTTATTAAAATAAAGACCTTCAGGTTAGGTACATTCAAGTAAGCAGTAAAACACACATACAAACATAAATGTACAATGCATCCACGGAGCCCCATGGGATACTATCATATTTCTACAGGATTAAGTGATTCAGCCGATAGACGTCCACTGCTGGACATAGGCCTCCCCCAATTTTGGGAGGGTTTGCCATAATCGCCACGCTTGGCAGGCGGGTTGGCGATCGCAGTATGGTATGGTGGTGGAATACATAGAGAACGCTGCTGCCCATTCTCCGGTACGATCCTTAGTCGCCTTTTACGACACCCACGGGAAGTAAGGGGTGGTGGTATTCTTTAACGACGAAGTGATTCTATAGAAATGTATGATTACCACTAAATATTTTATATTGTTTTGGTTTGAATTGAATAAATTGGATTACCACTTAAATTATGTGGGATATCTTTCTGGTTAAATTAATTTCAAAATTAGTGAACATGTTTAAAATTTGTTCACTGACTTAATATTATATTAAGTATATAATATTATTCCGAGAGATTATAATCTTCTTAAAATTGCATTCCAATATTTTCTGTGTAGGTACCTAAGTATCGCTATTGAAGGCGTCGGCCCTTCATTCGGAATTAATAAGAGCGGGAGTCTGTCTATCTGTCATCGTAACGAGCCGATATATACGAACAATGACTCCTTGTTAACTACGAAAGCGAAGATAGGTCAATGAAATGTCTGTTACTTTCAAGTGCAGTTATTAATTCAAATGAGGTTTTTATCATCTTCAATTAGTTTGCTCTAACGGATCGGCATCGTAGTATGTGTCGGGACTTTAAACCACTTAGAAATTAATTACACAGCCGGCCTAAAATAGTGGTATCAATTTTGACGTTCATCAATTAACGTTAGGATGAAAAGATGACGTTGCACTGATGATGGTGTAACAATAATGAATGTGTTCATATAAAAAGAACAAGACAGTATATGAACTTATGAAGTAGAATCAACTTGATAGACGGATGGGAAGTTGTTAGTCAATATGTACAGACGCCAGCACATCAAGCTACTACAATATGTCAAATTTATTTAAAAGATTTTCAATTTTATCGCTATAGCATAAGGTTCAAAGTTGATTGAGAAAATTTTACAGTTTCGGGTAGCTTGATGTGCTGTCGTCTGTACATAACAATGAGTGATCCTAAACAAAAGAACATAGTAATTAAACCCGATTGAATTAAGGACAAAAAACGCCAACGCCACAGGTGCCACATACTGAGCCCAAGTAATTTGACAAGACGTACCATTGTCACGAAAGATGAAGAAGAAGACTTTTGAACACGTTCTACGAGCCTCTCAACTTTCATAGCTATATTTACGTTTATAGATGGCTATAAAACATTAATTTGACAAGGCATCCACCCTCAGTTAGGGACAATCAGTGCAGTGACTACATTGAGGCAGTAACGGTCACAATTATTGTTTTGTCGCGCACTGGCGAACGTAGATTGTGACACGCCTTCATGGGTCCGTGTCCATATTAAAAGGACAGAGTTTGGAAAGTGTAGAGATGATAAATGATTTCATTTCTGTAATTAGTTTTATGAAGTCACAGATTCGTTTCCGAACAAAAGGAACCGGTGACGCGGTAGGCTCAGAAGGAGATGGCCTGACGAGTGGCTCTTGCCTAAAAGGATCCTAAAAGGATTGGTCTCTACTTGCAAAAGAAAGAGAAAATGGAAAGACTGAAGGGAGGCCTATTGCCCAGCAGTGGGACACAACAGGCTCATAATAGCAATAAGTAGTTTTATGCGAACAGTTTTACACGTCAATCATTTTAGAAACTAGATGAGGATGGTGTTTTCTATCCGACTACTCTGAGAAGAAATACCGAAACAAACTCACAGATCATAGAAAGAGATGAATAAGTTTGGTTTAAAATATATTAAAGATGAGCTAGTGAATATTATAGAGATGATTGAAAAATTGACTTTGAGGAAAGTTTAGAGTCCTAAGAGTAGTGGAAGACCAAAGAAACGATGGGCTGTGTGAAAGATGATATGGCTAAAAAGAGAGTCTCTACTGAGATGACAACTAATAGAGAAGTATGGCAGAAGACATGCTGTGCCGATATCAAACAAATTAGAACTAAGGCAAGAGAATGATGATGACATTGAAAAACTTCGAAGGAGATTTCCTTACTTCGACGGAAATATTATTTCCTTACTGTTTACTGAGAACAGTTAAGGTTGAAGAATTGTTGGTTATAATAGGACCTGCATATATTATTATTATAGGAGAAGCTTGTTTTTTCACCCACGGAATATCCATATGCGTTATAGCCGTATTTGAACTCATCGCATTGTTGCACAACTATCATACAGTGATCTCACGCACGGTTATAACGTTGATGAATGATGTAATTTATAGAAGAAGCGTTTCGAATAAATTTTTCTGCAAAATTCTTCATAATTATTATGTATGAAAATAAACTGTAATTGAATTAGTAGTGGGAGCGCTACTATGCAACTTCAAACTGTTCAAAACTGAAACTTGTCTATCAAAAAGCTTATTTTTAAAACACGTCCGGTTCTAAGCCTTTCCTATTTCTACATCAGATCGGGGTCAAGCCCGACAGTAAGATATGATTAAACACGCCCTTAGCCGACTGGATAAAATGCAAAATACAGATACAAAGCCATGAGTAAAGCGTTTTGTGGACATGTTAGAAATGAAAACTCATATATATATGCAGGGTTGTACGTTACAAGACATTGGTTTTTTATAGGTTCTTTGTGAGCAGTGGTGGCCCAGTGGTAACGGCGCCGACTTACGAGTTGTAGGCCGTGGGTTTGGACCCAGGTAGGCGCTTTACTTTGTGTAAATTATTTCATCACTACTGTTCACAAAACGGTAAAGAAAATATCGTGAGGAAACCGGCATATCCTAGAACAAAAAAATTTAAGACATGTGACATCTACCAACCCACATTGGGCCCGCGTGTTAAATTACAGCTATCTTCCTCTCTCGAGGAGAGCAGGCCTGTATCTCAGTAGTGGGCACATTTATAGGCAGATTATGCACCACCAAATTAGACGGGTTTACAGCAGTACCTTTGAGCCACTATCTATTTTGTACTTTCGGGTGCAAGAGTCACCGGATTATGCACCACCAAATTAGACGGGTTTACAGCAGCTGATGTTACCTTTGAGCCACTATCTATTTTGTACTTTCGAGTGCAAGAGTCACCAGATTATGCACCACCAAATTAGACGGGTTTACAGCAGCTGATGTTACCTTTGAGCCACTATCTATTTTGTACTTTCGAGTGCAAGAGTCACCAGATTATGCACCACCAAATTAGACGGGTTTACAGCAGCTGATGTTACCTTTGAGCCACTATCTATTTTGTACTTTCGGGTGCAAGAGTCACCGTGTACAACTTTACTTTAAAACTTCACCACACGTTTTATTTATAAAATACCGAAGCTTTGAAAGTTTGAAACCGGGTTTTTGCCTCCTATCGTGTTATGTTGCAAGCTACTTTATATATTTTTAATGTGTTACCATTAACTATGGTTATTGGCACGACCTGATGAACAGCTGTGACCACAGCATCTGACTCATGTCAGACATACATCTTTGCAGGTTGAACGGCCTTTTTATGAGTTTCCCGTCATTTTTATCGGCGGTTCACACGATAATTATGCAGCATCCCTGACCTATATGTCTCGATTCATATTGAATATTTTATAAACTATGTTAATTTAGTTTTTAACCCCGTTTCTGTTTTAATCAGTTATTGTTCCGCGAATAAGTTCTTAATGAAAAGCTACCGTCGTTAGATTTGATTTTATGTTGTTATGTTTATGGTTCTGAAGAAAAGCCATGTTTATTTATTTTACTTTTATCACGGTTTGGACCTGCATCCGATGAATTGATGTTTGGTTAAAAGAGCGCTTTAATAAAGAGTGTTGGTGTACTATTACAAGCATTTATCGTTAGCAATTTTGTTAAGACAAAATAGTCTCACTTATAATGCACTCTTATTAGAATTTTCAACACACTTGCTCGTAAAGTGGCTCTTATTGAACCGCTTTTAGGTCCATAATGCAGTGTATTAAAAACGCGTGCTTTTTCTTTACTTTAATACACATGTGCTTTATTTCCACAGATAACTATTTACTAGTCGGAGATGCGCGCTTTTTTAATCTCATCAAATCACTTTTTTTTAATAGTCTGTATTGTCCTTGGTCCCAAAATTAACTAATATTTATTTACCTTAAGGTGAATGCGCAGGGACCTCGGACAATTTAAGGTGAATGCGCAGTGGTCTACCACTGCGCATTCACCTTAAATTGCCCGAAAAAACCTAAGAATTTCGCGGTCTACCGCGAAATTCAAATTTTCTTAGGTTTGGGCAATTTTCAGGTTTCAGTGTCAGGTTTGTATCTTGATCAAAATATGATTTGCGACTCTAACAGGTACCTACATCTTTACAGAATTATAATCATTCGAATCATTAATACATCTTTATTATGGAAAAGTTCTTAGGGAAAAAATCTAACTAAAAAGATTCTATTCTAATGACTATACTTATGTAAATACATACATACAGAGCGTTAGGTTAAACGAGGGACATACTTTGAGGGGAGTTAGTAGGTTAAACGAGGGACATACTTTGAGGGGAGTTAGTACTCATGAAAATGAGCAACTTTTACTATGGGGCCGAACCTGAAATCGTAAAAAAAAATCAGCTGTTCAGTACATTTTGACGAGCTATGCGAACATAAATGTAGGAAACGGCTGATTTTTTTTCGCGATTTCAGGGTTAATCCCATATTAAAAGTTGTTCATTTTCATGAGTACTAACTCCCCTCAAAGTATGTCCCTCGTTTAACCTGACGCTCTGTATATTATAGTCGCGAATCATATTTGATCAAGATGCAACCTGATACTGACCTGCAAATTACAAAAAACGTAAGAAAATTTTAATTATCCACCTAAAATTATCCGTGGTCCATACCCGAAACCAAATGGAAAAGACCCTGACTGGCGTTCTATGTAGGTATATTTCTCTATGCCAATAGTAGTTTCTAATTCCATACTAACTAAACTACAATTGTTTTTTTTTTACAATTGTTTTTACATGCTCTGTGGTCAGTGCTTTTATTTACACTTGCGCGCGCATTGCTAGTGCTGGCTATGCGGAAAGACAAAACCAGCGCGCCATTTTCCATACAAGTTAATATTTAACAATACAAGTCTGTTTTTTTCCTCGCAAGTGTGTTGAAAAACGTCGTATGAAACGCGTGTGCATCGATCATTAGACTCTCGGCTTTCTTATCGCACTCGCCTGCGGCTCGCGCGAATAATACCGCCTCGAGCATAATGATCAACATAGCACACATGTATCATAATGTACTATTATAATGTCTCTTGATCTCTCATAGAAACAGACAGTAACTGGTGTCTAAAAATAATTGCATTTTAGAAGTTTTCAACAAACGCGGTGGCTCTGTGTTTAATTGATTTTTGACGCTGTCAATGCTTTTAAAAGCTTTCACTACCCTGGCGCTTTCGCCTTTATAATATTAAGTTTTTAGTGATAAAATACGAAATAGATTACTTTGTTTGACTACAAGCGTTTAAATCCTATTTATAAATTGACTGTCGAGTTGCGCAACTGTCGAGACGCGCATCTGTCAAGTTGCGTGTTTGTCGAGCTGCATCTTTGACGTGGTGCGAATCTGACGAGATGCGTTTCTTCAACATACGCTTTCTGGCGAAATGCGTATTTGACCACTTGCGTTTCTGACGACACGCTAGTAATCCGAAATTCCTAGTTTGTGTGTTCCAAATAAACGTATGTAGGTTTATAGTATTTTAAGTTGTATTAATATTGTATTGAATGTGTTTATATGGGCCTTGATGCCTGAAATAAACGGATAAATAAATAAACTTCGTTATAAATGAACTAGGATAATCGATAACGGTATTACAGGGGTTCCTGTAAACCCGAAATTCATTTTGGTTTCTAGAGTGCCTTTGAATTCATGCAGATATTAATCCATTGCAGATCCTTTCCATGTGCTTGTAAAGTAAGCTCTTCGGAGCCTCTGCCGTTACTCTAATATCAGTATTTCTTAAGCCGTAGGTGGACCTAAGCCGTTTACAATAGAGCATGCCTACAAGAGCCATATAGGTCCGTATACAAAGACTTCCATTACCGTCACCATCCAGTACTGGTAACCCACTTAAAATTCAATGTAATCGAATGTTTAGTCTGCATCTGACACCGGGTATAAACTAAGTGTCAAATAAAATCACACTTAAAACTTATTTACACTAGAATGTCAGTTGGTACTTACGTCTGATGAAGTATTGTTGAGCCTGGGCTCCAACTATGGTAGCAGCCACGAGAAGGGCTATGCACGCCCTTCCGGGGTTTTTCATTTTGCTAGATTCCTGTGTGTTTCATGTGTGACACTGCCATGTAATGTAGTCGAGCTATAAAAAAATGCCGAGCGGAATTTATATGAGTATCGAGTTGCCGAATCGTTTTGCGAACACCACACTGATCGTTCCAATCAAAAGCTATTAGTGACTGTGTAAATTGGCAGTCAAAGAGCTACTTTGACATCGAATGCTTCAACAATGCGAATGCTGTTCATATGTGTTAGGTTATTCGATGGTTTGATGTGACAATACGCGACGCATGTTGGTAATTGGTTTTGTTTTCAATTTTGCACGTCAGGGAAATACATACCTACATATGAATTCGAATGCTTTACTCTACAGGGTAGCAGCGAAGCGCAAAGTGCTGCCATGAATTCAGTACATGGTTCTGAACACCCCAGCGTTGAATTTTTCGCAGTATATTAAAAAATAAAATTGCTGTTCAATACATTTTGACCGCGTAGATAATGCATATTTCTATGAAACAGCAGATATTTTTTTTGATAACCGACTAGAAATATCTATGTTAGTTATGAGCTAAATTCATGGTTACAGTTTGTGCTTGGATGGCGATGCTACCTGTATAGTTATAAGTACTAAATTATAAACGTAATTTCGACCCGGGAATACTAAGTTTAAAATGATTGTTATTTAAAAATAGACACTGTATTTATTAACCTATTAAATGTAGGTACGTAAATCCATATTTTTTTCGTAACATTGCTGTTGTATCTCTATATTGTGTTGTTATACTTGTTACGGAAAAGTTAGTGAACGTCAAATGAACTTCATTTGTCGCAAAGTGCGATAAAGTCTTGATAGGTTTTTAACATGGAGGTGCAAACAAATACAAGTGGTTCTTTAATATAGGTGTTCTATGTACAATAAATGTAGGGATACACACAAAAAACCCACACTCACACACAGACACACAAATAGCATCAATCAATTGTACCACGTTGGCAACCTTTACTATGTGATATAGGTAATTAATTAATTAATTGTAATTTGTGAGGATAAAATAAACATTATTTATTTATGTATTATTTATATTTAATATTAAACTAAGCTTGATGAATTAATATCAAGCGTAGTAATTAGTATCTATTAGTTTAGGAAGTATACCTAACACAAACATTAAGAATTTCGGTTCGAACGTGTACCCAAAGCGGTGGTACCCGTGTCTAAAGCGGAGCGAAGAGCTTCTGGAGTGTTTCAAAACCGAAACTTACACAGACTTTTGCTCTTAGACACTAAGGTGACATCTGATAGCCCTTCATATCGTTTGATATGGACGCGCCTCCGTACGTTCAACGCTCGGTGTACAGTCGTCCATCTTTGTTGTTTTCTGTCGATTAAACACGGTTGAGTGTGCCGGGCACATCTGTCACCATGACAGCTGTCATTAGTTTATAGAACTTTGTTTTTATTGCAGACCGCGGCGCGGCGGCCAGGTGAGGCGCTGAGATTTTGTCCGATTAAGCACGCTCACTGATTTATAGGAAGTCGCACATGATTGATTCTTAATACTAAGTTTTGTTGTTGGTTTACATTTTAACTGCACCTTTATACCTATTCGGTCGGTTATTAAGTAGGATTTATTAAATTCTACTTTAGCATTCATTAAAGTACTAACTTAGGTATGGGCCCGTGAAATTCAAAATATCTTTGCAATACCATAAGAAATTTTGAATTTCGTTTGTGCTTTTCTTTCCCCTATAAATGGTTTGCTGTCTAAAAATCTGCCGCATACGGTATTTGTTTATTTCTGGAAAATCTAAGTCTGTAGACCGAAATAAAAATAGATAGCTCTTTAAACGGAATGCTGACCAGACCCTTTCTAAGGTTAGGTTAATTAATTGGTTGAAAAGTTGACAGAAGATTTAACAAACTAAAAATTTAGGAACTTACAGCATAGCAATCAAACCCAATTACACTATAGCGCTTGGTAAGACTGGTTGTCGGACTTTTAGAGGCTTTCTGACTATCGGTAATGACTGTCAAAGATCTGCGAATGACAACCGCGACCAACGGCTTAACGTGCTTTCCGAAGAAAAGAGGCGTCTCTATTGTATTGGATGGTAACCAATCCACGAACCGGGTGTGGCAAGCGTAGTTTGAGCTGCGATCGGCCCGTGCGGCTGTTATGAATATGATTTAGCCACAAGCTGATACTATAACTAGGGGCACCTAGCCAGCTGCAGTTGCCACTGCCGATGACGCGCTCGTGTGTATAAGCACTTAGATTACTTACACGTTACAAAGAAAAGCGTATGTACTTGTCTTGACACTTTGATTTTAGATAGTGATGTCACTTTTATAATAAACGTTATGTCAAACAATTCGATGACATGCGTTGACGTTTTTGTACACAACACGACCTACACAAAACTTATGTATGTCGACACTTACAGTCAGTTTGTTTACCGACGAATGATGAGACAGCCTTGACTTGAGTTCACAGAAAAAGATTTATTTGAATCTAAGTTCGAAAAGCAATAAAAAAAATGTGTGGCTATTTCTAAAGGTGAATTCGTTTCATAACTATATCGTAACTTTGAAGAACAAAACCCATAATTTTAAACCAGAACATGCGCTAACATAAATCCATATAAATCCCACGTTGAGCCCAAAATAAGACCAACACAAGTAAGTGATATCCCACGCCAATGTCAGACTATCTTCATCCGTTTTTTTTGGTCCATGGGCACGTAAGCGTTAAATATTTCGTTTTATTGCCAATTCCGTCTATAAGTCTTTACCTTTATTTTGAAACCGAAGTTGATTATTTTTTGGTTTGTTTTAAATTATCCATTGTATCGTTTCACAGAACTGAAGACTAGTGGCTTCATCATAATCATCTCGTGTCCAGCCAACTCACATTCAGATGCGACTAGCCACTTTCGAACATCGTCGCTCCACCAAGCCTTAGGGCGACCGATTCGCATTTTCCACTCAAAAACACGTGTACCCCAACGGTACGATATCAGCTAGCTTATTCTGTGAGCTGTGATGAACTTTGGTTCTCTGCCGAATCACCTCGTTCGGAAATACCTATGATTGAAGGGATACATTATGTTGAGGGATCGAAATCCCTCAACGTAATGTACTCCTCCAAGCATAGGTATTTCCATAGCTCGCTGAGTGGCCTTGAACATAAGGACAAGCCGTACCGTAAGTGACCACGTCTTGGTCCCGTACATCAGAACAAGCAGGACGCACTGTTTGAAGACCTTAGTTTTTAATGTGGAGTACGAGATGAGAAGACTCAAAAAAGTTTCCCAAACGTCCTGAGTTTAGGTTAGACGGTTATTTTCACGTTTTCATAAAGACATTAATTTCAGCACTAGTGGCTTAATAGTTCCGTTATGACAGGTCCGTATCTAGACGGTGTGAGACTCAGGAAAAGTATATCTGGAAGAATTTGGGGGGATGTCTTTGCCCATCAGTGGAATACCGTAGGACAGCAAAAAAAAACTAGGTTCAGTTTTTTAGGCTACTTCCCATTTGGTAAACTTCCCATTTCGTAAACCTCAAACTGTACCTACTAAAAAGTTGCGTTTGGTAAACATTATACATTTCATACATTTAGTCCCATTTCGAAAACATTTCAATATTTTTTTGTGTTATATCCCATTTGGTAAACTTTCAGATGAAATGGGTACAGTCAAGTAAAAAAAGAAAAACGAAACTAATGATAACATTGTCATTTATTTTGTTAAATATTTTTAATCACAGGTACAATAGTCGGATTATGTGTACGTATGCCATTTACACATATTGATATTTAAAAACAGAAATAAAAAGTGGGGTGTACAAATAACTTTCAAAAAATTTAAGAAAAATCACAGTTCGATTTGACTATTTCGATGACAAGTTTTATTTTTTTAATAACATAAGTCAATCTAGATGCGAAATCAACTTATATAAAAAAACAATAATCACAGATTTGGTACTATCTTTTTATGTTAATGTACATTAACATAAAAAAATACATACGAAATCAACTACTTATAAAATATAAAAATAAACAGTCACAGATTTGGTACAATAACATAAAAAATACATGCAAAATCAACTTTTAAATATAAAAACAAATAATAATCACAGATTTGGTACAATAACATAAAAAATACATGCAAAATCAACTTTTAAATATAAAAACAAATAATAATCACAGATTTGGTACAATAACATAAAAAATACATGCAAAATCAACTTTTAAATATAAAAACAAATAATAATCACAGATTTGGTACATTAACATTAAAAATTACACACAAAATCAACTATAAAATATAATCACAGATTTGGAATATTAACATAAAAAATTTACTACCTACACTACAAAGTTAAAAATCAATAAATAAATTATAAAGTGATACAAGCAATTCTTGATAATTCGTTCAAACAATTTTCCAATGATATTTTTCCACTTTTGTAATCGCCGAGAATATTGTTAATTCGTATATCATTTTGGATAGATTTTTTTCTTCGTTTTGATATACTTTCTCCATTATTATAAAAGCTGTAAAAAATTGTTATGATTAATTAAAGTAATAATGTATAATTTTTATCATATGTGTCGCCTAAAAATACAGGTCATTGAAACAAAAATATGTACCTTTTCAGAAGATTTTCATAATGTTTAATATTGCCTGATATCGTTTCGAAAAATAAAAGAATTGATGGCCTTTTTCCAATTTCACTATTGAAACTCCAATTCCAAGATTCCATGAGGTTTGTAGTGCGGTGTCTTTGTGCGTAGCAGCACCAAATATTCATCATATCTTCATTTTCCAACCACTGATCCACAAAGTAATCATTGAATTCAGTTATAGCTTTTTCTTCAAAACTGTAACAGAATTAATTCGTTGAAGATTATGATACGAAAAACCATATATTACCTAGTTTCTAACGCATAAAAATGGCTGTAGAAAATGGCGGTAGAAGAAATATCCAGAACTAAACGCGTTCATTTCAATACTGCAAAATTAATTTACCTTTGACTCATAACGTATAGCCATCCATCGTTTATGTCTTCTTTTGGTAAATGTGCCAGAGCCATACATAGTTTGACGTGATAGTGAGATTCTTCATGTTGTAATAAGCCAAGAGATTTTGCCTTTCTTAATAGCGCTCTGCCAAAGTGAACAAAACACCCCTTAACAATTATGTTTGGAAATGTCTTTTTAATTGCATTTATTGGAGCTTTTTCGAAATCCAAGGTAATAATATCGGCTGTCCACTCTGGTAAATGAAATTTTAGTTTGTAAAACAGTCTTTCATATGTAGTTTCTTCTTTGTTTGTCAACACTGCATAAAAAAATGGTACAATATTTGTCCCAGTTTCTGTACTTCCTATGTCTCCGTGTACAACGTATAGTTGAAGAAACGGCTTTGCACAACATTTGAACGTTCCGTCCGCAAAGTAGTGACGGACGTCATTTAAATGTGCAATTGCACTCTTTGAACCAAACACAATCATTCTATTTTCACCGTCAATCTCATCAAACAATAAATTGTCTTTAAAACGGTCAGGAATCACGATTTCTGTAGAGTTAGAGTGCTGAGATTTTGTGATTCCTAGTTGTCTATTTCTGTGTCTATACAAACTGCTTTTAACTTTGTCAAAATTTGGTAATTCTTTAATAATTTCATAACCATTATCTTTCAGCTTTTTAGTACATTTCCTGTATGTAGCTGGAATCGGCTTCAGATCTTCACATATAGTTTGTTTACATTTTTCGATGGCTACTTTCACTTCATTTTTTTCAAAATTCGGAATACAAGAACTGCAGTGAGCATTTTCTCTTAATACATGGCTTCGATTTGAATTCAAAGTTACACTTGCTGAACATCCATCTTTTCTATTAACACAGCGCCACCAACTTGAGTCCTTATTATTTTTCTGTTTATAATATTGATGCCCAGCGCGTAATAAAATTTCACCGCCTCGTGTACTATTAATAATTTTTAAATTCACTGCACCACTAGAAGATCCCTCACCCGACATTGCAACGACCTTGCACTATGCATAAAACGAGTGAACTGATAAGTTAAACCCGGTAATAGATATAATTTACGTATACTTACTTATGTCTATCTCATTCACACCTTTTGTTTAAAACGATGGTAAGGACAATAAATCCCTACCTGAGAACCCGCTCGGTGCTTCTTTTGCGGGAAAAGCACGTGGTATTTTTAGTAGCATCGTGGTATTTTTACAGACTTTAATACGTTTTTTTTACTTCTTCTTGATCAGCCATTCTTTTTGATGGTCGAGATACTATCTCAAGACTGAAGCATTTAAAAATATATACATCTCTAATTTAATACTAATTTGACACTGACTGTACCGTACAAAAATAACAATACTAACAAAGTTTACCAAATGGGATTAAATGTATGAAGTAACGAAATGTTTACCAAACGCAACTTTTTAGTAGGTACAGTTTGAGGTTTACGAAATGGGAAGTTTACCAAATGGGAAGTAGCCGTTTTTTACAGTAGATAAGGAAAAGAAAATAGTTACGATTTGACACCTACATGCGCCAAGCAAGCCTATTACTTATTCACAAAATTATATAAATTCATCACAATACAGTAGAACTAAATATTTGATACTACCTAAACGGTAACTGCGGAAGATGCCGACTGAGATAAGTGACGTCATGACATGGTCAACGGTTTCAAGGTTGTTAAAGATTTGGTTCTTATCTGTTTTTAACATATCTCCTAATGACCTACTAAGCTGAGATTTCGTGAGATGACAGACACAGTGATCCAGGATTCCAGATACACTATCTAACGACATAAAATAACACCACGCCTGTAAGGGCTACACCACCAGTACACCTACATTTCACCAGTTATGTTAGGCAGAGCTGAACCTATAGATATAGTACACCTACATTTCACCAGTTATGTTTAAATCCAATGTAATAGGGGGCCAGCCAATTTCCATCAACAGGGTACTTTAGACTCCGAGTTGCTACTGATAGAAATACCCAGTAACATTTAGACTCCGAGCTGCTACTGACAGAAATACCCAGTAACATTTAGACTCCGAGCTGCTACTGATAGAAATACCCAGTAACATTTAGACTCCGAGCTGCTACTGATAGAAATACCCAGTAACATTTAGACTCCGAGCTGCTACTGATAGAAATACCCAGTAACATTTAGACTCCGAGCTGCTACTGATAGAAATACCCAGTAACATTTATGCCCGACGACAAAATAGAACCCAGGAATAACTATTATCAAAATTTTAGTTTCGATAAAATTACGTAGGTATGGCCGTCTGGCGTGATGTTTGTCCATACGAAGTCTTGGTTACCTAATGAATGATGTCACTAATTATTATTATTTTATTTCCAAAAGTCCTTATTTTGGGTTATATACATGTGTAGGTAATTCCAATATAATTTTATTATTAAGTGTCCTTTGTATTCGTATAGTAAATTAGTTAGTCATTTAATTTAATATCTAGTGTAAATTTGTTATATGTTATTGTTAATATTTTATTTTAATACTTATGTTTCATGGTGGATTGTATTCGAAAGTAATGCGATTTGGAACTGAATAAATAAATGAAATCAACAAATATGGACACTCTGTCCTTGGAGTTTCCTGCCCGATCTTCCGAAAACGCTTTGAAACGGGCAACTAGCTTCATCTTTCTGAAACGCTTTGAAACGGGCAACTAGCTTCATCTTTCTGACTGACCGACTCCTTGACAATTCAGAAGTGCAATAAATGCTTTGAGTTTGAGTTTGCACATAACTTTTGGGGAAATAATTTAATAAAATTCACAATAGTGATCCATTTTCTCTCACTTTTTTTTTTTTAACAGATATCACAAGAGACTTTTTGTCGAAGAGGTTTTTTTCGTCATCTTATTTTTATCAGTTTGATAATGTAACTTCCGCTACATCCTATTACTTACGTCGTCAACTAATTGACACGAAAAGTGTATATATCTGACTGCAATAACATTGTTTTTAATCAATATTGGCTATCACGAACCGGGTGGGTTACACTTGCGTTCGTTTACCTAACCTATAATACAATAAGCGACGTTAGAATTTAACCAAATTACTTATGTGAAGAAATGAGGAAAATGTTGTAAGACATTTCATAAATCCTTACTACTACATGGGGTCGGCTTCCAGTCTAACCGGATGCGGCTAAATACCAGTAATTTACAAGGAGCGACTGCCTACCTATCTGACCTCCACAACCCAGTGACTGGGTAATACCCCTTGGCAAAACTGGTTGTCAGACTTTCGGGCTTCTAACGACCCGTAACGACTGTCAAAGATCCACGATATTGATCCTTAAAGCTTTCGTCCACTTGTAAAGAATAAGCATAATCATAATCAGCCTATAATGTTGCATTTAACTGCCAACGAGAAGTTTAAAACCAAGTGCCTTAAAAGTTAGACATGGTTTTGTTCTTAGGATAAAGTTGTCTGATTATTCCTAACGTACGTGCTGCAAGTCAGTGGTCTCTGACCTTGCTGGCTCAGCGTAGTACGGAGCTTCAATAGAATACGAGGCCGGTATAAACTGGTTTTGTTAACTTTGATATGCAGCCTACTGTATAGATCTAAACTTCATATCATGAAGAGAAGAGATTTGATTTTTTGTTTGTTTGTATGTCACGCTTTCACGCTAAAACGGCTGAACGGATCTGGATGAAATTTGATGCACGAGTAGACCATGACCTGGATTAGGACATAGGATTCTTTGTATCCTGATATTCCCACGGGATAGACTTATGCGGGTGAGACCGCAGGGCTCAGCTCGCATCAAATAAAAGAAATCTACACATGACACTAAGAGTAGCTAGCTTGTTTTTTAAAAAAAACGGAGACTTTTGCCGTCATCTGGTATCCATATAATACCTACCTAAATGTATTACGTCATTTGTTTCATTTGTACAATAAAACGCAAACATTTGATTAATGTTTTGGAGAATCATAAAAGGATAACATTATGAATTATAAGATGGCGAAGACAGTCCATTTTTTTCGCTGCACTATGTAGGTACAATCAAAGGGATTCGGATTGGATTTGGATTGGATTGATTGGTATTTTAGCACAGACAAAAAATATAACTGAAAAATGCTTCACCAATGGGATTTGATACGATTAACTTAACAGTTAACTGTCCATAATGTTATCCTTTTATGATTCTGCCAAAGTTACCTTTTTAGGCCCCCAGTTCTTATAAAATAGTATTTTTTGTTTCTTATTTTAAGATGTGATATTGTTGGTCTGTGGATGGGTGACCATCTTTACATACCGAGACCCCTCTGTGCCTCGGAAAGCACGTTAAGCCGTTGGTCCCGGCTGTCATTAGTGGATCTTTGACAGCCGTTACGGGTAGTCAAAAGCCCGAAAGTCTGACAACCAGTCTTACCAAGGGGTATCGTATTACCCAGTAACTGGGTTGTGGAGGTCAGATAGGCAGTCACTCCATGTTAAATACTGGTATTCAGCTGCATCCGGTTAGACTGGAAGTCGACCCCAACATAGTTGGGAAAAGGCTAGGCAGATGAGTGCTTTATGCAACTAACTCGCAATAAACAAAGTCCTGAGTGAGCATTAGGTACTATCATGTACCTATGTGTCCGTTATCGTAATCATACATAGGTACATGTGTGGAATGCAAGCGTGAGAAATAATCCTACAAAGGATCACATGGCAGCGTCGCAGAGCCGACTTAATAAAATAAAAAATCCGGCCAAGTGCGTGTCATACTACGCTCAGTCAAGGGTTCCATAGCTGCCATGAATATTTACGCATCCATGATATAAATTTAATCGGCTGCAAAAATAAATTTGTATTTCTCAAAGATACTGAAAAATGCTAAACTGAAAATTTGTAGCTGTAACTGAAAATTTCCTACAATTATCTCAAGAACTAGACCTTATTATGGGGTATTACTCGAACCGGACCAACTTTGAAACGCACCAAATGAAACGTCTATCGATACTTATCATTAATTACGAATACTTCATGCTCTTCTCTATGTTTCATCGTTGATGCATTTCGGGAATAAAATTATAGCTTGTATTAATATTTAATAAGTAGGTATTTTGTTTCTTTTTCGAGGATTACTTTTGGTGCGTTTCGGAGTTGGTGAGCTTCGAGGAATAACCCGTTATTATTTTATTTAACAAAAGATAAAGAAAGAAAAGTAAAGTAAAAGTGTTTTTAACCGACTTCAAAAGGAGGTTCTGTATTTAATTTCTATCATATCGAGTAATAGGAACCGTATCAATCGGGACACTTTGTCACAATCCTAATCTTACCGAAAATAAAACATGGACATGATTGGATGCAATATCTCGCGTCCATAAATTACATAGCCACTGGATTTAGAAATTAATGAATCATCATTCTCCTGCCCTTATCCCAATTTATTTGGGGTCGACGCAAGATGTCTTTTTCTTCCATACTTCTCTATTAGTCGTCATCTCGGTAGTCACCCCCTTTCTAACCATATATCATCATTCACACATTCCATCCATCGTTTCTTTGGTCTTAGAAATTAATGAATACCAATTAAATTACAAATTAGCGGTTTGACATGTAACGTTGTATTGAATCCTTGAAGAAGCTTCAATATTATCTAAATTACTCAAAACAAAATAGGGCCCATCATAAGTTAATTTAGAATTTTGTCTAAAAAATAATAATATGTAAGCATTTATGAAGTAAAGCACTAAACTATGTTCTTGACTTGCTTATTCCTTATCAATGTATTGAGCGTCAATTTTAGCGTTAAATTCAAAAGTGGGTAGGCAGAAAATGTGAAGTGCAGTGAAAACACACTTATTGTTGTACGAATTCTTTCACTTGTGTTCTGTCGATTCAAAGCGTTGACGTTACCCTTCACGTTCTGTCACAGCTTTTTTTTATTTCGGTGTTAATCGTGAATACTAAGCCTGGTTTCCGTCGTTATATGGACATGGAAAGCGCAGCAAGAACTGTTACTATGCTTCAGGAGGGAGGCTCTCGGAGATCTGTAGCAATACGTCTCGGTGTGTCACGACGAGCTATCGGAAACGTATGAGAACGCTTACAGGAGAGCGAGAGTTTAGCTAGAAAACCTAGATCAGGAAGAATTAGAGCCACATCTTCCCTGGAATACCGGTACATCAGGTTAACAGCACGAAGAGAGCGTAGCTGTGGCAATCCACTGGTACCAGAGACCGTGATCAAACCATTTGTAACCATCTACACAACGATGGTCATCTTTCCCGAGTGTGTGTTGTTCGATTCAAACAGACAAGGGCCCACCGAGCATTGCGGTTAAGGTAGGTACGCTCGCGAGTATTTGAACTGGGCAATGGATAACTGGAGGATTGTACTCTTTTCAGACGACTGTAGGGACAAGTTTTTCAGTGATGATAAACGAGTACGCGTGTGGAGAAAACAACGGTGAACGTTATACAGAACCAAGCATCAATGGAACAAACCAAGGGTTATGGTATGAACGGGAATAAGCTTGGTAGGCAAAACAGAGCTGGTATCACAGGATGAGGGTCCTGTAACCACTGCCTTTTACGTTGAGCGGGTAATCCAACCTCATGTCATCCCATTTTCGCGAAGAGTGGGCGTCGGCGTTCTTCCACACAAAGAGCACTTTCAGAGGCCATATCACAATTTTGCCATGGCCAGCTATGAGTTCCGATCTCAACGCCATCGAGCATTTATGGGATCAATTGTAAAGAAGCCTTTAAGTAAACTACAGCCATGTTTACAGTCAACAGGAGTTCGCGCTAAAACTTCGGAACAAAATGTTACCCATCTTATTGAAAGTGAACCAGATAGTGCATACAGAGCAGAGGAGGCTTCACTCGTTACTAACCATTCACGGTTCCAGGAAATGGGCAATAGACTACGTTTATTTTTTAAGTTAATTTGAGTTTATTTCCCTAACAAGTAATTTTTTAGTGTAAATCGATTAAAACAAAACAAATTTTAACATTGAATATGTTTAAACAATTTTTAAATTACTTCTATCCGAACATAATATCTACTCATAAAAATCACTTACCTAATCATTAATATGTTTAAATAACAACCTAAAAACTAGGTGGGCTATTTTCTTTTGAGTAGTTTATAACATTTTCTGAAGTATTATACATGTTAAGTTACTAAAGTACTAAAGTAAGAAATAATATTAAAGCAAACAAAATTTTTCTTAAAAAAAATCAAATATCCGTTTTACTACTTCTTTCAATAGTGCTTTTCCTTTTCAAACTAATTGTTGGGGTCATTTAATTTTTTTTATAATTTTTACAATATTCCACCACTAAATATTTACACTAGGTACTAAATTGAGTGACTAACTTTACTTGAATAAATACGAAAACAAGAGGACACTTAGGGCTGTTTTTCAATCATCTGATAACTCTAATCGAGGAATAATTTTGAATTTTTGACAGTTTATCCATACAAAATCTGTCAGTCGTCATTCTGTCGATTGAAAAATCAGCCCTAAGTCATTTAATTGAGATAGATATTAGTTCTAGGAATCATAAGACTCTGTACAGAAATTCTGCTGAAGCGTAAAAGTGTGGAGAAAGGCGAAAATGAAAAAAAAAGCCGGTGAATTCGTGAGGAAAGTATGTCATGCGTCTCAACGGCACTATGGCTCCCATGAAAGCTTGGCTTAATCAGTGTCGTCGTGTGCCTGCCAAGTTATGGTTTACCTTTATTATTCGCTCATTACTGACTTTCATTAAGATACCTATTACAAAAATGCGCGTAGACGCATGATTTCCTGGTTGAAATTGAATACTACTCGTTGGTTGGTATAAATAACAATTAACTGGTAAAGATAGTTCGTTTTCTCTTTTATTAATAATAAAGCGAGTTTTTTATTATTCATCTAGGTATTTATTTAGCAATAATCGTTCTCCTGATGCATTTTTAGGCAAAAACTTATGGAGAGCTAATTTGAGAGCTCTAATTTGCTGATTCTGTTGAATATAATCGGATATCTATGAATATAATCAATCAAAAAGTTTTTTCTTATATCACATATATCTTATACACATACTTTTAATAATAGAATAATATTTTTGTTTAATGCCTTATAAAAAAATAAAAAAACGAGTGGACCCAATTCAGTTTTCTACTGGAAACAATTCTGAATATCTCCAAACTTCTACATAATTTTCACGTAGTATTTATATCAAAATAGTCTCCAATAATTGCTTGAACAATATCAATTTAAAAATAAAAAAATATTGATACTTTGATTTTTTTAATAGTTAAAATAAAAGTAGCGATGCGCGCTTGCCCTGGCTGAAGGCCTTAATTTATTGAGGCATTCACAGGCAAACCCGGTTAAGCAGACGACAACCTCATAGGTTGAACTCCATTTAAGTATACTTAATTAAAAAAAAGATGCGCGCTCAGTACCAAAATGTAAGAGGGCTCTTAAGGCTAAGGATTAGTTTTCGAATTGTTTCAAACTTAGACGCGATATTTTGGTTATTTAAGTAGGTATATTTTTTATTACTTAACACACTTATTCGGGTCGGCCTATGCCGAATCATGCCAACTCCCATACCTAATGAATTTAGACATGCGGTTGTATGTTAAGATAGTTTTCTAACAAGCTTTCGAGGATATTGAGGGTTAAGTCCGCAGAGAAATAATACAATTTTCTGACTGTTATCGCTAAATTTAAATACTAACTTTAAACACCCGCATAAGACTCAATCCCGTAGAAATATCGGGATAAAAAGTAACCGATGTGTTAATCCAAGGTGTCAGCTATCTCCATATCAAATTTTATCAAAATTGGTCCAGCCTTTTGTGCGTGAAGAAGCAACAAACATACAAACACAATTACAAACTTTCGCCTTTATAATATTAGTATGACTAAAGACATTAAAAGTGGCTGGTCGAATCCATTTTACCTGAACTGTGGCTGAGTAATATAGAGTTAGGCACTGCTTACCCTTTAGATGAACTTCACCCATCCCATAACTACACGAAAACATCGAACTTAGCCAGTGGAATTTAAATACTTATGGTAATAATGTTCTATAATTGGTTAGGTACTTAAACTATACACAAAGCAGGATTAGGAACAGTTGAATTCCTTGTCGACTATGTAATTATTTATCTATAAATATTCAAGTCTCAAACGAGGCTATTCGTGCAAAAGTCAACACACCAGAATTTGCGCCATTGTTTCGTATGTAAAACAGCTCAAATGACATAATGCACTATTATGATCGAAAGAGGTTACGCGTTTAATGTACCGACTCCTGCGCCGAAGCACTTTGACGAATTCGCTCTTCATCGTAAACCACAGTCTAATTATATTTTATTTTATTTTAAAGTACCTAGGATATTCTCATTTTTTCCTCGTTTTAAATAATAATCAAATTTTGAAATAGCGATTTTTTTTACCTTAATGGTGCATAGAATCTGATTTTAACAAATCTTGAAAAATAATTTCAATAAAATCCATATTTTTTTCTGATTTGTAAAATGCACTGTGCGTTTCAATATTTTTAATAAAAGCTTATCTATAACGATATGTATCGTCTAATATGTAATTAAAACCATTGAAAAATAACATTTTGCCGCTGCAAAGGACACCTTTGTACCTCAAATGTATTGAACTAAAGTTTGTCAAGGCTACTGTAAGGCGAATGCGAGCGTCGAACATAATCAAATAGATTGGCCTAAAACGTTCGTTTTATAATAAAGCTTTGTAACTACTCGACCAAAGATAGGATAATTATTCCGAGTAAATCAAACCAGTATTGAAAATTTTAATTACTAAATAAATAAATAAATTCATTTAATTTCAGGTAAGTAAATAGCACCAATACACATAAATGAATATAAAACACAATAAATAAAACCAGATAAAAGCCAAATTATGAGCAAATCAAGTAAATTCAAATTAAATGAAATCAATATCAATTGAAATTAAAATGTAAATAGACGAAATCAAATTAAATTACTACTTTTAAATCATTTAGTGGTAAAAATTAAATTTGTCAAGTTGGAAGCAAAGCTATTTACGTGCCGCTTATTACAGAAATAATTATCATAACGGATTTTTATGTAGATACCTAATTAAACGAAAAAATTTTAGTACACCGCGCTGCGTCTTGTGCCTTGGTACCTAATTAAAAATTTCTAACACAAATTAATCAAAGCAAGCATTTCCACTAAGCTAGTAGACTGATATCTATTTCAGCCGAAGGACGTCCACTGCTGGACATAGGCCTCCCCCAAGCACCACCACTTCAACCGGTTCTGTACTTCTCCCATTACTGCGGATTCCTGCGGCCTGATATATTCCGGAGAAGTTATATACATTTGAATCAGGCATTGAATCTTAACCAAACCAAATTATTGAGGGGGCACTGAGTTAAAAAACAAAACGCATTATTGTGACTAAAAAAAGGGCAAAATACATATTTAACTAAAACAACATCATTGTTTTCATTATTACAAAGTTAGTCTAAGATTATATTTGGCGTAATATCATGTCAAAGTTGTCGACACCAGTTAACCGAACAGGAACCAAACAGTTATACTTGTTTTTAACATTGTTAACTCGAATGTTACAACAACATCGAATTGGTTTCTATCCATTAAAAGTGCTAAAAGCATCGAGAACATTGACGGCGGCTATTGTTAGAAAAATCCATGTCATTCTGTGCAAAATAATGAAGTTTTTATAATGTAATTTTATGTATGAAGGTATTATAAGCCAAACTAAACTGAATGTAGAATTCAATAAAAGGACCAACGATATTTCTGACGTCTGACCTTTTCGTTGTATTTATACATCAAAGACAATATTAATACGATAGCTAATTTCAAACACAACCTTAGCTAATTCAAAACTGGATCTGGCCTATCTGTACGCCTACGCACTCAAACGTAACCAACACCGTGTCATTACAAAGAGGTTTTTTCTCAGAAACTTACAAAGAAAAGTTTAAATAACTATGGCTGACTGAACTCCGTTGTTATTGAATCCAGTAACCACAAGCTAGAAGCTGGCTACCCGACACTAACAAAGGGAGTGTTGTGTTTAAGCGCCTTCCCATTGTTCATCGTCCTGCTGTCAAGTGCGCCTCAAGTTACGCGGGTTAACAAAACTATTTAGATTGTTGATCGTGGTAAGTGATTCCACACAGTTAGATACTGTTACTGTTACACTGGAATTTACAAGCCTAAGTCTTGAGAACTCTTTCTTGTTGAGTTGGTGTATACTTTACTAGCTTTGCCTGCGGCATCGCCCGCGTGGAGGTCAGAATTCTCCGTGTTTTTCTTATTAGGAGCGTGCACGTCTTTCTACGTCGTTCTGACATCATAATCATAATCAGCCTAATATAATGTTCGCACTGCTGGGACGCAGGCCTCCTCTCTGAGAGAGGGAGTGGGCCGTAATCCACCAACGAGCCCAGTTCTGACATGTATAGTTTCAAATTGAAACTAATATTTCGTACTTAACAATATTTTGATTTAAGAGAGTGACCAAGGAGTTTTTTGAACTTTTTCTCCTTAAGAAATTATTAGATAGGTACCCTTTGGATTAGGCGACTAGCATCATTTTTCTGACCGAGCGACTACTTGATAATTCAAAAGTGCCTGTAATTGGTTTAATTGAATGCTAAAAAATTTAAAGTATAAACTAATATCACACTAACATTATAAAGGCGAAAGTTTGTGTGTGTTTATAATGTTTGTTACTTCTTCACGCACAAACGGCTAAACGGATTTGGATGAAATTTGGCACACACATAGTTTATAACCAGGATTAACACATAGGATACTTTTAATCCCGATATTCCCACGGGATCAACACTTACGCGGGTATAACCGCGGGGCGCACCTGGTCACACTATTATTATAAAGGCGAAAGTTTGTATGTGTGTTTATAATGTTTGTTACTTCTTCACGCACAAACGGCTAAACGGATTTGGATGAAATTTGGCACACAGATAGTTTATAACCAGGATTTACACATAGGATACTTTTTATCCCGATATTCCCACGGGATCAACACATGCCCGTGTGAAACCTAGGGGCGCAGCCAGTAATAAATAAGTCAGTGTGTACAAACATTAAGTCACAACTACGATCTAGGCGGCCGAGTTTAATGTTTTACGGCCTTTTCAGATTTATAGCAAAATGTCCATACGTCCCTCTAAATGCCTCGTATTATAAATGATATTGTGTACAGGTTCTCTGCAATCGGCTTTAAATGTCAAATATTAAAGTTGACCTGTGTTCATGTGTGTAATAATATAACCAGGTTAGTAAAGACACGAACGCGCAACGAACTTCCTTAACAATGAGGAATATCTTCATTTCTGTCTTACATAATCAGCCTATAATGTTGCCACTGCTGGGACAGAGGCCCTCTTTCTTCGAGAGGGAGAGGGCTGTAATCTAGCCCGCGGGCCCAGTGCGGGTTGTAGGTTATCTTCGAATTTTTGGTTCTAGGACATGTCGGTTTCCTAACGATGTATTTTTTTTTTTTAATCTGTTTGAAGAGGTCAATTTTCAACGTTAAGGGGCCTACATGACATAAAGCGCGGTCACTGTCGGACTGCATAGAAAATAAAGAGAAGCGCGATGACACAACGCAGGTAATTTATTGCAAAATATGAAGCAATTATTTAATTACAAAAAATCTATTGTTTGGAGTAAAAAAATACTAAACTAGTATTTTAATATGTTGCTTGTAGACTGATCTGACAAAAAAACAGAATAATTGTATGTATATTAGTATGGTTTTTATTGTAAAAAGAAAGTTTTTAGAGGTATCTTCATGATTTTTTTCTATCGTATCAAATTAACTGTATTATGTTTTCAATACACTATCTACCTGGCATATATCCTGAAGAATATCATATAATTTTCTGGTTTTGTTTACTGTAGTCCATCATATACTTGTATTGTTTCTAAAAACTTGCATTTTTTGTGTTCAAGTCCTGTAAGCCCCTTAATAATAAAATACAATCGGACGCAGGTGATCCAAAGGACTTCTCGCGTAGGTAAGTGATTGGTTCTTAAACCACATATGAGTTCATATATGATCAATCAGCGCGAAGTATATGAAAATGTTCAATAAGAACTTGTGACGTAGGCGCTCGTATGAATGCATAAATAAATAAGTCATTAAAACATTTCAACCAGATTGCGGAAACTTCTGAGGGGTCTTTTACCGTCCACTGTGAACGTTCAAGTCCGGAACTTTGTATAAGAAAAATAACATTCTAATTTATTAGTTGTCATGTTTACTAAATCGATTTGTTAAAAGTTACTTTGTGAACGTGAGGTACGACAATTTATAACAGAAGACGTCACTTTGGTATTCAACTTTTGGGTTCCGTATCTTAAACTGCAAAACACACACCTTATATTTTAATTACGGTGCCATAAAGTTATAATTGCTTTATCATTAATTTAATTAATTATCTATATCCACTGGGGACGAAGTAACACGGTTACATGGTTCTTGCCTTTA
Source organism: Mesoligia furuncula (assembly GCA_916614155.1). Classification (NCBI taxonomy): domain Eukaryota; kingdom Metazoa; phylum Arthropoda; class Insecta; order Lepidoptera; family Noctuidae; genus Mesoligia; species Mesoligia furuncula. The sequence goes on from OU744790.1 coordinate 35,530,509, forward strand.
ATACTAAGTACTAGATACTAACAAACTTTCTGAAAACGCAATTATTATAAAAGAAGCAAACAAATCCAACAATTTAAATGGAATTAATTTATTCTGTTATGACATGTTTTCAAATTATTGCAATAATGATAATAATTAATTAATTTTATCGATAGTTATTTATTTAAATGCGATTTTTTTTGTTTTCTTTTTGTTGCAAAATGAAATGAAACTTGCCTGGTATTTTGTTTAATTTTATTGTGTTGACATCGTTCCATATGTGTTTATTTTTCCTATTGATTGTGATATATTTTTATTTTTTTTATGCATGTTTTATAATTATGATTGGTTTTTTAATTGAATATTGTTTTTAGCTTCAAATATTATTTTTGTAAACATTCAGACACAATTTGTTAATTGTTAATGAATAAATGAAATGAAATGAACAAACCCCTGTTGTGCTCGTAGGTTCGGAACCCTCGAGTAGCCAGGACATTTCATACTTGACAAGTTTTATAAACAGCGTGTTCCACAAAAAATATTTAACAAAACTACTTGAATTTGTAAATATTAAACTCTTTATCTTGGTTGGGAAATGCAAACTAATAATAAATGCTCTATCGGTAACCGAAGCAGGGCAGTAATACTGCGATACAACAGTTTGACAAAAACCCACATTGCGGGACACTTATTTAGAAACAGATATTAATTTCAACGAGGCCACGGTTTGCGTGCCTCGCTCTGCCTGGCTGCTCTGGTGGCTCGATTTAAACGCATTAGCGACAAACTAGCTAATGTCTGCCTCAGCGATGGCGGGACACGTTAATGGGGACAACTTGTCCCCTTCCACGGAAAAGTTGTTTATTTATGGTCCAGTTTTAAAACGTCAAACTTAGAGAGATTGTTATACAATCGAAAAATAAAATTATGAGCGTTTACGCCCTACGGCATTTCATACAAACTTTCAAGCCCTTATTTGTCGAAATGAGTGAACCGATTTTAATGAAACTTCATACGTATAAGCGGGATACAAAGGTCTAAAAAGTTAGTAGAGAAAATTTTCGAAAAATGGTGTTACAGCCAAATTAGACCGATTTTAAATTTTCCATAGAAACAGAGATTTCCAGTTATCTTTTTTTAAATAAGACATTTCGAAAATGTTCTCTACTAACTTTTTAGACCTTTGTATCCTACTTATGCGTATGAAGTTTCATTAAAACCGGTTCAATCATTTCGAAAAATAAGGGCTTGAAAGTTTGTATGAAATGCCATACGGCGTAAACGCTCTTAATATCTCGGTTTATTTATTTCCGTATGCAAAATACGCGCATTGACGTGGAGTTGCGGACACCAGCCCGTATTAACTATTACCTAAATTCGGTTTTAACAATGAAGATATTTTTCCTTCTACGCTGTATAAAAATCGCGCTAGGCATAACACTAGTATTGAACGAGTTCAGCCAGTGCACCCACCGTGTAAAGGCAGAAATCGCTTTTGTTCAACTTTTGGACAACAAAAGAGATATTATAGTTGTTATTTATGCAAATCTGAGCAAAAGCACGACATCGAAGCCGTCCTTTTGGAGCTTCTTTGCCTAATGTTCCCGACTTAACTCGTACCGATCAATTCGCTATATTTTTACGTCATAAAGTTTGTGGTTCCCGACGTCCAAAATGTCTGATAAATTGGTAGACAGTCATCGTCACAATACATGGTTTTTGCCACCGACTTCCGAAATTAAAGTTATTTCATAACTTTGAGTTACCTAATTTCTTTTTGAAGTAGATTTAATTTTTTTTAATTACTTTTTTATTTCGTAATTTTTAGTTTTATGTAAAAACTGGAATATTTGTTTGTAATAAGTAGGTACCTAATAGTAACGAAACTATTAGGTACCTACTTATTACAAACAAATATTCCAGTTTTTACGTAAATATTTCACTAGAATTTGACCAAGGTTTTGAGATGTTTTCCCTTTGACACTACACCCGTAGCTCGTATCAATAAGCCAGGCCGTCACACTTAAACGTAGGTATTAGTCCATATCTTGAAAATTACTGTATCGATTTTGATGAAAAAAAAATTAAGTCTTTAAAAAAAAATATCAGGATCCGATTAATAGTTGCGGAGAAATGCGTGGACAAACATACAGACATCTATAAAATTTTGTATATTTGTTTGGAAGCCCTAATAGATTGTCATATGTGAATAAAATGCAGTTCTAATAGTATTACATATATATGTATACGTGTCGAATTGATAACCTTTTTTTTTTTTTTAAGTCGGTTAATGTGACGTGGCACGCATTGGGATGTGCCTCAGTACCCAGTGCCCTATAAAGGGATTTCCACTTTGTCTAATAATACATTATTAGACAAAGTGGAAATCCCTAATAATGTATTCAGGATGCTGTTGGAGAACTTCCGCACAACCTATCCCAATATTGATGCTGTTCTATTCCTCATTTTGATTTAATCAGATTATGAGCCACCGCAGGGGTCTATCTAAAATGGTCGCTGGGTAAACGAGCACATTATTGTAGTCGCGCGTTGATGTCTTTTGGAAAAGTCTCGTTCTTGTACTAGACAGTTCTAATGCTTCTATCCCTTTCTTTCCCTTTGTATGTTTATCGTAAAAAAATTGTGGTTTTACCTTTATCATAGGAATAAAATTTACGTTTGACAGTTTTTGTATGAAATAACTGTCAAAATTTCAAAATTATTCCTCGAATAAAGTTATCATCTATTGAAAAATCAGCCCTTACTGTAATAAAATAAATATCTACTTTTAACTGACTTAAAAAAAAGGAGGAGCGTTTTTTTTTAGCGGTTCGTCGGTTTTTTTTATGTATGTTCCGGGATTTTATCATTCTCTGTCTCCCCGATCGGAACCGATCGGTCCAGGATAATTTTTTTGTCGCCAGGCACCCCTGGGACCACATGCTCTGTGTTGGGACCGATCAGTCCCAGTGCGGTCGGGCGATTTTACACCCAATTATTACGAAGCCACAGATAACAACAAATTAGTACAACTTTCACTTGGATTCGCGATTAAAATCTAGTGATGTTTTTACAAAAATCAAAGATTCAAATCAATATTTTTTACTGCGACCAAATCAGCCAAAATTTGTCAAGGGACTTCCCCCGACATAAACTAGGGCGCGCACATACGTGTCCAATGCTGTTTATACAGGGTTATTGGTAAAACATTAACAACCTCTTAAGAGGTCATTGTACTCACCATTATCAACAACTTTTACTATGGGACCAAACCTGAAATCGCCAAAATAATCAGCTGTTCCCTACATTTTGACGAGTTAAACGAACATAAATTTAGGGAACAGCTGATTTTTTTTCTCGAATTCAGGTTTGGTCCCATAGTTAAAGTTGTTCATAATAATGAGTACAATGACCTCTTAAGAGGTTGTTAATGTTTTACCAATAACCCAGTATAGGTATGTTGTGTTTTTATTTAATTAATAACTGACTTCCAAATTAAGAAAATCCGAATGTAAAAAAAATGAATAAAATCCGATTTAAATCAAATAAATTCGATTTTATTTAAGTCATCATTTTTATACAGCCTGCTTTATTCTATAAAAAGGGTTCTAGGGAGCTTCGAAAGAACGTATAAAAATAAACAAAATTTCCTTCCAAGAGGAAGCCGTCTATTCTATTAAATAAATAGGCTTTTTAAGCGGATATATTTTCTATCATGGAGTTTCTTTTCAATTATGAATGTTTAGACATTTTAGACTGAAACAGAAAAGCCTTTCTAACTGGAAATCAGCTTATCTATTAAAAATTAATTAGGTCGACATGCTGCAAGTAAAAAGGACGTCTAGGTGGCACCTAGACATCCTTTCTGCTTGCGGAATGTCCTGATCCTATTAATTTTATCGAAGGCTTTTACTTCATTCATTTCAGGAAACTGTCCTTGCAATTTCAAATAAGTATGAAAATACACAGCAGCAGTGGTTCATGGACCAATTATGATACAGCTTTTATATTTGTGTAGGAAACGTCATACAAGTCCTTGTGCGAGGCATCAAAATCCGAGACCGAGAAAAATACACTTTTGGAATACACAGGGTAGACATACGGATGGGTAGCAAAGAAAACCTTCTGTCATTAACTCTTTGAATAATTGCTAACTGCATTCACAGATTTTACAAAAATAGATACCGATGAAAAAACCTGAAAATAGCTGTTTAGCCGCTGTTTAGCAGCTGTGGAATGATGGTATTGAACTGACTAAGTAGTATAAGGATTTGACGTTTGCGTACGGCCCTTATTTCAGAAACTTGAAACCTGTGGGAAATACTTTTCTAAATATTTCCCACAAGTTTGAAGTACGTAGTACACTCACAATTGGAAGCCTTTGTAAACCCTGTAAATTCTGAAAGTAGATATTTTTTTCTCAAAATTTTGGGTCAGATTTCGATTCCCCTTTGCACTAAGAATAAGTTCTCCTAACACAAATATCATAACCGCATCGCTATGGGTCCATAGAACACTTCCGATACGCCCAGTGTCCATTTGAAGCTTTGTGCCTTTTCTGTTAGGTATATGCAGTGACGTATAAATTACAATGATTTTACTAAAGACAATGCATAAAAAGGAAATCGCAGCTCTAATTTATAACACCTGAGGTTTCCCGTATTTTAAGAACATTCGCATTCAAGGTTAGAATAATAGTCTGAATCTGTCCAAAACATCTCTAATTTATCTAAATTTTTGACGTTGATAGAAATAAAATGCTCGCTATTATGTACACCATAAATATCGAGATCGGTGATCGACGATTTGTTGATCATCGCTGAGATAAGATTGCGACTAGATTTTGAACAGAACTGGCCTTCTGGTTTATTTCGTACCCAAACCCGTGTAACACATTTCGAGTACCTCACTAGATCTGGTTACATATTCCAGTTCAAAGGATCTCTCCAGAAGCCTTTTTAATTCAAATCATCTTGAAGCTTAGGAGGGCGACACACTCAATCGAACTTGTTGTGACGTACCTGAGAAAGTTCAGCTTCTCGGAGCGACACCCTTTGTTTTGTCATTTGAGACGGCCGACTTGCCGACTGGGAATATAACTTTACCTCCTTACAAGTTTGGTATTGTGCAAAACGTTGGTTTAAGTATATATAGTTTGCTGGAATTAACGTTACTCTGCATTTTCGAACCGTATTAATTGTTTTGGTCTTTATTTTAAACTATTTGATGCTGTTGGGTTTGATTTTGATGACAACTCTTTGTTAAGGAGCTTACAGGACAAAAACGCAAGTTAAAGAAACAATAAAAGTACATGATCGACTACAGTTAACAAAATCAGAGAAATATATGTAATTCTTCAGGATATATGCTAGGTAGATAGTGTATTGAAAGCATAATACAACTAATTTGATACGATAGAAAAAAATCATGAAGATACCTCTAAAAACTTTCTTTTTACAATAAAAACCATACTAAATATACATACAACCAGTCTTACCAAGGGGTATCGTATTACCCAGTTACTGGGTTGTGGAGGTCAGATAGGCAGTCGTTCCATGTAAAATACTGTTATTCAGCTGCATCCGGTTAGACTGGAAGCCGACCCCAACATAGTTGGGAAAAGGCTAGGCAGATGATGATGATGATGACTAAATATACATACAATCATTATGATTTTAGTCAGAGTATTCTACAAGGAACATACTAAAGCACTAGTTGATTTTTTTAGTCCAAACAATAGATTTTTTGTAAATAGATAATTGCTTCATATTTTGCAATAAATTACCAGCGTTGTCATCGCGCTTCTCTTTCTTTTCTATGCAGTCCGACAAAGACCGCGCTATAGGTCATGTAGTCGCCTTAAACCAAACGTAGTTGCTGCAATTTCTGACGTGCAATTTTGCAATTTTTACTTTTTTATTGTAACCATAAGGGTTTCCCCGACCTTTGCAAAGAACCCTAATTTAGCACAGATATGCGCGGTTTAAATTGTGAGCGTGTTAACTTGCTCGCGTCAACTTTACTCGTTTACTTAACTAACCAACTTCAACACAACTATTAAGGCGGGGGGGGGGGGGGCAGGGGGTGTTTTGTAAAATATCAACTGGACGCATTTTTTATTCTACTTTGGTCACATAAAAGCAATGCGGCTTGTTATTTTGCTTTTAGTAATGACTGGTTCTAGCAAATAGGTATGGGGAATCTATAGGTTTGTTTTTTTGCCGAGAGCAGCAAACACTCCGTTACCGTGCTTTGGCTGACAGATGAGATGGAGACTAAAGTTCATTTCAAATAAACTTGCGATAAAGTTTGTTCACCTCCTTCTACTAATGTATCCCAATATTTCCAAACCATACGAAAAAAATGTATGGGCAGTGTCGGTAACACGATCAAAACATTGACTTACTCCGTGTTTGGTATTATGAAACTCAACCGATGCAATGTTAGCGACAGTTTTGTATGACGAACGATATCTATCGTAAGTTATTTGGACTTTTTGGTACAGGGTGGTTGAATGACATTTATCGCAAGTTTATTTGAAAAACACTTTAGTGATGGCGCGCCAACTACGTAGCCGGATTTTGGGCCGAGTCCGTTTAGACTACCATCGACATGCTAAGAAGAAGAGGAATGATTTGATTTTTTGTTTATTTCTAATGGATAAACTCAAAAAATACTAGTAATTATAGAAAGCTAGATGTTGAGACGTATCCCACATGGGGCAATGGCACCTGAGTGAATGTGCCGCTGTGTGTCAGGTGCAGGTAATCTATATGGTCCTCAAAGATTATGTCCGGATTTTTTTATATACACATTGACATTGATGAATTTTATTTAGACAATGACATGAATATATACTTTGTAAAGTATTTTTTTATTTTTCATTTAATTATTGTGAATGTGAGGACTATGTGGGTCATTTTTTTTCTGTTTTCCTTCTTAGTTTTAATCATGATCTGGCAGTTTGAGTAATTTACGCGGCCTACCCAAATGTCCTTTCTTTGGCATTGTTCGTCGAATCGTTGAGCTCCTCAATTTCTGAGTTGAGCTGCACGATTTTTGACAAATGCGTGCACTGATTGGACAGGTCCGCTCAATCTGTGTGGTTCTTTCCTCAAAAGACCATTTCAGACATCAATCTACATGGTCTTCACACGATCTGACCAAGATTTTGTCTGGACTTTAAAAGAGACTGTGACCTCTGAGTTTGTTTCGGCCTTTCTTCTCAGAGTAGTCAGATAGGAAACGCCGACCACATCTAGTTCAAAAAATATGATGACGTGTAAAAGTGTTTGTAAAAACCTACTTACAGAAAATCAATCATTTTATCATTCACTCAGGTGCCATAAAAGAGGTGCTCAATGTGGAATACGTCTTATTAGCGAGTAAAACGGGCTGTATATTTTTTAAGTTAATGTGCTTACGACTACTGTTGCGAGTAGAAGGTAGTATTTGATAATCGGAGCAGATTTTTTGTCTGTACGCGGTAACCAACCACTTATTTCAGCGTCGTTGGTAGGTACCCTTCGGAACACTTACGTACTAGTTATGGCTGCCCAGTAAGTTGAGTTTACTACTGTCACGACTCACGCTGTCACTACGGACAATTAAAAAACTTAACAATGATAGCCCATTTCGAGTTTAGATGAAATTATGACGCAATAAAAAACCCATTTTTACTATTGTTATCTTTTTCTTAAAGGCTCCAGCAGATGGGCGCGACGCGACGTTGCGTCGCGATTCTAGTAGAGCGTTTCCATGAAGTTTTCATAGAAATTGTTATACTAGAGTCGCGTTGGCGTCGCGCCTGTCTGGGGCAGCCTTTATGGCTATCTTACATAGAAACAATCTGGTGCGCAAGTTAATAAAACATTTTGAAAATGGTTATGTAATTGAAGGGAACCGGCGTCAATAATGATTCTATATTCTAATAATGATTAAAAACAATATAAGAACAGCCAAATGTTTTCGCACGTCTTTGTCACGTAGGCTCGGCGTAAGCGTGCCGTAACAGCGGCGTAGATATTTCGTAGACGTCGGAGATACGTCGCAAAAACGCTATTATTATCGCGTTCATACAGTATTTCCCAATATGAATGAGACCTGACTTAATATTTCATTGTCATAATTAAAAAAAAGAAAAATGTGCCAACACGGCCTGCAAAGGAGTACGCGCCGCGTTATAATAAACAAAAAAAGTGTTAAATTAATTAGGTAAATAATTATTTGTCTGTAAATTATGTTTCAATAAAATCATCATAAAACACTCATTACATCACTGTGAATGGAAATCGTATCGTAAGGGCAAAAGTATAAAGTTCAACCGATAAGAAACGGAAAAAATATTTAGTACAAAACCTAAGGTGTGGCCACACTGAGGCGAATCCCGCGCGGGACTCGGGACGCGGCTTCACGTGTCGATTGTTTCAAGCATTTTAATTAGGGGTCTCACGGCTATTTACGCTAACTATGTCCAGCAGTGGACGACTTTCGGCTGAAATGATGATGATGATGATGAGACTGGGATCAGACTGTGAACGTTCTTAAAATTACGAGATTTGCCCCAACTTAGCCAATAACTTTTTAACAAACAGTGGTACGATCGTAATTTAAATTAACTTAAAAAGACTATCTTTTTATTTTAACAACGGGATTTTAAAGGATTTTTGATCCGTTCGAAATAAATGATATGAAATGCCTCACAGCTACAAAAAAAAAAAATACAAAATTATGTGAATGCTACGTTAAAAAGTTCACAATTAAGCTGTTTAATTTATTTATTAACTAACTGCGCCACGCGGTTTCACACGCGTAAATGTCGATCCTGTGGGAATATCGGGATAAAAAGTAGCCTATATGTTAATCCAGGTTGTCAGCTACCTCCATACCAAATTTTATCCAAATTGGTATAGCCGTTTGAGCGTGAAGAAGTAACAAACATATAAACACACACACACTCACACACACACTCAAAAACTTTCGCCTTTATAATATTACCCCGCTTTCCGAATTGCGTCAAAAGCGATTATATCGCGAATCCGACCAACGCGCAACGTCACAATTTAGTAGTCAATAGTCCTTATATTTTGTGAGTATTAAATTTGGTTGGATTCGCGATATAATCGTTTTTGACTCAATTCGGAACGCGGGGTTAGTGTGATTCAGGGAGTAAATTGTGATAAAACCTTTTGTCGCATTTGTAAGTAGATACCTACATTTCGTATCCTAGATAATGGGTAGTATTTTTTTTGAGTAGCTTACTTATTAGTTAAACCTCGTTCACCTCATGGCGTTTCCATTTCGAGAACGTGTGTTGTCAGCGGTCACTAATTCCCTGCTTACACTAATCTAACCTGCCCACAAGCCCTCTACCTACAAGCTGCAGATGCAGCGCGTACGCATCACATTTAAATTCCGTTAAACGTGCGTCATCGTTGTTTATGTAAAGACTTTAGAACTATTTAGGATTATGCTACAAATAGCCTTAGATAGTGAAACATAGCATCCTTGACCAAAAATGGCCGCGATAAGCTGGACCAAAGAAAGAGTACGATGTACCTAACTACAGTACCATGTCAATGAAATGATAAGATTATTAATATAAACAATGATACGTGACCCACAGCCTTGTTTATCGAACAGTAAGGTCCAGAAGGGCCGAGCTCAGCAGATAATAATTATGTATGTCAGAACGACTGGGATCTTGAAAAACAAGATGGCGCGCCCGGGAGAAATAGTAACTATGGCGATAAAAAATGTTTTAAGTATTACTCGGCCAATTAAACGATTACAGTATGTAGTAGTTGATTGTTTGGGTTCCGTCCCTCAAAAGAAAAAACGGAACCCTTGTAGGATCACTCGTGTCTGTCCGTCCGTCTGTCACAGCCAATTTGCTCCGAATCTAATAGGCCGATTGAGTTGAAATTTGGGAGAAATATGAATCCCTGTGAATCTGTACCGTGTAAAAGCTTTGCAATTTGTACCGTGTGACATATCAAATGAAAGGGCTTACCGTGAGGATCTCAAATTATATTTTTTTATAATTTTAAAGAAAATTGTATTAATGTTATTTATGAAAAATAGACCAAAAAAATTAAAAAATTGTTGAAAATAATACAGAAAATAGTTCTATTTCTATACATATATCACCCTAGGCTGATAAAATTTTCGTTTTTCCTAATTATGTTACTTATTAGTGTTTAGGTCGGTTCCCCCTAATAGATTACAGGAAAATCTATAAGAAGTTTATGGGCTTAAAACAACATCGGAAATCTCTCAATATTGTGCGTACAAACTTACATTTTCAGTTGGAATGTATGGGAGAACATGTTTTTCAACTACAATATAAAGTTTGTTCTTGGGATAAATAGTCATTCCAACTACGGAACCCTTCGTTGTGCGTGGTCCGACACGCGCTTGCCTGGTTTTTTTTAAGTGTAGATTTGATTTGATTCTGAACTAATTATTATTTTTTGGATAGTACCTACTTAACCGGGGCCCGTGACTCAATAATAACAGCCGCACGGGTCGATTAATCAGGTTAAGCTACGCTTGCCGCGGTTGGTCCGTGGATGGGTGACTATCTTTACACCATCACCATCACCATCTTCCCATCTTCCTCTCCGTGCCTTGGAAAGGACGTTAAGCCATTGGTCTCGACTGTGATTCGTGAATCTTTGACAGTCGTTTCGGGTCGTCAGAAGCCCGAAATTCTGAGAACCAGTCTTACCAAGGGGTATCGTATTACCTAGTTATTGGATTGTGGAGATCAGATAGGCAGTCGCTCCATGTAAAATACTGGTATTCAGCTGCATCCGGTTAGACTGGAAGTCGAACCCATCATAGTTGGAAAAAGGCAGGCAGATGATGATGATGACCTCTTTTTGATAATAGACTGAGTGCGACGGCCCTATAATTTGTTGGATGTTTGGAAAGTTTGCCTAGTTTCAGGATTCTCGAACTAGCCGCGTTTTTCAGAAACCTAAGTCACGAGTTCACGACCATTGTTCCGATGATTGAAAGTGGGCACAACAACGGGCTCGTAAAACAAGAGTAGGCCTCAACGTCACGTAGGTAGGTAAGGTAGGTAACCTAAGCCTTTTCTTTAGGTAGGTATAGTCAACAAAAGAGATAAGTATGCAGGATCGTTGGATAAAGTTGAAGTTTAGTAAGAAACCGATGGATGTTCTCGAATAAAATTTAATTTTAAACTAAACGTCAACTTTTTCCGACGATCCTGCATACTTATCTCTTTTGTTGGATATACAACTAGAATAGTTCGAAAGCCTATCACGATACGGCACTCCACAAAATTAAATAATCGTTTTATTATGTCTACACTATTATCAAATCATAGGCTAAAATGATCAACAAGACAACCAATATAATTTTCAAATTATTGGGATTATTTAAAAACTTTACTTAAACTTAAGAAATTTTATTTCATTTTATTCTATGCGATATGGAACCTAACAGCTAATATAAACAGTGTTCGTAAACAATATGCATTTGAAGGCCATTTACAAGTTTTTAATTTTTTTTTTTAAAGACTTCATTCTAAATCTTGATAAATCATATTAAGCAATAAAAAAACAGTTATTATATTTTATTTACCTTCATATTTTAAAAGATTTCAACCTCCGAAGAGCGAAAAGTAAACACGACTGAACATTACTTAGAAACAGTAGGTACTATCGGTTGGAACAGCATATATACACTGACTGGCACTTACTGAAAGGCCAAGTAGTAGCATTTGCATGGAATTCTGCCACTGACACGATACTATTACGAAATCGAGTAAAGTGTGGTTACACCGGCTTACCTAAAATGGCCGCGGCGCACAAATAAATGCTAAATTAGTTGACACGCGCAACCGCGCACACGCGCTTCGAACACCTAATAACGAAATGCTTATCTATAATAAACATCCCATTCACACATCAAAGTAGGCTTTGATGCTCCTGGTGGTAAAATAACAGTATTCGACCTCCATGCGTTAGGAGGAGTATAAGTCACTCCTTTGCCTCTTAGAAATGGTCTGTTTTTATATTTGTGCTCTAAACAATCTCTAACACGTTCTCACATAATTTCAGTGATAATGGATAAAACCTGTGATCAAATAAATCTATTTTAAATGATTATTCATTTAGCTACAATACTGCGTAATTTAGTGGCATTTTTGGTATCCGTCAGTCCGTCAAATACAAATTGATTAAAAATCGTTAAAAAAGAAGTACCTTTAATGATCATCATTGTGTTTAATGAACGTTTATTCCAAATGAACAAACACTAAAAATTCAAAGTTAAAACAAAATAAAGACGACAAGAAGCTTCAACATCAATTTATAATCGTGTAGATACCTACCTATGTACATAAAAACCTATTCGCTTGTCGCGCTTTTGTGTCAAAGATATACGCATCAAAGGGATAATAAGCTACTGGAGATGTTGTTCTAACCACAAGTAATTCGCCTCGTAATACTCGTACGTAATACTGTAAAAATTATTCAATGTTTATTTATTCAGGAGATGAGAACAAACAGACAGAAGAAAAAACAGGAGGGATCGTCGGGCCCTTTGACAAAATGGGATATTTTTACACACAACGTTAAATTGTTTCAGGTCACTCTGAATTCAGAATTTCTGTTGGACGTACCTTCATTTATAAACAAAGAAGTAACATCTAAAAACTCGATCAAGTAATGAGCTTACAAGCGCAATTACAACCAATGTTTCCGCTAAATAATCTCAATTAAAAAATATACAATTACATGAACTTACAATATTGTTATGCTAATTATTCCGTAGAGATCAATTCTTCAAGTTACTATTCCTGCTTAATTAATAAATTGCAGTATAAATAATTTGTTATGGGAGTTCGGTTCCAGGCCGTTGTATATAACGCGATGCAACAAGAGAGAGCATCAATAAAAATTATCAGTGCTCGGATAAACAATGGTTTCTATTTTTGTTTTGGATAGAATTTGAATTTTCTTTATAATAAAACTCGAATGACACGAGCTAAAATATCAACGTGGACCTGTCACGACATCTTCAGAATAGTTGAATAATTATGTATTTTAACACTATTGTGACTGGCCTAAAAAAATCTATTTTAAAGCCTTCGACATTTTAAAAGCTAAGTTCTGTAAACGGATAAGAATATTTGCATATAGGTTCAGACGAATTTTATTTGAAATTTTGCGTTTTTCGCATAAATATTAATACCTTTTGTGTTAAATATAAAGTCAACTAAAACTGGAATCTTCGAAGATGGTTTAAGTGGATCTGTGCTCAGCCAATAATACCGAGTAATAAATTGCATTGCAGCTCTTCGATGCAGATTGTGCTGCATCAAAGTGAGGCTTTGAGATATGTTTAGCCAATCAGTATTTTACGCATTTCAGAAGAATTTAAAAGAGCTCTTGTCGTATTATTTTTGTCTTATTATAAGTACCTAGTTGTTTTGGAGTCAACAGTGCAAAACTGAAGCGCAGTAAGCACGATCTTTTGGGAGAACTCCTGCCTTTTGTATTCCAAATAATAATGTCTTGAATACCTACTCGTCTAACGCAAGACGTATTTTGACGTTCCCTTTTATTTCATTTTGAATTCAAAAGGTCTTGCTGAGAGCAGAGCTACAGATCTTTCAAATTCGAGACTGTTTTGCCGATTTTCAGCATTCATTTAGATCTTGGTAATCATAAGCTTTTTGTGTCTTGTAAGAAAAACGGCGTAAATTTCCTATAGCTGCACCAAAAGTTCAACGTTTTGTCAAGTACTAGGCAAATATTTGACAGGGAGGGTAAAACACCCTAAACACGGCGGGTCACTTTCGCGGGATCGACTCGGGCGCATGTTTGCCCACTTATTCCGGCATGTCAGAAAGCACGATTTCAATCGAATTGTATGTTATGTTGAAGGTAATGAAAAAAAAAATTGAATTTTAGCCTTAAATGAAGTTAAATTAAATAAAAAGATGTAATGATGTAGGTAGATACGTAAGTTTTTTGGTCTATATTTTAATACTACAATTTTAGGCTAAGAAAAGCTACGTCTTGCTTATCTATAAGAACGCAGAAAGCGTAACCTAAGGCTGATGAAAAGTTCAATAAACTTCCCAAACTATTTTTCAAGTCTCCTTATGAAATCTCAGTATCGTCAGTAGTAGGTATTATTGCTCAACAAAATCAAGCAAAGTTTATGACTGTGGCTCCTCATGTAAATCGTGGAAACCATTTCAGCAGTATTTTCAAGGAAATCTACCAAAATTGACAGCAGAAATCGAGAATTTATCTATGAGATTTAGGTGCTCATTAAACTAAAATTATGAACAAATCTAGTTCACTAACCCAATTTGTTAATGCGCTGTGAACAGAGCGTTAATGGGTTACGGCTATACTACAATACTGATTTATGTTTCTTATGAACTGCCGGACATTTGGCAGTGCGCACCTGGCAACTAGCGAGAGACTCCTGCGCAGGGCTGCCATTTGTTACAGTTTGGAAAACGATTATTAGAAGCCATTGATGACCTATGTGACATACATGTTTCAGCGTGTACAACAACAAAAAATAAACAGTTTGAAGCGTAAAATAATTCATAATTATATGTAGAATAATTTAGTGTCCTCTATCGATTTTGAATAAACAGAACCTTGGGTACCTGAATCAAATTTTCAAGAACTATATTTTTTTCTGTGTCATTTCTTGCTTCTATTTTGTGTTCATAGTTTGTAATCTGCTTTTAATTGATGCTTTAAGCTAAGCATTGTATTATGGATGTCATACTAAGTACCTGAGACACATATTATAATGACATAACAATGATTGTTATCCTTATGTCTCTACATTCTTGTTTTTTCATGTAAGTACTTTCTTCTCTGTATGAGGAGAGACCTTTGCCCTGCATTGGCTCAATAATACTTACTTTTTTCTTTTCTTTTTTTTTTAATAAATTTACCCCACACTAGGAATTTCTCCTGTATTGTGGGTGCGTTTACAAACATTTAAACTCACATACACAAAGACCCGGAACAACTACTTGTAGGTCATACAAATATTTGTTCCGTGCGGGAATCGAACCCGCAACACGCAGCGCACTGCGCCAACCGTGCCGTCATAGAATAATAGTTGCAAATCGCCACACTTACGGGTGTCCAGAACTTCTGGAAAATTGGTTGATATCCAAATAAAACATGTACAAAACCCTAAAACGCCGACCCTACGTCAAACAGGGTTGTTAACCCGAACGAAATGGGTACCGTTAGTAACCCGCGCGCGCGCACCTTCGCACACCTCAGATGCACTTTGAAAATACAGCCCATCGCATCGGGAGTGCCCTAGTACCTACCTACTCGCGTTTGGCACGACTGTCGAACTAAGTTAACGGTTCGAGTATAATTCACAATAGCATACTGGCGCCGATTCTGTTGTTCACAAACTAAACTAAATTTAAGTTCAGGCATCTTTTTCTTTCTATTTCATTAAGACAAGGACAGAAGATAAATATTAGTTTAGTCCTGTCAAATTAGTCAGCGCCTGACGTAAATTGACGTATTTTTAGTAGCCAATTTTTTAATGTCGTCTAAAGTTGTCTAAGGAGTATCTTAATTTGACAGGAATAAACTAATATTGATCTTATGTCCTTTTCTTATTGAAATAGAAAGAAGAAGATGCATGAACTTAAATTTAGTTTAGTTTGTGAACAACAGAATCGGCGCCACTGTCTGTTTATGCCGTCTTATCTCTGGTCTTTGAAGTGTTTCATAATATTCCGAAATCGATTTGTTGAACAGACTAAACATGCCTATCTCCAAGTTAACAAATGTTATAACCAGTAAATTAATATTCTTCACTTGATTTCAATTTTGAAGTAAACAGAGTCATCATCTGCCTAGCCTTTTCCCAACTATGTTGGGGTCGGCTTCCAGTCTAACCGGATGCAGCTGAATACCAGTATTTTACGTGGAGCGACTGCCTATCTGACCTCCACAACCCAGTTGTAGTACTGGGTAATACGATACCCTTGGTAAGTCTGGTTGTCAGACTTTCGGGCTTCTGACTACCCGTAACGACTGTCAAAGATCCACGAATGACAGCCGGGACCAACGGCTTAACGTGCTTTCCGAGGCACGGAGGGGTCTCGGTATGCAAAGATGGTCACCCATCCACATACCAACCGCGGTAAGCGTAGCTTAACCTGATCGATCGAACTGTGCGGCTGGTATTAATTAGCCACGGGCCCCTCAGTGAAGTAAACAGAGTATTTTTAAGAATGATTATCAGTTAAAAGCTTCATGTTTTCTAACTTGTGTATATGAGTATGATGTTTGCAGTAGTACCTAATCTAAATATTTATATTCATTTATTTAATTAATAGTTATTAGATATTAGATATAGTTAACGACTACGATCGAAATGCCATTCTAATCGTAAACTAAAGTCTTGAAATGATTTGTTGAATGACACAATCTTTAGGGATGTAAGAATGTTACAGCTGTAAAACGGAAATTATTTTGACTACTTTTACTTTCAATTTCGGAAATAAACTAAGATTTGTTGCAGAGCTTGTTTATGTTCGGGGAAATATTTCATGGATCCTCTAAAAACTTATTCAATTTCTATTAAAGATCTCCTTTTAAGGGTTCCGTACCCAAAGGGTAAAACGGAACCCTATTACTAAGACTCCGCTGTCCGTCTGTCCGTCTGTCACCAGGCTGTATCTCATGAACCGTGATAGCTAGACAGTTGAAATTTTTACAGATGATGTATTTCTGTTGCCGCTATAACAACAAATAATAAAAACAGCATAAACTAAATATTTAAGGGGGGCTCCCATAAAACAACCGTGTTTTTTCGGCGTTTTTGCCTTGTGGTACGGAACCTTTCGTGTGCGAGTCCGACTCGCACTTGGCCAGTTTTTAATAAATTAACATCTTTCTAAATTCGTGGACTTTTTAAAATTTGGATTCAGTAACTAAGCTGCCCCGACCAAATGGGTTAGGTTAGGTTAGAACTGTGACTGAGCATTGATTGATTGCATACTAATTCTTCAGCTTTATGAATGCTCAATTAGTTAGCTAAAGCAAGCTTTTAGGCTTGTAGTCTAGGACGATCCTAGATGTTAACATTCCATATGCAATTATCTGTATGCAATTAATTATAAGTAAGTACATTAATAAACAGTTAATTGACTGACAGACTAAAAGACAAGGCACAACTTAAACCACCGAAGCTAAGCTTCCAACTTGGATGATACATTATCTTCATTGTAAATGTCCGGGTGCAATAAGAAAGGGTTTTCAAACTCAAACGAACAAGACACCTTCGGAATGTAATACTGTACATTTCGTCGTTAACGTTCAACTATTAGCTACTTGTTTAATTTAAGGTATTTTAATTCATGCTTCTTACGTCAAAGTAAAAGAAAGACGAACGACTTCTGAGAATTTTTCTTCTCGAGGAACTTAACCCTCAAAGATATTGCATTGAAACGGTTTTGTATGACGGGGTGGAGTAAACAGATTTTTCTTTTAACAGAACTTGTCTTTGACTTCAGAATGCGTTTGAATAAATAAGTCTCTAGGAATGTTGTTTTGACTTCAGTAATGAAATACTAGGTCGTTAATTCATTTCAGTATCTTATCATCCCTCTTGGTAGGTAACTACTGACGCTAATATTTTATTAAAACTGGTTAAGTTTCGTTTTTAGGGTTAACTTAAACTTAAGAAAAGAGACCTTCATTTTTGTCCGTCCGTCACAGAGGATTTTATCGAGATCTATGCAACTTAGGAATTTTAATTTTGGCATAATGTTAGGTTTTAATGACGCGCACTTAGATCGCAAGATAAAAACCAAAAAAAAAAATTTTTTTAAATGTTTGTGTAGGTAGACAATCTTTGGTGTAACAGTGTTGTCACCATAGGTATAAACTCGACCTTTTTTGTTCGATTCCTACGTCTAGATCCTATATTTATATCTAATAATTGCCAATAGGCAAAGATCTGTGTGGTGCCGGACTTAAAGAATAGCACCACCCCTTACTTCCCGTGGGTGTCGTAAAAGGCGACTAAGGGTCATACCGGAGAATGAATAGCAGCGTTCTCTATGCATTCCACCATCATACCATACTGCGATCGCCAACCCGCCTGCCAAGCGTGGCGATTATGGCAAACCCCCCCCCCCCCCCCCCCCCCCCCCACCTAAAACTGGGGGAGGCCTATGTCCAGCAGTGGACGTCTATCGGCTGAATCGACGAGGCAAAGATAAGGTACTCATTTTATTTAGATGTAGGTCCATGAAGAGTTTCAGGCTAATTTATAACGTGTGCGTATCCTTCTAATATTATAAATGTGAATGTTTGTTTATTTGGATGTTCGTTACTCAATCACTTAAAAACGGCTGAATGGATTTGAATGAAATTTGACAGACAGAATAACTTTGGTTAACACATTGGTTGGACTACGTCCCAGAGGGATTATTTCCGACCTCTACGTGGTTTTAACTGCGGGCAAAAGCTAGTATTTAAATGTGTAAAAATATCTACCTTCCTATTTATGTATGAATTATACCAATTACAGGTAGGTACCCTAAGGAAGAAATTCGTTTTGATTAGGTACAAAGGGCTTGTCTCCTTCCTTTATTTGTTATGTATTGGTGAGTAGGTAAATGTGTGGGAAAGCCTCGTAGCAACGACAAAAAATAGTTATTTATGCAACTGTTGTATAATACATGAGTGTTTTAATACATAATTATGTACAGTTGCATACAAGACTTCTCTACACCCGTGATATGAATCCTCTATAAAAGGTTATGAAATCATAGGGTTGTACAGTGTTGTAAGAACTCTATGTAAATTCATGGAAACCTGAATTGCTGAGTACCAAAGCTTGTATCACTCATTTTTGTAAACAACAAAGTTATAAATTTTTGCAATACTAATATCGAACAAAAATGGCGAGATACGACGTGAATTCGAATAACCTATAAGTTTTTTTTTTTAAATTACGGCGCTGTGGTAGTGAAACGCGCCTGAATGAACAATGTTCTTTTTTGAAATTCATAATGATACCACGAATTGAGTAGTGAGAATGTGCATGGCTGTTTGATGAGTGCTTAAGGAAGGGATCGAAAAGCAAAGGAGTTGCTGTAATCTAATACAACATGATAACACTCGTTTGGATGATATTATGGTTACTATGACACTGGTTGTTTTAAAGTTGGCAATAAGCTAATTGTTTCAGAAACTTTTATAGAGGATTTATAGCATGGGTGTAGATAAAAGAAATGAAAAAAATGTATGTAAGTAATGAATAAATGTTATATATCTCATTATGTTTAAATAAATTTCACAAAATAATTTATAATTAATCTGCTTGTACAGTTTCAGTAGGTAAACATTATCTTATAATGAATAAAAATAAAAAATAAAAATATTCAGATTAAATTATTAAGTACCGGAAAAAAACTGTCAAAAATTACAATAGGTCACCAGTACCAAGATTATCTATAATGTCGTAAAACATCTTACGTGTTGAGATACCAGCAGTTTGATTTAACTATTGTTTGCAATGATAAGAGATAACGTAAGCCTTCACCTGCCGTCGGCCAAAAGAAATCTTAATTTTTCACAATTTAAAAGTACATCGGGAACTCTTTAGAAGTTAGCGGAGAACTTTTCCGCGCCGATGCAGCCCTCCAAAAGTTACCAACAATTTTTCTCCGAAGACGTGCAACCGCGAAGCATCCGATGCCAATTTTAGGATTTATATATTTCTTTATAGATATAAGTAAAATATTGAAGCAATTTCTGTGTAACTTCACTGATTTGTTACCGTTAGTGTGGTGTTCGATGTGTCGCGAAACTTACGGGTTGATGTGAGACCGCGCGGAGGTGGCGAGGGCGTGCGGCTGAGCGCACGGGTGGGAACCGACTGGCGATGGGGCCGTTGGCGGGAACGCCGTCGAAGCCACAGTCTATCAACTTATGAGTGCAACTCGCGGGTTGAATAACTCATTAGCAGTCGGGATTCAGAGGAAATCGACTCGAATACTCCATTAAGGATTGTTAGATGCACTCTAGAGTGTTATTTTCGGCTGACATACGGCAGCAGAAACAAAACTCTAGCCGAAAACCTAATTTAGGTAACAAACTCTTTCGTTTGGTCGCTTTCGACGAAAACAGAAAAAACATTGTAATTTGTTGATTGCGCAAGTATTTCAGGAAATTATTTTTGTTGAACTACTTAATAAGGAAATTGTGCTAACCATTTAGCATTTTATCCTGCGGTGGACCATTGCAGGTCCAAGTATAAAGTTTAAACGAAATGAATAGGGGTCATCCGAACTTCATTTATTTTTATTGATTGGTTCAATTTACGTATTTCCATCGAGTAAAACTTAACAAACAACCAGCTTATTCCCAAAGGCGCACTTAGAAAATTAAGCGGTTGTTCGTAATTTTTTTGTCGACGGCAAAGTTTCTTTCTGGCTAGATTTCACAAGGCTCTCCAACGTCCGGCTGGCACTTGTGGAACTTTAGAACGACAGTTGTAAGGATTAGAGGGGCGACCGCCGCGCGCCGCGCCGATCTTTTCAAAGGTGTTATACCGACTTACGACCACACGTCCGACTGAAAATACGGGGAAATTATATAATAATGTCAGTGTGTGAACGTTTCTTAAAGTTTTTTATTAGCCGTGTTTTGTAACGCTGCACTTTGTGAGATTTTGCGTAGGTACCTACTTTTCGCATAAAGGGAAAGGAGTCGCCTTACGCTTTTGCGCACTTTTCGCATAGAGGGCAAGGAGTCGCCTTACGCTTTTGCGTACTTTTCGCATAGAGGGCAAGGAGTCGCCTTACGCTTTTGCGTACTTTTCGCATAGAGGGCAAGGAGTCGCCTTACGCTTTTGCGTACTTTTCGCATAGAGGGCAAGGAGTCGCCTTACGCTTTTGCGTACTTTTCGCATAGAGGGCAAGGAGTCGCCTTACGCTTTTGCGTACTTTTCGCATAGAGGGCAAGGAGTCGCCTTACGCTTTTGCGTACTTTTCGCATAGAGGGCAAGGAGTCGCCTTACGCTTTTCTGTCTGGATTAATATTTGGAGAATGTCGACGCAGATATTGACAATATTTTATAACATAAGCCTTTTATATTCCTACTGCTGGGACACAGGCCTCCTCTCAATGAGAAAAAGTCGTATATTTTATACTAGCAGCGCCCCGCGGTTACACCCGCATATAAGTCGACCCCGTGGGGATAAAAACTATCCTATGTCCTTTCCCGGGACTCAAACTATCTCTATACCAAATTTTATCTGAATTGGTACAGCCGTTTAAGCGTGAAGAGGTAACAGACAGACAGACACACTTTTGCATTTATAATATTAGTACGGATTTTATCATTAAAATCCTTTAAGTACCTGAAATCCAAGTATTATTGGGCAAAATTCTTTGCAGATTAAATATTATTTGCAGATTAAATATAATTTGGCTCAATCAAAATCAGTTTATTAAAATCCGGTTTATTCAATATTTTCCCATGATACATACACTTCGGGTCTATATTGTAGGTAATTTAGCTAACATCGAGTTTCTGAATAGAGAATTTGAAGTTTAGAACTTGTCAAACTATGCTTTGGCATTAATTTAGGTGACGCCAGCGAAATTCAAGAAACTTAAGAATTTTTTCTATTTCTTGAGCTAAATTGAAGGAGTCACGATAATAATGTAGAGAGACAAGAGAGTGAGAGAGAGAGAGTGTGTGTAGAGTTAGACAAGTAAACTTCAAAATCTCAAGTCAGATACCGAGCTCGCTTGTACAACAGTGAGTGCTTAGCACATTTCTAGTAAACGGATTAGCAATGAACTTAGACGCGGGAAATGCCCAGATTAGGGCCAAGATGCGTTCGCGGTGTTTACTAAGGATTCCCTAACCGATTGATTAAACAATCGGTTCAAATTGTGCACGTTTACGAATATTCTATTTACTTACCTACTGAAGTTCCCTACTGATGTTTAACAATATACAGACATTTTGGAACTGTCCAGCATATGACCTGGATAAGGTCTAGACTCGGCTCTGAATACATTTATTGTCTTTGTTCAGATTTCCATTTTAGAAATTATCATTGAATTTTTTTTTTATCTAATTAGGTACATACATCTTTAAAGTAACCAGCCTTTCCTTTTCTAGTTTGTACATGACTTATAGATTACAAAACATTATAAACAATTAAAAATAATACTCTAAGCACTTTAAAAAATAAAAACGGGAAACGTTGTTTGACGTGAAAATATATATTTAGCCCTCTCTCCGGCATGAAACAGAGGCTTCTAAGTAGTAAAGTATGTACCCTATCTACCGAGCCACCTCAAGATCACTCTTTAAGTAACATTAATCGGGTTTCTTATCTCCCAACCATCTGCTAAAACGTCGCATCTACATCGAACCAGATCCTACAACTTTTAACCCTATCTTCCAATAAATAGAACACACTGTTATTTATCGCGAATTAAAAGTCTTGAGATTTTTACTAAAGTAACTAAGCGCATCATACGTCACAATTTGTAGCTCTAAAATGAATTATTATAAATAGGTAAACTTTAGCCAGACAGGATGGATCTTTTACCTGGCTCATTACGGTCTTATAACGAACCAACAAAAGAAGTTAGTAGACCAGTAGATAGATAGCCAGATAGATAAACTAATTGTTTATACAGTGCAACAACAAAAGAAAATACGGTATAAGGTGTATATTATTATATTATTAACTGTGCTTTTGTGTACCTATACACAAAAGCACAGTTAATAATATAATAATATACACCTTATACCTACTAATAAACGTATATCAGGTGAATAGTTACACACCCATTTCTCTCTTTCGGTCGTAAGTAATTTGACTTTCGAAAGAAGAAGACTAAGCGTTGTGTAACTATACAGACGCTATACAAGGTTTATTAGTAAGGGGGTAAATAAAAAAAAATTGGAATACACTTAGGGACACAATTAACCAAGACTGTTCCAATAAAATATATAAAAGAAAACAATACAAAGACAGAAAGGTTACATGCTATTCTATATCATCAGCCTAGCCTTTTCCCAACTGTGTTGAAGTCGGCTTCTAGTCTAACCGGATGCAGCTGAATACCAGTATTTTACATGGATCGTCTACCTATCTGACCTCCACAACCCAGTTACTGGGTAATACGTAAGTAAGTAAGACAGGTTGTCAGATTTTCGTGCTTCTGACGACCCGTAACGACTGTCAAAGATGACGATGATGAGAAATCCGAAAGCCTGACAACCAATCTTACCAAGAAGTATCGTGTGACCTGTAACTAGCCTGTGGAGGTCAGATATGCAGTCGCTCCATATAAAATACTGGTATTCAGCTGCATCCGGACAGACTGGAAGCCGACCCCAACATATTACGTAGTTGGGAAAAGGTTAGGCAGACGTTGCCCTTTTCTACAGTTAATTTTGCAAACCGCGCACCCGAGCCGCGCTCTGTAGTGCATCGCGCCTGGTGAGCCTTGCAGACATACTTCGTGATCGCTGCGCAGCGAGGTCTGCGGATATAGATAGAGAGATGGAACCGTCAGATGTCTCTACTGGGTCTTTCTCATCAGCAATACCGTAATAACCTTGTCCTCAGGAATTCCAGTCACATATATCTTTGAGCAGTTTGAAATCTCGCTTGTTCAATTGGAATTTTAGCTCAACGATGTTATTTTACGACACCCACGGGAAGTATGGGGTGGTGCTATTCTTTAAGTCCGGCACCACACAGATAAGGGTGGGTGTCGTAAAAGGCGACTAAGGGAGACCGGAGAATGGGCAGCAGCGTTCTATATGCATTCCACCACCATACCATACTGCGATCGCCAACCCGCCTGCCAAGCGTGGCGATTATGGCAAACCCCCCCCCCCCCCTTTTGGGGAAGGCCTATGTCCAGCAGTGGACGTCTTTCGGCTGAAATAATGATGTTATTTTATACTGGATCCGAATCAGATCCAAATAGATTGTGCTTTTTGCTCCAGCTTAAGCTCGAGAGCGTTTACTCGCGTTTCCAGGCTATCCGCCCGCTTAATGGAAGTATTGAGGGAGACCTTTAGTTGAGCTACTTCTGTGTAGTCGCTGTAATTCCTGGTGCATCAGGATCACCTGATGCACCAGGAATTACAGCGACAGCTGAGGTTATGCGAAGAGGAACGGCGTGCATAGTATCAACTATGCACGCCGTTCCTCTTCGCATAACCTCAGGTTCTTTACGAAATCAGGGGAGAAGTAAATGACTCCCATGCCTACTGTAATTTGAAAACATTGTAAAAGCCAATTAATTTTAAAAGAGTAACCGTGGATACCGAGCCGTGGAGTTTCTTGCCGGGTCTCCCCCATAGGAAACGACCAATTGGAACCGTGCACCTAGCTTCTCACGTTTCATAAGTGCCCATGTAGGTTTATGTGAAATAAAATATTTTGATTTTGAAATAAGAGAGCCCCGATGTGTTAGCTCGTTAGTTTTGTCTTGCCAAGAACTGTAGCCGAAAGAGGCAAGAGACGATTTTAATAAAATATAAAAGTTTCTATGAATAGGTTCGTAAGTTCTATTTAGTCCGTAAAAAGATTTTACGTATATGTTAATGTGTTGAAAGTTTGATACTGTTTTGTGTGCTGTGTGCAGTGTGCAGCTCACGGGCGTCGTCGGTCTTGTCTAACACACATAGCGTCCATAATTTGAATTCATTACCACTTAGTTTCAAGAGCGGTTGCGATCCAATTCACATTTCTCGCTGTATATCTGGGGAGGTGTGCTTGAAAGTTGAAACTTACAAAACATATTCTAAACATAAATAAAACGTCACTTTGCTGTTCTCGAAACTGAGCCTCAAAGGAAAAGCTACGCAGACGGAGCCGCGATATCAGCTAGTGTTTCACGCAACACAACCAACTTGACTCGGTATTAAAGTGGCGACACGCGGGTAAAGCGATAGCGTTGCAATGTTGACAAGTTTCAGCGTATTCTGTTCACCAAAATATTTTTGTTCAGTACAAGCCTTAAATTGGTGTTCTCAGGCTCACCTGCACCACAAATCACTAAATATGTTTACCGCTTAACGTATTTAAACCAACGCTTTGTTTCTGTCAATCGTTTGGAGATGGCAGAAATATAATGATATTTTAAATATGCGCTAAACTCATTGGGAAGGAAAAATTCGCAGACATGCGACATCTACCAAATCGCACAAGGCCCGCACGGGCATTGCGGCCCACTTACCGAGAGGAGACCTGTATCCCAGCAGTGGGAATACTATAGGCTGATTACGCTAAGCTTGTAGCGGTATCTACAACGCCACATGCTAACTTCGCGTCATCGCGACAACGACGTCACGCAAAATCCTGAATCGCGCAAGCAGAGTTTACCACGCAACTAGCACATATACAACGTCCCCACATCGTTGGGCAGTTGCCTGCCAGACACAACACCCGTCTGGTCGGAGGATGCTCCCTTTCCTATAGAATATGAGTGAACTTTACACGCTGTTCCGCACACCTCCATAAACTCATTGATTTACGTTGCAAAACGGGCCTAAGTCTTTAGTTTCCAAATATTGCAATGACGACAAGAAATTCATGTTTTCTTGATTTGACTCCTCGACGGCGAAGTGCCAATACCTCCTAACTGACATTCCATGACAAATTCACTTTTTTTATTGTTTTGAATTTAAAAGCGTTATTCGCGTTTTATTGAAGTCGCTAAGTGTATTTTTAGTTGCAACAGCATTCAATTAAAATGTTGAAATACGTACCTCCCGACTAAACCAGCGCAAAGTGTCTATTTTTGAACGTTTTTTTCAGGTTGTGTAAATTTTTGACTATGTCAGTTAGGAGGTATTGGCACTTCGCCGTTGTCCTGTTAGTTAAAACCCATTTCATGTATCTGATCAGCAGCTTATTAATCTCATGTTAGTTTTAGCTAATTTGATTGATTATACATATTTGATTACGTTATCATTCAATTAAATAATTAATTTGACAGCGGATTTAATGTGACAGTAATAGTGTGATTATCTCTTCAGAGGTGATTAGGTGTTGATTCCAATCGAATGTCAACACCTCATAGTCATAGTTCTTGTGTTTGTGATTTTCAACACTTTCATCTCGCTTGATTTAGCTAAGATTTCCTAGAAGAGAAGTGTCATTGAAATGTGCTTGGAATATAGTGAGTAAAATTATAAATAATGAAGTTATTTAAATAAAATAAAATGAAGTAACCTCTCATGCTTGAGGTTTGTGGGTTCAATTCGGGGCAAGTAATATCTCCAAGCTATTTGATACACCCGCATTAGCTAATTAGCTGCTATTGTCTCTAACCAAATAATAATTAGTACCAATGTGACTTTTTCTATTCATATCTATGTAGGTACTGCCTGACTTTAATAATAATAATAAATTTATTAAGGTACGTAGAGGTTTTGTAGTAAATGAGGGACCTAGAAAGTATGCATTATTAATTGCATTGTGTAGGTACATACAACGAATTGTTGAGTGAATCGCTGCTCTCCTAGCTAGATTACTGAGTAATCTGTATTTAGGAGAGACAGTTTCTTTTGGAAATTACTGACATGGTGTAGCAAACCATTATCGTGGGAAAACCTGGACTTATCCATACCATAGCTTACATTATACAATATAAAATATACATAATTATTATATATATATAATATACATATATATATTATTAATACATATATTAAACAAAGTCGCGATAATAAGTCATCGTACGCGCATAAATTCCGAATGACTGCACCAAATTGGATAATATTTTTTTTTGTGTTCAGTAGGTATTGCCAGGACAAGGTTTCTATGGAAGAAAATTTTGGAAATTCGAAAAAAATATTGCACCCGTACGAAGCTGGGGCGGACCGCTAGTAGTTAATATAAGTTTGAAATCGCCAACCCATCTTGAGTAAGTGTGATCAATTCTCGTGCCTTCTCTGTATGGGAGAACTTTGCCCAGCAGTCAAAGGCTGGTATTATTATTATAATAAATAAAATAAATAAATTATAATAATTGATTAAATTGGGCAGCGTCTTAAATATATTGAATGACGTCGTATTGGTCTAAAGGCCCATCGATATTAATCGTAATTGGTTAACAAATATGCCCTTGGTTTGGTGCATATTTGTTATGTTATGTCACAGTTTAAACAGTTTAATTTGGCATTTTTATTAAGTGTCTACTTGTCTGACTTTCAATCTATATAATATTATACCTACATTGTTTATAGTTTTGTTTCTAACCAATGGACTGCCATTGGTTAAAAACGAATTATGAACAAGGTAGGTATAATATTACAGGTACCCACCACTGTCATTGGCTGTAAGAGGACTCTTCACAGGATTATGTAATTTCGTGCTATTCCTTTTTTAGGAGTTGATATTTTGAGATTGACATAACGATACACATAGTTCCTACTGTGAATTTCTCGTCCATCAAATGAATGTTTGTAAAGAAGGTAAGGTAACAACAACTTGCTTTTTCGATTAAACTGCTAATTATTCTGTTTACAATTTTTTTGTAAATAGCGTTTTTATTGCCACACCTTTTCAAGTACGTAAGTACAATATCGATATGCTTAGCCTTTTCCAAACTATGTTGGGGTCGGCTTCCAGAGTTCCAGTGTAATCGGATGCAGCTTAATACCAGTATTTTACATGAAATGACTGCCTAACTGACATCCACAACCCAGTTACTGGGTAACACGATATGATGATACTCCTTGGTACCTAAGTCTAGATGTCAGACTTTGGGCTTCTGATACTGAAATACTGTCAATTTAAAAATCGTAATCATCATAAAATATTGGTTTTGTTTGTTATGTATTGTCCATTTATTTAAGGCACATGAATGTGCATTCAACAAGGTTATAATGACGGAAACTCAATAATCACATGAATGGTTCATTTCTAATTTACGTCGACATGTCGCCCAGTAGACAATTAATGCTTCATTCATTGACTGAATCGGACCTGTTGGACCATTAATGTCACATTACCGTGATGTATTATAATTTGATTTAAAATAATATATGTATTTCTTTATTTGAGGAAAAATAGCACGAAATTGAGGAGTAATTTTTAGGATAGGTTTCTACTTAACCTGCTTTTTACCCAAACATATAATATAAAAAGAGTAAGTTTCAGATGGATCCTTCTTAATGGCAAGCGACATCGTGGCAGACCCGGACGGAGATGGCGGGATGAGCTGGGCTCCTTCAACACGAACTGGTCCTTAGCAGCTTTGAACAGAGAGAAGTGGAAAGAGAGAGGGAGGTCTTTGCCCTGGAGGCATCACAGGCTAAAACAGAATTTCAGATTATATTAGGTACCAGTTTCTCTGAAACCAACCACCAACATCAACTAGTTAATAGGTACGTCTGTGTGGTGCCGGACTTAAAGAATTGCACCACCCCTTACTTCCCGTGGGTGTCGTAAAAGGCGACTAAGGGTCTTACCGGAGAATGGGCAGCAGCGTTCTCTATTTATTCCACCATCATACCATACTGCGATCGCCAAACCGCCTGCCAAGCGTGGCGATTATGGCAACCCCCCCCCCAAAATTGGGGGAGGCCTATGTCCAGCAGTGGACGTCTATCGGCTGACACGACACGACGAGGTACGGGCTGGTGTCCGCAACTCCACGTCAATGCGCGTCTTTTGCGTACGGAATGAACAACTAGGTACATCAACTTACTAACAACGTACACGCGTCACATCACCAACATCTTTGTAGCGTTACATAAAGAATGTTTTTTTTTTTTATTATTTCGTAATGTATTGATGTATTTTTGTGTAGTGAAAGACAATTATGTCATTCACTACACAAAAATACACGCAAATAACTGCGTTCGTGATTTATTTGCCATAAATGTAAACAAGTATGAATTAATGGATAAATAACTTTAATCCCTTCACAATAAAGTTCAGTTTACGCTTCAACGTCAAACATTTTTATGACTTTTTCAATAGTGCTAGTCACTCTGAAATAAACTTAATTCTCATTGAAATAAAGTTGATATTTGTATAACTCGAAATGGATTGGGGGTGTGCAGCACTGCGCACTTTTACTAGATTAACTTATAACGTACGTACGAGTGAGTAGTTATATATATCATCATCATCTGCCTAGCCTTTTCCCAACTATGTTGGGGTCGGCTTCCAGTCTAACCAGATGCAGCTGAATACCAGTATTTTACATGGAGCGAGTACCTATCTGACCTCCACAATCCAGTTACTGGGTAATACGATACCCCTTGGAAAGACTGGTTGTCTGACTGAGTGAGTATATATATTTAATTTCATTTCAATTCAGCCTTTTCCCAACTAAGTTAGGGTCGGCTTCCTACAGCAGAGTACTAGTATTTTACATGGAACGACAGCCTATGTAACCAGTTGAAATCGTTTAACATTATTTCAATTTGACACAACAGAGTTTCAGTAACATTTTGACATGAAAAGTCGTGTTATCCACGCACACAGTGCGTTATGAGGCTCACTTCCGCCGCCGTCCATCCGTTCTCGACGAATTGCGTTGACCCAGCTTTGCTTCACTTGCCTTTCCCGAAACTATATCGTAAATCGATTCAGGCGTAGGAGCTAGTCTAATGATAATGATATTATCATAATTACTTTACGCACAAGTTAAAATAATCGAACAAAGATGGATATTGTCTCATGTTGCATAGTTGTATGTAATTAAGTAAATCAAGTCATTGGCATAAGCGATGAGCCTGAAGTCAGTTAATCGTAATTCATCAGATCCTTAGGTATCCAAAAACTTTTGCGCGTGAGCAAAATTGACTTATATCGGGACTTATATTGGGAAACCCACTGAAGGGACCGCGGTTGCGACTACTGACACCAAAACTGATGACGCACACTGACACACAGACACTCACAGACTGACTGACGGCGCTTTTATTAATCATCATCATTTCAGCCGAAAGACGTCCACCGCTGGACATAGGCCGCCCCCAAGCACCTCCAC
The DNA here is from genome assembly GCA_916614155.1 of Mesoligia furuncula. Lineage (NCBI taxonomy): Eukaryota > Metazoa > Arthropoda > Insecta > Lepidoptera > Noctuidae > Mesoligia > Mesoligia furuncula. The sequence continues at coordinate 35,560,544 of OU744790.1, forward strand.
CTCGACCGGTTCTGTGCTTCTCGCACCCAACGGGTTCCTGCGGCCTTCACAAGGCGGTCGGTCCACCTTGTGGGAGAACTTCTAACGCTACGTCTTCCGGTACGCGGTCGCTACTCCAGAAACTATAAATTTTTAAAATTCAAATTATTTTTTTTATATTTTGGAATTTCTATCGAGCTTTGAACGATCACCAGAATATCTTTAACGTGTAGCCCAAACTAGATCAAATTATTTAGTTTGTCGTACCCTACAGTCCTAATGTTCTTAATGTCCGCCACTTGAGTTCCAAGTATGAATGAGTGCGATTAGGCGGCTTTATCAGTATATTCTAAAACAACAATGACACAATCTCTGTATTTGATTGCATAACAACATGTCGGGCGTCCCATTTATTAAAACATTCTTAGAAATCATTAGCTGCCTGAGATGTTAAAATTGTATGCGATCGCGTCATACGTCTGAATCAATTGAAGTAAGTACAGAAAGATTCAGCGCCTCTGTATCCGAACACGGTGCCGTGTTACATAAATATTAGACTCGTGATGGACAAGACCTTGACACGAGCTGAACTATTGAGTATTTAAGGGTGTTTTAATTTCACGAGATTTCGTCATCATGGTAACCAGAAATTATTATTTAATTATGTGCACAGTAACTAAACACTCAATGGGAGGACGAGTTTGTGCGTATAGCTGGGGCACGCTGGGTGGACGCAGCAAAAGACAGAGAAAGCCTTCGATCAATAATAGCACTGAGAAAGCTGGCAAACTCTGAAGGAGGCCTACACCTCAGGGGTTCTCAGATAAAGATTTTTTTTTTCTTATTATTATTGCTAAGCATTGTAAAACTAAAAAGAGAAATATACTTAAGGCTTTTTTATATGCGCCGAAATAAGTTTTTTAGTTTGTTGTTAAAGCGCTAAATTGACATGCTCTTTTCCAGTCTACACGCTACTTCCGCGACCCTGATAATCTGATTTGACGCAAAGATACAATAAAGGATCAGGCAAAGAAACTCACTCTCACTTGTATGACCCCCCCACTGGGGCCCACCAAGTGAAGCCTTGAAAAATTCGAGCCACAGCTCTTGCACTAAAATGTGTGTTAGTTATTTATACTATCCGTGCACCGGTGATGTAGTCACGGTGCGTTACTCATAGACTATATAATTATGTGACATCACCCAGTGATAACTCGACCACACTGCATTCCACCATTCTCGGCTAAGCAAACGTACCTTCAATTAAAAGATATCATACGTTGGCCAACCTGTATTACTTTGTAGTGCGTCTGCTCGAACTTAGACAAAAATAGGCAACTCTCATGTACCGCATTTGAATGCACAAGGATATTTTGCTACACCCTATCTTTATACCCAGACCTCGGTGAACAAAATGTTCTTTGAACGATTTCATATTAATGAATCTGTTCAGAACATCATACTGCGCGTCATTGCTTTCAACACAGTCACAAACATTTTAATTCCTCATTTCATTAACGAGAACGTGGAACACGCGCTACGCAAATACTCGATGAAAAGTATTAATAATACATACATTTCAAAATACCAAAGGTATTAAAGATGGTTGCGCATATTTTCAAATGTAACCTTTTGAATATGTTGAAAATAATCGGGGTACCAGAAATTCATAAAATAATATGTGCCCAGCAATACTGAACAAAATAATCGTTCGCTGATTTTAATACGTATGTATTAAAATCAGCGAACGATTATTTTATAAAAATTTTTTTTTGCCACAACGATAAAGGCAAGCCTTCTAAGGCTCTGTCTACAAAACGGACTCTGGTAAATTAATAAATCCTTCCTTTGATAACATGTTTCAACAAATGCAGAAATTCAGTATGATCGGTTGTAATTTGGTATATTTTTTTTTTTGAAACGCCGATTTCATATGCTGCAGAGCATCTCTCTTGAACACTTGCATCAACATCACGAGAGTATTCGTTTTTTTAAAGTCAAGTACGACAAAGTATTCCCCTTTGGAATATAGACTGGGATGTTATCGTTACAAGATGTTTATATCCAGTCTACGCCAAAGGGAAATATTTTTATGAAACGACGTAAAATTAGACGTAAAATTTAATATCGCGACTAGTTTAATTTTTTGATTTAACTAATTATAGGAAATCTCGGTTATGGCACTTCAATAAAACGAGTTAAAGGCTTTTTATAACTTTAAGTATATTATTAGCCAAGTAGAAAGTCACTAGGAAGGATATGCGTCCATCATTTATAAACTCAAAAAACAAGTGAAGAATATCATAGATGGCGGTTCATAGAGAATATTTTTTTTTTAATTAAGTACCTACATATCGATTATTACAGAATCGACTAAAGATTGATTTTTGTAAATAAGTAAATCAAATAAACTAACACGCCCCCTCAAAAATGAATCTACCAATTGTACAAATAAAATAAATTAAAGTAAATACCTAATTGACCGGAACATATTCACTTCCTAGTGCTTGCTGGGAAATACATCTCATGGCCCAACATTCGTTGCTAAGGATTAAGGGAAACCCAGAAAACCTTAATCAGACCATTACTAAATAATAATTAAATTAATCACAACAAAAAAATAATCAGAGTCTTATTCTAAGAGTCTAATTCTATCGGTTAGATTATTTGCAATGCTTATACAGCCATTGTTATCCTCATAGATTATGATAGGTTTATCGATACCTATCTTAACACTAACTGCTAGTGATTTAAGCCATAATGCCTCCCTAACAGCTTCATACAATTGACTGACATTTGTTTCTTTGTACTCCAGGTTATAGAACAGTGCTCGAAGAGCTTAAATAAATACCCAGTTGTACTTTTCCTGTTATTTGAATCACTGCCACCCCAATCTGAATCTACGTAACCACATAGAATATTATTGTAGGCGCATCGTTTATAACTTAATTTTAAATCAACAGTACCTTTCAAGTACCTAAGCACTCTTTTAAGACATTGCCAGAGTTCTTTATTATTTTTGTTCGTATATCTACTCAGTATATTAACGCTTGTACTTAAATCTGGACGAGTGTAAAACGTGACATACATTAAACATCCTATAACGTTTCGACATGGGGCGTTATATTTTTCTTCAGAGTTTAATGCGTCATAATTAAGTTAAATTTCAATGGGTGTATTAACAGGTTTACAATCGTGCATATTAAATTTATTTAATATCGTCTTTATATATGCACTTTGATCTAATGTAATTTCAATTGCATGCCTTGTAATTTTTATACCAAGAAATAATTTTATCTCTTTCAAATCAGTCATTTTAAATTTACTCGTTATATACCTTTTAAAATTATTCATTGTATCAATATCAGCGCATACTATAACTAAATTATCTACATATAGAACGACATAAATATTTTTATGTACATCTCCATTGTCTTGCAAATATATACACCTATTGACTGAAGAACTTTGAAAACCTTTTTCTTTAAGAGATCGTTCGAAAACTTCAAACCAACACCTAGCTGCCTGTTTCAGCCCGTAAAGTGCTTTATTTAATTTACACACATAATTATCTGGACAAGAGATACCCTCAGGGACTTTCGTATAAATATCTTCTTTTAATTCGCCATTTAAAAAGGCAATTTTGACGTCCTTAAGATGAACTAGCAAATCAAAATGATTCGCAAAACTTAGTATAAATCTGAAACTAGCTATTCTTGCTACAGGTGCGAAAGTTTCATTATAGTCCGTGAGGTATTCTTGACTGAAACCCCTTGCAACAAGCCGTGCATTGACTGCCGTGCCGTGCCGTGTGCGTGATCTTTTAGGTTTCCAAATTCATCATTTATTACAGTAAATATCTATTTACAATCGACAATGTTTGTATTTTCAGGTACGAAAACCCAAGTATTATTTAACTTTAGAGAATTTAAATCATCCCTAATTGCGCTTTCCCACTGAGATCTATCGTCTCGAGTTTTGATCTTTTCTAATGAATTAGGTATTTACATAGAATAGACTGAGCACACAAAATGTAATCATCATCATCGTCTTCATTATACAAAATAGGTGGACGATTTTTGAGTCTATTGCTACTTCTAACCTCAGGATTATTATCTGTGTTTTGTTTTGGTGAAGACGGGTTATCAGAAAGTATATCAACTATTTGCTCCGATTCAATTAAATTATCATGGTTCAATTTGCGAATTTTACTAGGACACTCGTGCCCATCAGATTTAGATGTATCTGATTTAAACTGTCAGAGTTATGAGACCTTACAGGCACTGACTTGGATATTACATCATCAGTTTTGCCGTGAGAATTTTTAATATTCCCTTCAGACTTGAGGTCTGGCCTGGATTGAAGAAAACCAGTCTCATCAACAATAACATCTCTGACTACTACGTATTTTTTCGCATTCTGGGTTCCAAACTTTATAGCCATTTGGTTCATAACCCACTAGTATCCCTTTCCATGATTTTTCATCAAACTTGGTCTTACTGGTCTTATTATGAACGTAAACAGTTGAACCAAATACCTTCAAATATTTGAATATTTTTTTTTTATCATGCCACATTTCGAATGGTGTTTTTGAATGTTTCAAAGCTTTAGTTGGGGTCAAATTAATTAAATAAACAGCAGTCAGTACTGCATCGCCCCAAAACACTTTGTCTAATTGAGCACCGCTTATGATGGAACGAGCTTTTTCAGTAATGGTTCTGACCATACATTCAGAAACGCCATTCAACTGTGGTGTTCTCGGAACTTTTAAATGATAAGATATCCCTCTCTCTACACAATAACTTTAATAGTTATTCGCCACCATTATCACAGTTTAAGTTGACTAATGTTAAATTAAATTTAGCTTCACTTTTAGCCACAAAATTTTTAAAAGCAACAAACACGTCATATTTATAGGTTAATATGTACGTAACATAATAATCATCATATCATCAACAAAAAGCACAAAATAGTGTTTGTTGTCATTAGTTGGGTGCACAATAAATAATGGCCGTTTAACATGACTTTTATCTTTAACCTGATTGAATGGAAGTCGACTCTGTTTCCCATCCATTTATACAGGCCTCACACAACTCATCATCTGGCATTATAGTTTCAATTTGGCTGGTGTAATCAACCATTTTATTATTTTTAATTTCAATGAAATTATTTTTACTAATATGACCCAAGCGATGATGCCATAATTTTTACACATTTTTATTACTGCATACTTGAGAAACAGATTGACACTTGTTTACATATAATTAAATTATTATTCAACATACCTTGCATAATGGTTTTATTATCCTTACGTATTTGGGCTCCTTGCTGGTCAAAAATTACTGACAACCCAGCACGTTGCATTTTTGATACAGATAGCAGGTTGTATGGTACCTCAGCACACCTCAGCCTCTAAAACTCCTTGAACGCCCATGTTGCTGGTCACATACATTGTTCCCTTTTTGGTACCTGAAATATATTCACCATTTTTAGCAATATAATTTTTTTTTAATTGCGTTTGCAAGACGGTGTGACTAATGAAAAGATCTTCCCGGTTTATAATATGATCCATAGGAAAGTAACTTTGCTTCCATCATCATCCGCTTGATAGTCTCCCATCATAAAAGCAAATCCAGAAAATTGTTTGATGTGGATGGTCCACTGATCTCAATTGCCTGGACCGTCCTTGTCCTTTCCGTATTTTTCTGCTGCTGCTGTTGAGCTCTTTTGAAATAGAAACAGTCGTTTTTCACATGCCCCTTGCGGCCACAGTGATGACACTACAAGAACTGACACTTCTTCTTCTGCTTGTTATCCTTCCGGTTGTAGCTATTATTCCCTTTATAATTTTGAAAATTATCGAGTTTTATTTTTCGAAATTTCTGTCCATTTTTCCGCTTAACTTGCAAAACTTTGATGCTGGTATCACTGGACTCATTTTTCAACTTGACTTCATGATCCAAAAGCCTTCTTATAACAAATGCTAGCGTTAAATTATCCTCCGATATCGCAGTTATCACGCCATCATAAGTTGCGGGTAGGGTGAGCAACAAATGAGCTAAGTACTGTATCGGTTCCTTCTAACTTCGCTCCGGTGGCTAACTATTCGGTGATCAAATCATCAAAAATCGTAAAATGTTTTACGAGAATTTTTTTTTTTTTTTTTTTCGCCAATTCAGTAGCAATACTTTTCCGTTCATACAAAACATCCAAACTTTTGAAAATTACTCTCGCCGTACTGTCTTCTTTCGCAAAACCGAGGTAGGAATCCGATAAATACTCGACGATAACACTTTTTGCTATCCGGTTATTTTTCTCCCACAACTTGCATCCAATTATCGGATCTTCGTCAATAACTTGTATCACATCCATTTCACTTAACAATTGTATTCTAAACTTCCAGACACTGTATTTTTCCCCATCGAATGGCTTGATATTACGTTTGGTTTTTAAATTGCCCATTTTAAAAAGTTCGTAACGGACTTACTTTTAACCACTTATATTACAGTAAAAACGTAACCTGGGCCCATAACCTATAGGAAATCTCGGTTATGGCACTTCAATAAAACGAGTTAAAGGCTTTTTATAACTTTAAGTATATTATTAGCCAAGTAGAAAGTCACTAGGAAGGATATGCGTCCATCATTTATAAACTCAAAAAACAAGTGAAGAATATCATAGATGGCGGTTCATAGAGAATATTTTTTTTTTAATTAAGTACCTACATATCGATTATTACAGAATCGACTAAAGATTGATTTTTGTAAATAAGTAAATCAAATAAACTAACACTAATTTAATAAAATGTAATATCCTTCTTAAAAAATATGGTGGTCTTTTAAACTGTCCCATTGAAATGCTAAGAGTGCACTACGACACACAACACAAGTTTTTCTTTGGACATAATTACCGGCGCATGCCCTGACAGACATAGTTTAAACAAAAAGTGAAATAGTAAGTCGGAACTATGTCATAAAATGTGCTAAATGAGGGCACTGCACGCAACAGCCCGCGGGCTCAGAGGCCCACACAAATGAAGACAGTAGGTAGGTACGTGCTAAAAATAGTACCAACACCACACTGACACAAAACTTTTGCAAAACGCCTTTTACTGGCCTGTTTACTTTACCGTGGTATTATTTAGTTAGTAATCCATGATTCGTTTGTGCCTTAATTTTTTTTTTAAGGTTATGATAAATTATCACGCTGAATGAGCGAAATTTTCGCGTATTTCAGATCTATAAAATTTACGAGTGAGTAGTTTCTTAGTCATACTTTCAGGTATTCAGTTTAAAAATATTACCTGACTATGGGATGATGTTACCAAAGTCAGAGGGGAAATTCCCGTAATTTTATGAGCGTTCTCAGTCTGACCTGAGTCTCAACCTGTGAAAGATGCCTCTAATTTATCTACATTTTTGACATTGATTGTCCCTGAGATGAGATTGCGACTAGATTTTGAAGCCTTCAGATTTCTTTTATCCGTGGAATAAAATTGACGTCTGACAGTCCAGTTTGGTAAAACTGTCAAAAATTCAAAATTTATTCTTAGGATAACACATATTCTAAGTATAAAAGTTTGGTGGAATTCGCCCACACACGTATAGTCAGGTAGAAAAATGTTAGACCAATAGAATATTCATCTAGTTAGGTGAATATTCTATTGGTCTAGTGATTAATGTCATCATGTATATATTTATAGATACGAATGCCTACGTATCATTTTAAAATTGTATTCCATTGATTGACAACACATCATTCACATTGCAGTCAAGTAGTTAATGAGTCTGTTTTCCCGATGTAATTTCCTCATTTAATATACAGGGTGAGATTTCGACACACACACAGAAAACAAAGATTAAGAGAGAGAGAGAGAGACTTGCACTAGCTAGATTTTGAAGAAAAGCATAATTAATTGCATTTTACATATGTATATTGTAAATAAAGCCGACTTAAAACACATCATCCTGTATAATTGCACTCAGCGATAGTGTTGCCGATAAGAATTAAAACTTGCAAAGTAATGCAAGGTGGCATTTTAAATCAAATGACATGTTTTTCTTTCATGAAAAAAGTTTTTTGGCAATTAAGGCTAGAAAGGTCAGAAAAACACGGCGGTAAGTTCGTTGTCTATCCAAGTACCTACGTTACGTACGTACCTAGTTAGCTCTACGTGTTATAAATAGTCCATTACTATCTCAATGACTACAGTACTAACAAGTTGACACTTAGTCATAACTTCATTTAAGGCCGAGATGCGTTTGCGTTCAACTTATTTATCATACGCCCATCTATCCCGCTCGTGCACACAATGATACATCCATTACCTCATTTTTATGACGTCATTAACTCTAACAACATTTACGACATTAATATTATGGGGGAAAATGGTTTTGTCATCGGATTGCGGTTTTCAAAGATCGTAGGACAAAACGTACCTACTATTATAGGGCCCCTACTTACAAAATAATTATGTACATTGATATTGATTATATTAAGGTAAATGATGTAGGTACAAGTAAAGTTTGCGTTAATAAAAATGAGTAAAAATTGTGTGACATCTTCAAGTTCTCCTCCTTTAAATCAAAGTAAATTAAAATAATCTATTTGGTAGAATCGTGTTGGTACCTACTTAGATAGGTATTGCTCTCAAATGTATTTGTATACGTGAACCTGTGGGGTCATTACGTAATACATTTTATTTTTTTTAACAGTGGCAATGGCTTCCATTTCAGTTTAATAAAAATTCATTGCGTTATTAACGTTGGTGAGCAGACAATTTTTCGAACATAAGAAAGAACCAGCAATTCGAAGACATGTGACATTACCAACCCACACCGGGCCCGCGTGGTAGATTATGGCCCACTCCCTCTCACAGAAAGACGAGACCTGTGTCCCAGCTGTGGGTACGTTTTAGGCTGATATGACGCGCATTGACGTGGATTTGCGGACACCAACCTTACCCCTACCTACTCTCAGATGTACTTCCCCATACTTGCCGTGAGTGTCGTAAAAGGCGACTAAGGGTCGTACCGGAGAATGGGCAGCAGCGTTCTCTAATGCCACCATACTATACTGCGATCGCCAACCCGCCTGCCAAGCGTGGCGATTATGGCAACCCCCCCCCAAGAATGACTTGGAGGAGGCCTATGTCCAGCAGTGGACGTCGTTCGGCTGAAATGATGATGATGAGTTTTATTGGTGTGTCGTCGTTTCAGCCGATAGACGTCCACTGCTGGACATAGGCCTCCCCCAATTTTGGGAAGGTTTGCCATAATCGCCACGCTTGGCAGGCGGGTTGGCGATCGCAGTATGGTATGGTGGTGGAATACATAGGGAACGCTGCTACCCATTCTCCGGTACGATCCTTAGACGCCTTTTACGACACCCACGGGAAGTAAGGGGTGGTGGTATTCTTTAAGTCCGGCACCACACAGACTATATTGGTGTGTAAATATACGTAAATCAGTGCCATAAGTAGGTACTAAAATATAGGTACGCAGGCCTGTTAAGACATTACAGGCTGGTTGTGCCTACAAATTTATGGGCTTTTCTGACGTGAGTACGTGACAGAACAGTCAGTAAGCGGAATAAGTTGATGTACTTCATTCTGTTAATTATATAGGTACTCTAGTACCGAAGCCGCCAGGAAGAGATAGATGATATACTTATGTGACTAATGACAAAACGAGAATAGACAACAATGAATAACTGTCCAAGTTAGAACATTGTGATTCACTGGAGACTATTAAATCATTATTTCATAGAGGGTATCCATGGGAGGGGGAAAGCAGGATAGCGTCATCTACACTCCTGACTAGAAATAGGTAGTAGAAATCAAAATAGTTGGAAATGTTTTTTTTTTCTATTTCTTTATTTTTTGTGCCTTTTTTTTGGGGTTGGAAATCATCAAATTACCCCTCCCGCTGTGGGTGGAGCGGAAGGGAGTATCAGACTCTTACTGACTAAAACCCACCCGTGTTCCTTCCTGAGACCTTTAAGTTCCGGGCCAGCGATAACCCTTTCGGACAATCCCGCTGACTCGGCAGGCTTCGCCCCCTTCTCTGCTGCTGACATCTTCTTTCACGGCCAATCCGAAGATTGGCCGTGAAAGAAGATACGATATCTCTAGCGCCGAAGCGCTAGAGATATCGTAGTGCAAAAGTGTGTGCGCAGTCATACGTGCACTCTCTCTTCCTTCAATCTCATGGTTCCATGGGACGGCACGCGACATGAACTGAGAGAGATCAGGCGCAGGACCAATGGCTTAACGTACTTTCCGAGGTACGGGGATATCACACCGCCAACTTCCAAACTCCGGGCTGTTGCTAAGAAATTCTTAATGGAAAACCCAGTAACACTTTGCCCGACCAGAAAATCGATCCCAGAACCATTAACGTGCTTATTTTCTGCATTTTCACTCTAAAGTAAAAGAAATAACCAAACAACGATGAGGGCGCCACTAGGCGGTCGGCGTAGCCTTAAACAATAGTAATATCTACTCATTGATATACTCCTACTTATAATAACGTCACTGGTAAAGAATGGGAACCAAGCAAAGTGGTCAAACTGCATATCTTCCAGATAGCTCATTTACATTGACACTTCGTTCAATCGAGCATGAGGTGGTTATCAATGATCAATGCTTGATCGAGGACAAATGACGGTGCAACCAGTTTCATCACCCCTATGGCTCAGTGATGATAACCAACTTCAAAGATTGATCGATTAAGCACCCAGCGGATTTTTTTAAGAGCAGAGTTGGCCATTGGAAACGGCCGCGACTTACGAGTTCGTAGGTTAGAACCCAGACAGGCGCTTTACTTTACAACTTTACTTATTTCATCACTATTGCTCTCAAAACGGTGAAGGTAAACATGGTAAAAAAGTGTCCTAGCACCTAAAATTCGAAGACATGTGACATCGATCGCGTGCTGGATTACAACCCACTCCCTCGTAGAGAGGAGACCAGTGTCCCAACAGTGGGAAGATTATAGGTTGATTATGCATTTATTCAGCGTGATTTTATTGGACATGGACAGGGTAGATTGGAAGAGAAAACTTTTTTCGCCTACCCTCGGAGAGGCAACGTGGGACCAACCAGATTAAGAAGGTGAAGAACATTGCTAGAAAACGATTCAATAAAAGTGAAACCGATTTCGCTCCACCCTTACACCGATGCTAATCTACCACCGTCTCCGCTAATACCCAGTTCCTTATACAGTTGCCACAAAGTTCACGAGCGAGTAAAGTCGACGACATAAATCAGGTGTGCGAGCGACATGCGACTGATAATGTCGCGATCGGAATGTCGCGACCGCCGCTTGCGACGGAAGAGATGTCGCGATGCGTCTGGAAGACTGGGCTGCCGTGTAAACAGAGCCACGGTACTAGCACGGCAAGGGTTAAAATTCTAATGACCTTATCCGTGGAGTTGGTTTGATGACATGACAACAATGGGGTTGAATACTGAAAGGCTTATAGATAAAAGTGAATGGGAAGAAGAAATAATCCTGACCGAAATCGGTCGGGATGATATTATAAGTTAAGTAAGTAAATACTACTAGTATTTTCTGATACAGTTTCTAGGTCTAAGTGAACACAAACTGCCCACCCTTGATCCACCTAAATACTCCAAGAACACGACACGCACCAAACATATGGCACTTTATCACTGTTTCTACAGATTGGGCCTCCATGCAGAGGTTATCAAATATTGACTGGAACACTTATCGGGACTTTAATGTACCAATATTGCCAATTTAATATAATACCCTATTACCGGTAAGAGAGACATCCACAATGAATAACTCGGAAAATCTACCGGAACACGCAAACCTCGGTATTCAATTTCGCAGTGAAACTTATTTTTTATGTCAGCATACTTATTCTGATCACGAAAACCAAAATTGATCACTTTTATGTAGAGTTTTTTTTTTAATTATTTTTTAAGTTTTATAGCTAGTTTGTTATGCATTCTCAGAGGACTTGCTTAATTTTTTTTTATTGCTCTGGGGCCTGCTCCGGACCTCTTTTGTTGTCGTTTTAAGAAAAGCAAATGAAATTACAGTAGTTGATTTTCTGACCTCTACAATCATGAAAGAGAACTACCACTAATGTAACTTTTGTTTGAATTAAACTGCATGCGTCTTTTTCTTTCTTTATAATCCATCGATTCATAGGTTTAATAAATTCGTGTGCTCAACAACGTAAATATCGCAATGAACGCGGCTGTCAAAATGAGACGAAACGCGATCATTTGCCATTTTATGTGTGTTACGCAAGTACCTCGCAGGAGTAGGTAACCCTTGAGACTAATGCCCTATTCATGGCAAACTTTGTTGAGCAACAGTTGATCAATATTGTTGATGAGCAACGTAAAAGTTGCTGGAAACAAAGTTTATAGCAATATGTCTTGTCCATACGCCAGTCTCCGTCAAAATGTTGCCCGAGGAACTAGTGTTGTTGAGTTTTCTGTATCGAATGTATTCACACTACTGGACTACTGCCATATTTATAAACTGGTTGCAATCACGTCCACACACGTCAACAATCGTTGATAAACAGATGCTGTCGCTCGTCGAGCGAGAACTTGCCAACATGCCGTGATCAACTCTGCAACACGCAGTGTTGCCAGCAACTCAGCAACATGTTGATTAAACTTTGTTTATTTACAAAGTTAGATATCGGGGCCGTTAGGCCCCGATATCTAACTTATTATGTTATGTTATTTTGTTACTTATTATGTTTTTTTTATGTTTTCGCGTTAGCGAAAACATAAAAAAAATACTGTAACAAAATATTCGTAGTTGGCAGTTGGCACGTCTATATTGATTTACATAGTCTATGAACAGGCAGTCGCGTTTGTCAGTCACCGGAGTCATTCGTGAGGGCAACCGAAAAGACTTTCTGATTTGCGTGAACACAAAGGTTAGAGGAAAAGAATTGAATACCAAAGGAAACTCTTCAAATTAGGTTAATAACATTGTTGGTATAAAGTTTAAACCATTTCCATAACTATTATTACGAGACCGAAGTCGTTTATAAATGACTTGAATTATTCGAGCTCGATAAGTAATGCCCTAACTAAAAATATTTACTGTTCCCTGTATTTATATTTTGAAACACTCACATAATTTACGAATCTACATCTAGCTTTTTTTTTAACCCCTTTTTAAAACGGAGGAGGTTCTCAAGTCGACGCGTACCTATATATACTTTTTTAATAATATGACGTGTAAAAGTGGTTCCGATATCCTATTTGCAGAATAAACCATTTCATTTTTCTTAATTTACTAAGAGGGTCATCTACCTCCATATTTTAAGTCTCATCGTATTCCGCGATATCCCCGAAGTTTATTTATTTCACTGCGCTACAGATAAGCAAGAAATTATTGTAAGCTCAATAGACAGCATGCAATTATAATGAATACCAACTAAATATCGATTGGCGACGTCACGCAAGCCCTTCGAATAGGACAGGGAAAAAATCACGTCGATTTATCGATATTTTTTTGCGGAGTTAGTGACCCAATTATAATTACATTACTGTTTTAATTTTTAGTATTGTTTTGAAAAAATCTATAAAAAGAGTTTGTACAAATAGGTCAAGCTCACAAATTACTTACCGTTCTTACTTAATATTACCTAGGTAATATCAAGTAAGAACGGTAAGTAATTTGTGATATTACCATAACAACCGATCTGCTTTATAGTGCTTTATTTATGCTAGCAGCTTGATCTTATATTATAATTATGGCGGCTTCATAAACGTGCTTTAATTATTTTGTAGAGGATATCCTGGATATTGTCCATCTTCATTAAACTGTACCGGCCATTTGTCGCTACCTGGAAATTTATGGGTAGTTCAAATACAATCCCTGGACTATATTTCTTAGAATAAAATCTAGAACATTGCACAGGCGTTATCAATATTAATTAATATAAATATAATAATTAAAACTTTTGGGTAAGTAATAAGAATAACGGAAAAGATAATATTTCACTATAATTGTAATTTTAACGTAATTTAGTACAATTAGATAACTTAATAGTTCAGTTTTAATGTTTTGTTTAATTAATCAAAGGTCAGGAGGATAGAAACGAAGATATTTTGTCGTTGTTATTTTGACCCCGATACCTACTACATTGAGTTCACATCAAATATTAAAATTAGTTTCTAACGTCGGATGTAAATGTGTGATATAATTTATCAGCTACTACCTAATTACCAAATACAGATTAGGAACTGATTATGATATTGTAGAGAATGGAAATAATTGATCAGTTATACAGTTTGTTTATGGAATGAATGGTATCCGTGACACTAAGGGACTTGTAGTTATCCAGCAGTTGCTTGTGATTGGACTCAAGTTAATAATAGTTATAAAAGAAACGAGCACAGTCGTAAAAACTGATAATGGAGCCAAAATACTTTACTGATTATACTCACGATTACTTTTGTGTAAAATGACCGTTATAGAGAGGTAATTAGAATAAAATTAGATTGCTGTTAGAATGTCGTTCCACAGATGTTAAGATAACGATAACATTTTCATCGATATCGATAGTTTAAATACCCATCACTAAACGGTTAACCCTAAACGATGCACCCAGGGGTCGAATAGTCTTATTATAATGAATATTATGTTTTGGATTTGATGGCCCTACTTAATTTGAATTATGTGGAACGCTAAAATGTTTTGGGTAGGTAAGCAGAAATCGAATCACTTGATGCCACCAAATAGTTATTAATTTTCACTAGTAAACAAAAATTTGGTTTAAGTATTGATTTTGCTTAATTTATGCTGTTTTTAGGGATCCGTACCAAAATGGTTAAAAAAGGACCGTTACGGCTCGACTTCGTCTGTTTGACCGTCTGTCACACTTATTTTGGGAAGTACTATTGCAACCTCTAACTAGCACAATTTTCAAAAAATCACCAAAAAACCCATACAAAACTAAGTTATGCGGCTGCAAACTTTCGAAATGGATAAATATTTTTCGTACCAATAATAGTTTTTAATTGGATGAGTAGCTATAGGAAATGCACTAGTTGTGATAGTCCCGGGACTACAAAAAACAGGGAAATAGTGAGAGTGGCTTTCATCGGACTTAATGGACACAACAGAGATGTCAAGCTGTATCCCAGGCCCTGGCCTAATTAGAATGAAATATGCTTCAGTTTTTAGCATATCTAGCAGAGTGCACTAAAAGAATCATTGATTTATAGTCCTAGGAAAGCGGTGCGGTCGGGCGTAAATACCAAATACATTCTTTTTCAGATTTTTTCAGATTATAAAAATGATGGAAACGCTCTCCTAGAAAACCGTCATAACTAACCAACAGACAAATACCAAAAGAACGGTAGAACTCCTTGAAAACATCTGTTACCAGGTCATGACAAAGGACATAATTAATGAATAAAACAGATCTCGAAGATAAAAATACGAAGTGGCATCATCGCCGAAAACCGAGATATTATGGCACTGTTGTCGTGTTGCCATCAACGGACATGTGCCAATTGCCATAGAAGCGAATTTTGAACTAGAGTGGATTACGGCCCAATCACGACACACGATCGTCAAAATCGAGCAAATCTGTAGGCACCTTCAGATAGGTATCTTAATTCGTCAATTACAGAAGTAAATAAGTTGTTTGTACGCTGTACATAATCACACAATCTGTTACATAATGTCACACAATTTTCAGCCTTACTTCCTTTCATATATGATCTACACGCCCTCACATATACATATATTGTTTTATGGTAAAGAGAATCCAATTTTGTCGTTAGGCACTTCTCGTGAAGCGCTGTGCTCTCGCTGACAACTTGACCTCAATCCACTAGTGTTTGTTGAGACGCCGATTAGCTGTCGCGTTAAGGTCGGGAATTCAGGATGCTGTTTTCATCATATATCACAACACCGATTTGATTCTAAGATGAAAGGTTTTCGACGAATTATGGAACTCAATCGGAGTCGGGCAGAACACCTGAAAAGACGCAGTAATAAAAGGTGGAGTAAGGCTATGACCGAATGGCGTCCACGGACTGGAGAGCAAAGTTTCGGTCGTCGGCGGTAAGATGGACGGACGTCGTTGTTTCTATCGCGGGTAGAACCAGGATAAGACTGGTACAGGAACGTGAGGATTGGCACAAGGAAAGAGAGTCGGTGGAGGTCGGGGTGTGGATGATGATGATGGGTTATTGGCTGATTTTTCAATAGTCAGATAACTACTACTAACCATAACGTCACGCCTTAATTTCCAGAAGGGTTAGGCAGTGGTGTAGGTACCTTTTTTTGTTTTCGGGGGCAACCTCCCCCCCCCCCCCCCCCATGAACCCCTGTAAGTCCCTGGGGAGACTGTAAAAGGCAGAGGTACGAGTACGGGCCCACATTTCGTTTATTTTTAGGTTTCATGTAGTAAAGGGCCAGCCTGATGCCAACAACCGGGCATAATTCCAGACTGGGTGCTGCTGAGGATTGCCTAATAGAAAAAACTAATGATAATTTTCCTAACCCGGGCATCGAACCCTCCCGAGGTTCTTCTAGTCTCGTGCAGGGCAGAAGGGCTATTACTACACCAACGAACCTTTCTTTAATATCCGCAAATATCGACAAAACCTCATCGATTTATTGTGCTAAAAAAACATTAAAGGAAGCCCGCATCGCTTAACCTTGAGCAATCCTGTCTGAACATAACTGGCATGTGTCCTTCCTTGTGTAGCGAGCGACCTCAATCAAAAATCATGATTATTGCGACGGCACAGCCTCAGGCCCTGCTGCTTATCGACCGGATAAGCAGAGACTGAGTCTGTGCCGTCGAAAAAACAAAGGTTTATTTTTGAGTTTGCTTTGCTTACAATGTGGAACGTAAAGGGAATTCGGAAACTACACGTGCTACGTTGTCTTAGGAAGTCGGTCGATATGTGAAGTCTGCCTCGCAGCCTCAAGTTTACCAGTTCGAGTGTCTACTTATTTCATCGAGAACTTTTGTCACAACAAATGGTATGCAAAATTTCACAGGCATGCATTTAAAGCGTAATGTTGGTCGATCAACACCACCGAACAATAGGTACCAACTACTGCTCTATTTTATACATAAACGGCATTTTCAAAGGGAATAGGCCTTTAAATTCCAAGACGTTACCTACTAACGCAATAATAGTAAGTGCGGGGAGCGGCTAGTAAATGATCACTAAAACATTTCATTAGTGAGGCTTTTTCATTTAATTATGGAGCTGCGTAAGCCTTTCTAGGCTGTTTACGCTCAAAAACTTTGAAGCATGCTTTTTCCTGATGTTGTGGCTAGCGGCAAAAGTTATATTGGTATGAAGGTGAAGATAAGCAGGCCTAGTTTAGTTAGATAAGAATAGATATCTACTGAAATTGTATCAATCAATTTATTTAGCGAAGTGAAATAGGATAAGTTGAAGCAGCAACTTGCGCGGCAAACCGGTTGACGGCCGAATTCCGGCCAATTATAATGCAAACAAACACGAATCAGTGTTTGGAGACAATTATAAATAACGAGTGAGTATGCACCGGGCGGGCTTGTATCAATTTGGTTCAATCAAGGCACGGGGCGCCAAGACGCACAGACGACAATAATAGTTGATTTAAGCTTTCTTAATTATTAAGACAGCTTAAATCAACAACCTTGACGTGACAGTAAAATAAATTTTATTATTGTTTATGTTTTGTTCGATTAATTGTATCAGCTGTGACATCATACGGATCATCTACGGTTTTAGAATGTAATTGAGGTTTTGTTAAGACGCTGGTGAGAGCTAAACCGCGAACGCTTTCGGACTGCATAAGAAAAAGATGCGCGATGCGATAACACAACCCAAAACCCAAATTGTTGTTTTTTGTGTTTTTATTTTCTAGCAATTACCTATCTATTTACTCATAAATAAGGTTGAATAATGCAAATAGAAATACAACCAAGTTCTGCATTATTTAATTAATTTTAGATGATAAGTAGTACTTACAGATATTTCAGAGAGAAATTCTAGAGATGTTATATTAGGGTCATTTTTAGGTAATCCTATTATTGAATATATTACTTATCGCATATTATGATATCATACCTATTACTGGGTATTAGTCAAATATTAGTTAACCGATTCAATAACAGCTACTCAATCTAATATTGATACCTACGTAATATTCTCCGTATTAGTTAATATGAAATACAAGATTCTCGTAAATATTATGCACGTTTAATATTCACGTATGCCTAGTACAGAAGTGAAACGGTGACTAAATTTTCCTTCATACTTTGAACAGGCTTAGGACAGCACACTTATTATGTACTAACAAAATAATTAATCGTTATTAGTTACTTTAACAAAGTTATCGATCACTGCGTGCACGTGCTGTATCCGAATACATTATCAGACAATATGGAGTCACTCCACTGTGATTGGTCACTACTAATATTATAAACTAATATCGTATTAGCTAATACTAGAAAATGCGACAGAAACAAGAGACCAAATGTAAAAAAATTGTTTTCATTGCTTGCTTCCTTGGTAACCAACTTATGCAGCTTACATACGAAGCCCGATGTGTCTAACTAAGTCTTTACAATACACACATTATGCACGCACAACGACAGGCAAGCAGCCACGTTCTATTCATACAATATCACCCGCAGTCATCTCGCTCACTCGTCAGGCGCCGAGACGTCGGCGAGTGAGTGAGACGATCGCGGTCGGCAAATAGTAAGTATTAGTAATAGCATAGCGAGCGCGGCGAGTCGCCTCGCTATTACGCGTCCCTATTATTTGACTAATATCTGGTAACCTATTATTCTATATTCGCATATCCTAATATGAATATACATGGCTTGTATTATGATCCTGTACCTATTATGAATATATTAGTCACACCTCTAAAATTCAAGCTTAGTTTACCGTATCGTTACCATCGAGTTTTTTTCCTAGTCTCCTGGAAACGACCTAGCTCTTAGAAATAGGTATGTTCAAATGAACAATATTTCTTCCGCTGCCACAAAATAGATTTGGCAAAATATAAAAGCAATCCTATTTTTGGAATTTGGCCGCGTCTTAAGGTGGCACTAAAGTGAATTTCAAATAAACTTGCGATAAATGTCATTCAACCACCCTGTACCAAAAAGTCCAAATAACTTACGATAGATATCGTTCGTCATACAAAACTGTCGCTAACATTGCATCGGTTGAGTTTCATAATACCAAACACGGAGTAAGCCAATGTTTTGATCGTGTTACCGACCTGCCCACACATTTTTTTCGTATGGTTTGGAAATATTGGGATACATTAGTAGAAGGAGGTGAACAAACTTTATCGCAAGTTTATTTGAAATGAACTTTAGTTGATATTTCTTCCACACAATTTTGGTGAGGGCTCCTCCACTGTTTGACATTGTGCATCCAAAGTTAAATATGATATCGTTTTGTCTTATTATTAATTTTGTCTGAACGGAAACAGAATACCTATTAAAATACATAATCAGCCTATAATGTTCCCACCACTGGAACACAGGCCTCCTCTCTTAGAGAGGGATAGTAAAATAACAAGCCATTAAAAAGATATAAGCCAATAAAGATTCGTTTTTCTTGCTTTTTTTAATGTAACTTTGTAAATAGTAGTAAAAGAACTGTAAAATCTTTAAAACAAAGTCGGTACCGACAAAGCTCAGTTATCGAAGAGTCCAATAAACTTTATTTGTAATTGAATTTATGCGGTGGTTTTTTCATACAACTCGATTTTCCGTAGGACTTTACGAATTTTTTTACGCGCCTTTCAGTTCGGAACGGTGTTTCTGTGCGTGAGAACTAGACGTTGTGCGTGTAGACTAGCGTTTAACTGCTTTTCACTGATACTATACCTGTCGGACACGAAGTCAGGTGACACAGCGTACTTTTTGGCCATGCCCACCAGTGAGTTCGAGCTCGCGACTAGTTCCACCTTAAGTCGGCAACAATGTTCTACTGGCCTGTGGTATATGAGACCATTTCTTAGCTAATTCGGTTGCTTTTATTATAGTGCACCCTATTGCTGTTGTGTGAGCCCAGTCTTTCAAACCATGACCTACCATCATTTCTACAGAGGCATTATCATTTCTTTATTATGTAAGTACTACTTAGTTGACAATAATCATATTTCAACTTCTAGAACTTTAGTGTTCAACTTTGGCCTCCTAATAAACGGCTTCAATAAATATCATGAGATAATGTCCAATACGTTGTCAATAGTAAAAATGATTTATGTATTGTGGGGCCCTATCATTAAAAATTAGTTACATTTTTTTTTATTAATTTATTATTATTTATTGTATTGTATTGTTTTGTCAGCACTTACCTATTTGTTTTGGTAAGTAGGTGTTTGATTCTAAAAGGTCTGTAAAACATATCTACAAAGTTAGTACCTACTTTAGATACTTATATAATTTCTGTTTTTTTTTTTTAAACCAATGATACAACTTCTCTCTCATCTTTGAATATAAACTATCAACTACTTTCAGTATTTCACGTGTTATATACTACGGGGTTTATTTATAAACGTTGGGTAAAGTTAAGAGACGTTTAAACGTTATACAGTTGGTAAACAGTTGGTTAAACAGGTGGTAATCATTACTTAAATTTCAGCAACGTTAATGAATAATAATAATAAATCTTTATTTCAGACCACTTAGATCCATTACATTACATTATAGACATATCGTCCTGATTACACAAAAAATAAATAATAATAAAATGTCAAACAAAAAAAAAATGTCAAAAAGTTAAAAAAAAAAAAAACCCTTTAACTCCCGAGGGATGGAGGATGTATACATCCTTCAGACGACGCATAACTGTAACACGGGATTATATAAGGTGTAAAAAAATTAACCTTACAAACTTTAAGAGGTGCTTTAGACCATTGGACTGAACAACTTTCACTATGGGACCAACTCTGAAATCACGAAAGAAAATCCGCTGTTTCATACATTTTGATCAAGTAGGTAATGAACTTTTGTATTAAACAGTGGATTTTTTTTCGTGATTTCAGAGTTGGTCTCATAGTGAAAGTTGTTCAGTCCAATGGTCTAAAGCACCTCTTAAAGTTTGTAAGGTTAATGTTTTTACACCTTATATACGTCAATTTTTCCGTTTGGCTGGAGGCTAACAAATTACTTAAAGATCCACACGAATACGAATATAAGAAATCGGATAAAATTCGATCCGAGTAAACACGTAACGCAAATACGATAACTAATTTCAAATGAGCACTCTTGTGTGTAAGATGAGGGTTACATACTTTCGGATGTCACTTGGACGTTTGACTTTAACAGTACCTTTATTTCGTAACAGTATTTGTAGTTTGGTCCGTAATAAATCTCATTTACTGCCTCAACTCGAGGCGAGCGGCGGTGCGAGCTGTTGTAGCCCTGTGGTAAAGGCCCAACTTACAAGTTCGTGGGTTCGAACCCATACAGGCGCTTGACTTTGTGCAAATAATTTTGTCACCACTACCTACACTCAAAATGATGAAAGAAATCATCGTGAGGAAACCGGTGTCGCTACACCACCGTCTAATTATATTTATAAGACTAAGGAAATCCCAGGGGCCCCGCGGTTTCACCCGCATAAGTGTCGATCCCGTGGGAATATCGGGATAAAAAGTAGCCTATATGTTAATCCAGGGTGTTAGCTACCTCCATACAAATGTTTTTTTTTTTAATTAGTCCCGCCGTTTGAGCGTGAAGGAGTTACAAACTTATAAACACACTCACACTCACAAACTTTTGTCTTTATAATATTAGTGTGATAGTGTGGTTTATTTGATATCCGGAAATGCAGTTGACTTAGAACAAAAAAAAAAGTCACTGGATGCTCTTGAACGCGGTATTTATATATGAACGAGCTACTGAATGTGACCTGTTCAGTACTTAGTGATATTGAATTATTCCGTTCTGATCCCCTGAACCCCGCCTCGATCCCCTCCTACATCGTCTTCTGTTTTAATCTCTGTCTTATCCACTAAAAACTTTCTCATACCGGTTTGAATCGCTTTAAATCTTTAGTGTCTCACCCCAAAGGTGAATAGCACTTAGTCATTCGCCGCTAAACAATATAATCGTGTCTACAGCACCATAAAAAAATAGTCATCTTCGAATAGGTTATTTACTATACAATACAATTAAAAACAGCATCACGTCGAAACATAATTCCTAGACATAGACCTGCAGCTTCTACAAACAAAGGCACCAGACAAATGCAAAACGCTGACTCAAAGCTACAATTATCAGTGCTTAGAACCGACAGGGGAATGTTAAACTCATCATAATAAAAGAGTAGATGGCTTAATAACGGATGTTATGGTAATAAGGACACCGATACGTGGCACAGTCAACACGTGATGACTAACGTTGAGATTAGAACACTTGGGAGATGACAATTGTCACTGTAGTTCAGTGAGTTAGAAACAAGAACTGTCAATGATGATTCTAATGCTTAACTACTTACAAGAAAGAAGCCATGATAGTTTATTCGATAATAGCCTAGGATGAAGTACTTTGGCAGTACTTAAATATTAGAATATGAAATAGAAACAATGAATGTCTATATTATAGGCAATCAAGACATGTAAAAAGAAAAGCCCTGACTCGTCAACGCAAACCATGGGACCCAGAAAGCTGTTTTTTTGCACCAAGGTTCCTTTTATGATGTTGACAAGAAATAAGGCTGGAGTTTTCGAAATTCCCACGCGGTTGAGAATATGGACGACGTCGCTGGCAAAGTGCTAGTTATTATTAGAGTTCAGTTATTTCTATACTAGGAGAGAATCCATTGCCTTTGCAATAACAGCAACAGTAATAATATAAATATAATCACGAATATTTTAAAACACTCAATTCAAACCTACGTAGAGATATTCTCGAAAGCAAACATGAGTCGAAAGCGATCGAATATCCTCCGACAGAAGCTTTCTATAAATAACTTTTAACTTGAACAATCAACTCTTTATGCCATGGGAATGCGGCTATTCATTTCATAGGACATTAGGATCTGCAACGAATAAATCAGACGCGTATAATGTGATGTTCAATATCGTTAATAGGCCTCGTAATTGAGTATAGAGACTGCACGGTACAGCTATAACTCAATGTTCATAATAATTATGTTGTTCCTGCCGTGAAAATACATTGAGGTAATAATGTACTACGTACTGAAAATATAAGTTTTGTGCACCGTGTATAGGCACGATCGTTAGTGTTGTATGGATCACTATTGAGTTAGTGTTGTATGGATCACTATTGAAGATAATTGACACACACGTTTTTTCTACGGCTGCGGTTTTGTAAAGAAACCGTGTCGTGTAAAAGGGCCTGCATAAAGGCTCCTTCAAACAGGCGCGACACGCGATAAAATCGCGCGCGACACAAAGGCACCGCAAGTCGCACAAGGAGCGGTGCCTATGTGTCGCGCGCGATTATGACGCGTGTCGCGCCTATTTCTAGGAGCCTTAACGAGTTCTTAAAAATTAACTACCAATGGAAGTGGTTTACCTATTCGCTCATCAATTTATCGCGTCGTCAAAAATATTATCATGACCTATTAGGAAATAGTACTTACTTAAGTCAAGTAGCACATTGACCTTAATACTGTAAGGATAAAGTAATGTAATTGCTAGATTAGTTCAAGAGCCTGTAGTATAGTATCCGAAGAATTTCGATACGGGGCGGCGGCAGTAGGTACTTGAGTCTTCTCCACTCATACAGTCGCCCACGTATGAACCACTTCAGATTCCATACATTGTATTACAGTCGGCCTATATGATTTGAGTTAATAGCAGTGGTGCCCAAGTGTGGTAACGACCACGAGTTAGGTACGAGCTGTAAGGTCGTAGATTCGAACCCAGTTACCTTTTTTTTTTGGGTTGACAATTATCAAGTAACTTCTCCCGTTCTGGGCGGAGCGGGAGGGCCAGACTTTTAATGACTAAAACCCAACCGTGTTCCTTCAGTTGTCTGTGCCAGGTGCCACAGTAACTCTTTCGAACAACCCGCGACCCTGGCAGGCATCGGCCCTAGCGGACCCCGTCAGTTAGTGCCGACACCTCTTTGAGGAGCGCGTGGAACACAACGCGCCGTCGACCCGGGCCTGATCCTTACCGGACGGCGAGCTGCCCGTTGCTCGCCGTCCGCAAGCCCGCGCCTACGGTGGCCGGGAATCGGCTATCGATTCCCGACCCGAACCACTCACACACTCACTCTTCACTCACTCTACTCTACTCTCTTCTTCTCTTCACTCTTCGCTTTACTTTGTGTAAATTATTCCATCACCACTGCTCTCAAAACAGTGAAAACATCGTAAGTAACTGGCATGTTCTACAATCAAAAACTCGAAGGCATATTATGACATCTACCAACCCGCACTCTCGCGGTGGATTACGGCCCACTCCGTCTCACCGAATGGAGGCCTGTGTTCCACCAGTGGAAAAATGTATAGTATGATTATGCTATATGATTTTGATGATACATAATGTTCGCCTTATGTATCATCAAAATCAGTTGATTAACAGTTGAAAACAAGGCTGAGCAAAAAAGTATCCATGTCTCCTGCCCCTACCAAACAATTTTTATAGAGACGATACCCAGATGATTATTTCATAGATATAATAATAATTAAGGTGCATTACATAAGAGCGTTTACGACGTACGACATTTCATACAAACTTTCAAGCCCTTGTTTTTCGAAATGAATGAATCGATTTTAATGAAACTTCATACGCATAAGCAGGATACAAAGGGCTAAAAAGCTACTTAAGAACATTTTCGAAATATCTTATTTAAAAAAAGATAACTGGAAAAATGTTTCTATGGAAAAATTAAAATCGGTCTAATTTGGCTGTAACACTATTTTTCGAAAATGTTCTTAAGTAACTTTTTAGACCTTTGTATCCTGCATAAGCGTATGAAGTTTCTTATTTTAACGAAACTTCGGTTCATTAATTTCGAAAAACAAGGGCAGGAAAGTGTGTATGAAATGCCGTACGTCGTAAACGCTCTTAAAGTACCTACAGTTATCTGTATTTTTAAGAAAATAAATATATTTATTATTATTACTTACTAACACAGGAGATTGAACAGTAATTCAGTGCTTATAAGGGCGATTGTTTCATCTCATTATTTCATAGATCATATTCTTAATTAGGCGAATCACTAAAATTTTGGTTATCAATCCGAAATACTGCCCAGGCGCCACTTAAGTACGGAGCCGCTTTTAGTCTCAAGCACTTCATAACGATATATTTATGTCATGGCTCATAAATAATAATTTTTATTTATATACAAATTAATAAGGACAAACCTTTCGTCTTACGGGTCGGATTTGAAAAATTATTTTTGGTTTTTTTTTTTTTTTTTTATTATTTACCATTTAAAAATCAATTACATTTATTTCAACAGAATAGCATTTATAAACCACTAAGGTTTGTACTTAATGCTACATGTAATGCTACATCGTAGTAAAAACAAAATATGATTTGATAGCCCAGTTCTTGAGGAAGGGTATAAGACTGTACAGGGTGGAATTGGGGTGGAATTTAAACCTGCGACAAATCGAAATGGGACATTGTACCTACTACAGTCACGAGCACTAATATGTCAACAATTGGCAACTTTCAAAGTCGATTTTTCTGTGAAATAACGAATGCAACGTTGAAATACGACACTTTACACAAACCTATGCGTTCGAAAATACTTTGTTCGTACCTAATAACATAAAATTTCATTCAAAACTAAAGGAGAAAATCGTCTTTGAATAAAGCCAAGTGTATACATACTTATGCTCGTGACTGTACCTACTCATCATTATGACCAACGTTTTACTACGGGACCAAGCCTGAAATCGCGAAAACAAAATCGGCTGTTCCCTAAATTTATGTTCGCATAACTCGTCAAAATGTAGGGAACAGATGATTTTTTTTCGCGATTGCAGCTTCGGTCCCTTAGTTAAGTACTTAGAAGTTGTTCATAATGATGAGTACAATCTACGATTTCGGTTTGTCGGATGTTTTCAATTACAACCTGTATAACATCATTTTTTCTCGGCTCATATAGGTCCTAGACCTTTAGGAGCCAAAGTTTTTCACTTAGCGTTATTACTAACTTTTTATTTATTCTCAGTCTACAAAACGTTTTCTTGAGCGACATCACACTAAGCCCCCGCGGACCCCCGCCACGTTGTAAGTGTCAATTACAAAGTGAATGAAATACATCAGTGATCTAAAAACAACCGCCAACAGATACTAGATTATTAACAGTAGTTTATATAAATAGGCCATCTTTGTGTCTCGAGTGCACTCAAACGATTTACAGCACTATAATCGACGTTGCCTGTCGGCTTGCATAATTGCAAACACATGGGTTCAAGAACCCTCTGTTAGTAAGGTACATTGATGTTACTCATTCATAGGTACTTGCAAGTTCGTAGTATGATAGTATAGTCAGGGAAATAAATTGTTAAGCAAACTGACTATTAACGTAGATTGTCCGCATGCTCAAATGTCATTTTTGGCAGTTGTTTGAATGGCACATCAAACTGCTCTATTTGGTTACCAATTAATTTCTCTGGCTGTACTTAGCTCTAAAAATGCTTTGAACGGTTTTTACGGTCTATTGAGATTGAGTGCAGTTATGCAGATTATGCAGTACCTAAGGGTTTTCGTAGTGCATGTTTTTAGGGTTCCGTACCCAAAGGGTAAAAACGGGACCCTATTATTAAGACTTCGCCGTCTGTCCGTCTGTCTGTCACCAGGCTGTATCTCAAGAACCGCGACAGCTAGACACTTGAAATTTTCACAAATTATGTATTTATGTTGCCGCTACAACAACAAATAATAAAAACAAAATAAATATTTAAGGGGGCTCCCATACAACAAACGCGATTTTTTTGCCCTTTTTTGCTCGATATCAAAAATGGCAACAGGTAGGCACTTGAAATATTCACAAAATACTCAGTTGTATTTATACTTTAATAATAAATAATAAAATTAAAATAAAATAAATATTTAAGGGGAGCTCCCATACAACAAACGTGTTTTTTCGGCATTTTTGCCTTGTGGTACGGAACCCTTCGTGTGCGAGTCCGACTCGCATTTGGCCAGTTTTTTACTATACGTATTACGTATGAAGAAAAATTTAATATAACAACGTTTATCGTTGATAATTAAAAACAACATTACATTATTTAGACAAAGAAGAAGCTCCTCATTGACACAGTTTATTTTAACAATACACTTTCCACAAAATCGGTGTCAAGCGTAACAATTAATATTGCAGTTCATCCATTTACAATAATGACAAGGAAGCCAAACAGTTGTATAGTATACGCCACTTTCTTGCCTAATGACTGAGTTATAATTAGTTTTTCAATTCCTTAACCCTTAAAGAAGTGTTGTTGAAGTAATTCCTGTAAACCTTGATTATTAAAAAATAAATGTAGGTAATAAGTTGGTGCCCAAGTAACACAGTCTTGGAGGTTTAAAACAAATCTGTCTATTGACAGTCTATTCATGGTTAATCTTTAGATAGGGGCTTTCTAAAGATGGTTTCAATAAAGAAAATGTACTCTTATAGAGTTTTTTTTCTCAAGTTCGATTATTTTTAGAGAATTTGTTCTATAGCCCACTTATTTTAAGTACGTTTATAAGTATATTGAATGTTTTAAGATAAAATGCTCTACAAATAGTTAATAAAGCCTGAAGGTACCTAACTTGAAGTAATTTTATAGATAAGATGATATATTTTAAGACAAAACATTCTATTTTAGCTATTGGTACTCTTATCTTTGTTTATAAAGAGACTTAAATCTAGATAAAATAGTACTTTAATAGATATTTTTCAGTTTGTCTAAAAAAAGATAGTGAAAAGGTGTTTTTAGTGTTTTTTTTCCTAAAAATGGCTTAATCAAGTGCATTTGTATTAAATATTTGAATTGGATGATTTTATGCAATGGAGATAGTGAAAAAAATTAAAAGGTCTGGTGGCTTTCGTCGAAAAATCGGCAAATATTTAAAAAAGAAGAACATTGAAGAAGAGTTACAAAATAATTCAGATTCAGAATCTTCTGAAACTTTCTGATAGCTTCCTCCAAAACGTGGGAAATTTTTCTACGACAGAAGATACAACAGAATTTGCAGTGTCCGGGGTACCTACACCATCACAAAATTATGTTAGTGAACAATCCGATTCGGATGAAAACCTACCAGACTTATGTTAACACTGCGTCTTTGGCACCGCCGCCGGCGTACACATACCTACCTACTATTTTTCACATTGCCTATAAATAAAACAGAAATATATATTACTTAAGGCCTACGCAGATCGGGACAGCAGGGCAAAGAATTTAAATTTTTACTAATGGACATTCCAACGTATTGATATAGAAATACGACATAAATTGCTATGCTTTAAAATGATGCCGTGGCATCGAAAGACGCGCCATGGGCTCTCGCGGCGGGATGCCGTGGCGTCCTGCGGTAGGCAACGGCATGCCCAGGATTCCGGCGCTCGTTGTGACATACCGCGGGGTGAGGTGGCGGGGTAAAAAAGCGGGAAGCCTCTGGAAGGCCGCGGTATCTAAGCGGCTAGTGTGCGTTAACTGACGGCAAAATCCCTTGCCATGCCGTTCCGGTCTGCGTAGGCCTTAACCCTCTTAAATTGATTTATTAAATTGTTCTGTACTGCATAAAATGGTCTTCCGTTCACAACACATCAAATTACCTGTTCACTGATAAACGTCTAGAAATACTGTGAGAAGATAAAAAGGAATACAGAGATGACAGTTACTAGGTAATCTTAAACCACTCATAAATCTGTTTATTCTTTCACTAGATAGTTCAGTATGTAGCAAGTAAAATTATTCTTGTCATAGAGCTAGAGCGATACTACAGAAAATTCTCTAGAGTTTTTGTTCTATTAAATTCGTTTCTCTAGTAAATTTTATCTTGACGCCATTTTTATTGCCTATTTTTGGTTCAAATGATTTTCATTACATATTTTAATGCTTATTTTTATGTTTTTATCATTAAATTATGTCAAATTAAACATTTAATATGTTTTAAATTACTATATTTTAAATAAAATGAGTATTTTAAACATTAAAATGCAATTTAAAAATTTGCTTATAATAAACAATATTCATATTTGGTAAAAAAATATATTAAATCTTACATTTACAGCGAGCGCTCTTATTTTAAGAGAGTTTTACATAATATTCGACGATAGAATTTCAATCGCATATAGATATGCTTGTTTACTCATTAATAACTAGCTAAAACACAAGTAATGTAAGAATTAAGAAATTTGTTACGCCATGATGCAATACAATAATAAGTTTAAAAAACTCTTGTAAGTTCTGCGCCATTACGTGTTGTTGTCTACTACAAATCAAATGTAACTTAAAGTTGTTAGTCTTTAGTTAATTTTGGTTTAAAAACTTAACGAGTAAAGACTTCTTTAAAGGTCTCAACTTTATCTATAAACTATCTACTAGTAAAATTTGTGGTCTATAAACAGTTTAGTGAGACACTAGAAAAATCTCTACAGACAATTTGAAAATTTACAACTCTTATCTCTATCTATTCACGTTTTCTTAACTCATTCTTATGAGAAGGGATAAGGTTGTGCCCACTTTTACTAAACTGTGTCTATAAGCGTTCTTGAATATTACTTGGAGATATTTTACTCTTAAGGTAAACAATAAAATTAAATTCTATTAGATATCTAATAGTCCGTTTTTAGACGCGATTTTGTTACTTGGGTGGTGTTATAAACTTTAAGGCTATTTATAGGTAATTATATCTAAAACGGCATTTCATACAAACTTTCAAGCCCTTATTTTTCGAAATGAATAAACCGATTTTAATAAAACTTCATATGCATAAGCAGGATACAAAGGTCTAAAAAGTTAGTAAAGAACATTTTCGAAAAATAGTGTTACAGCCAAATTAGACCAGTTTTAAATTTTCGATAGAAACAGAGATTTCCAATTATCTTTTTTTTAATAAGACACTTCGAAAATGTTCTCTACTAACTTTTTAGACCTTTGTATCCTGCTTATGCGTATGAAGTTTCATTAAAATCGGTTCATTAATTTCGAAAAATAAGGGCTTGAAAGTTTGTATGAAATGCCTTACGGCGTAAACGCTCTTAAACTACTGAACTCATATAGAGCATTATGCTGTTGTTAAAATATAAGCCGAGCCAGATAGGTAAGTATACTTCTGGATGGCCCACTTACCTTCTCTCTCCCATGTCCCGCATTCGTCTCCACCGTTATCGTAGGTACCCTAAAATTAGTCGTTTTGAACAATTCCAGTAGGTTGTCTATTAACTGTTTATTCTTTCTTCAAGTCAGGTCAGGTAAAGGCACCTATACATAAATGCAATCGAAACAATCTCGTTCCCTGATGTAGTTGTAAAACCTGTCACATGGTCATGTACTTACGGCTAGGGCAGTCAGCCTCGTCGGCACCATCGTCGCAGTCAATGTAGCCATCACAACGACGAGTTGTTTCAACGCAGCGAGTCTCGTCGCAGCGCATATGTGTCGGAGGACATTCTGCGGACAAATATACTGGTTTTAACACGAAAAATGGTTAAGCTACGCTTGCCGGTCGGTCAGTGGATGGGTGACCAGCCATTACTCTTCCTCCTGCTACCTCCTCTCCCCTCGCCCCTCCGTGCCTCGGAGAGAACGTTATGTTGTTAGTCCCGAACGTCAGAAGTGTGAAAAAATTTTTACAAAGAGGTACCGTGTTATACCTAGTAACTGGGTGGTAGAGGTCAAATAGGCAGTCGCTCCATCTAAACAACTGGTATTCAGCTGTATCTGACTAAACTAAGGAGCCGGCTAGATCGATGAGACAGATGATAAGTGATAAGTCCCATGTAACAGGGCGTGGTTTATTTGCCATTAGCTGGGGAAAAACCAGAATCCCGGGCAACAGGGAGCGTTTACGCCGAACGGCATTTCATACAAACTTTCAAGCTCTTATTTTTCGAAATGAATGAACCGATTTTATTGCAACTTCATACGCATAAGCAGGATACAAAGGTCTAAAAAGTTAGTAGAAAACATTTTCAAAATGTCTTATTTAAAAAAAGATAACTGGAAATCTCTGTTTCTATGGAAAATTTAAAATCGGTCTAATTTGGCTGTAACACTATTTTTTGAAAATGTTTTCTACTAACTTTTTAGACCTTTGTATCCTGCTTATGCATATGAAGTTTCATTAAAATCGGTTCATTCATTTCGAAAAATAAAGGGCTTGAAAGTTTGTATGAAATGCCGTTCGGCGTAAACGCTCTTAACGCTGTCCAAATTGGGGATCGAACCCAGGAATGCCCAGGATTCACTTTACCATTGTGGCAGTCATAATCTTTGTGCT
The DNA here is from genome assembly GCA_916614155.1 of Mesoligia furuncula. Lineage (NCBI taxonomy): Eukaryota > Metazoa > Arthropoda > Insecta > Lepidoptera > Noctuidae > Mesoligia > Mesoligia furuncula. Next base: position 35,591,953 of record OU744790.1, read on the forward strand.
GACCGTTTATTCTCACCGGCCTCTTAAGATGAAATGCGAGTGGTCTTTTCTCCATAGAAACGCTCTCGCCTGTTTTCTTTCTGGTTAATGACCATAAAGCAATGATTTTTTACAGAACAATAAATATTAAATACTTGTATGTCTGTATGTTTTCCTTTTTGATGATACATTATTTTTATAAGCATTAGAACCCTCTAAAAATGCCGATTTAAACCAATGTCAACAGAGGCCTAGTGTACAAATTGACAACTATTAATGAAAAAAGAAAAACATAGGGACACAGTATAATATATTCTTCTTATTCAGTTTAAGAAATATTTTTTAAATTCGTCCAATATTGGAGGAGGAAATAGGCGAGAGCAAAAGCTCGAATTACGACTTTTTACTTAGGCTTTTTCAAAAGTTTCTCCGACCACATTTCCTCATAACTGTACTTGTCAGCCTTGTTGGGATCATACAGAGAGACATTACTAAATAACATTTGAACGGCAATAGTATAGCATCTAGTGCCAATCAATAGTCATCATAATCATCATCAACATTTCAGCCCAGAATCATCCACAGCTGGATATAGGCCTCCCCTTTCTTCTGCCATGCTTCCCTGTTCTGTGCGTCTCAAATCCTGGTGTTTCCCGCAACTTTGACGATGCCGTCAAAGTTAATCAATAGTATCGACAAATTAATTTATCAATGTCTTTACCATTATAAATTCGGCTAGTAGTAGCATCGATGTCAGTCTCAGTCACAGTATCCGGTCCCGCAGGTGTATCTTTACAAAATGACAAAAGAAAATAAAATAAAAACAGAAATTAAGACACAAAAAAAAAGAAACAACACAAAAATAAAGCAAGATGTTTCATAATTTACCATTAAACAAAGTCTGAGTTTTGGTTAATTTTGAACCACGTACACCAGAAACGCAATGAGAATTGAGAATATCATTAACATCATTTCAGCCGAAAGACGTCCACAGCTGGACATAGGCGGAGGCCTAGACAGAGCCGAGCCAGAGAGAGTTCTGTGTAGGTCATCGGTCCACCTTGTGGTGGAGGCCCTCCATCGCTATGTCTTCCAGTACGCGGTCGCCTCTCAAGTACCTTTCGGTCCCACCTTTTGATCTGTTCTGCGAGCAATGTATCTTGCCCGCTGCCACTTAAGTAAGGAAATTCATCGGGCTATGTCGGTTACCATGGTTTTCCTACGGATCTCTTCATTTCTGATTCGATCACGTAGGGAAACTCCAAGCATAGTCCTGTCCATTGCCCTTGAGTTGACTTTCAGCCTTCTGATGAGACCTATTGTGAGCGACCACGTTTCAGTGCCATAGGTCATCACTGGCAACACGCACTGGTCAGACTTTCGTCGTGAGACACTGCGGCATCTGGGAGGACAAGATATTGCGTAACTTCCCGAACGCTGCCCAGCCGAGTCGCATTCGACGATTGACCTCTTAGTCGAAGTTAGACTTATCTAACTGGACAGTTGGTCCTAGGTAAACATAAACGTCCACAACTTCGAGTTTAGCGTCTCCGATCTTCATGAGAGTAGGTGTTACATGGAAACACATGACATGACCTTTGTCTTGTCCATGTTCATTTTAAGACCCACTCTTTTGGAAGCTCTAAAGTCCATAGCTCCATAGGCTCAGCCATGACTACTATATCGTCGGCAAACCGAAGGTGAGTAATGTACTCACCATTGCTCTTCATGCCTAACCCTTTCCAGTCCAGAACCTTGAAAATATCCTCCAGTGCAGCGATGAACAGTGTCGGAGAGATAACGTCTCCCTATCTCACACCTCGCTGCAGAAGGATAGGTTTCGAGGTGCGATCTTAGAGTCGGACTAACATAGTGGCGTTTTATTAGTCGATCGAATCGAATCGAGCGATCGAGTCGATAGCTTCGTCGTAGTCCACAAACGCTAAAGAGAGAGGCGGGTTATACTCTTCCGTCTTCTGTATAACCTGCCGCAGCGTATGTATGTGGTCTACGGTGATAAAGACTTTACGGAATTTGGTTTGTACGTGAGGCTGTTAGTCGTCAAACCTGCGCGCGAAACGGATTGAGAATATACAAACAAGAAAAAGCAAAAAAAAAAGTTCGTACCAGTACGGTAATGATCATATCCGCCTAAATCACCTCTTGTCCAATATCCGGATTGTTGGTCGTAACCAGATGAAGGAGTTTCAGTAGTACTAGCGACTGTGTTACGGTCATCTGGATTCTCAGGTCGGGAGTCAGCATTTCCGTTCTGCTCATAAGGATTCCTGTTGTCAGAACCCGCGCTTGGGGCATAAGGATCCCGATTATCAGGGCCCGCATTTGCACCATAAGGATCCCGATTGTCTGTGCCAGCGTTTGTACCATAAGGATCCCGATTGTCAGGGCCCGCATTTGCACCATAAGGATCCCGATTGTTTGTGCCAGCGTTTGTACCATAAGGATCCCGATTCTCAGGGCCCGCATTTGCACCATAAGGATCCCGATTGTCTGTGCCAGCGTTTGTACCATAAGGATCCCGATTGCCAGTGTTTTGGTCATACGGATTACGATTGTTATTACCTGCGACAGTGTTGTACCGATTGTCTGGGTTCGGATCATAAGGATTTTCTAAAGATTGATTATAACTACTGTCAGGACTCTGGTCATAACTGTTTGGAGTTTCTGGTGATTCCACGTTAGTATTCCAATAATCTGTAGTAGTTTCATAAGAAGTTCGCTCATCTGGATTCTGATTGTAAGTAGGCTGATTGTCCTTATCATCGTAGTTGTTGTTGTAATATACCGATGATTCTTCCGTTGTCGTCGGTGCTTTAAATTGAAAATAATAAACATAAAAATAAAACACAAAAGCATAACACAAAAATCTTGTGACTTTTCGTAAATGAACATAGGAATCATAAATTGTGAAAAAGAAGTAAAAAAAAATAACTGCGAACAGTCAAGTCTATGCACAAATGTGCATTGATGACACGCATAAAAAGAAAAGAAAATAGTTATAATACAGTAAGTAAGGACAGAAAAAAAAAGGATGAGACAACATTAGTAACTTAAAATATTACCGCAGTCGGATTTAAAGTGTGAAAAAGAAATAAAAATGGTGATTAATACTGACTATCAGGTGATGGACAATCGTATTCATCGGTGCCGTCCCTGCAATCCGTTCGACCGTTGCATTTCACCGACAATGGCAAACAAATATGTTCGTCGCACGAGAATTCATTAAAGTCGCAGTCAAACGTGGTTCCTGAATAAAATGAAAGTAATAAATAAAAACAACTAAGCAGCAAAAAACACAAATAAGAAGGTTTTGAAAAATATAACAGTAATTTTGTAAAAGAATAGAATATCAGCTGTAGAACGTCTCACGTCAGTCTGACATTTCAATCGTTGAGCTATTGCTACTTTAGGTAATACTTAATTTTGCCACTACATTAGATTTTTAACAACTAAGCCAACACTACTGGTAGTGCGGCTGGTAAGTGTCTTTGCCAAAACATGAAAAAAACAAGCATAGAATGAACTAAAAAGTACTAAATAAATCCGTAAATATAGAACTTTAAGGTTTTTAGGCTCACCTTTAGGTGTAGAAAAGACGTTCAGGCTTTGAAAAAATATTAAAGTTCTGTCTTAACTACAGCAACTAAAAAACAGCAATAGTTTTTGTCAGGACAAAACAAATCCATCCTCCATCATCTGATCCTGGACAACACGTTGGGCCAAAGTACTACTTGTCAAGACAAATCGAAATGGCCGAAACAAGACGGGACTATCTTGTCTAGTTGAGGAGTCCTATGACGACCCATCCATCACATCATAAGGCAGAGACTATGCTTTGGATTATAGTACTTGACAAGACAAAACCATACACAGTGTTGTAGTTGTGAGGTCAAACACAATGGGAATATCTCATTTAGTTGATGATTTCCTATGGCCTCCTTCGGGCTCCATCATCTGACAATGACATGGTACCATTAATTAATTGCGTTGTCACCGAAGTTACATAGGTATGCCAAGTTTCAACTCAAATGGGGGCCAGGAAGTGCTTGAAAAATGGATGACAAAATATAGAGTAACCGGAAACACGAACGAAGCCAGTTGTAATAAAAAGTTTGTAAAAAGAAAGAATATTAAGGAAAAAATTGGTAAACTGAAAATTTGGTGTTTGGTTGAATGCAAGACAAAAAAGATCTATTAGAAAGATTTATTTAGCGCAAGACTAAAAGACACACAAATACATAGATCAAATAAAAAGTTTAAAGTCTGATATAAGAAATTAAAGTTTTTCTTCTTTGCAAACTTGTAGTACCTACTGAAGATAGATAGATAGATATTGTTGGCTCTATAGATCATTGTCGTCAAATACCGAATTTACCAACCTGGGTCAATTAATTGGGCACTGAAGTCACCATCACGCACGGAGGTGTCTCCAAGGCGCCCGTTGTTTTTGATATGATTTTTCAAAATGTCCTTGATGGTGTCCGTATCTTCGTTCCTTGTCGTCACGATGTCCAAGGTGACCTTGCAGAGGAAATCGTCGTTGACTAGGGACCTGAAAACAAAACAAAAGTATTTGACAATTTTGTTGTGACTTTTGTTGTTAGTGAGTCCCCTTCAACTTTAGACAGATAGTTTGTGCTCTGTCACGAACACTCATCTTTGAAATACGTTGAACAATGGTCCTACAAAACCAGTTAGTTCTATAACTTAGCTAGGTTATGATAACATATATAACTCCACGCAAGTTAGTTATTATATACACGAGTAAGTGCAACAAGCATATACGGAGCGTACCTAATCCTCAAAGGTTGGGAAGCCATACACACACCGTTTATACCTCAAAAGCCAAATCCATTCCGACCGACCGGTGTGAAACCGATTCACACTGGCGCAGATACGAAACACATCAAGAATTTAAGATGGCGTATTGCCTCTATCTTCACAACCAAATGTAGGTACCAACTATGCCCATCATTATCACCCTGCCTTTATCCCAATTTATTTGACGTCAGAGCAGCACGTCTTTTTCTTCATCTGTATGAGCCTTCATCCCAGAATGCTCAACCAACTTTGGATGAAGAAATGGAAAATTTACAGGCAAACGCATCGGTGCTTGTCTGTAAATTTTTTTACTGACTTATGAGTGTCACTTCGATCTTTGTGACTCATCGTCGTTAGTGTGTATCGATCCTTATCTATCGTTTGTGAGACAAAATAGAGCGTATATTAACGTGTGACTGCATTTTGATTTGCTACCAACAGAGATCTGTTAGTCGCAAATCAAAATGCAGTCAAACGTTAATATACCCTACACGTTAATATACCTATACATATAAATGTATGCTGTAGGTATAATGTAGGTATAGCGAGTTTACTAAAAGTAAGTAAGTTGTAAGATTCCGACGATTATTATTGAGAAAGAGTCGAAAATGAAAGGAAAAATGGAGGGTTCTTTACGGATGAACATACGGGGTATCTTATCGTGCTTTCCGTGCTTCGAAAAACCCGTCAAGCCGTTGGCCCTGATTGTCATTTGTAAATCTTTGACAGTCGTTACGGTCAGTTAGAAGCCTAAGGGTCGGTTGTTTCAAACGATTAGTTAACGTAACATAATGTACGACAAATAATAACGATTACGTACTCGTTCCTATTTGACATACGGCATGACCATAATTTTGTAATTGTAATTTGATACAACGCTTTTTTTTTGGTTTGACAATAGTTAGCGCCGTTTTTAAGTACTAGCAGCGCCCCGCGGTTATCGGGATAAAAAGTATCCTATGTGTTAATCCAGGAAATTGTCTATCTATGTGTTAATTTTCATCCAAATCTGTTCAACGGTTTACGCGTGATTGAGTAACAAACATCCAAACATCTTCACAAACTTTTACATTTATAATATTAGTAGGACACTCTTGCGTCAGGTGGACCCTAAAAGTCTGACAATCAGTCTAAGCATATCATGTTACACAGTAACGGGCTTGTGGTGGTAAAAAGTACTGGAATTCAGCTGCATCCGGTAAGACTGGAAGCTGACCCTAACTTTGTTGGGAAAAGGCTTTGCTGATGTCGTTAAGGGTACCTTGACCAGGTTGCTATGATAAAGCATCAACTGTTCTGGACGTAATATCTTTCGTATGTATGTATACGAAAGAAGAGGATCTGACCAGGCTGGTCAAAGCTTTTTTGATTATTATGACGAAGTAGATCGACACTTACTGTATCCTGACGAGACTCGACCGCTGCGTGCCGGGAAGGCTCTCGAAGAGCAGGTCAACGGCATTAGCCAGCGAACGAGAAATGTTCAGGAACTCGGGAGAATCCCTGTTGGAATACGCTGTGATGTACGGCTCCATGACAAGGAAGGTGACACGGAGAGTTTCTGAAAAATTATAAAAATCACGTTAATTGTACTGAAAAGAAGATCTCTACACGACTTCGTTTGGTCCTATTTAGTACACCTGAGAGCCTAGATCGCTTTCAATGGCTTTCAACAGGGTTGACATTAAGCTTTTCGGTAGGTAGCTTATGACAATCGAAAACTTTACGACTCCATCATAGTTATCGCTATCAGAATGCCACTTTGTCTAGGCCCTCTAGAGAATAATTACTGAACTGTGCTTTAAAAGTGGCTCCAGCAATTTGGGGTATTCCTCGAACGCACCAAATTTTAAACACACCAAATGAAACGTCTATCGATATCGTTTACTACGAAGCCTTCATGCTCTTCTCTATGTTTCACCGTTGATGCATTTCGAGGAATAAAATTTTTTTTTTTTTTTCGAGAAATTCTTTTGGTGCCTTTCAAAGTTGGTGCGTTTCGCCAGCAATTTACCCGCCCAAATCATTCTTGTCCGTGTTATTTAACCATTTAAATTGTATATTTCTTTTTACAAAAATGTGTATTTTTTGTTTCATTGATAACGTAGTTGCAAGCGACTACTGATCCAGTCGCTGGGTTTCTATTATAAAATTCTCAGTGACACTCCAGAGTCTGGATGTGGACCCAACCAACTAAAATAACATAACTGGCAAACTGCCTAGGCCTTACATACAGTCGTGATATTATATGTTACTACTCACTTTCCCTCGGTTCGGAATTCGACAAGTCCGGTACTCCGGACCCGACATCCATATCAGCATCATCTTTGCCATAACTGAAATAATTAAATATTTATGTTATTATAATTTAAATTAGTTTAAAATAACACTTTTATACGTCGAAAATTAAAAACTAGATGCGGAATGCGAACGGTGGGACGCCCTCGAGCTAGGTGGAGCGACGATCTTCGCAAGGTACCAGCTGATGAGAGTAACCGAGGATCGAGCTAAATGGCGTGCAATTAGAGAGGCCTATGTCTGGACACACAGCAGTCAACTGCTGGCAGTTGACTGCTGTAGGCTGATGATGATGTGATAAGAACTAGATGAGTTATGTATTTCCTATCCGACTACTTTGTGAAGAAAGACCGGAACTAAGTCAGAAGTGACAGACTCTTTTGAAGTCCAGATATAATCTTGGCCAGACCATGAATCGCTTACGAAATATAATTATGTATAGAAGCTGTGCTGACTAAGACTAAGGGATTACGAAGGGTATGTAATTGTCAGAACCGAAAATGAAGCAGGAACCTAAAAAGGGGGGGAATTTTGGAATTCGTGTCTGTATTTTTTTTTTAAATACAGACACGAGGGGCCCGTGGCTAAATAATAACAGCCACACAGGTCGATCGATCAGGTTAAGCTACGCTTGCCGCGGTTGGTCTGTGGATGGGTGACCATCTTTACATACCGAGACCCCTCCGTGCCTCGGAAAGCACGTTAAGCCGTTGGTCCCGGCTGTCATTTGTGGATCTTTGACAGCCGTTACGGGTAGTCAGAAGCCCGAAAGTCTGACAACCAGTCTTACCAAGGGGTATCGTTTTACCCAGTAACTGGGTTGTGGAGGTCAGATAGGCAGTCGCTCCATGTAAAATACTGGTATTCAGCTGCATCCGGTTAGACTGGAAGCCGACCCCAACATAGTTGGGAAAAGGCTAGGCAGATGATGATGATTTTTTTTTTTAAATATTATTGTGTTGGTTTCATGGTTAACTCAAAAAACAAATGAGCACGGTTTCGAATAATGTGTGGTCACTTTTTTTAACGATTTCGGGCCAAATGCCTATAGGTAGTTCTGTAGTTCTGGCCTCTCACTAAATTATAGATGACTTTTATTAATTACTAACATAGAAATTAAAAAAAACCTTATATCTTATACTTCAGCCCGCAACTTCGCCCGCATGAAGGTACTTTTTTTTTAGTTTTGCGGGTGGGAAATCATCAAATGACCTTTCTGAGTTCCTTCCTTAGCCTTTTATGTTCCGGGCCGGTAACCCTTTCGGACAATCCCGCTGACCCGGCAGGCTTCGGCCCTAAGCCCTCCTCGATGCTGACATCTCTTTGAGGCGCGCGTGGAACACGTACGCTCCGTCCGGCACGGGCCTGGTCCTGATCGGACGGTGAGCTACCCATTACTCTCTGCCCGCAGGCCGAAGTTACTTGTTTTAACATAAAACATATCCAATGGCACTCGGCAATAGAGCAGCAGAAGTTTTTTAATTAAACCAGTACTTCCAGAGATTACTTTATACAACATTTTTACATCTTCACAATATTAGTTTAGAAGTTTAGATAAGATCTATAAAACTTTTCTTTTTATGTCCAGGCAGTCTTTCTTTAGAATGCGCTCCCTCTGAACATCGGGCTGGCAACCAGTCGGTTATCTTTTAAAATGAAGGCACGTGATAATATTCGTAAGAAGTTGACAGAATCATCCCAGATTTTCCCAGATCCCAGATCCCAGCTGATTTTCTGGATTCGTTTTCTCCTCTACCCAGCGTTATTTCTCCTGACAAATTATTAGTATTGCTATTTATTATTTTTCGAGTGATCTATCCCTTATGTCGCACCTGCCATGTTTTGTCTCTGCAGCACCCTAAGGTTGACTGGTACAAAATGCCTCTGGCAGTCCGCCTTTGTACGGTATTTTTTACAGTTTAAGATACATTATATCACTTAAAAGAATACAATTATTCACTCCTAGGAGGAAAAACATAAAAATTAAGATAGGCGACGATTTCGCTGGCATATGAACTAAAATTAAGTCATATAAAAATAAAAAAGAGTAGTTATGGACTTCGAGCTGTTCTACACTACATCCGACCCGAATCAGAGAAATGCCGGTCCGGAGACCATAGTCCTATTTGAATGAAGGGTTGCGCATTAGATCCGAACTATACCCGTCCGAATTTAGAACATTCTCAATTCGGATGGAAGTCGGATTTTTACTTCAGATTCGGATCTGATGTAGTGCAGAACCGCTCTTACAATTCAAATATTGTTCTAAATATGGTGCTTTAATAGCCTTTTAAAAGTTGGAAGTGATTTCGATTCTTGTTTTTTTTTTTACTTGAGTTGGGTTTTCTCTTGACTCTAGTCTAGGTCAGAGGTGACAGAGACAAAGTCGACGATGGAGTGAGCTTACCCAGAAGAAACCTGTACACTCTCACTTTGAAGAGATTCGGGTTGTATGCGCGCGGAAACACAGACGCAGGTAAGTAGAGAGTTCCACTCTTTTGCTGTGCGCATTATAAAGGACATTTGAAAACGCTTAGTGCGAATTACTTTAGGTATAGAGTTGTGTTTTAATTGTGTATAAAGTTTTAATATTTATGTAGGTACTAATAATAAAGCTGAAGAAATTGTTTGTTTAAACGCGGTAATCTCTAGAACTACCTACAGAGTCAGAATTTTATTATTTTTTTTTTATTTGTTAGCCCAATTCTTGAGGAAGGGTTTACATCACGTTAGGATAATTAGGAGCAAAACAAAAAGAAAAAAGTCAGAAAGAACGTAAGCGGAAACGAAGTACCTAACAGAAACAGCGCGGACAGACGATGCGATGCGATGGGGTCGGGGATACAAAAAAAACTGGCCAAGTGCGAGTCGGACTCGCACACGAAGGGTTCCGTACCACAAGGCAAAAACGCCGAAAAAAACATGTTTGTTGTATGGGAGCCCCCCTTAAATATTTATTTTATTTTAATTTTATTATTAAAGTTAAAATACAACTGAGTATTTTGTGAATATTACAAGTGCCTACCTACCTGTTGCCATAATTGATATCGAGCAAAAAAGGGCAAAAAAATCGCGTTTGTTGTATGGGAGCCCCCTTAAATATTTATTTTATTTTGTTTTTAGTATTTGTTGTTATAGCGGCAACAGAAATACATCATGTGTGAAAATTTCAACTGTCTAGCTATCGCGGTTCTTGAGATACAGCCTGGTGACAGACAGACAGACAGACGGACAGACGGACAGACAGCGAAGTCTTAGTAATAGGGTCCCGTTTTTACCCTTTAGGTACGGAACCCTAAAATTTTCATGCGGACGAAGTCGCGGGCTGAAGCTAGTAAATAAATAAAATTATGACTTAAAATGTTAAATGGCCACTTACCTCCCGTTGTCATCAGGAGCTGTGTCCGTGGCTGTTTCCGCTTCCATTTCTTTGGGTGCTTCGGTTGTTGCTGGTGCGAAGAAGGAAAAGGGATCTGACATAACACAAATATTCATGATTAGTTTCGAGCAGTAGATATGAAAATCATTGTTGAATTTTACTTTAGCATGGGTGTCCTTCCAATAAAAGTGGTACCGTCATATAACGGCGTCAAATGACGGCTGTCATTAAAACTAAGGTTGGTATTTGACTTTTGGTGTAAAAATGCTCTCCATTTGTGCGCCATTATTTTGCTGCCGTAATATGAAAGCCAGGCTTTAGACGTTAAGGCAAATGGATATTAGTAGACCGCGAATTTCAAATTATCTTACGTTTTTTTGCAATTTGCAGGTCAGTTTCAGGTTGTATCTTGATCAAAATATGATTACAGCCTGACACTGACCTGCAAATTGCAAAAAACGTAGGAAAATTTGAATTTCGCGGTCTCTACTACCCATTCACCTTAACATGTTTAAACTATATTTGTTAGAGATAGTAGGTACAGTTCATTTTAACCCTATAAATAAAATATCATCCTGTATTTTATGAAAATATATATCAACGATTAAACTTTACGCAATGGGAGGTTTTTCTTTTGAGTATTTAAAAAAAAACATAGTTTCCAAGAACCCTGCAGATGGCGTTGAACTGACTACGTTACTAGGTACCAAGGCCAAAACGCTTGGAAAAAACATTGCGTCACGTCACATACGCTAGTTGAGTGACACTTTCGTTTGCTTTCGTTTTACGATCTCAAAATTACATCCAACGAAATAATAAAAAAATTATGTGACGTTCCGTTCCTTGCAGTAACATACCAAGTTCAGCGCCATCTATCCAGCGACTAGGGAAGAGTTAAAAAAAAGAAAAAGAAAATCCCTCATTACGCAAAATAATTAGTATTAGCAAAGTATTAGTAATAGGTACAGTGGGCCGGTCGTCAATGAAGCAAGCCTAATAAGGAGTTTCAATAGAATAAGAGGTCAGTTTATACTGTTTTTGTTACCAATGACGCATGCGGCCTATGGTACCTATACCTACTGAAGTCATCATCATCTGCCTAGCCTTTGGGGTCGGCTTCCAGTCTAACCGGATGAAGCTGAATACCAGTATACAGGCTGTTAGGTTAAACGAGGGACAGACTTTGAGGGGAGTTAGTACCAGTACTTGCCCGTGATCCCCCTGTCTATTCCCCCTTGGGGTACGACGAACAAATATTTTTGCCCGTGGAACCCCCTGAATAACAATCTTCTTATTAAATATATTTTTACTGCCCGTGGTACCCCATCTCAAACATTTCAATTTAACATTAAAAAAAAAAGTTTAAAGGAACCTAACCTAACCTAAGTCGGGGTGCCCCAAGTCCCGAGATCGCTTATAGAAACCTTATTTTTATAGTTCATTCAATTAATTTGAAAGTGTAAAACATTATTTTTAAAGTGCGTTTATATATTCCTCTTCTAATAATTTTTATTATGATCAAAACTTTATGTTTTCAGATCCACAATTTGATAAACGTTTGCTTAGAGATTGTATTTGCATTTTATTTATCTGGCGATTAGCGGGGGTACCATGGGCCAAACATTTTGCCCATGGTACCACTTTGTCCCCCTTGGGGGTTCCACGGGCAAAATTATTTGTTCGTGGTACCCCAAGGGGGACTAGACTGGGGGACCACGGGCAAGTACCGGATGAATGAGCAACTTTTACTATGAGGCCGAACCTGAAATCGCAAAAAAAAAAATCAGCTGTTCAGTACCTACATTTTGACGAGCCATGCGAACATAAATGTAGGAAACGGTTGATTTTTTTTTCGCGATTTTAGGGTTATTCCAAGATTATAAGTTGTTCATTTTCGTGAGTACTAACTCCCCTCAAAGTATGTCCCTCGTTTAACCTAACTTGTATTACATTATGGCTGGCCGTGTTGAATAACGTATGGCGGCGAATACATTCCGGCGTTTTATATTCAGCTGCATTTAATCCGGCTAATCGTTGAACCGCCGCATTTTAAAACGGCCCTGTTTTTGATAACGGCTAGCCGTAATGTAATATGGCGGATTATACAATCCAACTGCGACATACATGTAGTAAACGGTATCTATACTGAAGTATTTCATATAAACGTATAGGTACATAAGTTACATAGAAAAGTTCTATCAAATGAGACTTACTCCATTGTCTCTTAAAGCGTTTGAGACTCTCTAAAACGGCGGGGTCGTCATGTTTTACTTCAAGGAACTCGTTCGAAGCATATTCCTCTCCCTCCCAGTAGATGTCATTCGTTGATGCCACCTGAAACATTGGAAATATTCATCATTAGACAATGATGACATGTAAAAACAAAAGGCGATGTCGTGAAAAAAAATATCGAAATGAATCTGCTGTTCCGCACAGATTTTTATTCAGACCGCGTAGGTGCCGCACTTTTTTTTCAAATAGTTTTTTTTTTCTTTTACAACCGACATCTTAAGTATTATTCTCAACACCGCTTACAAAATTTTGAACAGTAATACTTTATTTTACAGCTACTGATTAAGCATCCGAATCTATCGGCAAAGCAGCCTACACTGACTGTGAGACGCGGAATAACTCATCGTTCCTATAACCTATGCAACACGTCAGCTTCCAAAGAAAATTCGTGAAGAAATGTTTATTAGTTACATAAGACCCTCGGCTTGGATTATATGGGAATAAGTAAATAGGTGTCGCGTGATTGGTCAGAGCCACTCGCTCGCCCCGCCTTTATAACGATCTCGATTTAACTGCTGATTCCCGTCCTAGTAATCTCCGCCTTTATTTTATACATTATAAGTAATATAATACAAAAACGTTTCGCTTGTCTTCAGGCAAAAAATACGGTTTTTGCGCGAGTTATGAGGTGGAGGCTGCAACGCATGCAGGCGACCAGTGGAACTTAGTGCAGCGCTACAAAAAATAGCTAGTAAACCTATGTATCTAAGAAATTAATTAATAATGACTTAAGTTACTGAAAAAACATCGTGTTAAAATATTAGGGACAGAGGACACTGCTTGGATCAATACGCGAACCTTGAATTTGGGGCGTTAGCGTTTTCATTCGTTCATTTACTCAAGTGCTACCAGAGCGTTGTAATTTTCGTGAGAAAGTAGAGCATTGTCTTTACAAATAGCTTACGCTCAATACACTACTAGCTCGTAGTACTTAGGTACTATAAATACAGGAACGCCAACCGTAAACTTACCTAATGTTAATGAATTTCAGTGCGGTCACGTTAACGATAATCCCACGTGATACTGAATATTAAGTAAAGAATTAGCATTAATCGGAATTCGCGATTTAGTTTCCAAATATTAGTTTGTGGAAAAATATCTTTAAATCCTACACAATAAAATTCAGTTTACGCTACAACTTCAAACATTTTTATAACTTTTTCAATAGTGCTAGTCACTCTGAAATCAACTGAATTAACATTAAAATAAAGTTGATATTTGTTTAACTTGAAATAATATTAATTTGAAAATACTAAGTAAGTATGTTACTAACGAACATTACCTTTTGGAAGGGGCGACGAGAATCAATTCTATTTTATTGTAATTTTTGACGTTCAAAAGTGCCTTTAATGTGCCTATTTGAAATAAATTATTTGAATTGACTTGATTTGAACATGACATTTCATTGTCATCGTCAGCCACGGGCTAACTTCTCCCAATGCTGGACAACAGCCTCTCGTTCCTAGTGCCAATCTCCACACTCCGGAGCCAGGCTCACTCAGGTTAATACCACTATAATTTTCATTGAAATGAGAAATGGTTACACAGAAGTAGACTCAACTTCCTTCATTGTTCAACCCGAACCGCATTCAGCATGTGAAATACCGTTTTCAGAAATTCAGATGCAGTTTCAAGCGGTAGGCAACCGCTAATGCTTGGAAATGCAGAAGAAAAATAATACGTAACATGAAAAATGGGTTCTGTTATTATGGGATTAGTAAGTGCGTTTAAATGTCCTAACAAAAAGTCCTAAAAGTATGCTGCCATTTCTCTGAGGTTGGCCTGTAGTCACTTTTAACATAGAGCTTATTTTATTAAACAAACATGTCAAGCAACAAACCTACCGAAAAACACGTCGCGAAAATGATTGATTTCGTCTGCAACTGAAAAAGAAGCAACTAACGCCATCTGTGAGTCTTGATATGAACTACTAGCGTTTGTTGCAAACCGAATTCAGTTCAGCTTTCACCCCTCACTCTTGTAAAAAGTGAGGTGAAATAAATTGTTGCCTTTGTATGTACTTACCGGACTAAAATGTAATTTTAAAGTTAGGTAATTATGTACTTATTTTTAATAAGTATTGAAGTTGTATGAATGAAATAAAATTAAAAATTCTAATAAAACGAAAATTCTAATGTACACTGAAAGAAAAGTGTTATTTTATTTGTCATAGGTACTTAATTATTAAGAGGTTTTTACATTAAAAATGCGACAAACATTAACACGCATTCAAAATCGAACCATCCAACCCTTATTAACATAAGACGGAAAGGTACACCCGAAAAAATGTTAAAATAACAAAAACCGGACAAGAGATCGTAAAATCGTCATTAAGTCGTTGCGGGGAGTCATGATTCGCAAATAAATCGACACTCGAGCCGCAATTAGGGGAGGGTGGGGTCGCCGGCACAAGGGGGATTTCCTTGCAATTTTAGTTAGTCCGACATGATCCGCCGACGGGTGAGAACGACAAGACTTGCAAGCTAATGGCCGCGGCGGGACGGACGACTTGCCCCGACTCACTCTCGACTCGGTGCGATACTTCGTCGAAAGTGTTACTCAGTCTCCAATTTTTTTTATGTTCCCGTTCACAAATTTTTAATATTGTTCTTGGTAAGAAATGATGGCAATATCGATACAGTTTCTTAATTATTTTTTTTTTTGGGATACGTTCAAAGTATTTTCATGTTAACACATAACGTATCATCGCGCTTATATTCCGCGAAGGTAGGGCAGAGGTGGTGTATTGTCATTTTAAATGTCAACTTATTGTCATTAACTATGTTAGTAGGTTTAATTTTTATTAATAATGTCTAACGCAAAACTTAAAAGTAAAACAAAACATTTCGTAGAGTATACATAAGTACCTAGGTATTTCAAAACAACAATTTCAACGTCTGTAGTTGGAAAGCTCAGTTGAAAACGTGTTCGGCTTAAAGGTTGATGAGCGAACAATTTATTGCATTCTACATTACTTGGTAAAGCCCTTTATTATTGTTATTATACAGCTAATAAATGCACACAAAATGCTAGTCTTAAATTACCAAAAAAAATAAAGCTACACGTACACAAAATACCACAAGGCAAAAACGCCGAAAAACACGTTTGTTGAATGGGAGCCCCCCTAAACATTTATTTTATTCTGTTTTTAGTATTTGTTGTTATAGCGGCAACAGAAATACATCTTAAAAAAAATCAAAAAATCTATCACGCTTCATGAGATACAGCCTGGTAACAGACAGACAGACAGACAGTGGAGTCTTAGTAATAGGGTCCCGTTTTTACCCTTTGGGTACGGATCCCTAAAAAGGAGTAGAAAAATCTTTTTTCATCTTCGCTTCTACGAAAAAATTGGAAGTCGGAGCTACTAACTTCACAGGAAATGCAATAAGAGGTAGCATTTACAGTTCCAGGTATAAATATTAAATGATTTTACTTCCGTAAGTGTTTGTACAAACACTTTTACACGTCAATCACATTCTTTTAAAATACCTAGTTAGCATCAGCGTTTCCTATCTGACTACTCTGAGAACAAAGGGCTGAAACAAACTCAGAGGTCACAGTCTCTTTTAAAGTCCAGACACAATCTTGGTCAGATCATGTGAAGACCATGTAGATTGATGTCTGAAATGGCCTTTTGAGGAAAAACCACAGATTAAGTTGACCTGTTCAGGCAGTGCACGCATTTGTACTGACAAATGCGTGCATTGCCTGGACAGGTCAACAGCTACTGAATCGTGCAGCTCAACTCAGAACTTGAGGAGCTCAACGATTCGACGAACAATACCAAAGAAATGACATTTGGGTAGGCCGCATAAATTACTCAATCTGCCAGACCATGATTAAAACTAACTAAGAAGGAAAAAAAGAAAACAGAAAATAGAAATGACTCACACAGTCCTCACATTCACAATAATAAAAAAAAATGAATACTTTACTAAGTAAATATTCATGCCATGATATAAAATTCATCAATGTCAATGTGTAGGTAAAGGTTAGGTAGCAATGACTATCGAAGTAAATAAATAAACTAAATCACACCAATTTTCACAAAGATACGAATACATCGCTGCATTGTATACAGGGTTATTGGAAAAACATTAACAACCTCTCAAGAAGTCATTGTACTCATCATTATGAACAACTTTTACTATGGGACCAAACCTGAAATCGTGAAACCTACATTTTGACGAGTTATACGAACATAAATGTGGGGAGTATTTTTCGCGATTTCAGGTTTGGTCCCATAGTAAAAGTTGTTCATAATGATGACTACAATAACCTCTGAAGAGGTTGTTAATGTTTTTCCAATAACCCTGTTTTTCCACTGGCGGGAAAATGTCTCCTGAAATAATCTATAGCAAACATAAGACACTATAACCATAAATGACAAATGGTTGTCGGAACTCGGAACCGAGTTTCTTTCCTGAAACTCGCTGCAAACTTGAGTACTTGACCGTAAAACTAGATGGCGCTGTAGGCACCTTCCAATAAACGCTCTGTTGAAAACAAACATTTTAAAATGTGTTTAAGGCGTACCTAGGTACAGGTAGGTGATAGTAAATTGAGTATGGATCTAAGAAGTTCTAGTAGTTACGTTTAGTGTCAGTTTAATAATCTAATAGACTGATGGGCACCGAGAATGAATAATGATGTGAATGAAAGGTAAACACCACACCACTTCTCTTACATAATGGATAAATTACGTAAAAGAAAATTCTTCGCGAATAATTGGCGGACTCTCCGAAATAATTGAAAACATCCTTTGTTTTATTTCTAAAATGTTTAGTAAAAGCATCCTCATAACTAAAACATGTATGTTTGTTTTGTAAAATACTATATTGTATGTTCAAACAGAATCAACATCTTAGATTATTACTTTTGCAGTTACATTTTGTGTGTGTGCGTGTGCGGTGGCCAACTAAGTGCGATGAGGTTTAACTATGAGGTTTATTTTAGAATTGATGATCGTCATGACGTCAGGTGATTCAGGAAACCGGTTACATTAATAGGTTTAGTAACAATAGTACGTACCTACCTACGTACGGCGAGAAAATTCATATTGCAGTTCGGAAATTTTCTAAAATTAGTTTCGTAGGTATAACCTTTGACTATTTTACTAACAAGGCTTCTGGGGGCTTAAAAAGGCCACTTTGGCAGAATCATAAACGGATAACATTATGAATCATAATATGGTGAAGGCAGTCCGTGTTTTTTTTTTTTCGCTGCACTACGTTGGTATAATCAAAGAGATTAGGATTGGATTTGGGTTGGATTGATTGGTATTTTAGCACAGACAAAAAAAAATAACTGAAAAATCCTTCAACAATGAGATTTGAAACGATTAACTTAACAGTTAACTATCCATTATGATTCATAATGTTTTCCTTTTATGATTGTGACATGTGACATCTACCAACCCGCACTTGGCCCACACGGTTTACGGCCCCTCTCTGTCACAGAGAAGAGGCCTGTATCCCAGCAGTGGGAACATTATAGGCTGCTTGTGTTATGGCCTATTCTCAAATAGTTCTTGCTGATACGAAAGAATCGTGAGCCAGTGATTTTTTTTTCTTTTATTTATAAATTTGTATTTTCAGAAATTGCTATTTTTAGATTCTAAGTTATTTTTTTGTTTCAAACTCAAACTCAAAGCATTTATTTCAATTAAACCTTTAACAGGCACTTTTGAATTGTTAAGAAGTCGGTCAGTCAGAAAATATGAAGCTAGTTGCCCATTCCAAAGCGTAGGTGGACATTCTTTTTAAATTATATTTTACAAAAATATTTGTTACATCATTACTTTTGAATTTATGATTATATAATGTGAGAACGATGTTAAAAAAAAAAAAAGAAGACGTCCGCGAAAGCGTCCAGAATACAACAAATAATAACAAAACAACAATCCAAAATTAAAACAATTAAAATAATTTGTTTTGTTTAATAACCTAATTTTAATGATATAATCTCGTTTAGTAGCTTTCTGTAATGATTTATAATATACATATTTAACACGTGCTTATAAGTCAACCATTTATGACTGGGATCGGAACTCTTTCTCCTAAACACAGGTTACTCTGTAACCCATCTAGGAGAGCAGTACGGCACCCACTAGCTAGATTAAGAAACTTTATGCTTGTGCTTTATATTATATTATCTTAGCATGTCATCTAGTCCTAGTTGAACAATAAATCTTATTATTATTATTTGTAGAGTGTTTTTTCTTCTCAGCTCTTTGGCTGGTTTTTACTAAATTTACGGGCCGAAACCACGTAAATGCAGCATGTGTTGTGTTATACTAAAGAAGTGTTGTGAAGAGAACCTATACTTCGTTTTCATCTATTTGCATGAACTTTCTGACAATGCGACATGTATTTAAAATTGCAGCTCTTTGAAGGGTGACGTAGAGGGTTTCTTTTAGGTTTATTAATTTAATGCTATGGAGAAGGTGATTTGGAATGACGCCTGTTGTGGAGAGGACTATAGGGACCACGTAAAAGTTTTTGTTGGAGCCATATTATTATTATTATGTAGTGTAGATTTAGTACTAATCGATGCAATCTATAAGGGTACAATTTAAATGCTCACCAAAATAATTTTTGAACCTACCAAAATGGACATATGCTCACCAAATCTTGTTTCCCTGAAATAGTAACATATTAATACCCAAAATGAAAAATATTTGCGACGTAGGATGCAAGAGCGAGCGAAGGGCACCCCGAGTTTAGGTTTGGTTAGGTTACTTTAAACCCTTTACACAGAAATAGGGGCCCCGCGAAGCAGGGCTCCGTCAATATAGGATGTAGGAAAGGAAAATAGGTTAATTTCTACAATACTATATGAAACACGATTTGGTGAGCATTTATCTATTCTGGCAGGTATTTCGAATTTTTTGGTAGTAAAATAGGTAAGTATTCTTCTGGTAGGCGTTTAAACGACAAGCCCTAATATAATAATGCTGTAGAGTTTGTTTTTTTTGTTTGAACTTGTTAATCCGTGGAACTACCGGTCGGAAGAAAACATAAACATTTAAGCATAAGCATTTAACATCACGCTTAGACCCTTAGGAACCGAGCAAAAAGAAAAACGCAAAGCGTAAACGATGACGACGATGCGATGCGATGTAGTGGGTCGGGGCGGAGAGAGTTGTATACATATGTGGCTGTTATTTTAGCATATTAGGTCTTCTACGCGAACGAAGACATGGGCAGAAGCTAGTTACCTATTCATAATTGAAATCGTCATCGACTATGGATTGGAATCGCATTTCAAGAGCGCATTTTGCCCGATGATGTCAGCTTTCCAAACATCATTTTAATGATCAATTTGTAGCCTACATCACTTGCTTGTTTGTCAAACTTCCTACAGGTCATGACGTCAACCAGCTGCCTTGATAATCAATAGCTATGGAGAAAACTCGAAGGATAAGGTCATGAATCAATTATAGCCAAACGTCTAAAAATGTCAGTACCTATTGGATCAACAATTTAAACCTACTTCTTGCAGATTGTGGGTTCCTCTCGACATCAAAAGGTCGCCAAGAAAATCATAACACTTTTAATGAACATTGGTTTAGATGATGAAATCTCAGGTCATAAGAAAGAGCATATTCAAAGGCAATAAATACTATGTAGGTAACAAAAAATAAAATTCGCCTTAAATTTTTTACGTAACAATTTCTAAAAGCCGCTTAGTTCTTAACTCTCCTGCCTCGCAAACGGAAACAAGCGTTTATGTAACAGTTCGCGTACGTAAACATAGATCTGAGATTTTGAATGTAAACATATTAGCTGAAAGATGGATGTACAGTCAACAAAAGAGATAAGTATGCAGGATCGTCGGATATAGTTGAAGTTTGGTAAGAAACCGATGGATGTTGTCGACTGAAATTTAATTTGATAAATATTATAAGCTGTTTGTTTTCTATTAATAAAATTAAATTTTATTCGGAAACATTCATCGGCTTCTTACTAAACTTCAACTATATCCGACGATCCTGCATACTTATCTCTTTTGTTGACTGTACAGAGGTACCGCCCAATTCTCACTTTATAGCTGCTCTGAAGGGGCTACTCACTGCGCAGTAGTACCTCACACCTCTCGCCCCCGCTGACACGTGCATTTGTTACTTCGCAGCGCCTTAATACCTCATGATCTAAGCCACCATAAAATTTGTTATTGCGCTGCGCCTTAATACCTCATGATCCAAGCCGCCATAAAATTTGTTACTGCGCTGCGCCTTAATACCTCATGATCCTAGCCGCTATAAAATTTGTTATTGCGCTGCGCCTTAATACCTCAAGATCCAAGCCGCCATAAAATTTGTTATTGCGCTGCGCCTTAATACCTCATGATCCAAGCCGCCATAAAATTTGTTATTGCGCTGCGCCTTAATACCTCATGATCCAAGCCGCCATAAAATTTGTTATTGCGCTGCGCCTTAATACCTCATGATCCAAGCCGTCATAAAATTTGTTATTGCGCTGCGCCTTAATACCTCATGATCCAAGCCGCCATAAAATTTGTTATTGCGCTGCGCCTTAATACCTCATGATCCAAGCCGCCATAAAATTTGTTACTGCGCTGCGCCTTAATACCTCATGATCCAAGCAGCCATAAAATTTGTTATTGCGCTGCGCCTTAATACCTCAAGATCCAAGCCGCCATAAAATTTGTTATTGCGCTGCGCCTTAATACCTCATGATCCAAGCCGCCATAAAATTTGTTATTGCGCTGCGCCTTAATACCTCATGATCCAAGCCGCCATAAAATCTGAATCGGGCTATAAATACCGCATACCTGGAACGTTGCCGATTGATAGTTAACGGGTTCTAAAGAATTTAGGGGAAACGTGGTTAATTAGGTTAAGAAGTCAAGATCGCGTTGTCTGTGCGTACTCGGTGCGTGGTAACGTAAACATTGGGCGGTTATTGCGTAGGTACAATAACTTTGTAGGAGCAGGTGTTGGAAGCTTCTCGTGCTGTTTTATCTATTTATTGGTTACGTAACGTCGGCCTTGTAATTACCATATCACCCTAAGGTTGAAAATCGCTTGCAAGTCACTAAACGACAACGTATATTTGTCCTTGTGACTGTTTAGTCTCAATCTTAGTGAATGTTCAATTTAGTGGGAAAAGTTCTTAAAAGTGGTGAAGCAATGGAAATGGCATTTATTATTATTAATTAACAATTTATATTTTCAGTTTGCATTATCCACACAAGTTATAAGACTATAAACAATGTATTGTTGCAAAAATAAAAACCTATTTTTTTTCTAGTATTACAAAGGTTAGGTGTGTATGACGTCGTATGTAGGTACCTACTTAGTTTGAAAATTTCTTGCGCGATTTGTGTGTGTAATTTTCTAGAAGATTTCTATAGTTGGAAATTCATAAATATTCTTAAACGTGCTAAGTACCAAGTAAGTGGAAAGGTGAATTCCTATTTTTATAACCAGCCTCGATTTGAAACACGGAAAAGCGGGCTCGTCTGCCTTGAGAGAGACACAATGGATCGCAGAGAGAGAAGGGTTAGAGGTTTACGGATGAAAATTAAGAATCCGATGGATAAAAATGTGGTAAGATGCTGCGTCACTGGGCAATTTATTCGTAAGTGTCATAACAAATCTAAGGAAAGTGGTAACTGAAAGATTTCAACGAATTTCTGTTGCTCATTAACTCATTAATAATACCAGCCTGTGATTGCCCCACTGCGGGGCAAAGGTCAGTTCTCATACAGAGAAGGCACCAGCTTTGCTCACCTCTGTCCACGTTTCTTGGCGATACTTTTCCTTCAGCAACGTCTGTAATATCCAAAATGACCTCAGAAAGTCATTTATGGGGGATGCGTTAAAGAAGCTCGCAAAATTCTTACTCCAAGACAATCCCTTATTTAAGTCGTTAAAATCTGTCAAAAATTAATAAAATAACGGAGGAATGGGCAAGGGGTATGGAGTTTCCTCATTAATAGGAATCTACCTATTTTAACGAAGGCGGGCCCGTCTAATTGTCTTCACAATTAGTAAACCGGACCGCCTCCCGAGTTGAATAAAATTTGAAAGGCCGAGTAGGTATAACAAAGGGTGTATGAAAATCGTTCTTTAATAAGGACTTCGTTTATGTAAGTAATCAATAACTATTACATTTTTAGTTCTTTAAAATAATCATCAAAATTCGAAAATAGTTTAAACATAAAAAAAAATAGGCAGTCATGGGGATTGCATGGTGAAAACTTGAAAACTAAGAAATAACAGTGGCCCCCCTCATAGCCACAGATAAACTATTAAAATTTTCTGCATGTCGGTGACGCGAACCAATGAGATTTTCCCCCCAAATCGCTCAACGCGAGGAAATCAAAAATTTCAGTGTCTAACCTCTCACACGTTTGCTCACCTACCTATCGAAAAACCCCACGCGACGGAGTAGTTCAATGGGCGAAGTAAAATCATTATTTTAATAATGACACCATTGTGTACACTAGGTGTACCGTTGACGTTTCGAGCACTTTCTCTTATGTACACTTGGTGTACATTTGACGCTTGAGAAGTTAATAAAACTTACAATAACTTCACTGAAAAACAGTTTAATGAAATTATACAAATTATTTAAGAAACTCTTATTAGGTTTGTGACAGGTCGACGCAATAATAACTTGTTATTCTCTTTAAGTAATAATTCCCTCGGTAAGCTGTCCCTACCCTTTTATTTAAAAGAAAAAAATTCGTAGCTAATCCCTTCTTCGTACTAATATCTAAATATATAAAACTCAAAGGTGACTGACTGACTGACTGACATAGTGATCTATCAACGCACAGCCCGAACCACTGGAGGGATCGGGCTGAAATTTGGCATGCAGGTAGATGTTATGACGTAGGCATCCGCTAAGAAAGGATTTTGATAAATTCTACCCCCAATGGGATATAATAGGGGATGAAAGTTTGTATGAAACTTTGTCAATTTTAAACCGATCGGGCTGAGACTTCGCATGCATATAGCTACTATGACGTAGGCATTCCCTAAGAAAGGATTTTGATAAATTCAACCCCCATGGGGGTAAAATAAGGGATGATGGAGGATGTAAATGTATTAGTTTTTTTTTAATAATACTTAACGCGAGCGAAGCCGCGGGCAAAAGCTAGTATATTACCTATAAATGCGAAAGTAACTCTGTCTGTCTTACTTCGTCTCGCCGTAATAGCTGGACAGGTAGACATGACCAAAGGGCAATTCTTGTAATTTTAAGAATGTTCTCAGTTTGATCTCTGTCAAAAATGCCTCTAATTTTCCTACATTTTTGACAAGTTCTTGACAATTTAATGTCGCCGAGATAAGACTGCGACTAAATTATGAACGTTTTGAATTACGTGATTCTGCCTTCTGGATTAGGACAAAGGATACTTTTTATCCCGTTAGCAAGTTCCCGTGAAAAAATTTCCACGCGGGCGAAGACACGTGCAAAAGCAAGTGTCTAATAAAGAAAAAACTAAACTAGTTAAAGTAACGCTAGGACGCTGATTCTCCCAAGGTTCATTATCTATCAGTTATCATGTAAACCAAGGTTACCTTAGTCACCAGACCAAGTTAGGTAACGTAGAGCCAACAAACGAGAGTTTACTATTAACTGCGGTTTAAGTTAGAAGCGATTGGAATATTTACTTTCTTAAGTAGTTATTGGTCAAACCCACAGATATAGATAGACCTAGATAACGCAAGTATCACGAACTGTATGAAAACCAAGCGTGCCATTTTTTGACTACCTACTATGACGTCACAAGCTCGCGCTCTCGCTCACACTTACCCAGCCAGCAGTACAAAGGACTGAGCGCGAAAGGGGCGGCTTACGATTTTTAATCATAAGTTGGTGCAATTTTTGGCACGCGAAGTAGTTACTCTTGCGTTATCTAGGTATATCTATATCAGTGGTCAAACCAATGGCATAACAGCTGTGACTGAAGATTTTTGAGCTTGGTTTACTTTGGGGATGACTTTTCCATCGCCAGATAACTTTTATTCGAGGAATAAAATTGACACTTAACAGTTTTTGTATGAAATAACTGTCAAAATATCAAAATTATTCCTCGAATAAAGTTATCAGATGAATGAAAAATCAGCCCTAAGACTAGTAAAAAAAATACACTTATTTTTTTGTAAAAATTTTTTTACACATTTTAAAGATAAAAAAATACTTAAGTATATAATTATATTCAACCCAATTGATAACCTCCTAAATTTTTTAAACTAGAAATGTATAGCTTGATGTGTGGCCATGTGTACCATTGTATCATAATTATTATTTGTACGGTGTACCATTTGATTGTATCATTTCGGTGTACTAAAAGTACACCTCTGCACGACTCTTCGGGGAACAAAGCGTGATGTTATGTTACTTATTTATTTTAATTAATTTAATTTAATTAGGTTAGGCCATTCGTCTGAAGAATTACAAAGAATGACTTAAAACTCATATCGTCGTTCCAGCCGATAGACGTCCACTGCTGGACATAGGCCTCCCCCAATTTTGGGATCGAGGGTTTGCCATAACCGCCACGCTTGGCAGGCGGGTTGGCGATCGCAGTATGGTATGATGGTGGAACGCTGCTGCCCATTCTCCGGTACGATCCTTAGTCGCCTTTTACGACACCCACGGGAAGTAAGGGGTGGTGGTATTCTTTAAGTCCGGCACCACACAGAAAAAAAAAAGAACTCATATATAGTACTTTAATTGAGAATAGAATTTTTCTTAAAAAAAGTAAACGCTGTTCGCTTGTGTTTGCCGTACGTGACATTGAACTAGGTTTGCTTCGTGACGCGGGTCACATTTTAGCATATTATTATCTCTTCGCTAGTTAAATACCATAATACGTCTGCAAATTCGTATTATTATGGTACTAAAAAGTACAAAGTTGGTTGCTGGCTGTTTTTTTTTTTCATATTGTTAGGTACCTATATAGTAGTTTCGGGTAGCTTGATGTGCTGGCGTCTGTACTTCCTATACGACTTGGTGCATTTCACATAATATAATATTGTTACATTTATGTAAATCTGCGGGGGAATTGCATAACACACTAATAACAGCACACGTAGCATGAACACTTCTATCTCTACGAAGAGTAAAAACAATGCTTTCTATACAAAGTGACATTTCTTTTCTTCATTTTTGACTTACCGCCTAGAAATCTTTCTACATTCTGTCATTTTGTCTTTCGTTTCAATCGATCTTTGTCTAGGTCCTTTTTTATGTAGACTATTTCAGAAGAAAGTTTTCTATCCCAAATGTCAAAATCACACTGACAACTGTCAGTTGTCTAAGGTAGTGAAGAGATTTTGTAATCGCTAAAGACAGTAGAAAACTTTCTACTCGACGGCCACAAAGTATATACGGTTTTCTACAAAATTCCACTGTCAAAGATCCACGAATGACAGCCGGGACGAATTTACGTGCTTTCCGAGGCACGGAGGGGTCTCGGTGTAAAGATGGTCACCCATCCACGGTAAGCATAGCTTAACGTGATCGATCAACTTGTGCGGCTGTTATTATATAGCCTCGGACCCCTCCTTATAATGTGACTTAATATCAGTAAAAATTAAGAATCAAAAAGAAAAAGACAAAGAATTCTGAGTCGAATTAAGTAAAAAACTGGCCAAGTGCGAGTCGGACTCGCACACGAAGGGTTCCGTACCAAAAGGCAAAAACGCCGAAAAAAACATGTTTGTTGTGTGGGAGCCCCCCTTAAATATTTATTTTATTTTAATTTTATTATTTATTATTAAAGTTAAAATACAACTGAGTATTTGCTGAATATTTCAAGTGCCTACCTGTGGCCGTTTTTGATATCGAGCAAAAAAGGGCAAAAAAATCGCGTTTGTTGTATGGGAGCCCCCCTTAAATATTTATTTTATTTTGTGTTTAGTATTTGTTGTTATAGCGGCAACAGAAATACATCATCTGTGAAAATTTCAACTGTCTAGCTATCGCGGTTCTTGAGATACAGCCTGGTGACAGACAGACAGACAGACGGACAGACGGACAGACGGACAGACAGCGAAGTCTTAGTAATAGGGTCCCGTTTTTACCCTTTGGGTACGGAACCCTAAAAAGTGAATATCGTAAAAAGTGCAGTTGACTTTTTCTACTTTGCTGCCGTCGTACTGTCTACACGGAACGTCATCTTTGTCTACTCTTCCGTCGACAAACCGGTGCTCATGCTACGCGTGCAGCAACGGCTTTCATTTTGACAGTTCAACAACATTCATTGCGTGGTTTACACTGTTGAGCAGGCAAATTTTTCGAACATATGAAGCAATGGATTAACAATATCCTTCAAAATGATTCACATTGTGTTTGATAGGGTGTTACGCAGTTAGTGTGATGGCTGACTGCATATATTCGACATAACTGTTATTGCAGCTGAACATTTATGAGTTGACATCTTTAATTTTCCGTACCTACTTTCCATTATAGAACATCAGAGCTTGAAAGAGAATCTTCAAAGCCGAACTGTGAAAAATCTTGGAAATGGTAATCAAACATCAAATAATATTTTCTACAATATTTTACTTCATTCAGTCTTAAAGTTTGTTTTATAGGTAAAACAAACATCCCTTCGAGAAAAGTAAACGTTAACGTTAACGTCAAAGTTAAAAGAAAAGTTTAGGTGGTTAGGAGTTAGCCATAGTGAGTAGTCATGACAACTCGAACGGGTGGTAAGTAGCTCTACGTCGCTAGAATAAAATTTACTCTCGATTTCCCCTGCAAAACTAATTACAGTGCAAATCTTCTTATGAACCTCAAATAGAAGTTATTTTGTAGGAGAATAATTTATTTACATCTTGATAGCCAATCATAAAACTGTAAAGTGGTTTCAAACGAAAGAATCTAATCTTCTTATAGATGTAGCAAGAGACAGGAAAAAATGGAAAGACGGAAGGGAGGCCTTTGCCCTGCAGTGGGACATAACAGGCTTATAATAATTAATAATAATAAAATATTCTTATGACTTTATTTCTCGAAATAAACTCACAGTCTATTAATATTCTCTCATATTAATTTTCGCTGCAAGGTTTTAAGGTATCCTATAAGTCGAGAAGGGCGTGCAGAAAGAATCTCATAAAATGCAAACTCTAATGCTCAACAGCTACTGTAACAGAGTATCAACTACTAGGTACGAGTTTCAAAATTTTTACAGGGTGTTCTATCCATGAATATGACACTACGGAACCAACTCTGAAATCACGAAAAAAAACAGATTTTTCATACATTTTGGTCAAGTAGCTATTGAACTTTTGTATGAAAGAGCTGATTTTTTTTCGTGATTTCAGAGTATACCCTGTAAAAATTTCGAGACGGTAAAAAATAACATCCAGTATATTGTAATGTCAACTGTATAAGTATTTCAGGTTATAAAATTGTGCAAAAAAAAACTCAGTATCAAACTTTTTAATTAAATTGAAATCTAGGAAGTCGGTGTCGCCTACTTACTCTTGTCGTATTGATAGAAAGGAAAAACTGGCCAAGTGCGAGTCGGACTCGCACACGAAGGGTTCCACAAGGCAAAAACGCCGAAAAAAACAAGTTTGTTGTATGGGAGCCCCCCTTAAATATTTATTTTATTTTAATTTTATTATTTATTATTAAAGTTAAAATACAACTGAGTATTTTGTGAATATTTCAAGTGCCTACCTGTTACCATTTTTGATATCGAGCAAAAAAGGGCATTTATTTTATTTTGTTTTTAGTATTTGTTGTTATAGCGGCAACAGAAATACATACTTTGTGAAAATTTCAACAGTCTAGCTATCGCGGTTCTTGAGATACAGCCTGGTGACCGACAGACGGACAGACAGACAGACGGACAGACAGCGAAGTCTTAGTAATAGGGTTCCGTTTTTACCCTTTGGGTACGGAACCCTAAAAAGATGAAAGAAAAATTAGTGATTAGCTAGTGTTTTAGTATGTCGCTTGTAGAATAATCTGACAAAAAATCATAATGATTGTGTGTATATTAGTATAGTTTTTATTGTAAAAAGTAAATTTTAGGGGTATCTTAATGATTTTTTTCTATTGTATCAAATTAGTTGTAATGTATTTTCAATACACTATCTACCTACTATATATCCTGAAGAATGCCATGCGTTATTCTGATTTTGTTATTATATACTTTATTGTTTCTAAAACTTGCGTGTTTTGTATAAGCCCCTTAAGGGCCTATACTACCTCAAATAACTTATCATGATCCTCCGTTATATCGAAAATACCGCAGCATTAATTTTGAAATAAATATATGCTAAAGTTGAGGATTAATGTTAAGTACTATGTTAGACGAAAACACGATTCCATAAAATTTGCTCGATAGAAAAAAAATCCAAAGTTACCTCCAAAGCGAACAATAAACCGCTGGTATTCAAAAAATACTTCAAATTAGATCATGAAACTTCGCATACTAACTGAACTAACTATAAAGCAGGTCTAATGTTATTTAGTTTTTTTGAATTAGCTTTATTTTCACCGTAAAAAGCAAATACCTAAACTATTGGCGCTGCTTTCCACCCAGCACCGCACTCTGTCGCGCTCTCACACAGTCCGCTAGCAGTATCGTGCGAGCGAGATAAAGAGTGAATTTTAGCTGAGGTAGTATAGGCTCTTAATAGAAATAAGCACCGTCTTTTGTGCCCCGCTACTGCCATACTGACTGGCAAACATTTTACCGCGTCTCCTCCTAATAACAGTTCGTCTTGAGAGAAGACGAACTTCCTATCGAAGTCTCAAACAATAATGCATCAGACTATTAGTAGACTTAGCAATACATTCCGCATCCGTAAGCAACACGTGCCGATGGCTCTAATTTTGTATGGGAATGCACGATGCACGTGGCTACTCAATTTAAACTGGCACACACGGGCCGTACTATTATTGTTAGTACTTAGTTGTGAACGGAAGCTTTCGGTTGTACAGTCAGCGTCGAGAGTTCCCAAAAAAAAAAAAAAAATCTTTTATACATTCAAATTTATTTGCACAAGAATAGATTAGACGCATATCACTCTTTTTCACAAGAATAGATTAGACGATGACCTCCAAATCTTGAATCTTGGGAGTCAGAGTTGCGACATTTTCAAAAAATGTGGTGATTGCAAGACATTGTGTGCAATTTTCACGGCTGGTTAAGTAAAGGGAAAAATAGGCACGCACCTACACTTTCAAATTCAAAAACGATTTTCTTGATTACTTATAGTATTTTTATTGAACTTTTTGATGGTGATGAGGAAAAACCTCAACAATTTATCTGATACTCTACTAAACTCACTTTTGAATTATAAACAGGGTCAAATTATAAACAGGGTCAAATTAAATTAGCTAGAGAAACTCCGCAGACGTGATGGGTATCGACCACCTCTTTACCTCTTAAAAGCAGGTTGCCGCAACAGTTTATCTACTATCGATTTCTTCGTTCTAAAACTCAGAGAAAAAGTTGTAGGAAAATTGCCGAAAGATTCAACTACTTGTTGTTTATTATTGATCACAACAAAGCTTTGCCTACACTCTATTTCTACATCCTAATAAACGCTATCGTTCTAAGAAAACTGCGACTCAATTTCAATTTCTGCTGCCTAATTAAAACTATTTTACTTCGCTTATTGGTCTGTGTGGTGCCGGACTTAAAGAGTAGCACCACCCCATACTTCCCGTGGCGTAAAAGGCGACTAAGGGGCAAACCGGAGAATGGGCAGCAGCGTTCTCCCCCAAAGGGGGGGGGCCCTTTGGGGGAGGCCTGTGTCCAGCAGTGGACGTCTTTCGGCTGAAATGATGATGATGAATTAAAACTATAACAACAATGTAACGACCGCGCAATGGACGCAGCGCAAGTGTCTCGAACTCGTGAGATTTTGATTCTAAACCTCCCTTGGGTTTGGACTACCTACTTACTAGTAGTTTGTTTGTAAAAAAAATCAAATGGCTTGCTATTACGGTTCATAAGATATAGCCCTGTGACATTCAGACCGACAGGGCGAGGGGTCCTATCGACACCTTTCCGGAACTGAAATCTCTAAGACACAAAATCAAGATCTTAGATTTTTTAGACAAAAACAACACTCACTGTAGCTTCAAATATCGGAACAACATTGACGTAAGTCAATATACGATAATTTACGTATAGAGGAGCTTGCAGACGCCCAATGACGACGAACAATTAAGTACCACAGAGTACCTAAGTAGAAGACGCCTGTTAAGCTTGTTAGCAATATTGTGGAGGACTGTACCCTTTCAAACATAATTACAATGTGTCTATGGTGAGAGTACTTCGAACTTTATGACAGTCGATATTTGACTTTTACATCGATTCGTAGAAGCATAAATATTGCTAATAAATAGATCTGTGGTGGGGCAGTGGTACTGGAACCAGAAGTGAATATCGTGACAGCTTATAGACGAGATTATTAGAGAGAAAAACATCGACCGCTCACAATTTTAAATATTATATTTATTTATTTATTTATCACATGAAATGTTTTCTTTGCCATTATATGAAATATGAATTTCATAATTGTGTAGTTACATTATGCTGGTTTTGAATGCAATGGTGGCCCAGTGGTAACGACCGCGAGTTACGTGTTGTTGTAGGTTCGAACCCAGACAGGCGTTTTACTTTGTGTAACTTATTTTAGCATCTCTATCCTCAAAAAGGTGAAGGACTACATCGAGAGGAAACCGGCACGGCCTAGAATCAAAAGTTTGAAGACATGTGACATTTATCAGCCTGCACTGGGCCCGCGTGGTGGATTACGGCCCACTCCCTTTCGATGAGAGGAGGCCTGTGTCCCAGCGTGGGAACATTAAAGGCTGATAATAGATATTAAACAGATCTTAAAATCGTTTTTCTTCAGTTTTTAATCATTTTGTAGGTACTTTTTTCCGAATGCCAGTGTTTGAAAAAGACTAATAATTGGTTAACATTTCAAAGGTGTTTTTGTTACGTAATTCGAATCCAACTAAATCCGCTCTAAATCGTCTGGGACGTAATGTTCGAAATTACATTTGTTTTTTAGTCTCGTGAGATACCAATCTAATCAAACTCTTATTATCGATTAAAGAAACTCATCAAATAAAGATCATGAGTACTAATAATGTTTGAAAGCACTCACAAATATTGTTCAATCAGGACAAATATTTTATATGTGGTGTTTAGCCTATTGACCTTTGCCGTCGATCTAAATATACTCGTACCCGACCGAGACTATATTAGGTACTAGTCGACCGAGAAAACTGGAAAATTGGATATCTCATCCAATTTAAAGCACACACACGCCTCAAGTAGGTACCACCTACTGTTTAAATTATCTACGGGTAAAGTCATGACGGACTGTTGTGAAATTAAATTAAATTAATTATTAATTGGTTGAAATACCTGAAATAATCATCATCATCATCTGCCTAGCCATCATTGCGAAAGTGTGTCTGTCTGTCTGTCTTATTAGACAAACAGACTTACAGACAGACACACTTTCACTAGCAGTGTTCAGCGGTTTAGATTAAATTTTGTATAGAGATAGTTTGAGTTTCGGGAAAGGACATAGGATAGTTTTTATCCTGATATTCCCACTGGATCGACACTTATGCGGGTGAAACCGCGGGGCGCTGCTAGTGTTCTATAAGTCAGAGACAAAAGAGATGTCACGTTATTAAACGCAACGTGTCATAATGTGGTATCATAAAGCTGCAGGTGGTCTCTAGTCCTACTCGGGCGCACAAGTACCTAAGTACGGGCGCACAAGTACCTAAGTACCCTATAATAGTATGTATCACTGAGTTTTGAGTGTCACTTAAATGCAGTCAAGTTTATGTACACTTGTAAAGTGAGATATTTTCATAAACATATTAATAATAGGATATCTGATCATGTGTAGGAAATTTGAAAGTTGTTTTGGGGCAGCTGACTCCTATTGTATGGACATTGTGATGCGAAGGACGTGCTAAGAAAAGTGTTAAGAATTAATGTGAAAAAGACAATATTATACATATAGACAGACATTCAGACACCAATCTACATGGTCTTCACATGATCTGACCAAGATTATGTCTGGACTTTAGAAGATACTGTGACCTCAGAGTTTGTTTCGGCCTTACTTCTCAGAGTAGTCAGTCAGTCATCTAGTTTTTAAAAAGAAGATTGACATGTGAAAGTGCTTGTATAAACCTACTTACAGAAATCATTTGTCATGATTACGGCTAGAAATTACAAGAATGATCCACGACGACCACGCATAAGTCCGCCGACTATACTCAAAAATCTTACAGTGCCCCCCGAGTCCAATTTAATAATGCGTTCAGGGTGCTGTTGCTGCGGCGATTCTGTAGTGCATCAGGGATGTTTGCTGAACATCGCGTAGACTGCTTTTAAGCTACGATGCGTAAAAGATGCACATCCCTGGTGCGTATAGTACGTGGCAGCAACAACAGCATCCTTAACATGCAGATAGCTAGTCGGCTGGACTGTGGCTACATCAATCATTGCTGCGCCATTTGTCATGGAATGGCGCAGTAGTGACTGTTTGAGTTTATTACTTTTATGTGTTGTTGTTTTGTTGTTCCACCATCATACCATACTGCGATCGCCAACCCGCCTGCCAAGCGTGGCGATGTTGGCAAACCCCCCCCAAAATTGGGGGAGGCCTATGTCCAGCAGTGGACGTCTATCGGCTGAAACGACGACGAACGACGATGTTTTGTTGTAGGTAGTTTTAAGTATTACTAACACTAGTCTATAAGAACATTGTTACTAACAAAATGGACACCATGGTCTGAAATAAAGTATAATTATATATTATAGTATAGGTAAATGGACGAAGAGCAGGAAAATGGAATACCACGGAGCACAAGGACTCCTGGCGGGCCGCTGCTAAATGCGACATTACCATTCAAACC
Organism: Mesoligia furuncula; assembly: GCA_916614155.1. Taxonomy (NCBI): domain Eukaryota; kingdom Metazoa; phylum Arthropoda; class Insecta; order Lepidoptera; family Noctuidae; genus Mesoligia; species Mesoligia furuncula. The sequence continues at coordinate 35,625,658 of OU744790.1, forward strand.
AATCGTAGCAACATTAACTCGCACTACGACAAAATTAATGACGTATAGAAACTGGCGTCTTTGAAGGCTGACAGAAGATTTGCACTCAACGTAAACAACATAGACTATCCAAATTTGCCTCTTAGCAAATACGGTGACGATCCCTTCCCGAGTTGATATGCGTGCTATGACCTTTATGTTGAAGTCCCATGTATTAGGAGGCGAACCTATCGCCATTAACCATGCCTTTACTTTAAAATAAAAACTTTTTTATAAATAAAATTTGAGGGTTGCCCTCGATTTCTCTAAGATCCCATCATCAGTTCCTAACTTGGTGATAGCGGGACCACCTCCGTACTATCTACTTTCGAACAAAAAAAGAATTTTGAAAATCCGTCGATAATTAGCGGAGTATTCGATGAACAAACATACAAAAAAGGAAAAAAAAAAAAACATACAAACATCCGAACATAGTACCTCCTCCTTTTTGTGAAGTAGGTAATTAATCGTTACTTTAAAATCAGTTTAACTTTTGTGTACACCACGTCGACCTAGCCACTATATACTATAATGTATGTACCTACTACTCCCAAATCCCAATTAAATTAGTTATCCGCATTAGCCGATCAAACCAGAAATGTTTCAGTTTTCAGTGTAGTGTACCTACCTACGGTATGGTTCGCCATTAATTCCGTTAATCAGCATTATTATAATCCCGAATATTGTTGATGGAAAATATAGTGTTATGTTACTAATATTATCTTTGTTATCTGTTATTACTAAATGCTTAACAAAATATAGGGACGATATCGAGCGCTCGTTTGCTGCTTGAGGAATTTAATCACCATGTCTCAACTATGGTCTTTAGGGTTCCGTGCCCAGAGGGTAAAAACGGGACCCTATTAGTAAGACTTCGCTGTTTGTCAGTCCGTCTGTTTGTCACCAGGCTGTATATCAAGAACCGCGATAGCTAGACAGTTGAAATTTTCACGAATTATGTATTTCTGTTGCCGCTATAACAACAAATACTAAAAACAAAATAAAATAAATATTTAAGGGGGGCTCCCATACAACAAACGTGTTTTTTTCCTTGTGGTACGGAACCCTTCGTGTGCGAGTCCGACTCGAACTTGGACAGTTTTTTTATACCACTCTAAGAAGAACAGTTTCTTTTTAACAGACAATATCTCATAATTTTACATTGTGAAATGGTTGCGAGTATATTTAAGAGTCGTTACGGGTCAGAAGCTCAAAAGTCTGACTGTTTTCAAATTAGAGCACGTATGGGAGGACAGCGTAGGCCTGTCAACAAGTACCAGGGGTACTTGGTAAAATCAAAAAATGGTCTACAGATCTCTGGTTGATCTGGTTGGTCTGATGTCTGGTTTATCTGTATAATAATGTCAAATATTAAAAATAATATGTCAAAGAAGCATGTTAAAAATAAATAAACATCGTAATTTGAGACATTTACATAGTTATTGCGTTAATGAGGTGTGCCAGGGAAGCCACATGTGCAGAAGAAATTATTGCCAAACTACCTTGTCTTCAACGTAGTCTTTAATCTTATAATATTATTTTTGATAAGGACACGTTTAATGAGGGTTTTGAACTTTCCATCGCTGAAAAAGTGATGAGAGGAAAGACTTTGTAACCTCTATTGGGATGTTGGTAAAGAAATTTTCTAGTGTCTCACCAACTTTTAACTTTTCTGAAATGATTTCATTATCAATTTTTAGAGACAACTCATTCTGATCTCGCTGGTTTGTGTTTCCAATGTCTTTGTTAATTACCTGCCACAAAGCTTTTATTTTTTTAGACATACTAATTTTGTGACAAGTTATAAAAGATCAAGCCTCAGCGCAGACTCTTTCGAACATTTAAGAATAGTTTCTAACATAATTATGAAAAGCTTGATCAGAAGTTAATGATTTCTCGTGATAGAGATTATCTATACATTTAATAAATCTGTAGAAGGGTCAATTCTGTACATTGAAAATATTGAAAAAATAAATAGCGGGGGCTGTTGCTGGATCGATACCAAAATATGTGATTAAAAAATTTTTGTCTGTCTGTCTGTCTGTCTGTCTGTCTGTCTGTATATGCAGGCATCACGTGAAAACTAACGGTTCGATTTCGATGAAACTTGGTATAATTATACCTTATTATCCTGGGCATAAAATGGGATACTTTTTATCCTGGAAAAATACGTAGAAAAAAAAAATCTTATTTTTCAGTTTTATTCATAGACGTTGTTCTGTAGAACCGCGAACACACGTTGCATTACCCGCAGTGGATAATTTTCCATTTCAATTTAAGAGAATACAGTTTCCTGTAGCTTTGTGTTACACCATGACAGTAAATAAGGCTCAAGGTCAGACCCTAGGAGTTGCTGGCGTAGATCTTACCGCGAGTTGTTTTTCACACGGGCAACTTTACGTAGCTCTTTCCCGTGTGAGCAGTCCAAGAAATCTTCATGTTCATATTCCGGACGAGCTCACTAACAATGTTGTGTATGCTGAAGCTCTCAATTAACTTTCTGTCGCATTGTCACGATCACTTTTTTATTATTGCAAAATTTTCGTCACTGTCAGTAATTTACTGCTACATGCTACTTATCAAGGTCGGAATTACTATGAAAAAAATACTTACTACAGAACGCGAGCTCAACAGCAGTAGCTCAATAGAGGGATCTCCTTAATTATTATAGACTTAGCCGTATTTGGGTCCAATAGATATTTATAAGATGTCATTGTCAGAGTTACTCAAAATGGAGAAATAAACCATCCACGCGAAGACCGACATCCGCGCGGACGGAGTCGCGGGCGGAAGCTAGTATAAAATATATCTGCTTTTTCTAATACAAGCAGTGACTCATTCACTAAATTTTGGTTCAGTATTTATCGTAACTTTTTTTACAGGATATAAGTACTTTATTGAATTCTGTAGAAAATAATGTACTATAGTTTATGTTGGGGTCTTGTGAATCAAAACTAGATGTTAAAAGATTGCTAAGAACATTAGTATTAAACATTTTCAATTTATTTTTAGTAAGAGGTCTTAATTGAATGGATTTATCTATGTGTAATCTTTTACCTAAGTCAAATGATACGAGTTGACCAGTATGGTCAGACCTGACGCAACTTATTAGGGACGAGTCTTTTATTTTACAATTAGTGAATACATTGTCGATGCATGAAGCTGAAGTTGCTGTTATTCTAGTCGCTTCATTAAATATACATTTTAAATTAAATGATTTAAACAATGAGATTAGCTTACATTTTTCTGGTGAATTAACTAATAGATCAATATTTAGGTCACCACAAACAAAAACGAATTTACTATCTTTAAAAGTTTACCTATTTCTTCCATTATGATCAAAAATGATGACTAATTTGAGGCTGGTGATCTATAAACACATAAGAAATTATGGCCTTCAACTTCTGCACATGCTACCTCACATAAGCGATTAACAGAGCAAGAAAAGCAAAGAAAGGATATCAATCCTTTCTTTCTTTATATCTAAAACAACTATTATATAATATCAAAGTACCACCCCCTATTGAGGACCTGTTGTACGCATTCAACCATTGCACCGGATGCTGCTGAATGCATCCATTCGCAGCATCCGGTTAGACCCTAATATAGTCGAGAAAAGGCTAGGCAGATTGATTTATATGTATGACTAACTTCTGCCCGCGACTTCGTTCGCATGGAAGTCGTAATACACAAATATACTAAAATAACGGCTACAGTTTTATAAAGTTTCCCGGGTCCCACCGCGTCGTGTAAAATCGCGCGCTCGCGCTATTACGAGTAGGTACTTCGTTTTGGCTTAGCGTTGTTTCTGACGGTTAGCGTTTCCTTAACAATTGCGCTATCAAATTGCAAAATATTTTATCAAATCCAACTGGTAGTTCCAGAGATTAGCGCATTGAAACAAAAAAAAACTGTCCAGCTTTATCAAAAAAAAAATTAATATCCCACTGCTGGGCAAAGGCCACCTTACTCTCTTTTCACATCTCTCTGTCCAAAGCTGCTTTATTCAAATTATACACAATTAAACATAGTAATACCTAATCATAGGTAGGTACAGACGCCAGCACATCAAGATACCCGAAACAGTCAAATTTTCCCAATCAACTTTGAACCTAATGTTTAGCGATAAAGTTCAAAACTTTAGGGGCTTACATGACCTAAAGCGCGGTCACTGTCAGACTGCATAGAAAAGAAAGAGAAGCGCGATGACACAACGCTGGTAATTTATTTCAAAATATGAAGCAAATATTTAATTACAAAAAATCTATTGTTTGGACAAAAAAATTCAAACACTAGTATTTTAGTATGTTGCTTGTAGAATAATCTGACAAAAAATCAGAATGATTGTATGTATATTAATTAGTATGGTTTTTATTCTTGGGCATAACTTTGGATGCTAAGCTTCAGTGGGGTCCACATATAGATAAATTGTCAAAAAAGCTAAGTTCCGCAGCATATGCTGTTAGAAAAATTCGTAATTTAACTGATATAGAGACTGCCCGTTTAGTGTACTTTAGCTATTTTCATAGTGTAATGTCGTACGGTATTCTATTGTGGGGAAATGCCGCCGATATTCAGACTATCTTTGTTTTACAGAAGCGAGCTGTTCGATCAATTTATAAATTAAGTCCGAGACACTCTCTCAGAGACAAATTTAAAGAGATTAATGTAATGACTGTGCCTTCTCAGTATATTTATGAAAATCTTTTATATGCCCATAAAAACATAAAATTGTTTAAAAAATACAGTGATATCCATAATATAAATACTAGAAATAAACACAAATTTGTTGTACCTACAACAAGGCTCAAAAAAATAGGTGGCTCGTTCAGATGCCAATGTATACGCTTTTATAATAAGCTACCAAGCCACGTTCAAGATCTAAGCCTCAATAAATTCAAATCATTCATTAAACGTAAGTTGTGCCAGAAAGCCTTTTATACCGTTAAAGATTATATTGAGGACAAAAAGGCTTGGGATTGAGCTGCTTCAAATTTCTGCATTTTGAATGACTTTTTTTTTTTTTTTATATACACATTGACATTAATGATTTTTTTTTTATAAACAATGACATTTACTTACTTTGTAAAGTATTATCTATATAATTTTTTTTTTTTTTTACATTGTGATTTGTGAATGTGAAGACGATGTGGGTCATTTTATTAATTTTTTATGTTTTATTTTTCTCTCTGTTCTATTACTTGTTTTTTTTTTTTTTTTTTTTTTTTCTCTCATGGTCTGGCAGTTTGAGTAATTTATGTGGCCTACCCAAATGTCCTTTCTTTGGTATTGTTCGTCGAATCGTTGAGCTCCTTAAGTCTTGAGTTGAGCTGCACGATTTCTGACAAATGCGTGCACTGACTGGACAGGTCCTCTCAATCTGTGTGGTTCTTTCCTCAAAAGACCATCTCAGACATCGATCTACATGGTCTTCATATAACCTGACCAAGATTATGTCTGGACTTTAAAAGAGACTGTGACCTCTGAGTTTGTTTCGGCCTTTCTTCTCAGAGTAGTCAGATAGGAAACGCCGACCTCATCTAGTTTAAAAAAAACATGATTGACGTGTAAAAGTGTTTGTACAAACCTACTTACAAAAATAAAATCATTTATCATTTATCATTTATTGTAAAAAGAAAGTTTTTATAGGTATCTTCATGATTTTTTTTCTATCGTATCAAATTAGTTGTATTATGTTTTCAACACACTATCTATCAAGCATATATCCTGAAAAATATCATATATTTTTCTGATTTTGTTTACTGTAGTCGATCATACAATACTTTTATTGTTTCTAAAACTTGCGTTTTTTGTGTTTAGACAGATTGTAGTAGCTTGAGGTGCTGGCGTCTGTACATCATTTTATACAGTGGGCACATAATCAGACTTGCGTCACAAACTCACAATAGGATAATGAATGACCGATGAGGCTATTGTACATAGACGCCTAATTATTTACCTAATCACAACAGATACATACAATATGTATATAATAACAATTGATCTAGTTTCAATACAGCCGTAGGTAATAGTAGCACTTAGTAATCCGATGTTCTGCACTAATTGAGGAACAAAGAACTCGTAGAGACATAAGTCATCGTCGTCAATAAAGGTATTTTGTCAGGTCAAACTACTCATTGTTCTGACATCTTGACATTTCGTCACGCTTGAATAGGACAGAGGATAACAAACGCTATGTTTGGTAAGTACTACGTTAGAAACAATACTGAGTTTCTTTACATCTGCATTTACTAGTAATCTAACAGGTTTTATTCCAAAGAAAATTCAATATGTTTCCGCTCAAAAATCAGTAGCAAAGGTATCAGTAGCAAAGGTATCAGTAGCAAAGGTATCAGTAGCAAAGGTATCCGTATTAGCGTGACGTGGAAGAACGAGCTGAGCAAGAGGATCCAGGGCGAGACAGCAGGTTGACTCCATCTACAAGGACGCAATTCCAGGGGAGTGCCCGATCCATCCATTATCTTTTCCACAGTCCTATTATATCCTTCACCTATTTAATTTGCCAAGGCTTGCGCTTAACAGTAAATTTTAAACCATCTTATGTTCATGCTGCCTATCCAGTGATACTGCCTATCCAGAGCAAACTAGCTATCGCCCGTGCTATCGCTGTGGCTTTATTTGTGCTGACTCCATTTTCATAAGGTGTTGCGAGTTCTAATGATGACAAATTTAAGTGTGAATAAGTCCATGATTGAATAAGTTAATATTATTGCATTCCATTTACCTACCTACATACTAATTGTGAACAAAGGTAGGTCCCATAATAAAAAATTGTAGTGCAGTGTGAGTAATTAGCCGACCGAACTTTCCAGAGACCATCGAGACCGCCGCGGAGTGCGCACGTAGTACCTACATAAATCATAGTTATACGTCATACGTAAAGTACTTAGTAAATGTTAACAGTATACCAACCAACGTCGTTTTATTGAAGTGGCCCCAAGAAGAAACCCAACATAAAATTTGGCATATGTATTAATTACATATTTTTCTTCCTTGAGTCAGTCAATCTTTAGACTTTGAGAATATTAAGAATGTCAAAACTCTTCAACTGTAACCAAAATCTAAACAGGAACATACCAATTATTATTATTTATAGTATTTTTATCTCACGCAGCGGTGCTCGCTTTAACTACATGTAGTAACGAAGTATAAAAACTTTCGCATTCACAAAGAGAGAAAAAAGACAGTACTAATGTTCACAAACCGTACCAAATAAAAAAATCAAGAAAAGGCTTCCAGTACTCCCACTCATAAAGAGAGAGCTTTTTTTTTTGTTTAGTCATTTTAAAAACGAGCAATAATAATTAACCAACCCTTCTTCCTTCCTTCTTCTTAGCGTATCGATGGTAAAAAGTTCAAACATCTTTGGCCCAAAAATTAGCTGCGCGAACTCTGCTCACTGACGCAGACATAATATAATCATCACGTACACACAGGTGACAGAGCATGCGGCGCAACCCTTTACTAGTCTCACTAACCTGACGAATGTAACTAAATCATCTAAAATCACGATTTCAAACAGCTGTAAAATATTAAACGTATGTTAACTAAAGTATAAAAGAATGCGAAACTTGCGAAGTATTGGGAAGTGAGTGGAGTTGATTCCCGTGGCTCGGCGAGGTGGCACGGGAAAGTTAAGCCCACTTAGCGAGTGACGGCGACTGCCAAGCGGGGACGCTCCTACCACGGGCCTAACTCACTGACGCTGATAATAAAACAACATTAAAAAAAGATAATGGAACAAGATAATGGAACAACATTAAAAAAAAAATAGTGTATGCAGCTGGATTTTTTTTTATAACTGGCGAAAAAATTCTACGCTCGTGGGTATAGAATCGTGTGCTGAATTCATATGGTAACATTTCTTTCATCGTGTATACTACACTGTATATTTGGATGGACAGTGTGAATAATGATATGGTTGGAAAGCGGTTGACTACCGACATGACGACTAACAGAGAAGTATGGAAGAAAAAGACAAGTTGCACCGACCAGAAATAAATTAAAATAAGAGCAGGTGAGTGCCATGTTTCAGGGGCCAACCTAATGCCATCAACCGGGTACTTACGAATCCAGCTCCGGGGTGCTACTAGAAAATTCCTGACGGAAAACTCCAATAAAAATTTGCCCAACCTGTGAATCTAACCGGGACCTTATGCTCAGCAGTTGCACTTGCAATCACTAGACCAATGAGTGTTTCTAAATATGTATGTTATGAAAATAAATAAACTAGAAATGAATACTAACCTAGGTAATCTGCGTTCGCGATTTATTTGCTAAAAATGTAAACAAATATGAATTAATGGAAAAATAACATTAATTTCTACACAATAAGGTTCAGTTTACGCTACAACTTCAAACATTATTATAACTTTTTCCATAGTGCTTTTTCAATAGTCACCCTGAAATCAACTTAATCTTCATTGAAGTAAAGTTGATATTTGTTTAACTTGAAATAGGGTGGGGGTGTGTAGCACTGCGCGCTTTTACTATAGGTACCAAGCTCCAAGAAAAATTTGTAAAATCAAATCGTTACCTTAGTTTGTTGATTTAAGTAGCTTTTGATCGGATTACATATGCAAGTATAATACAAGCATGGGTTACTCGTAAACCTCTGACTTAAGTGAAATCTCGCGCGAATGACGCCAGGAAAACTCCAGTAGTAGCGCAACCGTTTATTTGCTCTACAAACAGATTAGTCGACGCAAAAGTGCTCATCGCAGACGGAGACCATTCATACAAACTAATACTATTAGAGCATTCGCTAATTGACCGACACCAGTCATTAGGAGTTGAAACAAACAAAAATATCTGTCTTTTGACCACGAATTCATTGTTATCAGATTTTTTTGGTCCGATATTTGCATTATCCTTTCTATTACCTACATAATAAATTATTGTGTCTGTCTGTCTGTTTCTCCTTCTAAGAGCCGAATAATAAAACTTTAAATAAAAAAATCAGACCAGCTTACATAGGAAAATCTTTTATTAAAAGTAAAGTAGAAGTCGGCTTTTCACAACCCGATAAAACTACTACGGTTTCACTCATATAAAAATTTTAATTAACAGAAAATTTCAAAGATACTTTGGTCGGAAGCCTCTGAAATGATTCTTTCGCGTTAGAAGTTTCTGTACGATACTTGGAATCGGGTAGGCATCTAAATAGTGTGGAATAAATATTTTTTCCGATATTGAGAATCCCATGCAAGCTCGAACGCTAATTACTCTATATACGAAAAAAAAATCCGGTAAATTGTTAAATAGTAACATCGAAAAGAATTTCTCTGTCTAATAAATTTGAAGCATATAGAAGCGCTTTACAGTGGAAAAGCTTCAAACAGTATTAATATTAAAGGAATTTAATACTGCGAAGAAGACAAAAGGCAGTGTCGAAGCTTTGCTTTGCTTTAGATGAGACTGTTACAGGTAAAACTGTTGCAGTTCATGAACATACTTATGTGTTCATGAAACGCAACAGCTTTACCTGTAGAGAAGTTGTTCATGTTACATTAAAATTACTCATTTAGTTAGTTTAGTTTAGACATGTATTAACCTGCCGGGTCAGCGGGATTGTCCGAATGGGTTACCGCTGGCCAGGAACATAAAGGGCTAAGGAAGGAACATGGGTGGGTTTTAGTCAGTAAGAGTCTGACACTCCCTTCCGCTCCACCCAGAGCGGAAGGGAGTGATCCCCATTTGATGATTTCACACCCGGAACAAAAAAGCAAGACATGTATTGAGAAAAATAAAATATATGTAGAGCGATTATTATCAAAAGGAGTATTTAAGGACTAAATAACGTAACGTTGTATTGCTTCTACCTCATGGCGGAAAACGTAAGTTTGAACTAGCTATGTATGTTTGTCATTCAATCAAGCAAAAACGGCTGAACAGATTTGGATGAAATATCGCACACAGATAGTTCATAACTTGGATTAACACATGGGAATTGTTGTCCCGATATTTCCATGAGATGGATACGATATGATTACGCAGGTGAAACCGTTGGGCGCTGCTAGCAGAAAAAAATAAAGCCGGCTAAGTGCGTGTCGGGCCACGCACAGTGAAGGGTTCCGTAGTAGCCCGTTATCAGAATGTAAAGGTGTTGTTAAAAGTTTGTTTCACCTTTAACAAGTGTTGTGTAAATCACATTATAATAGTTAATCTTTTGTTTACTTAAGTTTGCTTTACCTTATTAAGTTTTTGTGTATTATTATGCGGATAACGGTGCTGGTTGCGTTATTACTCAATTGTTCCAAATCTATTTGTACTTAGTATTAAGCATCATTACGCAATTGTTTGTTGTCCTGAAGAAATAAAAATAAATAAATAAATGTAAAAAAAAAACATATTTTCTTTTTCAATGCAAGTCTTTACCCGTTATAAACAAGCAACTACTTCATCTTAGTCACTTTAAAAGATTAATGCTAAGAATTTTGTATTTGGTACAAAATTATCCAACACCCAAGTTCAACGACTATTACTGCTAAACTTATAAAGTTATCTTAACCGCTATAGGGGAGAGTAGCCCAAAACGGGTAAGCTAAGGTTGATGATAAATAAAAACAGTTTATAGATACAAATTGAACATTTATTTCTACATTTTGAAATGTTTAGTTATCAAGGACTATAAAATAAATGACATATTTAGTAGTTTTGTACATTAAGAATAAAAAAATAACAAAAATCTTTACCATTCGAATTACCCGTTTTGCCCGTAGGGGGGGCCTAAAGCAGGTAGGGCTTTTGGGCAAAGCGGGTAGGGGCTGAATTACATTAGGTCAACGTCAATCAATGACTAAAACTGTTTCTTAACAATCATAACTCAGATGGAGCTCCACCAGGATCATCAGCTATTTGCAGTGATAATGGTTGGATCAATGGACCAGTATTCTTGGAATGGTTACGGCACTTTATAGACAACGTAATGAGTTGGCAACGTAAACAGATAATCCATATGAAATAGATACTCAACTAGCTCTAATTCTTGAGCTGCTGTAAAAACTGTTGTGAATCTTGCTAGATTTTTTTGACATCCTTTCTTTACATGTATCTGTAAAGTCGAAAAGTTGATGCAATATTTTTTTGCTGCACCATTGACGGAAGTTTTGAGAGCTTCTTCTATCGCAAGCTTTATAACTCCCTCATCCCACGATGCATTTGCAGTATTTCTTTTGCATTTATTAACCATCTGCAAAAATAAAAGAACTAATAAGCAGTCAATGAAATTATACAAGGCAAATCGGGTATGGGCAAAACGGGCACCCGCTTTACCCCTACCCTTTTTGCCCACAAGCATGTATTTTTTTCAATCGACTCATATCCTTAAAACCTAAATAATAAACGCCAATCTATTACACAAATAAAACGTCTATTTATTGCAAAATAATAACACAAAACTAGTAAGAACATATTGTTAACCATTTCCGAGTATTCAAAAGTAATGTAACTCAATTTTTTTTAGTGGAATTAGCAAAAAACTTCTTTCTTATCTTACCGTGAACTCGTGTCCGCCAGAGAAGCGCGCCGACTCCCTGTGATTGGCGAGCGGCAGGTTTCGCGCACTGCACGCACACATTCTAATTAGCAATAACGGTGCGCAATTTAAAAAGCATACCCGTTTTAGGCGGGCTACCCGTTTTAGGCTTACCTCCCCTACTTTTCCTTTCAAGTTCATGAAATGCACTATCATCGTGAATTTTTCTAGATTTTTCAAGCCCGCAGTTTAGGTTTTAGAGGGGGGGGACGCCCTACTGGAACAAAAAATTGCACTTTAAAGTTTAATATTTCGTAAATGGTGCATTAAATCCAAAAATTATTTCAGCAACCCCTAAGTCATTTTAGAAGACGTATTCAACGATATCCCACAAGATGGGGTAGCGACGAAAAAAATATTCATCCCCACTTCACGTGTAGGGGAGCTACCCTAAAAAAAAAAATATTTTCAAAATTTTTATTTTACCACTTTGTCGGCGTAATTAATATACGCACTCCTACAAAATTACAGCTTTCTAGTACTAAAGGTCTCTTAGCAAAACTTCGGACAGACAGACAGACAGACAGACGGACTTGACGAAACTATAAGGGTTCCTTGTAGGAACTACGGAGCCCTAAAAAATGGGCAACCTAACCATAACGGTTCGATTAGTTTGTCCCAGATACAAACATTTGTTGATAAGATAAGCATTGATCTTGTTGATCCGGCTTGTGTACAGACGCCATCAAGCTACCCAAAACTGTCAAGTTTTCCAAGCATTTTTGAACCTTATGTTTTAGCGATAAGGTTGAAAATCTATTAAAGAAATTTGACAGATTGTAGTAGCTTAATGTGCTGGCGTCTGTACATAAAACAGATTTTACGGGCATAAGGATTACAACCTACTGATTCTTTATGAATGTGAGGACTATGAAGGGTTTTTTTTTCTTCGTTTTCACTTAGATTTTCTGGCAATTTTTGCAGCCTACCCAAATGTCCTTTCTTTAATATTGTTCGACGAATCGTTGAGCTCCTCAAGTTCTGAGTTCATCTACACGATTACTAACAGATGTTTTCACTAACTGGACAGGTCGACTCACATCTGTGTGGTTCTTTCCTCAAAAGATCACTAATCTACACCCAACTAGCAAAGTAATCCTATATAGAAAGATAATAAGTCTGTCACTACTAATAACGTTTTTATAAAGGCATTGCGGTGGACTATTTAACTTATAATAGAATTTGCCAAGCCTTAACATACTCAAGCGCATTAGTTTATATATCTCGGTCTTATAGTTCGCTACAATACTGACCTATAAAACATGTATAGGACACTTTTTACTAGTAAAAGCATTTCACAAGCGTAGATATTCTCAAGAGCATTTGCTTTTATATCTCAGTCTTATAGTTAGCTACAAGATTATCTTTTAGGACACTTTTAGGAATAAGTCTCTTATAATTGTTTACAGTAAAACTAAATAATCCAGAATAACATTTTGATCCTATAGTAGCATTTTGTAAGAGAATAAGATATTATAACAAACTTAGCTGAGATCACTATAAGTTTGCGCCGTTATAGTTTTGCCGAGACTCTTTTAAATCTACTAGTACTTGATAAGAGCGCTATATGATCAAAAAAGCTTATAAGCTACTAGATCATTAACTTTATAAGTAAACCTCTGCCATTTTGTTGAGATTCAGTTGTTCCCCTTTGTCTTGAGGAAATAAGGAATTTAAGCGATTGGAAACGATTGAAAAGGAGTGGTGGTTACAGGAGAAAGTCACAAAAAGGTATAAAGAATTAATGAAGCCAGGTTCTTCAGGAATATAATCAACAGGATCAGGAAGTAAATCAAGCGCGTCAAGTACAAACGCAGGTGAAGTAAATGAGGGTTCTGCGACCAAAAATATATTTTCACTCCTAGCCCACCACTCAGAAAGTGAAGAAATTGAAAATTGGGAAGAAAAATACGATTTACATATCGACGAAACCACTGATTATGAAAAATATCATGAATTGCGTAAAGATATGCAAAGCTGGGCTATAAAATTTAATATACCTCACGTAGACCTGAACGAACTATATACTATTTTGAACAAAATATCAAGTAATGTTTTACCTAAAGATGTACGCACTTTATTACATACCAACAAAGAAAAATTGCATATTACAATCTCGGATCCAGGACAGTATTGGCACAACGGATTGATTGAATGCCTAAAAAATACGCTACAGGTGGTGCAGTAATATCATATACGATTTTATTAAATATAAACATAGATGGGTTGCCAGTATACAAAAGTTCAAGACATCAACTCTGGCCTATTTTGTGTAACATCTTTGAAATATCCCACATTCCTCCCTTTGTGATTGGTAAATATACAATATTTCAATATTGTGGCTTAGTTACGTTATATACATATAATATTACAAAAAAAAAAAATATTTCTACATCTTGTTAATTAAATCCTAAAAAAAGTAAATTCAAACATTAGCAGGAGACATACCTATTTCAAGGGAACCCTAATTTGTTTTAAAATGGAGGCGAGTTATCTGGACTGAAACTGCTACAAGTACCTACAATGGTTCTACAAATCAATTTTAAAACATGGCGAATATTTATAAGAATATTGATGAAATATTTTATTTACAACATTAAACTAATGTGCTATTTTTCGGAGGGGATTGTGAAACTAACTAAATTTCGGCACACATTTACAGTAAAAATGATTTCCCCACGAGTTCATACACTATATTCACAAATATTTGTTCTACAATAATACAAAATAATAGTAATAGAAACTTACGTACGTTTTTATTAAGTATTTACCACAAAACAACCGGGGCCGAAGCAACAACAAAGAAAACCTCTATTAATATATACTTATAAACAAGATTGCTTTTGTAAGATACTTATGTCAGATACTAACAAGAGTGTCTTTGTGCTTGTAATTGTGCAGTCTCATATCATTATAGAAGCTATTGCGCTTCGTCAAGAATTTTATAGAGCTTAGTAACATTTTATAAGTTGATTATAAGATAGTTATAGAAAACGCTACAATAACTGCGCCCAAATCCAGCTTTGTAGCATGCTACAAGTTTTTTATAAGTGAAAATAAAAGCAGTCTTGAGATCGTATTAAGTGCTGATTTTGCTAGTTGGGATGGTCCTCAATTGATATGACTGGACTTTAAAAAGGACTTTGACCCCTGAGTTTGTTTCGCCTTTTCTTCTCAGGCGTAGTCAGACAGGAAATGGCGACACCATCTTCCTTTTTGAGGGTTCCGTAACCAAAGGGTAAAAACGGGACCCTATTACTAAGACTTCACTGTCCGTCTGTTTGTCTGTCCGTCTCTCACCAGGCTGTATCTCATGAACCGTGATAGCTAGACAGTTGACATTTTCACAGATGATGTATTTCTGTTGCCGCTATAACAACAGAAACTAAAAACAGAATACAATAAATATTTAAGGGGGCTCCCATACAACAAACGTGATTTTTTCGGCGTTTTTGCCTTGTGGTACGGAACCCTTTGTGTGTGCGAGTCCGACTTGCACTTGACAGGTTTTTTATTTAAATGTGTCTTGTAAAAGTGATTCCTATATCCTATTTACAGAATAAACAATTTCATGTCATCTATCATACAATCGCAGGGAAGATAAAAGTAATATTGATAAAATATTTTTAACCACTTACATACACTTAAACCCAATGAAAAACAAATATTGAAACAATTTATGAAAACAATACAAACATTTTAACAAGTCGATACATCTACTATTTACTTTAAATGGCAAACATGTGTATTTTTATAACCACTGTTTTTCTCATTTATTTGCAGATTCCAAACTATCAATAAAAATTCAAACACAAGCTACCAAACCCAGCTTCCATCGAGTGTAATTAATTAATTCAGTATTCTTGTATTCAAAGCTCTCAATTCTTCTAAAACAGAAGCTGCATCAAACGTACCATCTACGCGTTTTACATGCGGTCTCTACGAGGACTCTACGCGCCCTCTGCACGAAGTCTACGCGGTTACAAAGCAGATATGATAAAAGGAACATTTTATTTGTCTATGTTCGGATAATTCGATCCAACCTGTCCCTTGCTGCTCTCTCCCAGCGACGCCCTAAGCCGAGGTCCGTACCCCACAGGGGGTGCTCTTAGCGTGTAGTTGCTTATTTTTTAAGTTTTTAAGCCCTGGCTGAATTTATTAAGGCACCCACAGGCATGCCCGGTTAAGCAGACGACCTACTACCGACCGAATAGATTGACCTGCGAGATGCAGTTTGTACAGAATTCTACGATGAATCAATTCAAGCAAAAATGCGATATTCTCGTCTACTTATTGTGTGTATCCAGATATAGGACAGTATTTAGTGACGTCAAACCAATAATAGTTTTGGTTAAACATTTTGTAAAACTAGAATAAAACCTAATGGGCCTTATTACAAAATAAGATTCATCTTTAGACCCAGGTTTAAACCATCCAGCCGTTTTTAAATTTCGAACTACATAATAATAATCCGACAAAGCTAATAAAAGTTCTTATTACAAAAACTGGCGATAAACCCGAGTCTAAGTTGTCAATTTTGCATTAAGAACTTTACGTTTGTCTTTGAACTTTATTCCAGTTCAAAATAGAGTAACTGGCTCGAAGGTTTAGGCTATAGGTCTAAAGATCTCGTTAATAAGACGGAAGGTTTAGGTAGACGTGAGCAATTATAGTACACCAATATTTTGGCAGTTATGTTTGAGTCACGTGTAGTAGAACCTATTTCCATTAAGCTTTACACCCATTAAGCTTTTTGCTTACATGACGTAAAGCGCGGTCACCGTCGGACTGCATATAAAAGAAAGAGAAGCGCGATGACACAACGCTGGAAATTTATTGCAATATATGAAGCAACTTTTTAATTACAAAAAATCTATTGTGTGGACTAAAAAATTAAAACACTAGTATTTTAGTATGTTGCTTGTATAATAATATTCAAAAAATCAGAATGATTGTATGTATATTAGTATGGTTTTTATTGTAAAAATAAGTTTTAGAGGTATCTTCACGATTTTTTTCTATTGTATCAAATTAGTTGTATTATGTTTTTAAAACACTATCTACCTAGCATATATATCTTGAAGAATACCATATATTTTTCTGATTTTGTTTACTGTAATCGATCATAACCTTTTATTGTTTCTAAAACTTGCGTATTTTTGTGTTTAGTTCTTGTAAGCCCCTTAACCGTGCACTAATCCAGACTCCGGGCTGTAACTGAGATACTCCTTACGGAAAAACCCAATATCACTTTTCCCGACCCGGGAATCGTACCCAGGACCTCATGCGCAGCAGTAGCACTTCCGTTCACTAGACCAACGAGGCAGACTTTTATAATTATCTTACTAAAACATCAAAAGACTCCATACGTGACCATAATTATAATTATGTACAGACACCAAAAGAGATAAGTATGCAGGATCGTCGGATATAGTTGAAGTTTAGTAAGAAACCGATGGATGTTCTCGAATAAAATTTAATTTTATTAATAGAAAACAAACCGCTCATTTATCAAATTAAATTTCAGTCAACAAATTCAACTAGTATATTTATACAAATTCAATAAGTATATCCAACGATCCTTCATACTTATCTCTTTTGTTGACTGTACATCGGGCACACTCGGGCCTGTCCGCTATTAATCGTGCCTACCGTATTATAAGAAAAAAAATACACTTTAAAGACTGTGCCAGATCAGGGGAATATCAAAATTATTTACGTCTGAAAGTATGTTTTTTAGCAAAAATGTAATCGTAATCTCATATTACCTATATGTATAAACATGAAATGACGTTTGTCAGTCTCACTAAAACTCGAGAACGGCTGAACCGATTTGGCTAATTTTGGTTTTGAAATATTTGTAGAATTGAAGATAAACCTGTAAATAAAGGATATCAGTGAATAAATCCGCCTAAAATAGCAAGCCCAAGAAAGGTTAAAAACGAGAGAAAGTATGAAGAAGTTGTAAGGAAAATAGTAAAAGCAACAATTTTATTATCCCATACAAACAGGGTGCGTTCAGAAATTAAATAATAGGTACCCTCTGTATTATTTCATTTCTGAACGCACCCTGTTTTACAGGTATATACGAACAGTTTGTATAATAAGATTGTATAGTTTGATAATTCTTTGGTCTCTCCTTTACTCTTTTATTTTATTTCTATTTTAGTTTATTATCAAGGCAAACATTTTTTTATGTAGCTTGATATATTTTCAAGACAGACATTTTTTTTATGTAGCTTGATATATCTTTCTAAGTTTTGTCACAAAATAAATTTCTGAACGCACTATAAATATTTGACAACAAACAAATATGTCATTTCTTTCCTTTGTGACTTAGTCAATTGTAGTCTTTGGACTTTGTGAAAGTACCGCCATTTAAGATTTTTTGTAGTTTAGTGTATTTACAATGCCAAGGAGAAGACGGCCAGATTTAGGTCGTAGAAGTCAATCAAATGTGCGATCACATTATTTAATTCTGAGGCGGAACGAAATTTGCCGGGTCAGCTAGTTTAACATAAATGTTTGAAGTTGCAAAATAACTTTCGGAATACCATTCAATAACCAGAACCTATTTTTATTGCCAAATTTTTGATGTAATTTTCCTCGAATAACGAATCCTACGTTTCTTAGTTCTACCCCGAAATTTACGCAATATACAGGGTGTTTGGTGCATCGTTTGCCAAATGGAATTGGCCGAAAGGAGAGGTCATTTGCTATCTCTTAAGGCCCAGTAACTCATTCCTTGTTACACCGGTTTTTTTTATTATGACTTTTTAATTTTTATTTAGGAAAATACAAGAACTCTGCATTTAAGCTTAATTTTTTTTTTAATTTATGAGTATAGCCTTCAAATTTTATTTTAATTCTTATGTTTACTCTCGTATAGTTCTATGAAATTCAAAATTACTTGCCAATAACATCTAGTTCCTTTTTAATAACTCACGAAGTTTTTGAAAAAAGGAAAAATACACTTAACACTCAACTTTAAATTGCTGTAAAAAATAAACTCAAAGCGATCGGGAACTTCGAATTCTTTTAAAAAGTTCTCTAGTTTGTCGTCTTTCCAATGGTGTACAATATACAAAAAAAAACTTTTAATAACTTCAGTAATTCGCTAAATGTGTAATCTAGACACATGAGGCTGATATTCGATATTACGGTAAGAACACTAGTTTTAACATAAATTACATTCTTTGAGTAGGTGGATAGTGTTATCTCACTCTTATGCAGTCTCTTATCTCTTTCTAGGGTTCTAACTTTCCTCGAACTTGAAATAAAAAATGTCCAGTTTTGTCGTTTTTTATTACACTCGGACGTGGCTGATCCGAACTTTTTAAAAAGAATTTCTACAAACAGTCTTACCCTAATTATTAGCTCAGCTACCAATTTTCAGTGAAGACCTGTCTTTTGTTTTTCATCAAAACGATTATCCCGCTCACTGGAGATTAACCGCCAGGGAGTACTTGGATGTTGCATTCCCAGAATCATGGATTGGGAGAGATGGCCCTATTCCTTGGCCTCCGTTCCCCAGACCTGACTCCGTTAGATTTTACTCCACGGAAGTTCAGATTAGGGATGATTTAATCCAACGCATTGAGGCGGCTTTCGTCACTATCAAAGCAGAAATACGTTTACACACCACTACAGTCGAGATAAGACGAAGATGTCGCGCGTGTGTACGTAATAGTGGAGGACAATTTGAACAAAATTTATAATTAGGTACTTATTAAATAAAAGTTAATTTTTTATTTCAAGTTCGAGGAAAGTTAGAACCCTAGAAAGAGATAAAAGACTGCGTAAGAGTGAGATAACACTATCCACCTACTTAAAGTATGTTATTTATGTGAAAACTAGTGTTCTTACCGTAATATTGAATATCAGCCTGATGTGTCTCGATTTCACATTTAGTGAATTACTGAAGTTATTAAAAGTTTTTTCTTGGTATATTGCACACCGTTGGCAAGGGGACCAACTAGAGAACTTTTTAAAAGAATTCGAAGATCCCGATCGCTTTGAATTTATTTTTTACAGCAATTTAAAGTTGAGTGTTAACTGTATTTTTCCTTTTTTCAAAAACTTCGTGAGTTATTAAAAAGGATGTTATTGGCAAGTAATTTTGAATTTCATAGAACTATACGAGAGTAAACATAAGAATTAAAATAAAATTTGAAAGCCTATACTCATAAATTTAAAAAAAAATTAAGCTTAAATGCAGAGTTCTTGTATATTCCTAAATTAAAATTAAAAAGTCATAATAAAAAAACCGGTGTAACAAGGAATGAGTTACTGGGCCTTAAGAGATAGCAAATGACCTCTCCTTTCGGCCAATTCCATTTGGCAAACGATGCACCAAACACCCTGTATATCAAGAGAAACCTAGGAAAGCTTGACAAACTTTCAAGAATTTTCTGGACCATATTGATTTTATTTTCCCTTAAAATCAAACTAGGAGATGACGTGACGAGTTCAAATCCTACCTATGGAAAGATGGACGGGAGGCTTTTGTCCAGCAGTGGGAATGGGACACAACAGTCTTATAATAATAATAAACACTTTATTGGTCCAGGTTACAAATTACGTAATTCAAAGTAACGGTATTGCAATCTGCTAGCATTTTCCCAACTATGTTGGGGTCGGCTTCCAGTCTAAGCAGATGTAGCTGAATACCATGGAGCGACTGCCTATCTGACCTTGGTAAGACTGATTGTCAGACTTTCGGGTTTCTGACGACCCGCAACGACTGTCGAGGATCCAAGAATGATATCAGGTCTAGTACGAAAAGATGGTCACCTATCCATGGACCGACCGCGGCAAACGTAGTGTTGCGCGCCACAATTAATGCCTGGTACATGGTGACAGTAGTTACCACTAGCGCCGTCTAGTATCGAGTAGCGGAACTAGTAGTCAAGACCCTTCTAGAAATTTCGATGCGAGAACTTTCTAGAACTTTCCCGAACTATCGACATCTGGTCAATCGGGGCCTGTATGTACTCGAACATTCTAGATGTTTCTACAATGGAAGGTTCTAGAACTCTCTGCGGCACTATATAAGGCCGGCGTGAGCCGCGAGCGACACAGTGTTAGATAAGCGATCGAAGTGAAAACATCCGAAGCGATCTTCAAGTGCGACTTAAAGCGATCAGTAGTGAAATAGTGTTTTGTAATTAGTGTGTTTGAGTTGTAATTAGTGTTGTTGATTAAAGTGTCAATTTTTGGTTATTAAATCGGCAGTTTTTATTGTCACGAACTCGAAGCTCGTAACAGTAGCTTGACCTGATCGATCGACCAATGTAGCTATTATTACTTAGCCACGAACCACTCTCAACTTGGAGAGGGGCTCGTGCGTTATTATTTCGTAGAAGCAATATTGAAATGCATCCCGTTCGTAATACTTAAGTGGTGAATGTATCAGAGTTGATAAAAGATGTTTTCAATATCTCGGCGGAATAATATCTAAATCAAAGCAGTGCATGTTCGCATATCCTTATCGACGGATGTCTAACACAGTAATGAAATGTCCTAGAATATGATACACCCGGGACATGGTGGGGTAGACAAGCCAATATGATTCAATCACTAAGTATTGTATGTTTCTTTACGAAGTTTATTCTTCGTTTACAAATTAGAGAATATGAATCTTATTGAATCTCTTGACACAGGATTAACTGTTTTATGAATAAGTTAATGATTTCTCCAATCTGCGGGTTAGTTGCGTAACACACTATCAGTAGAATTGATTTTCAATTTAACAGTTGAACAAACATTTATTGCGATATTTACGTTGTTGAGCTGACAATTTTTTCGAACATAAAAAGCAATGGATTAGCAATATCCTTCAAAAAGATTCATTTTGAGATTGATAGTGTGTTAAGCAAATAAGATGCAGAAGAGTTGTCGAACGTTGAGGGCTTGTGGCTAAGTATATAATAACAGTCTCACGGGTCGATCTATCAGGATAAGCCCGGTTGGTCCATACATGGGTGACCATTTATACATACCAAGACACCTCCATGCCTCGAAAAGGACGTTAAGCCGTTGGTCCCGGCTGTCATTCGTGGATCTTTGACAATCGTTACGGGTCGTCGGAAGCCCGAAAGTTTGACAACCAGTCTTATCAAGGGGTATCGTATTACCCAGTCACTGGGTTGTATAGGTCACAAAGGTAAAATTCTGGTATTCAGCTGTATCTGGTTAGACTGGAAGCTGACCTCAACATAGTCAGTACCTACTATTAGTTATTCTGTGACATAGTTGGCAAAAGGTTAAGCAGATGATGATGTAGACTGGTAGAATATAACAGAATTTAAAGTATTACAAATAATATTTGTAACACTTTAAATTCTGTTATATTCTACGCTAATAAGTGAAATACGTAATATGTAGATGACTTAAAAAAACCGGAGTATTTTTAGAACATTAAGGTTTTCGATTCTACGAAAGAAACTATTAGATCTTTCAGATACACTTATTAGCGTCAAAACAATAAAACATAGTTCAAACAACATTATATTTCTAGTAGCAATTTATTTAACAGCAGGAATCAAAGTATGACTCTAATAAACGTACTTGCATATTCCAAGGAAAATCAGACGAAGGAAGCCCTCACCCGTATTTCTTACACAAATATTCTGCTGCACTAATAAATAAGTAAATGGAAATAAAAACGACATAAAGGACATATTCATCGCTAGTATTCGCTCCCACTTTTATCGTAACTTCGTGTTTGATTATTTAGTTTTTACTTATTATCTTCTCGTTGATGAAACAATGTCGATAGATTTTTTTAATTACCGAATCCACTCATTTTTTTTGGTTTGTGTATCGTTTACAACGATGTTTACAGTTTTATTGTCGACGCTATATTTTTGTTTGTGAATTGAGTTTTATAAGTCGTTATTTCTATTAATTAATTAAGTATTAGTTGGACTTTACTTACATATCTATTATTTTAATTCTAAATAAATTGAACCACACGAAGTATTTATTTCACATTTACCGGACTGATGATTTGATTTACGAGTATATTTCGCTGCATGTTACGATTTTTAAATCCACAATAGCTTTATTTTATACTTCAAGTACACAAAATGTACGGACTCAATACCATAGGTATTTTATTGTGAGTGTGGAACCTAAGATAGACAACTACATACAGAAAGCAAAGCTAATAGAAATCTCTATTCCTAGATAGCACGTTTCGCCGAAAACTTTGTTGATAGAAAACATTGTTTGTAGATATCTCGGTCCATAGGGAGCACTGTTGACAGAGATCTCTGTTCATAGATAGCACTTTTTGCCGTAAACTTTTTGTATAGAAACCATTGTTTCCAGATACCTTGGTTCCACACCGTTTTATTGTATGTATAGATAACTAACTATTTAAACTAGATACTAAATTAAAAATGACTAACTAACTTACTACCTATACAAATAGATACAAATACAAAGGACGAAGACTCGTCCGCATCGCTGTCATACGGAAACGTGCCCAGAAGACTGGCAGTATTGCCACGTTGAATGGTACCAGTGGTATTTTCTACCGGTCAACCTTGGGTGATGCAGAGACAAATAGTGGAGATTTCGTCCATCCAATTGATTTGCTTCATAGTTCTTGCATCTATTATTTTTTTGTAGCGAACTATTATTATGGTTAAAATAATCACGAGATTCAAGTTTATCTATGTATCTTAACTATATGAGACGAGTTTATATAAAACGAAAGACGGGTTTTGTTCGATTTTTAAAAGTAAAGCAGTTTTTTCTTCCTGTGTATCTATTTTACAATCTACAGTAGTTTGATATATTGTTTACATGTGTTAGGAAAAAGTTGCTTCTATCAAACCAATATGATTTCAAAAAATGTTTCTTTAGTCTTAAAAAATAGCTTTGTGATTAGTTGCACACTATATAAATAGTATATAGTTTTATCTTACTGGTACAATATACCAATGCAAAAGCTTGGATGTTCAAATTTTAATTTTTTACCTACTTATTATTATTTAAGTAACTACTTATTAAAAAATACCTAAAAGAAAAAAATCTTTTCAGTCAAAAACTACAAACTTTGTAGATTCATGTTATTAAAGCGTTAAAAGCTTTTAAGTGAAGATCGAGTTCACACAGAAAGGCATTGTTTGATAGGTATTTCTTTGTTAATAGTAAAATTGTTGTTGTTAAATCAGTCTGTAATGTTTCCACTGCTGGGACATAGGCCTCCTATCGGTGAGACGGAGTGAGCCATGATTCACCACACGAGCCCAGTGTGTACCTAATTGAACAGCAATGTAGTCTCCATATTCAATTCAAAGGCCCTAGTTGGATGAATAATAAAATTCGTTTGTGATGTTGAAAACAATACACAAAGAAAAATTCCACAGATTCAGCAACTGCAAAAAAACTGCAAAATAGTTTTCACTAGCGCCATAGAACTTTACATCATAAAAAGTTCAGGATATTTTCTACACATGAACAAAACAATATAAAATGAAGCTCTCTTATATATAAATAAATGAAATAATTTTATTCGACAACTTACATACAAAAGTTTATCCATATCGCTCTGTGGAGAACCTTTTTGGTTCCAACTATTGAACGACGTCTTTTTTGCTATTTTTAGTTCATCGAATTATCAAGTGTCGTAGGTTTTAGGCAAGCCGATGCTGAGGTGGTAAGCGTTAAAACCATCTGCGACGATAAGCTCACGTGGGGCCGCCCAAACCCCGCAGCGCCGGAGCCGTGACAGCAACAATGCTTGCTGCATGTTGCATCCCTGCTTGCTTGTTGCATGCTTGTTTGCACGCTGCATGCTTGCTTGCATGCTGCCATAATGCCTGCTTGCATGCTGCATGCCTGCTTGCATGCTGCATGCCTGCTTGCATGCTGCATGCTTGAAGCAAGCAGCCTTGTTTGCATCCTTATAGATGAAATAGTGTGCACAAACTTTCTAGGCGTTTGGTGAAATGACAATATGGTAATTAAAACAGTGGTGAGTATAATGAATGTTCGGAAACATAATACTTCGAACAAATGTTATTTCGGCTAAGTGTAACTTCGGTAAAAAGTTTTTCGACCAAATGAAACGTCGGAGTAACGAAAAAAATCGAATTGATTTATAGGTCAACTGATACAGTGGCAGACGTGAATTCGATGAAGTAAAAATAAACGTAAAGATATTAGTTGAAAGTTTTAGGTGAAATGAAATTCAGTCAAAAAATATTTTCGAACTTATGATAGGTAACCCGCTCTGTGCGATAGAACGTAAACAATATTTTCCTTGGAACTTTAACAAAAACTCCGGAAAATACATGCTAATTTCTTTCTAATAACTCCTGTAAGCCGTGCGATATCTACTAGAATAAGATTGTGAAATGAAAAGAACTGTTTCTGACTTCTGTTACGCATGCATTTTGCTCATAACATTGCACTACATACCTATATAAACATATGGATACTTGTACTAAGTATGTCAACGTGTCGGTTCCACTCGTGTGAACATATTGTTACGAAAATATTGTCGGAGACTGTACTAATATGTTAAACACATCGACATTTTTTGTTCACATTCGATGGTAGTCGAATATTATTTTAGTAAAGGATTATTGAAGTAGGCTGATATAGGAAGATCTAAGTATAATAACCATGAATACTTAATAACGTTGCCTTTCTAGTTTGTATGAAACGGCGACGTCAGCTAGATATTATTTCCAATATCACTACCTACTCTTGGCATTTACTCCATTGCATGTTAGCCTACAATGTTCTCACAGCTGGGACTCAGGCGTGGTGGATTACTTCCCATTCCTTCTTACAGAGAGGACTCTGTAAAATGGAGTGGGCATCCACCACGCAGGCCCATTGAGAGTGGGGTCTATGGATGTCACATTGTCATGTCTTAGAATTTTTGCTTCTAAGAGGTTCGAACCTACGACCAAGGCAAGGCAAGGTAGATGATTGATACCACAACTGCTTTGCATGATTTACTTCTATCGCGATTTTCCTTCAACAAAAACCTACAAGAAGATCCCGCAGGATGGGACTAATCTTAGAGTCCACCTCATTTCCCGGTGTTCAATGTTACCTTTGGACATTGACTCAGCACTCGGCCTGGCTCAAGCGCGGCCCAGTTAAAATAATGATTCGGTTGCATCTCACACGCATAGGACACATAGAATTTGTATAATAGTGTGTGTTAAGAAAAAGCAGTATATAAGCAGAACATTTTGTAAATAAACCAGATTTGAATTTTATATTCTTGTCTCATTACCCCTCACTGTGGCCAAGACACCTTTAGCCATCTCTGATCAGTCTTGTGAGTCTGCTTGACTGGCAGTGAGTTTACCCTTCCCGAACCTGGAACTCCTGTCTACTATCCGTCTGTAACCTTAGGTCGCATGGTGCAGACATCCTGAACTTATTTATATATTTATTTATCACGCACTAGGTATATGATAGGTTAGGGCTGTAGGGCTTGTAGGGCTTAGGGTCGTAGGGACTGTTAGGCTTGTAGGTCTTTGTAGGTTCCTTTAACTTATCGTATACTTTCATGTACCGTCACACCCTTGACAGTATTCTGGCCTTACGTGACGTCTGTTAAGGGTGGATGTACACCCGGAAACCAGAAAAATAATAAATCAAAGAAGGTTTGTTAGGTACTTGGCACTTTACTCACTTGCCTCACTGACCTATTACTGTAATCAGCTCAAAGACTTCCGTAAATAGATAAGCATTTGATACACACGTTATCTATGTTGTTCCATTTCTACTTTATTTTTATGCTCTTTGCAATCTCTTTGGAGTAAGGGTGACCGGTGGCATCCTGATGACCGACACTTGTGACCCGAGCACGGCGTAGCAACGGAACGCTAAGGCCGTCTCCTAACCAAAGTGGTAGTAGCGCGAACACGCGCCTGTCGCGTTTATCTTGTTTGGGTCGATCTCATATTTGCGCGACGTTCACTTTGGGGGCGTACAGGATTACTCTAGCTTAACAAATAATGACCTACTACAAATAGCCGAAGTCAGAGATATCTGAAAAATCGCATTCTCTGTCGAAAGAGACCTAATCTGTAAGATGTAAACAAATATGAGTTGTTGGAAAAATTACTTTATTACCCACATAATAAAGTTCAGTTTACGCTGCAACTTCGAACATTTTTATAACTTTTTCACACTGAAATCAACTTAATTTTCACTAAAATAAAGTTGATATTTATTTTACTTGAAATAAAATAAATTGGAAACATGTATTTGAATAGATCTTATATGCTGTAGGTACATGAGCTGGCCTAGCTTAGTACGAAGATTCAATAAAACACGAGGCAAGCAGATGCTGGTTTTGTTATTATAGGTACTATTGCAATCAAGAGGCTATTTGGAAGAAATTAACACCACAACCTGTAAAATATACAACAACTTTTTCTAAACGTGTAACACGTGCATGCCGTGCATCTAATGTACGTGACAGACACTAAACAAAACAAATCATTTAATAGTTTGCAAACATAGGTATTTAGTACATAGATGTATTAATCTGTACTATATTATAAAGAAGTAAAGTTTGTGAGATTGTAGGGAGGTAATCTCTGGATCTACTGAACCGATTTTGAAAATTATTTTACCAATAGAAAGCCTTTTTTTTTAATGGGAAATCATCAAATGACTCCTCCCGCTCTGGGTGGAGCGGAAGGGAGTGTCAGACTCTTACTGACTAAAACCCACCCGTGTTCCTTCCTTAGCCCTTTATGTTCCGGGCCAGCGGTAACCCTTTCGAACAATCCCGCTGGCAATAGATAGCCTCATTATTTGTGAGTGTCTTAGGCTATATATTATTATTATTTATATAAATTTATATCTTAGAAGATATCAGAGATTTATAAGAGCGGCTGGCGATGGCGGGGCGGTACGAAGTTCGCCGGGTTAGCTAGCATAATTTAGGCGGAGGAGGGGTCGAAAAAGACGTCAGTATGACAGTCATCTCCGACTCCTCCCAGGTGGAAGCCAGCAGGCGACGGGTGCGGGGGCACCCTCGCCTGTATTGCACAGGCTTTCACGAGTGCCGGACGGGAATGGCCAGGTGTTCCCGGCCATTCCCGTAGCCCCCCAGCCGGGGGGACATGCGGGGCCCGCCAGATAGGCGAGCATGCGCCGGGGGGGGTTGTGGACGCAAAGGCTGAGCGGGATTCCCATGACCCCCCCATCAAGGCGATGAGGGAACACCGCTGAGTTTTAGTGGGTATACTGCCACTCTGGCAGGGAGTCCCACATACTCCGTCTCGTCCCCCG
Organism: Mesoligia furuncula; assembly: GCA_916614155.1. NCBI lineage: Eukaryota > Metazoa > Arthropoda > Insecta > Lepidoptera > Noctuidae > Mesoligia > Mesoligia furuncula. The sequence goes on from OU744790.1 coordinate 35,653,517, forward strand.
ACGAGCGGAGATGCGTAATGTCATTTCTCAGCGACAAAAAAGAAAAAAAAGGAGTCCTCCATGCTCTACCGGCACATGGGCATGCAAAACATATTATTATTTAATTTAAACAAATTTAAAGATATTATAATTTTAAATATCAATTAGGAGACAAAAATAATCCAAAATACTCATTATTGTAAAATAGTTTGAATTACAGTAAAAATGTAACAATAATAAATACAATATAAGTGCAAACCACTAAGGTTAAGTACAAATAATATAAAAATAAATAATAAAAAAATGTTAAATGTCATCAAGGTTATAATAAAAAATTTACATGTCAAATAGTATGCTAGCATGTCAATCAGTCACTACTATAATCTTAAAACACTGTCATTTATGTACACAATCTCCTTCAGTTATCAATAACGTACCGCCTACTGTACTACTTATTTAATTTTAGAAGAACTTCTTTCCTGTTAGTGACTTTTCTAAGAATTCAGTCAATAAACACATTTATGCATGCCTAACATCGAGCAGTACGTCAGGTATCTAGACTATAATCTGCATTTCAAGACAACCGTTAAAGTTTTTACGATATGTAGGTACCTAAGTAGGTAGCTAACGAAAATACCAACATTTTGTAAACACTGTAAATCCATGTTTACTTTAGACTCCCAATATCTTAACACTTTCCGGCGCGGTCCTTTATTAGGGAAAACAGTTCATATAAAATCACATTACTGTCACAACCGTACCAACAATATCACAGAAAATTAAATCGTTTACCTAGGGCTGTAGACGGCTACAACCGTATCCGTATATAGCGTTGTGGATGAAATCTATTTACGTGTGGGTATGGCACACATTGAGAGCACGTACAGTCACGAGCATAAGTATGTATACACTTGGCTTTATTCAAAGCCAATTTCCTCCTTTATTTTTTAATGAAATTTTATGTTAATACGAACATAGTATTTTCGAACCCATAGGTTTATGTAAAGTGTCGTATTTCAACGTTGCATTCGTGATTTCACGAAAAAATCGCAATTGACAGTTGGCAAGTGTTGACATATTAGTGCTCGTGACTGTACACCACTAGTATTTTACAGTAAATCAACGTAATCTCAGACTTATTGCTGTAAGCATAAAGTCTATATAATAAGCAAATAAATTTTATGATGTGGTAGCCGAGTTTGACGTAAAGAAAGTACCAAATTATACGGCTGTCGCCGTACTGTCATTCCATGAACTTTTAGAATACGGTTACAGCCGTCACCGAGCCGGAAGGCGTTAAATACTGTGTCTAGATAGGAATAAACAATAATGCCTATAGATTTAGCACGTTGTCAGGGCTGGCTCTGTTAAAATAAATAATTTTAAGCTTATGCCTGTAAACATTAGGCCTATTGCAATGTTTTATGCTAAGCAGTTGTTTTTATATGTGATAGCTATTAGTTAGTGCATGTGAATAAACAAAATTTGGATTTTTATTGAAGCGAAGACTTCTTTAGGCGCAAATCATATGGGTTCGCGTCACCGACTTGATATTTAGTTATGCATAGTTTTGAGTTTTTAATTCTGTCGGCAGTCCCCATGACTGTCTGTGTTTTTTTTTTCATTTTAAGTAATTTTACTTACTGGCAGATTTTTAAATCGTTAGATAAGTTTTGTACATATTTTTATTATTTCATACACTAACGGCCATATTACAAAACAAGATTTATGTTTAGACCCAGGTTTAAATCATCCAGCCATTTTTTTTCGAACTATAATCCGACGAAGCTAAAGTTCTTATTACAAAAACTGACGTTAAACCCGAGTCTAAGTTGTCAATTTTGCATTAAGAAATTTACGTTTGTCGGAATAAAGCTCAAAATAGAGTAACTGGCTCGAAGGTTTAGGCTAGGTCTAAAATTAGATCTCGTTTTGTAATAAGACGGTTAGGGTTCACACAAATCTAAAAAAAAAGAGTGCCGACAGAAGTCAAAACAAAACACAAACAGAATACTTTGCCATGATTTAGTCACAGAATGCCCACTTCTCAAAATGGATCACTCACTAACATATCGGATATACTTACATTAAAACCGAGTACATCCCGAGGACAGCCGAACAAATCCGAAGCGGTGTCGGTAATGGTAACAGTGGCGCGAGTTGAAAAGTTTTTTTTTTTTTTTCAAAAAATACCCAACGCGTTTAAAGAAGTTTTTACTGCAAAAACAGAAAAAACATAAAAAAGGAAACGTTTGCCTAAACATAACGGAGGTATTGTTTTTTTTTGTTTTTCTTAAAAGGTTTGTGTTAACCCTAATTGCATCTGTTTTTACACGTCGTTATAAATATCCTGTATGTTATGTACTAAAACCTACCTACTGTACTTGAATCATGATGTCATAAGTAACTAATCTGTGTTCGCAAGTAATTCTTGGAAGCTGTAATGTAAGCGAGAGATGTATTTGTCTCACATTGAGGATACTGGCCTGATTGGATATCTTTAGGGTGACAAGTGTGACAACACCTTTTCGGTTTTTACAAGATTTTGTTTAGCTTTACTGTGTTTAAATCAAAGATTTAAATCGTTAGATTTGCCCTCACTGAAAAAGTTTGCACACTAAGAAGAGTGAACATTTTTCCTATATGACGTTTCCATGGCGACTGCGACATTGTGTGTGCCAGAGATGTCAAAACAAAACAGAAATATCATAAACATTATTCTATCGACGCGCAGTGTTTTATTTTATCTCAAAATGACCACCTTCCTGATTATTAGTGAATCAGATAGAGCTTTTTATTCTAATTGCGAGAGTAAAACTCCCACGAATCTATCTTAACTAGTTTAGGAGATATCCGGGAGTACAACTTTTTAATGATGAAATATTGAAATATTTTTTAAATTATTTTTTCAATATATGGGTAAAAAGTTTTACTCCCGGATATCTCCTAAACTAGTTAAGATAGATTCGTGGGAGTTTTACTCTCGCAATTAGAATAAAAAGCTCTATCTGATTCACTAATAATCAGGGAGGTGGTCATTTTGAGATAAAATAAAACACTGTGCGACGCGAGGCGGAGGCCGAATAGAATATTGTTAACTAATTTTGAACAACTTCCATTATACATAGTTGGGAAAAGGCTAGGCAGATGATGATTAAAAGCATAATGAGTGTATTCGTAATTAAAAATACCCTACAGCCTATTAAATGAAAATGAATGAAGACAATCATGACATATTTTAGGATATTTATACGAAAACACACAAGAGACCAAAGTCCTAATTGCGTAACACAATCACAATCTGAATCAAGATCAATGAATTTCTATCACCATCATATTAGAATTACATTGACCCCATACTTCCCGTGGGTGTCGTGAAAGGCGACTAAGGGTCGTACCGGAGAATGGGCAGCAGCGTTCTCTATGCATTCCACCACCATACTATACTGCGATCGCCAACCCGCCTGCCAAGCGTGGCGATTATGGCAAACCCCCCCCCCCCCCTTTGGGGGATGCCTATGTCCAGCAGTGGACGTCTTTCGGTTGAAATGATGATGATATTGCTGATCCATTACTTGCATTGTTGAGTTGACTAAATACTAGTAAATTTTCGAACATTCTTAATGTCCGGAAATTTGTCTGCTCAACAATGTAACTAACGCAATTAATGATTTATTCCGGTCTGATCCCCTGAAAATCCCCCCTCCACCCCTCCTCGATCCCCTGCTAGTTCGTCTTCTGTTTTAATCTCGTTTTTGTTGTTGAACTGTCACAATGAAAGCCATTGTTATTTATTTATTTAACCATTTATGTACACACATATAAAAAGACAAGAAAAAAAAAGCAGAAATTTTTATAGAAATATTATTTATATAGAAATCTCTTCCAGTATACCTGCGATAGGAAACCTGGTTACCGTTAGTATCTTACGCAATTTAGTTCATCAAGAAATGCAGATAAGTTTATGTACAATATCTATCTATTATTGAGCTAGACTAAATCTGTATTTAGCTTAGTCCGGGACCATTGTTAGGAACAACTAGACGAAGTTGAGACAGTTCGGTACTCGTTTTGCCGGACCAACCTAGGTAAAAGTAGCCTGCAGAATCTGCGGACAGTCCACTGTCCAAGATTATTTATAAAGGACCAAGACCATTTTAGGTATGGTCTGACTTCATTGACCTAAACACAAAAAACGCAAGTTTTAGAAACAATAAAAGTATACGATCGACTACAGTAAACAAAGTCAGAAATATATGTGATGTTTTTCAGGATATATGCTAGGTAGATATTGTGTTGAAAACATAATACAACTAATATGATACGATAGAAAAAAATCATGAAGATACCTCTAAAAACTCTCTTTTTACAATAAAAACCATTATCATCATCAATCATTATGAATTTTTGTCAGATTATTCTACAAGCAACATACTAAAGCACTATAGTGTTTTAATTTTGTTAGTCCGAACAATAGATTTTTTGTAGGTAGATAATTGCTTCATATTTTGCAATAAATTACCAGGGTTGTGTCATTGCGCTTCTCTTTCTTTTCTATACAGTCCGACAAAGACCGCGCTTTAGGTCATGTAGTCTCCTTATAAGTACTTTATTTTTGGATTGTTGTTTTGTTACTATTTGCTGTACGTTCTCACATATAATTATAAATTCAGCATTAATGATGTAACTAATATTTTTGTAAAAATATAATTTAAAAGAGTGTCCATGGAGTTTCTTGCCCGTTCTTATCCATAGGTACTACGCTTTGGAATAGGCAAGCTTCATATTTTCTGACTGACTGACTTCTTGACAATTCAAAAGTGCCTGTAAATCATCATCATCATCATTTCAGCCGAAAGACGTCCACTGCTGGACATAGGCCTCCCCCAAGTTAGGGGGGGGGGGGGGCGATCGCAGTATAGTAAGGTGGTGGTATGCATAGAGAACGCTGCTGCCCATTCTCCGGTACGACCCTTGGTCGCCTTTTACGACACCCACGGGAAGTATGGGGTGGTACTATTTTTTAAGTCCGAGTCTGTGTGGTGCCTGTAAATGGTTTAATTGAAGTAAATGCTTTGAGTTTTAAGTAACTGCCTGACTGACCAATTGATTCTATTTGTGTATATTTAAGAGAGCAGTGGTGGCCCAGTGGTAACGGCCCCGACACACGAGGTGTAGGTCGTGGGTTCAGGACCCAGCTAGGCGGTTTAATTTGTGTAAATAATTTCATCACCACTGCTCTCAAAACGGTGAAGGAAAACATCGTGAGGAAACCGGCGTGTCCCAGAATAAAAAAATCGAAGACATGTGACATCTACCAACCCGCAAAGGGCCCGCGATTACGGCCCACTCCCTCTCACAGTGAGGAGGCCTGTGTCCCAGCAGTGGGAACATTATAGGCTAATAGGCAATTATAGGCTGCTTAGCATGAGGTCCTGCACCCTTATTGCGTAACACACTATCAATCGGAATCTGAATCATTTTGAAGCAAATTGCTAATCCATTGCTTCATAAGTTCGAAAAATTTGTCTACTCAACACGTAAATAACGCAATGAATGTTGTTGAACTGTCAAACTGTGAAACTGAACTGAACTGACTTGTCTGTGTGGTGCCGGACTTAAAGAATAGCACCACCCCATACTTCCCGTGGGTGTCGTAAAAGGCGACTAAGGGTCGTACCGGAGAATGGGCAGCAGCGTCCTCTATGCATTCCACCACCATACCATACTGCGATCGCCAACCCGCCTGCCAAGTGACGAAGTGGCGAGTATGGCAAACCCCACTTGAAAAAAAACAAAAACTTGCAAAACTTGGGGGAGGCCTATGTCCAGTAGTGGACGTCTTTCGGCTGAAATGATGGTGATGATGATGAACTGTCAAAATGAAACCGATTCCGATTGGTAACGTGTTACACAGTTACCCGCCTGGTGTCGATTCCGATTGGTAACGTGTTACACAGTTACCCGCCTGGTGTCGATTCCGATTGGTAACGTGTTACACAGTTACCCGCCTGGTGTCGATTCCGATTGGTAACGTGTTACACAGTTACCCGCCTGGTGTCGATTCCGATTGGTAACGTGTTACACAGTTACCCGCCTGGTGTCGATTCCCAGGTTGGGCAAAGTGTTATTGGATTTTTTTTATCAAGAACTAGCTGACCCGGCAAACGTTGTTTTGTCATATAAATTATTTCTGGCTGCCCGGCGCTACTTCGTTTGTGTGGTGTCCTACCCCTTACCCTTAACCTACCCTACCCCTACCCTACTCCTACCCTACTCCAACACTACTCCTACCCTACTCCTACCCTTCACCTACACTACTTCTACTCTACTCCCGTGGATATATTAATTTTTTCTCTGCGTAAGAGCCATCCTCGTACTTCAAGGAATATTCTAAAAAAAGGATTAGCGAAATCGGTTCAGCTGTTCTCGAGATTTGCGCTTAGCAACACATTCAACGATTCATTTTTAGGGTTCCGTACCCAAAGGGTAAAAACGGAACCCTATTACTAAGACTTCGCTGTCTGTCCGTCTGGCCGTCTGTCCGTCTGTCCGTCTGTCCGTCTGTCCGTCTGTCCGTCTGTCTGTCACCAGGCTGTATCTCAAGAACCGCGATAGCTAGACAGTTGAAATTTTCACAAATTATGTATTTCTGTTGCCGCTATAACAACAAATACTAAAAACAAAATAAATTAAATATTTAAGGGGGGCTCCCATACAACAAACGCGATTTTTTTGCCCTTTTTTGCTCGATATCAAAAATGGCAACAGGTAGGCACTTGAAATATTCACAAAATACTCAGTTGTATTTTAACTTTAATAATAAAATTAAAATAAAATAAATATTTAAGGGGGGCTCCCATACAACAAACATGTTTTTTTTGGCGTTTTTGCCTTGTGGTACGGAACCCTTCGTGTGCGAGTCCGACTCGTACTTGGCCACTTTTTATATTATAGATTTCTCAGTAGCAGCCCGGAGTCTTGGATATTTGCCTCGTTCGCGATGCTGGCAATGAGCTCATCCCCTTTTACATGGGGCTTAAACATAACAGCGTACCATCCACACGTGGTTGATATCCCAAAGAGTCGTACTCAGCGCTTCTCCTCCACGTTTATTATGCGCACAGCCAAAGTGTGGAATTCTCTGTCGGCATCTGTGTTCCCTCCTACATTAACTCGTTTGCCTTCAAAAGCAAGAGTGAACAGGAATCTTCTGGGCACGCTCGTCCCAGCATAGACCTCATCCATCGCTTTCCATCAGGCACGATCGAGGTCAAGTGCAGGCCCATTTAGCAAGGAAAAACAAAAAAAAACTGACGAGACGACTGCGTAACCCTTTGGGGTCTAAAGGCGTAATGTCATCATCATCATCATCATCATTTCAGCCGAAAGACGTCCACTGCTGGACATAGGCCTCCCCCAAGCACCTCCACTTCGACCGGTCCTGTGCTTCCGCATCCAACGGGTTCCTGCGGACTTCACAAGGTCATCGGTCCACCTTGTGGGAGGCCTTCCAACGCTACGTCTTCCGGTACGCGGTCGCCACTCCAGAACCTTTCGGCCCCATCGGTCATCTGTTCTGCGAGCAATGTGCCCTGCCCACTGCCACTTAAGTTTGGCAATTCTTCGGGCTATGTCGGTTACCTTGCTTCTCCTGCGGATCTCCGCATTCCTGATTCGATCACGCAGGGAAACTCCAAGCATAGCCCTCTCCATTGCCCTTTGGGTGACTTTTAGCCTTCTTATAAGGCCCATTGTGAGCGACCACGTTTCAGTTCCATAATGTCATGTTACACTCCAATGCCAACAAATGTAAATCAACCTACGTCTAATCCCATTTCTCATAATACCTACTCGTACATAAAGCCATTATTTCAAATCTGCTCTAAACACTATTTTAGAATGTATTTATGTAACGTTAAGATTTTGTCTAAGGCCTGAATTTTTCTAAAATCAGATAATTTTTATGAATACGGATTAAATATAGCGGTTTGACAGCCCTTGTATAGAAAATATGTCAAAATGTAATTTATTCTTGAGATAGAAGGTATAGGTAGGACTATTGAGAAATCAGGTCTCAATTAAACTAATTAATTAAATTGTTTAACCCCGTGTCGTGTTGTGTCGACTCGATAAACTTTTAATTTCTATTTTTATTTATTAATAATAATAATTTACTTATTGTATTGTTGTGTTGTTGTGTACGTGTTGTATTGTGGTTGTTCATTAATAATAATAATTTACTTATTGTATTGTTGTGTACGTGTTGTATTGTGTTTGTTGTGTGTTGTGTTTACTTGTTGTTGTGTTTGTGTTGTTGTGTGTGTTGTGTTATTGTTTACTTGTTGTGTTTGTGTATTGCATTTTGGCAGTTGATTATTATATTGTTATAAACTAGCTTCTGCCAGTGACTTCGTCTGCGTGGAATTTCTTGTTCTTGTCCACCCCGTCGCAGCGCATCACTTGCAAGCGCTATCACTTCGATTTCGCTCAGCGTTCTTACTGACTTATTTTCTATTTTCTCGGATTTTATGTGTAACAGCGATGTTTTTTAGCCTTCCACAAGATTCGGGCTATCAAATGCAAAAAGATATTTTCAAATCCGACTGGTAGTTCCAGAGATTAACGTGTTCAAATTAACAAACATACTAAGTAAAATACCTAATTGATTTGGACAAAATTATTTCAATGGTGTGCGAAAACTAGTGACTAAACAGTGTAAAAATATTTTTTTTAAAACTTCTTTAAAAAAACTCGTCTTTTAAAATATGTAGTTCAGTTTACTAACGTATTGATAACTCAATGACCAGCAATATTGTTCAGACGCCCGTGCGCCAGCACATCAAGCTACTACAATCCGTCAAACTTTAATAGATTTTCAACTTTATCGCTAAAAATTTTGATAATTTTGGTATGGAGGTAGCTGACACCCTAGATTAACATATAGGCTACTTTTTATCCCGATATTCCCACGGGATCTAAACTTAAGCGGGTCAAACCGCGTGGCGCAGCTAGTTTATAATAAAAACCCGCAGTTTTTACGTTCGCACACGGCACTGCAATGTGTACTTAGATCAGATACATTCGCATTGGTATGGGACTAAATCCCAAACTAAATTGTTCGTTACACACTACCAACAGTTTTGATATTTGTTTCCGTAATCGATAACGGAACTCTTCCAATTTGTATATGCAGGCAAACATTTTAGTATCTGCAAACTCCCGATTTCAAAACACTTGTGTATGCAAAATGTCGATACCTACAATAAAACAACATTAACTTGAGACGCGTACTCGAATATCGCTGAAATATCGTTATTGAGCTGTCTAACATCAGCTTAATTTCATACTATTGTTGGTATTTGCACTACACTTCACCTAAATGAAATACGGGCCAATAATAAAACGCTTTCATTAAAAAATGTCAATGTTTAAGGTGAATGGATAGTGGTAAACCGCGAAATTCAAATTTTCTTACGTTTTTTGTAATTTGCAGTTCAGTGTCAGGTTGTATCTTGATCAAAATATGATTCGCGACAATAACAGGTACATACTTAGAGAATTATAATCATTAGAATCATTAACACATCTTTCTAAGTTTTTCTACCACTAACACTTTTCCATAAGAGATTGGTGGTTGGTGGTAGAAATCTAACTTAGAAAGATATATTAATGATTCTAATGATTATAATTCTCTAGATATGTCCCTTGAGTTTCAACCCCAAACGGCTCAAATATATAAGTTCCAAAGAGATTGGAGTATTTGCGCCCTTTGAAGTTTTCCGCACCTGCAGCAGCCACCCCAGCACAGATCTATTCTATTCTATCTGTTCTATTTTCGAAATCAGTATCTCAACTCAACTTTAAAAAAAACAAAACATACTCATTACTGTTCTTTTAAAAAGAGTGATTTATACTCGCTTAGTAACAGCATTAATAACAAATCTTTAACATGCATATTGCATAGCCGCCTCATTTTTTCGCAGACCTATAGTTGTCAGTGTTAATACACGTATGGCGTGTGGGAGCCGGAGCGTCTTCACCCTGAGGGTCCTTTGTCACCCTCCCTGCCGCCTCCCTCCAAACAATTGCTAAACATTCAACAGACTGCATACATCGCAACATGAATAACGAACGTTTCTTACTAAGCTTTGAGTTTTTTTTTTTCCCTATTGTTTTAATTGAGGGACAATGATGTAATATTGTGATTGAAGTGTTTTTGTAATAGGTACAGATGCTTGTTTGTTACTGTGGGAATGATAAGCGTTAGCTAGTTTTAGCTCAAATTTAATAATGGGTTTAAATTATAAAAGGAGTTTATAATAATGTTATAATAATATAATAATGTACTAACATTTATTTGAGTGGCAAAGAGGATTGCCAGTTTATAGGAAATTCATTCTTGTCATTCTTGGGGGGTTTGCCATAATCGCCACGCTTGGCAGGCGGGTTGGCGATCGCAGTATAGTATGGTGGTGGAATGCATAGAGAACGCTGCTGCCCATTCTCCGGTAGGACCCTTAGTCGCCTTTTACGACACCCACGGGAAGTATAGGAAATTACTTCGCAATAATTAAATTCCATTTTTTCCTTAGAAATAACTTTAATACGTAAGTAGTCTAAATTAGTTTATAGTCTAAACCTTCAAGGCAGACTACATCAAAAATACTTCACAACACTAAGTAACACTTACAATGTAATGGTGCCCAAGACACAGGCCGTGCCTAGTTTGGGACCAACGATACCTCCATATTGTAATTTTGAATTAAGATATAAACGATTATTATTATTACAAATACTTAGTTCAAATAAGCATAATGAATGATAATCTCAGATCAGCTGATCGAGCAAGTAATGGATGACACAAACATATAGGTAGGTACTATACTGTGAAATGTTCCCCGCGATAAGATTGCATTACCGTTGATGAGACGAATAATAACTGTGATTAATGGTTTCTGAATCACTTCATAATGGGCTACATTATTGTATCGATTTAAAAAAGTCGTAAATACGTTTATATATCTTATGCAGGACATAGGTAAAGCCACGAAAAGCAGGAAAAGAAAAAAAAAACAAGAATAACGTACAAAGGAAAGCAAACGATGTCAAACATAAAACAATTGGGGTTACGCTTTTCCACGTCATAATTCTAAGAAAGAGTGAGATACTACAGCACTGTTTTATTTTATTAAAGTTGAGTATTTCTAATATTTATTGCAAAAGCTCAAGAACAAGATGCTACACCATAATATTTGTCAGATCACAATCTCTGAGAGACGATGACAGAACACAAGCGGTGACGTAGGGGGCTTCCCAGTAATTACGTATAAGTACAGGTGCTGTGTATCTAAATCCCCTGTGAGTGAAATGTTAATACTGCCTAGGGTTGACGATTTGACAAAGCGAAAATCACAACATGCTCTGTTTCGACACAGTATCTCTACCAACACAGTAGGTAGGTATATGCAAAACACTTAAGTGTATTAGATACTAGCTGCGCCCAGCGGTTTCACCCGCGTAAATGTCGATCCCGTCGTAATATCGGGATAAAAAGTAGCCTATATGTTAATCCATTCCAATCCATTTTCATCACCACCAATCCATCCATTCCAAGCCACCCATCCATCCGAAAATTTTGTATCCATACAAAATTTTATCATAATTGGTCCAGCCGTTTGAGCGTGAAGAAGTAACAAACATATAAACACGCACACACACTCACAAACTTTCGCCTTTATAATATCAGTGTGATTGAAAAATTAATCATTTTGTTATTTTATAGATAACTTTTATTCGAGGAATAAAATTGAAGTTTGGCAGATTTTGTGTGAAATAACTGTCAAAATTTCAAAATTATTCCTCGAATAAAGTTATCAGACGATTGAAAAATCAGCCCTTAATAATCAAATTCAAATTCAAATATTTTATTTCAGAATTACATTTATATGTTGTTAGTAGTAATGAAATTAATTAAGAAATTCATTGAGAGGGAACGGTATTTCAAACCAATCGCGATATGACTGCAGTACTATCAACATAACAGAAGGCCAATTCTCGTATTAAAAAACGTTCACAATATAGTCGCAATCACATCTTAACGAAAATCGATGTCAAAAGCTTGTCAAAAATGTAGGGAATTTCGAGTTCACAGTCTGACCTCAATCGAGATCATACTGTGAACATTCTTAAAATTACGATAATTGCCCCTCTGAAATAATATCAAGACTTTCAAGACTCTCAAAAAATACTATCTTATACTTAGGAATGCCCTGTGTTTCCATCCCTCCAATCCTGTTACTAAGAACAGGTAGACATAACCAGCCTTATTACAAAACAAGATTTATCTTTAGACCCAGGTTTAAACCATCCAGCCATTTTTAAATTTCGAACTATAATCCGACGAAGCTAAAGTTCTTATTACAAAAACTGACGTTAAACCCGAGTCTAAGTTGTCAATTTTGCATTAAGAACTTTACGTTTGTCGGAATAAAGTTCAAAATAGAGTAACTGGCTCGAAGGTTTAGGCTAGGTCTAAAATTAGATCTCGTTTTGAAAATGTCTGTCTACAAACGAACATTGACCTCTGCACGCTAATTGTCGATATGTGATATAAAGAGAGAAAATAATAAAATGTAGAGACCATTGAATCGGATACCACTCAACCTGAGTACTAACTAGGTAAAATGATCTTCAGTCAGATATTCGCAGAAATATTGCATTGATATTCAAAACAAGCTAAATTAGATTTACAGTGAAACGTTCGACAACGATGCTTCAAACAAACCCATCGAAACTGATTCCAAGAAGAATAAAGCTTTATAAATCGAAATCGACATGGAAATAAACAATACAAGAAATAAGAAACCTTTAAAATATATCTGTAAACGTAGAATTGGTAACAGCTCGACTAATTTTAAAAGTTTAAAGTTAAGTCGCGAAGCAGAGGGCATTGTGTTTGTGAATGTGGCGGTGTGGCAGATATCATTTTAGTGTGATAGTCATCTGTCTCGGTTTTGTGTGGCTACGGAATATCAGCATGTTAAAATACAAGTAGGTACTTATGCCTAACGTTTGGATACAACTATTACCTATCTATATATCATCAGCCTTTTCCCAACTATGTTGGGGTTGGCGTACCTACCAGATGCAGCGGAATACCAGTATTTTACATAGAGCGACTGCCTATCTGACCTCTACGACCTAGTTACTGGGTAACACGACACTCCTCGGTAAGATCTAGATAATAAAACGTTAATGATAGAAAGCCTTACCGATTCTCGACTGACTAGAAGAGTACTCAAAGCCCGTCATCTTCCTATTCCCCGATATTGCCTGTATTTTACGTATGACTAACCCTCCAATTAGGAACAAAGGATTTTGCAGCAGAAACCCAAAACCTGACAGCACATCGATGCTAACTAGACGTTCTCTAAACAATCCACACAATAACGTCTGCAGGCACTGCGAGTCCATCATTCAGCTACAACATAATTATATTAAACATTGAATTTGAATACTCGGAACAAGTCAGTTTTAGGAACAACTGAAACATACTGGGAACAAACACGCACACTCACACACAAAACATACTCACAACATGAGTCTCACACACACTAAATTACCTACTATAGAAAATCACGCCCTGGGCGACGAGATTTTTAGTTAGACTGTCTTTTTTGGGCTCACTGGACAATATTAAATGTGTTAAATTATAGCCGTAGGTAATACTTTTACTATTATATTATAACTTTTACTGTTAAATTTGGTTTAGCACCACGAGGGTTATTTTTTATTTGCACCATAGTATTTTTCCGCCTACCTACGTCATTTATAACATTTTAAATGAAAATGACAGTTGGAAAGATGACATGATGACATACATCAATGTGTGAAGGGCATTTCGAAATTGCTTAACATTTTCGTTCTTTGACTATACGCACCTGTAGATGGTATGGTATACCTGGAAAATATTTCTATTAAGGCGACTACATGACCTAAAGCGCGACCTTTGTCGGACTGCATAGAAAAGAAAGAGAAGCGCGATGACACAACGCTGGTAATTTATTGCAAAATATGAAGCTCTATCTATCTATTTACAAAAAATCTATTGTTTGGACTAATAAATTTAAACACTAGAGTTTTAGTATGTTGCTTGTAGAATAATTTGACAAAAAATCATAATGATTGTATGTATGTTAGTATGGTTTTTATTGTAAAAAGAAAGTTTTTAAGGGTATCTTCATGATTTTTTTCTATTGTATCACATTAGTTGTATTATATTTTCAACACACTTTCTACTTAGCATAATACCTTGAAAAATATCATATATTTTTCTGATTTTGTTTACTGTAGTCGATCATATAGGTACTTTTGTTTCTAAAACTTGCGGTTTTTGCTTAATAGAATAGGTATTAAACCAAGAACATTTTTTTTTAAATGGCTTAACACAGGTCACCCTAGAAGGTCGTCGTCGCTGGTAACCGGGCTTGCCTCTGGGTGCCCAAATAAATCGAGGCTTCCAGCCAGTAGTTAAACAACTCAACTCACTAAGCGACTACACGCTAAGGGCACCCCATCTGGAGTACGATGGACCTCGGCTTAGAGCGTCACTGGGGGAGGGCACCAAGAGACAGGCTGGATCGGATTAAAACCAAGAACTAAAAATGTTATTGTTAATAACTACTCTTGGTCCCGCAGGACTTCGTTATCTCAGAAGTTCCCTTCTAATTATATAGTTTAAAAACACAGGATAATTAAGTTAAAGTGAAAAAACTTCACCCAGTTTATAGACGGTGGAAAATGGACTCAGTAGATTAAAGTTAAAATAATACATCAACTACATATACAACTCATAACTAGTAATACGAGTGTCTCTCGACCTTGTTAAAAGGAAGCGCCTTACGTTAATTTTTTTTTTATTTAAATTATTTTTATGTTATAAATAAGAACTGGTTTACTTCGCTTTAATCTTTTATAGGTGGTCGCGAAAATGTACATTTATTATAAACTGATTAGCTCGTTTTTGTTTAGGTTACTTACTTTAATTATTGAATTTAATATAATTGAGGCGTGGGTATTTACAAATGGGCTAAGTGCCAAAAAAAAAACAAAAATTGTCTTTTAAAAGTGCTATGATGGGCAAAAAATAAGGTTTTTTTTAAATAATGTATACACCAATGTTATTGACAGGTATTTGTACAAACAGAACCTATTTAATTTAGTTTTCATGAAAATATGCCCAAATAAAATGTTGACGAAGAAACAATAGTGCATTTTTATTTAATTTCTCAATGATTGTGTTTTGGCATCTAGCCCATTTGTAATTATTACACGCCTCAATTGTACATATTATATTATGTACTAGTAGGTGGCTAAAAGAGGCCCTTGTCCAGCAGTGGACTGTAATTTATTCATCTACATATACATACTACATAGGTACATACAAATACATAAAATTGAACTGCCTGTTTTTAATGACAAAATAACCGCTTTTTAGGGTTTCGGACCCAAAGGGTAAAAACGGGACCCTATTACTAAGACTTCGCTGTCTGTCCGTCTGTCTGTCCGTCAGTCCGTCTGTCTGTCACCAGGCTATATCTCAAGAACCGCGATAGCTAGAGAGTTAAATTACAGCTAGACAGTGAAATTTTTACAAATTATGTATTTCTGTTGCCGCTATAACAATAAATACTAAAAACAAAATAAAATTAATATTTAAGGGGGGCTCCTATACAACAAACGTGTCTTTTTCGGCGTTTTTTTGCTGGTGGTACGAAACCCTTCGTTTGCGAGTCCGACTCGCACTTATTTTTTTTAGTCAATTACATATTTTTTTAGTCTGTTTGTTCCGGCTAATTGGATAGGAAGGACATATGCTACTTTTTATCGATATACCACGCGGGCGAAGCTGCGGACGAAAGCTAGTCTATAGATAAGATTCAACAATATTCACATCTTCTAGTTAGATTATAATGAGACGTCAGATTCAGTTCTTCAATAATAATTATTTAGTGCAAAATTTAGATTGCAGAGCACCAGAAGCTTTGCAAAATAAGACCAAAATATAAAACTAGGGTACAACTTGGCGCCTTTTTTTATCGCTGCCACAGCCCTTCCCTATTAGTTTCCTTATCAAATCGCTGATACTGATAAGGAAAAAATCATGAAAGCAAATAAATTCGATACCTAATGTACGTTTTTTTTTTACTTTTAAGCTGTCACTATATTCGTACTTACTAAAAGTACTTTTAATAGAGTGCTTCAAAGTATTGAACGCGTTTATTTAAAGCTGATTTTTGTTTGGTTACTTTACGTTCAGTAACAGGACGGCGTCACCAATTTTACATGGTGAAAGAAACATCGACGCCCAAACGCGTTGTCGTCACACCTCGGAGTCAGATATTTTGAGCTCATAGAGCTAAACATGTGCCATGAATTGACGGTACATGAGGGTTCTAGACCTAACATTGTTCAAACGTTTCGTCGGTAATAAAAAAAAAACTGGTCAAGTGCGAATTCCGTACCACAAGGCAAAAACGCCGAAAAAAAAACACGTTTTTTGTATCATATGGGAGCCCCCTAAATATTTATTTTATTCTGTTTTTAGTATTTTGTTGTTATAGCGGCAACAGAAACATATCATCTGTGAAAATTTCAACTGTCTAGCTATCACGGTTCATGAGATACAGCCTGGTGAAAGACAGACAGACGGACGGACAGTGGAGTCTTAGTAATAGGGTCCCGTTTTTGCCCTTTGGGTACGGAACCCCAAAAATCAAGTATGCCATACATTTTGACCGTGTAGGTTTTTTTTATTAACCTACGGGCTACGATACATTTCTACGCTGAAGGGTCTAGATTTAATATCAATTCATTCAATAATTTTTACCTGTATAAATAAATATTTAACTAGTTAGATTAGTTTAGTGAAAATTCCTAAGATTTGTTAGTTGCAAGTTTAGTTAAAAATAGCCTTTACACATCTTAAATAAATATTCATGATAACAGTTTACTCGTCGATGTGCACACCGTGCATAAAATTAGAATGATTAAAAGTGGTTTCAACAACTCTAAGAATTATCGGTGACATCTGTAGAGGGGTTGGATTTAATAGCTCATGAAATGTATGTAAGCAAGATGGGGATGTTGTCAGTCGAGTGGGCCTGGCAAAAAGCACCTAGCTATTGCTCGGAGGGTTATTGTGTAAGGCCCTCCTACTCCTTTGAGTGTTACAGATAAAGTCATATTTTTCGGTTTCCGAAGAGAGGTATAATGACTCTTTGAACGGCCATTATCTTTTTATCGGTCTTTGTATAAAACCTCTTCGGATTTTTGGTTTCTATCTTTAGGGACTAAGCCTTGGTAGTATTACAGCCATTCGTGTACCTAATAATACTTTTTAGGCGTGATAAGTGATTTTTGGTATACTTATTAAATGGGTATCCTGTCTGTAGCTTAGTGCCGATAGATGTGAAAACCAGACTACTAGACAAATTGAATTTATAAAATTGAAATTTTATTTTTTGATACTTCCTACAACTATTTGAGGAAGGGGCCCGTGGCTAAATAATAACAGCCGCACAGGTCGATCGATCAGGTTAAGCTACACTTGCCGCGGTTGGTCTGTGTATGGGTGGGACCCCTCCGTGCCTCGGAAAGCACGGCTGTCATTCGTGGATCTTTGACAGTAGCCCGAAGACAGAAGCCAGAAAGTAACTAGTAGCTAGTAGTAGTAGTTAGTAGTCAGAAGCCCGAAAGTCTGACAACCAGTCTTATCGAGGGGTATCGTATTACCCAGTAATTGGATTGTGGAGGTCAGATAGGCAGTCGCTCCATGTAAAATACTGGTATTCAGCTGCATCCGGTTAGACTGGAAGCCGACCCCAACATGGTTGGGAAAAGGCTAGGCAGATGATGATACTACAACTATTTGTTAGTCTTAAGTTTTCACTTCCGTCGGCAGTTCCCATAGCTGACTGTTTTTTTTTTACTTTTGTTTAGAAAAGAATGAAAAATTTTATTCTGCATGCAAGACACACATTTAGGCAATGCTAATTAAGATGTTAGTGCATGTTCCGCCAACAACTTGTGTTAACACAGACACAGTCTTGTCTCTATTCATAATTATGTCGAAGCCACAAAATAATCAGCATGAAACATAATACGTTTCGACTTGGAAGGTATAAAAGCGGACTGAAAGATCCGCTAGATTAATATGTTGACTATAACTTAATCCATTGGTTGTGCTATTATCGCATCGCGTCTCGTTAGCCAGAATATAATCCCTGCTCCGTTTTATGAAGTTACAGCTTTGTGCAAAACACATCGCCTCATATTTTTATTATGAACCGTATACCTATTTTCAATTGAATTATTCCCGACTTCTCTCTTAGTATTAATTTATATTTTATGCTAATAGTTTTATGATCCTTCATTGTTTTTCCTCCTATTGTTTTAGCGTTTGAAAGGATTATCTAAAGACGGATTAACTTATTTTTATAAGTGCAGGAAATTTTATTGTTTGCAATGATATTTCAGGGCGGCAGTCTACCTACACTATACAATGGAAAGGCGACTCATAAAACGAGACCGATTTTAAGATTCGTTTTGGTTTCTAATTTTTTTACATATTTACAGTGTTATATATATATATTCACTTTAATATATTACCCGTATAAGTGTCGATCCCTTGGGAATTTCGGGATAAAAACTATCGTATGTCCTTCCCCTGGATACATTCTATCTCTCTGCCAAATTTTATCGAAATCAGTTTAGTGGTTTAGGCGTGAAAAGGTAACATCCAAACAGACGGTAGGTACTATGAAAAAGGGATTAGCGCATTAAGCATTTAAAAAATTCGTTCGCGTCGCTGTCAGTTAGGTATTACTATAATTATGTTGATCGTTTTTAAGGGAACTACCAACTACCAAAGCATTTCGTACTGGTGTTTAAATAATAATTTAGAGACCCAACGAATATATAAAATAAAATATATAAAAAATAAATTAAATTGTAAACGGCATTTCTTGTTCATTGACTTTTTTTTAAATTAATCTCAGGGCCGATTCTTCAATCGTCAGATCTTTTCTCAAGAACTTATAAACAAAGATTAAAAATGGTGGTTAGACATAATAATTTAAAAAAAAATATATATGTAAATTTAAAAATGGCAAATATGTATACTTAACCTATTCAACCGAATAAATAATCTAATTTTTAATTTTCCTCGGAGCCTGATTTAATTTTTATAATTGACCACCTCCGGTAATGTGATACGTGAGTGGTGGGTGTGGCTTCGAAGCGCCGTAATCACTAAGAAAAGAAATAAGAATTTATCCTTTTTCTGCGCAAAGGATACATAGCGACTATGTATCCTTTGCGCAGAAAAAGGATAAAAAAGTTGGAAAATAGACGACTAATTATATTATGTTCTACAATAATAATTAAAAACGTTACACGTACATTTATGAAAGAGTTCTAGCCAAAATACACAAAAGTCTCCTTTTAAGTTCCTATATAGGTTAACAGTTTTGTTGAAATAAGGAAGAAAACGAGGCTCTCAAAACGGTGACGGAAAACATCGTGAGGAAACCGGCATGTCGTAGAACCAAAAATTCGAAGACATGTGACGTCTACCAACCCGCACTGGGTATCGCGTGGTGGATTAGGATAGTCTACTACAGAGAGGAGGCCAGTGCCCCAGCAGAACATTATAGGCTGATTATGCTAATTTATTATCCTGCCAAGCGTGGCGATTATGGCAAACCCCCCCAAAATTGGCCAAAAATTGGCAAAATTGGCCTATGTCCAGCAGTGGACGTCTTTCGGCTGAAATGATAATGATGATGATGCTAAGGAGGGAAATAAAAGCGTGTGACAGTGTTAATCTTCAACATTATGTACGGATTTTGATGGGGTTTTCACCATCATTTAGAGAATTTACCCCGGGAGGGGGCCAGTGATAGCGGTCTTACGGATCTCATGACCATTCGCCACATTAGCTATTTCTCATCAGATCCGGTCTTACAAGGTGCAGGTCATGGATTCGAACTCAGACAGGAGTTTTAATTTATGTTATTTATTTAATCGCCACTGCTCTCAAAACGGCGAAGGAAAACATCGTGAGGAAACCCGCGATGTTCTAGAGCCGAAAATTCGAAGACTGACATGTATCAACCCGCACTGGGCCCGCGTGGTGGATTACGGCCCACTCCCTCTCACATAAAAGAGTGTGTGCCAGCAGTGGGAACATTATAAGCTGGTTATTATAATAATTATTATAATTCCGGAACGTTCATAATCATAATATATTAATAATAAACAGACAGAAATAATAATGAAAACTCAATGTTTTGTCATATTGTACCAAACCGTGCGAAGCAGGGATAGGTCACTATAGTGACCAGTGATGATGATGATACAGTATCAAGGTGATACATCTTCATCAGGATGACAAAGCCGGCAAACCAGTTTATGTCTGAGTTAATCTGTGTAAGTAATTAACTTGAGCTTCATGCAATGGGCACAAGTTAATTAATCAGTTGATGCAGGGTTACCAGAATTATTAGCACGAGTATCGAACTATCATATTTGTATTCAGCAGTCCAACGTCTTTGTGACCACTTTTGACCAAATCTGCTCGTCTCTTAATAAGGACTAAAAGACAGACTTTCACGCTAACACGTTTCCCTAAGTTGCTACATAGATTTTACTGAATACCAAAACTTAAAATATAATGACTTTTTTCTAAATAAATTTGTGATTCCATATAATCAAAAAATTATTATAATGTCCCATCCATGTGTGTCTGTGTGGTGCCGGACTTAAAGAATAGCACCGCCCCATACTTCCCATGGGTGTCGTAAAAGGCGACTAAGGGTCGTACCGGAGAATGGGCAGCAGCGTTCTCTGTGCATTCCACCACCATACTATACTGCGGGCGCCAACCCGCCTGCCAAGCGTGGCGATTATGGCAACCCCCCCCCCCCCCCTATTGGGGGAGGCCTATGTCCAGCAGTGGACGTCTCTCGGCTGAAATTATGATGATGATGATGATACCATCCATATATTGACTGTGCCACCGCGTTGTTCTTCTTAAATACGCAAAGGATTTTAATACAGTTTTCAATGTAGAGAGTTTATTCCGGAAGCTTTATGTGTGTATAAAAATATTATATACTGCCTATCTGACTTCCAGTGACTGGGTAATACGATACCCCTTGGTAAGACTGGTTGTCAGACTTTCGTGGTTCTGACGACTGTACTTACACGAAGTTTAAATTAGTACTTAAATAAGATCATCTATTTTCTTCATTCTTTTTTTATGCAGGTCTCTTTTTATGTGTCCAAAATAGTAAAGCCTGTTAATTTAAAAGTCTAATATCTTTATTAAAATAATCAAAACTTCACAGCGCTAAAAGCGGGCCGCGTCCACATACATAAATTCATACAGTAATGGCCGCTTCGTGTCTTCTGAATCAAGCCTTATCCGCGGATTGTGTTCCCATTGTTATTCATCGGCGGCTCCCAAGGATCTCTGGTCAACGAATTTTAACATTACAATAATATCACGTATTCTCCGATCTTTGCAAGTATGATAAGAGGGATATCACGATATTTTATTTGGAATAATAGGCCGTACTGTAACATTCAACAGACGCGCGAAAGTGACAAGTTGAAACACCAACCGCTTTAAAAAAAAAACCGTAGTGAAAAACTGGGTTTTGAGTACTATTTTGTTTGACTGGGATGTGGTTGTTCTTTAGCCGTATCTATCTGAACAACCGGGTATGGGTATGAAATGGAAAGGCAATATTAATCATTTGAAACAATCTATGAAAAGAGCTATTAAAATGATTGATCTTATTCTACCAGTAAAAATGAGCAAACTAGCACCCTACAATGATGGTCATAGCCTACGTTCGCATTTACGGAACCCCAAAAAAACTCAGTTTTTAGTCTGATTGCAACATCATCATCATCATTTCAGCCAACAGACGTCCACTGCTGGACATAGGCCTCCCTCAGTTTTGCGGGTTTGCCGTAATCGCCACGCTTGGCAGGCGGGTTGGCGATCGCAGTATGGTATGATGGTGGAATGCATAGAGAACGCTGCTGCCGATTCTCTGGTAAGACCCTTAGTCGCCTTTTACGACACCCACGGGAAGTAAGGGTGCTATTCTTTAAGTCCGGCACCACACAGACAATCAGAAAATGTAGTGATTGCAACAGAATTAATACATTTTCTGATTGCAGCTAACCTTAGGTAATATTGGTTAGAACAAAATGTGTTAAGAAAAAACTTGATCCGCGTATTAACGGTCCGTCGTCGGCGGTGTAGGAGTATAAAGCATTTTTCAAACGACCGGAGAACTGAACGTTTTTATTTTGAAAGCACGTTTTACTACTGCACACTTAAAAGGCTTTTTCAGTTTAAGATTTTTGTAAATCAAAGTTTCTTGAAGTTTTTAGGGTTTCGTACCTCAAAAGGAGAAACGGAACCCTTATAAGATCATTTCGTTGTCCATCTGTTTGTCCGTCAGTCAAGGCCCTTTTTTTTCAGGAACGCGTGGAGCTGTCAAGTTGAAATTAATGTCAAATACGCTGGGCTGCAATTGCTATGGCTGCAATCCCTTGAAGCAGTGAAAAAATCAAACTTCTAAGTCAACGCAATCAAAAGACAAGGACGTATATGTTCCGAAATCAAAACCTATAGGGTACTTCCCGTTGACCTAGAATCATGAAATTTGGCAAGAACCAATTTCATGTAGCACAAGTAAAGGAAAAAATCCGAAAACCGTAAATTTGTAGTTAGATTACAAAAAAAAATATTTTAAAACGATTTACATACCTACAAATTTGTACGGAGCCCTCCGTGCGCGAGTCCGACTCGCACTGCATCGGATTTTTAGATTAGGCCTAGTAAATATATTTATAATGAGAAATTGGTGTATTATAATATCTATAGCTCCATATTATAATGATCCCTCAACAAGAATGGCAATTTAAGCTACACTAAACTGTCATAAGAATTTTCATATACCTGGGTTTATAATGAAGTATTAATGTCATCATGATTTCAGTCCATAAAAGAGATGGTGCTATCAGTCCCATATAGCTTCGTCTCTCTCTCGCACTAGAATCATGATGGCATTATTCGCATGTATTGTTCGCGGTCACCAGGTGACCGCGGTGGCAGTCAATGCCTTAAGCAGATTATCAGCTAATATGCGCAGAAGATGAGCCCAGCTGCACAATGTAAAATTCCATATAATTAACAGATACAGTCATTTTATCTTACGGAGAGATACGCGCTTTACTTGTGGTAATCAAGTGTACAAACACGCTGTGAATGTGTGCGTGAAGACGAGTGACGTCAGCAAATAACACACACACACATCCTACTTCGCCATTGTCTCGGGCGGTACCGAGAGCTCCTGCACTTATATGTATGTATTATTATTAATTTCGTTTCAATAGAAATTATTCGTTATTTTTATTTTAAAACTAGCTTCGCCCCGCGGTTTCACCCGCGTAAATGTCGATCCCGTGGGAATATCGGGATAAAAAGCCTATATGCCTTATGTGAATGCAGGGTGTCAGCTACCTCCATACAAAATTTTATCAAAATTGGTCCAGCCGTGAAGAAGTAACAAACATATTAACACACACACTCAAACATTCACAAACTTTCGCCTTTATAGTATTAGTGTGAACAAAAACAATAATGCGTCGGTGCTTTATAATTTTCAGCGCTGTGTCAGTTTTCAGACTCACCTTTCAGTAATGAAGACTGACGCCGACAAAATCCTTTATTTTTCAAACTGTCTGTGAGTCTCCACCACGTGGCGAAAATATTCTAACGGCAATGTCAAAATCAAAGTCAAATATTTATTTCATGCAGTCTATTAGAAGGCACGTTTGAAAGTTATTTATCATCATTCTAACCGTCAAAAAAACCAGCCGACGACGTTAAATTTTAAACTCTATCTAGAATAATTCAACAAGTCACGCGTTTGTTACTTAGTTACGCTTTTCTAAGTGTACCTAAGGAGCTAAGGACAAGACTTAGTAATTCGACGAAAGAATTAAATTAAGTTCCTCCCCATGGCTATCATATCAGTTCTCGCGAGCAATCAAACGGGCGGCGGGATCAATCAATGTGCCGGTCATCACCGACTACACGCGCTAAGAGGGATTTCTTGTCCGCGCCGAGCTTTTCCGCCGCCCGTCATCTCTTCATATTGAGATTGATGTTAGTACCGAGCCGAGAGCCAGCCCGAACAGAATACTAAGAGGACAGAACGGCGGACCATTCTTCGCCAATTAGCCCCCGATCCAGCGGGGTTTGTCCCGCAGTCCCGCAACCCCGGACCAGGACGAGCACCTCCCCGCATACTAAACTGACGTCATAATTTTTCATAAAAGCCCTGCCCGATTAAAGTACGACACAAGTTTTGTTAAGTGTTCGAGTTTGGCGCATAGCTTTTTTTTGTGCTTTTGACCGACGCGACGGTGCTTTTTGGCAGTTTTCGCGGTCTGGTTTTGAATGTTTTGAGGTTTTAGGATAGGTATCTTGTGTTTTTGTATTTGTATCGTCTAATTTCAATTTAATACAAGATTAAAGACAGTAACAGAGTCTGCTTTAAAAAAAAATATATATATTTTTGTTTGTTTTATTAGTTATGTACTTACACACAGTAAAATGGTTACAGATACGACATATTAGTATTGAGTAGAAAGTCAATAAGTAGTGAAATTTTTTTTTAACAAAAATGAAACCATATTTGCTTTTGAAAAAAATGATCGAATTAAATCTAATCAAGGTAAAGAATGGAAATGCTTCCGCGTAACACCATAAAACACTTACAACTTTCCTGATAAAAAAACAACAAAGAACCTATTCACACATTCGTTAAGGACGTGTAAAATTACCATAGCTTTCAAGTAGGGCGTTAACAAGCCGCCATAGCACTCGCCTCTTAATAGACCACCATCTAAATTAGTCATTAGAGTTATAATAAAACATGTGTGAGTTGTGAGTTGCGACTTGTCATAAACGGGTGTCGAATCTACACCACTTAGCGTAACAGCCTTACTCATCGGCCTAATCGAAA
Source organism: Mesoligia furuncula (assembly GCA_916614155.1). Classification (NCBI taxonomy): domain Eukaryota; kingdom Metazoa; phylum Arthropoda; class Insecta; order Lepidoptera; family Noctuidae; genus Mesoligia; species Mesoligia furuncula. The sequence continues at coordinate 35,678,614 of OU744790.1, forward strand.
TACTGCTATTTTAAATTACTGCCGGCGACAAAACATTCAGCCTTGTTTTGACGGTTATTTAAATTATATTATCTGTGGTGATGATTTAAGTGATGCCAGTTTCGGATGGCTGTTTCGTTGAGCTTGGCCTAATTTAGCATTGTCCTATTTGCTAGTAGATATGTCATGATTCTGTATTTGTCTGGACGAATCTGAAACAGTCATGCGCCATACCGCCATTTAAGTCTTTTACTTAACTAGATATTAAATAATTTATCTAAACATAACAATTACTAGTCTATGAAGTAACGATCCGGCTTCCTTTAGAAAATTTCTCTCTTTGACAGAACTAATTGGTAATAAATTATTTTTAGATGGCACAATCACGAACAAAATGATCTTTCCTTATGTATAAAAATATTGAATGTTAATTATTCGTTCCTATTTGAAAAATAAGTACGTCTCGAATTCTACAGATTCTTTCGGCGAAATTCACTTTAAATTGCTTCTCGATACCGTTTACGATTTTATACAGGGTGAATTTTCCAAGTGGTCGTGGATAGCCAAATCCGAAACTATGAGGAAAAGCGAAAAGTACTCAAATGAGTCGCGGGCTCAATTTTGATGAAAACTAAAACTGGAATTTTGAAAAATTTTTGAAATTGGATTTCATTGGATTTTTGAAAAATCAATATTTCTAGCCCGGAATCGAACCCGTTGATTTTGAAAAAAAATAAACACACTGTATTATTACACCATTCGATAGTGTCGCTGATAAGGATTGAATTCTGGGAAGCAATTACATACGGGAAACTTACGCCGTAGGGCTCACATATCTAAGTACAACTTATGATCTAGCATACTGGGGCAATCAGAACCTTATTCAAGATGTATCGGCTATCATAGACTCTTATGCGTCGAGTACCGAGTGTAACTGGTTAAACAAGGGACTTGAGAGTATACTATTATGCTCGGGATCCCTTCTTTTCGCATAATGTTCTTTTTTCTAAAATACTTTGGCATCACTATTTTGGTATAATTTGTTTTTCTATAATAATTCAATATATAATTTGCAATATATAATTTTGGCATAAAGTTTATGTTGGCATAATAATCTTGAAAGCTAATTTGTTTTGGCATAAATGGAATTCGCATAATACTAAACTAAAGAACTTAAAATTAAAGTATTGTCGTGAAAATTCAATATGTTGTTGACTTGTTGATGCAAGAGCGAGCGAAGGGTACCCCGAGGTTCGGTTTGGTTAGGTTCCTTTAAACCCTGCAGACAGAAATAGGAGCCCCGCCTAGCGGGGCTCCGTTGACCCTGACATAGTTAGAAATAAAACATGCAGCATGCTAAATTTATGCTTTAGAATGTTATGCTTAATCATTATTATGATTAGAGAAATTATGCGTAAGCTATTATGCGCAAATAATGTTATGCGAAAATATAATTAGGAGAAACAAAAGTATGCCAAGTTATATTAGGTCATAAAATTTTATGCAAATGGATAGGGAACCATTATGCTCACTATAAAAAGAAAAAATAAGAAACCCAAAGAAAATTGTAGAAATAGAGCTGCTTCTGCGTGCACTGACTGGACAGGTCCACTCAATCTGTGTGGTTCTTTCCTCAAAAGATCATTTCAGACACTAATCTACATGGTCCTCAAAGAATATGTTCGGATTTTTTATACGAGTATATACATTGACATTGATGAATTTTATTTAGACAGTGACATGAATATTTACTTTGTAAAGTATTTTTTTTTTTCTATTAATTATTGTGAATGTGAAGACTATGTGGGTCATTTTTTTTCTGTTTTCCTTCTTAGTTTTAATCATGATCTGGCAGTTTGAGTAATTCACGTGGCCTACCCGAATGTCCTTTCTTTGGTATTGTTCGTCAAATCGTTGAGCTCCTCAACTTCTGAGTTGAGCTGCACGATTTTTGACAAATGCGTGCACTGATTGGATAGATCCGCTCAATCTGTGTGGTTCTTTCCTCAAAAGACCATTTCAGACACCAATCTACATGATCTTCACAAGATCTGACCAAGATTTTGTTTGGACTTTAAAAGAGACTGTGACCTCTGAGTTTGTTTCGGCCTTTCTTCTCAGAGATAGGAAACGCCGACCTCATCTAGTTTAAAAAATATGATTGACGTGTAAAAGTGTTTGTAAAAACCTACTTACAGAAATAAATCATTTATCATTGATCATTCTGAGGTTGTCACAAAAGATTTTTTGAAGTGAAAACTTCTTTAGGCCGTTGGACATGTTTTGAGATGGGGAAAAACCATTGAACTCGCGCCACTGTTACCGTAAGCGACACCGCGCGTGTTTTGTTTATAAGACGATTAAAAAAATACCCGCTTCGGGTGTGTTCGGCTGTCCTCGGGATGTACTCGGTTTTAATGTTTATCCGATATGTCATTGAGTGATGGCAAAGTATTACTGTTTGGGTTTTGTTTTCACTTCTGTCGGCACTCCCGGAGTGCCACTATTTTTGGACAACATTTTGAATAATAATGACAGTTCGGAAAGGTGACACTAGTGGCCGATTTGTCAGAAAATAGCCTAACATTTTCTCTGCCATGCTTCACTCACTTCCTTACTTGCCTGATTTTTTTTGACGCGTCTAATATTTTCTGTGTGTAAAAACGTATGTATATCACAATGAAAAATCTTAATTAAATTATTATGAGAAACTACGCTTGATAAATTAATCTTACAATCAAATAGAACATTAGGTATCCGTATTCAATATGCCCTTTGCTTTGCCAGTCAGCTTGTATATTATATCCTTGCATGCTCCATGCTTCAGTATAATCCCCATGAAACAATGTGCTAAGTCCTTTATATTGGACGCAAAAAGGTCCTTGGCAGCGGTAGGTAGTGTGGTAAGCAGAATGATCGTAGGTACCTACGATACTTGGGGATATTATCGCATTTTGCAGTTCTGGAGTACAATTGAAGTGTGTTTTCAAGACTCAATTTAAAAAAAAGTTATTTTGTTTTTAAATGAAAGCTTTGAGTGATTGTTAGTATGGTCAAATCATATGGGTTCGCGTCACCGACATATCTATAGCAACGAGAATGACGTGTTGCGCTTGGCCAGCAGTGAAAGCTTAAATAATATATTTTAGTTAATAATTTGAATTTACAAATTATGAAATTTAAATTTTTGATAAATTTATTAATTTGGAAATCTAAAAAAACGGTTGGTTAGCATTTGCATTTTTTTAGTTTACATTCCGTCGGCAGTCCCCATGACTTAATATTTTTGTATTAATTTAAAGTCCTGATTTGATGTGTATTATACCATTATAAACACTTATGCTTTTGTAATCTTCATGCAGTTAAAATGTCCTTAAGCTTGTCATAGGATCAGCCTATAATGTTCCCTCTGCTGGGGAGGGCCCAGTGCGGGTTGGTAGATGTCACATGTCTTCGAATTTTAGGTTCTAGGTAGAGTTCCCAACCCTCCCGGATTTCCCGGGAGACTCCGGTAATAATGATTAACTTCCCGACCTCCCAGGGTGCAATAATTTCTCCGGTTTTTCTAATTATATATGCATCCGTCGCTCGCACGTTGCTACTCGTCACGTTTGTTCTTTCCATTCCTGTTATTAATGCTTCTTGAGAGCGCGAATTCAGTATGATGGAACAGGTATGGAGCAAGGAAAGAAACCGAATGAATATTTCTTTAGTAAAAGCAGAGTTACAAATACTAACAAACTTCGATTTTTCATGTAAAAACTTTTATGATTTTGTCGTAAAAAACCATCAATTATTAGCTGCTGCTCGAATGCAAAGTAAATATAAATTTAATAATTCATAAATAATTTAGATCTTCTTTCAACTGAGTTTACCCCCACTCAATTTTTTTAATTAGAAATGACCAACCCCTGAGGTTGGTCCTTTCGAGAGTTGGCAACCCTAGTTCTAGGCCATGCCGGTGTCCTCCGATGTTTTCCTTCACCGTTTTGAGAGCAGTGGTGATGAAATTATTTACACTAAGTAAAGCGCCTGTCTGGGTTCGAACTCATGACCTGAAGTCGGGGCTATTACCACTAGGACACCACTGCATTCAAGGCCATTTTTACCCGACTGCGCCAGGAGGGTTATGTTTCTCATAAAGGCGTTATAATAAGTTTCATTATTTGATATGGTTCCGCTCTGAATGAGAATCGCCGACATACAAATCACATTACAACGATTAGTTACGTCAGTAAGGTACTTACGTGTGTAATGTGTGAGGTGAGGACGCTGTAATAATGATAACTGAACAGTCTGACCGCGGCCTATCTTATTTCACGATCTCACCGAAGTATTGTGATTAGTGACTTAAGATTGTAGGTACCTATACAAAGTTATTTTTAGTACTTATATGCGAAACCTGAATATAGGTTGTTCAGAATAAGTAACTGAATCTATTCCAATAATTTTTACCCCATGTAATATTTTGTCGCAAAAATATTTAAAAAATGTTAAAAATTGGACACCGAGCGCCACTAAGTAGGTTATCCAATCTCCGCGCCGAACGGTTAGGTACCTAGGTAATATAATCAATGAGCGCGGGTGTGTTTTTGTACGGGCAAACAGGTATATAACTTTGTGATTTTTCATGATACAGTTTTGAAATTTTGTACATAGATTCTTTACATAAAAAAAACTAGACACGTGTTTCGGGTTTCGCATATTATACTAAAAATAATGTTGTATACATCATGATGCACTCGCTTCCATATTGGTTAAAGACACAACTAAACAAGAGTGTTAGTTACTTGCTGTCACTTTCATGACTATTGAAAGAAATGGCCAGATGACCAGGACGCGTTACGCGGGGCCTGGTTTGAGGTAGCGAGGGAAAAGAGTTCCTGGAAGGGTTTGGAGGAGGGCCTCGCCCGGCAGTGGGACATAATAGACTTACAAAAATAACCCGTGAGGAATCCATAAATAATATTATGTATTCGAAAGTAACGGCGTGTGTGCCAGTCTGACTGTTATAGATAGCGCCATCCACGAAGACGCGCCCCACTCTTCTTCCTAATCGCTTACAGTATACTAGCACAAAATACAGATAGTACAGAAGTCAATCACATGTATGTACTTCACTTTTCATACCTACGCTCGGCGGACGCGCTAGGGTAGTCAACTTTGACTTGTGCACAAAAAACTATCGTGGTAGTGGCACTCGTTTCTATTGTTTGATTTATTGTTGAGCTTATTCTTCAATATTAAAACAAAACAATAAACATAGTATTACAATACAAAAAGTTTACAGAACAAAAACATAAAATTTTACATTTGTCAATTTTCACAATCAAAAATCCCTAATAACTTCAAAACGGATTACCCTATTTACACAATTTATTTTGCCCTATTCGTTTTAGACCTAAACCTAACAAATTACACTAAAAACAACACAATATCTACACAAACAAAATATCATGTTTTCAACTTACGTAATAGTTGGTGGCGTGAATTTACCTTACAAAATAGTTACTTCGTTTTTACTGATTCAAAATAGGAAACTATTATATAAATCGAGCTTAGATAGCCTTTTTTTGTTGCTCCTTTTCTGCACTTCACAAACGCGTCTCAAGCGGATGCCACGCACGCTCGCACTGCTCCCAACTTGTCTGAGATAACGTGTCCGTGAGCGGTGTCTATGTGTGCGTTGCTCGAGCGCACTTTGTATGTAGATTGACTTCTGTACTATCTGTATTTTGTGGTACTAGTGTGCAACATTCCGCTAGTGTTTTAGTTTTGTCGATACACATTAATTACTTATTAGTGGATAATTAGTGTGTATCACAAAACTAAAGCGATTACTATGAAGAGTGGAGTGCGACTTCGTGGATGGCACTATCTATACCTTTTCATGCCTAAATCACTGAACCAATCGTTATGAAAATTGACAGATTGATAACCTGTACCAGGAGAAGAACATAAATAGGCTACTATTCAACCTAAAACAACAGCTATTCGTACATAAAACTACAATAGTAAACTCCTGAATTCTGATGCAATAAATACTCAGTGACTGTGTAATGTCAGACCATTTTCATAAGACATAAGCGACGCGACAATGACTCGACTGCATATCACTATAAAAGTGTTTAACATTATTTAGGGAGCCTTTTAAATTGATGGATATGATTTGTGAACGTTTATAAATTAGTTCAATAAGCAAGCGGAGAATATGTCGCCGTTTGACGGGCGTCTGTCTCAAGTGACAAAATACTAATAATAGATACAATACATACGCCCGTATCTTGGCGAGCCCGAACTTTGCGCAGAAGGCTGCGCAGTAAGATTTTTTAGGAATCAAATGGTGACATGAAGCGAGTGCGAGTGAGAGAACATGTGCGAAAGTTCTTAGTGCCTATGTTCACGTCGGTCGTATTGTAGGTACGGCCAATTTTCTCAGATCGTTTATATTATATAAACTGGTTATATCTAAACTAACATTATAAAGAGAAAAGATTTGTTTTTTGTATGTTTATTTGTTACGGTTTCACGCTAAAACGGCTGCACAGATTTAGATGAAATTTGACACATGGGTAGACCATAGGACGATTAGGACATAGAATAATTTTTATCCCGGTATTCTCACGGGATCGAGACTTATGCAGGTGTAACCCGGGTTGCAGCTAGGTAGGCATAGAAAGCTGAGAAGTGATTGGAGAGCAAAATAATAGTAACTCAAACGGCGCTGTTTTGCTATACAAACATTCTGGTTTTTATCAGCGAACAGCCAGTGCATCACACGGTGGCAATGTAGCTGATGTGGCGACATATCTTCTCCATAGGAAACGACCAATTGGAACCGTGCACCTAGCTTCTGACGTTTCATAAGTGCCCATGTAGGTTTATGTGAAATAAAACATTTTGATTTTGATTTATCAAAATATTCAGTGTTCTATGCTGTTTCAAATTAAACATCAATTTGTAATAGGTACAAATAAACCTTTCGGAATAAACGCACTAAATTATCGTGAAAATCGCATCAAAATCCATTCGGCAGATACATCTACCAACTTGATTAAACAAAAAAGAATAATTGCATCAACGCTCTCCTGTTTCTATCCGTCTTCGCCTATACATTGCGCCGTCGTAACTATTACTCATCCGTTGAATTTAGCCAGCCATCCGACCGTCACAGACATGTTCGCCATCGACTTTTAAAGCGAATCTCATCAAACGGATTCTTAGTAACTGACCCAACGAAATATGATTTTTAGATTAACGACGTCCAGAACTAAATTGACAATGATGCATGTGTTAGCTCATACAGAGTGTATCAGTAAGATGTAGTCTTTAGGAGTGTGGTACAGACCATCCAACTGAACAACTTTCTCCACTGCGGTACTATTCTGTAAAAAATTCACCGTGATAACTTAGGTGAAGTGAGCGTGGAGTGAGCGTTGAGTGAGCTGTCAATAGTGTCAATTCCTAGTAAAATCAAACTCACTTCACCTAAGTTTTCACGGTGAGAATTTTTTACAGAATCGACCGGCTGGACCAACAACTTCGTAATCGCGAAAAAATTATCAACTGCCCCCTACTAAACTTCAATACCTACTCAACCCAAGTGAGAATGATGAGGGCTGATAATTTTTTCGGGATTACGATCTTGGTGCCATGGTGAAAGTTGTTCAGTGCAATATTATTTTATTTTGTCGCACCTTAGTAAACGGGCCACCCTTTTTAGGTACGATCTAGTACGAGTATATCAATATCAAAAGTTAGTAGTATCCATACTAATATTATAAATGCGAAAGTCTGTTTGTCTGTCTTTTACCTCTCCACGCCACGCTTAAACTGCTGAACCGATTTAGATGAATATTGGTATAGAGATAGTTTGAGTCCCGGGAAACGACATGGAATACTTTTTATCCCGATATTCCCACGGGATCGACACTTACGCGGGTGAAGCCGCGGGGCGCTGCTAGTAGTTAATATAATGTAGGTAATTTTTTTTTATCTAAATACTGTTAAGGGGCTTACATGACCTAAAGCGCGGTCACTGTCGGACTGCATAGAAAAGAAAGAGAAGCGCGATGACACAACACTGGTAATTTATTGCAAAATATGAAGCAATTACCTATCTATTTACAAAAAACTTATTGTTTGGACTAAAAGAATAAAACACTAGTGCTTTATTATGTTGCTTGTAGATTAATCTGACAAAAAATCACAATGATTGTATATTTATGTATATGAGTATGGTTTTTAAGAAAGTTTAAAAAGAAAGTTTTAGAGGTATCTTCATGATTGTTTTATATCCTATCAAATTAGTTGTATTATGTTTTCAACACACTATCTACCTAGCTCCCCCAAAAGGGGGGGTTTGCCATAATCGCTACGCTTGGCAGGCGGGTTGGCGATCGCAGTATGGTATGGTGGTGGAATGCATAGAGAACGCTGCTGCCCATTCTCCGGTACGCCCCTCAGTCGCCTTTTACGACACCCACGGGAAGTATGGGGTGGTGCTATTCTTTAAGTCCGACAGACAACCGTGCCCCCAGATATTTTTCCTGTAATCGATCATATACTTTTACTGCTTTTAAAACTTGCTTTTAGGCCCTGTAGTTCCCTTAATTGTCTATACCACACCACCCTGATGCACCCTGTAGAATATTAAATGGGTCAAGTTATAAAAAGATATTTTGATCTTTCCTGATACTGCTCTCACCGGATGTGTCGAACCTGTCGCGCCGGCTGTCACTTAAAGCTGAAATAGCCTAATTATATCGTTGAATTTACCTGCAACAAAAATAAATATTGTCAGTGTCGATGATTAGTAGTCAATGATTAGTAAAAAAAAAATGCCAACTATGATGTTATTATGTTGTTATCATTCAATTGAATTTTTTAACAAAACTAGAGCAGTGGTGGCCAAGTGGTAACGGCCGTGACTTACGAGTTGTAGGTCGTAGGTTCGAACCCAGACAGGAGCTTTACTTTGTGTAAATTATTTCATCACCACTGCTCTCAAAACGGTGAAGGAAAATATCGTGAGGTAACCGGCATGTCCTAGAACCAAAAATTCGAAGACATGTGCCTCACTGCGCCCGCGTGGTGGTTTACGGCCCACTCCCTCTCACCGAGAGGAGGCCTATGTCCTATGTGTGTATGTATGGGAACATTATAGGCTGATTATTATGGTTAATAATAATGTTACTTAAAAAATAGCCAAAAGAGGCTTTGAGTAAATAAAGTTCTATACGTATATGGATGTGATAGGAGATAGAGAGATATAAGTTACATTTGGCGAATGCACAAAGCAGAAATGCAGGACAGGGGAACACCACACACTGCGCGGATATAGTCCCAGTTTTATAAATGGGATTTCGTCACCCTCCAGATTAAACCAGCGATGCTATTCTGTAAAAATCTCACCGTGAAAACTTAGGTGAAGTGATCGTGGAGTGAGCTGTCAATAGTGTCAATTCCTAGCATAAAACAAACACACATCACCTAAGTTTTCACGGTGAGTTTTTTACAGAATCGACCGGCTGCACCCGAATTGCGTAACACACTATCAATCTCAATCTGAATCATTGTGAAGGATATTGCTAGTCCTTTGCTTTATATGTTCGAAAAATTTGATTGCTCAGTCATAGGCGTATACAGGAGGGGGGGGGAGGCACGAAAGGTCCGGTGCCCACCCTAGGATGTTTGGCGACCTATTCGAAATTCTAAGCTGGATACTTGCTTAATATAACTTCACGCAAAAGCAATCATTAGATCACGAAAGTGGAAAGCATTTTGTGGGGTATAAGGGTATTCTCCAAATTGACGAAACTCTTTTAAGAGCAGAATGTTTAATAATGAAAAGCGTGCTAAAAGAAAAGGATCGGTCGTGGGATCGCCCGCACTTGGGGATGGGGCCCGCTTGGTATGGCGGGCTGATATCCCAGCAAAGGTCAGCAGTCGAGGTTGCGGCGAATGTACAAGTATCTCTCAGGGCCCTCGGACCCCCGACTTATGGTAGTAGAAGGAACAGGGTTTTAGTCGGTAGGAGTCCGATATAACCCTCCGTTCATCCCAGACGGAGGGTTTCCATGAGGATATCCCAAAGAAAAAATAAAAAGGGTAGGGGCCTGGCCCCCCCCGAAAAGAGCGCTACGCCAATGTGCTCAGTAAAGTAAATAACGCAATAAATGTTGTTGAACTGTCAACATGAAGCCCATTGCTACTGATAGTGTGTTACGCGATTACCACTCAAACTTCTACTGAAAACGTGCCCTAACAGTTTTTAGGATCTATTTTTACCCGACTGCGCCAGAAGGAGGGTTATGTTTTTCGAGTGTATGTATGTATGTATATTTCTTTGGCACGCTCTGTAGCTTAAACGGCTTGATCAATTTCAACTTGAGAGGTGCCGTCAGATTCGTCTTAATTATGAGAGTGACACTGGGTAGATCAAAATTGAAAACAAAACAAAATGGCCGATTTTTGGCGCCATAATATGTCTTCAAAATATATTTTTTTAAAATCTATCGAGTAGAGTATCAAAATAAAGGGTTTTAAAAGGTGATTACAAAAATATATTCAACATAGATGGTTAAAAGCAAATTCAAAGTGACAAATCGTAAAAAAACACCTACCAAGAACTAAATCGTCTGTGAAATATTTCACATTTGTAAACTAAAAAGCTGCAAATAAAAAAAGTTAATTAAAAAATTGTTTTAGCTGGCTCTTTGTCAGCGCTGTTCAGTTAATCAGATTTTGTTCTCTCTATGTGCCAATACCGGGAAAAGACCTATTTCAGAGCCGTCAACTACGCATTCTGCACATCAAACTACAAAAACATTACACAAAAATAACAAAACACACACAAAAACACAAAAATAATTAGGTACTTTTATTTTTGGTGAAAAAATCGCTTTTTACCTGCAAACGGTAGCGCGCAATATCGCGCACGCAAAAAATTGTGTTTGCGAAGGTAGAGGTCATCATCTGCCTAGCCTTTTCCCAACTATGTTGGGGTCGGCTTCCAGTCTAACCGAATGCAGCTGAATATCAGTATCTTACATGGAGCGACTGCCCATCTGACCTCCACAATCCAGTTACTGGGTAATATTGATACCGATACCCCTAGGTAAGACTTGCTGTCAAACTTTCGGTCTTCTGCCTACCCGTAACGACTGTCAAAGATCCACGAATGACAGCCGGGACCAACGGCTTAACGTGCTTTCCGAGGCACGGAGGGCTCACGGTATGTAAAGATGGTCGCCCATCCACAGACCAACCACGGCAAGCGTAGCTTAACCCGATCGATCGACCTGTGCGGCTGGTATTATTTAGCCACGGGCCCCTCTTGCTTGCGAAGGTGGAGGTCCCCACACCTCCACCTTCGCAAGCAAGAGGGGCCCAATTCATGTTTTTTATTAAAGTTAAGTTAAAATAAAACACGTAAAGCCGTTGGTCTTGCGCCTGATCTCTCCCTGGTCGTGTCGGATTGCCGTCCCATCGGACTACGAGAGTAAAGGTACAGAGAGTGCACCTGTGTTTGCGCGCATACTTGTTCACTATAATATCTACTGCGTACTTACCTGGCTTATCTCCGTTGAGATTGGCCACTATATTTAAAATTGGTTTCCTTAAAAAAACGCCAGAATAAGTTGAGACTTTGGCTTTCAATATTTTCATATCAGAATTCTCCGATATGGTAGGTACTGTACAGAAAAAAAATCACAATGACGGGAAGAACAATTGACTCTCGGCTGCGGGGTCACTGTCGGACTGCATAGAAAAGAAAGAGAAGCGCGATGACACAAAGCTGGTAATTTATTGCAAAATATGAAGCAATTATTTAATTACAGAAAATGTATTGTTTGGACTAAAAAATTAAAACACTAGTGTTTTAGTAGGTATGTTGCTTGTAGAATAATCTGACAAAAAATCAGAATGATAATATACATATAATCATTCTGATTTTTTGTAGTAGCAAGGTTTTTTATTGTAAAAAGAAAGTTTTTAGAGGTTTCTTCATGATTTTTTTCTATCGCATCAAATTAGTTGTATTATGTTTTCTACACACTATCTACCTAGCATATTATAATATATCCTGAAGAATATCATATATTTGTCTGATTTTGTTTACTGTAGTCGATCATAATTATAATTTTATTGTTTCTAAATCTTGCGTTTTTTTGCGTTTAGGTCCTGTAAGCTTCTTAAGCGTCTTTTTACACCCATTATGTGATTACTTCTACAGAAAAGTATCGCGTCTCCCGCACTCGTCGGCGGCGCCGGCGCACCCGACGACAAAACCCGGCTCTCGAACTTAAGAACGATTTGCATGTCTGATGACGTACGCCTGTGTCCACAAGGACGACATATTTTTTGTATTATAATTAATTGAGAATATTGGTATTTTGGGGATTGATTTTGGATGTAATTTTAACGATACCGGTGTTATACTTATAAGACGGAGGTAGGACCACCCATTTTATTTTAAAAGCTGTTTATTAATCTACAGTCAGAGCCGGATTGGCCCCTAAGCAAATTAAGCAATTGCTTAGGGCATCACGTCTCGGGGGCACCATAAGGCTGAAGCAGCACCGAAACAGTATTTGCTAGCACTTCATGTGCTTACAAACAGCCTTGCCTTTCAAGGCAAGATATTACAAGACCCAAAAGTCACTCTAGCTAGAGATGTGCGTCAATCTTTACAAATCGCTCGTCGATGTTTTGGAAAAATACGAGGCGACTAGTGGATAGGAGAGCCTACTGGCGTACAGGCACTGTCTACAGCACAATACAATTTTATTTTGTCGCACCCTTAGTAAACGGGCCTCCCTTTTTAGGAACGATCTAGTACAGGGATGGGGAAACTACGGCCCGCGGGCCAACTCCGGCCCGCGAAGCGTTAAAATCTGGCCCGCGATCATCAAACAAAAATCAAGTGAAGTTTTCGTATTGTTACAAAGGAGAAAGGGTAAGACCGTACCCAGACACAAAAAATGTGTCCAAACTTGTCCCCACAAAGACCAGCGCTCCTCAACCATCTACTTCGCAGCTAACTTAAAAGTTTAATTTAATTGCAAATTGCAATTTCTTTCTTATTTCTATAGTTATTTTGCAAAATAAATTAGAGTTTCAGAAAATAATACATATCAATATTTTTATTTCAGTAAATAATATAGCAAAAAATGCAACTACTTGGCCCGCCATATATTTCGTTAGTAAATGTCGGCACGCGAAGGAAAAAGTTTCCCCATCCCTGATCTAGTATATCAAAAGATACTAATATTATAAATGCGAAAGTCTGTCTGTCTGTTACCTCTTCACGTTTAAACCGCTGAACCGATTTAGATGAATATTTGTATAGAGATAGTTTGAGTCCCGGGAAAGGACATAGGTTACTTTTATCCCGATATTCCCACGGGAACGACCCTTACGCGGGTGAAACCGCGGGGCGCTGCTAGTAATTAATATAACGTAGGTACATTTTTATGTCTAAATACTGTTAAATGCATTCCTAAATTTAAATTCCTCATCCAAATGCGGTCCTAGATACAGACTGAAACCCGAAATCCGTATTTAAACCTAACTTGGACCACTAGATTAGATCTAGACTTCCCAGACTTCATCTGAATACCAAGTTTTGCAGTCTGCAAAGCTTAGAATGTCAGCAAGATACATAAATATAATAAGCGACCACAACAGGAATGGACAGAATTGGAAAATTTGAAAGGTGCTGTAAAAGGCTTCAGATGAATCACATTAGCTGCTGCATCACCAATAATAGAACCAGAAGGTCAATTTTATTCTCGGAATTTGACGTTCAAAATCTCAATCTCATCTCAGCGACAATCAATTTGTTCAACTTGTCAAAAATGTAGGGAAATTAAAGATCTGTTTGACAGATTGAGACTGAGACCGTGAACATTCTTAAAATTACGAGAATTGCCCCTCTGATTTTTTAAATGACAAACTATGATATAATTCCTTTATCTATACATATAATAAATCTGTAGAAGGGTCAATTCTGTACATTGAAAATATTGAAAAAATAAATAGCGGGGGGTGTTGCTGAATCGATACCAAACCCAAATATGTGATTAAAAAAATTTTTGTCTGTCTGTCTGTCTGTCTGTCTGTCTGTCTGTCTGTATATGCAGGCATCACGTGAAAACTAACGGTTCGATTTCGATGAAACTTGGTATAATTATACCTTATTATCCTGGGCATAAAATAGGATACTTTTTATCCTGGAAAAATACGTAGAAAAAAAAATCTTATTTTTCGGTTTTATTCATAGTCGTTGTTCTGTAGAACCGCGAACACATGTTGCATTACCCGTAGTGGATAATTTTCCATTTCAATTTAAGAGAATACAGTTTCCTGTAGCTTTATGTTACCCATGACAATAAATAAGGCTCAAGGTCAGACCCTAGGAGTTGCTGGCGTAGATGCGTAGATCTTACCGCGAGTTGTTTTTCACACGGGCAACTTTACGTAGCTCTTTCCCGTGTGAGCAGTCCAAGAAATCTTCATGTTCATATTCCGGACGAGCTCACTAACAATGTTGTGTATGCTGAAGCTCTCAATTAACTTTCTGTCGCATTGTCACGATCACTTTTTTATTATTGCAAACTTTTCGTCACTGTCAGTAATTTACTGCTACATGCTACTTATCAAGGTCGGAATTACTATGAAAAAAAAACTTACTACAGAACGCGAGCTCAACAGCAGTAGCTCAATAGAGGGATCTCCTTAATTATTATAGGCTTAGCCGTATTTGGGTCCAATAGATATTTATAAGATGTCATTGTCAGAGTTACTCAAAATGGAGAAATAAACCATCCACGCGAAGACCGACATCCGCGCGGACGGAGTCGCGGGCGGAAGCTAGTGTAATATTATCTTCCTTTGACATGCATGTAAAATTTAATTTAATTGACATTTATTCATTTAATTGACATTTATTCATTTAATTGACATTTATTCATTTAATTGACATTTATTCATTTAATTGACATTTATTTACCTTTATTAACTTTTTTTCTGGTTAAAAACGTTTAATCTGGTTTTTTTTTATGATATAACAAAAATATTATTACTATTTGTACACCAATTTTATTGGTAGAACGTAGAGCTCAACTACAATAATATGTATATTCAAGACCTTTTTATATATACCTATGTTCACAAATAAAGATTGATTGATTGATTGACTGATGTTTCTAACTAAAGCATCATCTTTGTACAGACGCCAGCACATCAAGCTACCCGAAACTGTCAAATTATTCCAATCAACTTTGAACCTTCTGATTTAGCGATAAAGTTGCAAATCTATTAAAGAAATTTGACAGATTGTAGTAGCTTGATCAGTCTGTACGTATTTTTCTTTCTGTTTATTTGTGTGGTCATAAATGGTTAAGCAAATAAATCATAAATATTTTATAGATGGAAAATTTACTCTATTCGAGATTATAATTTTGACTGAATCAGACTTGGAGTATATACGAGTAAACATCATCTGCCTAGCCTTGTCCCAACTATGTTGGGGTCAGCTTCCAGTCTAACCGGATGCAGCTGAATATAGGTATTTAACATGGAGCGACTGCCTATCTGACCTCCACAACCCAGTTACTGGGTTATTACCCGGTTAGTGGGTTATTACCCAGTAACTGGGTTGTCGAGATAAAAAATAAAATAAAGACTGGCTGTCAGACTTTCGGGCTTCTGACTACCCGTAACGACTGTCAACGGATTCACGTGCTAACAATGAATTGTAAACAAGAAATGTTAATAAAAAATATTTTGTAAAAGGACAGTTTCCTCTTTTTAAACCTGGCTTACCTTGCCCCCCTACAGCAAACAGCTGTCAAAAGAATAGCGCTTGTCTATTTGATTTAAGAATAGCGCTCGTCTATTTGATATAAACTGACTAAATTTTCGGATTTTTGACTCGTGACCAGCGTTTTGAGAACTCCTGCGATAACATCGATTAATGTTCGATTCGGTACAAAAGCGTATCGAATGGTTGTGAGTAGCTATGCAGGTTCCGTTCTGTAATTTCTGCCTAGCGGAGAAGGCGTGAGTTTATGTATGTTCACGTTTAAAGAAAGAAAGAAAATACGTTTGACGCAATAAAGAACATAAACACAAAAAAAAAGGTTTGGGGAAACATGCGTCACATCCTCGCAAAACGGCTATCGCTCAGCATTATGCTGCGACCCGCGCTGGGGCTCTGTCTTGCATACAAGACAGAGCCCCAGTGCTGGTTTCTGTTTTTAATTCTGCTAAATCATGGAGCGTTGCGTTTTATGCTCTCACTTATAACTTGAGATCCTTTTCTTCTTCTTCTCGTGTCGATGGTGTTCTTATTCGATGTTTTATATAGTTTGAGCCCAGTGGGTCGCCACGTTGATTGCGGCATCATTGGCATTCTTTATGTCATCAAGGTGCAGGTGAATTGACACTTAGGGATCCACTTATTCTATAACCTTTTTATTTATTTATAGATTTAATATTTTTAGTTTCTAGGTTTAGTAAGTAATAATTAGCATTCCGTGGGCACTTAAATATATACTAAACAATATTTTTTTCTGTATTTTTTATAAGTATAAAAACTATCTTGGTCACCACTTAAAATCTTTGACTGTGATAATGTGGTGATTCCTAGATCAAAATCAAGGAACAATCTATAATAATCTATCTTCCATAGAAAGGGTATTGGATGCTCCAACTAGACGGGTGTTGAGAATGGTGGGCTACTGCCCGACGATTGATGTCGGGTATGCTAGTTGCGCGGTAAACTCTGCTTGCGCGATGCAGGATTTTGCGTGGTGTCATTATGATGCTTCGCAAGTTGTGGCGGTGTATTGCCACACAAATCTACTAACCAATCGTACCAGTATAAAACATTATACGATT
The DNA here is from genome assembly GCA_916614155.1 of Mesoligia furuncula. Taxonomy (NCBI): domain Eukaryota; kingdom Metazoa; phylum Arthropoda; class Insecta; order Lepidoptera; family Noctuidae; genus Mesoligia; species Mesoligia furuncula. Next base: position 35,695,501 of record OU744790.1, read on the forward strand.
TACAGATTTCGATATTTATCAGACATTTGAGTATTTACATATACAGTGGTCAAGATCGGTTTAGGTAATACATACTGTTTGAAGTTATAGAAGATTAAACTGAGAACAACAATTAATCTTATATAGGTTTATCACTTCCCGATACTTTCAAAGCATGGATAGTAAAATTACACCATGAAAATTATGGGTTTCTGGAATTGTTCATTTTCACGATTTCCTGGATCGGTATCTTTAGTAGTCGTCACTCGTGACAATCTGGCTAAAGGACTTTCTTTAGCCAGATTATCACGAGTGACGACTGTGACTGAAGCTGTCTGGTGAGTAGATTTGCACTTACTTGAGGAAACCGTCAGTAAAATAATTCATGGGGGTGACCTTTAGCGCATAGATGTGCGATGATAAAACTAGCTCACCAGTAGGGTATGTTGGGGTAGGTTCGGCGCTGGGATAAGATCGTATGAATCAGATTCAGAACACAAAGCATTTAAAAATATTGCCAAATTAGCCAGAAATTTGACTGGTACCGGCCAGTGCTAATCTTACCCCGTCACCTACTGTACAAGATATGTCAGTCAGATATGACGTAAGTTGTTCAATCGCCTACATCGTTTTGTCCCCAGCTTGTTTTAGCTAAAATTCCTCATTCAGAATGTGTGTAAAAAAATGTCCTCGCGTACCAATTTCGTCTAAAACATGCGTAAAGGGATGCAACGCGCGTTATCTAATCTAATCCCGCGTAAATATAGAGCGGTCTGTTTGTCTGATTCTTTAGATACGCAAAACATGTGAACGTGTAACATTTTCGTCACATTATATCATACCTAATCGGCGTAATTATCACCCGTTTAAGATGAATCCCAATCTTATCTTGATACCAGCTGACGTTTTAAAACGACAACTGTCAGACGTGACGTCATTCGCAAAAACATATTAGACAGAATTGAATGGAGACCTGCAGCCAGGGCCGCATTCCACTCAGTTGTCATTGTCTTAGTTGGCTTGACTAAGCTTTGCTTGTTTACAGCCAGTTTTATTTTTAAAAATGAACTAGTCTTGAATGAGCACTAGCTTTAAATTGATGTGCCAGAACATTGCAAACAAAATGATACGGGTTATTCTAATTTAGTAATTAAAAATGATAGCATGTTAATTGTTCACAGGTAGGTGCAGACACCAGCACATCAAGCTACCCGAAACTGTCAAATTTTCCTAATCAACTTTGAACCTTATGCTATTAACGATAAAGTTGAAAATCTGACAGATTGTGGTAGCTTGATGTGCTGGCATCTGTACTTTAACTCTGTGGAAATTGGTGATACCTATTTTATGTTAAAAATCTTCGAAAAGTCCAGTCTTTATACTATTGAATTTTTTCCAAATCCATGGTAATATTTATAAAAAAAAAAAAAACAACCGACTTTTTAAAAAAATACTACAACTTCAATTTCGGAAGTCGGTGTCGTTGATTCCGCATTTTTGTTTTTTGACCGACTTCCGAAAGTTTTTTGTTCTAAGTTTTTATTTTTTAAATTCATATACTACTTGCTACCTATGTAAATATCAGTGACAGGCAGCTATTAAAACGTCATCAACATAAACTAAGTGGAAAAAATCCTATTATTGAAGCTAACTCAAAAACTACACAAGCAAAGTTAATACAATTTATATGGGACAACCCGAATTTTGCAAATCCGTCTATGTATGACGGAGTTATGCCCGAACACAAAAAAAATATAACAAACCAAATTGAGAATCGGGTCCTTTTTTGAAGTCGGTTAATTAAATCAATTCATAAACAAAAAAGTTATGCCCGAATTTACTTGCAAGATTAGAGGCACCCAACGAGGAATATCAACTTGGACAGAAATGTGGGTGTCATATGGTATACCTACTGAACACATCTGTGTACCCCTTTAGAGGGTACAGGTGTGATGTTATGTTGTGTGATTGCGTAAACAATGCACATTTAAGCGATAGCAGTAATCGCGGTTGATTTGCTGGCATTAAAATTTATTGAAGAGTTCCGTTGTCTGTCTCCGAAACTCATCATCAGATCTTTACAAATTTTAAATGATAATAATTCTCGTATTCATTGTAATAATTCTCTTTCGAACAAAAAAAGAAATTTGCAAATCCGTCTTTATATGACAGAGTTATGTCCGAAAATAATTTTTTTTAAATATTTAAACATCCGAATTGAGAACCTCCTCCTTTTTTGAAGTCTGTTAAAAATTATGTTGCTGCGAATGTACATAATTATAATGTAGTTACATGCGGAATTTTAAAGGCTGTGATCAAATTTCACTATGACCAAACTACAATAACCCAATCTCCCTAATAAAGTTTGACGCGACACAACTAAAGTTTGTCAGATAAAACTTTATAATATGACGTAAAGGTCAATCCTTTTCCTGCCTCGATCGCGCAGTGCTGCACTCCTTGAAGGACAAAGGTGACACTTACGTCACGTAGCCTTAATGTGCATCAGGGGTTAAAATCTTTCTTGGCCTTGATTAATGAGAATGAATGATCCCTTTAATTATCTAAGGATAAAATCCTTTAGATCATCAGACAACAACGAACTTTTAAAATAGGCATGACGAATGATTTTCAAATCCTCTTCCGTAATGTACGTACACATTTACTATTTACGAAAACACCTATATTTCGGTAATAAACTAAAGTTTAACGAAGTTTGAAGCCATTTTTCTAATATTTTTTCAATAGGGCGCGAAAACAGCTCACAGTGTCATGGCGTCGGATCTGATGTCACGCCTAGGTAAAAATCAAATGTTGTCAGCATACTATCTATAGTGTACTCTGTGAACCACAGTGATGTTTACATACCCGTGACGTCATGCGCTGTGATTAGTGTTTCAGTCAAAATGGCCGACTGCAGTATTTTAATCTTTTATTTTTGTGAAAATCCGATTAATCTCAAGTTTTTAAATTAAACTAAATCACTGTTTTAAATCCTTTTAATATGTATTTTCCCCTAACATCATTAAATTTTTGATTATTTGATACTGTCGTCACGCCTATTGTACAGTGATAAACTACACTAGGAATTTCAATTATGAATAGGGAAGGTCTGAGATGTGACTCTGTGGAACTCTTGAATGGAATTTTGTGAGAAAAGATAGAGTTAAATTCAGATACATTTAGTTATGAAAATCAGATCTGCATGACAGATAAGATGAATACCAGTTTTATTACAAAACGTGTATAAACTAGTAGTGAAACTTTTTAATGGACAACGTAGTCGAAACCATTGCTACAGAAAAACAGAAAACATACATAGGTACAGGGGCCCTAGTCTGCTATTTTTATAAATTCGTCATTCCAACACGATTCCACCACCATCCCATTGTCATTTTGCTAAAAGTTCGTAATCTGCTAAATTCATAATGGTTGATCATTGGTCGGTCAATGGCACAAAAATTATACGATACTCGTAACGAATTATAAACAATGACTGCACAATGACGTTCTAATGGTAGGTCACTGATCAAATGAACTGTCAATTTTTTTACAGATTACCGCGTAAGTCAGTAATTCATTTTTCATTAAGTACGAGATTACCATTCTATGCCATTTCTTTCAATGGACTGTCAGTGATTGACCATCCGAAAGTCATAATGACGCCATTATATTAGTAGATTACCAGACTTGTCAAAATCAACAATTATGAAATCAATGATAGACCATTCTGACACTATTGTAATAGCAGACTTGAGGCCCTGGTTGGGATCTAACAATGGCATTCATTCCTCAATTTGTGTGGACGCGCCTTATAGGATGTTCCGAGATCCAGAATTTTGACTCGTTGCAAACACGTTATGACTCAGAGGTCTTTCCTCGCGATCGAAAGCGAACTTACCACTAATTCGATAACCATCGTTTGACGGGTTCAGTCGAGCTCTTTGCAGCTCGAACAAACTCAGCATTGGATGGTAACCGTTGCAAAATGTTCCTTTATACAGCATATGCACCAGCGAAACTGGTTTGTGCGTAGCGGAGACTTATTTATAGGTTTCGGACACTTTGTATGCCTTATATACCGTTAATGTGTTAAGTGAAATGGTTTCTTTAAAGCATAATTCGCATTGCAATACAAAACGTACGATGCAAAAGCAGTAACTTCATTTTTAATAAAATAAATTAATAAAGATATTTTTCCTACACATCGTCGATTAAAATCTTTTTAAATGCCGTAACTAATTAATATGAAGTTGCCAAGGACAGATAGTTCTCAATACTTGAATGTCAAGTTTCTTCGAATCAAGGTCACTACATTGAAGAACGAGATCATCCAAATAATAAATAATATCATCAATCTGAAGTTAGCAGTAAGTTTGCTCTCATTTATATACAGAATTAATCCATCGGAAAATTTAATTAGAAACGGGGCGGAAATTTTGTTGCAATATTTAACCTGCTCCAGCTTCAACGTTCTTGTTACTGTAACATAACCTTTTGTTTTCTTTTTACCAAAGCAGACATGACCTGAACGATTTCTATTATAAAATAATGAAAGGGGAAATTATTAAAAAGCTGGTAAATTATAAAGCTTTTTTCTTTTAGAATTATTTGCTGTTGCAATTTGGTTTAAATTGTTAACAGTTTTTCGTTTGAAAATCCTTATGACAACCTTCTGTCTAGGGAGAATGATATTGGATTCCCACTAAAGCCTAAAGGTTTGCTGGTACCTACTATGAGTGTAATAGTTAGCAATCAAAAATTTAAAATGACACATAGCTTGTTCTAAGATATAATGCTCTTTGATGCTTACTTACAAGCTTGTTGCTTAAGAGGGATGCCCGCACTAAGGTAGCCCGCGAAACTCAAATTAACTTTAGTCTTTTTTGCGATTTACAGGTCAGTATCAGGTTGTATTCTATCTTGATAAAAATATGATTTGCGACCAAAACAAATATGGCTTTACAGATTGAGTTTGAATTGGTCTCAAATGTCATGATTTCAAGAAATAGTTATTCAATTATATGAACTTAGAGAGCAATTGTATTGATGATTTTTAGGGTACCGTACCCAAAGGGTAAAAACGGGACCCTATTACTAAGACTTCGCTGTCTGTCCGTCTGTCCGTCTGTCCGTCTGTCCGACTGTCCGTCTGTCCGTCTGTCCGTTTGTCCGTCTGTCTGTCTGTCTGTCACCAGGCTGTATCTCAAGAACCGCGATAGCTAGAGAGTTGAAATTTTCACAGATGATGTATTTCTGTTGCCGCTATAACAACAAATACTAAAAACAAAATAAAATAAATATTTAAGGGGGGCTCCCATACAACAAACGCGATTTTTTTGCTCTTTTTTGCTCGATATCAAAAATGGCAACAGGTAGGCACTTGAAATATTCACAAAATACTCAATTGTATTTAAACTTTAATAATAAATAATAAAATTAAAATAAAATAAATATTTAAGGGGGGCTATCATACAACAAACATGTTTTTTTCGGCGTTTTTGCCTTGTGGTACGGAACCCTTCGTGCGCGAGTCCGACTCGCACTTGGCCAGTTTTTTATGATTATAATCAACATAAAACCTCATTGATTATTATTTATTTTATTTGTTGCGAATGTGAAGACGATGTGGGTCATTTTATTAATTTTATATTTTTTTTATTATTCTCTCTGTTCTGTTAGTTTTTTTTTTATCATTGTCTGGCAGTTTGAGTAATTTATGTGGCCTACTCAAATGTAAAATAATGTTTTTAATGTAAAATAGTGTAATAATGGATGTGTATGTTTTTTTAGTGTAATAATGTATGAATTAATAATGTTGACATTCGATAATGACATTCAATAATAATATACTTACTAACATAGTTTTAGGTATGATTTACTAACATTGTATGGAATATTTTTTGATTCTGAAATAAATGAATAATAATAATAATATAATAATCTGTGGCCCGACTGTCAAGTTGACGGTAGCAAAAATTTTACTCCGTGGTATTTTATAGTATTTTTCAACATAAATAATGAAGAAATAATGTTTTGATATGTGCTCTACCATCTACCATCTACCATTTTTGAAGAAAAATATTAGCACCAAGATGCAACAAAATCAAAACGAAATACTCAGTTGACACAGACACGGAGATGCTGACGCGAAGTCGGGCAAGACATTTACTTAAAAACACACACCCAACATCTTCGGGTTCGTCGCTCAGCTCCGCCTCGCAGTTGCCGGATCCTGCTCCAGACGTGAGTTCAGTGAGACCGGCCGCTGCAGTTGCGTCGAGCTCGAGTGACGAATACTTTTCGCCGCCGACGACACCACCACCAGTATGTCGACGCGGAAGAGGCCGACCACCGGCCAGCTTAGGACTCCGAGGCCCACCGGCCTCTGATAGGGTCCCCGCTCCCGGTGGAAGTGTGCAGCGCATGAGATGGACACAAACTGTCAATGAAAATGTCATGCGCGCATACTTTGGGGCTACAGAGGGGGGAAGTAACTTGACTGCGTACCGTGATCGGATGCTCTCTCTGTTTCAGGTGCTTGAGCCGGCTGTCAACGTATCGGCGCAACGACTGTCGGATCAGGTGCGGGTCATCCAGCGAAACCATATGCTGGATAACGTCGTACTTGATCGACTACGCCTCGAATCACGGAATAGCCATGTTACGCCTGCTTCGTCATTGATCGCGGTGCAACTGCAAAATGTACCCAGTGTTTCACCGCGACCCGACCATGTTTATGTAGAGGATGATGACGAGGCTATAACCGTGAGTTCCCAGTGTAATGCAAGATTGAGAAGCGCTTTGGAGGATGCTTTCCGTGAGTACCGTTCTATTCCACCTGGACTTAGACCACGTTTACCTCGTTTGCCCATGCACAAGAAAAACAAGGCGCTGGTGTGTGCTCTTGACTTACAACTGTCAAATTGTTTTAACAACAGCAAAGACCTCACCGATACCCATTCAATTTTGTACTGTGCAGCTGTAGCGGCATGTCGTGTAGCTCATGTCAAATTCCCCAACAGTGACAGAGCTCCACGACCAAAACCAGCTGTACCAGCTTGGCAGTGCAGGATTGAGTGTCGTATCGGTGAGGCTAGAGCACTCATCGGCAAGTTAATCTGCTTCAGGGAGGGCAATACTCGCCCTAGAGTGATGCGCTTTGTGAGGCGGGCGTTCTCGGGAACTGATATTAGTTCTCGAGATTATTTGTCCCGCGTCACAGAGCGTATCGACTTCCTGAAGCAGAAGATCTATGCATGGGCAAACCGTATTCGTCGGTACAGACGGAGAGTGGAGCGGTACACTCAGAATCGCACATTCCAGAATGATGAAAGGTGGGTTTATAGGGCTTGGGAGCGACCGGACCAAGGTGTTACTGACACGCCCCTGCCGGATGATGACGCCATGTGTTCGTTCTGGCGAAACATCTGGTCGGTGCCTGTCAGTCACACCGAGGGTGATTGGACTGCGAAGATTGAGCGAGCGTGCGATCTAATACCAGAAATGGGGGTACTTACCATCAGCCCCCAAGATGTTGCTCGTGCAGTCCGTCCGTTGCCTAACTGGAAATCTCCAGGGCCGGACAGACTGCACAACTTTTGGATAAAATGGTTCCAAGGGTCGCACGCCCGCTTGGCATCCCAGTTCCAGTCAGCCCTAGAGTCAGGATCGCTGCCCCAGTTCCTAACGACGGGAATAACCCACCTGCTCCATAAGTCAGGTAGTACCGCGGATCCCAAAAATTATAGACCGATCACTTGTTTACCGACGGTCTATAAAGTTCTTACATCCATTTTGAGAGCTAAAATTAACAAACATATAGACACCAACTCCATCATGTCTGTCTCTCAAAATGGATGTAGGAACGGGTCCCGGGGTACTAAGGAGCTGCTCCTCATTGATATGACCATTAGCCAACAGGTTCGTCGTTTCCGAAAGGATCTGTCGACATGTTGGATAGATTATAAGAAGGCCTATGACTCGGTGCCGCATACATGGCTCATGAGAGTGCTGGAGTTGTATAAAGTAGATACAACTCTACGCACCTTCCTGATGTCGTGTATGGGGCAATGGAGGACGGTCCTTCGCTATCCAGGATGTCGAAATATCCAGAGGAATAGCGAGCCGATAAGGATCGAGCGAGGCATATTCCAGGGCGACAGCTTGAGTCCGCTTTGGTTCTGCTTAGCCTTGAATCCTCTAAGCACATTGCTGGAGGATTCAGGTCTAGGCTATCGGCTGAGGAGAGGTGGTCAGGTTATATCTCACCTCCTTTACATGGATGACCTAAAACTCTTTGCTCCCAACAATTTGCGACTGATGGAGCTACTGAGAATTACTGAAACTTTCAGTAGCGCCATCAGAATGGAATTTGGTGTGGACAAATGTGCGGTCATGCATGTAAAGCGAGGGGAGATTGTGGAATCCGTGGGGACCCAACTCTCGGATTCCACAAACCTTCGAGCCCTCTCCGCATCCGAAACCTATAAGTATTTGGGTATGTCGGAAGCGTTGGGCATCAATGTTACTGACATGAAGCAATCATTGAAGGAGCGCTTCTTTGGCCGCCTGAAAAAAGTATTTAATAGTCTTCTTTCAGGCGGAAACAAGGTGCGCGCCTTCAATAGTTGGGTCATGCCGGTTCTGATGTACTCTTTCGGCATACTCAAATGGACTCAGACCGAACTCGACGCCCTGGATAGGAAGGTCCGTACACTGCTGACTGCAAATCGAATGCATCACCCACGGTCATCGGTAATGAGGCTGTATATCCCGCGAAAGTGTGGAGGTCGAGGCTTTTTAAATGCTAAGACTCTCCACAATCGCGAGATATGCAGTCTCAGGGAATATTTCTTAGAAACCGACGTGGGGATGCATCGGGATGTAGTCGCGGTGGACAAGGGCCTCACCCCGCTCTCCTTGGGTAAAGAGAACTGGCGCAAACCAGTAGTGCTTGACACTAATGATCGCATGGAGGTATGGCAGAGTAAGGAGCTTCACGGACGCTTTTTCCGGGCCCTACATGGACCCGATGTAGATTTATTAGCGTCCGTAGCCTGGCTGCGTTTCGGTGACCTCTTTGGAGAAACCGAAGGTTTTGTCTATGCAATTATGGACGAAGTTATGATGACGAACAATTACCGGAGATTTATTGTCAAAGACGGCACGGTTGACATCTGTCGGGCATGCCACCGGCCGGGAGAATCAATCAGACATATTATCTCCGGGTGTTCTCGTCTAGCTAACGGAGAGTACTTGCATAGACACAACCTTGTAGCCAGGATAATTCATCAGCAACTTGCTCTGAAATACAGCCTTGTGGAATCAGAGGTTCCGTACTACAGGTATGTGCCCGACCCAGTTCTCGAAAATGGAAATATCACATTGTACTGGGATCGATCCATCATCACTGACAGGACTATTGTTGCCAATAAGCCTGACATAGTGGTGGTGGATCGATCAGAGCGTCGCGCAATGATTGTTGACATAACAGTCCCGCATGATGAGAACCTCGTGAAAGCCGAGAAAGATAAACAAGTCAAGTATCTTGACTTGGCTCGCGAGGTTGTCGACATGTGGGATGTTGACTCAGCAATCATTGTGCCGATAGTCGTAACAGCCAATGGACTAATAGCCAAGAGCCTCGACCAACACCTGAAGAGGCTCTCGTTGGGCAGCTGGATCAAGGGCTTGATTCAGAAAGCAGTACTTCTGGACACGGCTCGCATTGTCAGGAGGTTCCTCTCTCTGGAGCCCTGACCGCCGGTAGCTTGGACCCTGTTCCCGATACCGGTGGGCTACTATTTTTTATATTTTTAAATGTTTTTATGTTTTTATATTCTAATATTTAAAAATATAATTTATATGTGTTTAAAATGAAATAAAGGGAATAATAATAATAATTAAATAAATGTCCTTTCTTTGGTATTGTTCGAGGAATCGTTGAGCTCCTTAAGTTTTAAGTTGAGCTGCACGATTTCTGACAAATGCGTGCACTGACTGGACAGGTCCTCTCAATCTGTGTGGTTCTTTCCTCAAAAGACCATCTCAGACATCGATCTACATGGTCTTTCCTCAAAAGACCATCTCAGACATCGATCTACATGGTCTTCATATAACCCGACCAAGATTATGTCTGGACTTTAAAAGAGACTGTGGTCTCTGAGTTTGTTTCGGCGTTTCTTCTCAGAGTAGTCAGATAGGAAACGCCGACCTCATCTAGTTAAAAAATTTATAATTTATCATTGAGCTACACATATGCAATGTCTTTCCTTGCTACTACTACCTGTTAACAATAGAAATTCAATTGTATGTCAATTAGCCACAGTTGAGCTACTACTAGCTCAACTGTGGCTAATGAGACACAATTGGATTTCTATTGTTATAAATCAAATTTTGATTTTTCAACAGTTAAAGGGAGACGATGTTTGTGTAACTGTTTGTTTTCCCGAATTAAATAAATAAACTTTAGAACTACAGGGTGCAGCAATAGGCAAGGTCCACAAATAGAGTTACCACCTTACCATTACTTACTAGTTCATGTTCAACAGTGGACGTGCGGATGCTATCGATCCTATTCGTAAGCAATGCAAGAAAGATGAGATAATTGAACGGAAGCCGTAATGCGGTCACGCTAACTAAACCGCGAGACAACAATGTAAACATGTAGTCATTTAAACATGTGGCCCTTTAAATGGCCCTTATTGTGAACTAGCTGTTGCCCGTAACTTCGTCCGTGTGACATTTAAACATGTGGCCCTTCAAATGGCCCTTATTGTGAACTAGCTGTTGCCCGTAACTTCGTCCGTGTGACTTTTAAACATGTGGCCCTTCAAATGGCCCTTATTGTGAACTAGCTGTTGCCCGTAACTTCGTCCGTGTGACATTTAAACATGTGGCCCTTCAAATGGCCCTTATTGTGAACTAGCTGTTGCCCGTAACTTCGTCCGTGTGACATTTAAACATGTGGCCCTTCAAATGGCCCTTATTGTGAATTAGCTGTTGCCCGTAACTTCGTCCGTGTGACATTTAAACATGTGGCCCTTCAAATGGCCCTTATTGTGAACTAGCTGTTGCCCGTAACTTCGTACGTGTGACATTTAAACATGTGGCCCTTCAAATGGCCCTTATTGTGAACTAGCTGTTGCCCGTAACTTCGTCCGTGTGACATTTAAACATGTGGCCCTTCAAATGGCCCTTATTGTGAACTAGCTGTTGCCCGTAACTTCACCGTGTGACATTTAAACATGTGGCCCTTCAAATGGCCCTTATTGTGAACTAGCTGTTGCCCGTAACTTCGTCCGTGTGACATTTAAACATGTGGCCCTTCAAATGGCCCTTATTGTGAACTAGCTGTTGCCCGTAACTTCGTCCGTGTGACATTTAAACATGTGGCACTTCAAATGGCCCTTATTGTGAACTAGCTGTTGCCCGTAACTTCGTCCGTGTGACATTTAAACATGTGGCCCTTCAAATGGCCCTTATTGTGAACTAGCTGTTGCCCGTAACTTCGTCCGTGTGACATTTAAACATGTGGCCCTTCAAATGGCCCTTATTGTGAACTAGCTGTTGCCCGTAACTTCGTCCGTGTGACATTTAAACATGTGGCCCTTCAAATGGCCCTTATTGTGAACTAGCTGTTGCCCGTAACTTCATCCGTGTGACATTTAAACATGTGGCCCTTCAAATGGCCCTTATTGTGAACTAGCTGTTGCCCGTAACTTCGTCCGTGTGACATTTAAACATGTGGCCCTTCAAATGGCCCTTATTGTGAACTAGCTGTTGCCCGTAACTTCGTCCGTGTGACATTTAAACATGTGGCCCTTCAAATGGCCCTTATTGTGAACTAGCTGTTGCCCGTAACTTCGTCCGTGTGACATTTCTTGTTTCCCCAGATCCACGCCGTCGCATCGCATCGCCTGTCCGCGCTATACTTTGTTTTCGCTCAGCATTCTTTCTGACTTTTTAGGGTTCCGTATAAAAACGGAACCCTATTACTAAGACTTCGCTGTCTGTCCGTCTGTCCGTCTGTCTGTCTGTCTGTCACCAGGCTGTATCTCAAGAACCGCGATAGCTAGACAGTTGAAATTTTCACAAATTATGTATTTCTGTTGCCGCTATAACAACAAATACTAAAAACAAAATAAAATTAATATTTAAGGGGGGCTCCCATACAACAAACGCGATTTTTTTGCCCTTTTTTGCTCGATATCAAAAATGGCAACAGGTAGGCACTTGAAATATTCACGAAATACTCAGATGTATTTTAACTTTAATAATAAATAATAATAATAAAATAAAATCAATATTTAAGGGGGGCTCCCATACAACAAACATGTTTTTTGGGCGTTTTTGCCTTGTGGTACGGAACCCTTCGTGTGCGAGTCCGACTCGCACTTGGCCAGTTTTTTATTTTCGCTCGGCTCCTAATGTTCCTATTACAGCATTATGTTAAGGAGCCTTCCTCAAAAATTGGGCTATCAAATGCAAAAAGAATATAATTATCACATCCGACTGGTAGTTTCTGGTAGCGCGTTCAAACTTAAACAAACTCTTCGGATTTATTTTTGGTAGGTATAGAGTGTAGATTTAAAAATTTTTGATACACATCGTCGTTTCAGCCGATAGACATCCACTGCTGGACATAGGCCTCCCCCAATTTTGGGGGGGTTTGCCATAATCGCCACGCTTGGCAGGCGGGTTGGCGATCGCAGTATGGTATGATGGTGGAATAAATAGAGAACGCTGCTGCCCACTCTCCGGTAAGACCCTTAGTCGCCTTTTACGACACCCACGGGAAGTAAGGGGTGGTGCAATTCTTTAAGTCCGGCACCACACAGACATATACACATATCCAGGATGAAAAGTAGCCCAGGTCCGTCTCAAAATCCCATGCTATCTAGAACTATCTATCCTTTATTATGATCACTGTGACTACTTAGGAGAAGCTGTGAGTAGTGTCAATCCTTACCCGTCAGGTGGACTGACAGCCCACTTCGTATTTCTTTACAGCGGTGCTATTCTGTAAAAATCTCACCGTGAAAACTTAGGTGAAGTGAGCGTGGAGTGAGCTGTCAATAGTGTCAATTCCTAGCAAAAACAAACTCACTTCACCTAAATTTTCACGGTGAGATTTTAACAGAATCGACCGGCAGAATCGGCCTATTCGGCTGTTTAGTTGCAAAAAGGCAACGGACAAACAGTTACTTTCGTGCTTTACAATATTAGTATGGTTATCGTGTAATGTGGCCACTTGTGCAACTTGTCATATTTCTTTTCTGCGGACTGCGGGTAGTTATTCTACTTTTATATTCTTTTATTATAGTAGGTACTACTTACTATCCAGTCAGTGATATGTTTGTTTTCAGATAATTCGGCAATAAAAGAGTTGCTTCTTTAAACTTTTGGTAGACATAATTATAATTATCCTATCCTACTAATATTCTGCTGTCATAAAGAAAAAGGGCACAACTAACATTTTTTTCAAAATTGAGTTATAATTTGAAATCAGAAAAAATCTCGCATAATTATGCCAGTTTTTTTACTCAATTTTGGAAAAAATGTTAGTTGTGCCCTTTTTCTTTATGACGGCACTATTATAAACGCGAAAGTTTGTGAGGATGGATGGATGGATGTTTGATACTGTTTCAGGCAAAAACTACTGAACGGATTTGAATGAAATTTTGGCACACTCATAGTTTATAACCAGTATTAACAGATAAGCAGAATACTTTTATCTTGATATTCCCACGAAATCGAAACTTATGGGGGTGAAACCGCGGGGCACTGCTAGTCATTCATATTATAGATATAGCAGCTAAATAGGGCTATCCGCTAAAATCTAAATATATAAAACTCAAAGGTGACTGACTGACATAGTGATCATCAACGCACAGCCCAAACCACTGGAGGGATCGGGCTGAAATTTGGCATGCAGGTAGATGTTATGACGTAGGCATCCGCTAAGAAACGATTTTGATAAATTCTACCCCCAAGGGGATAAAATAGGGGATGAAAGTTTGTATGAAACTTTGTCAATTTTAAACCGATCGGACTGAGACTTCGCATGCATATAGCTACTATGACGTAGGCATCCCCTAAGAAAGGATTTTGATAAAATCAACCCCCATGGGGATAAAATAAGGGATGATGGAGGATGTAAATGCATTAGTTTTTTTAATAATACTTAACGCGAACGAAGCCGCGGGCAAAAGCTAGTAACCCATAATTTCTACAATACAACAGCATACCGACTTTGGAAAAACATGAAAGACGTCACTCGATTTCTGTGCCTCAACAACTTGACCTATGACATTTCAGCACAATAAAGCCCTTTGTACACGGCACATTTTCTTTACGACCGACGGCGATTTATAAACCGCGGCGCAGAAAAAACGTGTCCGTCTACAAGCTTCCATACAACACTGACGACCGGCGACCGTGCCTACACACGGCGAACAAACCGTAGTATTTCACGGCAAGAAAACCGTGTGTGTACAAAGAGCCTAAGTGTCTAAACACACTATGCCGAAAGTACGCTACCGAAGTTCGGCATGAGAACGCCTGCAATGCTATTTGAATTACCGACGACACATTATGCCGAAATTACGTTGCGTTATAGCGTACAGCCGAACTTCGGTCGGGCGTAAGTCAGCGGCAATTCGGCGGCAACGTATTCACAACGTATTGTAGAGCACACATTATTCGCGACCGAAGTTCGGTTCGATTGCCGAAGAAGATCCGGGGCGGAGAGCAGTGGGAGGCAGGCATGCTCGCGCCCCGCGTGTGAACAACTGAATTTCTGCCGCGTAAGTTCGGCACTTATGGTGTGTCATACCAGCCGAATACGTCGGAACGTAAAATCAGCCGCGGAACTTCGGTCGCGTACCTTCGGCATAGTGTGTTTGGACCCTATCACTTCACACCTTTAAACACAGTAGCACAGTATGCTACTATGTTTGGTAGGTATAACCTACAAAGGTCTCACCAAGGTTGAACATGATCTAACATAATTGTATGTCGCTAAATATTGTCAAAATTAACATATCAATTAGCTATGTAGTTGCTAAAATTAGCATAAAAAAAATAATGTTGTGCACATTGCCTAATCTTTATTTGATGTACAGACGCCAGCACATCAAGCTACTACAATCTGTCAAATTTCTTTAATAGATTTTCAACTTCATCGCTAGAGCATAACGCTCAAAGTTGATTGGGAAAATTTGACAGTTTCGGGTAGCTTGATGTGCTGGCGTTTGTACCTACTGCTACAAATTTTAAATTATTTATTTCTAAAAATTGGTTTTAAAAATACATTTACACGTCAAAAATAAATTATGTTTTAAAACTAGATCAGCGCCCTAACTGCGTAACACATTATTAATCACAATCTGAATCATTTTGAAGCAAGTTGCTAATCCATTGCTTCATAAGTTCGAAAAATTTGTCTACTCAACACGTAAATAACGCAATGAATGTTGTTGAACTGTCAAAATTAAACCGAATCCGATTGATAATGTATTACGCAATTGCCCCGCAGGTTAGTGTTTCCTATCCGACTACGTCCCTGGCGCGACATTTTGCGAAAGAGACATTCTGCGAAAGAGACATTCTGCGAAAGAGACATTTTGCGAAAGAGACATTCTGCGAAAGAGACGTTTTACAACCAGGGGACATTTTGCGAAAGAGACGTTTTGCGCCTGAGCCCCGACTACTCTGAGAAGAAATACTGAAACAAACTCAGAGGTCACTCACAGTCTCCTGTTCCCTTCAGACATATTCTTGGTCAGGCCATAAAATATGAGGACCATAGTTGACTTAGTAATTGATATTTAAAATATTTCGTCGTTTTCTTTGAAGAAAACCTCTTAACACGGACCACTTAAACTGTGGTCCATTTTCAGGTAGGTAAAGACTTTTATTTGTCGTTGTTGTCCAACTGCAGCTAGCAAACTATTAGGTACCTAGAAAATATTTATATATATATTATGTACTGTCATTTTCCATCACCATAAACTTTATAATAGTATCTACCTACCTACCTAATGTTCATAATTCCATCTCTAAACTTGAGCAATCTTCGTTTACTCTAAACCTTATAACTCTTAGCTGACCCGAGAGCCAATCAGAACCCAGTGACGTCATCCTCCCAAGGATTACAAGAATCGCCGAATAACCAAATGACATATTGTTTATTATTACAGCCCGTACAGTGTTCGGCGCTTGCGCATCGTAAATGACTTTTAAAAGAGCGTAGTTTAATTTATGAGTAAGTGACGAAATTAAATCACGTCATGACGTGGGATAATTATGGTTCTCATAGATGTTAAATTGGGATATTGGAGATACTACCTACCTATTATTATAGCAAAATGGGGAAAAGAAGTAATATATATAGTTATGAAGAGGTAGATACAGTACCCACGATAAAAGCTATCAGTGGTGGATGATGTTATTCTACTTGAAGAGGGCAGCTGCAAACAGTGATGATGTTGAATGATATGATAACAACACCAAATTGCCAGCAATCAGATTGAATAGCAGCAGTCCCAAACCTAAATTAATTAATTACTCAATTACTCTTAAAAAAACAATGACCCGTCTTCAAAACATTACACACATAGCAACTGATTCTTCACCAGCACAATGACCTCATCATCAAAACGTCAAGGCAGACAGAACCCATAAAATATCAATTTTCTCAAATCATTCGATGAACACACGCTATGCGCACGCGCAAGGTCTCGTATTTCTTACACAGTTTTAATCGCATGACATAAAAAATACTTACGTAAGTGTCAAAGTTCCATGAAAACATCGTACGGTCGTCCGTAATCGTGTGAGCACACAAAAAACTTGCATTTTAGTAATTTACATTATTTTTCGTACCTACAGAGGTGCTGTCATACTTTTATCGGGGACACAGGGGGGACAGCAGCATATTATTATGTACAAAGTATATTTTATTTAAAGTAGCTATCTTCGCGACCGGCATTTGAGTTTCCTGACGGGAAAGATTTCACTTTAATTTTTTTTTTACTACCGACCTGCCCCTACTTAAACCGCACTGTAAAATAATAACAGCCGCACTGGTCGATCGCGCTTGCCGCAGTTGGTCTGTGGATGGGTGACCATCTTTACATACCGAGACCCCTCCGCGCCTCGGAAAGCACGGTAAGCCGTTGGTCCCGGTTGTCATTCGTGGATCTTTGATAGTCGTTACCCCCGTCAGAAGCCCGAAAGTCTGACAACCAGTCTTACTAAGGGGTATCGTATTACCCAGTAACTGGGTTGTGGAGGTCAGATGGGCAGTCGCTCCATGTAAAATACTGGTATTCAGCTGCATCCGGTTAGACTGGAAGCCGACCCCAACATAGTTGGGAAAAGGCTAGGCAGATGATGACCTGCCCCTACTTCGCACGGCCCCCACACGGATGCATGGACATCAAGATTTCTGAGCTAACTCAAACTCAAGGTATTATTTTCAATTAAATAATTTACTTTTAAATTGTCAAAGGAGTCAGTCATTCAGAAAGATGACCATAATAGTTTCGAAAGTTCATCACAAGTAATCGGACAGCAAACAGAAAAAAATCTTAAATACGGTTAGAAATAATCTTCGTAAAATAAAACAAAATCAAAATCGGTTCATCCGTTCGGGAGCTACGATGCCACAGACAGACACACACACACACACATACACATACACACACACATACACACACACACACAGACACGTCAAACTTATAACACCCCGTCGACTTTGCGTCGGGGGTTAAAAACAATCATTTAATAAATATTTTTAGGAAATAATAGTGTTTCATTCACTACGATTTATATAATTAAATCAATAAATAGAATCAAATACCTAATTCTAACCTATAAACCCTATTCTAGTGTATCGTGACTAAACCACCATTATTAAAAAATTATCCCAAATAATTAATTCATCGTGATTGACATTTTTGCAGCTGCATAGCTGAAGGCCAATTCGAGTGCAGTGGTGGCCCAGTGGTAACGGTTGCGATTTACGAGTTGGAAGTCGTAGGTTCGAACTTAGACAGGCCCTTTACTTTGTCTAAATTATTTCTTCACAACTGCTCTCAAAACGGTAAAGTAAAACATTGTGAGTAAATCTTCCTGTCCTAGAACCAAAAATTCGAAGACATAATTATGACATCTATCACACCGCACTGGGCCCAAGTGGTAGATTACGGTCAACTTCCTCTCGGAGAGAGTAGGCCTGTGTCCCAGCAGTGGGAACATTATATGCTGATTATCATAGGCTTCCCTGATTGGTAGAAAAGCACCACAAACAGTGGTTTTCCTGACACCAAAAGAGCAAAACTTCAGGCACAAGTTAGCGATCTCATGGCGGCATGGAAAGAGCGACTGTCGCAACCCAGCGAAGGACACGCCGCAATAGCGGCGATAAGACCCCTCTTTGAGGAGTGGCTAGAGAGGCGCCACGGCACCCTCACCTACCGCCTGACGCAGGTCCTAACCGTACACAGAAGTTTCGGAAGGTTCCTGCACATCATCAGGCGGGAGGAAACGCCCGGGTGTCACCATTGCCAGGATCGCCCAGAGGACACGGTGGAGCACACGGTGGAGGTCTGCCCCTTTTGGGCGGAGCACCGCCGTGTCCTCGTAGAGGCGATCGGCAGCGACGGCGACCTCTCGCATCCGGCCCTGGTGCAAGAAATGGTCCGGGGCGAGAGGGAGTGGGAGGCAGTCACCTCCTTCTGCGAAGCAGTCATGCTAGTAAAGGAGGTGGCGGGCCGTCTCAGGGAGAGAGCCTCCCGTCCCAGCCCCCGCGGGAGACGCTCCGGGCGTCGGAAGCCGCGTGACCACTCCCGGCCACCATAGGCGCGGGCCTGCGGGCGGAGAGTAATGGGTAGCTCACCGTCCGAAAGGCCTAAGGAAGGAACACGGGTGGGTTTTAGTCAGTAAGAGTCTAACACCCCCTTCCGCTCCACCCAGAGTGGGAGGGGGTCATTTGATGATTTCCCATACGCGAAAAAAAAAATAGATATGTATTTACAGAATTATAGTCAATAGAATCATTCATTATATCTTTTTAAGTTAGATTTGTTCCACAAGCGCTTTTCCTTATGGGATTTGTTCTTATTTATGACACAAATCTAACTTAGCAAGATGTATTAATCATTCTAATGTTATAATTCTGTAAATACGGACCGAAAACGCGAATCATATTTTGATCAAGATATAACCTGCCATTTCTTTTTTTTTTGAGGTTGAGAAATCATCAAATGACCCCGCTCTGGGTGGAGCGGAATCCCTGTCAAACTCTTACTGAATAAAACCCACCCGTGTTCCTTCCTTAGCCCTTTATGTTCCGGGGCATCGGTAACCCTTTTGGACAATCCCGCTGACCTGGCAGGCATATAACCTGACACTGACTTGAAAATTGCAAAAAACGTAAGAAAAATTTAATTTCGCGAGTTCCAACTGCGCGTTCACCTTACTTGCGATTTTTCAACGCGCGACTTAATTTCGATCTGATGTGTTGTGACTTACTTACATGGAATTTAAAAAGCATCGAAGGCGCAAACACATTACGTAATTTTCGGCAGATGTGTTGTACAGTTGTACTGCTTATGTCAATACTACTAGATATTCAACGCCGATGACCTTTCCAGTGGTAAATCCAAGTTCCAATAAGCTTTTAACCCTAGAAAGATAACCTACGCCTCAGAGGCGCCCGCGTTGGTTTGAAATCGCTGTCTCTTTCAAATAAGCGCGCGTATCTACCTGTCCTTCTAAGTTAGCTCAGTGGACAGTGCACATCGTCGCGGGACGGCCGTTTTTACGCGGTAAGTACCATAGTTTTGCAGTTACGACTAAGTGTTGCGCTCCAAAGGCGCATGGTTATCTTTTGTGTGACATTTAGTGAAAGTAAGGATTTTTTTATACTTAAATAAAATGTTTATTATAACTGTTTATTTCTCTTTTTTAGCATGAAATCTTTTCGCCTTCATCATGACGAGCCGGAGAACACTAACTGATGATGCAATATCTAGGTTGATCGCTGGAGAGGAAGAGAACGAGCATGAAGGAGAACAAGAAAGTGACAGTGAGATAGAAGATCATTTGAGTGACGATGACATACAGAGTGATTTCGAAGACGAGTTTATCGATGATGAGGTGCCACAACAATTGAATGATACACAAAATGAAGATGATATAAGTCCTGGAACTTATCAGAATCCCCAGTTATCAGAATCGTGGATGAAGGAAAGACTGGAAGCTCCTACTTTGCCAAAGCATGTGCGAGATAACATCGCAAATATTCTTCCGAAACCGGTTGTGCAGAACGATACTGATAATGATGAAGAACCTCCTGCCAAGAAAAGACGGTACTGCACCTTTTGCACTAATAAAAAAAAAAGAATGTCTAAGATGACTTGCGCCAAATGCAAGAAAACAGTTTGCGGCGAACATAAAAATGATGTTTGTTTTGAATGCCTATCAAACCAAATTTGAACTAAATGATTATAGTTTTGACTGATTTTTTTTTTAGTTGATTAGTTAGTAAGAAATAATATAATTAGTTTTATGAAAAAAGATATTATTTTTTGATACTATGTTCCTGTAAACTGAAGACTGCTAATTTTGTTGATTTTTTTCTAGAGGTTTTTTGATTTAAGTTTAATGATTAAAATATATAAAATATTTAACTAAAAAAAGTTTTTTATTATTAGTTCATTAACCACATATTAAAACAATTAAGTAAAAAAAAACAATAAATAGGTATTTCATTAAAAAAAAAAACAATAATATATCGTGCGCCTCCGAAGCGCATGGTTATCTTTTGTGGCCGTCAAAATATGGTTATCTTTCTAGGGTTAAGGGTTTAACGCTGAATATCGCACCACTTAAAACTAATCCAGGTACGGGCTACGCATGAACTGCGAATATCCCGCAGTACGCAATATTGCATAAAACGGCCACGCCAGGGAAATTGAATGGAGAGACTAAGTTAAAAGGATCACTGTCATTAATGACCGTTATTCAAAAACCCGACCATACACCACCTGGTTTAAAAAAAACCGTCGGTAAATATTGAATCAAGAGACCTCTCTGATACAGGTAATCTGATTTCCAGTTATATTTTGTGGCTGGCTTGAAGCGGGGTATTTGCGTAACACTGACAGCAGCAAAGGCTTTCATTATGACAAGTCAACAAAATTCATTACGTTATTTACATGATTGATCAGACAATTTTTCGAACATAAGAAGCAATGGGTTAGCAATATTCTTCAAAATCATTCAGGTTTTGATTGAAAGTGTTAGGCAAGTAGGGTGGTGAAATCACAAGACTACTATCCTCCTTTATTTTTAGTGTCCAGTTAGAAGCCAAAATGGTAAACCTGTCATGAAAAAATGTGATCTAAAATTTGAACTAATCCAACTAAAATTCTGCAGTGAATAGAATTTACTATAATTAAGAACACATTTACTCACGAGTTTAGGTTAGGCTGGCATTTCAACTAACACTTCTTCAGTTATAAGGTTGTCAAACTCATTACTAAGATTGATACTAGAATCAATCTGCCTCTCACTTTATGAAAATGACAAGGACCTATATAAAGCGACAAAATGTCAAGTTTTAATGTCCACTTAGGCCGAGATCTATAACCGTTACTTAGTTCGTGCTTTGGCTCAGAAATGTTTCCGTCTCTATTTTGCACTTGTAGTTCGACAGCTGTACGACAGTGACAGAAATAACGCTTACCTTAACTACGTGATAACGCTATGGTGCTAAACTGCTAACTAATGTTTATAGACCTCGGGTTCAGTTTAGTCAAAAAAAATCCTTATTTTATTATATTTATAATTCCATTAGATATTAATTTATATTGACGAATGAAATTTTTACTTCATTATTCATACAATCGGGCAATTAGGGCCAACGATTTATAAACAAAATCAACTCATGCTCAGGACCTAAATTAAATTATCATTATATTCATGGGTCAACGAGAAAATTGTTTCTTTGCATTAGGTATGTCGTCGTTTCAGCCGATAGACGTCCACTGCTGGACATAGGCCTCCCCCAATTTTGGGGGGGGTTTGCCATAATCGCCACGCTTGGCAGGCGGGTTGGCGATCGCAGTATGGTATGATGGTGGAATAAATAGAGAACGCTGCTGCCCATTCTCTTAGTCGCCTTTTACGACACCCACGGGAAGTAAGGGGTGGTGCAATTCTTTAAGTCCGGCACCACACAGACAACAGCATGACAGGTATGTACTAACCTAAAAACTTGATAATGCTTCAATGTTCAATCACAAAATTTATAATAACCATCCCCAAGCCAGATGGACGGACGACCTTCAAAACGTGACTGGTAGGACGGGGTTGGGCAACTTTCAAGGTCCTTGAACTTGATGTTGCCTCAGCATTGGACTCCGATATGAATTAAAACCCCAAAACAGCTGTTCTATACAAATTGTGTACATAGGATATAATATAATATATACCTACATAAAATCATAATATTGAAATTCGTAGGTAATTTCATACACAATATACTTGGTTATGACTTGTCTGTGTGGTGCCGGACTTAAAGAATACCACCACCCCATACTTCCCGTGGGTGTCGTAAAAGGCGACTAAGGATCGTACCGGAGAATGGGCAGCAGCATTCTCTATGTAATCCACCATCATACCATACTGCGATCGCCAACCCGCCTGCCAAGCGTGGCGATTATGGCAAACCCTCCCAAAATTGGGGGAGGCCTATGTCCAGCAGTGGACGTCTATCGGCTGAAACGACGATGACTTATGATCCAGACACCGGAACTGCCAAGAATGCGAATCTCCAGGTGTAACACGAACAGCACACTAACAACACGAATCACTACCTATAAAAATTAAACGATTAAAATAAACTAAATTGCATATAACATACCTAACATAACTTATTCACATCACGTCTCCGGATAGCGGTGGAGTGTTAAATCAGTCATAAAAATTTAAATACAATCCATTCAAACGTGTGAATTAACACAATGAAAGATATAAATGATTTTGTAATAAGTTAGGTACCGGATGAACACCAAAATGAAACTGAAACGCAGGTTACATGATGTAATGAGCTATTCATAAGATTAGATTACAGATTCTTATGGCGAGCTTGTCTTGTAATTAATTAATTATATTATAATGTTCCCGTTACAATGCAGCGGAGTTTGATATTGTGTCATGCTCCTAGTATACCAAATATTAAGATTAATAGTTACTAGCTGCGCCCGCGCCGCACCTTCGCTTGTGCTCGTCGATATGTGTTGGTTCAGGTGTTTTAATATCAAAACTGTCAAACTGTTTAAAATTAACATTGCTATACCCAATATTCAGGTACCTGTTATGTGTTACGCCCTTTTTCGAAACATAATGCTTTCGCATCACGGAGTATGCGCTAATGTAGCCCGCAGACAATGCTCATGGATGAATAGAATCCCGTACCATGCTGCATCAAAGTCAAACTTTGTTTTTTATAGATTACACTTATCATATTAACTCCTACAAAAGTTCTTTTTGTAAACAAAACCCGGGTTTCGAAGATTTCCAAAAAAATCAAATAACCTAATAACTAGGTACTATATTTTGTTTGACACGAACGGCCGTTATTGCTCTAAAAAACAGCCTATTCTATTCTAGTTATTTTTAATTAATGTAGAATCGACGAAGATTTTTTACATGTTTTTTGTAAGACATCATCGCAATTTCAAAATTCACGGTCATATCATATCATTTGAAACGGAACGTCATGTAAAGGGAATAAAACAATACCAACACTTTTTTACTTTAAATTAAATTCCTTGTTCAAAAATTAAATCCCCGACGCGTAATGTCGTAAATAATTATGAAAATAATTACTACAATATTTTGATCTTGATGCATGAGACTTTTTGGTACGATTTATGGTCATTCTCCTTTAAGTTCAATGTTATTTTCAGATTGCAGGTCAGTGTCAGGTTGTATGTTGATTAAAATACAAATATAATACAGAATGATAATCATTAAAATCACCAATACAACTCCTTGAGTTCGAATTGGTCTCAAATGTCATGATTTCATGAAAAAGTCTATCCTGACTCTGTCACCTTAATTTGTTCTCAAACTGAGAAGGAGCCAGCATGCAGACCATAGTTAGTTCCGAGTTTCCTTATAATGTTTTTCATTCATTACTTCAACCAGGGGGCCTGAACCTATCAGTTAACTGTCCATTATGATTCATAATCAGATTATCCTTTTGTGATTCTGCCAAAGTGGCCTTTTTTAGGCCCCCAGATACCTTAGAGTGCGATGGTCTTCAGACCGATGCAATAACCATGTTACAGGCACTTCTCTTGTCTGACCACCATTAATGTTAATTAACTCGTGGTAAGCTAAACTGAATGCACGTTGGCGGGTGTGGGATCAAGTGATATGTCCATTGCGGCCAGTCAGTGACACCTTAGCTCCTTGTGGGCAAGGCAACAGCTTACACGCGCACGATAACAGCTTGCGCGATACACCTTAGGAATTGCTCCGACATCATTAATCAAACAATTAAGCTGAACTGTCATGGCTGCTGGCTGCTGATGTTTGATGACGGGTCTTCAAATTATTAAATATCGCTTTCAATTTAATTATAAATGATGAAATTATGTACTTACGTCTGCGCCAAATGATTGTAATGCGTCATGTATTTGACCAAAAATAATCTTTTCGGAGTCAAGTCACAGATGAATGCACGTTTTCAAGCAAACGAAACACAATCATGTTTCAGACACGTCTCCACGTAAGTAAGAAAAACATACCTTTCATTACCGACAGCTTATTTTAAAATCTATTCGTATGCAAATAAGGTGCACGTTGCAATGCAGGCACGCACATCCGTTGCATCCAGGTTAGGCAACACAGAATGCGAGATGTAGGTCGAATGCGTTATCACCTTATTGTTATCATAATTCCTCATAGTTCCCACATACTGAAACGTTTTCTTTGCAATCAGAACATAGGCTGTAACGTAAACATGTTTGTACTGAGGGCTTAGTGTCATAAAATTGCACTGTGACTTGACGCTAAGCATTAGATGACCACTGTATTTAGTGACAAAATTCGTCATGTACCTACGTCTGACAATTTTTTTTTGTGTCAAGTTCGTCAAAGTTGGTAAAATCAAAGCGTTTATTTAAAGTGAAAGTAGGTTAGTTCTAAGACTGCTGAATTACCGTCGGAACAGTTTAACATGGTGAGGTAACCCAGTCTTAGGTATTGTATGAAATGGCCAATTCACAGTCAGCCCGAGAAACACAGGGGGCCTAAAAAGGCCACTTTGGAAAATCATAAAAGGATAAGATTATAAATCGTAATATGGCGAAGACAGTCCGTGTTTTTTTTTTCGCTGCACTACGTAGGTATAACCAAAGAGATTGGGATTGGATTTGGATCGGATTGATTGGTATTTTAGCACAGACAAAAAAAAAATTACTGAAAAATGCTTCATCAATGGGATTTGATACGATTAACTTAACGGTTAACTGTCCATTATGTTATCCTTTTATGATTCTGCCAAAGTGGCCTTTTCAGGCCCCCGGGTCGGTACTCTATATAAGATTATGAAAGACTTACCTACCCAAAAATTTCACATTTTATTTTGGGTTAAAATGTTATTTCACAGTATAATGAGACTACTGTACTTTATTTGGTGCAAAATAACATCATTATCCATCGCCGTTAACGGTTTTATCGCAATTATTAATCAAATAACTATTAAAACCAAAAATTTCATATTAAAATAACGAGGTTCCGACTAAAAAATATATGTTTTTCACAATAATTTCTGTAAACCTTGGGCTTTACAGAGATTATTGTAAGATTTATACTGCTTCAAATTTATTAGTCTAAACAAAGGCACTCAAAACTGTTTGAACAAGATTAATTTTCATTTCAACTATTCTGTTGCGCTTTAAACAAATTTATTGAGTTTGTTTTGATCGTGATTCATAATCTATCTTTAAAATATAAAACAAATCGGTGTAGATACACCATTTATAACTCAAGAACGATGACTGATTTTTATGATCTTTTATTTGTTGGATTTGTCTTCGGCCCGAATAGCAGAATAATTATTAAAAGATGGGAAAAATAAGAAAAAAAAATTGAGGCGGTACGAAGTTCAGTTAGTGTAAGTATAAAAATCGAAACCCGTATAGGATCACTTCGTTGTCTATCTGTCTAACCCTTTTTCTCAGGAATGCGTGGGGGTGTCAAGTTGAAATTGATATCAAATACTTAGATCTATGATTCCTTGGAGCTGTATAAATAAAAATATCAAGCCTCTAAGACCTTGACTTAGAAGCTGGCATAAATTGGCATTCATGTCGCAAATTTTGACAATCGTAAATAAATTAAAACCCTATGGGTGTACCTTATGGGTTTTAATTATTTCCGTTGAACTAGAATCATGAAATTTGGCAAGAAGCAAGGTCTCACAGCAGAAATAGGTACAAGAAAATATCCAAAAATCGTTCATTTGTAATTTTATTCGGAATCGAAAATTTATAGGGCGTACCTTGAATTTAGTTCATTCAACTCGGTTTACTCGCCTTCAATCCGGAATTGGAAATTCATAGGCTGTATTACTTGTATGTCCGTGAATCTGTTACCAGCATCGGAACAGATTCACGGACATACAATACCAAATATTGAATAATATGCTTACTTGCACAGCGATCAAATTTAGGTACATTGAATAGAGCCGTTTTATCTGATTATTGTGCGTATACTTACTACAGAAGATTTAAATTCAAACACAAATATATGATTTACTCCGGTCTGATCCCTTGATGAACCCCCCTCCACCCTCCTCGGTCCCCTGTTAGTTCGTCTTCTGTTTTCGCCGGGCGAAAAGTTTCTGCTGGCGGGAAGAGATTGTGTTGTGTTTTCATCGTGTTTCATGAGAGGGGTAGGCAATGAGGCGCGGGTGAAATCAGATTTTATCCTGTCATATGGCCCGCTCTTAAGTAGGCAAAATTATGAAAAGTACGGAAAATGAGACAAAAATAATAGGATACAAAATGGCTGCCATCTTATAAAAAAACTGGCCTGGAGAGGTTCCGTACTAAAAGGCAAAAACGCCAGGAAAAACACGTTTGTTGTATGTGAGCCCCCCTTAAATATTTATTTTATTCTGTTTTTAGTATTTGTTGTTATAGCGGCAACAGAAATAGATCTGTGACAATTTCAACTGTCTAGCCATCACGGTTCATGAGATACAGCCTGGTGACAGACAAACAGACAGTGGAGTCTTGGTAATAGGGTCCCGTTTTCACCCTTTGGGTACGGAACCCTAAAAATCTGCTAGACAACGCGTTCCAAAAATCTTAATTATTTATTTGGTAATTAAACGAAATACAGTATGTATCAAAACATTATTATAAGGAAATTGTCGCTGCTATCAACGTTTAACTATACTTATTGTGCAAGGCGTCACGGGGTCAGTGTGTTTGATAAACTGGCTTGAGTCGATAACCACAAGAAAAAAAAAATCACAAAATATTAATATATTTTTCTTTAATTTATCTTGCGTTACAGAAATAGCGAGATGATGAATATGTGTGAAGAGGTTCTTGATAACATATTGGATAACCTCGATAGACGCCAATCTCCATGCCACTGTGCTTGATAGCGTGGCATGCACATCATTCGCTATTTGTATTATAAACACCGGTAGGTAGATTACCAGAACCCGCGAGCTTACTCTAATTACTTCTAAGAAATTACTCTCGATAGTTTAGGCATCTTTCTCACTTTGTCGTGAGGATTTTTTATCGGTGGTTCGTGAAGACAAACAAACTATAAAAACACCTACACAGAAGCCTATAGTGTATGAAAAAAACTAGCCAAGTGCGAGTCGGACTCGCACACGAAGGGTTTCGTACCACAAGCCATAAAGCGCCGAAAAAAACTTTTTTTTTATACCCCTTTAAACTTTAACTTTATTTTATTTTTATTATTTGTTGTTATAGCGGCAACAGAAATTCATTATCTGTGAAATTACAACTGTCTAGCTGTCAGAGCTAGACAATATTATAAATTTGAAAGTAACTCTGTCTGTCTGTATGTTACGTTTTCACGCCTAAACTCTCCGCAAATCTCTCTGCCAAATTTTATCGAAATCCGTTCAGTGGAACGGATTTCGATAAAATTTGGCAGAGAGATAGATTGCATCTCGGGGAAGTACATAGGATAGTTTTTATCCCGATATTCCCACGGGATCGACACTTATACGGGTGACACCGCGGGGTGCTGCTAATATAATATAAGAGTACTATACGGTAAACAGCTCCTAACTAAGCCACTCCGAACAAGATGACTTTCTGACGTCATAACATACGTAATTGGACCTGTACCTCAGTCTTGTGGTTATCGCTACTACTGAAGGCATAACCAGGTTTTCGGCACACAAGAGCTCTAGATGTCCCTCTTGTCTAAGCTCGGAGTACAAGAGATGATTAATCCTCCTGTGATGAAAGGCAGCCATATAACATGTTTTCGCCAACGAACTGACAGATACGTTTTTATTTTTGGTGAAGTTTACAGTCCATTCTCAATCATTGTACCTCTGATTTTGCAGTACTGTCAATATCAGAGTGATCTTTAATGTCGTGACAATAATGTTGCTGTTCGCTTGCTGCAACTGTCGAGTTATGTCAAAATCATAGTGATCTTTATTGATTTTGTGATAAAATTGCTGTAGGGTTGCAGCTGTCAGAGTAAAAATGTCAGTGAAAGGACTGTCAGTGTAGGAAAAACACAGAAGAAGTATGGATTATTTTATCGAAAGTTTGACTAGATTATTTACTGATTTTCTGAAGCCTGGTGAAGTGTAGTCTACGAAGTGAAATTGCTCGCAAACGCTCGTGGTTTTAAATTTCCTGTACGCAGCGAATTATAATGACATTAGCTTTACGGAAATTATAGCAGGATCGATTTTATTCGTTATAAAAATCTGGAGCATCATAGAGCAAACCGTTAAAAGTTGGTTATCAACTACCTTAAGTAGAAGACGTTGTGCATTTGTTGACGGAATGTGTCCGTTTTTAGACTGAGAGGGAAAAAATAATAAAAGATCTACAGTTAAATAAAAATAATATAGAGTTCCATGAGATTTTGTCTGTAGGTACAATTGTCTGACGCTGCTAAAAGTCTTTTTGGATTTGTAAGTCTTCGTTTTAAGTCTACTGATTGAGTGAAGGTTTGGTCTAAGAGGTTATTTATATATGTAGATTATATTTAGATATATTCTTTGTGTTATTGTTGTAATATGGTACGATGGGACTGTATTTTATATAAAAGTCCCTAAATTAACCTTTTAAGCGCTTGGCTAAATATCAATTGCCGGGCCCCTAGCCTACAAATCTATAAAATAATACCTACAATAAATAAGGAGGAGCAATCGTTGATTAGAACGAAAAAATCATGCATGTTCTCTGTCGCAGAAATACGACTAAGCGGAGGGGCACGGAAATATGTGTCGCATAAATGCGACACTAACGGTCAAAAGGTTAAATAAAGAGAAAAAAAACTACCTTAAACATAACATCACACCATGCTTTCCCAGTGGGTTGGGCAGAGCTGTACCTACAGTACATCCATATTCCGCCAGTTCTGTTTAAGTCTCATGTAATAATGGGCCAGCCTATTGCCATCAAAGGGCACAATTAATCCAGACTTCAGCTGCTACTGATAAATCCCTGATGGGAAAATCCAATAACACTTTGCCTGACTTGGGAATCGAACCCAGGACCTCATTGCCTTGCGACCACCAGACCAACGAGCCAGTCTCTTAATATAATTAACTAGTAGCGCCCCACAGTTTCACCCGCATAAGTGTTGATCCCGTGGGAATATCGGGATAAGAACTATCCTGTCGTTTCCCGGGACTCAAACTATCTCTATACCAAATTTCATCTAAATCGGTTCAGCGGTCACAATTTCGCATTTATTAATATTAGTATGAATATGGATGGATTTAAAAGAATTTTAGCAGACACAATCATTGCGCCATTTGCGCAATCTGACTGTGTCCTTATCAGTTACCGATAATCGTTCGATAATATTGTAATACATATATGTAGTAGATGCATTCTTGACCTTTCTCACAATACAATTCTTAGCGGAGGACGGGTGCCTTTGGAAGTTTTCCCCGGCAACAAAAAAAAAGGCAGGCGCTCCATGCAAAATATTCGCATTCAGCTGCATCCGGTTAGATAGGAAGTCGACCCCAACATAGTTGGGAAAAGGCTAGGCAGATGATGATGATGATGTTCCTAAGCTAAGCTAAGAGAGCAGTGATTCACCCAACATTTAATTGTACCACCATATAATCAATAAAAGTCCCTAATGTACTACAAAACCTTTATGTTCCTAAATAAAATTGTATTTATCATATTAAATGTAAGAACAATTTAGCCTAAGTTTAGTAATGTTACATGTTCGACAAACATTCACAACAATCATCATCATCTGCCTAGCCTTTTCCCAACTATGTTGGGGTCGGCTTCCAGTCTAACCGGGTGCAGCTGAATACCAGTATTTTACACGGAGCGAGTGCCTATCTGACCTCCACAGTCCAGTTACTGGGTAATACGATACCCCTTGGTAAGACTGGTTGTCAGACTTTCGGGCTTCTGACTACCCGTAACGACCGTCAAAGATCCACGAATGACAGCCGGGACCAACGGCTTAACGTGCTTTCCGAGGTGTCACAGAGGTGTCACCGTATGTAAAGATGGTACCCCATCCACAAACCAACCGCGGCAAGCGTAGCTTAACCTGATCGATCGACCTGTGTGGCTGCCATTGTTTAGCCACGGGCCCCTCACAAACATTCACAACAATTATCCCATGAATAATTATGTATTCATGATGTTCCTCGTGAAAAGAAAGCGTCCTTAATTCGGAAGTGCAAAGATATCATGTTCGTATCAAATCACATACAGTAGCTTATATTTTTAACCGACTTCAAAAAAAGTAGGAGGATAACAACTCGGTTGAATTTCTTTTTTATGTTATATATTATTTTGGATATACTTTCAGATTGGTCCCATAGAAATTTCATCAAAATCGGTTAAGTATTTTGGTTTTTAAACCAAAAGTACTGGTAAAGATTTAAGTAAACGAAATTGCGTTACTTATTTCCTTTCCTATGACTTTTCAGTGGTGGCTTAGTGGAATTGTCATGGGATCCATTGTGGCTATAAGTGAAGTATCTTTACATAACCGACTTCAAAAAGAAGGAGGTTCTCTGACGAGAGAATTCGACTGTATTTTTTTTTTGTAAATAAGTATGTTACGCGATATCTCCGGCAATTGTAAATCGATTTCAAAAATTCTTTTTTACTGCCCTATCCATTAAAAAAAGAATTTATGCGTCATATAAATAAAAACCATACAAATACCCTTATATAAATGCCCATAGGTCAGTCTGTGTGGTGCCGGACTTAAAGAATACCTTACTTCCCGTGGGTGTCGTAAAAGGCGACTAAGGATCGTACCGGAGAATGGGCAGCAGAGTTCTCTATGTATTCCACCACCATACCATACTGCGATCGCCAACCCGCCTGCCAAGCGTGGCGATTATGGCAAACCCTCCCAAAATTGGGGGAGGCCTGTGTGAGTGTCCTTCCGTCTATCGGCTGAAACGACGAAATGCCCATATAAATTGTATTAACTTTGCTTGGGAGTTTTTGAGTTATCTTCAATAATACGTATTTTTTCCTCTTAGTTTATATTGATGCTGTTATAATAACTTCCTGTCACTGATATTTACATAGCAAGTAGTGTTATACGAATTTGTGTGGGGTATCTTGTCATCCACTTCTATGTATACGAGTATACCCATCTCAATAATTAAAAGCAAATTCGAAATTTGCACGGGCCTTCGTTTCACTGGAAACCAATTTCATCAGACTGAAGCTGTAACGCAGCTTCGTTGTATAGTAGATACGAAGAAACTCTCTCTCAAAGAGAAACTGTCTCACAAAGAGATCAGGGGCCTAAAAAGGCCACTTTAGCAGAATCAATCGAGTTAATCGTATCAAATCCCATTGGTGAAGCATTTTTCAGTTATTATTTTTTGTCTGTGCTAAAATACCAATCAATCCAATCTAAATCCAATCCTCCCAATCTCTTTGATTGCACCTACGTAGTGCAGCGAAAAAACGAAAAACACGGACTGTCTTCGCCATTTTATAATTCATAATGTTATCCTTTTATGATTCTGCCTAAGTGGCGTTTTTAGGCCCCCTGAACGCTAAATAACGGAACTCTTGCATAGGTAAACACGTCTAGTGGTCTAGGTTTGAATATTTTTAAATATACGCATTCCGATGATAATACAACAACATGGTACCACCGATTTATGGACCTCGACGCTAGATAAACCCTTGAATAGCTCCTAGCAAACCCTTCGAATGTGGGCTCATTAGATGTGTCTCAGTGAGTAGGTACTGCTCATTTTACCTGACGATAATTTACTTTACTAGTAGCCATTCAAGGGTTCTGTTATCCTAGTGTCCAGCTCAGTCATTCATAGTCATAGTCATCAGACCAGCTCGAAGGTATATTATTTTGTTATCATTGGAATGCATACATTTGCGAATTTTCAAACTAAGACCA
Organism: Mesoligia furuncula; assembly: GCA_916614155.1. Lineage (NCBI taxonomy): Eukaryota > Metazoa > Arthropoda > Insecta > Lepidoptera > Noctuidae > Mesoligia > Mesoligia furuncula. The sequence continues at coordinate 35,728,180 of OU744790.1, forward strand.
CTAGAAGTGATCAACTATTCAAATAAATATTCCGTTACCCACCACCCAGGTCATTCCTACGAAACATAGCCGTATCTTTTTTCACACAGTGATTTGAAATGAACCGCCACAGTAATTATTGCTCTATATTAAAATGCCTATCTAGTGACATATGTTTGGTTGTTATTGCACATGGTCGTGGGACCATTTTGTCCGGTCTCCTTTCCCTAAGTGCACTATCTGCATAATTAGTATTAGATACTCAGAACTCAGCTTAAACTTTTCATTTCATCACAGATAAGCTGATTAAGTTCAGTTGCCAAGCTGACCAAATAGCTGAATGAGTGAGAAATGCAAGAGAGAAATAAATAGTATTGCAAATGTAGTAGTATATAAAAGGCAAATAAATCACCGTGATATAGTTTTGAGGTAATAAATTAAAATGTAACCGATGGTTTGCTAGACTACTTATTACTAGAAGGTTGTCTTTCCCATCCATTCGCTTCTTTGAACATGGCAATGCTCATCACCAAGGCATTTTAACGATATGCTCCATGAAGTTTACAGAAAAACTTAAGAGCTTTTTTTACCACTTTTTTTTTATTGGTAAATTAATGAAACCTCGTTACCCATCCTCTACTGCTATCATGAGAACCTGACACAAACTGACTGACAGCGGGAGGCTCTACAAACGGCAAATGCTTGATCTGTGTTCGCAGACGAAGATTATTTAACTCACGATGGTTAGAGTAGGCGGAGAGAAAACTTCAGGTTAGACCGCGTGCAAAGATCGTTTTTATCTTATTTACAAATTACGGATAACGAGAGTTCTTGGCCTGTACGTTTACGTAAAGCAAACATGCGTACAAGTAGATAGGCGCCGCTAAATACCTAAGTCAAATTTAACACTAAATTTAGGCATAGTCATATCAAGCTGAAGGAGATAACCTTGATAAAAATGGACGCGGAATTTGACGGGGTCAGAAGTACTGTTAAGTACGTTTTTCATGTATAGGGGCTGTTCATTTATTACGTAAGACAATTTTAATCAATTTCAGATCCCCCCTACGTAAGAAAAAATAACCTGAATGAGCCCCCTCCCCCCTTTGAATCTTACATAAGATATCACCAAAATAAATATACCAAAATTGCAAAGAAAAAGTAGCAAATATTTATAAATACTTACCTATATTTTTTGCTTACTTTTATGATCTTACGTAAGAATAATCAAGACCCCTCCCACTCCCATATAAGAAAAAATAAGACTTGTTTGGACCCCTCCCCCCCTCCAAATCGTCTTAAGTAATAAATTAGCCCCATTATGATAATTGAGTTAGTTTTTAGGGTTCCGTTGCCAAATGGCAAAAAACGGAACCCTTATAGATTCGTCATGTCTGTCTGTCTGTCCGTCTGTCTGTCTGTCTGTCTGTCCGTCCGTATGTCACAGCCACTTTTCTCCGAAACTATAAGAACTATACTGTTGAAACTTGGTAAGTAGATGTATTCTGTGAACCGCATTAAGACTTTCACACAAAAATAGAAAAAAAATAATAAATTTCGGGGTTCCCCATACTTAGAAATGAAACTAAAAAAATTTTTCGTCAAACCCATACGTGTGAGGTACCTATGGATAGGTCTTCAAAAATTATATTGAGGTGTCTTATATAATTTTTTTCTAAATACTGCCAAAGTCGTAAAATGTGTGTCCCCCCCCCCCCCTGTAACTTCTAAAATAAGAGAATGATAAAACTAAAAAAAATATATGATGTACAATACCATGTAAACTTCCACCGAAAATTGGTTTGAACGAGATCTAGTAAGTAGTTTTTTTTGAATACGTCATAAATCGTAAACCGCAATTTACCTTTTATTCAACCAACTCAAATATAAAAAAATATAAAAAAACATTTAATTTCATAAACATAAACCTTATGCATAAACCCGGATGTTACGGAACCCTCGGTGAGCGAGTCCGACTCGCTCTTGCCCGGTTTTTTTTAGTTTTCGTTTTCTTTCCTCGTCATCTAATCGTCTTTCTCTACCTCTTTCTTCTTTGTCCGCCAACTTTCTGATTACACCAGCTCTTTAGGGCCGGTCGACCTGGCTCTCTCAATGTTTTTTTCAAAAATTCTTTGTCATCCTCTATGTTCATTCTTTCAAAGGCATGTGCAATCATATTATCCTAAGTAATATTATAAATGCGAAAGTGAGTTTTTGGTTTGTTTGTTACCTTACCACTAGGCGTGGCGTCAACCACTGAACCGATCATCCTGAATTTTGCGTATTTGTTGTCAGGTGTACAAAAACGGACATAGGGTTCATCCCGAAAAAAAGTGCTGTTCCTGAGGAAAACAACAATAACGTTAATATGATAATAGATGGCGCCACGTGACTTCCTAACGGGATCGACACTTATGCTGGTGAAACCGCGGGGCGCTGCTAGTTAAGTTATAATTATCTGCTCTCCAGTTGCAACAGTTGTTCAATGAATAATGCTGTTTTCAAGCGGTGTACCTTAACAAAAAAATCGTGTGTCCAATGTGTCCATTTAGGTAGTCTAGCCAGTCGGCGTCAGGGATTCTCTAAATACCATCGTTCAGAAGGAACAAGTACCGACTCATTCAACGTATTTAATAAAGTTTGTGCACCGTGCAAAAAAATATCTAGCAGGTCAAAAAGTAAAGTCTAAACTGGGATCGAATCTGCGGATTGCCACTTATCGTCTATCCTGAAATGTGATGCAAATTGGTAAGTTTGATTAACATTACTTTATTAGCTCCTTATCAACAAAAACATTTTCATCGGTCATCGACATTAGGTAGGTCGCGAGTGAATACCTACCTAGATACTCTCAGCAATATTTTGAGATTAAATTTCATGCTCTTGTCTCCTAAGTTACCTACATTTCGAATGTCGCAAACAGTTGCTATGTATGTAATGTACTTCGAAGGCACATATATAGGGATAACACTTATAATCTGTGAAGACAGACCACCACTGTTTCAACACAACTAGTTCCTTACTTAAGGATTTGATTCATCTTTATTAAATGCTTATTGTTTCAAAATGTCGAAAGCCTTTGGAGTAATCCACCAAAGAGCCCAGTGAACTTCAAAACCAGTTATATATCGGAATATCGTCAGGGTATGCGTAAGCGACTGCGACTTCGGGAGTTGTCGTAACACAAGGACTCTTTAACTCGTGTATATTTCTGTGTGTTACTTGAATAAATATAAAATTGCCCTTTCTTAACTAGTCTCATTTTTTGAGGTTCCGTAGACAAATGGCAAAAACAGAACCCTTATATGAACTTATATGAACCCCTCACATGGAACTGCACAAAAGTTTGTTTTCTTGTTGCACAAGAATTTTAACCGCCGCCTTACCCTAATTGCGTAACACATTATTAATCACAATCTGAATCATTTTGAAGGACATTGCTAATCCATTGCTTCATACTTCGAAAATTTTGTCTGCTCAACAACGTAAAGAACGCAATGAATGTTGTCTAACTGTCAAAATGACAGCCATCGATACTGATAGTGTGTTACGCAATTATCCCGCTGGTTTCGTCTGTCAACCATACCACAGGAAACTTGAATGGTTTATAATTGACAGACGCCTACCCAACACGCCATTGGGCGTCAACAAACCCGTAGCATGCAGATATGCATCGGATGACTTTCATCGAATGACCTGATGCTAGCAAAAATTGTGGAATCCATTTTTAGGGTTCCGTACCCAAAGGGTAAAAACGGGACCCTATTACTAAGACTTCGCTGTCTGTCCGTCTGTCCGTCTGTCCGTCTGTTCGTCTGTCCGTCTGTCTGTCTGTCTGTCTGTCTGTCACCAGGCTGTATCTCAAGAACCGCGAGCTAGACAGTTGAAATTTTCACACATGATGTATTTCTGTTGCCGCTATAACAACAAATACTAAAAACAAAATAAAATAAATATTTAAGGGGGGCTCCCATACAACAAACGCGATTTTTTTGCCCTTTTTTGCTCGATATCAAAAATGGCAACAGGTAGGCACTTGAAATATTCACAAAATACTCAGTTGTATTTTAACTTTAATAATAAATAATAAAATTAAAATAAAATAAATATTTAAGGGGGGCTCCCATACAACAAACATGTTTTTTTCGGCGTTTTTGCCTTGTGGTACGGAACCCTTCGTGTGCGAGTCCGACTCGCACTTGGCCAGTTTTTTTATTATTGTTTATTCAAACGGTAACGGGCTTCGGTACTGTAATGCATACTCGCATCATAATATTGATTTCAGGGGTTTAAAACACATGAAAACCGCAGCACTCGTGAACGCTCTTCCTGGGGTTCCACAGGGACCATAGTTACAAAGCACAGACTTTGTTACTGTGCCTGTGCTGTGCTACACCGCACAAACATTGACGTGTGTGACCGTGTGCTGTGTGTGAACAGCACCCTAATTCCGTAACACACTATCATCCATTCCTTCATATGTTCGTAAAATTTGTATTTAAATCAGTTAGGTTTCAGGTGTAAACCACATGTCCATCCAATATCGTCCAACGCGAGGCAACGGTCAACATATTTTATTTGAATTTAAAACTGTTGATAGCCTTTAATGATAACCACACTTAGCTATCAACTTCAGCGCTCAAAATGTTAATCACGTGAGTCAATTTTAATTAAAAACTGATTTAAAGTGTAGTAGTAATAAAAATAGTTGTTGTAGTAATGAAAATAGTTGTTTCAATTATTATTAAACCCCTTTCTGTTCTGACCACCTAAAAGTTGTCAAGTAAAAAACGATGGACGATGGATTTATCCCATAGAAAGAAATTGTATTCGAATAGTATTGATTGTGTTGAAAAATACTGTGAAAATACATGCACTGACGTAAAAACCGCTTTGATGAATAAATTCACACATTTAATTAATATTATTTACACAATGACATGAATAGATACCTTGTAAAGTATTATTTGATTATTATTTTAATTATTGTGAATGTTGGGACTATCCAATTTTTTATCTGTCAGTAGCACTGTGACCTCTGAGTTTGTTTTGGTCTTTCTTCTCAGAGTAGTCGGATAGGAAACACCGAACTCAGCCAGTTTTAAAATCTATTTTAATTCGGACGTACAAAACATATAAACAAAATTCAAAGACCTGACTGACTGATATATCAACGCACAGCCTACACCACTGGTCTTAGAAACATGAAATTTGGAGGGTGGGATCTTTGTCAAGAGTATCTAGGTATCCACTAAGAAAGGGTTTTTCGACATTCCACCCCTAAGAGGGTGAAATTTCACGCGAACGAAGTCGCGGGCAGTAGCTAGTCATTTATACGTTGAATAATTCCGGCACAGATATGTTCGCATGGCGCTGAGAACTATTTCAAGCATTAGAACTATTTCAAGCTACTTGTATCCGTTGACATACTGAATAATATAGTGCGTCTATCGATCCCCGTCACATACTAATATCGATATGTTTTTAGAGCCTCTTAGTTTACACTTAGACGCATTACCTTCACTGCAAAATATAGTAATAGCAGGTGACATAAACATAAATATCAGGTTCCAAGAAACTGAAACGTCTCATGAACGAACGAACCGAAACACACTACCTCAATATGTTATCTGCATATGGCATACTACCTGGTCATATACTACCTACCAGAATACGTAACTGTTTGGACCATTTCATGATACGACTACATAAAAAAAAGACTTCTGCCTCAATTGCTATTATTACCACAATTACCGACCACTATACTACTTTTCTTTGACTAAAAAATAAAGATGCTCCAAAAAAACTACAACTAAATTAAACTATTAACAAGCCCTAAAATATCTACAAGAAAAAAATCTTGCTGATATAATGTTTTGTAACGGCCCCGATCTTGTAACCGAATTACTCATACAAAAACTAACTGACTGTATCGTTAACAATACCATAACAACAAATATCCCATACAGTAAACTTATAATCAAGCCGTGGATCACTCAGGGAATATGAAACAAATTGCAAAAATCCTTACGGACCGACCCGTATAACACAGTCTTAAAAATAACATGCTGCCGATATGGAAACTATTGTAATAATCTTAATAAAAAATTTAAAAAAATATATGAACGGGAACTTATTTCTAAATCTATCAAAAACACAAAGCTACTCTGGAAAAATATAAAATCAATTACCTACACAAATAAATACAAAAACCAAAGCACTGAACTACTAAATAATAAACCGTCTCCAAATGAATCTGTTAACTTTGTAATGACTACTTTGTAAATCAATCAACTCAGCCTATCGCAGTCCACTGCTGGACATAGGCCTCTCCCAGACTGCGCAGATTGGAAAGGAATTAGCACAACTAATCTAAAATAGTATAATACCCCCTCGATACAACCCTGCAATTCAAGTATCATCATCATCATCATCATCTCAGCCGAAAGACGTCCACTGCTGGACATAGGCCTCCCCCAAGCACCTCCACTTCGATCGGTCCTGTGCTTCCCGCATCGATACGGGTTCCTGCGGCCTTCACGAGGTCGTCGGTCCACCTTGTGGGAGGCCTTCCACGGACGACGGATCTCTAAGTCCTTGAAAAGCTATCTTCGCCGCTTTAATACATTATTCGTTATCCTGGTATCCCCATCTTGAACATGTTACTGCGAGAGTTAGGAAACTGGGTTGGATTTTCAAATCTCTAAGACATAATACTTCCAAAAAATTCAAAAGAAAACCGTGGATCCCCTAGAAATCTCTTATATGAAATCTATGTATCACTTGCGCAATCTGTCATAGTTTACTGCATACTTATTTGGGGTGGCACAGCTAAAACAAAATTTATCAATCTAGAACGAGGACAGTGATCCTTAATAAAAACAATGTATTTTAAAAAGATGAGATAATAAACTGAAAAGCTATATGAAATTAGTGGTCTACTTTCAGTTAGGAAATTGTATATCATATCCACTGTCTTAAAAAAAGAAACTCTTTCTTATGATCCAAAAGTAGTGTCGAACAGGCGAAAAGACTTGATTGCACAAATACCACCGACTAAAACGAATTTCACGGCTATACAATATCAACATCGATCTGCTCAACTGTATAATAGGGTAAACAAACAAATATTTATATATCCCAACCCAATACTTACATGTATGTAAAAAAAATTAACAGACTGGACAAAGCCATTTATATACCTACACATAATCCGAGTCACTCCTTCAAAACATGAACTAACACACACACACAACACACACAGTCACACCACTCACGAATGTCGAGCACTTTTACATCACACCACATCACTCACATCACATCACATCACACCTCTCTCACACTTACACCCCCACACCCCTCCTACTTCATATTGCGAACACACATAGTATATAAGTATCTTTTGTAAAATGTCATAAGTAGTTTTTATCACCCTTAGCCTACCTAAGAAAGAGCGTCTTCTAACACAGGCATTATCTGCTTAAAAGGAGGCACCATTCACCAAAAAAATTTAAAGAAATTGTCAATAAATAAACATTTTTGTATTTGTATTTTTTGTACTACGATTTCGCTTTACATCCCATAACTTAACAAACTGAGAGACAGTATAATAAAACTCTTTTTCCACCTCGATCTACTTAAAGAATCGAACCCGGCAAAGTGTTATTGGTTTTTCTATCTGTAATTTCTCAATAGCAGCCCGGTGATCTGGATTTGTCCTTAGTTGATGGCAAAAGGCTCGCCCGCTGTTACATGAGACTAAAACACAACTGGCAAAAAGTGGGTGCACTATATATGCACGACTGCCTAACCCTTCGACAAATACAGGCGCGATGTTATGTAATGTGTATAATTTTAATAATTTCCAGATATTACTACCACGTAAAAACTGGTAAGTTAGATGTTTAGTGGCAAAATAAGAAAAGCTTTTAAGGGGCATACTCCTATTGCAAATTGAGTTAGTTGTAGGTGTCGCGGCGGTACTCCCGAATGCCGAACACTTTGAGGATCGCTCTCTACACTGTAGGCATAATAGTCAAACACCTGGTTTTTCAACGGAATTTTTGACACCCTCGATTTGATTAGCTTCTGTATTTCAGGGGTCACATAGTTCGGGTCGGCACATTCGGCAGTATTTTGTTGAACAACAAACTGTCAAGAAATAATATTAGTTACACATATTTGGATCTCAATATGCTAGTGCCAATCAGCAAACTTCGTTTGGCATGTACCCATAATTATCAAGTTCGAGTCGGCTCGGCACAATTCGAGCTAAGTTGTAATGTTTTTTCCCGAACACATATGTACATTATTTAGGTATATAGATATAAAGCAATACAAGCAATTGACAATATTGTCAACCTTTTATTAGTTGTGACTTGTGTCACGAGGCTCTTGGCTACTTTAAATGTGTATATTATATGTGTTTTTTTTTGTTCTTTTATACTTAACTAGCTGCGCCCCGCGGTTTCACCCGCGTAAATGTCGATCCCGTGGGAATATCGGGATAAAAAGTAGCCTATATGTTAATCCAGGTTGTCAGCTACCTCCATACCAAATTTTATCCAAATTGGTCCAGCCGTTTGAGCGTGAAGAAGTAACAAACATATAAACACACACACACACTCACACACACTCTCACACACACACTCACAAACTTTCGCCTTTATAATATTAGTGTGATGTGCCTTTTGTTTGAGCAGAATAAACAATTTTTCATTCTTTCTTTCTACTTTTAAGATTTGGCCGCCTGACTGTGCCGAACCGAACAAGTGTGTAGGACCCCTTAGCGAATCACAGCAGTTAAGATTTGACAAAAACTCTGCTTGGGTTTTTTGAAACCGTAAAAAAGTGATGCCAGCGACTACCGACTGCAATCTTAAAAAGGTGAGATTCTTAAGTCACTGAAAAATTTGGGCCCGAGTTTATTCTAGGCTCTAGGGCAAATACTACTTACTAATGAGATATTGAACAGGAATACTTCTATATTTTCTTTCTCTTTCCCTATAATTAGAGATATTTCTGACATTTTTATTTTTCAAGATTGTCCCGTTGATTTAGCTTATTTTTGTCCATTTTCCTTTAAATTGAAGTTTTATAAATCTTGAAGTTTTATAATTCTTTAATGTAGTTTCTCTTCTTAGCTAACTTTGGACGAGTTCCTCTTGGCATATCAAGAAACTTGGTAATTAGAAGCATTCGGTTTCAACTGAAGGTTCCAATAGCAAAACATTTAGATGGCTGAGAGGACCGGAGGATGCATCCAGAGGGAACTCTTCAACTGTTACAGATACCGTGTTGAAATTTGCATTTTATTTAAGTAATTTACGAGCTTATTATTTTGTTAAGGCGATTCGAAGCAATAAACAGCTTTTAACATGTTATGCACGTTCTTTTTTTTTGTTCTTTTTTAATTCTTAGTATACAATGATAAATCTCCATTAAAGTATAGGTTGATTAAAAAAATGTGTCGAAGAACTCGCTTAAAACGATTAAAACCAGTCGTTTGATGAATTATGAGTGAGATGACGTCTACTGATTTTCCATGTTCTTTTTTAGTTTCTTTCTTCGTTTTTTTATTATAATCAGGGCGAATTGTAGGTAATCAATTTCTTTTTTACCTTTTATAAATAATATTAATAATATAATAAATTTATTCAGACAACCTTGATCCATTACATTACATTTATATTGTCACATTTATATAATTTTATTAAATAAGTAGATCACTTGAGACCGATATCAGTAAAGTTTTTTTTTTTAATTGTTTTTTTTTTTAAGTCTAGTTGTTAAAACTCCTACGAATCTAAGAAAATTGTTTTTATTTTTTTTTAATTGGTTTGCTCTTGACTCCTCTAGTCTAGTTTGTTAAAACTTCTACGAATTCTAAGAAAACTGAGAAAGACTGACATTTACAGCAGCTATTTAGTAGGATATATTGTTGCTTTCACACCAGTTTTACCGATGGATGTCGTGTTACCCAGTAACTGGGTTGTGGAGGTTAGACAGGTATCACTCCATGTAAAATACTGGTATTCACCTGCCGTTTTACCAGATATAAGACTGGAAGCCGACCCCAACATAGTTGGAAAAAGGCTATCTAGAGAGTAGATGTAGCGCCGAGACTACGTGGGACAGCTTTATGCACTTCATAAAGTTATGTTGAGGCTGTGACAAGCCTTCCACCAAACAACTTCGAACTTTCAATTAACAGACTTTAAAAATAAACAGATTATTCTTCGCGATGATCGATTCTATATAGAATAAAACCTGTTTTATGATACTTTTTTATAAAAACACGCGTGCGACTGACAACAGAAATTCGGAATTCGGTAATACGAGTTCCAACTTATTTTACTTGGCGTCTTGACCTCATTTTAATTTGCACGTTTAATCAAATAATTATAGTACATTGGTAGACAGAAATGCAGACCCGCAGGCTTGAATTAAATTAGCGTAGGCAATGAAACAGCTGTAACAATACACCGTTAGGTAATGCTTTGCACTTGTAAAAACGGCAATTAGACAATAATCTTTTTATTGATACAATTCTGAAAATTATATTGTTAAGAAATCAGCGTGTCGCCTATTTCCTATGTTAAGTTGACATTACTTAAAAGATGAATTGCCTGCTATTTATTTATTTTTAATCAAACACTATACTTAATAAAAATATTTTATAACTGGGTTAACTAAACTTTATTCACGTCAAATTATCAGTTAATCAACTGATACCTATACCTAGTAGACATAACTTTTCTTGCATTAGGTACACACCATTTAGGTAGCTACTACTGAGCTGCGAAATCAATTGAGTAAACTCACAGATAAATTCGTAGCTAAGTTAATAATGTCCTTCCAAACTGTGCCCAGGCATATTCATTTATATTTTATTCATACAAACACAAACAGAACATCGTAAAGTTAAAATTATGTTCAGTAGTTGCAGAAACCGGCTCTGTCACCGATATCTAGTGTTTACTTGAACTTAGTCAATATTCAAACAACACACAAATCGTTTGTCCAGTTTAAAATGAGTCAGGCGTACAATAAATACAAAATCGCGAGGTCTAGACTATGCGAAGTCAAAAAAGTTTTGCAAAGTTATTTTTCAGAATCTCCGCGGACTCGCTGCGCGCCGGCTTTTTCGCAAAGTTTGAAGAAGGACTTACCTGTAGAACTGGAGATGCGAGGACTAGCAGAAGGGCCGCAAGCGGGACCCTTCCGGTCCTCATGGTGGTCCAAAGGTGTTATAAGACGAATGGTCGAAAGTTAGTCCGATGACCGGTTGCGCGCGTGATCGTCCGCGCCGCACCACTGTCGGACCGCGAATGATGCCCGCGACCCGCTCCGCTCGGTTGCTCCGCTCCTCTCCTCTGCTAGCTTTTCGTCCCAAGTCCAGAAGCGCACGCACGGCACCGCTTCACACACCGGCCTGCAACGCTTCCAACGCAGCCTCGCGATGCGCTAACATCATCCCACGCCGATACAAGTTCTATAATGTGCATTCCTTTATCATATTTATCTCATTAATGACTCTTTTTTATTGTACTAAGAACCTTAACCGCGGATTAGTTCTCGTATGATATGCAAAAGTGAAGTAACTTGCAATCTGAATTAGTATGAAGAAAAATTCGTTCGTCTCATTCCCGCGTGTGAGCCCTGCAAAGTTCTATGACCCCTCTCCTGCGCTTATCACAATGGCGCAATCATAAATCAAAAGTGCCTTAAGTTTATCGCGTTGTGGAAAGAAAAATACTCGTTATATCTTTAGCGTAGAGTTTGAATTATATTATTGGGTGGATCGTAGTGATTCAAAGCGATATCGTTATTTACTTACTCGTCGCGCCCAATTCCTTGGCTCAGTAAATTGTACCTACTCGCATTTAATTATAGTTTATTACATTTTGAAATAGCAATAAAAATTGAATGAATAAATGGTGCTATTTTATGCTCAGGTGTAGTGTATATGTATTTTATTTTAATATGAACATAAGAACGGAAGTAACGTAAGATAATTTTCTTAAAAAGTGTGATCATCGTACTTATCTTGACACTCAACAGTAATCTAGCTAGTTGTTTAGGTAAGTGGTAGATAAGAGTTCTTCAGAATTGGGTTAGGTTATAAAAGGTTAGGTTAGGCTATCTGGAGCCATCTTTGTGTCACGATTAATTTCAGTTTAGGGATGTAAGTAGTTAAAGTTTGACTACTTTGTCGTTGTGCAGGGGCTGGCCACTTCGGTAGTAGGTTTTTTTACTTTACAGGTCGCGGAGGGCAGTCGCGGAGAAGATCTTGTGGGGCCGCGTCACCGACATGCTTCTGTTAATAAAATATGTTACATATGATACAGATATACGCGGGGTAATGGGGTAACACACTAGGTAGGCTTTAATTTAACAGTTCAACAATGTTCATTGCGTTAGTGACGTTGTTAAGCAGACAAATTTTTCGATCATGAAGCAATGGACCTTCAAAATGATTCAGATTGTGATTAATAGTGTGTTTCGCAATTAACTAAGCTAACTATACATAGCTCTGTAGATCTGTCGGCAGTTCTCAAGACTCTATCCGTCTTATTACAAAACGAGATCTAATTTTAGACCTAGCCTAAACCTTCGAGCCAGTTACTCTATTTTGAACTTTATTCCGACAAACGTAATGTTCTTAATGCAAATTTGATAACTTAGACTCGAGTTTAACGTCAATTTTTGTAATAAGAACTTTAGCTTCGTTGGATTATAGTTCGAAATTTAAAAATGGCTGGATGGTTTAAACCTGGGTCTAAAGATAAATCTTGTTTTGTAATAAGGCCGCCTGTGTTTATTTTTCTTTCTTTTGTGATTTTGGGGATGTTTAAGGAAACGATGCATTAGACTACAAAAATTATTAATTTTATGTTAGGGGGATTACATGACCTAAAGCGCGGTCACTGTCGGATTGCATAGAAAAGAAAGAGAAGCGCGATGACACAACGCTGGTAATTTATTGCAAAATATGGCGCAATTATCTATTTACAAAAAATCTATTGTTTGGACTAAAAAATTAAAACACTACTGCTTTAGTATGATTGTATGTTTATCAGTAGGTACCTATGGTTTTTATTGTAAAAAGAAAGTTTTTAGAAGTTCCTTCATGGTTTTTTTCTATCGTAAAAATTTAGTTGTATTATGTTTTCAACACACTACCTACCTAGCATATATCCTGAAGAATATCATATATTTTTCTGATTTTGTTTACTGTAGTCGATCATATACTCTTATTGCTTCTAAAACTTGCGTTTTTCGCGTTTAGGTTCTGTAATCCCCTCATTTTATACGAGAAAATACAAAGATTCTGGTGACAATTATCTTTGTTCTTACAAAGTTTTAATTATAAATAATTAGTCTGAACTATGTTTCAAGAAGCAAGAATTTATTATCTTATCAGAAAATTAAAACAAAAAACAATGCTGTTATAAAAACCTTGGTTATCTACTCAAAAATATCAGTAAATATATTCATTCACGAATTTAAAAGTGATTTAAAACTTTAACATTTAAATTCATGCAATATTATATTTTAATTTTTCGTTGCTTGTTCGCTGGTTATCGTCTTTAATTAACGAAAAAAAGGAGGAGTTTCTCAAGTCGACACGTATTTATATTTTTTTTTATGTATGACCACGCATAGATTTTTACAAAGTAGTCCGATTTTGAAGATTATTTTTTAAGGGTAAAAAAATAGAGGTTAATTTTATCCATTTATCACCTACTGAATTTTTACTTGTGAACCGATTCTGTTGAAACTTGGGACACATGTTGTTGGTTCTGCGTTTACGCTTTAACAAAATAGAAACCTGGAGTTAGCTGATAAAGGAGACGGAAGACAGTCGAGAGAGCTCAGTCAGTTTGCAGCAGTTACATCCTGTTTGTTTCATATTAATTTCGTTACGAGTTCTAATACAGTTGAAGTTCAACTGTGGAATATTTTCTTTGGGGCTGGTTTAGCTTCACAGTCGGTCTCGGCACTTTTATGGCGATCGCCACTGTTGATTTTGACTTTCAGGAGTTGTAGTTAATAACTATATTGAAGTTCATTGTTCATTGTGTTGTAGATGGATTGTCGAATCCGCTGTTTTACAAAACCGCTAGTTATTTTACAAAACGGCGCGGTTATGTAAAACAACTGAACAACGTTCAGCTCGATTGTCATTGTGCTACATTTAAGGACTACACACATGCCTGTAAAGGCAGGGACACACATGCCAGTAAATCGGGAAAGTAGCTGGCATGAAAGTTACGAGTATAACTGGCACACTGCGGATACATGTGCAAGTACCTAATACTGGCATGCAAGTTGTGCCCTTGCATGCCAGTATTACCTTCGCGTCGCACAAAAGTATGCTTTGGCAACCCCTCCCTCAACGGACATGCAAGTAAATCAAATGTTGTGCTAGCTACTTGTATGCCAGTTACAGGCATGCCAGTTAGCGTATACACATGCCAGTAGCCGGCACGTGCAAGAAGCTGGTATGCTAGTGTGCAAGCTACGGGCATGTGTATCCCCAGCATAACAAAACTGCTATAAGATATTGCTGTGTTTGTAATTGTGCATGTGCATGCACAATTACAAACACAGTCAAATGGACACGCACATTGTTTTAGTGTGCGTAAGCTCAGGAGCGCTCAGTCGTGACCGCGACGCGGTCCGGGCACAGAACACTAGGTCCGGTCACTAGTGCTTATGTGTTCACATCAGATTTTTACACCGAGTACCGTCAACAATTCAACATAGAAACTATGCGAGAGGTTCATAGTGAGGTAAGATGACATACGTTACGTCAACAGATAATTTTAATTAATTTTTGGATTACTTTTTTAGAATACTAGGCTTTTGGCATTTCAGTTTTTAAAGTGCATATTGTCTGTACAAAATAAACAACTTTTCTTTCTTTATACATATATTATTTTATAAAAAATGTCAAAATTTGATTTAGAGAGTCGAAGCGTGATAGCCAGAAATGATTATTTTTAAGAAATAATTTTAATTTCCCGTATCACATGGAGAGCCTTTACTGTGAGACTCGTCTAAGAAATATTTCGCAGCGCACAGCGCAGCAACTCAACAACAAAAAGTGCGCAACTGATATAATAAGTATATTGCATCAAAAAATATTCAACAAAATCTCTTTCACACTGAAAAACTGAGAAGTGAGAGTAAGATGATTCCGTCCTAACCTACGGTGACCTGGTTGCTGACCGAGTCGCAAAAGTTCTGCCTTGGAGTTTGCCAAAGAGCGATGGAACGCAGCATTCTGGGTGTAAAAAGACAGGACAGGATTCGGAACACATCATGCCCGTAGGCAAGATGGCTGCCAGGCTCTAATGGGATTGGGCGAGTCACATCAGCCACAAGCTCGATGACCACAGGGAAAATTTCTCCACACAATGGGTGCCTGAAGATAGACGGCGCCGCCGAGGCCAGCCCAGAAAGAGATGGCAAGCTGACCACGTTCGAAATCTAGTCGCAGTATCATCTCGGCGACAAACAAATGTCAAAAACTTGTCAAAATGTAGGGAAATTTGAGGTATTTTTGACAGATTGATACTGAGATCAGGGGGCCTAAAAAGGTCCTTGGGAGAATCATAAAAGGATAACATTATGAATCGTAATATGGCGAAGACAGTCCGTGTTTTTCTTTTTTTCGCTGCACTACGCCTACGTAACGTGGTATAGTCAAAGAGATTCGGATTGGATTTAGATCGGATTGATTGGTATTTTGCACAGACAAAAAAAAATAATTGAATATGCTTCACCAATGGGATTTGATACGATTAACTTAACGGTTAACTGTCCAATATGTTATGTTGTTGTTGTTGCATTATGATTCTGCCAAAGTGGCGTTTTTAGGCCCCCAGACTGTGAACGTTCTTAAAATTACGAGAATTGCCCCTCTGCACACTGTCCGCGAGAGTTGGTCCAAGGAGGTGCGAGAAAAGAGTTCGTGGAAGGATTTTGGGGCCTTTGCTAAGATTTATATTGCTAACGGTACCTAATAACCTAAGTTCACGCAGAAAGCAAAACTTCACTACTATAACAGAAGCTGAGGCGGACTTCGTAAGATAGAACATTTGTACCGACATTCAGACGTAATGCAAAATGGCTTATCTGCAGTCACAATAACGTCTTTCATAAAACTGATAACTTTTAATTAAGAAGTATTATATTGTTCTTAAAATCACTGTTTTCACTATAAACAATGTAGAACTCAAAACTACAATCTGGCGTTTTATTTCACGTTCTTTTAAATAACCTCTACTTAATCGTAGACCCGCGGGCAATTGACAATTAATGCAAAACGTTTATGCGATTCTGCGTGTTAAAGTTAAGTCATTATTATGAAAAGCCGTTAAATGCCTTTCATTTGTTTTACATAACGGCGCTGTTTTGTAAAACAACTAGCGGTTTTGTAAAACAGCGAATTTAAGGTACCTACCAATTGACCACGGAATCGACGCGCCGGCAGCGTCTAGAAACGGCCACGTTAATAAAATTCGTGGCAATTGCATTGTGTTGAACCCATTATTTCTGTCACGGGCCGTCAGCCGTCAGTTTCCATACGTCATTTGTGTCGGAGTCGTTGTGCGAGTACACGACTGGTTTGTATGGATAGTGTTGACAATGCTGCGGCCGCCCAGGCGTCTCCATAATATGTTCTGTGGCATTAAGTACAGAAGACCACACGTCCATCGTAATAACTTAAAATTGACGATGCCTTTTGTGTTGTACCAGTAAGGACGGTTTTTGTTGTAGTTTTAATGTGACAACCCGTGCGGTTGACTCTACAGTTTAAAGTCTTAAAACATGCTAAGAATATTATAATATGTGGACATATACCTACCTGTTATTAGACTTTTTTTAAATTTTTAGACGTCATGCATATTTAAAAAAAAACATTTTTACAAAAAAAAACCGACTTCCAAAAAAACACTACAAATTGAAAAATATATTTAATTTCGGAAGTCGGTGTCTTTTGTTCCGCATTTTCGTTTATCGACACCGACTTCCGAAATTAAAGTTATTTTTCAATTTGTAGTGTTTTTTTTGGAAGTCGGTTGTTTTTTTTTTTTGTAAAAATGTTTTTATTTTTAACCGACTTCTTCACTTTTTAGTGGGTCAGTTTGTAATTTATCTAAGTTACAATAGCCTAATGCCAACTGTTCATCACCTTTTACAAAATATTGCTTTTCCCGATGCTGGGACGTTAATTGTTGAGGAGTTCTACCGGTAAGAACCAGGAGAACTCCTCAACAATCACTCACCATACGCATTGTGACGAGCATAAATTGCTTAGCAACCATATTAAAGTAATCGAATTGCAACCCGTAAAATATTTGTCATTGAGTAGTTCCGATGGCCATCTGTGGTCTTCATCATCAGCTCCACTTTACCAAATGATGATTTCCGAGAGCAAATGCTCAAGTTACTGAAAAAATTCCCAAATCACTATAATTTTGCCTATAAAATTTGAGGGTTTTCCTCGATTTCCATGGGATCCTCTCATCAGATTCCAACTTGATGATAATGGGACCACCTCGAAAGTATACCCTTTCAAATAAAAAAAGAACTTTTGGAATTGGTCCAGCCTACTTCGAGTAATCGGTGAACATACACAAGGTAGCTACTGTAAACTGTTGAGGAGTTTCCTTAACTGTGCTTCGTCTTCATCATCAGACCCCTAATGACAGTCACAACCAACAAGTCTAGGCGTAAAGTTCACATCAATACAAATTAATGAAGCCCAAACACAAGGTAACTGCTGTAAATCGTTGAAGAGTCCCCTCGACTGTCTATCGGCTCCATCATCAAATCGACTCCAGGCGTTCATTAAATTGTAGTGCTTTAAAATACTTAATGAAAAAATTAACAAACACACTGGTCGCTCCTACGATTTTTGAATGTTCCCCTCGATTTCACTGGGATGCCATTATCAGATCCTGGTTTTCTTATTATGGGACCACCCTTGGCATATCTCCTTTCCAACAAAAAAAGAATAATCAAAATCGGTTCAAAAACGACGAAGTTATCCGCGAACAAGCATAAAAAAAATAAATGTACCTATAGGGTCGAGTTGAGAAACCTCCTCCTTTTTTGAAGTCGGTTAAAAACTAGATGAGGTCGGCGTTTCCCATCTGACTTCTCTGAGAAGAAAGGCCGAACCAACCAATATTTTTTAAAATTGGATTTGAACTTAACACTTAAGTAATAAATTTGCCGAGTGTCCTAGCAGTAGAAACAATAACTTAATTCAGCAGAACCTACTAAATAAATTATAGGTGACCCGAAAAACATGATACATAAACATATAAAAAACCGGGCAAGAGCGATTCGGACTCGCGCACCGAGGGTTCCGTACCATCATATGTTTTTAAATTTTCATCGGCGAGGCCTATATTCGTCAGAGAATTTGCAGTTTTAGGTCAGCGCCATCTCTTCACCGATAATGAAGTGGAACTAATGTAACTTTTGTTGATTACCTATATCTGAAAATGTGTGTTATTGAGAGACATCGTTTTATTTTTCTTGTAATCTTTACATAAACTTCTATCACATAGAATCATTTCAGATTTGTCTCGGAGATAGGAGATCGATATTTTTTTTAACATTTTTCATCGAAAGTCGAAACCTATGAGGCCTAAAAAAAGTGTTTGAGAATGTGCAAACTGCGTTCTTTCACATGATACCCCAGATGCCCCTAGTAGCCCCACTTCGAATTTTTCAGTCGCGGTAGAAAAAAAATCTTATTTGCGAAATAGTTGGGCAAACGTCATCTAAAACTATTCTAAATTTCAAGTTGATAGCAATATTAGTTGTTGAGATATCCAGCTGTGACAGACGGACAGACAGACTGAGTCACACCATATGCGTTCCTTTTTACCATTTTAAAGATTACCAGCAGCGTTTGTTAACTATTTCAACATAACTAATTTTGTTTCTACTATGAATAAATTACCTACATATTTGAAGAGTTCGTTAACCGGAATCATGGCTTCATCGATGCTGTGAATGGTACCCCTCTCGAGTCAACCTATAGAGACTAGGAATCAAGATCATCATCATCTGCCTAGCCGTTTCCCAATTATGTTGGGGTCGGCTTTCAGTCTAACCGCATGCAGCTGAATACCAGTATTTTACATGGAGCCACTGCCTATCTGACCTCCACAACCCAGTTACTGGGTAATTCGATACCCCTTGGTAAGACTGGTTGTCAGATTTTCGGGCTTCTGACTACCCGTAACGACTATCAAAGATCCACGAATAACAGCCGGGGCCAACGGCTTAACGTGCTTTTCGAGGCACGGAGGGATCTTGGTATGTAAAGATGGTCACCCATCTACAGACCAACCGCGGCAAGCGTTCTGTTAATATTTAGCCACTTTGGCCCCTTTTTGTTTTTTTTTTCAGGATGGGAAATCATCAAATGACCCCTCCCGCTCTGGATGAAGCGGAAGGGTGTCAGATTCTTACTGACTAAACCCCACCCGTGTTTCGTCCTTATCCCTTTATGTTCCGGGCCAGAGGTAACCCTTTCGGACAATCCTGCTGACCCGGCAGATCCCGCTGACCCGGCAGTGCCACGGGCCCCTCAATCAAAGAATCAAGAGGATATGGAACATAATATTGTAGCTCCCTTCTGCTAAAATTATCAAATGCCGAGAAGGCTGTGATTAACAGAATACTTAATGTAGGTATAGAATGTATGTATATTGTGTTCACCGGTATACCTAAGGTAGGTCTACCGTGTATATTGTGTTCACCAGTATACCTATGTTATGTATACCGTGTATATTGTGCTCACCGGTATACTTAAGGTAGATCTACCGTGTATATTGTGTTCACCAGTATACCTATGTTAGGTATACTGTGTATATTGTGTTCACCGTTATACCTAAGGTAGGTCTACCGTGTATATTGTGTTCACCGATATACCTAAGAATAGAATAGAATAGAATACTCTTTATTATGTACACCATATTAATTACAGACATAAGGTATAGAAACTGTACAAAGGGTGACACAATGGGCGGTCTTATCGCTAAAAGCGATCTTTTAAAGACAACCTTTGGATGGATTAAAACCGGCCAAGTGCGTGTCGGGCCACGCACAGTGTAGGGTTCCGTAGTAGCCCGTTATCACAATGTAGTACGATTCTGTTGTTCTTTATTCTGAATAGGTAAAAAAAAAACATATTTTGGTTTTCAATGCAAGTCTTTACCCATTATAAACAAGCAACTACTTCAACTTAGTCACTTTAAAGGATTAATGCTAAGGATTTTGTATTTGGTACAAAATTATCCAACACCCAAGTTCAACGACTATTACTGCTAAACTAATAAAGTTATCTTAACCGCTATACTTTTCCTTTAAAGTTCATGAAATGCACTATCATCGAGAATTTTTCCAGATTTTTCAAACCAGTAGTTTAGCTTTTAGAGGAGGGGGAACAAAAATTTGCACTTTAAACTTTAATATTTCGTAAATGGAGCATTCAATCGAAAAATAATTTTAGCAAACTCTAAGCCATTTTAGAAGACCTATTCAACGATACCCCACACGATCGTGTAGATGATGAAAAAAATATTCATCCTCACTTCACATGTAGAGGAGCTGCCCTAAAAAAAAATATTTTCCAAAATTTTATTTTACCACTTTGTCGGCGTAACTGATATACGTACTCCTACAAAATTTCAGCTTTCTAGTGCTAACGGTCACAGAGATTAAGCGAGGACGGACAGACAGACAGACGGACGGACAGACAGACATGGCGAAACTATAAGGGTTCCTAGTTGACTACGGAACCCTAAAAAGGGGAAGGACAGACAAATACTGCAGGTAGTCTGTGGTGTACCATTTACATAATACAATAAATACATACATAAAGTATATTATACTAATCTAAATAAATATATGTATACTTAACAATAACCATGAAACAGGAGCAAAGAAAAATATAATGATGATGTTTAAGGAGAGAGGAAGTGCTTTTTTATCATAATTTTAAAAGCGGACAAAGATTGAGCACGCCTTACCGACACGGGCAAATCATTCCATAACCGTACTGCTTGAACAGTAAAAGATTTGTCATAGAAACTGGTGGAATGCATCGGCATCCCTAGTCTCAGGTTTTCCGAGGTTTACCTAAGTTAGGTATACCGTGTATATTGTGTTCACCGGTATACCTATGGTAGGTCTACCGTGTGTATTCTGTTCACCAGTATACCTATGTTAGGTATACCGTGTATATTGTGTTCACCGGTATACCTAAGGTAGGTCTACCGTGTATATTGTGTTCACCAGTTTACCTTTGTTAGGTAATTGTGTTAACCAGCGTACCTAAGGTATTTATACTGTGTTCACCAATATACCTAAGATTGGTATACCGTGTATATTGTGTTCATCAGTATGCCTAGGTATACTGTACTCATCAGTAGGTATACTGATGAACACAGTCTTCTCTATATCTCTAATATGATGACTCTATTGGTTATAATATTATTGAATTGTTTTGTGAGAATTATAATAAAACTTCAGGGTCCTTTATTAATATCAGGTTGCTGTGATGGCCAACCACTTATATGGAAAACTAGCTTCTGCTCGCGACATAGTATGTAATTAACTATAGGTACCATAAAACTCTAAGGCACTCGGCAGAAGTGTAGCTTTTTATCAGTGATATAATGTTTATATTCGGATCTACTGATCCGGTACGTACTGCTATCGCCAACCCAACCTGCCAACCTTAGCGATTATGGCAAACTGGCCCGTCACATAAAACACACATACACTCCGGACCGACGAGAATATTACCAAACTCAAAGAAGAATTGACTGATTACCAGGTTACGATGGTACAGTAGGGTTATCTGAAGCCCTAAGAGAGGGGAGGATTCGATAATCCCCAAATCCAGAAACTTGCTCTACTTTCGGGTGGGCGACCAGCAGTCCCAAGGTGGTGTCGGGTTTAGCGTCCATAAGTCCCTTGTGAGTAACGTGGTGAAGATCGCGAGTGTGTCGACCAGTGTGGCGTACCTTATACACAGAATATCCGCAAGGTATTCGCTGAAGGTCGTACAGGTTTACGGCCCGGCCTCGTCACACCCTGAAAGTGAGGTGGAGACCATCTATGAGGATATTTCCAGAGCCATGCATGGCAATAAAACTCACAGAGCACTGATGATGCAACTAAAAATGAGATTATGATTTTTATAAAGTACAAGCTGCTCGAAGAAGGCTCCTTTCCAACTGGACGTCATGCTAACTGACTTATAATAAACTAGCAGCGCCCGGCGGTTTTACCCGCATAACTGTCGATCCCGAGGGAATATCGGGATAAGAACTATCCTATGTCCTTTCCCGGGACTCAAACTATCTCTATTCCAAATTTTATCTACATCGGTTCAGCTGTTTAAGCGTGAAGAGGTAACAGACAGACAGACACACTTTCGCATTTACTCGTATAATATTAGTATGGATTTAATTTTCCGGAGACAGGTTGTCCAGGAATTCTATGTTCGGTGCATCTCCCGGAAAGCAATGTTTTTTTAAAACTGCGATGGCCACAACATAATTATAAGTTGGTGTGTTTTCCTAGAGCCTATATGCCATCGTTTTTATGATGGCCGTCACTGCAGTCGTTATCTGGCGACGAGCGCTCTTGTAGACACCGTAGCTTACGACAACCTCTTAAAAATATCAAAAAGGTTCACATAACTGTTTTAGCTACAGTTTGCGTCATGATCAGACTAATTGGGGAAAATCGTTGTGATCGTAAAAATAGGTGGCCTAAATATAAATAACAAAAAACAATTATTATCGAAGGGGCCTAAGAAGTTTCACTTCAAGTTTAATTTTTTTTTAAGTATTTCACAAGAAATTATTCACTTCTATCTTACCTTTTTATTACGTAGGCGGATACGTACGTAAGGGTAGTGGGTAGCTAAAAAGCTAGAAAAACTTTTGTTTCGCCAACTCTTGCGAACTTTCGACGTCAACTTTTGTAAATTCAACAGGTTTCTCTGAAACCTTGACTTTCCTGCGTCGGAAATCAACGCTATTGAGTTACCTCTTTCTACAAAATTTATCTAGGTATTGCTCTGTACGTGTAGGTACCATTTTTTAGGGTTCCGTAGTCAACTAGGAACCCTTATATTATAGTTTCGCCATGTCTGTCTGTCCGTCCGTCTGTCTGTCTGTCCGTCCTCGCTTAATCTCTGTGACCGTTAGCACTAGAAAGCTGAAACTTTGTAGGAGTACGTATATCAGTTACGCCAACAAAGTGGTAAAATAAAATTTTGGAAAATATTTTTTTTTAGGGTAGCTCCCCTACATGTGAAGTGGGGATGAATATGTTTTTCCCATCGTGTGGGGTATCGTTGAATAGGTCTTCTAAAATGGCTTAGGGGTTGCTAAAATTATTTATCGATTTAATGCTCCATTTACGAAATATTAAAGTTTAAAGTGCAAATTTTTTTTCCAGTAGGGCGTCCGGGGGGACGCCAGGGGGCCCTCTAAAAGCTAAACTACTAGCTTGAAAAAACTGGAAAAATTCTCGATGAAAGTGCATTTCATGAACTTTAAAGGAAAAGTATAGCGGTTAAGATAACTTTATTAGTTTAGCAGTAATAGTCGTTGAACTTGGATGTTGGATAATTTTGTACCAAATACAAAATCCTTAGCATTAATCCTTTAAAGTGACTAAGATGAAGTAGTTGCTTGTTTATAATGGGTAAAGACTTGCATTGAAAACCAAAATATGTTTTTTTTTTTACCTATTCAGAATAAAGAACAACAGAATCGTACTACATTGTGATAACGGGCTACTACGGAACCCTACACTGTGCGTGGCTCGGGTTGTTCTTAACTATTATTTGACGTAAGTGTACAGGAGAGATTGGTTAGGCAATCTTTCACGTTACGAGTTTGTAAAGTGAAAGATTGCCCAATAAAAACCAAGGAACCTTTCTCTAATGGCTGATGGGGTTGATAGGCCAAGTGGACCGTCAGCCTGTTGAAGGTCGTGGAACGACGACCGGTTGATGTGACGACGGTTAGTGCTCGTATGAGCACTGTGTATCAACTGGAGAGGCAACTGTAGCCGCCGATTCGTGTCGCTCATTCATCACCGGTCATGGGTCAGTCGAAAGACGTCTACTGCTGGAGAGAAGCCTCCTCTAAGCGGTCATTTAGAGGCGGCTTCTCTCCAGCAGTAGACGTCTTTCGACCGCAACAATGATGATGATTTGGACCTTCTTCTTCTTAGCAATCTAAAGGGACTCGCATCAGAATTCGGCTACTTATTTGACGCCATCACCAGCGTCTACCAGTTCCTGTAACGTGCAGCTGACAGGACACGCAGGACACGATATTAAGTGTCCCATTGTTTGTGGAACAGCACCACATTTACACTCCAAGGCGGAGTCATCTATGAATCTCCACCTGAACAGGTTTTCCTTGCTTCGATTTGGATAATGACTGGATTTACCTTTGAATGTAAATTTTTAGGTAAATCAATCTTCAAATTAACTTATTTAAGTTGTCCCAAATAAGTGTAGGAAAACACAGAAGGCCTACGCGCGAGACAGCGTGACCTGGTAGCTGATAAAAGCTCATTTAATAATCAATACAACCAGAACAAGCAACATCATAACAAACAGAAATCAATAGGATTAGAGCGTTTACAACGTTGGCACGGAATTTCATACAAACTTTCAAGCCCTTGTTTTTCGAAATGAATGAACCAATTTTTTATTTATTTTATTTATTCATTTATTTCAGGCGACCCAGGCCCATAAATAAATACCTTAACCATTAGGTTAAGGTATTTATTTTTATTATAATAAAACAGAACTTCACTTCACTAGCTTGTTCTTGTGCTGTTCTGTGGTACTTGTCCGCGGAAGCGACGGAAATCCACGTCCTGCGGCCAGAAGTCTTCTTCCATGACGACGGGCAGATAACAATTCGGCACGCGCACCACGAACGCCTTGAAGTTGACGTTGCGGTAGGTACGACTCCAGTAACTGCACCCTCGGCGTGTACCTCGTCTTCTAGCGCACGTACTCCACGATATCCTCCACCTTAGTGGTGTAGTGTAGGCGGGAGATGTACACCGGTGTGTTCGGCTTTGCGGCACGCAAGCTGACTTCGGGCTCTGTAGGAGCTTTGCCGCAGCGGTTCTTGTTCGATCGCGATCGGTGCTTCCTCCTTTGCACCGTCACGAAACCTTCATCAACAGTCCTATTCGGCCTTTTCTGGCATAGGCTTCATAGTTCATACCACCTGGGGCACTCGCGGATAACGCTAGCGGGTTCCGTAAGGGCTTCGCCAGGGCTGCAGAAACTGGAGCGGCGAGGGGCTCGGGCGGCGCTGCGTGGAGGAGCCGCCCGAACCGTCCGATTTTAATGAAAATTCATACGCATATGCCGTATACAAAGGTCTAAAGAGTTAATAAAGAACATTTTAGAAGAATTCATTGAAAGCCTCTCGTAATTTTAATTATAGTTAATTACGAGGGGCGTTCAATGTATTCTCGGTGTAGTCTAACAACCATGTCTTTCCAAGTTGTGGAGGTCAGATAGGCAATGGGTAGCTACATCCCTAGCATCAGGTTGAACGATAGCTCAGTTTGAGGTCACTTCAGCAAAGCTGAAGTATATTCAATTTGCGGCTGGTATTAACTGCATCCAGTTAGACTGGAAGCAGACCGCAACATGAAAAGGCTAGTTAGATGCTGGACTCGGGAACTCCCCAGGTTAACCACCCACGCAACGGCTCATGCTGACCCAAACTCCACCGCACCGTACCTCACCGTATCTCCCTGGACCAGATGTTGGACAATATTGTGTTGAGGTAGACAGTGAGCGCTAGCATTTTTTTTTTTTTTTTATCGTCCCCCCACACTAGGAATTTCTCCTGTATTGTGGGTGCGATTACAAACATTTAAACTCACATACACAAACAGCCAGACCCGGAACAACTACTTGTCCTAGGTCACACAAATATTTGTTCCGTGCGGGAATCGAACCTGCGACACGCAGTGCAGCAGTCAATCGCTTAACCACTGCGCTAGATAGGAAAAGGTTGCAGGTAATAAAGCAAAACTCACTTTATTTTATTCTCTTCTTATTAAAAACAGTAGGTACCTAGGTATGTAGAAGAGAATACTTAATACATAAACTAACGTAACATACATATTTTTTTTGCTGTAGATACTCTGGACGCTTTTAACGTGTGTACCGACGTGTGTGTATGACGTGTTACTACGTCTTTTTTTATATCGTTCTCACATATAATTATAAATTAACATTAATGATGTAGGTACCTACCTAACTAATAATTGTTTGTACCTAACGATGGTATAATTTAAAAGATTGTCCATTGAGTTACTTGCCCGTTCTTGCTTTAAGAACTTAGGGTACACCTTGTAAATTGGCAACTACTACTTCATAATACTGATAGTTTCGCAGACTGCAGAGGTTGTATGTTGTATTGGTATCGGTATTTTTTTTTGGTACCGGTAAGAACGAAGTACCATCGACAAACATAATAATAGTCCCTTCGTTGCTTTTTTAGTTGCAAAACTGGTAAAAATAATTATTTAAGACTTTCGGAAATACCAAAGAGTAAAGTAATATAGTGGGAAATACTATCAACATAGCGCCATCTACTTTTAAAACTACAAAATAAATGGTTCCCTTTATTGGCACTAGATGTCATTTACTGGACGTAACGTAGTCCATGGTTGAATTTATTTTCTAGCCTATGATATAAATAGGTATTTATTCATTGCAATAAAAATGTATATCATTGTATTTACAAAATGCTTGATAAATTTATTTTATTTTGCACAGAATAGTGAGTTTGTCAACTCACTATTAATTTCTAAAACGAAACGTATCCTGACTCTATACCTACCACTGACAACTTAACCAGCGTTGCCAGATCGTTCCTTTTGGAACATTTTGCGTTCTATTTTACGGTCATGCGTTCCCTTTGCGTTCCCATCTTTTGTGCGTTCTCTTCGTTCCTTTTTGGTATGGTGATACAACCTGACACAGACCTGCAAATTGCAAAAAACGTAAGAAAAGGAGATGTCCAGAAATGGTTTTTTATTATTTAATAATTCTAACCAGGATAAGTTAAATATATTTGGATAGACATCCCAAAAATAAGTGGTTCTAACTAATTCACAGATTTTTAAAACCCTCCAATTTTGAGAAAAATATTTTTTTATTTTAGTGTGAATTTGCTCCTAAAACGAACGAACCTTTCTAATTATCTCGGATAATACAGTGAACGCACCCTAAAAAATTATAAAGTTGTCAAAATTGACAGTATTGACACATGGTACTGCCATTACTGACATTATACTGACAACACAGAATACAATAATAAATTATTGTTTGATTTGCGAGTTTATCACAGACTACAATATAATATATTATTATGGAGTAAAACAATGTGAACGAAACAAATATTATTTATAACAAAGATTATTTATTTACCTCTGTAATATAATCTATACTAATGATAAAGCTGAAAAGTTGTTTGAACGCGCTAATCTCTGGAACTACCAGTCGGATTTGAATAATTCTTTTTGAATTTGATAGCCTAATTCTTGAGGAAGGATAAGGGCAATCGAATACATTATCATCATGCTGCGACCCGCAAAAGCCGAGTAACGTAATAAGAAAAAGGTCTAAAGAACGATGTAAGAAAATGATGTAATCGTAACTCGAACGAAGTCGCGGGCACAAGCTAGTAAGAAATGTTTACAGTGAATGTGTAGCATAATTCTTTTAGAACTAAAGCGCATTCTACATGATTATGGCTATACTTCGAATGTTCATGTGCAAGTTGCAATATTTTACAAAGACCTTGGTTATCAAGAAGTGCATGTTTCAGCATACTCCACAGGGATGGCTTAGCAGGAATAAATGATAATAGTATCTACTGATTGAAATTCCTTTTTAATGATTTGGAATCGAGAGAAAAGCGTTTCGACAATAAATATTCTAATTGGATGCAAGTGTTACTATGTATTTTATGTATGTAGTTTTGTTATGAAATAAAACGTTTTTTTGGTTTTGAATATTCATTTATTAACTTTCTTCATTTTCAATATCTTCTCTTATTAAAATATTGTTGAGAAACTGAGCAGGTGGAGATATATCGTTTTGATGCCGAGCGCATCCAAGATACCAGACTATTGTCATCACATGAGCACCGCTTCCTATTACATGCTCAAGCATTAGCAGGGATCTGAAATTAAGTTTTAATTTATTGTGTGTTCCACTAATCAGAGATACAATAATGTACTATGTGCAATGTACTATTTAATTTACATATTAACCTGACGGGGGTTGATGATGCCAGCTATATAAGCCTGCTCAGGATGATCAACAGGTAAGGGACGAGAGCGCCTGCCTGTTCTTCTTGAGATAGAAACGCCACAACATGCACATACTGATTGATGACCCAGCTGTTGGTCACCTATATTGTGCTGGTTTCTGTTATTCAGTTCTATTAGTAAAAGGTTGATGCATTCTTGGCAAATGCGATCTCCATCTGTTACCTAAAACAGAATAATATTTTAAGAACACCAAATCGTTTTTCTACATCTTCTTTGAGCAAAGTAGTGCTATTTAATCTTTTTTAACATAAGCTATTAAGCCTGGTTACACATTATTAAAAAAAAACTTATAATGTAAGTTAAAGAATACATTACCTCTTGAGCATCCATTCTTCAATTATTTGAGACTATCTCTGGGCTCATGTTAAAGCGTTATATTCATAGTGCTGATTTATAGCAATGTACTGCTATATTGCAATTTATGCAGACAGCCATAATCTGAAGATAGAAATGAAAGTTAATTTTTGCAGACTATCAGAGGTCGTAAAACAGGCAAAGGTTGTGCAAATAAAACCCCTAATGAGCTAAATATAAATAAAGAACAGTACTTACATACGGGGTTTTAAATCCAAAGTCCTAATCGCGTGCAATATCAAATAACCGTTAAGAAAAAGCAAAGTCGTCAGGGTTGAAGGTTCGTAAGCTATCGGTATCCTAATCATGTGCAAAGAAGAAGAATCCGTTGTGAAAAGGCCAAGTCAGTTAAATCAAAGAAAGCAAAGCACAAATTAAAATACGTTATCATTGGATAACACAAAGGCACGAGCGAAAGTGTGACGTATCAGACATATTTGTTTGACATATGAATGGAATCTATCTGTCATTATGACATTTTCAAAGTGTGTGGGAGGTTCATTTGGGTTGCCATCAACAAATAATATACATGTACTAACATTAAATAATTTATAATTTTTCTCTTAAATGGAGGGCTCTAAAAATATTATTTCAGTGGTTCCAAGTTCCATATATTAGTAGCTTTTATTTGGATGTAGTTTGATTCTGGTTAGATTTTTCTCGGAATAAAAAACCAGCGTCCATACAAAAAGCGGACATCTCCTTTGAATTTCGCGGTCTCAACTACCCATTCTCCTTAAGGGGAATGCTCCAACCAGCCCGCGAAATTCAAAATTTCTTGCGTTTTTTGCAATTTGCAGGCCAGTGCTAAGTTGTATGTTGATTAAAATATTATTCGCGGCTGTAAGACGTATGTAGTTACAGAATTATAATCACCAAAATCACCAATACAACCCTCAAACTCCATAAAGGTGTAAGAACAAAAAAAAAACAGAAAAAGTATTTCTTACAGCTTTATGAACTTAGAGCGTTGTATTGATGATTTTGATGATTATAATTCTGTAACTACATATGTCTTGTATGTGAGAATTGATAAGCGAGCTAACCTAGAGCCATTATTAAACTAAAAAAAAGTGCTCGTACTCAAACTTGGTCCGAGTCAATTATTTCATTAAGACTACGCCGACCGCCTAGTGGCGCCCTCATCGTTTGTGTGGTTATTTCTTTTATTTTAGAATAAAAATGCAGAAAATAAGCACGTTAAGTTGTGCTCCAGAAGATTATACCTACGTTTATATTATTATAAACGGTAGTTTTACATAGTTTAGTTTTATTATAATCACTAAAACGGAAAATAGTGGCCACTATTATTAAAAATAACCAAACAAACGATGAGGGCGCCACTGCGCAGTCGGCGTTTGGTCGGTATAATACACTGACCTCAGAGGTCAGTGGTATAATATCATTGGCCCGAGTACTCAAAACTAAAGACCGCGCCGCGATCGGAGAGCGTAAACAACATTTATAGCATTAATTGTGAACGCGATTCGGAACGCGGCCACAGTGACCATAGTCTACTCTGGGATACCAGATTAAAAAGATTTTTCCAATAGTGGGGAAATTTCAAGGTTTATTTAAAATATTGGCTAGTTTTTGTAATAGCACAATTTGCTCATGAGATGTTTAATTTAATTACTTAAAAGATTTAAATCATAGTTTAGAAGTAATAAATGAAGTCTTAGCTTCTAAATCAGCACAAAAAGTTAGTGGACACTTAAAAATGTTTGAATAATTTGATACATTATGCACAGAAAAACTCAATTGAAAAAAAACTGAATTGAATTTATTCTTCACTTAAAAGAAGGAATGCAGATATTAATATTCTAAATAATATGTCCATTTTATGTGATACTTAATGGTAATGGGTAATAAATGCATGACATCTTTGGTGTGTTGGCTTGCAGATATTAATATGGATAGGTATTTAATAAAACGAAAACGTGATTCTGATGGCTCAAATACTCGTGCTGACGATCAAAACCGTCCGGGTTGCTCTAAACTTCCAAAATTACACCAGACAAAACAAAATAAAGAAATAAAATCTTCTAAGCTTAAGATCTCAACACAGAGTACAGAATCCAACTTAGAGACAAATAAGTTTGTGTTTGTGTCTTTATTTTTGTGCGTCATGTTTGCCGCAAATAAACGTATTTCTTCTTCTTCTAATGATCTGCAAAAATAATAATATGTGACGTTTGCCGCCTGCATGATACTGACAAACTAACATACCTAACTAACATAACATACTACAAAAAATGATTCTTCTTTACGAATCTATAACAAAAAAAAATCTATTTATTCATTAATAAATAGTTTTTTTTTTATATATATTTTTCGTTTGCGTTCCTTCACGGCTAATTTCGTTCCATTTCAGACATCCCAGCGTTCTAAATCTTCAATCACTACTGGCAACACTGAACTTAACCAAAACCAGGGCTTCCAAAGTAAGGATAATCCCCCAAATTTAGGGAGTAAATAAGTGAGTAATAGGAGTAAGATAATTTATTATCGAAATCATCGGAATATTTCAAAATGATGGATCTTGCTAGCCAGCCAGAATTTTTCTTGCCAGCCAAAATTAAAGCCAGAACCATCAAACTAAAACGGAAAATAATATATTTATTTGAAATAAATATTACATAAACAATATAGAAATATAAAATATTAAAAAGCCTAAATTGTACCTACTGTTTTAAGTTCTGATAATAAATAATTGTGGCGATTTTATTGGTTTTTGACTGTAGCTTTAGGGGTAAATATTTTTGGAATTCGGCAACACTTGAACACTAACCAAAATAAATAAATAAGTATTTCGCCCAAAGACTACAATATAATGCGGTGTAAATTTCGCTTTTCGTGTTGTTACGATTTAGGGCGTATATTTAATAATATTCTCTAAACCATGGAAAACGATGTGGTAGTGGTAGATCCGAACAATGCTCCAAAGGAAGTGCGTAAACGCAAGTCAGAAGATGTGGCCGTAAACGAGCCGGAGAAGAAGCCAAAGGTTTTGCAACCTCGCTACCGCCGGTGTAGTTGAGATACTGGTCTCAAGATGCCGCCTGAAGACCCAAGAAGCTCGAGAAACCCAAATATCTGCTACCGGCCCCAAAGCCATACGACCTAGAGGAAGACACATTTCAAGTCATGAGGCAGTTACCTGTAGCGGGGAGAGCCCACCAGAAGAGGCCGAACTAAAAAGTATATTTAGATGCAGCCTCGTCACCCTAGCAGTTCATTGATTTCATTGAATGATTTTGCATTTGTTTGTGTAATCAAGATACATAGGGCGCGCTTGCACACCAAATACTTTGTGCATAACAAATTTTAAACATCATTCTAAAGGAATGTTCAGTGTCTGACTGAAGTGAATATTATGATTTATTGAAATAAGAAAAGAACTAACATCATCATCTGCCTAGCCATTTCCCAACTATGTTGGGGTCGGTTTCCAGTCTAACCGGATGCAGCTGTATACCAGTATTTTACATAGAACAACATAATTACAATAATTTACAAAGAAAGTGGTTGTGTATTCAAGATTTACTGTGTGTGGTTTAAAAACCAAAAGATTATTTTCAAAGTTATATATAGTGTTCTATTGCTAATTTATTTATAATGTTAGCAGTTATGTTAAAATTACAATATTCCTCACCCGTCAAGCACCGCGTGTATCCTATGTAATACGATACAATAGAAAATCAATTGTGTCTCATTAGCGGAGCTTGAGAGGTCACAGTAGATTTTTCATAATTTCTGTAGCATTATCACCCTATAATGTTCCCACTGCTGGAGCCCAGGCCTCCTCTCTGTTAGAGGGTGGGTCCAGTGTGGGTTGGTAGATATCACATGTCTCCGAATTTTTGGTTCTAGGACATGCCGGTTTCCTCACAATGTTCACTGTTTTTGTAAACAATGGCAATGAAAAATGAAATATTTACACAAAGTAATGCGTAAGTCTGGGTTTGAACAGTTACCACTGCTCTCTTTTATACACAATAGTATAGAAATATTAATGTTCTTTGAGTACTGCACTGTATACGCATACTATAAATTCCAGTAGGTACGAATACCATCAGGATTAACCCTATTGGTCTGAACGTTGACTGTGATATTTAAAAGTACTTATTTATTTCTCTAATAAAAATTGTAGATGTAATTAGTGTTGTCTTTTATTTGGCTGACTAAATAATTGGATACTGTCAAAGGGGGTGGGACGAAACTTTAAAAGGGATTTTAACATCGATATACTTAATATTGTTTGTTGCCAAAAAAACTTCTAATGTTTTTACTGTATTGTATTTATGGTGCCCCTGTTGGCAAAAACTACATTATTCCAACATTAAAATCCATTTTAAATTTTCCTCTTTTGTCGGTAGGTACCTACTGCCTGCCATAACAAATAAATAACAAACTGTAGTTACGTGAAGAGCTTTCCAATTACTTATTATGTTGGCTTATTTGTTGATGGACACAAGTCCCATACATACTCTGCCCTACCCCCACTGTAACCCATTGACAGTAAAATAGGAGATTTGATAAAACGGTAAGTTGGACTTCGGCTGAATAGTGATAATAACTTCACTCAAATAACATCTAATACTTTGTAATCTCAATTTTAGATGAGCAGATGAAATTGGAACTGCTTGCTGTCAGCAGCAGCGTTCGCGATGCCATTATCATCGGTCGTGGATGTCATCGGCAGCAGCTCGCACGCGCTGTGTCGGCGGAACTCTGCGAAGGCATCTTAGGGTAAATTTTTCTTCAAGTCCTAACCCAAACCCAGGTTGTGAAAATAGTACTAACATAACATCCAAACTAATATTAAAAAATCGATAGTAACTGAGTGTCTGTCTGTATATTACCTTTTCATGCCTAAACCACTGAACGGATTTCAATAAAATTTGGCAGAGATATAGATTGCATCTCGGGGAAGGACTTAGGATTTTATCCCGATATTCCCACGGGATCCTCACTTATGCGGGTGAAACCGCGGGGCGCTGCTAGTCAAATATAAAATCATGACTATATTTCCCGAATAGATAGGCAAAGGTACCACCTTTATTACACCCATGTTTGGCTAGTAGGTAATGTTTAAATCCATGTAATAGGAAGCGCGCAATATCTTCTCGTCCCACATACCGCAGTCTCAAGACGACAGTCTTTGACCAGTGCGAAGTTGCCAGTGATGACATAATTGGCACTGAAACGTGGTCGCTCACAATGGGCCTTATTAGAAGGCTAAAAGTCACCCAAAGAGCAATGGAGAGGGCTATGCTTGGAGTTTCCCTGCGTAATCAAATCAGAAATGAGATCCGCAGGAGAACCAAGGTAACCGACATAACCCGAAGAATTGCCAAACTGAAGTGGCAGTGGGCAGGGCACATTGCTCGCAGAACAGATGGCCGATGGGGCCGAACGGTTCTGGAGTGGCGACTGCGTACCGGAAGACGTAGCATTGGAAGGCCTCCTACAAGATGGACCGACGACCTTGTGAAGGCCGCAGGAACCCGTTGGATGCAAGAATCACAGAACCGGCCGAAGTGGAAAAGCTTGGGGTAGGTCTATGTCCAGCAGTGGACGTCTTTCGGCTGAAATGATGATGATGATGAATAGGAGGGAGCTATTTCCATTAACTAGGCACAATTCAAAACTCTGGGCTGCACGGAAAAACCCAATCACATAGCCCGATCTGGAAACCGATCCCAGGACCTCACGCTCAGCAGTCGCGCCTGTAAGCTCCTTAATGATGATGACTAATGGTCATCATCAATAGGGAGCTTACAGGGCCTACACACAAAAACGCAAGTTTTAGAAACAATGAAAGTCTAAGATTGACTACAGTAAACAAAATCAGAAAAATATATGATATTCTTCAGGATATAATTATGTTAGGTAAATAGTGTGTTAAAAACATAACACCTAATTTGATACGGTAGAAAAATATCATGAAGATACCTCTAAAAACTTTCTTTTTACAATAAAAACCATACTAATATACGACTACATACAATAATTCTGATTTTTTTGTCAGATTATTCTACAAGCAACATACTAAAATACTAGAGTTTTAATTTTTTCGTCCAAAACAATAGATTTTTGTAATTACCTAAATAGTTTCTTCATATTTTGCAATAAATTACCAGCGTTCTGTCATCGCGCTCCTCTTTCTTTTCTATGCAGTCCGACAGTGACCGTGCTATAGGTCATGTAAGCCCCTTATGGAAAAAAAAGAATACCATTGCTGGAAATGGGCGTCGCCAAAGAATGGTCATTCTCGTCCTGTGCTTTCCACATGCAGCATATTCCACATGCAGCATATTCCACATGCAGCATATTCCACATGCAGATATATTCCACATGCAGCATATTCCACATGCAGCATATTCCACATGCAGCATATTCCCGCGACCTTCACCAGCAAGGTAATCAGTTTGACAGTTCATCAACATTCATTACGTTATTTACTTTGTTGAGCTGATAAATTTTTCGAACGTACCTATGAAGCAATCACGGATATCGAGAAGCAATGGATTAGCAATATCCTTCAAAATGATTCAGATTTAGATTGATAGTGTGTTACTCAATTAGGGCGTAGGTCGGGTAGAGCTCAAGATTCAAGAGAATGTTAACGATAAGTAGTCCATTATTAATAATAAATATAATGAGTGGCCCGTGGCTAAATAATAACAGCCGCACACAGGTCGATCGATCTGGTTAAGCTACGCTTGCCGCGGTTGGTCTGTGGATGGGTGGCCATCTTTACATACCATACCCCTCCGTGCCTCGGAAAGCACGTTAAGCCGTTGGTCCCGACTGTCATTCGTGGATCTTTGACAGTCGTGACGGGTAGTCAAGACTTACGGGCTTCTGACTACCCTGATGGCTTTCCTTTGAATATAATGTAAAAACGGATGGTTTCTCAGTTCCAGGTGCTGTCAGTCAAGCAGCGAGGTGTCGTCATCGTTGGGGCCGTGACGTCATCACCGGATAGTTTGTCATTGGTCGTTGAGGATCCGGCAGTTCGGCTGGCTATGTATCAAGTGTCAACAGAGCGCGTTTTATGAGTGTGCTCAAAACAGGTACCTACTACCTACCGAACTTTACATACTATGCAATGATGAAGACGATGGCTTACTTCAGTAGACGAAATATCAAAACAATGCACGGTTCCAAAAGTATCTGGTAAAAATGTAAAGAAATAGATCAGGGGGCCTAAAAAGGCCACTTTAGAAGAATCAGAAGGATAACATTATGAATCATATAGGCGAAGATAGCCCGTGTTTTGCTTTTTTTCGCTGCACTACGTAGGTATAATCAAAGAGATTGGGATTGGATTTGGATCGGATTGATTGGTATTTTAACACAGACGAAAAAAAAATAACTGAAAAATCCTTCACCAATGGGATTTTATACGATTAAGGGCTGATTTTTCCATCGCCAGATAACTTTTATTCGTGGAATAAAATTGACGTTTGACAGTTTTTGTATGAAATAACTGTCAAAATTTCAAAATTATTCCCCGAATAAAGTTATCAGATGATTGAAAAATCAGCCCTAAGTTAACAGTTAACTGTCCATTATGATTCAAAATATTATCCTTTTATGATTCTGCCATAGTGGCCTTTTTAGGCCCGCAGACAACATTTACACACTAGAAAGGGGGTGACTACAGAGATGACGACTAATAGAGAAGTAGGTAAGAAATAGACATGTTGCGCAGATCGCAAATAAATTGGTACGAGGGCAGCGCGTTACAAACACAAACAGCGTACCATTTCAGGGAGGGCGCCACGAGCAACTTAGTTGCACAGTTATCTCTGTCGCTGTCTCGTCACCGAGATTTGGACGATGCGCATACTGGAGCGACAACAACGCTTCATTTTTGTTAAATTTTCGGTTGAGCGGCAACTGGCTAGCCGGCATTTTTATCGCCGCGCGCGCACTTGCATCGCAACTAATAGACGGGCGACAGTTGCGTCCAAAACCCGCGGACAAAAATGTCTCCCAGCTGTCGCGTCGCTACATGCGCGCACTTTCATACAAACCCGTAGACTTAATGAAAGAGACAAATCAGTTGCAGTTGCCCGTGGGCGCCGGGGCTCCCTTATTGTTCGTAGTCTCCTGTAAATCATCATCATTTCAGCCGAAAGACGTCCACTGCTGGACATAGGCCTCCCCCAAAAGGGGTGGAGGGGGGGGGGGGGGTTGCCATAATCGCCACGCTTGGCAGGCGGGTTGGCGATCGCAGTATGGTATGGTGGTGGAATGCATAGAGAACGCTGCTGCCCATTCTCCGGTACGCCTCTTAGTCGCCTTTTACGACACCCACGGAAAGTATGGGGTGGTGCTATTCTTTAGGTCCGGCACCACACAGACAAGACTCCTGTAAATGGTCGTTGATTATTTTACCAAAGAAAAAGCAAATTATATAACTTTACAATATTTATTTAATTTACTATTATAACGGTAAGACTCTTGAAACAATTTTACAATATTTATTTAATTTACTATTAAGACGGTACAACTCTTGAAACAATTTTACATAGACGAAAAAGTTCATATTTGTAGTTTAAATGTATCTTCCGATTAGTATACCAAACTTGTACTGTATTCTGTGGAGGTACACTTCGCCTGGGTTTAGTACTGAACTAGGGAAGTTTTTCTGAAAATACAAAAGAACAGTTTACTCTGCGCATTGATCTCAAGACTCGTACGGGAACGTTCAAGTATTACGTAACGCAATTTGGGGGGTGGGGGGTCTTGTAAAACGTTACGGTGCGTTACAGGGGCGGGAGGGGGTATTGGAACAACACGTTACGAACTTTTTTAAAAAACTAGGAAATTAAAATGTCCCAAGTTGGCAACCCTTTTCGTTTATGTTTTACGGAAAGTCCCGCAACATTCGCAAAGGTTGCAAAATTTATAGTTTTTTTTTTTTAAAGTTACGCAACATAATAATATTGTGACTTTTAGGTAAAAATGGTCACTTAGATGTTACGTGAGGGAGGGGGAGGGGGGTACAGAAAAGAAAACGAGTGTGCTTATGACCACACGACTGAAGTGAAACTTAAAGAGAGAAAGAAAATGTGCGCGCGCACTGCTGTCTCTTGCTTATATCCCCCACTTAACTTCCGTTCGCCTTGCCCGATCACACTTTTCGTAACGCTTACGTCACGCGTTCGCCAGCTTACTCCCCAAGTCAAGCGTGCGTAAAGAAGTTTCACTTCAAAAAACGTTACGATGCGTTACATAGGGGGGAGGGAGGGTCTAAAAACTACAAAAAATGCGTTACGTAATACTTGAACGCTCCCTAAGCAAAGAGATCGTGATTGCTTGCTCCCCCGGCCCATCCTGCCGCATCGTATCGCATCGCCACCCCGCGCTATTACTTCGATTTCGCTCAGCGATCTTTCTGACTTTTTTCTTTTTGTTTGGCTCCTTGGGGTCCTAGCGTGCTGTTAAGGGGCTTACATAACCTAAAGCGCGGTCACTGTCGGACTGCATTGAAAAGAAAGAGAAGCGCGATGACACAACACTGGTAATTTATTGCAAAATATTAAGCAATTATATAATTACAAAAAATCTATTGTTTGGACTAAAAAATTAAAACACTAGTATTTTAGTACCTATTTTGCTTGTAGACAAGAAATCAGAATTATTGTAAGGTTTTTATTGTAAAAAGAAAGTTTTTAGAGGTATATTCATGATTTTATTCTATCGTATTAAATTAGCTGTATTATGTTTTCAGCACACTATCTACCTAGCATATATCCTGAAGAATATCATATATTTTTCTAATTTAGTTTACTGTTGTCGATCATATACTTTTATTGTTTCTAAAACTTGCGTTTTTTGTGTTTAGGTCCTGTAGTAAGCCCCTTAAATATGAACGCTCTAATCTCTGGAACTACCAGATACATTTGACCGCCCAATTCTTGGGGAAGGTGACACAAACTATTAAACATTACGGTACGACCATAAGGAGCCGCGCAAAACAAAAGAACTCTAAAAAAAACTGGCCAAGTGCGAGTCGGACTCGCACACGAAGGGTTCCGTACCACAAGGCAAAAACGCCGAAAAAAACATGTTTGTTGTATGGGAGCCCCCCTTAAATATTTATTTTATTTTAATTTTATTATTTATTATTAAATTTAAAATACAACTGAGTATTTTGTGAATATTTCAAGTGCCTACCTGTTGCCATTTTTGATATCGAGCAAAAAAGGGCAAGAAAATCGCGTTTGTTGTATGGGAGCCCCCCTTAAATATTTATTTTGTTTTGTTTTTAGTATTTGTTGTTATAGGGGCAACAGAAATACATAATTTGTGAAAATTTCAATTGTCTAGCTATCGCGGTTATTGAGATACAGCCTGGTGACAGACAGACAGACGGACAGACAGCGAAGTCTTAGTAATAGGGTCCCGTTTTTACCCTTTGGGTACGGAACCCTAAAAAGCGAAAACGAAGTACCTAATAGCGGTTGGTCGGAGCAGGAAATTTCACACAGACGAAGTCACGGACAGAAGCTAATGTAATAAAACGTCGCTTCGCTATTTAAGCAACGGTTATAAACTCTGTTGAAGTTCAATAATTTCTGCTAATAACACGTCATTTATTGAAAATTGAGTGCGTCCGGTATGGAGTTTGTTCCTCTACCAGCATCACAGCAAACTGTTAAAAGTTAAAGCAGCACCCGAATTGCGTAACACACTTTGATAGATATTGCTAGTCCATTGGTGCATATATTCAAAAAGTCTGTCAGCTCAACAGTGTTAAAAACGCAATGAATGTTGTTGAACTTTCAAAATGAAAGCCATTCCTAATGTTAGTACGTTACGCAATTCCCACGCAGATTGGGGCGGCTGCGACGCATTGCAAAAAGTCCCCATCAGTGCTTTCATACATTTTCTATGAACCAGCGCACACAGCAGTCGGGCCGCACCGCACATTTTAGTATCAAAATGTGTGTAATGTGCACCAGGCTTAATACTTACGTTATTGATGGCGTCTGGGTAATTCTGTGGCATCAAGCAGAAGAGGCCGTGCTTTTTGTACACCGTGCCCTGCTTACCCATCAAAGGAATGTACCCGTAACGCTTTTTACCCTGTGAACAAAACAATATTGAGTTAGTACCTACATTATGTTGGTAACTATCAATTATGGCATGTAGGTATTGAAAAATTTATATTTTTAGAATTTTATCCAACACTAGATAAATGCTTCGGCGGCGGGGAGAGATCTCGATATAGATCTCTCCTTGCGACCGTGCCTCTGAAAACACGTTAAGGTACATCCAGACAGAGCGAGGCATGCGCCGCTAATGACTTTCTTTATATGTACGGTTGCCTCAGGCTGAGGCATGTCACATATAAAAAAAACACTTGCGGCGCATCCTCGCTCTGTCTGGATGCACCTTTAACCCATTGGTCCCGGCTGTGATTCGTAGCTCTTTTACAACTCTTTCGAGTACACAAGCAGTCTTACCAAGGGGTATCATGTTGCCCCGTAATCATGATGCAGAGGTCAGATAGGCAGTCGCTCCATGTAAAATACCAGTATTCATCTGCATCTGGATAGACTGGAAGCCGACCCCAACGAAGTTGGGAAATGGTTAGGCAGACACATCAGCTTTTGAAATCGCTCCCAAAAAATCAGGTAATTTTAAGGATAGCTTTAAAACTTATTCGATGTGATTGATTTGTTAATTTTAACGTAGTACTAGTAGGTACTATTTGGAGCCTCTTGCTTATTCATCTGCTTAAAAAACCGCGTTTCTCTTTCAAATACAACTATTAAATGATATCATTAATATAAATAAATGATCTGACTTTCGGCTTATGAACTACATTTTTCAGTTAACGGGTTCCGACATTATAAGTCTTAAAATCTAGAAAATAAAGTTCACAATCACCTCACGTTCTTCTTCTTGCGCGTCTTCACCCCTTGCACTCGAACTCTCACTGGACACCTCAGTACCCTCGCCAGGAGTAATTTCTTCCTCAGGTTCATGTTCTACAGACCCTTCTTCCTCTTCTGGCAAATCCTACGTCAAACGATTTAACGATTTATTTATAGGTCAATTAGGTTTATAATTCCAGACTCATAACAATCCATAAAAATAATCACTATCAATCGTTTTGACATCAGCAATCATTAGCATAATCCCTATTATGTCCCCACTGCTGGGACACAGGCCTCCTCTCTTAGGCTGTAATGTATGTAATGCTAGGACATGATTTTTCCGGTTTCCTCACGATGTTTTCTTTCATCGTTTTGAGAGCAGTGGTGATGAAATATTTCACACAAAGTAAAGCGCCTACCTGAGTTCGGACCCACGACCTACAATTTCGGGCAAAGTCGGGGCCATTACCACTGAGCCGCCACTGCTCCAGAAACCATTGTAATGTTTCAATTCAAATTATAAGTTCAGACATAATTCCGTCATATACATATAGACGTATTTGCAAAATTTATTTTCTGTTCGCATGCGTTTCAATTATTTTAAGATCTATGATGAGTTTCGTAGCATTGAGTTATATTGTACTACGTAGTGCATTATGTTTCGAACTCGGTTGTCAAAAGTTTGTCTCACCTTTTACAAGTGTTGTGTAAATCACATTATAATAGTTAATCTTTTGTTTACTTAAGTTTGCTTTACCTAATTAAGGTTTTGTGTATTATTATGCGGATAACGGTGCTGGTTGCGTTATTACTCAATTGTTCCAAATCTATTTGTACTTAGTATTAAGCATCATTACGCAATTGTTTGTTGTCCTGAAGAAATAAAAATAAAATAAAATAATTCGACCAGATTTCGTGATTTTCAGGACAATCGCCGCAATATACCGGAGGATTAGATAGTGTTGTCAAACCGCGGGACAGATCCATCATCCCACAAATCCGGATTTTATGGGACGGATTAATTTTAAGGGTATCGTGTCTTGGCAGCCTGTACGCGATTGACTTTTCTCAAACAACATTATTGTCTTAAGACTAATTTTTCATTTTAGGGAGTTTTTTTTTTTATGTACGTTCTTATGTTGTGGGATTTTTTTTACGATAGAAACATATTTATTCTTAAAATAATATTTTTATTCCTCCATTTTTATTACTGCACAGGACCTACCACTGATTGTCTCTGCATCTACTCTGCAAGGTTGACTGGAGAATGAAGAGAATGACTATGGCATTAAGTCCGCCTCTGTAGGTACATTTGTGAGCTTAAAGGTCAGCAACTTTTTATGTCACCTTTTTTGATAAATAAATAAATGTTATTGTTCAATGTACAGCAAGCTGGAGGTTTTATCTAAGTCTCTACCACCAGCTTTCCAAAGTTTTCTTTTACTGTAAAGGTCATCAACTCGAGCTGTTCAGTATTCTTTGTAAGAAACTCCCTACTGCAACGCACACTAATCGGAATCGTAACGTAATCGCCTCGCCTTGGGACAAGCTCACGAACCGCGGTGCGGTGCGTTACGGCTCGTCGTCCCCGCGGTTATGGCTCGTCGTCTCCGCGCTTACGTCTTTCCGTACCCGAGCTTACTTCTCTTCGTCCAGCCTTGCCCCTCTCACCCCCTCCGGCCTGCCTACTGCGCCATCAACCAGCGGTCGGCGAGCCGTAAGCGCGGCGTCGCCTAGCCGTAGCCGAGTCCACGTATCTGAGCTTCTGATCCGCTTCGGTTACGTGCTTACGTTAGGTTGACGCCTGTTTGACGGCGAGGCGAAAAGCGATACGGTGCCGATCTCTTTCCGATTTGATACGTGTGCTGTGACCTTTAAGCTTTATATTATAAATAAGTAATAAATACCTAATAATAAATGAGCTATCAATTTAACGTTAACCGTAATTACTTTGAAATCGTTTGAAACGACAATGGCAGGATAGCCCGCGAAATTCGAGTTTTGATGATTTAAAACATTTATCCAAATTAGGCTGAGAATCAGAACTTTTCGATCGTCAAAAGTTCATAAGATAGTCCCCATGGCGTCCCGAATGGCGGCCCATCACCACTTCCTAGTGCTTTACCCGGGAATAAGTGACGCAACAAAATACACAGCAGCACAGCTGTCGGGCTAAAAGAAACGGGACGACGTGAAGCTGACGGGGTTTGTCTGCTATCTTTGTATAGCCTTGTTTGTCAGATACTTTATAGCATGGGCGAAACTATCCGCTGATCAAGAGGCTGTGGCCACACGGATAATCCACAAAATCTTACATACCCCAATTTTTTTCTAAAACTGAATTCTAAGATGTCACTTTTATATAATTGGCTCAAAGGTTTGGGCTTGGACTAAGGCCGGCTGCACCTTGGATTCGTTTTCGAATGTGACTCGTACGAATACTCACAATCCATCCCTATCCGAGTACTCTGGTTTCTCGCACTCTAGGTGTGAACTAGTCGTGCTTGTACGCGCGTATAGAACCGACGTCCGAAATCAATCCAAAGTTGTTCGGATTATTTATGCGTTCGTACGTTAAAAACGTTGTCTGTGTGGTGCCGGACTTAAAGAATTGCACCACCCCTTACTTCCCGTGGGTGTCGTAAAAGGCGACTAAGGGTCTTACCGGAGAATGGGCAGCGTTCTCTTTTTATTCCACCATCATACCATACTGCGATCGCCAACCCGCCTGCCAAGCGTGGCGATTATGGCAAACCCCCCCCAAAATTGGGGGAGGCCTATGTCCAGCAGTGGACGTCTATCGGCTGAAACGACGACGTTAAAAATACAATTTATTTATTTTTACAGAAAAAAAAATCGTGTAAGGTCACAGAATATGTTTGTGGGATAAAAAAGTGCTGATTTTTCAATCATCTGATAACTTTATTAGAGTATAGTTTAGAATTTTGAAATTTTGACAGTTATTTCATAAAAAAACTGTTAAACGTCAATTTATTCCTGGAATAAAAGTTATCTGGCGATGGAAAAATCAGCCCTAGGTAAGTCCGCCATAAAATTAAGTAATTTACCAAAACCACATTTCTTTTTAAAATATTTCATATATATTCGGTTCTACGACGCTGCCGCAGTCTTCGAAACATCGTAGAAGCAAGAATTATCTACCAACTACAAATTATTAATTACGATGATGTCACCGGTTGCGAGTCACAGTCACTCTACTGGCATTTCAACGGCGAAAAACGCAACCAGTGTTTGCGCTTAATTGGTACGTCCAAGAACGTATACTTACGTATACATGTACTTACGATACTAATTTCTATCAAATGTGCGGGGCCGCGGTTGGTCTGTGGATGGGTGACCATCTTTACATACCGTGACCCCTCCGTGCCTCGGAAAGCACGTTAAGCCGTTGCTCCCGGCTCGGTCATTCGTGGATCTTTGACAGTCGTTACGGGTAGCCAGAAGCCCGAAAGTCTGACAACCAGTCTTACCAAGGGGTATCGTATCACCCAGTAACTGGGTTGTGGAGTTAAGATAGGCAGTCGCTCCATGTAAAATACTGGTATTCAGCTGCATCCGGTTAGACTGAAAGCCTACCCCAACACAGTTGGAAAAAGGCTAGGCAGATGATGAATGTGCGGCTGGCCTAAAGCTAGATCTCCGTAGACGGTAGTGCCGCGGTGCCTATAATAGACTCTGCATTTTTTTTTTATCCACAAAATGGTGATTACCTCCACTATTCTGTCTGGGTCTGGTAGAAGGTTGCCGGTGTAAAACTGCATGCCAGGCTGGTTGCTATATACTTCAAGCACCCTTCCCGTCACAGGATGCAACACCCTGAAAGTTTAAAAGAAGATTTTCAGGAATATGGCCTACTCTATGTGTTTGAAATAACATAACACAGCATAATGCCTATTTTCCCCAAGAGTTATTATAGTCCGAATCGTAACGCGATATCGCTGTCGCGCTTGGTCGCGATACCGAATCGGAACGCGATATCGTTGTCGGGCCCCGTAGCGATACTGCGGTGCTATTCTGTAAAAATCTCACCGTGAAAACTTAGGTGAAGTGAGCGTGGAGTGAGCTGTCAATAGTGTCAATTCGTAGCAAAAACAAACTCATTTCACCTAAGTTTTCACGGTGAGATTTTTACAGAATCGATCGGCTGGTACAAAGTGACTAACCAGAAGGCGGACCAGTCGCGCAGAGACCTATCGCTACCGAGCGAGGCAGCGATACAGCTTATAATATCTGAATAGGCCTCAAATTGTAGATTTTGACAGTTTGTTATCCTTATT
Organism: Mesoligia furuncula; assembly: GCA_916614155.1. NCBI lineage: Eukaryota > Metazoa > Arthropoda > Insecta > Lepidoptera > Noctuidae > Mesoligia > Mesoligia furuncula. The sequence goes on from OU744790.1 coordinate 35,773,166, forward strand.
GAATGGCGTCATTATGATTTTCCTATGGCGTGTCACCGGAAAAATTGTGAAATAATCTCGTACTGTACGATCAGGGCATAATCTCCCATTATTTTCTTTTGGTCAATGACACGCCATTATGAATTTAGGATATTTCGAACTTGGTAATGGCGTTACCTTGGTACGGTTGTCATTTAAAATAGCAGACTTGGCCCAGGGGTATCAGTGCAATGTATAGTAAGGGCATATCCCTTCAGCGGGATTGTCCGAAAGGATTTCCGCTGGCCCGGAGCATAAAGGGCTAGGGAAGGATCACGGGTGGGTTTTAGTCAGTAAGAGTCTGACACTCCCTTCCACTCCACCCAGAGCGGGATGATTTCCAATCCTCAAAAAAAAAGTCATATCCCTGGGGATGATAGTCTTCCTATTAGTTTTTTAAATATTATTCTTGCAGGCTCAGATTGTTGCCGCTGCAGTTTGCGGTTGGGGCTGCCTTCGGAAGAGCACCTGTAAAGTGTTGGTAAAAAGATTTTTGAAGCTCAATCTCACCTGGCCTGGAACGCCAAGTCCTGGGAGGTGCCGCGAGTTATGCAGAAGTTAATATCGTAGCCTCCCATCGGAATCTTAGGCAACATGACCCTTAAGAGTCGAGGCACGCGGAAATCGTAAGGTGTTCCACCCACTACTTTCCTTTCACCTGGAAGATATATAAATACATGGACAGTTACCCTCGACAAGATGGTAGGTATACAAGGTGGCGCAAAAGTTGGCACCCCACACCGACATTAAAAGAAGAAGTTCAAGTGTGAAAAGTGAAATGATGGCCCAAGATTAACTCGATTGTAACATTATTGTTAGAAGTCCCGGAACGTCCCGGGACTTTGATCGTGGGTTGTGTCGTGTCCCGAGACTTTGATACTGTCGAGACTTCCCAAACCTTAATATTATTGCATAGCTTTTCTGCTCCATTATCGTACTCATTAGTCATCATACGCGTCTACAGATTGCCCACCGGAGGGCTCCGAAAAGGTGGGCAAGTGAGATGATCACAACGGACTTCATTGGCAACGCTCTGATGCGCAAGTTGATGGTAAGTAACTCTTAGTACCTTATTCACATTGTTAGATGCCCAAACGGCCTGGCTTGTTATTAAGTTACTCATCATAATTCTAGTATGGCTGGCAAATTGGCTATAGTGGTATGCTCCAGGCTTTGAGTATTAAACCAACCGGAGACGCCACGAGTATTAATATCTATGCAAATAAGTCTGTCACTTTCATCGCGGGGGACGAGGGAACACACACAAGTAGTAATAATACACTAATGCAATTCGATCGCGTTGTTACGCACGCACACAAAACAAAAAACAAACACAAGCATAAACTATACGCACACATGTATATAACCGCTATGACCGGCGGTCTCGTACCTTTGGCAGCGGGGATCGCCTGACAATGGCGCCTCCAGTTGGTTTAATACTCAAAGGCTCCAGGTAATAATTTGCCTAACACTAGCTTAACACTTACAGGAGGTAGGTACTAGTACCTAATACTATTTTTACTTTAAGTATTAGGCCTTCTAATTCACGATCTCTTAGATAATAAAATACCCAGAAAGTTGGAAAACTTACCCGTAACAAGTCCCTCATCATCTATAGCCGTATATTTATCAGCGTTGATAGTGAAAATATGGTCCATGATGCACTCTGACCCCGCATGCTGAAAAAAAAAGCAATTTGTTATGCGTAGAGAAAATTTTGTCACGGGTGTTGGGTATCGAAAGTAATCGTGTTCATCTAATAAATGTCATAACAGTGATAGTCTGGCATGTCTTCGAAGCTATGGAACTTTCATAAATCGATAGAACGATACTAGCGTTGATTTCGTTTGATGAAAAAAAAAGGAACTTGCTGATAGCTACGTGGTGCCGAAATAAGCAAAAACTTCTTAAGTAGGTAATATTGTCGTTTAGGTTCTCAATCAAAAAACGCGACCCACCGAATTTGTCATTTCACATGATACATTTTAGCATAAGCTGGTATAACGTCAAGTAAAATCTTATCCATTAGATTTACTCGTAGCAGTGACCTACCTACACCTATAAAGATTTCTCCAAGAAATTGATGAACAACGTACGAGAGCCTAAAAGTGTCTTGCTTCATCGTCTTAAGAGCAAAACCGTATAAAATCGATAGATTTGGTTATTCTGAATCCTAAAATACTGACGAAACCTATGTACGTTTTTTTTTTTTGAATGGGCCCGGTCTTGACCGCGATCACACCTGATAGAAGGCGATGACGAGAAGTCTTAAAATCAGGTTGGGGTTCTCAGACTTAACTAAGTAAGCTGATGTTTTTCCTTCTTTGTCCTCAGTAATGTCCAAGATAAACTCTGAAAATACATGAAATGAAAATGTCACATTGATAAATTACTTGCCGGGATTTGAACCCACAACTCGTGCATGAGAAGCGATGCCTTTATTTCCGGGTCAACACGACATTCACAAAAGCAGGCACTGTGATATATGTATAGCCAAAACAACGATTGTCAACTTTTACTTACATGTCCCGCAAGATTGAAGAAGGGCGAATTGCTTAAATTGACGATAGTAGGTTCGGTTGTGGTGCACTTCATTTCAATTGTGAGCGTGTTGTCACAGGTAACCTCGAAGGTCACTTGAGCCATCAACGTCCCTGGATAGCCCTCGTGAAACCGTTCCGAAACGTGACTCATGATGACCTTCAAACCGCAAACGTGTGAGTGCCAGTTCACCTGAAAATTAGATTAAATACTTAAGTAAATTGAATGTTGAACTTGCAAGCAGGCTGGTATAAGTTTACAGTTGAGACCAAATCCGTCAAACTAGTCGGGGTTTCAGGCATAATTTACGCTTTCGGCCGAATACTGCTTAGTAATAAAAACACTTTGTCCGACATAGGAATCGAACCCAGGACCACAGACGCTCAGCAGTAGCGAGACCAACGGGGCAGTTGGGTTTTTCGGTGGGAAGTGTTATCACACCGCCAACTTCCAAATTCCGGGCTGTTACATGCTTTCCAAGGCATGGGGTATCCCTAAGGTGACCATTCGTCCCGGTTTGGGTGGGACAGTCCCGCTTTCAGGCTGTCTGTCCGGTTGTCCCCAACCAGAGCAAAAATGTCCCGCTTTTACAAAGGGACCAAACGATATTCAATTCAATTTATTCATGACCAATTTAAATTGTATCTGAATACAAATATAAGACAGCACAAAATATAAAACTTAAGTAATCGATACATTTTAATTACAAAAACTAACATCGACAAATCATGTGATAAGCTCCATTCTACTTGAAAACTAGACTCAACATTTTAAAACTAATTTGATCCGACAAATGCGTCTTTAACCGAAATACAATGCTAAAATTACAAAAAAAAAAAATCATGTTTTTTGCTCTTTTTAATAAATACCAAGTAAAATTACTTTATTTTGTTTAATTCCGCAAGGGTCCCGCTCTGACAAAAACAATAAATGGTCACGTTAGGTATCCCCCATGCCTTGGAAAGCATGTTACGACGTTAGTCCTGCGCCTGATCCCTCTTCAGTCATGTCGAATTGCCGTCCCATCGGTCTATAATGAGAGTAAGGGAAGAGAGCACCTGTGTCTGCGCACACACTTTAGCACCTTAAAATCTGCCGCGCCGAAGGCTAGTCTCCGCTGTGATGTGGCCATAGCCGAGTTTCGGCTATGGCCACATCACAGCCTGGTCAGGTCTGGAGAACTATTATTGTAATTAAAAATACAGAAAAACAATGGTGCCAATTCTGTTGTTCACAAATTAAACTAAATTTAAGTTCAGTGCATCTTTTTCTTTCTATTTCATTAAGAAAAGGACAGAAGATACATTTTAGGTTGTCGTTTCAGCCGATAGACGTCCACTACTGGACATAGGCCTCCCCCAATTTTGGGGCGGGGTTTGCCATAATCGCCACGCTTGGCAGGCGGGTTGGCGATCGCAGTATGGTATGATGGTGGAATAAATAGAGAACGCTGCTGCCCATTCTCCGGTAAGACCCTTAGTCGCCTTTTACGACACCCACGGGAAGTAAGGGGTGGTGCAATTCTTTAAGTCCGGCACCACACAGACTAGTCCGGCACCACACAGACTTTAGGTTACACATTTTAGGTTAGTCCTGTCAAATTAATCAGCATCTGGCGTAAATTGACGCAATTTTAGTAGGCAAAAAAATCACGTCTAAACTTAGCTGATTAATTTGAAAAAGGACTAAACTAAAATTTATCGTCTGTTCTTTTCTTAATGAAAATAGAAAGAAAAGGATGCACTGAACATAAATTTAGTTTAATTTGTGAATAAGGGAATCGGCACTATTATCTTTGATATTTCCGTTTTTAAATAGGTAGGTACCTATAGGTAGGTAGATTGTGGAGCCTAAGATAGAAACACGCTTGTACGATACGCATACGACTACATACAGAATGCAAAGCTCATAGAAATCTCTTTTAATAGACAGCACGTTTCGCCGAAAACTTTAGTTGATAAAAAACATTGTTTGTAGATATCTCGGTCCATAGGAAGCACTGTTGACAGAGATCTCTGTTCATAGATAGACTTCTTGCCGTAAACTTTTTTCATAGAAACCATTGTTTCCAGATACCTTGATTCACAGATTCTTATTTTTAAGTAAGTTTTCAACAATTACCTAGATCATTATTTTTAAGTAAGTTGTATTCCTATTCGCTCGCTCTTGCATCCTATGTCGACGGAGCCCCGCTGGGCGGGGCTTCTATTTCTGTGCAAAGGGTTTAAAGTAACCAAACCTAACCTCGGGGTGCCCTTCGCTCGCTCTTGCATCCTACGTTGCGCTTTCTGTGAACCAAGGTATCTGGCAACAGTTTCTATGAACAAAGTTTACGGCAAGAAGTGCTATATATGAACAGAGATCTCTGTCAACAGTGCTTCCTATGGACCGAGATATCTACAAACAATGTTTTCAATCAACAAAGTTTTGCGGCGAAACGTGCTGTCTAGGAATAGAGATTTCTATGAGCTTTGCTTTCTGTGTGTAGTTGTATCGTACAAGCGTGTTTCTATCTTAGGTTCCACACCGATATAGGTAGGTATTTGATTTTCATACCTTATCAAAACCAATGTATCCACCGTGGTAGTGATGCTGACCCTTGTTGCTGGACAGCATGTACATCCTGCCCGAGGGTCTGACCACCATGGTTGCGTCTTTAATCACGTTTGCGTAACGGCCTATGGTGGCACCGAAGTAAGGATTCCGCGGCTCAAAGTATTCTGTTCAAAAATATTTTTATGTTATGTTGTCTCTTTTAGACACAAGCCTACATTACGGTTTATTTATAGTTTACTAGCAGTGCCCCGCGGTTTCATCCGCATAAGTATCGATCCCGTGGTAGTATCTGGATAAAAATTATCCTATGTCCTTCCCCGGGGCGCAATCTATCTCTGCCAAATTTTATCGAAATCTGTTCAGTGGTTTAGGCGTGAAAAGGTAACATACAAACAGACAGACAGAGTTACTTTCGAATTTATAATATTAGTATGGATACGGTTAATTATTAAGTAATACGTCATAGAAGTGAATAATTGTATTCTTTATGTGTGAAGTAAAGAATGTTAAACCGTAAATCCTATAAAATCCAACTTTGGGGCTCTTAAGATGGGTCAGTATGGACTAACGAAAAAGTGATCTACATTATAGGTTGCCAACGGGAGACTAGTCTCACTTTTTTATTGTGCCTTTTCTGCCCACTCGTTGTTTACGGTTTCCGGTATCCACCCACTCATTCCACCTTATTCCTTGCATATATATTGCTTTGGCTCGCCAATTCTTGAGACTACCTAACATAAGGCTACAGTCTTGTGTTATACCTACTGAGCCCACAGTTTGGAAGACATGGACTGCTACAGATTTTCAGCTCCCACATAATAATCGTCGTTTACAAACCGAGCGCACCAAGACCATGGTCGATGGGCGAAGCATCCAAGGAGTGTATCCCAATACGCATCAAGTACTAGGCTGCAACGATCAACTGGTCCCACGAAGTGCTAAGCTACTAAATACTACTGCGTCTAAATTTTGTGTTTAACCATGGACGTCCGCATTTTGCTCAGAGCTTTGAGCAAGATTGCCACGCAAAGTTTAGCTTCGCGGGCATCCTCTGCACATCCCATTCAAGTCAAAATACCTTCTAATGTGTCGAATCCAGCAAGAACGTCGTCGGGCACTCCTTTTCTGTCGGGAACCGAAATGGCGGTGATGGTTGCACCGTATGTTATGACCTGCAGATGAATTTGGAGACTGTTTACTTTTCCGGGGGGTAGATGCGCAAGTTATAAGACAAATAAGTCTCAGGCAATGCAACTACTGCGGTAGCTGTATGGTGTCTATATTAACACAAAAGTATTCATTATGTATAAGGAAGGGCTAAACGAATCAGAGGGTGATTACCTACTGATACAAAATTAATAATACTGATAGTGACTACTACATAACCAATCAAACGTCCAGCACCCCGCAATAATGACTTATACGAGCAAGCTACAATAATGCGGAATTATTTTATTTAATAAGTAAGTACTAAGTATAAGTAAGTACAAGAGGCGCCGCCCCCGCACGATTTCGCCCGCCTTTTGAGCCACTGCGAGAGGAGCGGGTTTGACGACGTCGTTGGGGCCGATGCCAACGCTCACCATCAACTGTGAGGTATGGACACGCAAAATGAAAGGGGTAAGGCCTTGGTAGACTCTCTATTCTCCACTAACCTAACCCTACTAAACATGGGATCCGAACCAACGTTCGTAACAAGGCGAAGCCGGACAATCATTGACCTAACTCTGGCTACAGAGGGAGCGTCGGAAGTCATCACTGGGTGGCATGTCTCCAAGGAGGCGTCCTGCTCTGATCACAGGTGGATCCGCTTCGACATCCAGGTCTGCATCCCACCCACACAACCACGGCGCAATCCGCGCAACACGGATAGGGCCACCTACCTACGCACGCAGCCTTGAATCAAAGCTGGCGACAGCAAACGATCCGACAACATTTGCTTGATCCGACAGCCGGTCCGGATGGAGTGTTCCCCGCCTTACTGCAGTGGGGAGGCACCTATGTCGCCTTAAAACTGCTGCCTTTATTGAGAGCGTGCCTGGCCTTTAGATACGTTCCTAAGGGATGGAGGGAAGTGAAAGTAATATTCATCCCTAAGCCAGGTAAGGGTGACTACACAAACGCCAAATCCCACCGACCAATAAGCCTGACCTCTTTTCTACTAAAGACTCTGGAAAGGCTGTGAGATAGGGAACTGAGAGATGGCGCTTTGAAGACTATACCGTTACACGGCAACCAACATGCATACAGCTCAGATAAGTCGACTGAATCCGCCCTTCACCTGGTAGTCAGCCAGATAGAGGAAGCGATTCACCAGAGCACCTGTCTGGGCACTTTTATAGACATCGAAGGAGCCTTCGACAAAACTAACTTCTCCAGTATCATTAGCGCCCTCTCCAGACATGGGGTAGAACAGGTACTAGCGGACTGGATCACTAACATGCTAAGTAAACGAGTGGTTCGCCTTGAAGGTGATCAGCAGCTGGCCATGATAGCCAGAGGCTGCCCCCAGGGAGGGGTGCTATCCCCCTTCTATGGAATCTGGTGATCAATGACCTCATCACCAAACTCAACGCCAACCGCTTTTACACAGTAAGTTATGCCGATGACCTCGCAATCCTAGTTTCGGGGAAGGTGACGGGCACGATATGCAACCTCACTCAGCAAGCGCTACGAATTGTAGAAAGATGGTGCAGGGATTTCGACCTATCAGTGAACCCTACTGAGCCCGAGCTAGTCATGTTTACCCACAAACGAGCTATGGGCCCTTTCCGCCTACCTAAACTGTTCGATACTGAACTCCAGTTGGCCAACGAGGTAAAGTACCTCGGTGTCACACTAGACTGTAAGTTAAACTGGAGCAGTCACCTGGACAATAAACTGAACAGGGCCTGCATAACCTTTTGGCAGTGCAGGAGAATGATAGGTAAGAAGTGGGGCCTATCCCCTAAAATTATACTTTGGCTGTACACCGCAGTGATCCGCCCCATGATCACCTACGGGGCTGTGGTCTGGTGGCCCCGCACCAAGCTAGTTACAGCCGCCAACAAACTACAACGCATGCAAAGACTAGCCTGCATGGCGACTACAGGTTGCATGAGGACTACTCCGACTGCAGCAGTTGAAGCCATCCTGGGAATCCCACCGCTCCATCTGTTCATACAGCAGGAAGCAACGATGGCGGCAGAACGTCTTGAAACACTAAATCTCTGGGGTAAGAGTATCACCACACACCATGCTGCTTGAGGGACTTCACAAGGAGTTCCCTATTACGAAAGCCATTAACGACAAGGTACCCAAACAATTTATCTTTGATAAAAATTACAAGATCCAACTTCACGAGGATCGTCGATGCGAGGGGCTACGACCTACGGAGCTGCGCATCTTCACGGATGGATCTAAAACTGGTAGTGGCACAGGTGCTGGAATCTTTTCGGAGGATCTCAACATACACATTGCCACACCATTGGGGGCCCACAACACAGTGTTCCAGGCCGAATGCATGGGTATTTCTCTGGCCGCTTCAGCCATTATGGCCAGGGAAGTAAAATACCACTCAATCCGCATACTCTCAGACAGTATGGCTGTTCTGCAAGCGCTGAACAGTTATACAGTTGACTCTGGGCTAATGTACGAGTGTCACCAGCGCCTCAACCAGGTGGGTAACCTCAATAAAATAACCATTCAATGGATCAAAGGACACAGCGGTTCGCTGGGCAACGATGCAGCCGACGAGCTTGCCAGGAGGGGTTCGAGCATGGCACCAGTGGGGCCTGAGCCCATCGCGCCACTCCCCTTCGGGTTTTTACGCACTCTGGTAAGGAAACGCACCAGAGACCAACACGACAAACTTTGGACGGATCAAGGCGATTGCAGGCAGGCTAGGGAAGCACTTCCCACTTTGGATGCACGCCTCACGAAACAGGTTCTCCGTCTAACTAAACAAAAGCTGCGTATAGTTACGGCAGCTTTAACTGGCCACGGGTCATTTAATAAACACCTCTATGTCATAGGAGTAACAGACAGTCCGCTGTGCAGGGCCTGCATGGAGGATGACGAGACAGCGGCACATGTGCTTCTAAACTGCCCGGTGATCACCACGTACAGGGCAAAGTACTTCGGTAACCCAGGTACCCTACGCGAGACGGTCAGCAACTAACTACAAGGCGTTGCTGGCCTTCCTTGAGGAGCTGGGGTGGATCGAATAATCGATTTTCCCACCCGTACGCAAAATACGCGCATTGACGTGGAGTTGCGGAAACCAGCCCGTATTACCTATTAAGTAAGTACTTATTTTCTCAATCAGTTTGTTAAACCTTTATTTACCTGAACTAACATCCTGTTTTTCGTTTTCCAGGTGTACCTCCGAACGACATCTATATTAGTACTGGACGCGCATGGACTGTGTTCTTCTGGGTCCTCATATTTGGGCTCCTTCTTCGGTCCAAGCTTAGTTTTTGCGTAAACACTTGATCGCCGTCTTTCTCTTTGCTGCATATATTTCGGCATGAACCCAAAACCGTCCACAACCAGTTCTACATCAAGAATCTTTGGAGGCTCCGGCTCTGGAGCCTTCTCTAAACTTTTTTCATCTCCATCTCCACTACCACTCTTAATATCTTCAGCGGCATCCTCCATTTTATTTAAATATCACAAGAAATTTTGATAAATCCAAAAGTTAAAATGCTTTTTGTCTAAATTTTATAAAATGATCTATAAAAAATGTATACTTAAAATTTTATTATGTATTTTTTTTATTTTGTCCAACGATTTATAAATTTTTGATGCATGACATTCCATGTCATGTTGAAATTGAAAAATAATATAATCTCGTGGGTCAAATTCACTGACCTCTATGTGGTCAAATTACTTTAGAAACGGAAAAGTGCCTTTGTAAAAAGAATTTACTATGATGAAATTTTCTGTAGCTATAATAAATCAGGGCCATTCAGGGCACAATACCATTACACTGCGGCCAATATGTGCAATGTATCTAAATCTACAGCGGAATTACATTATATAATCTATACATATAATAAAATCGTATTAAAGTCAAAACTGTGCATTGAATATATTTTTTTAAAGAATACTTGGGGCGTGATCTACAATCGATTTCGAAGCCAAAAATATAGTTTTTAGAATTTTTGTCTGTTTCTATGTATGTATGTCCGGGCTAAACTCAAAAAGTACTGCATGCATTTACTTCAAATTTTGCATGAATATTACTAAGAAGTCGGGTCAACATATAGGCTACATCAATGATATTCTAATAAACAGATATGTTATACGCTTACAAAACAACAGAAAAAAGTGTTCCGCGCCGAGAGGCAGCACACATACACACTTTTCATTCATTTTACATTTCACTACAAGTAAAAAGGATAGAAAAAGGATAGCTTGATAAAACCAATAAGAAAAAAGTGACAGCTAGATGTTGTCAATTGCGCGTGAATGTAAACAAACATTATTCGGGCTACCAATCACCGCACGTTGACATCATAGACTAACAAATTAACTAGGCAGAAAGTACAAACCGCGTGTACAGAATTTGTAGTCGGGATTTGTGCCTATGCAACGAATAAACACTATTAAAAGGTAGGTAGGTGAAAATAAAACACGTTTTAAAAAGAAAGAAATACAATTGTAAAAATAATCATACACCTTCGAAAAGATTTAATTTTAATCTCAATGGTAGGTTTATTTTAACACTATCTGTGACATACTATGGTAACGATAAGCTATTAATATTTTCTTTTTCTACATAAATTATGACATGTTTAATTTATACTTAATTAAATACTTATATCAAACAAAATTATAAAAAGTTATTAAAAGGGAAACTAGAACTCTGCTGTAAAGATGACTTTCCTGCCTAATATTCGCATCGGTACTTTTATTCTATGTCCGGAGTGCTCGCATCCTTGTCGCTCTTACGACAAAAAATGTATTTTCCATCTCTTTCTTTTTCCTAACCTCCAAATATCAGAATATTAGGAAAATAATTGAAATATATTAATAAATCGAAGTATAATGTGTACTTTCGTGTGGTATGAGATTCCTTGTGTTTTATTAACTTTGGTATCATAATTGGTACACTTTCTAAATACACAAAATGGCATTTTGGATGGTAATTACGTAGCTGCGTGCACCGTCTCACTCGTAGACGTGCGTGACACAGACTAAAGGCAATACGTCCCAATTAGGACGTTTTCTAGTCTTCACGATTTGCGCGCTCATAACATATCTGTTACTAAAATATCATTGGGCTACATATTATCACGCTATCACCTACGGTGGAGGAACTGTGAATCTTTATTTTTCTTACGCATTCTGTGACAGCGTGTAATCTAACGACGCATAGGTATTTAAATGTTGTTTTTGAGTAAGCCATGCTATTATTTAGCTTTACACTATAAAAACTACGCCACTTAAGTAACTTGGGCAGAGAAACATAGTTTAATGAGAATGTTAGTAGTATAAATACAATTTTGAAGCAGCGCCATCTATGAGATTTCATAAAAATCAAATCAAGTTACATGTTAACACTTTTTGGAAATTAATAATTTAAATTTGATCATGTTGGTGAGGTTAGAAGTTAGTTATTCTTAAAATTCATAGATGGTAATGTGCATTTTCTTCATAAAAGTTGTATCGTATATTTCGTTTTGACAAATTCAAGTTCCAACAAAACCCTCAAAATCTTGAGCAGAGTTGAGGAAGACAATTTACCAGCCGCATGCGTCATCTGTTTGCCATCATCTTGGTATTTTGTGGAGTCGCGAACCCGGTAGTTTTGTGGGAGAAGTATCGCCATCGTCTGTCTGAAGATTTTCTACGAGCTTTGAGGCATGCTACTGGAGGCGAAGTCGAAGTAACTGATGAACGCGAGCTGAACACCTGTCTCAGTTCACTTCAAAATGTGGTCATTTCTATCGGCGGCAATCCACTTATCGAATATGGGTTACCAGCTCCCCCAATCATCACCGCATCAAGACCGTGGAAATCGGGAGTATAACGCTGAGACAAATTACGATCCGGGCAAAATTACCACCATACGAAATGACCATGTCGCTTTGTTCTCTTCAGAGCAAAACCAAATATATGACACCGTCCTTGAAAGCGTTGGGCAAAACCAGGGTAAAATGTTTTTCTTGGATGCTCCTGGTGGAACAGGAAAAACATTCGTTACCACTGGCATACTTGCAGATGTCAGGAGGCAAGGCAAAATTGCTATTGCTGTAGTGTAGCGTCGTCGGGAATCGCTGCCACACTGCTTCCGGGTGGCAAGTCAGCACATGCCATGTTTAAAATTCCCATCGATTTAGAGAGCGCCGAAACGCCTGTTTGTGGTGTGTCACGTAACAGCGATAAGGGACACGTTCTCAAGGATTACAATTTCCATTCATAGTTTCTATGTAGAGAGCGACCATGATAAAGATTTCGAAACGAATCTGTGCCTGAAGGCTGTTCTGCTCAATAATATTCTACGCAGGCAACTGAAGGGCAGTAAAACAATAACTGTGTCATCAAGATATGATTTATTAAAATTAAAGTAAATACGACGACAAAGTAAAAAAATCCCAGCGACATATCTAGTACACTTCTAGAATTCCACAGAAATATTCTACCAACATGTGAAACTATGTCATTTGCGCACTAGGTATAGTAAAATACTCACAAACAATAATTTAACCGTCGTTATGACGCAAGCAGGCACGAATTTGTACATTGGCAAACATAATCAAACCCAGAATACTTTCACAGTTTGTTTATCGAGGTCCATCGGGTCGCTCTTCCACTTTTCAGCTCCATCCAAAATGTCGGTGAGCTCCTCGATGTAACCTACTTCTTTGCAAGGTGACGGTGGTATAATACTTATTATAGGGATTCCTATCTCTTGGAACGAACTCATTGACGAAAACCCACTTTCATCTTCAATGAAATTTGCAACATGATTGTAATCGTTCCTCTTGTCCATCGTTCTCGTTTTAGTTTCAGTTTGCGTTTTAATACATTCTTGTTTTTCGTTCACATTAATGCCAGCGAAGTCATTTTCCAAACCGCAAGAGAGTGGAGAAGACGACACTAAGAAATCCGTTAAAGGCACATCTTTTACATCTGCAAACTTATTTGTAAGACCATTTAAGACATCTTCGCTGTCATAAATTGTATTGAGGATAAATGCATTAGTCGTGTCCTCGACAATGAGATTTAAAGTAGAATTCGATTCGTTATGTTCACTGTCACCATTGGAAATATCATCATTCTTCAAATTGTCATTACTATCGTTGCAATTACAAGAGAGATCGGGTATTTTGGTACTGAGTACAGTATTGGCAAGAGTGATCAGTCTAGATATTTCTTCAGTGATCTTTTGAGAACCCTCCGTGTCCGACGACAAAGATAATTTGGATTGATTCCTGAAAACCAAAAGTAAAAGATATAATAAGAACTATTTAAATACTAATAAAATATTAAGACACTATCAAGTTTTTTTACCAGACTCCTTTGTGGTCTTTGAAACCGTTAACGTTGCTTATGGATTTACTCATTTTTCTTGTGCTTAATCTTTTGCCGGCAGTTAAAGAGTACTCGTTTTTGTTTACGTGCAAGACGGAGCGGGATCGTGGCAAGTCGACGCTGTGTGCGCTCGGCGATGCCTCCCTGTGGGACACCGCCTCTACGTTGGGTTCTGTGTCGGGACTCTGACACTCTATATGCTCCTTCACTCTGCTCAGAAAACTCACAACCTGCTTAAGTAAAGCTATGTGCATTTGTCTGTTCGCTTCTGTCTGAAAATAAGTTACGTTAACTTGGTGAATATAACTTCACTCTATTGTCAGTCAATCGCTCAGAGGCATAGATACATATCATTAAACAATCGCTGGTAACATAAATAAGCAGTAACAGTTCGCTACAAATTTTAGATTTGTTTTCGCATCGCATTAGTTACAGCATATAAGTAAAAAAGTATATTGGTGCACCAACAAAATCGCTCGGTTAAAGGAGTTGGGTAGAAGATTAACTGGTTTAATACCTGTGTCAACTGCCATCTTAAAGTGTCGATTGCCATGTTCAAGGCGGTTACTTCTGTATCTCGTATATTATAGTTCTTCATCGGCTTGTCGGCGGGCCTCACCACTTCACCGTTTTGCTCCATACTTCTAGTTTTGGAAAGTTGAGGGCACTGCTCAATTGTTTCTGGAACCTGCAACAAAACATATTTCATTCAACTACTTATACGATAAAAGAAACTGTGCCATTGTATGGACTGTCATTAAAATCCAATTCAAGGTGGAAGGCGATGAATCACGCTTACAAATAATTTCACTAAACCATCTTAGGGTCAAACATAACAACGTCGTGCAATTATGTGACTCTAGTTTTATACTAGCTATTAAAATAATAGTTGCCAAACAAAATACGCCTATTCCGTTTGGTGAATTCAATAAAATCGAAGACATAGAATTGATGCTACATTGTATACAAACAAACAATACTGCATCCACAATTATCGTCAACCGTTTGTGATTGTTTTTTTTTGTGCCGTGAGATTATTGTTGCGCTTTTCAACTGAATTACGCAAGAGTAAAGGTAGAAAAGAATAATAGTAAAATACATTGAAAAACTGAATAGGTACTTTGTTACGATAACTTGGTCATGTTTATCCGTGGCCACTGGCCAGTGGTCATCTACCTGTAACCCAGTCAAAGTCGAAGTACACTCACATGGTAAATAAGTAGGACATATCTTTGTATCTTTATACTGTATTTTGGCGATACCTACGACATTATTAGTAAAAGCATAGGTTTTTCAAAAAAATACAAAAGGTTATTAAGATAACATGGGTGAGTAGGTACGCCCGACTTCAGCCACGGCTGAGCAAAGGCATCCCTCTTCTTGTCCTAATGCCACGCTCCTATGCCCCCAAATCTATACATATTATGTATAATATATCTAAAATTAAAGTCACTTTTCGTGTACTCGTTGTTTGTCAAATTGGGAACCTCCTCTATCATGTTTACCTACTGAAGTCGTTTGATAAACAATTGATTCCACCAACGGTCCTCTCACCGCTTGTTTGGATTCAGCAAAAACTTGGGAGCATGACTGCATGATCATATGTGGGTGTAAATGATTGGCAATGTCATAGGCATCCCACGCTTTTGCCTCGATTCATATTGACCTCTATGCGAACAATGAAAAATTTGTGTTACTTACTCCCGTTAACTTAACATAGCGACTACAAGATTAATATCTAAAATGACACAGTAGATCAGTAGGTATAGAAAATTGTGTAGAAACCTACATGGTAATATTATGTGGTAATTACCATTGGTATATCATTGTGTGCCATGCCAACAATCTCTAAATACAAATCTTTGATTCTTTCGCTGCGCCCTGTAATTGTTTTTCTCTAGTAAACTTATAAAGAGACTTATTTGATAGGTTTTTTCTAAGCACACAATCTAAACAGCTAGATGATTCTCCCGTTAACAATAATGTAGGTTCTTAATACGTAGGTTCGTTCTTAGTACGTAGGTTCGTTCTTAGTACGTAGGTTCGTTCTTAGTACGTAAGTTCGTTCTTAGTACGTAGGTTCGTTCTTAGTACGTAGGTTCGTTCTTAGTACGTAGGTTCGTTCTTAGTACGTAGGTTCGTTCTTAGTACGTAGGTTCGTTCTTAGTACGTAGGTTCGTTCTTAGTACGTAGGTTCGTTCTTAGTACGTAGGTTCGTTATTAGTACGTAGGTTCGTTTTAAGTACATAGGTTCGTTCCTACCTCAATACCGGGCAAAGGTTACGACTCAGCTAGTCACAATCGTTTTTATTAACAAATAATATAAACCTATGAACGCAGACCTTAAGCATCGTCTAGTAAACAATTCAATAATTGTAAACAATATCAGTGCTGGTGTCGAGAAAATTGCTGACCCTACCAAACAATTGTAATTGTTACAGTAGGAATTCCACGTGGAACACTGACCGTTAAATCACAACGGACTCATTATTTGATAAACATAATGTAGTCGTAAATAACTCCAGTGAATTCCAGTTCAGTTGGAAATCTGCCATCGAAGTTAACGGGTGCAGCTTCCATCCTATTTTCGAAACTGTAGCAGTTTTCGGTACCTACATCTATGCAGGCAAGTTAAATGAAGACTCAATGTAGGTCACTTGGTCTAAACGACTATAGTATGAATTTCAATTCTAATACTAGGAAACAGTAAAGGACAGATGAAGTCAAATTCAAGGTTCTCCCGTACGTACTTAATGGTGTATTATTAACTGTAAAAACATACTATAAGATGTTTGTGCCAAATTCGAATCAGCTAAGTAGTTAGTAAAGAAGAAGGCTGACTACTTACCGTACTACGTGAGACGCTTATTTTTTGCTTCAACGCAGAAACGCCACAATTACAAGCTTAAGTTTTTGTAAACTCTCAAGGGGTCGCTGTACTGATCAATATGGAGAACTTTAATTATGGGACCCACAGATTTAGTATAATTATATTACTAGCGTAGTAATACTAAATCTATGAAAGGACCACTGAAAACGCGGAAAAATACTTCGACAAATGTATGGGACTGCTGATTTTTTTTCGCGATTTTATATTTGCCGGTGTTGCTCCCACGTAAAAGTTGTTCATAATGATTAGGTAAATGACCCCAAGGTATACGAAAACTAAGGTTGTATGTAGGTATATACCGCTCAAGTAAGCTAGGAGACTTACGGTTGTTTTTTTTTTCGTTCAACCACGAACTTCCGAAGCTGCATCACTTTTTAAAGTAATAGGTACAAGGTAATTGGACAGGCTATGCTAGATTCGGATAGGAATGTCATATATTTAACTTATTAAGTTGGTTGTTCCGGTCAGCTTGCGAGTATCAGGTGGCGGGTTGGTGCCGGGTTCCTCTGGTTACTCAAGTGTCCGGATCGCTGGCATGGAACCGAACCCGCGTGATCAAGGCCACTAGGCTACTGTTCTCAATTTACAATAGGTAATATAATTTCCAGCATTATTATGGTAAGGAGATTGAAATAAAAGTCCACCAGGGATCCTAAGATGATGATCTAGGTCGTCAGACGGTTTTGTTGTATTTGACAGGGTTATTCCGCAAATATCCATTATGAATCCCTATCCCCATCCCTTATCCCATAGAGTAGGTACCTACATAATGGGGATTTGTGGACAAAAGTTCACAAATCCCCATTGGTTTAAAATTAAAACACTAACAACATACCTACCTACTTACCTATTATATAATAACCATGAAGTATTTATTTCCTAAGGAGGTTAGGACGCAATGAAAATGTTTAATAAATGAGTCAGTAATGCTTCTTAACTTAAAAATGATTAATAAAAACATAAAGTTTTAAAATTACCAATAAAAAATCACAAAGTTTTAGTATTATTAAGGAAATAACAATTTTAGTCATTAATAAAATCATAGTTTTACAGTCATTAAAAATAACAGTTTTACAGTCTTGTTATTGTTATTTAATTATTGAGGGTCAATGGGGATTTGTGGTAACCCGTTTTATTTCGGTACCTAAAAAATTTTATTGGTGTAAATTGTAGATCAATAACATTGGTCTGGTTGACCTTTTAAATGATTCCTTAAGTTATCATCTGCCTAGCCTTTTTACCAACTAGGTACTTATGTTGAGGTCGGCTTCCAGTCTAACCGGATGCAGCCGAATACCAGTATTTTACATGAAGCGACTGCCTATCTAACAAAGCACTGGTCTTGATAATATGTAAAGATGGTCACCCATCCACGGACCAACAAGCGTAGGTACTTCACCTAATCGATCCACCCGTGCGGCTGTTATTACTTAGTCACAAGCCATTTCCACAAGTTAATTGGTTGAATATTATTTTAGCAGTGGGTAGTTACGTTATTGAGCTATTATAATTTTAACTAACTAGCCTTCCATCAAAGAGCTCCATGCCCAAGTTTGACTAGCCATAATGCGCATTTAAAAAATACAATTTTCTTGCTGACAAAATAACTGACATGAAGTTTGGTAACAATCCGTGACAAAACATCAAACTGCTTACTTCGCCAAGTTCATAAGGTATCATTTTCACCGAAGTTGCGTAACTCTGACTCATGGCCCAAAAACTGTAGTGTTGTCCGACAGAATTGGCGGTTGCTTGGCTGTGATGTGGTGGGGTTTGCGTTTGAATGAGTCGGGTTAGCATCGCGGCCTGGCGGTGAGGCAAGCCCGTCATGCATAGCCGGCGACGCGTGACGCGCGCGTCCGGCCTGAGCCCTCGGAAGCATTAAGCCCTACCCTATCACAACGAATAAAGGGAAACAGTAGGTACCGACACAAGCCAAACATATAGAATCTATAGTTTTTAACGATTCCGGAAAAAGTAATCATTGTTTAGGTAGATGTTTCACATTTCGGCTCCATTAGGTACGCAGTAATGCTGTTCACTCTTCAGACCGAGTGTTTCGCATCAGTAATGGTTCAGTCGGCGATACACTCTTTGTTTTCTGACAGGTGACAGGTAATGAGCTGAATCACTATTTTCCCGTCGCAAAAGCGGATCGTACGATATTATGAATAGTAGTACTAGTAGGTACCTGATTTTAAATTATGGAATCCATGTAAGCTAAGAGTGTCCAGTGTGAAAAATAGGATCAGGTTAGCGATAGAAAATTAAAAGCTTGTATAGGTAATTTATTTCATCACCACTGCTCTCAAAACAGTGAAGGAAAACACCGTGTAGGTACTGAAAAAAATAATTTCTTACTACAGCACGTTAAAGCGATTTCATTGAGACTTACTGACTTTATACGAAGGAATGTTTGCAAAACAGTAAAATGATTGTACACAGGTGCCTACTATTTACTGAAAAAAACAACAAAAAAAAAAAGGAAAACCATCATTACTGTAATACTTAGGTACATGTCAGTTTTCAAAGGTTTGAACGATATCACCAAATGAATAAAAGAGTTTTTTTGTGACCTTTTAGCTACCTAAAACGTTAAAGTTTACTGTCATGACGGTAACATTTTGCCACAAACTTTCGTCTTATTACAAAACGAGATCTAATTTTAGACCTAGCCTAAACCTTCGAGGCAGTTACTCTATTTTGAACTTTATTCCGACAAACGTAAATTTCTTAATGCAAAATTGACAACTTAGACTCGGGTTTAACGTCAGTTTTTGTAATAAGAACTTTAGCTTCGTCGGATTATAGTTCGAAATTTTAAAATGGCTGGATGGTTTAAACCTGGGTCTAAAGATAAATCTTGTTTTGTAATAAGGCCGTACTTAACTGTTTTCGGATCTGCGGTGCTATTCTGTAAAAATCTCACCGTGAAAACTGAGGTGACTTGAGCGTGGAGTGAGCTGTCAATAGTGTCAATTCCTAGCAAATACAAACTCACTTCACCTAAGTTTTCACGGTGAGATTTTTACACAATCGACCGGCAGTAAAAATACTGTTTTGGACGTTAGGCTCATAAGGAACTGTTTAAAGCAGTGCAGGAGGAAATTGGCATGTATACTAGAACCAAAAAAATCGAAGACATACATATACCTACCGCACGATGGTGGATTTTGGCCTGTTCTCACAGACAGGAAGCTTGTGTCCCAGCAGTGGAAAGTGGGATTGTTATAGGCTGATATTGCTAAGATAAACAGATGTTAACCTAGATAGTAGATACACTAGCTTATTACAGTGTCTGTTTCGAAATCCTCATCATCCATAAGGAGATCTTAGAATAGAATCCGAATCTAGGCCGGTGGTAAGACTTGATTTCTTTCAATACCTAGATAAACTTGAAACTCTCCTTGGCTTACATACCCTGGGTAAGTGGGTACAGCAAGGAGGAGAATTTCGGTGGACAAAGAGTTATACCATGAAAGTAATAGTCGAACTTTCAAAACTTTACAACCATTTTATAAGAAACTTGCAGCGCCCCGCGGTTTCACCCGCATTAGTGTCGATCCCGTTCGAAAGACACATGGCGCTATTTATTATCATAATAACGTTATTATTGTTTTACTCGGGAACAGCACTTTTTTTCGGGATGAAAGGTACCCTATGTCCGTTTCCGTACACCTGTCAACATATATGCAAAATTTCAGGATGATCGATTCAGTGGTTTAGGCGCGAAAAGGTAACAAACAAACAAACCTACTTTCGCATTTGCAATATTATAAGTTAGGATAGGTATCTCTTTTGCATCGTACTCTTTGTGCCTACTCCGACAAGTGCTATTGTTTCAAATACACACCTTTGTGTAGAACGTAGTTGTAACGAGTTGTGTACCTACATGTATAACGCTTAATAGATATTGTCTACTTTTGTAGCACTATGTATATAAGTACAAGGTGTAACAGAATAAACGCAAGTCCTGAAAGTAGTTTGTTCATAATTGACTACTGAACCGATTTCAGTAACTAAACTTTGATACAGGTTTTTATTTTATTTTGCCATACCTACTGACCGCCGATTGAGCCAAAGAAAATAAAATCTTATTTTAAGGTAATAAGACTCATTTTTAATGCATAAAGTAATGCTGGGATCAACACTATTTTCTTTATAATAACACTTTTTTTTTTAAAGTTAACTTTTAAAAAATACAAGTTTTGGTCATTGTATTATACTTTTAAGTCAATACCTACACTAAATGGGATGAATGAGGTCTTGCGTTAATTATGTTACACGTTCGTATATAAACTCCATCTAGGTAGAAAATAAAATGATCAATGTAGATATTTGAATGCAAGAAATGGTTTCTACATAAAAAGTAATTTCACATGATATTTCTTTTTTAACCCCCGACGCAAAAACGACGGGGTGTTATAAGTTTGACGTGTCTGTGTGTGTGTGTGTGTGTGTGTGTTTGTGTGTGTGTGTGTGTGTGTGTGTGTGTTTGTGTGTGTGTGTGTGTGTGTGTGTCTGTCTGTGGCATCGTAGCTCCCGAACGGATGACCCGATTTTGATTTTGTTTTTTTTGTTTGAAAGGTGAATTAGTCGGGAGTGTTCTTAGCTATGTTTGATGAAAATCGGTCCAAGATGGCCGCCGCCACAAAATGGCGGAATACATATTTTTTCACAAATCCCTTAATATGGGTATCAAATGAAAGGGCTTGAACAGTAGAATACTATACACTATGATAAATTTCAAATCCAAGATGGCCGCCACCACAAAGTGGCGATTTACATTTTTTTTTTCACAACCCTCTCAATATGGGTATCAAATGAAAGGGCTTGACTAGTACAATACTATACGCTATTACAAATTTCAAATCCAAGATGGCCGTCACCACAAAATGGCGAATTATATTCTTTTTTCACAACTCCTTCAATATAGGTATCAAATGCAAGGGCTTGACAAATAGAATAATGTAAACTATATTGAAAGGGAATGAGGAATATTAACTAACGAAATGAAAAAAACTAAAAGCTTCAAAATATTTTTTTGTCTGATCAATGCTCTAGAATGATGAGGAAAGTGGAGTGATGACCGGTACCTACGACCACTGAGTTTGACTATTTTTATTACGAATGGAACAATCCCACTTAAAAAGCGTAGGTATTTCTACATCAGATAGTGTCGCAGTCCCATTTTATAAACTAGATCTGAAATACCTAAGATATCTAACGCTATGAAATACTTGTACGAAAGTTGAATAACTAAAGGAAGAACTAGGAAAAGGATATAATAAAACAAAAAAATCTGTTTAGTCTTAAAAATTATTCTTCAACTATAAATAAATAATTATTTTTTGACGGATGAAAAACCTGATTAAACACCAAATTACCTGAATCTTAAAACGCAAGAAAATAAAAGAAATGAAATACAAATATTAAGGACTCCCTACAAAAAGCATGAAATAAAAAATTAAATTTAAAAATTTAAAAAACCCCCGACACAAAAAAATAATAAAATTAAATGTAAGTAATTACAAAAGGATCAAATAATTTAAAAACCCCCAACTTAAAGAATCTAGGTAACGAGACTAAAACAGATAAATTCATATGGAAGTCGGGGGACCGTTCTGTGGAACACCTTCTATGCTAAGAGGTCCCCGACTGCCATATGAATTTATCTGTTTTAGTCTCTAAATTAAATGTAAGTAATTACAAAAGGATCAAATAATTTAAAAACCCCCAACTTAAAGAATCTAGGTAACGAGACTAAAACAGATAAATTCATATGGAAGTCGGGGGACCGTTCTGTGGAACACCTTCTATGCTAAGAGGTCCCCGACTGCCATATGAATTTATCTGTTTTAGTCTCGTTACCTAGATTCTTTAAGTTGGGGGTTTTTAAATTATTTGATCCTTTTGTAATTACTTACATTTAATTTTATTATTTTTTTGTGTCGGGGGTTTTTTAAATTTTTTAATTTAATTTTTTTTATAATAAATTATATCCACTCGGCAATACCTACTGTAGCTTCCCATTATTGTATATTGGATGGAATCATACAAAAACATACAAAATAACATTTAAAAAAAACAAAATACTAAAACCTACCTCTATAAAATATTAGTACCTATAGAGCGACTAGCGACCTGCCCCTGCGTGGCACAGGTGCAATCTACTGATGTGGTGAGGGTTGGGTGAGGGTGACACATAAAAAATTTCGACATTTTTAACCATTGTTATATTTTATCATTATACCAGTGGGTTTATTGATAAAATATAATAATGGTTAATATAGTTACACAGAAACCCTGTACAATAAATTCTGTAAATGATAGGGAAAACCGCATCATAATCCGTTGTGTCGTTTAGAAGAAATAAGCGAGCAAACAGACAAACACGCCAAGTGATATACATATATATACTATACCCACGGAACAGTTCTCTGTTCTGTTCTACCAAGTATAGGCTTTTCAAAGAACTTAGAAAGTATGATAAAATCAGCAGAGAAGCTACAATATACCTACCTACTTAGGTAGCTACCCAAACACAGCTAACCTAGATGAAACAAGTTGGTATTGTTGGCATTGCGTAGGCGACGCACCAGCAACCTGTCGCTCCTACTCCTGACGCAACACTGCGATTTATAAAACCCAACAGGATATACGAAAACACCTATCAAACTGTCTTCTCCTAATTAATTTTGCACTAAACTATTCCTTTGCATACCAAAACAACTTTGAAAATTAACCATTAGGTAACCCAGAAATTGTGGATCGTTCATGTCATTAATTATATAATTCTAAAATTGTCTTAGATTAAGATTTGTTTGTTTAGTACGAAAACGCACGGGAAGACCTAAATTGTATTGAACAGAAGAACAACGGTGGTCCCACCTACATCGAGTAGATTACCGGAGCTCATCCTCTGCCTAGCTTTTTCCCAACTATGCTGGGATCGGCTTCCAGTCTCACAGGATGCTGCCATTGGTGCCGATTCCCTTGTTCTCAAACTAAACTAAATTTGAGTTCAGTGCATCTTTTTCTTTCTATTTCATTAAGAAAAGGACAGAAGATAAATTTTAGTTTAGTCCTGTCAAAGTAATCAGCGCCTGACACTACTCCATACAAGTTTAAAAATTTAAGATTAAAAACTTGCCTACTAAAGTTACGTCAATTTACGTCAGGCGCTGAATAATTTGACAGGACTAAACTAAAATGTATCGTCTGTCCTTCTCATAATGAAATAGAAAGAAAAAGATGCACTGAACTTAAATTTAGTTTAGTTTGTGAACGACAGAATCGGCACCAGTATTTACCTAAGACGATACTCTAGGTCGACGGATAAAGGTACAGTCGGCTCCAAAGTTTTCGTTTTGTTTTGTTTTACATTCCACGATCTGCATTGCATCGGTAAAAAATGAAATTGGTGTAACTATCTGAATTGTAGATCAATGACATAGCATAGCCGGTTGACCTTTATATGTTTCCATAAGTTATCATCTGGCTAGCCTTTTGCCAACTATGTTGGAGACACCCCGGATGCAGCTGAATACCAGTATTTTACATGGAGCGACTGCCTATCTGAACTCCACAACCCAGTGACTGAGTAATGTAATACTATACCTACCCCTTTGGTAAGATTGATTGCCAGACTTTTGCGGCCTTATTACAAAACAAGATTTATCTTTAGACCCAGGTTTAAACCATCCAGCCATTTTTAAATTTCGAACTATAATCCGACGAAGCTAAAGTTCTTATTACAAAAACTGACGTTAAACCCGAGTCTAAGTTGTCAATTTTGCATTAAGAAATTTACGTTTGTCGGAATAAAGTTCAAAATAGAGTAACTGGCTCGAAGGTTTAGGCTAGGTCTAAAATTAGATCTCGTTTTGTAATAAGACGGTTTGGGTTCTGACTAACCGTAATGACTATCAAAACATGTTTACAAGGGCCCAACAGGTTTTTTTTTGTCCTGGGCACGGAAATCGGCTTTTGATTTTGTCGGCAAACACAACAAAAAAACCTTATAGCGACCCGTGCGGCTGATATTATTTAGCTTCGTGCCCCTCGAGCTAACAATGGTTAAAGAATGCTAGCCGTGTCCAAGATTAAGTACTGACTTCTGTATTTGTCTCTTGAACTCTTGAACTCTGCAGTGCGATTCTGTAACCATCTCACCGTGAAAACTTAGGTGAAGTGAGCGTGGAGTGAGCTGTCAATAGTGTCAATTCCTATCAAAAACAAACTCACATCACCTAAGTTTTTTTTTTCTTTCTACATGAACGTGTTTATATTTTTATGCTGAGATATTCTACAAGTGGATGAAGGCACAGGACACGATTTTATTACGTAGGCCAAGCATCAGTTTCTTTTCTTAGGCCTCTGGCTCCCCCCTCCTCTTCTTCTACCCCCTCTTCTTCTAATTTCGATTTTAATTACTATGGTTATTTATTGCGAGCTCACTAACCGCATTCTTCAGCCATAATCTGGTAATAACACTGTTAATTGTATTTTTATGACAAAACAGCTTGTTATATCATTGCAAATAAGAGGAAGCGGTAAGGTATGAGCATGGCCATTTGTGGAGACGTTATATTTTTAAGTACAGTATATACATATAAAATAATTGTGACAAAATCACCAGCTAATTGAAACGGTACCAAGGGCTTCACACACACTTGTATAGGTACCTACAAATTATTCATGGTACCTATTGCCAACAGTAACTGTTTTTTCTAGAAAGGTCTAGATATTTTCAGTGCTTTGTAATAAAAAAAAAAACCGGACAAGAGCGAGTCGGACTCGCGCACCGAGAGTTCCGTACCATCATCATCATCTACCATATGCTTTCAAATTTTCATCGACGAGGCCTATATTCGTTAGAGAAATTTAGCACTGCGCAGTGCGGCGTAGAATATAGCAGTTTTAGGTCAGCGCCATCTCTTGACCGATAGTGGAACTAGTACAACCCGTACAGTAACTTTTGTTGATGATTTCTGAAAAAGTGTGATATTTAGAGACGTCGTTTTATTTTTCCTGTAATATTTACATAAACTTCTGTCACATAGTATTATTTTAGATTTTTGTCTTTGCAAACTTCAGAGATAAGGGGGGGGGTATTTTTTTTTAATTTTTCATCAAAAGTCGAAAAATATCCGGCCTAAAAAAAAGGAAAATATTTGAGAATGTGCAAACTGCGCTCTTTCATTCATTCATCATTTCCCCAGACCATACTCCATTAGATTTTCACATCTGGGGACGGCCCAAAGAACTTGTTTACGCCACGGAAGTTGAGACTAGGGATGATTTAGTCCAACGCAGTGAGGCGGCTTTCATCACTATCAAAGCAGGTCATACGTTTACACACCACTACAGTCGAGATAAGACGAAGATGTCACGCGTGTCTACGCAATAATTGAGGACAATTTGAACAAAATTTATAATTAGGTACTTATTAAATAAAAGTTTACTTTTTATTTCAAGTTCGAGGAAAGTTAGAACCCTAGAAAGAGATAAGAGACTGCGTAAGAGTGAGATAACACTATCCACCTACTTATAGAAAGTTATTTATGTGAAAACTAGTGTTCTTACCGTAATATCGAATATCAGCCTGATGTGTCTCGATTACACGTTTAGCGAATTACTGAAGTTATTAAAAGTTCTTTTTTGTATATTATACACCGTTGGAAAGAGGACAAACTAGAGAACTTTTTAAAAGAATTCGAAGATCCCGATCGCTTTTAGTTTTTTTTTACAGCAATTTAAAGTTGAGTGTTAAGTGTATTGTTTCTTTTTCAAAAACTTTGTGAGTTATTAAAAAGGAACTAGTTGTTATTAGCAAGTAATTTTGAATTTCATAGAATCATACAAGAGTAAACATAAGAACTAAAATAAAATTTGAGGGCTAAACTCATAACTTTTTTTTAAATTTAAGCTTAAATGCAGAGTTCTTGTATTTTTCTAAATAAAAATTAAAAAGTCATAATAAAAAAACCGGTGTAACAAGGAATGAGTTACTGGGCCTTAAGAGATAGCAAATGACCTCTCCTTTCGGCCAATTCCATTTGGCAAACGATGCACCAAACACCCTGTATATTATAATAATACAATTTGTGTATAAACTTAAAACTAAGGTACTTGGGTCAAATATGGCCACCCTAAGGTTTCGTGTCTATTTTTTTATAGTTTTTAAGATTAGAGGGCAAGTTACGGTATTTATTTATAAAGTGTATCTAAAAAGCTTTCCTATTGTAGCAAAAAATAATAAAAATATTGAATATTTACAGATATTCTTTACATCTTTGTAAATTTAGAAAATGGCCATATTTCAGACGGGGTAGGTAAATATGCCCATGGTTGTGGCCATATTTACTGTATCACTTTAAAATTATTCAAAAAGCGAAATTAATTAAAAGAAGATGTCTGTGTTTATAAAAATATTTATTTAGGAATGGCACGATTGGAATGGGTTTTAAAATTAAATGAGAACGAATTATACACACACATACACACCCTCACTCCCTTACACACACACCCTCACTCCCTCACACACAAACACACAAAGATTTTGTATACCTATCAAAGAGTATGTGTGCATCTTAAATTTCGTTTCCTTGTTATATTTTAGGCTTTTTTTTTAATATTTTTTTCTTTTTTTTGTATTATTTTATTGCACATTGTTAATACCTACATGAACCACAAATGGGCGAAGACGCTGGCTCCTGTAACACAGGTTACTACCTAGCTCAGGAGTCAGGGCTTCAATAAACTATGTAACAACTATATTATGTCAATAAAAAAAAATTATTATTATTATTATTAATTATAAAAATCATCATCATAGTGATAATGAATGAAAAACATTATTAACACATTGAAGGACACTGAACGCCTATAGACGTAATAACAATAAAACTTCTATTGTGTCTCGTTCAGTGTCCTTCAATGTGTTAAGAAGTGAAAATAGTAACAATGGTACATCTACCAAAGTTCTTTAATAGATTTTCAGCTTTATCACTAAAGCAGAAGGTTCAAAGTTGAGTAGCTTGGTAGCAAAAATACTACAAACGAACATGGCATTGCCTGAGATCAATAATTATAAATAGTAATCAATGTTTATTCAGTATTCAAATTGGTAAAATTAATTAATTTAATTGGTATTATAATTTATAAGTGTTAATAATAACCAATTAAATCTACAGAATCTTATTTTACTATCGGTTAGTCCTCACTACACTGGGTATACACCCAGTAGGTACATGTATGCACATGTCATATTAATATCAAAATCTTCTGCAATTAAGCCAACGCACTGCTCATGAACGTAGGCCTAAAACAAAAAAAGTAATAAGTTTATTAGGTGTCAATAATTCATACGGTAAATATGGCCAATCGTTGGCCATATTTTCAGTCACGACTTTTTTTTCCTTAATCATCTAATAAAAATCAGGAATCAAAAACACATTAGTATTTTGAGAAATACTTAAAGAAATATCAAAATACAATTGCCGCACAGCATGGCAACGTAAATAGAAAACAATAAAATCGAAAACTAACTGAAATATAGGACCGAACTTACTTGGATTTTGTTATAACGGCAGCGTGGCCTTCCACTTCGATGAAATCTGAGAGACTGGCGTGTGTGCGATAGTGAATAGTCCCGGGAAATCCCGGAACCGAAAGTACCGGGAAATCCCGGAAATTTGCGTCGTTTTCAGAACCGGGATTTTTAAAACCAAATCCCGGTTCTTTCGGTACTTTCGGGAAAAGATACTTCGCGTTTCGAATATTTCTAATTTTATAGCATAAAGCCCGACCGCTTAAAGCGTGGAATATACTTGCTACCTAGCATGCACAAGAAGCATGCATGGTACAAGAGCATGCTGCACGAGGGTGCGGGAGGGGCTGGTGGCGGCCATCGCGTCTTCGGAATGTTGTGCTTTGCGTTGTGTTTGTGATTTTGGTGGACAGTGCTTCGCAAAAAAGACTCAAACAAGACTGCTTCTTTTGGGCAGAGCCAGCTTACGAAACTAAAGACCGATGATGGCAGGATCGTATCCGCCAAACCTGAGCTGTTGAGAGAGATCGAGAGGTTCTATGGACAGTTATACACGTCAACAAGTAACCCCGTTATGGATCTGGCAAACGACCCAAGAGCTAGATTGACCCGACACTATACCGAAGACATCCCGGACGTCAGCCTGTACGAGATTAGGATGGCTCTGAAGCAGCTCAAAAATAATAAGGTGCCGGGTGATGACGGAATTACGGCCGAGCTCCTGAAGGCCGGCGGAAAACCCGTTCTTAAGGCCTTCAGAAGCTTTTTGATTCCGTCATACTCGAGGACAAAACACCACAGGCATGGAACAGAGGTGTGGTGATACTTTTCTTTAAGAAAGGCGACAATGCCTTTCTGAGTTGAGCTGCACGATTTTTGACAAATGCGTGCACTGATTGGACCGGTCCGCTCAATCTGTGTGGTTCTTTCCTCAAAAGACCATTTCAGACATCAATCTACATGGTCTTCACACGATCTGACCAAGATTTTGTCTGGACTTTAAAAGAGACTGTGACCTCTGAGTTTGTTTCGGCCTTTCTTCTCAGAGTAGTCAGATAGGAAACGCCGACCACATCTAGTTTAAAAAATATGATGACGTGTAAAAGTGTTTGTAAAAACCTACTTACAGAAAATAAATCATTTATCATTTAAGAATTATAGGCCCATCTCACTTCTGAGCCATGTCTTCAAGCTGTTTTCGAGAGTCATCGCGAACCGTCTCGCGCGCAGGTTTGACGCCTCCCGAACAAGCCGGATTCCGTAAAGGCTTTAGCACCGTAGACCACATACATACGCTGCGACAGGTTATACAGAAGACCGAAGAATATAACCTGCCTCTCTGCTTAGCGTTTGTGGATTACGAGAAAGCCTTTGATTCGATGGAGACATGGGCTGTGCTGCAGTCTCTTCAACGGTGCCAGATCGACTATCGGTACATCGAGGTTCTGAAGTGTCGGTACGAAAATGCCACTATGGCAGTCCGACTCCAGGATCAGACCTCGAAACCTATCCTTTTGCAGCGAGGTGTGAGACAGGGCTAAGACTATGGAGGACCTCAGTACTCGGCTGGGCAGCTTTCGGGAAGCTACGCAATATCTTCTCGTCCCGCATACCTCAATGTCTCAAGACGAAAGTCTTTGACCAGTGCGTGTTGCCAGTGATGACTTATGGCACTGTAACGTGGTCACTCACAATGGTCCTTATAAGAAGGCTGAAAGTCACCCAAAGGGCAATGGAGAGAGCTATGGAGTTTCCCTGCGTGATCGAATCAGGAATGAGTAGATCCGCAGGAGGACCAAGGTAACCGACATAGCCCGAAGAATTGCCAAACTTAAGTGGTAGTGGGCAGGGCACATTGCTCGCAGAACAGATGATCGATGGGGGCGAAATGTTCTGGAGTGGCGACCGCGTACCGGTAGACGTAGCTTTGGAAGGCCTCCCACAAGGTGGTCCGACGACCTTGTGAAGGCCGCTGGAACCCGATGGATGCGAGAAGCACAGAACCGGTCGAAGTGGAGGTGCTTGGGGGAGCCCTATGTCCAGCAGTGGACGTCTTTCGGCTGAAATGATGATGATGAATTATGTTAATAAATAACAATTTAAAAAATGTCGCTTAAGATTATCTAATCAATAATATTGAGACTGATTAATGCTACGCAAAAACATCACTGTTCCTTTTCTTTTTTTTATAGATATTCAGCAAGTTTTAAATTATAATTTGGTTATGCATAATTGCAATAGGAGTCATGTTGATTTAAATCATTTGTTTGGAGAAGATGTTTAATAAATGTTTCTGATAAATATTATCTAGGATTAGGTACAAAACAACTGCGACAACAACTGCAACTGCTGGTACTGCGATCGCCCACCCGCCTGCCAAACGTAGCGATTATGGCAAACCCCCCGTTTTAGGGGAGGCCTATGTCCAGCAGTGGACGTCTTTCGGCTGAAATGATGATGATGATGATGAGGTACAAAACTGTTTTAATGTTAATAAAGATGTTGCTGGTAGAATATGCGTAGTTACCAATAAAACAAGAAATAAAACGTTTTATTTGATTTGATTTAAATGTTTTTATTACCGACTTCATTTTGCTCTGTCATTTCGTCTTTCTTTTACTTTCTCCGTTTCAACTTTTCATCTTTTAAAGGCTTACATAAAAGTATCGAAAGTATCGAAAGTACCGGGAATCCCGGTTCTTTAGACAGAAGGTCCCGAAAATCCCGGTT
Organism: Mesoligia furuncula; assembly: GCA_916614155.1. Classification (NCBI taxonomy): domain Eukaryota; kingdom Metazoa; phylum Arthropoda; class Insecta; order Lepidoptera; family Noctuidae; genus Mesoligia; species Mesoligia furuncula. The sequence continues at coordinate 35,803,975 of OU744790.1, forward strand.
CTTTAAAACAGAACCGGTTCTGCATTCCCTAGTGTGCGAGAGGGGTGGCGGGGGCGCAATTCGGATACGCGGCTCGGCCCCGATCGTATACCGTCGCGTTTAGTTTTATAAAGTGTTGCGTTTTAGAAATTATAGTATGTGGCCATATTTATCGGCTGGCCATATTCGACCCAGTTACCTTATGTTAGTAAAACACTTCACTCGAGCACTGTCTTTGTGCGATCGTGTGGCACTTGTCCGCGGAAGCGACGGAACATTACCCCTTGCGGCCAAAAGTCCTCTGCCATGACGAGGTGGAGGTAGCATGTAGGTACTCGCACCACGAACGCCTTGAAGTTGACGTTGCTCTCGGCCTGTACTTTGTCCTTTGGCACACGTATTCCACGATATCCTCGGCCTTAGTGGTATAGTGTAGGCGGGAAATATACACGGGCGTGTTCGGCTGGGCGGCTCGTACAGGGATGTCGGGCTTGATAGCAGCTGTGCCGCAGCGGTTCTTGTTGGTTCTTTGACGGCGCTTCTTCCTCTGCTCCGTCACAAAACCATCATCATCAGCCCGGTTCAATGCCTTTTTAGGCACGGGCTTCATTGCGGGAGCGTTAGGGAGGTAATTAACTCCCACAGGCACCTTAGACACGGACATTCTGTCAGCGGGTCGGGTAACTCGAGCGGCGACACGAGGAGCAACCGCAGGGACGTGTGCAGGTTTGCGGGGCGCGCATGGCGCACGCTCTGCACACTCAGCATTGTTCGGAGACGACGAAGACATAACAGCTGACGCGATACTTGCCCCCGATAAATTGAGGCACGCTCCGCGACGCGTGTTGATATTAGATGCACTCGATGGTGACCCAGTTACCGCTACAGCTTTACGCAACTCTATTATTTCATTACGCAAATCAGCAACGGTGTTTTGGGATGCATCCAATCTCTTCTGCACATCCACTAGGCTGGCCTTAAGAAAAACGATGTCTTTCAATAGGCTCGTAACGTCGACGTGGTCGAATGTGACGGGGGGAAGCTTGTTTAAGTCCTTCGCCACAAACGTCGGCACGAAGTCGTCAGGGTCGGTCTCCTTCAACAGCGTGATAATATCCTGCAGGCTTTTCTTAGTCCCGTCACGCCGGCGGGACACCATCTGGTCAGCTTTGTTTACCGACCTGAACAGTAGCAGTAGCTTGGAAGCAGCTACATCTTCTTCGCTAAAGTTGGTTGAGCAGATCTGGACTGCGGACACCTCGTCCATCACGTCCAGTTTCTGCTGCAGGAACGCCAGCAATTCATTCGCCACCAGTTGACTACTCATGGCGACAAAATAATTACGAGCGACGGCTTGCGCCGCGCTACACGGTTCGTCGTTTCAGCCGATAGACGTCCACTGCTGGACATAGGCCTCCCCCAATTTTGGGAGGGTTTGCCATAATCGCCACGCTTGGCAGGCGGGTTGGCGATCGCAGTATGGTATGATGGTGGAATACATAGAGAACGCTGCTTCCCATTCTTCGGTACGGTCCTTAGTCGCCTTTTACGCCACCCACGGGAAGTAAGGGGTGGTGGTATTCTTTAAGTCCGGCACCACACAGACAGTTTACACAGTTTAGGCTACACGGTTTACACTAATAAAACGTCAGCAACACGTCCGCATCGATACGCGGCCAAATCGCGACTTATTCTACAAGGTTTCTGTGTACCTTTACCCTATTAACCATTGCCAACCATATTTTATCAATAAACCAGTGCATTTAATACGGAAATGTCGAAGTTTTTGATATGTCGCCCTCACTACATTAGTAGATTGCATCTCTGCGATGCAGGGCCAGGTTACTAGTATACTCTATATGTACCTACTAATACTTTATAGAGGTAGGTTATTGTATTTTGTTATTTTTCTAAATGCTATTTTGTATCCTGTCTTCGCCATTTATGATTCATAACATTATCCTTTTATGACATGTGGCCTATTTAGGGCCCCTGATATAATTAAGCTACCGAAAATCCCAATCCGAACACAACTCCCGATTAATGAACTTTTTTGGATGGGTATAAACCACTGACCTCTATAATACAAGTTGTATTATAGAGGTCAGTGGTATAAACACATCGGACAACTGTCAAAATAGTGTTGTCATTCGTTCTTAGTTCCGGCCTCAAACTAATCTAATGTTAGTAGACTTCGTAGGTGAAACGTAGGATAATTTCCGTAGGAAACTACGGATTTTGTGCTAAGAGGGTAGACCTCCACGGTTTTCTACTACTACGCTAAGTAGGTCTCTGCACAAAACTCGTGCCCCAATGTTTTATTTCTACAATCTGTAGCTATGACTGTGCGTTGTCTGATAGTGTAATAGCCATGGAACTGTTTAATAATGTGAAAACGTAATTATAAACACAAATAGAAAGTTTATCAACTTTATTGTACGGTTAGTCTTAAAACAGTGACATGACAGTTTTACCAAAGACAATCTTGACTTGTTTATAAATTATAAATAAGTAACTATTTGATGTTTACTATTCCAAAAAATAATATAACTTTTTTTTTAATCCAAAGGGGCGCCTGATGTGCCGATATCGTGGAAAAGAGCTCCCTGGAAGGACTTGGCCTAGCAGTTGGTCAGAAAAAAATGTTTCTGATGGTCTCGGCCATAGTATTGGCAAAGACAACGAATGTACATACTATGAAGTTACTTTATGATAGTTAATTCCTTTACAAAACAATTCGAATGCAGCCCGCTCGTCGATTGCTTCGTGCGTATGCGATGAGGCTTACGTAAGGTGTAGATAAAGATAGATGCACACGGGGCAACAAGTACAACACAATGTATTGTTGCCTGTGATTTCGTCAACTTTTGATCAGTATAGCGCTGTTTGACCCTCCAGCGAAGGTACCTACGAGATTGTGGGTTCAAATCCGGGCAAGCCAGTTTGTGTACGTTCTTAGTTTATCTTGGACATCACTGACATCAGTGAAGAAAAATATCATTTGTTTTTTCCGTCTGTTTGCCAAGACCCTTTCCGTCTTATTACAAAACGAGATCTAATTTTAGACCTAGTCTAAACCTTCAAGCCAGTTACTCTATTTTGAACTTTATTTCGACAAACGTAAAGTTCTTAATGCAAAATTGACAACTTAGACTCGGGTTTAACGTCAGTTTTTGTAATAAGAACTTTAGCTTCGTCGGATTATACTTCGAAATTTAAAAAAAGCTGGATGGTTTAAACCTGTGTCTAAAGATAAATCTTGTTTTGTAATAAGGCCGTTTATGTCGGGAACGCGTGGAGAAAACTGACGTAAAAAAGATATGCCGCAAAAAACGTATATTGCGACACTCTCAAGGGAATCAAAATTTATAGGATACTTCCCGTTGACCTAGAATCACAAGATCATGTAGCACAAGTAAAGGAAAAAATCCGAAAACCGTAAATATGTAGGTACATAAAAAAAAACCACGTGATAAACTATTTTCCTACCTACAAAGTACGGAACCGTCACGCGTCGGTGCGCGAGTCCGACTCGCACTTGACCGGTTTTAATTTTCTGTGTATATCATAATTTAAGTTTGTGTAGGAACTATCTTCTTGTGCGAACCACATTTTCTTTCTGTCTTTCTCCAAGCCGATATGATTGGAAAACACAAAATCTACGTGTATCCATGCGTTCACGCTCGCGTAAGATACAATTACCGGCACGTAACTTGGCAAGAGATTTTCGTAGTGGGGGAAGTTCGCGCATATAAAAATGTATGAAATTGTGCGTGCGCAAACTTCCCCCACTACAAAAACTCTTGCCAAGTTACGTGCCGGCAACTTATACATCAAACAAAAAACATTAGTTGCATTGCATGTGCCGTGTTATGTCGTGTGCGATCACCCTCACTATTCCCCTCACGTCCGGAGTTCGTGTCAGCTTCGTCTACTTATATCAGATCCGGTACACCGTCGTTTGTATTTTAAATACATGCTATATAACCCTGCGGAACTTAGTACGGGGTTTCAAATATAAATTAGGTACTTATTAAAATTACAATAGCCCATACTGGTTTAGAGACGATTGTGTTGAAAAATGAATTTAGTAGCCGTGCGCGGAATGTGAAATTAGTATTTAACGTAAGTACGTGTCTATCAGCTGCTAAGCGGCTTTCATAGCCGCTATGGGAGCATCCCTTAAATATTTATTTTATTCTGTTTTTAGTATTTGTTGTTAAAGCGGCAACAGAAATACATAATTTGTGAAAATTTCAACTGTCTAGCTATCGCGGTTCTTGAGATACAGCCTAGTGACAGACGGACGGACGGACAGACAGCGAAAACTTAGTAATAGGGTCCCGTTTTTACCCTTTGGGTACGGAACCCTCATAAACACCTTTGTAATTGTAAAGATCATAATTAACATCACAACCATTCACGCAGCAGAAATCTCAAAATAAAACAACAAACTAACTTTTCGAACAATTTAGATGTTCAAAGAAAGTAGAGCTAACACAACAAAGTATGTTATGTAAACATAGGAAACAACTCGAAACATTTGTTTACAAATACGCACATTGCGAAATAGAGCGAAGTACTGCGCGGTAAACAACCCGAGCGTTTTCTTTTCGAACGGAAAACCCGCAAAAGTGAAAAATCTATGCGCATGCACACTTTTTCATACAACATGCAAATTGTTTATTCAATTAAAGATTTATCGATAGCACGCCTTCTAATTGTGATTTGAAAAATGGTGAGTTATCATGACACGACTGGTGGCAATGATTTGTTCAGCTCATCCACATCGCTTCTATCGGCAACGTTCAGAATCAGGGTGTAGGGCCATGGAACCAGAGGAAAAGATGATCGAAAATTGAGATAAAGTCTAGGCGGGTAGGTCACGGGCAAGTAACGGGCGTTTCGGAGCGTAATGTAACGTCTTACACTACACAGCGAGCGTTCGTGCAGTCAGTACGGGGAAACAAGGCGCTCGCAATGAGCAACGAGCGGCTCGTTGCTCGCTGCGAGTGCTCCACCCCGCTGTCGGTATTTTGGCGAATCTTTTTATTTTTATTTTCTTTTTTTTCTTCTTAATTTGGATTATACAATCATCATCATCATCTGCCTAGCCTTTTCCGAACTATGTTGGGGTCGGCTTCCAATCTAACCGGATGCAGCTGAATACCAGTGTTTTACATGGAGCGACTGCCTATCGGACCTCCACAACCCAGTTAGTGGGTAATACGATACCCCTTGGTAAGACTGGTTGTCAGACTTTCGGGCTTCTGACTACCCGTAACGACTGTCAAAGATCCAAGAATGACAGCCGGGACCAACGGCTTAACGTGCTTTCCGAGGCACGGTATGTAAAGATGGTCACCCATCCACAGACCAACCGCGGCAAGCGTAGCTTAACCTGATCGATCGACCTGTGCGGCTGTTATTATTTAGCCACGGGCCCCTCATTTGGATTATACAATAATTGAGTTAATTCAAAGATCCAAACATAACTTCGGAAGGATTTTAAAACACGGCGTAACGTAACATGCTCACTGCGAATGGTACATTACGGCCCGTAACACCGGTCAGTACCCACCTTTAGAATTTAGGACATTTTAAAAATAAGTTGGCACCTTCACCATCATCTTTATCATCCACAGCCCGACTTCACACACTGCCGAGCACAAGCCTCTGTTTTCAAGTGCCATTCCTCACGCCCGTGTCAGGCTCATCCAAGTTCTACCCGCGATGGTAACAATGTCGTCCGCCTATTTCGCCGCCAATTGGCACCATAATATGTACTATTAAATAATAAAAAGAAGCGTGTATAATAATATCGTGTTGCGGCATAATGCCTTTAAGTGGGTCAGCTTCGCTTCATGTAAGACTTGTTTAGATACTTTCTTCGAGTCAGCAAATAATAAATGTTACCGTGACAACTTTTTATGTCAACTTTTTTGATAAATAAAATAAATGTTATTGTTTAAGCTGGAGGTTTTATCAAAGCCTCCACCTGCAGCTTTGCAAAGTTTTCTTTTACTGTAAAGGTCATAGCACACGTATCAAACCGGAAAGGGGTCGGCACCGTATCAACTTGAGCTGTTCAGTATTCTTTGTATAAAACTCTCTACTGCAACGCACACTAATCGGAATCGTAACGTAATCGCCTCGCCTCGGGACCAGCTCACGAACCGTGGTACGGTGCGTTACAGCTCGTCGTCCCCGCGCTTACGTCTCTCCGTACCCGAGCTTACGTCTCTTCGTCCAACCTTGCCACTCTCACCCCTCCGGCCTGCCTGCTGCACCATCAACCAGCGGTCGGGCGAGCCGTAAGCGCGGCGTCGCCTAACCGTAGCCGAGTCGACGTATCGGAGCTTATGATCCGCTTTGGTTACGTGCTTACGTTAGGTTGTAGCCTGTTTGACAGCGAGGCGAAAGGCGATACGGTGCCGATCCCTTTCCGATTAGATACGTGTGCTATGATCTTAAGTCAGCAGGATACAATTCGATAAAAGGAAGATTTTAGAAGAGTCTTGATAAAAATCTTTCTTAAAACCGTTACGATGCTCCACGTGTCCAGTCTTCGCGATCTTCTGATAACTTTAATCCGATATATTGATCTAGATCGCTCACGATAGGTACTCGCCCACGTCCGGAAATGATCTCCACGCGATTATATGCACATGCGACTCTAAATAAAATAGGACGGTTGCACGCATGTGTAGGCGTTTTCGCGCAGCAAGCGATCAATTATTTATCGTAGATCGCCGTAAACTGATCGTGCGATATTACCACCCGTGGCTGGCTATATAAAAGATATTTTAAGATGTGTTATTATAGAAGAAGCCTAAAAAGTAATTAGAACCGTATTATCTCCGTCTCTTTTATGACCCGTTACCCGTACCGACCTCATTGGATCAGAACGGAATAACTCGAAATAATTGTAAAGAATTTACTTGTTTTTACCCGACTGAGTCAGAAGGAGGGTTATGTTTTTCGAGTGTATGTATGTATATTTCTTTGGCACGCTCTGCAGCCTAAACGGCTTGATCGATTTCAGCTTGAGAGGTGCCGTTAGATTCGTCTTAATTGTGAGAGTGACACTGGGTATCAAAATATAGGGTTTTAAAAGGTGATTACAAAAATATGTACCTATAGCTTATATGTTTAAAAGTAATTCGAAGTGACAAATCGTAAAAAAACACGTACCAAGAACTAAATCGTTTGCGAAATCTTTTACATTTGTAAACTAAAAAGCTGGAAATAAAAAAAATAATTTAAAAAATAAAAAAACTGGACTGCGAAACTGAAAAGCTACAAACAAGCCCATTTTAAATTAAATAAAAGTTGGAAGCAGGCGGGACCCATACCATTTTTATTATATTTTCAAATTCAAATGGGTCCCGCCTACTTCCAACTTTTATTTAATTTAAAATGGGCTTGTTTGTAGCTTTTCAGTTTCGCAGTCGGGATTTTTTATTTTTTAAATTACTTTTTTTTACACTAGGTTTTTGTTGCTAGCTCAGTAGCTTTACTCGGTTCTCGCTAATCGCCGGCGTTGTGGTAGGACAAGTCCCAATATTGGCATTATTGTTTGGTTGCCAATGACGGCCACACTACGGAAAAAGATAGTGCAAACTTATATCGCTCAGAAAGCTCTTAGCATATTGCGGTACCCACTGTTCTCATGGCCTCACCTGCACCAACATAGTTATTCGTAGAAAAAGTATGTTGCCTCTTTGTGGCTCGATTTAACGTTCACACGGGAAATATATATAACGCATTATTAATCTGATGCTTATTATTATGTCGAGTATGTTTCTTGACGGATAAAGTGTAGTGATGGTGCTTCACATGGATCTAGGATTTTATCGCTTGAGCTCCTCAAGTTCTGAGTTGAACTACACGAGCTTGGAGCTGTCGAAGATTGTAAGAAGTATCTTTGCATTGTATAGACTCAGTTTCCTTTGTATTGTATAATTGCATAGCACAGATGTGAGTTCTATGTACCCTATAGCTACCATTTACCGAGTATTAATATGTCTTTCATTGACTTGAATGTGCCCTGGCGGCTGATAGTATGTCATGCTCACTCAATTGTCTCGCTGACGGTGGCGTGTGTGTTGGATCATTTAGCTCCCTTCAAAATGGTTGAGCTGAATGGTGCTGATCTATGCGTCATGTTCGTGAACGGGCGCCGTCAGTTGGGGCTGGTCATCTCTTAGCTGCCTCGGTTTATTTTTAATTATTTTATTTTTGATTGTTGTTTTGTTAAGTACTATTTGTTGTACTCTGGACGCTTTTAACGTTTTACGTCTTTTTTTATTTATTACATCGTTCTCACATTATATAATTTTAAATTCAAAAGTAATGATGTACTAATATTTTTGTAAAACATAATTTAAAAAGAGTGTCCATGGAGTTTCTTGCCCGTTCTTCTCCATAGGTACCTACGCTTTGGAATGGGCAACTAGCTTCATATTTTCTGACTGACCGACTTCTTGACAATTCAAAAGTGCCTGTTAATGGTTTAATTGAAATAAATGCTTTGACTTTGACTTTGACGAATACTGATAATTGCTTGCTCTAACTGGACTGGTCTACTCAAATCTTTGTGGTACTTTCCTCAAAGGCCATTTCAGACATCAATCTACATGATCTGACCAAGATTATGTCTGGAATTTAAAAGAGTCTGTGACCTCAGAGTTTGTTTCGGCCTTTCTTCTCAGAGTAGTATGATAAGAAATGGCGACCTTATCTAGCTTATTTTTATATTATAATAGGGTATGTAAAGTGATTCCGTTATCCTATTTACAATTCAGGAAACAATTGTGTGTGTTTTATGGATGACTATAATTGAAGCTTGTTTCTTCTATTAAACGGCGCGATTTATACGCCGTGTACTGTAAACTGTGCCTCGCTGTATCACAAGGCATAGGTAGGTACATCAGTCTTGTCAGATGTTTGTAGGAACTAAATGAATGTATTTATTATGTGATCTCCATGAGAGGCGACGCTGTTTACATATACATATCTTTACAAAATTGTACAAATCATCTGCCTAGCCTTTTCCCAACTATGTTGGGGTCGGCTTCCAGTCTACCGGATGCAGCTGAATACCAATATTTTACATGAAGCGACTACCTATCTGACCTCCACAACCCAGTTACTGGGTAATACGAGACCCCTTGGTAAGACTGGTTGTCAGACTTTCGGGCTTCTGACTACCCGTAACGACTGTCAAAGATCCCCGAATGACAGCCGGGATCAACGGCTTAACGTGCTTTCCGAGGCACGGAGGGGTCTCGGTATGTAAAGATGGTAACGCATCCACAGAACAACCGTGGCAAGCGTAGCTTAACCTGATCGATCGACCTGTGCAGCTGTTATTATTTAGCCACGGGCCTCACAAAAAATGGGACAAATACAAGAGTGAATACAATAATTCGGAACCGTGTATCTCAAGAACTAGGTACTGCTCCGAGCGCTTCATCTACGAGCAGTTATTTTTGAGATAGGTACACAACCTTGCTCGAAAATGCAGAATTTAATCATTTATAAACTAGCCGTATCATAAATGATGAAAAAATCATGTTTTAAAACATTTTTGCAATAGTTATACTGATTTATGGTGCCTTTGACAGTGCGATTTTTTTTTTCGAACATTCTATCCCAATGGACTCTTCACACAGTATTTGAAACGATTTTTAATCTATTTATATACAAATCAATGTTTGTATGTTTGTGATGAAACTTTGGTAGGGTGTTCTGGGGACGCCCGTGATGGTTCCTAATTATTAAAACATGAAAAAAAAAATCTGAAGCGGTACGAACGAAGTTCGCCGGGTCAGTTAGTAAGTAAATATGGATAATACCAGTAAGAGTTTTTAAGTTTGGAGGCTGGAGGCTTTAATTCAGCGGGTCGCTATCTAACACTCTAATTCCGAACCATCACTACTTGCACATGTAATAAAAAAGAAATATTTTAGTTTTACTTTATTTTTAAGCACTATAATTGTATGGAAAATTTTCTACTCTTGGCTAAATGTACAACTTTTGTAAACGTTTTATTAAATAAATTATTATTATTATTTTGTTTATATTTTTTTTTTCTCTCGGCCTAGCCGGATAGAACTGATGGCACGGGCCTAAGCCAAGTGTCCAACAGTGGGGTTAAGTGTGGGAGTAATATTATAAGTAGACTGTGTGGTAGATGAAACAATATTTAAGTGGGAGTGTTGGTTATTATTATTAATTTATTGAGGCATCCACAAGCAAGTCCGGTTAAGCAGACGATAACCTCATAGGTTGAACTGCGAGATGCCATTCCCAAAAAAAAAACATTCTTCACTTGGTTTCTTTTGCGCAAAAAATAATAAGTAGGTACAATTATCGGCACGGATCTTGAGCGCTGACCTTCACCTGCGCAAAAGTGAGTTATTGGGTCCATTTGGTGGGATGAAGGAAGGTGCGGGAGCGGGGTATATATATTGTCGTACAGTAACTATGATAATAATAATATTATTATATTATTATTTTATAATATTATGTTTTATTTTGCCATAAGTATACGATGCGCAAAGCGATCCCCACTCTACCGCCGAGTCAAGATCCGTGCCGGTAACTACTTATATCTTATATTCCTGGGCAATCATTTATTTTAAAAAAATCGTTCTTTCGATAACAAGTTCCGAACTAGTTGCGTCTAAAAAACATAACAAGACAATTACGCTATTGATGGCACCGCATTACCGATTACCTGTAGTTTGTACCGAATAGTAGCAATAGCAAGTAATCGATTATCCAACATTGAGCAACTTGTACAAATTATCGTGCTTGACGATCGTGCCAATTAGGAGCAATATTATTGCGGCTGAGACGTGGCACCTATTTTCCTACTACACAATTTTAAGATTTATTGATCTCCATTTTGTTGCAATAATCTCTTAGCCTGTTGAGGGTTTAGAATTAGATGAACCAAATAGAAGAAGCAGGTCTTCTATGAACATATAAATTGCGATATGGATGCTCTTGAGAGGTGTCTGATTATGTTATCAAACAACATGCAATAGACGGAATAATAATCCAGAAAATAGTTATTCATTCTTCATAGCTTGACTCTTACCAATGCTTAGTTACGTGCAAAATAACACCGCAAGTGACGCCTCTGTACTTCGCAGAACTACGTATAAAAGCTTCCACTTGACCCCTCGTATAGTTCAAGTTCAAATTGACCAATTTAAGTGTACATCTAGATCACATTCAAAGATGGAAGTTCAAAAACCTTTCCTAGAACCGTATTTTTATCTTTAAATAATTCATAGGGCTACGCTCCGCCGACAGTGAGCGTCGAAACAATTTGTTGTAGGTGCTTAGTTTTTTATCAGCAAGACAGGTGCGCATGAGTCATCCAGGCCGGATCCAGGCGAGCCGAGTATGTGCGCAGTGGCCACCCGTGTGGAACAACTTAATATGTATTTACATCAAGCGCCTTGGCATAGAAAGAGTTTACGCTACGCCAACCATCGAATTTTCAACTAATAAAAAAGGGCTTTGTTTGGTTTGAATCACATAATTATGGAACGTTTTTGAGTACCCTAGCTAAGTATAGTAGGGTTCAATAAGTTGAAACACTTTTGGGATAATTTAGGCTCGACTGTGCCTGGGTCGAGTCGTGTCGCGGACGAGGCAGGAGGGAAGGATACAGACCTTCACGACATTTTATATGAAGCAGTTCATGCTTCACGGTGCGGCCTCCGAGTCTCGTCAGAGTCTTGCCATGGTCCCTATAGATCGAGCAGTAGGAAGGAAATCATTCTAGCATTTTTCCTTGCTTACTGCTCGATTTATTGCATTGCACTGCATTATGTTACCCTTTATTCTTATTGTAACCTAGTACCTACTTTTATTTTGGGAGTGTGGTGCGTGTGCAAACGAATCCCCGACAGTCCATCTTATCGTTCCAGGAGGAAGCTAGCATTGGGTGTCGAACATAACTGATCCCGATTGTTGTCTGGGGAACTCAGAGGGAGTTCCCCAGACAACACTCGGGATCCACGGAAATTTCCCGATGAATAGCAGGGATTACCGACGTCAATAGCTTGATGAGCTGAACAACTTTAAAATTGACAGCACGCGAGGGTCTGGCATGACGGAAAATAATAGTTACTTAATAGATATTATACCTTAATCATTTCTTTATTTCATCAAAAGTTTTTCAACTGATATGCTATGTTAAGTACCATGTAAGAGTGGGCAAGCCTATTGCCATCCTGCCAGGTCAGCGCGATTTCTGCCGGGTCAGCGGGAGTGTCCGAAAGGGTTACCGCTTACCCGGAACATAAAGGGTTAAGAGCGTTTACGCCGTACGGCATTTCATACAAACTTTCAAGCCCTTGTTTTTCGAAATTAATGAACCGATTTTAATGAAACTTTATACGCATAAGCAGGATACAAAAGTCTAAAAAGTTAGTAGAAAACATTTTCGAAATGTCTTATAAAAATAAATATAACTGGAAATCTCTGTTTCTATGGAAAGTTTAAAATCGGTCTAATTTGGCTGTAACACTATTTTTCGAAAATATTCTCTACTAACTTTTTAGACCTTTGTATCCTGCTTATGCGTATGAAGTTTCATTAAAATCGGTTTATTCACTTCGAAAAACAAGGGCTTGAAAGTTTGTATGAAATGCCGTACGGCGTACACGCGTAAGGAACGAACATATTATGGGTGGGTTTTAGTCAGTAAGAGTCTGACACTCCCTTCCACTCCACCCAGAGCAGAAGGGGGTCATTTGATGAATTCCTACCCGAAAAAAAAAGCCTATTGCCATCAACCGAGCACAACTCCAGACTCCGGGCTGCTGCTCAGAAATTACAAAATTGAAAATCCCAGTACCTCATGCCCAATCCCAAAGTTTACTAATATTAGTATACTAATACTTCTTATAATTTCGAAAGTAATTCTGTTTGTCTGTATAACGTTTTCACGCGAACGGGAATCGATAAGAATTGGCAAGGAGATAGATCATATAGCATCCTGGGGAAGGACATATAAGCATTGTTTCTGTAGCATGTTCCTAAGTTTCTGTGAGCTAAATTCTGACATCCACCGGGGCGGGCAGAATCTAGATAAGTACCCGATAATCGCTTAATATCTGTGTAAGGGCATCGATGAGGTCGCCGTCTACATTTTTAGGGTTCCGTATATAAAGGGTAAAAACGGGACCCTATTACTAAGGCTCCACTGTCCGTCTGTCCGTCGGTCACCAGGCTGTATCTCATGAACCGTGACAGCTAGACAGTTGAAATTTTCACAGATGATGTATTTCTGTTGCCGCTATAACTACTAAAAACAGAATAAAATAAATATTTATTTCCCATACAACAAACGTGTTTTTTTTTCGGCGTTTTTGCCTTGTGGTACGGAACCCTTCGTGTGCGAGTCCGACTCGCTCTTGCCCGGTTTTTTAATACCTACTTAATTTACCAATGTTGCAGCCAACCTTGTTTAACTTTAATGACCAGTTAATTTACACTTACTAGTTGAAGGCAGGCCACAGGCAGTGAACCATTGCTTACTATATACCATTAGTTATCTGTAAGCAGTAACCACTCGCCAATTTATATAAGTGTTTCTTTTTTGTTCTGCTTAGGTACTTCCACAGGTTTTTATAGTTGATTGCATTCTTGGGTAGCTAATACAGGGTGCATAATAATCTTCTATACTAATATAATAAACCTGAAGACTTTGTTTGTGGTTTTTGATTGAACGCGCTATTTGCTGGAACGGGTAGTCGGGTTTAAAAAAAATTTTTGCATTTTATATCCTAACTAGCTGTGCCTCGCGGTTTCACCCGCGTAAATATCGATCCCGTTGGAATATCGGGATAAAAAGTAGCCTATATGTTAATCCAGGGTGTCAGCTACCTCCATAATTTTTTTTAATCAAAATTGATCCAGCCGTTTGAGCGTGATGAAGTAACAAACATATAAACACACACACACACACACAAACTTTCGCCTTTATAGTATTAGTGTGATTCATGAGCAAGTTTATAGGCTATTTAACATCACGGCACGACCCTTAGTAGTCGAGCAAAAGAATACAAGTCAGAAAAAACGCTAAGCGAAAACAAAGTCATAGAGTAGGCGGTCGATGCGATGCGAGTCGTGTTCTCTCTCTCGACTCGGGTTCGGAGCAAGAAGTTTCACGCGGACAAAGTTGCGGGCAGAAGCTAGTATTAGTTGAAGTCAGTCAAACAAGCGTGACGTCATTATAAACAAAAGCATAACGTAACGTGGACTATTTGTATAGGATTTTCAGGAAAATTACAATGGTGGATCCGTTGTAATTTTCCTCAGTAGTTTTTTTTTTTTCATAATCCGTAAAATCCGTTAGTTCCGTTAGTTTTGTTTAATTTTAGTTTTTTAAATCACATCTCACACATCTAGTAGATGTCAATCAGAAATATTGTGCTTTTGTGATTGTAAGTAGGTACATCAGTTTCGTGAAATATATTAAAATAAACTATAGATAGGTAGAATTCTATATGGCCAGTTACCATTTACTGCAGTATATTAACTTTTCTAGTTCCTATATATTCCCTTATAAAGAAATAAAAAATATAGGACTAGCGTGCCAAGTATTATTAATTTATTTCGTCTAACAAAAACTACTTATTCGTGATATCGTTCTTTGTTCTTGTTTTTATTACCTAATCATCATTTCCGTGTTGTATTTTAGCCAATTCTTTGATTCTGGAAGCTTTTTCTAAGTTTCCTGTGGCCAACTTGTGAAGTTTTCAGTCAACTGATATGTTTGTTGATCAGCTATTCCAATATTTAAAGCCATATCGTATCTAAAAAGAAAATATCAACCATATATCATGCCTAATCTCATTGTCCACTCGCATATTGAAGTAAAAATATGGAGAAGCGATTCACGTTGCAAACTAACGTAGCATTATAAAACTTTTTAATAATTAAAAAACAACCGACTTCTTATTTTTGGAAGCCGTTTTTTATTTTTTCTATAAGTAATTATTTTATTTTATTTTTCACTTTTTTGTTGTGATACTGTAAAACCTACCCCACACCAATTAGTATAACTTGCTATGTAAATAACTATGACAGGATGTTTTATACATATATATCAAATGGATTAAATAAGTATTCGTCGTTTCAGCCGATAGACGACCACTGCTGGACATAGGCCTCCCCCATAAGGGGGGGGTTGGCGATCGCAGTATGGTATGGTGGTGGAATGCATAGAGAACGCTGCTGCCCATTCTCCGGTACGCCCCTTAGTCGCCTTTTACGACACCCACGGGAAGTAAGGGGTGGTGCAATTCTTTAAGTCCGGCACCACACAGACAAAATAAGTATTATTGAAGCTAAATCAATAACTACCCAAGAAAAGTTAATAAAATTTAGATCGGGCCAGCCGGCAAGCTTACCAAATGAACTTTCAAGAATTTTCAAAATAGGCCCACAATTTATGAATATATCGATGAACATACAGACGAACATAAAAACCTCCTCGGCTCCTTTTTAGAAGTCGGTTAAAAATAAAAATATCACGATTATCGAATATCAAAACATCAGTAGCTTTAGGTTGTTATTTGAGCCCAAATTACTTGTTAAATATATTTTTATGACGAAACTGATGTAGTTGGAGGTAATAAACAATAATCTAACGTTCAGGTAAACGTTTCGATCATCGGTTTAAATTCCATATAATACCAGCGTGTTTTTGTTGAATAACAACATGTTTCACAAACAATAAATTACCGTTTGATAATGACATTAATCACACTACACTTAGAGCTGATAATATGATAGCGTATGACTTATTGTGACGTTACTTTTATAGAGAAATTCGTTATAATTTATAGGTAGGTAAATCAGATGTTATATGATGATGAAGATAATAATTATTATTATTTGGTGCTCACTTTACCGTTAGGTACAAGGAGTTTCTTACCCGTTATTCTCCTTAGGATCGTACGACCAGTGGGGCATTATCAATCGAAATCGGTTTCATTTTGACAGTTATATACGTGACAGTTATATACGTCGTCAGTTATATATCTTCACAAGTTCAAAAAATTTGCCTGTTCAACGGCAAATTTTTTGAACTTGTGAAGATTAGCAATTTGCTTCAAAATTATTCAGATACCGATTGATAGTGTGTTACGCAATTAGGGTACTTTTTTGTGAGGTCATCGACCGCAGTTAGAGTAGTCAACACTAACTGCGGTCGATGACCTCACAAAAAAGTAAAGTCAAATTTATTTATTTTTTGTTTTAAGTATCATGTTTAGATATCGATACGTATCAAGACCGGGGAGTTTCGCTAGCTAATTTAATTTGACCCTGTATATTATTATAAGTAACTTTGTCAAACTCAAACTCAAAGCATTTATTTCTCTAACACAAACTCAAACTCAAAGCATTTATTTCTTAAACTCAAACTCAAAGCATTTATTTCGAGTGGCGGTAGAGTAGACGTTGAAGGGCAAAAATACCGCCCCAGGACACATACCTGGACGCGCCCCAGAAGGTGGTAGCCGTAAGGCTTATCCGGGGCTACCGCACGATCTCGGGCGAGGCGGCAAGCCTCCTTGCCGGACTGCCGCCATGGGATCTGGAGGCGATAGTCCTCGCGCGCCTGTATGAGTGGCGCGCGGAGGCACTACGCCGGGGGGAAACTCCGCTTCCGCGGCAAATCGCTGCGAAGCGGACGGATCTCCGGCGCGATCTCATGGCGGTATGGAAAGAGCGACTTTCGCAACTCAGCGCAGGGCACGCCACGACAGCGGCGATAACACCCCTCTTTGAGGAGTGGCTAGAGAGGCGCCACGGCGCCCTCACCTACCGCCTGACGCAGGTCCTCACCGGACACGGAAGTTTCGGGAGGTTCCTGCACATCATCAGGCGGGAGGAAACGCCCGGGTGTCACCATTGCCAGGATAGCCCAGAGGACACGGTGGAGGTCTGCCCCGCCTGGGCGGAGCACCGCCGTGTCCTCGAAGAGGCGATCGGCAGCGGCGGCGCGTCCGGCCCTTGTGCAAGCCATGGTCCAGGGCGAGGGGGAGTGGGAGGCAGTCACCTCCTTCTGCGAAGTAGTCATGCTAGCGAAGGAGGTGGCGGGACGGTTCAGGAAGAAAGCCTCCCGTCTCAGCCGCCGCGGGGACGCACCGGGCGTCGGGAGCCGCGTGACGACTCCCGGCCACCGTAGGCGCGGGCCTGCGGACGGAGAGTAATGAATACACCGTCCGATCAGGACCAGGCCCGTTCCGGAAGGCGCGTACGTGTTCCACGCGCGCCTCAAAGAGATGTCAGCATCGAGGAAAGGGCCCCTTAGGGCCGAAGCCTGCCGGGTCAGCGGGATTGTCCAAAGGGGTTACCGCTGGCCCGGAACATAAAGCGATAAGGAAGGAACATGGATGGGTTTTAGTCAATAAGAGTCCGACACTCCCTTCCGCTCCACCCAGAGCGGGAGGGACATTTAATGATTTCCCAGCCAAAAAATAAAAAAAAGCATTTATTTCAATTAAACCATTTACAGGCACTTTTGAATTGTCAAGTAGTCGGTCAGTCAGAAAATATGAAGCTAGTTGCCCATCCCAAAGCGTAGGTACCCAAGTAACAAAAATTGGTACTATAAAAGTCCTGAGAACGTTTTGGAGCGTGCTAAAAGGCTCCATAATTAGTACTATAATGGTGTTGTAAACGTTTACAAAACCCCAAATAGGCCCGAGTTTTATCACTGATTTATTCTATAAACATTACATAAAGGCTCTCACGGTGATAAATCAGCTCAATAGTTGACATGTAAAAGTGTAGTGAAACGCTTTTTAGTACTAAAATAGTGCCACAAGTGCAATAATGTCACGAATTTGCACTATAAAAGTAACCAAAACATGTCTAAAGTGCTATTTTGCACTGTAAACGATTTGAGAGATCTTTCTTGACACTTATATTGTTCTCCATTTTTGTTCGTATTGTGTGAGTCGTGCTCAAGAAAACAAAAAATTTCGCTAAGTTATGATTCATGTCATTTGCCATTGTTGCCTAACGTATCATTGCAATAAAAAGGCATAACGCAACACTGCCATAACTTGCACTTGCGAAAATAATTGTATCGATAAAATCATTATGCTGATTTCGAATTTGACATTGCGCCCTCATTATTTTCGTGTTTTAATTAAATTTTAATTAATAAAATAAAGGACTTGTCCCGAATACGGATCCTATAGTACACATTGGCTCCAGCCGTGCTGCTATGTGCTATCGCGGCAGAAAATAGCGGCCATCTTGTCACCGAAAATCTATTAAAGATCCAGTTAGTCCATTAATGATAATTTTAGTTTTTTTATGTCACACTTTAGTCTCGTAGCAGTAACACCAACTCACTTTTAGAGCTATTTGAATTTAAGTTATTCAGCAATTGCACCAGGAGTCGCTATGGTACTATTTAGTACTATAGAAGAGTTTTCATGATTTTTACAGAACTAGCCCCGTAGCGATGTTAAGGGAGCTTTTACGAAGCTAAACGGTTACGTAATCGTTGTGTAAGGTACTTTTATAGTGCAAATTGATCCTGTAATAGTGTTTTCGATACTGCGACAATCCTAGTACTGTAAACATTATTTTGACGCATTATTAGAGCAAAATAGATACAGAAAAGTGTCAGTAAGGTTGTCTATAGTACTAAATAGTACCAAAATCGTTATTCTAATTTCTATTCAAACTCAAACTCAAACTCAAAGCATTTATTTCAATTAAACCAATTACAGGCACTTTTGAATTGTCAAGGGGTCGGTCAGTCAGAAAGATGAAGCTAGTTGCCCATTCCAAAGCGTAGGTACCTATGGAGAAGAACGGGCAAGAAACTCCATGGACACTCTTTTAAATCAAAATAATATGGTTACAATGTCTTGTTTACATCAATCATGTTAAAAATTATACATGTGAGAACGATGCAGAACGTTAAAAGCGTCCGTAATGAAAACACGAAATAAAAAAAATAAAACAATTCAAATAGGTATTAAATTAAAATAAGCCATGGCAGCAAAGAGATGACCAGTCCCTACTGACGGCGCCCGTTCACGAACATGACGCATGTATTAGCACCATTCAGCTCAACGATTTTGAAGGGAGCTAAATGATCCAACACACGCGCCACCATCAGCGAGACATTTGAGTGAGCGTGAAATACTCTCAGCTGCCAGGGCACATTCAAGTCAATAAAAGGCGTACCCAGTAAATGGAAGCTTTATAGTATGTACATAGTACTCACACATGTGCTATGCAATTATACAATACTAGGTGATTGAATTTATATAATGCAAAAATAGTATTTTAAAATCTTCAGCAGCTCCAACAGTGTTTTTCAATGCTAATCAATTTATTTGTGCGTCCTTATGGAGCAGGACCAGCGTTTAGCCAAGCATTTTTGTCAGTGATGTAATCCCCCAATTTCTAATATGCCTGGCTGCATAGTGTGCGTTTTATACAAGATTTAAATTTCGTTTCATTCAGTTCAAGTATGTGGGTAGGTATTTTATTGTAACATTTTAAACAATAGCCCATGAAAGACGAGTCTACTTTATCCAGCCTGAAACCTGGTTGAACTAATTGGTCCCTATTTCTAGTGATATAATTGTGTCTTTCACCTCTTTTACTAAAAAGATGTAGATTTTTCCTTACGTACATGATATTTTCATAGATATATTGACAAGGTACCGTCATGATGTTAATATCTTTAAACAGTTCCCTTAGAGAGTCACGCCTGCGGAGGCTGTATATGGCTCTGACAGCCCTTTTCTGCAGAATAAAAATAGACTCGATGTCTGCAGCCCGTCCCCATAGTAAAATACCGTACGACATGATACTATGAAAGTAACTAAAATAGACCAGTCTCGCGGTATCAACATCAGTAAATTGACGGATTTTTCTCACAGCATATGCTGCTGAACTTAGCCGTCCTGCAAGGGATGTTAAATGGGGACCCCATTGAAGCCTTGAGTCGAGCGTGATCCCTAGGAAAACAGTACTATCGACGAATTCTATTACAGTGCAACACTTTAAAGATTCTTTTGTATGGTCCTGTAAGCGTTCTAAGAGCTAAATAATAGAACTTAAAGGCTCTTTAATCTTATAGAACCAAAACGCTATAAATATGTTATAAATCTTTATAGTACAAGCAGTCATAATGGTTACCGTTAAAGGCCTACTATATCACTCTTTGGTGATAAAACGCCTTAGTTATAGAACCTTTTGTTACTTGGGTACCTATGGAGAAGAACGAGCAAAAAACTCCATGGGACACTCTTCGACACTCTTCTAAATAATATTTTTACAAACTTTTTATTTGTAACGTACCACCGGCACCGTAAATACTGTTGGCCTGTATACTACAAAGTTAGCTCAAAGAGTACAGATCGTAGATACCGCGTCATGTGCACCGTTCATTTTAACAATAGTAACAGTACCCTTGAAAAAAGTCTTGTAAAAGAATCTTCAGTCAGTAAAAACTGACAATGGATAGCGTACCGATAAAACTGCTTTCCCACCGGCTGTGAGCACTTGATAATTATGTGACTGATCACAGTGATCACTTATTTCATGTTGGTATAGGTTCATCTAAAGTTCTAATCAAATGAATGGTAATGCAAATCTAAAGAATGGTAATGCAGTAATGACGTCGATGTATTATAAAGGCGAAAGTTTGTGACTGTGTTTGTATGTTTGTTACTTCTTCACGCACAAACGGCTGGACCAATTTTTATAAAATTTGGTATGGAGGTAGCTGACACCCTGGATTAACACATAGAATACTTTTATCCCGATATTCTTGCGGGATCGACACTTATGCGGTTGAAATCGTGGGGCACTGCCAGTATTATACTAATATTATAAAGGCGAAAGTTTGTGAGTGTGTGTGTGTGAGTGCGGGTGTGTGTGTGTGTGTGTATGTTTACATGTTTGTTACTTCTTCAAGCCCAAACGGCTGGACCAATTTTGACAAAATTTTGTATGGAGGTAGCTGACACCCTGAATTAACACAAAGGATACTTTTTATCCCGATATTCTTGCGGAATCGACATTTATGCGGGTGAAATCGCGGGGCACTGCTAGTATATTATATATTTCATCATCATTGCTCTCAAAACGGTGAAGAAAAAAAAAACATCGTGTGGAAACCGGCATGGCCTATAACCAAAAATTCGAAGACACGTGACATCCACCAACCCGCACTGGGCCCGCGTGGTGGATTACGGCCTACTCGAGAGGCCTGTGGCCCGGCGGCAGTGAGAACATTGTTGACTGATTATGTTATTCTAATGTCGTCGAACTATCAAGAACTGCTATATTCCTGCCTGATAGCATTCTCATCTCGTCAGCTATCCCGAGGATAACCTAGTGAATTCCTGTTTACTTGAGTTTTCTTGTCTTTACTACACTGGGTGGGTGTACTATGGTAGGTGGGCTTCTTCCTCTTCGTGTCCTTCTTCATCATTCTCAGGAAGAAGTCCTTCTTCATCTTCCTCTGAATCATCGCTGTCTTCGTTAACAGAAATCAACGCTACGTTATTACACGACTTTCCTCCGCAATTCAAACAAAGTGCCGAGCATTTCAACAACGACATGCCCCTCTACATCCCTTTTTGCATTTGCAGGCTATTATTTTTAGAAGCTGTGCAGGAGCTGGCTCTTTGTTTGTTGTGATCGGGATTAAGCCGCGGGAGCTGATTTGCCCACTCTACTCGATGGGATCCTTTTTTACCCCCAGCCACTTTTGCACTTGGTGGTAGGTGCGAAACGCATGGAAAGAGGAAGCCTCGGTAGTAGGGGGCAAACTTGTCAGATTCACTTTTGCACTTGCCGCTGTCTTCACAAATAATTGGAACCTCAGAGAGGAGGAGGAGGAGGTCGTGCAGTCTCTGAGTACCTGCAACGCCTCCGTAAAGAGCCACCAGACACTTTTCGCCAGCTTCCGTAATATTCGCATGCGTTGCATCTGTTTGGAGGACGACAGTAGCCAGGTCTACTAGGTATTAGGTAAATGTTAACCATTAAAGTTAACTTCAATGCTACATTGGTGTAATTAACGCCATTAATCCACATCTACGTACAACAAAGACAAAAGAAAGAACTACGATCTACAAGTCTTTTTGCTATAGACGGAGAGGTTATATTACTTTTTTTTATAGGGGTCAATATTATTGCAAATGACATCCCCCATCGCCCCTTATAAGATTCCGGTCTAATTTCCAATAACCGTGTATACATTGAGTATATTACCTCTATAACCCATTTTACCTTCTTTTCGTTGTTTTGAGATTGTGAGTGAATTGTTGGTCTCACAGACTTCGTTTTGGGCTTTAATAAAAGCTAAATAAATGTACTATAAAATATTTTCAGTAACCTTTCTTCGTAGGGCAAGTGGTTTTGCCAATATTTCGGGAAATAAGTGAGTAAAACCTGAAAATTTAAATTTTCGAGAAAAATTGGTCATCTTTGAAGTGCTACAGATTAGCTCCTATGGGGTTTACAGAGCTGCAATTGGGTTCAAAATGTAAGTGATTTAATACAATTTATAAGTGTAAGAAATATTGTTCCCAATAAATGTATAGTTTTGGCCCTGGAGAGCAAATAGTGAAAAAAGTCCCAAAATTTCGAAGTTTTTCTCGATTTTCTGTTTCCACAGGTTTTTCGAAGTTGCAAATTTCAATACACACTACCCTAACAAACTCATACAACATACCAAAAATGCAGAACTACATCACGCGAATTTTGCCTCTTTTTTTGTCTTTATCCGAGGGTCTATCATTCCTTTACCCGTTTTTATGTGACACCGGTGACACGTAGTTAACGATAGTGAACAAATGACGATCGCGTAAATCGTCAAAGAAATCGAAAATGGATGAACGAACGGATGAATTCCGTGACACCCTACTAACACTACTAATGCTGTGTCCAAGCTATTTATAACTATGTAGGCATTGGCTGTCCAGATATAGATACAATCGTCTAACAACCTCGTAAAAAATTGGTTCTCATTGCCTTTTGCGTTAGTTGGCCGTTCCGCAAAGTTTTTTTGCGGGGCGGTCAACTTATCACACTTTACGATTACGTGTCGTTGACCCTCGATCAAGTACCTAATCGTTTTTTAGTATTCTACAAATACGTTTTCTTCCTTATATATTATTATACTAGCCGCTGCCCGCGTCTTTGTTCGCGTCACATTTTGATACCTTTCGATTTTGTTTCTTTTTCTAAAATAAAAGTGGCAGCAGACATACAAAAAATAAAATTTGTTTTTTTTTTATAAGTACCTACCTACCGATATACATTAATTATGCATTTAGTAAAAAGCTGTTATTTTGACATTACAAACCGACTCAAATTTTATTTATTGTGTACACTTGTTTGTCAAGATCTAAATTCAGAAAAAAAAATCTGCTGTTTCATACAAAACTTCAATACTTACTTGACCAAAATGTATGAAACAGCAGATTTTTTTTTGTGAAAGTCTCATAGTGAAAGTTGTTCATATTCATGGGTAGAACAACCTGTAAAAATTAGGAAGGGTAAAAAAATCTTCCTGTATAAACAGGGGGGCCTAAAAAGGCCACTTTGGCAAATCATAAAAGGAATCATTATGAATCATAATAGACAGTCAACGGTTAAGTTAATCGTATCAAATCCCATTGATGAAGGATTTTTCAGTTTTTTTTTTTGTGCTATAAATACCAATCAATCCAATCCCAATCTCTTTGATTGCCTACGTACGTAGAGCAACGAAAAAAAGAAAAACACGGACTGTCTTCGCACTATTATGACTCATAATGTTATCCTTTTATGATTCTGCCTAAACGGCCTTTTAAGGCCCCCTGGCTTCTTATTCTATTGAAACTCTGTAGGTACTTATACCAACGGGGTAATTGCGTAACACACTATCAGTAGCAATGGGTTTCATTTTTTAGGCCCCCTGGCTTCTTATTCTATTGAAACTCTGTACTTATATCAACGGGGTAATTGCGTAACACACTATCAGTAGCAATGGGTTTCATTTTTTAGGCCCCCTGGCTTCTTATTCTATTGAAACTCTGTACTTATATCAACGGGGTAATTGCGTAACACACTATCAGTAGCAATGGGTTTCATTTTTTAGGCCCCCTGGCTTCTTATTCTATTGAAACTCTGTACTTATATCAACGGGGTAATTGCGTAACACACTATCAGTAGCAATGGGTTTCATTTTTTAGGCCCCCTGGCTTCTTATTCTATTGAAACTCTGTACTTATATCAACGGGGTAATTGCGTAACACACTATCAGTAGCAATGGGTTTCATTTTTTAGGCCCCCTGGCTTCTTATTCTATTGAAGCTCTGTACTTATATCAACGGGGTAATTGCGTAACACACTATCAGTAGCAATGGGTTTCATTTTTTAGGCCCCCTGGCTTCTTATTCTATTGAAACTCTGTACTTATATCAACGGGGTAATCACGTAACACGCTATCAGTAGCAATGGATTTCATTTTGACAGTTCAACAACATTCATTGCGTGGTTTACGTTGTTGAGCAGACAAATTTTCGAACTTATGAAGCAATGGATTAGCAATATCCTTCAATATGATTCAGATTCAGATTGATAGTGTCTAGTATTACGCAATTAGGGTGCTCTGCCATTGGTGTAGGGTCTACTGTACTTAACTTAGTATAAAAGATTCAAGGTGAAAGGATTTTTATTAAATCTTATGGGGATTACAGGACCTAGAAAGTCATCATCTGCCTAGCCTTTTCCCAACTATGTAGGGGTCGGCTTCCAGTCTAACCGGATGCAGCTGAATACCAGTATTTTACATGGAGCGACTGCCTATCTGACCTCCACAACCCAGTTACTGGGTAATACGATACCCCTTGGTAAGACTGGTTGTCAGAATTTCGGGCTTCTGACTACCCGTAACGACTGTCAAAGATCCACGAATGACAGCCGGGACCAACGGCTTAACGTGCTTCTAGAAAGTATGTGATCGAAAAGTAAACAAAATCAGAAAAATCTATGATATTCTTCCGGATACATGCTAGGTAGATAGTGTGTTGAAAACATAATAACAACTAATTTGATACGATAGAAAAAAACATGAAAATATCTCTATAAACTTTCTTTTTACAATAAAAACCATACTAATATACATACAATAATTCAGATTTTTTGTCAGATTATTCTACAATAGAATAGAATAGAATAATTTATTTGTAAAACATAGGTAATTTCATACAAAGATCTTAAGAATTAGTGGTGCGCTATGCTTTGCCAATATTGACATACAAATGATTAATGTGATTAAAAGACAATTAAATAAGTGGGTGGGTACCTACTATTAAATTACAATCATAAATTTATTACAATATAATATTAGAAGTATTTCAGTAGGTACCTAATTGTATTATCGCATGCATATAAATTAAATGTCATTACAGTTCATAGTCAATTTCATTTCATGTCAAAATTTAATGTCAATTCAATTCAAAATATTAGTATTGATGTAAAGTATTAAAATTTATGTCAGCATTTTATATAATCAGAGATTCGTCATTAAAAAACTGACCCGCTAAAAAGTGAAAAATAAAAACTTTTTTACAAAAAAAACAACCGACTTCCAAAAACACTATAAATAAAGAATAACTTTAATTTCGGAAGTCGGTGTCTTTGGATTATTATTTTAGTTTTTGCCACCGACTTCCGAAATTAAAGTTATTCTTTATTTATAGTGTTTTTGGAAGTCGGTTGTTTTTTTTGTAAAAAAGTTTTTATTTTTCACTGTTTAGCGGGTCAGTTTGTAATTTATCTAAGTTATAATAGCCTAATGTCAACTGCTTATCACCTTTTACAAAATATTGCTTTTCCCGATGCATGGACGTTAATTGTTGAGGAGTTCTCCTAGTAAGAACCAGGAGAACTGGAGCTGATTGAGAAGTCACCATCAGCTCCACTTCACCATACGCATTGTAATGAGCATAAATTGCTTAGCAGACATATTAAAGTAATCGAATCGCAACCCGTGAAATATTTGTCATTGAGTAGTGCCATTTGTGGTCTTCATCATCAGCTCCACTTTACCAAATCATAATTTCTGAGAGCAAATGCTCAAGTTACTTTAATAATAGACTTAGGCAAGAAAAAATTTGCTAAGGGCCAAGTTTATGTTACGCTTAGTCGTGTAAAGACGCTGTATGACATTGTATTATGCGACTTGGAACCTACCAAATTGCTAAATAGACATGACGAAAAGGCATTGCGTGAAATGCAACGATCGAGGCTTTTATAAATCATCATCAGCCAATTGCAGTTCACTGCTGGACGTAGATCTCCCGAAGTTTGCGCCAACGTTCGCGATCCTCCGCTTCTCTCATCTAGCCACTACCGGCAACCTTTGTTAGGATAATTATACAGAAGAAAAACTCGCAAAAGTTTTATTTCACTTTAAGAAGTATTTTTTAGTTTTTAGACTAGATGCTGATAATCCTGGCTGCAGCATCAGGCCAGACTTATGTCAACATTGCATTGAACTTAAAATTTAGTTCTGTTTAAAATGAGCCCAAACACGACTACGATGCTGTAATTTCAAGGTTTGTAGTTTTTCTGATGCTCAACTGGCTTCAGCATCAGGTCTCTATGTACTTCGGTGTTCCTCATTAACAGTACGTTTATCCACACATCGAGCCCTTTTCAATGAGCCTAAACACGATATATCTGCTGTTAGTTGTCGAGGAGTTAGGTACTCTGCAGACTATCCTGACTGCAGCATCAGGTCATAACTTGATGACCATGAGACCAAATGTGGCAAATACCCTATCAAACATCAAAACAATTTACTAAAACAGTCCTTGCCTGTTCGAGTAACTTCTTACTGTTAAGGAGTTGAACCTTCCATCATCAGCCCAGCTACCTGAGATGGTCACAACCGTACGCAAATACACAAGATACTTCATAAAATATGCGAAAAACAATAAGTGAGCCTATAAAATTTGAGGGTTGCTCTCGTTTTCTCTAAAATCCCATCATCAGATCCTAACTTGGTGACAATGGGACCTCCTCAGAACTATCTACTTTCGAACAAAAAAATAATTTTGAAAATCCGTCGACAATTGGCGGAGTAATCGATGAACAAACATACAAAAAAAAAAAAAAAAAAAAAAAAAAACATACAAACATCCGAACATAGTACCTCCTCCTTTTTGTGAAGTCGGTAAAAAATCATCTAAAGCAACATACTAAAGCTTTAATTTTTTAGACCAAACAACAGGTTTTTGTAAATAGATAATTGCTTCATATTTTGCAATAAATTATCAGAGTGTGTCATCGCGCTTCTCTTTCTTTTCTATGCAGTCCGACAGTGACCGCGCTTTAGGTCATTTAGTCCAATTTTTTTTTTTCGTCTGGGTTATCGTCAAATGACTCCTCCCGCTCCGGGTGGAGCGGAGGGAGTGTCAGATTCTTACTGACTAAAACCCACCCATGTTCCTTCCTTAGACCTTTTTGTTCCGGGGTAGCGGTAACCCTTTCGGACAATCCCGCTGCCCCGGCAGGCTTCGACCCTATCAGGCCCCTTCTCTGTTGCTGACATCTCTTTGAGGCGCGCGTGGAACACGTACTCGCCGTCCGGCACGGGCCTGGTCCTGATCGGACGGTGAGCTATCATGTAGTCCCCTTATCTATACTAATACTTCGATCAACAATTGTTGATCGTAGCTTGAATACAAAAAATACTAGCTGCAATATGGTACCTACGATGCTCCTTCTTTTTGAATAAAAAGAGCTAGGGATGGGTTGCCATTCCTTGTCCATCTTGATATTTCTTCGTTTTATTGAAGGAATAGGTATCACTCCATTTAACCTCTCTCGCTCGCTACCTAACACTCTAATTCCGAACCATCACTACTTGCACATGTAATAAAAAAGAAATATTTTAGTTTTACTTTATTTTTAGGCACTATAATTGTATGGAAAATTTTCTACTCTTGGCTAAATGTACACAACTTTTGTAAACGTTTTTATTAAATAAATTATTATTATTATTATATTATAACCTAAGGGTCAGCGCACACCAAGAGCAGAGCAGAGCAGAGCATTTTCTGAGATTATTGAAAAAAATATCTTATAATTATTATCATACTTCGCAAAATTGAATACGTCATTCGAGCAGTAGTTGACCATGCGCGAGGATTTTGCAGTTCGGTCTGCGCTGACCCTAAGACGGATATTCAGCATTACCCCATGTTTGAAACGTGACTACCCTGAATGACTTGGGAAAACTGGGGCGATAAGTATCTCTGCTGTTTATGTAGATACCTACTTACAAATTAACATCTAAAAACATAGTCGGGTTAGTTACATCATTTAGAACTTAATAAAGGCTGGACCGATTTTTATGATCTTTGATTTGTTGGATTTGTCTTCGCTCCGAATAGCAGGTTAACTTTTAAAAAGGAACGTTTTTGTTTTAGCTTGTTTCCTAATAATACACAGAATACAAAGTGTAATAATCTCGTGCCTACAAGTTACTAGTGGCTGCGGTCGATGACCTTGGCCGTCGAGCTATGAAATTAAACAAGAACAATATTTTCGCACGCATGCGCTTAGAAATGACTTAATGAGTCATTATCTTGTTCGAGGATAATATTCCTATGTATACAAGCATAAGGGCAAATGTAGAGTCTCCTCTTTGTGAGAGGAAGTGGGCCGTAATTCACCACGCGGGCCCAGTGCGGGTTGGTAGTGGT
The DNA here is from genome assembly GCA_916614155.1 of Mesoligia furuncula. Lineage (NCBI taxonomy): Eukaryota > Metazoa > Arthropoda > Insecta > Lepidoptera > Noctuidae > Mesoligia > Mesoligia furuncula. The sequence goes on from OU744790.1 coordinate 35,832,744, forward strand.
GTCACATGTCTTCGAATTTTTGGTTCTAGGATTTGCCGGTTTCCTCACAATGTTTTCTTTCACCGTTTGGAGAGCAGTAACGATGAAATAATTTATACAAAGTAAAGCGCCCGTCTGGATTCGAACCAACGACCTGCAACGAAACATACGAAGGTATTCTAGAGTTCGGTTCTATATGCAAGAATTATTCCGTTCTGATCCCCTGAACCCCCCTCCACCCCCCCGCCTCGATCCCCTCCTAGATCGTCTTCTGTTTTAATCTCTGTCTTATCCACTAAAAACTTTCTCATACCGGTTTGAACCGCTTTTTCTATGCGCTGCCGCCTTCAAGTGTTCATGTTTGGTTAAATCAATATTAGGCATGTGAACTGGGGTCTGTCAGTTGATACTTTGGTCCTTCTCTTTCCAAAGGTTCAACTCATTTAGAAGATTGGTTTAAAGCACAAGGTCGTGATAATAAACGATAAACTTGGCGTATTATGCTTCGGTTAAGCAGTATCTCTAACAGTTTGCATGATCCCACTTCTGGGCAAAGACTTTGGCCCAAATTACACCCCAATTTGTGGTTGTGGGTAATTTATTTTAGTTTTTCCGCCATCTTCTACGTGATCTGCCGTAATACCTTCCAGCTAGCATCTTATCTATTTGCCACTCTGAGCAAGAACCCAGGCCCCATGGGGTCTCCTTAGTTCCTATCAGCGTCGTACCTAGCGGCTGTAAAAAGAAAACCTAACCTGTCCGAGGTGGGGTGCCAAATATATTGAGGCCGCTTCGCTCACTCTTGCATCTTATATTCTTCCCATTATCGTAAAGTGCCCAGGGCCTCCAATAGGTTAAAGACGTCCCATGCTTCTTGCTTATTATTTCCAGATGACTAAGCAGGTATACTTATTTAGAATTCGTATGTCACTTGAATAAAAACCTGGACTTTAAACTTCGTATTGTCCAGTATGGATCAATTAAATTAATAAATGTGGTAACTTGCGATGTTTCCCACAGAATGATACCTAAACCGGTACGCGCGGATACCTACCTAGTTATTACAGTTTTTTGTTGTTACGGTAATGTAGCAAAATGGGAGATTGTACTCATCACCTTGCCTTGCCTTTTCCCAAATATGTTGGGGTCGGCTTCCAGTCTAACGGAATGCAGCTGAATAATATTACCAGTATTTTACATGAAGCGACTGCCTATCTGACCTCCACAACTCAGTTACTGGGTAATACGATACCCCTTGGTAAGACTGGTTGTCAGACTCACAGATCCACGAATGACAACCGGGACCAATGGCTTTACGTGCTTTCCGAGGCACAGAGGTGTCTTGGATATGAAGGTGGTCACCAATCCATGGACCAACCCTTTTATCCCCCTCTTTGGTTAAATAGTGACATGGCATTTTGTTGACGGTTTAAAAAATAAACAAGCCCCTATACAAAGGGGTTCGTTTCGATTTAGATGTAGGGGATGATTTCTTTTTAAATTATTTTAGCACTCACCTTCGTTACACAAGGAACTCTTGTGAAAAATGATATGGTTCTAGACCTAGTGGTTAAGCTTGTGTGTTGTCTGACAGTCAAAGAATTTAAGGTAGATCGTTCTGATGACAAAAGTTGACAGAGTTGAATATTTCTTATTGTTCTCCCTTGAGCACCGCGGTAAAATATTGATTGGTGCTCAAATGGGAATACCTTTAGTGCTCTAAAAATAGGTGCTCAAATGGGAATATTCCGCTAATATCATAGGGCTGCTGAGCTCAATCCAAAAAGGCAAACACAGTACAAGCTGGATTCGAGCTCATTATAAAATAGGCTTGATGAGTAAGAGTAGTCGTGGTCCAGTGGTTACGGCCCCGACTTACGAGTTGTAGATCGTGGGTTCGAACCCAGGCAGACGCTTTACTTTGTGTAAATAATTACAGCACTACTGCTCTCAAAACGGTGAAGGAAAACATCGTAAGGAAAAAATATGTTCTAGAACCAAAAATTCGAAGACATATTATTACATCTATCACACCGCACTGGGCCCAAGTGATAGATTACAGCCAACTTCCTCTCGGAGAGAGTAGGCCTGTGACCCAGCAGTGGGAACATTATATGCTGATTATCATAGGCTTCCCTGATTGGTAGAAAAGCACCACAAACAGTGGTTTTCCTGACACCAAAAGAACAAAACTACAGGCACAAGTTAGCGTAGAAGTGGAATAAAGTATTAAACAGTTAGAAACAGCATTCGCAACAACAAACAGTTTAAAACTCCATAATTGTTACTCGTAACGGATTGCTTGGTTGCTTCTCAACGAGCACAAAATACTTACGTGCTTGCGTGTCTCTACTGAGCTATTTAGTATATCTAATAGCTGAAAACGACCTAGGAGCATTGACGAGCATCACGGCGTTTTTCTTCGAGATTAGAAATGAAAAAAAAATATTTGGTTATAAATAACGGAGTTCCGAGGTACAATTATCGGCACGGATCTTGAGCGCTGACCTTCACCTGCGCAAAAGTGAGTTATTGGGTCCCTTTGGTGGGATGAAGTAAGGTGCGGGAGCGGGGTATATATATTGTCGTACAGTGACTATGATAATAATATTGTTATCATATAATATTATGTTTTATTTTGCCATAAGTATACGATGCGCAAAGCGATCCCCACTCTACCGCCGAGCGCTCAAGATCCGTGCCGGTAACAAACATTAAAAAAAAAACAACTGAATTGATAACCTCTTCCTTTTTTCGAAGTCGGTTAAAAAAGTACTTTATTTTGATTAGAAATTAACTATAACTTACCTACGGGGTAGTTTCGTAACACACTATCAGTAGAAATGGCTTTCATCTTGAGTTCAGCAACATCCATTGCGTTATTTCGTAACACACTACCAGTAGAAATGGCTTTCATCTTGAGTTCAGCAACATCCATTGCGTTATTTCGTAACACACTATCAGTAGAAATGGCTTTCATCTTGAGTTCAGCAACATCCATTGCGTTATTTCGTAACACACTACCAGTAGAAATGGCTTTCATCTTGAGTTCAGCAACATCCATTGCGTTATTTCGTAACACACTACCAGTAGAAATGGCTTTCATCTTGAGTTCAGCAACATCCATTGCGTTATTTCGTAACACACTACCAGTAGAAATGGCTTTCATCTTGAGTTCAGCAACATCCATTGCGTTATTTCGTAACACACTACCAGTAGAAATGGCTTTCATCTTGAGTTCAGCAACATCCATTGCGTTATTTCGTAACACACTACCAGTAGAAATGGCTTTCATCTTGAGTTCAGCAACATCCATTGCGTTATTTCGTAACACACTACCAGTAGAAATGGCTTTCATCTTGAGTTCAGCAACATCCATTGCGTTATTTACGTTGTTGGGCAGACAAATTTTTCGAACATACCTAATTGCAATAATTGAGGCAATGGATTAGCAAAATGTTTCTGATTGCGATTGAAAGGGTTGGATTAGGGTGCAGTTTTCTATGGATTTAGACACTTTTAAATCCAGTTAATAAAATCTATTACGTAAAGGAAAGGCCTTTTATACTCTGTAGTGGTATAACCAGGTGGAGACCTCTCAGAGGGAAATACTAACTTGAGAATAGGACCTCTACTTTTATAGATTTCTAATTACCGAGTTTGTATAGTCAGCGACTTAAAAGCCAATTAACACTTCAGTTTTTTTTAATCTTAATTATTAAGCTCTGCTGAATATTTATATTAAAATCGGGAGAGAAATAAAATTAATATTATATATTTATTTATTCGATACCTTTAAGCACATAAATGTACAAAAGCGGACTTAACGCCGTAGGCACTTCCTACCTCTATATCTTTGGGTGATGCGGAGACAAAAGTGCGAAGTGCAATAATTATAATTGAGCTGTTATGCTGAAATACTGTAAATTTATATGATGTGTAAAAATAACAGTGTTAGTTGAATTATATCGCTAACGGTACCAAAATCTTCATAACTAACTAATAAATAAAGAAACACGAGTACGCAAAATACATAAGTGTCGCAGATTGGAATTCGAGGCTATCCGTCCAGCTGCCTTCTGATCGCAATCCGTAGGTGTCTGCCCACTTCATGTGATCTGAGCAATGTCTGATAAGCTATCAGTCTACCGTTAACGAGTTTATCTTACTGTTATCATTTTACTACGGTTACGTGGGAACCGAATGCACATATTGATAGGATCTTGCAAGTTAGAGTTAGAGTTTTATTTAGCTAAGTACCTAAAACTTCATGCTTTCAAAAATCCGTCAAAAAACTTTTTTTTCTCATGAACCTTCGTGGGCATTTATGAAACGTCAGAAGCTAGGTGCACGGTAGCAATTGGTACAGTGGTGGTTCCTATGGAGAAGAGCCGGCAAGAAACTCCACGGTTACTCTTTTAAAATATGGTAATAGGTTTGGGATGACCGTGTGACATTACAAATCTCACCGTGAAATCTTAGATTATTACAGAACAGCACTGCTGGTACCTAACTGTTGTCACCGAATTCGGTTGACCCCTTAGAATTTAGGTATATCCTGAACTACTACGCTTGTCAGATAAACGGACTCCTACGGCCTTATTACAAAACAAGATTTATCTTTAGACCCAGGTTTAAACCATCCAGCCATTTTTAAATTTCGAACTATAATCCGACGAAGCTAAAGTTCTTATTACAAAAACTGACGTTAAACCCGAGTCTAAGTTGTCAATTTTGCATTAAGAACTTTACATTTGCCGAAATAAAGTTTAAAATAGAATGACTGGCTGGAAGGTTTAGGCTAGGTCTAAATTTAGATCTCGTTTTGTAATAAGAGGAATTCTGTTTTTTTCTTCTATTCTAAATTCATATTAAGAGGAAATGCGTGTGGTCATTTCACCATAGAAACGCTCTCGCCTGTTTTCTTTCTGGTTAATGACCATAAAGCAATTTGATTTTTTACAGAATAATAAATATTAACTACTTGTATGTCCCTATGTTTTCCTTTTTGATGATACATTATATTATAGGCACTAAAAAACTCCGAAAAAAAAATACTCAAAATTGCCGCTGTCAACAGAGGCCTATATATCCTTCTTATTCAGTTTATGAAATATCTTTTAAATTGGTCCAATATAAGAGGAGAAAATAGGCGAGAGCCAAACCTAACCTAACTAATATAACCTAAATAATAACAACGTTTACTAAGGCTTTTTCAAAAGTCTCTCCGACCATGCTGTGTTTATTTCATAATTGTATGGCATTATTCTATAATTTAGAAAAGGTTGCATATTAAGCTTTAAGTTTCATGTAATTGCGGTGAACCTATTGCAATCGACTGGGCACAAATCCAGACTCTGGGCTGATACTCGGAAACCCAATAACTACCCAACATCTTTGCCATAATATTTAATTAAAAGACCTTCATTATCTACCTACAGTATGCAGTAGGGCGGCCCGTCACAGCAGACTTCAAGTTGCCTATTTAGGCAAGTATAAAGAATTCTTGACCCAAGCATGTATGTCAAGAGTGTCAAGTGTCAACACTTGCCGGTCTGTACAAATCAGAGGATACATGTCATTAATGTTTTGTTATTAAGTATCAGAGTTATCGTCAGTAGCCCGAAAGTCTGACAACCAGTCTTACCAAGAGATATCGTATTACCCAGTAAGTTTGCTTATAACTCAATCAGATTTACCAACCCGCACTGGGTCCGCGTGGTGGTGTGGCCAGTCCATCATCCTGGCCTGTTCTGTTTTTTGTTGGGGTCGGCTTCCAGTCTAACAGGATGCAGCTGAATACCAGTATTTTACATGGAGCGACTGCCTAGCGGACCTCCACAACCCAATTACTGGGTATATAATACGATACCCTTTGGTGAGACTGGTTGTCAGTCTTTCAGACTTCTGACTTAACGACTGTCAAAGATCTTCGAATGACAGCCGGAACCAACAGCTTAACGTGCTTTCTGAATCACGAAGAGGTCTGGATGATGGATGATCACCCACCTCGGCAAGAGTAGCTTTACTTTCGATTGACTCTTGCGGCTGTTATTATTAGCCACGTGCCCCAGATCGTAGCCCAGTCCCTCTCACAGGAACAAGGCATGTGGCCCAGATAAGAAACGGTATAGGCCACAGATATAGATATACCTAGATAACGCAAGTATCACGAACTGTATGAAAACCAAGCGTGCCATTTTTTGACTACCTAATATGACGTCACAAGCTCGCGCTCTCGCTCACACTTACCCAGCCAGCAGTACAAAGGACTGAGCGCGAAAGGGGCGGCTTACGATTTGTAATCATTAGTTCGTGCAATTTTTGGCACGCGAATTAGTTACTCTTGCGTTATCTAGGTATAGCTCTATCTGTGGTATAGGCCATAGAAATGATATAGGCTGCATATGCGAAGCCAGATTTTGTCCTACCCTGATTCAAGGTTTCCAGTTTTGAACGCAATCATGTTTTGTCTTTGGTCAATTTTTTACGAATTCAGATTTAGTGATGAAAGCTCTATAAATAGTATTCAATCATTTATTTGGGTTTTGTACCTCAAAAAGAAAAAACGGAACCCTTGTAGGATCACTTCATTGTCCGTCCGTCCATCTGTCTGTCAGTCTGTCAAGACCGATTTTCTCAGAATTATTCCGTTCTGATCCCCTGAACCCCCCCCCCCTACACCCCCCCCCCCCGCCTCGATCCCCTCCTAGATCGTCTTCTGTTTTAATCTCTGTCTTATCCACTAAAAACTTTCTCATACCGGTTTGAACCGCTTTTTCTTTTGTTTTTGATCCTGAAGGATCGTCAGCAACAAAAATAAGTACAAGGTTTACAGGAACGTGTGGAGTCTACGGTCTACGTCCCCTGTCTACTGTCACTTGGAGCTGTATGACGAACATGGGAGCACATTTTTTTCAACTACAATGTTAAGTTTGTTCTTGGGATAAATAATTCATCCCAACTACGGAACCATTCATTGTGCGTGGTCTGACTCTAGGCCGGTTTTTTTATAAACCAGATTACGTACCTTGGGGTGGATGGTAGGATTGGTAGGTCATAATAGATACCGTAAACGCGAGGTACTTTAGCAAATTTTTTCATCTTTTCTTAGAAACCCTTTGATAGTAGCGATTAGGTATGGTGGATTTCTTTGTTTTACAGGTGAAGATATGTAGCTAATTAGTAATAATGTGATTTTCCCCAAAATGTATGCTTAAATATTGTATATATTTTTTTTACTTATGAGTCAAAGTTGTTCTCTGAAGGTTAGTTTGACCTGCAGATTTTGTCGACCCAAAAACAATATTTATGACAGCATTGAGCCAATCTAGTTCTATACAACAAAAGAAAATAGAAAACCCTTTTTTGTGTTGAGCCAAAGTTCCCCCAGAGCTTTAGCCCGCGTTTACCGTAAGTTACATAATATAATATTGTAAGTATTTTACGCTGTATTGCGATAGGTTTTGTTTTCTCACATGACTTTCCTTTCTAACCAGTTCTTCGAGAGTCACATCCATGCAATACGGTCATCGCTCAGTATAATGCTACGACCCTATGCGAGACAGAGTCCCTGCGCTTGTTTGCCAACCATTTGTTTAGTGTGTAAACCTTTCCTTTAGAAATAAAAAACCGTACCCAGAAAGTATGAAAACGTTGATTGGTTCACATGGGTTTCATAATAAAAACATTTTCCGGGAAAACTTTTAGATACCCGCACCTTGATTCAAACTAATTTAACATTTCAACGGAATCTTTAAAAACTGGCCAAGTGCGAGTAGGACTCGCACACGAAGGGTTCCGTACCACAAGGCAAAAACGCCGAAATAAACATGTTTGTTGTATGGGAGCCCCCTTAAATATTTTTTTATTTTAATTTTATTATTTATTATTAAAGTTAAAATACAACTGACTATTTTGTGAATATTTCAAGTGCCTACCTGTTGCCATTTTTGATATCGAGCAAAAAAAGGCAAAAAAATCGCGTTTGTTGTATGGGAGCCCCCCTTAAATATTTATTTTATTTTGTTTTTAGTATTTGTTGTTATAGCGGCAACAGAAATACATCATGTGTGAAAATTTCAACTGTCTAGCTATCGCGGTTCTTGAGATACAGCCTGGTGACAGACAGACAGACAGACGGACAGACGGACAGACAGCGAAGTCTTAGTAATAGGGTCCCGTTTTTACCCTTTGGGTACGGAACCCTAAAAATAACTTTGAATGGAAGAAGGCCTCAAGAAGCAATGAAAAGGTCTTTAGCAAAAGTTTATATTTCACAGCAGGTTCGCGGCAGCTGGTTACTTAATCGATGTAGCATTTAGAACCGTCGACGACCTGCGACCCTAGTAACTTGCCACTCGCCCAGCAACTTGCCCAACGAATAGCATTTCTTTTCGAGGTACCCTGGCGAATAGTTTATCGCCTTACGTAATTTAGCTAGATTTTATGCGCAGTGCGCCAGAAGGGTTTCCATTTGTTACTAGCTGCGCCCTGCGGTTTCACCCGCATAAGTCTCGACCCCGTGGAAATATCCGGATAAAAAGTATCCTACGTCCTAATCTAATGTCATGGTCTACACATGTGCCAAATTTCATCTAAATCCGTTCAGCAGTTTTAGTGTGAAAGTGTAACAAAACAACATACTTATACTCTTTTTATTATTAGTTTTGACAAGCGAAAGATACCTACACTTGGTTTGATAAATGGTGACTTTACCAGAGGCCTAGGGCTAAAAAAAAAACGGTCAAGTGCGAGTCGGACTTGCGCACCGAGGGTTCCGTACAAATTTGTAGGTATGTAAAAATTTTAACATGGTTTTTTTTTTGTAATGTTCTACGATTTTACGGTTTTCGGTTTCTTTCTTTTAGTTGTGCTACATGTCATTGCTTCTTGCCAAACATCATGATTCTAGGTCAAATGGAAGTAGGTACCCTATAGATTTTGATTCCGGGACATAAACGCCCGTATCTTTTGATTGCGTTGACTTAGAAGTTGGATTTTTTTTCATTGCTTTAAGGGACTGCAGCCCCGAGTATTTGATATTAATTTCATCTTGATAACTCCACGCGTTCCTGAGAAAGAGGGTCTTGACCGACGGACAGACGGACAACGAAGTGAACTTATAAGGGTTCCGTTTTTTCTTTTGAGGTACTGAACCCTAAAAACACTTGCTGGAATGTCCCAAATATCCTGCAGCTTTGAGGATCTATTGAACGCCACTGACGCTGCATGCGATTAACGTGGCCACCGAACGGGCCCAAGTAATCTAAAAAGTACTCTCGACTCGAAAAGAAGAAGACTTACGAGTCAGTCAGCTCAGTCTTGCAAGTAGTGGGTAGTGCCAGATCAGACGGCATTGCACCGACCAATCAAAAACAATCTCTCACATATCACACATCTCATTGCTTGTAGCAATCCTACTTCCTACTATCCTACTAATATTCATCATCTGCCTAGCCTTTTCCCAACTATGTTGGGGTCAGCTTCCAGTCTAACCGGATGCAGCTGAATACCAGTATTTTACATGGAGCGACTGCCTGTCTGACCTCCACAACCCAGCTACTGGGTAATATGATACCCCTTGGTAAGACTTGTTGTCAGACTTCGGGCTTCTGACTACCCGTAACGACTGTCAAAGATCCACGAATGACAGCCGGGACCAACGGCTTAACGTGCTTTCCGAGGCACGGAGGGGTCTCGGTATGTAAAGATGGTCACCCATCCACAGACCAACCGCGGCAAGCGTAGCTTAACCTGATCGATCGACCTGTGCGGCTGTTATTATTTAGCCACGGGCCCCTCTACTATCCTACTAATATTATAAATGTGAAAGTTTGTGAAGGTGTTTGGATGTTTGTTACTCAATCACGCGTAACCCTTTCAACAGATTTGGATGAAAATTGGCACATAGATAGAACATTTTCTGGATTAACACATAGGATACTCTGGTAGAACAATTTCTATGAACACTTCATGGAAATTGTTCTAACAGAATCGCGTCGCGCCGTCGAGTCGCACCTGTCTGGCGGAGCCTTTAAACACCCACGTATTTTTACGTCGTTCTCGCAAATCATTATTAAATTCAATATTAATGACGTCACTATTATTTTGTAGCAATCATCATCTGCCTAGCCTTTTCCCAACTATGTTGGGGTCGACTTCCAGTCTAACCGGATGCAGCTGAATACCAGTATTTTACATGGAGCGACTGCCTATCTGACCTCCACAACCCAGCTACTGGGTAATATCGTCGCTTATCTTACTAACTGACGGAACTAACTTTGAGGTGACTTTTCAGGACAAGCTTTTTGCGGTTTCGCACTATGTTTGTTGAATTGTAACTCTATTAATAAGCGACTGATCAAAATAAAATTGCATGAATTATAATATTATTTGGTTATTCTTCCTATATATAATATATGAATTGTAAATATTACTGTTAGATAAAAAAATATAAGCATTTAAAACAGATACGTCACTTTTGTAAGATCTTTGTAAAAAATGTTTTCATATAGTTTTCAGATACGTCTGTATAAAAAAGGATAGTAAAATAACACACAAACCTAAGAATCCACTTTTATTAAGAAAACAGTTCTTAGTATCTTATATTAATACAAAATATGAAATGAGATCCTAAAGTTTCGTAAAAACAGTCTCTTCTAATTTAAATTCTTATAATTATTTAGGTTTAATGTTAACCCCAACGTATTAAAACTAATCAGTCACAAAAATAAAGCAATTCTTCAAATAAAGCAAAGCTTAATCAAATCACAGTCAACGTTATGTACCTAATTATGATAAAAATGTCTTGGGCTCTTACTTAGGTATACTTAGGTATAATAGGAACTTTATAAAATAATTGAACACAAAGTATTTCTTATCTAATCATTAAAACTACCATAATATTCAGTCTTTGGTAGGAGCAAAATAAATAAATCAATGAGGAAGCGATTTGTAGAAGGCCGAATGCCTCGCCGTCAGCTTAGAGTCCTAATGCTCTCCCAGCTCTCAACTAGTAGACCAAGCGCACCTCGAGAAGGTGAACGCTGAGGTCGAACGTAGAGCTTCCCTCCCACCAGTCGAAGGCCCTAATGTTCCTCTGCCTCCTGTCACTCCTGACGATGTGCAAGACATCATAAAAGGCCTCGAATCCCGTATAGCCCCCGGTTCGGACGGTGTCACCAATAAGGTGTACAAACTCCTCCCCGCCCCCTCATTTTGCTCATGACCGCTATCTTCAAAGGCGCCCTGAGTAACAACATCTTCCCCCAAGCGTGGAAAGAAGCCACGGTCATCGGTATCCCAAAGCCAGGCAAACCCAAGTTTGAGCCCTCCAGTTACCGACCCATCAGCTTGCTCAATGTTTTCGGCAAAATCTATGAGAGGCTTATTTAAGCGTCTCAGGGATTTTGCCGAATCAAAGAGCCATATCCCTAACGAGCAGTTTGGTTTTAGAGCTAAACACTCGTGCATCTATCAGGTCCACCGAATCGTTGAGCACATTAGCGCTGGCTTCCAGCGCGGTGCGCCAACAGGTGCTTTATTTTTCGACATTGCGAAAGCATTCGATAAGGTCTGGCACAATGGCTTATTATATAAGCTCTACCATCTAGGTGTGCCAGACCGTCTCGTGCTCATCTTACGAGACTAACTGTCGAATCGTACCTTCCGCTATCTCATAGAAGGCTCACCCTCTCCCCTTCACCCGGTCCGTGCCGGAGTCCCCCAGGGTGGCGTACTATCCCCTCTCATATTCACCCTGTTCACCAGTGACATTCCCAAAAGTAAATCGGCTCAGTTGGCTCTCTTCGCCGACGACACCTCTATTTACTATACGGGTCACAATCAGGGCTCTATCGCTCGCACTCTCCAAAAATCCGCAAGCGCCTTAGGCGATTGGTTCCGTAAATGGAGAATCGAGGTCAACCCTGATAAGAGTCAGGCGGTTCTTATCTCGAAACCGCGCAAACTCCCGCCCCCTCCCCAGCCCGGTCACTATGTATGGCAAGCTGATCCCTTGGGATAAGCAAGCCAAGGTCTGTGTGGTGCCGGACTGGTCTGTGTGGTGCCGGACTTAAAGAATACCACCACCCCTTACTTCCCGTGGGTGTCGTAAAAGGCGACTAAGGATCGTACCGGAGAATGGGCAGCAGCGTTCTTTATGTATTCCACCATCATACCATACTGCGATCGCCAACCCGCCTGCCAAGCGTGGCGATTATGGCAAACCCTCCCAAAATTGGGGGAGGCCTATGTCCAGCAGTGGACGTCTATCGGCTGAAACGACGAAGCAAGCCAAATACTTAGGGGTCATTCTCGATGACCGACTGAGTTTCAAAGAGCACATAAAGACGGCGCGTTCGCGCGTCGCTTTCGCTCTCGGTAGGCTCCACTCCTTACTGACTTCCCGCAGCAAATTGTCACTCAAGTGCAAATTGCGCCTCTACACCGCTGTCATCCGTCCCATCATGACATATGCTTGCGTAGTCTTCGCACACGCCAAGCCTCATCACCTGCATAAAATGCAGACTGTCCAAAACCGTTTCCTCAGAAAGGTCACGGGAGCCCCTTTCTATGTCCGAAACATGAACCTTCACGTAGATCTCTGACTTCCCACCGTCCAGCAGTTCATGAAACGTCTCACAAAGCGCTTCTTCGATTCTGCCATTAAGCACCCCAATCTCCTGATTGCGGCGGCCTCCCTATACACTCCCTCCCGCATAAGTAAGATTCGCCGACCAAGGCATACCCCCACCACCCCCGATGACGCCACTACCCTCCTCCAGGAAAATAATTATAATAATTCCGATCCAGCCTGTCCCTTGCTGCCCTCTCCCAGCGACGACGCCATAAGCCGAGGTCCGTACCCCACAGGGGATGCCCTTAGCGTGTAGTTGCTTAGTTTTTAAGTTTATTTATGCCCTGGCTGGAGGCCTTAATTTATTGAAAGCCCGGTTAAGCAGTCGACAACCCCTCAGGCTGAACTGCGAGATGCCCATTTAAAAAAAAAAAGCGGTTTGTAGAATTCAACATAATCGGGATTTCTGATAACAGTTGTATCACCTTTTGTTAGAGACATTTATTTTTCAGTCGCTATTTTGGGTGGATATTCATTAAGTGGACGGATTTCAGCGTAAAGAAGAAACATCTTTTGTCTTTTGCGGTACGATTCCTGATCGTGAGAAGTTTTGAAGAAAAATTTTATTGGATCAGACTTTTGAACGCAAAATTCGGACATTTTGGTCCAATTCACATGAGCTCCTGTGTCGTCTTTTCTCAATGAGAATAATTGAATGTCTGTAGACGCGTCCTTTCACCACACAATTAGTCGGCTACTGATTTCCGAATCGAACGGGGTGGCGTGATCTGTAAACCCCGCACCCCGCACTCCTGTAACGACTGTCAAAGATCCACGAATGACAGCCGGGACCAACGGCTTAACGTGCTTTCCGAGGCACGGAGGGGTCTCCCGTCTCGGTATGTAAAGATGGTCACCCATCCACAGACCAACCGCGGCAAGCGTAGCTTAACCTGATCGATCGACCTGTGCGGCTGTTATTATTTAGCCACGGGCCCCTCAATTAATATGTAATTTAAAAGAGCGTCCGTGGAGTCTCTTGCCCGTTCTTCTCCTATCTATTACGTTTTGGAATGAGCAACTAGCTTCTTCTTTCTGAATGAACGACTCCTTTGACAATTCAAAACTGCCTGTAATTGGTTTAGTTGAAATACTTAAATGGTTTCAATTTGACTTTGATTAGGTACTTGCAATTTTTTTTTCCCAGTCAAACTGCTCTATTCATCCATGTCATCGGATGGTTGAATGACCACTTCCCAACTACCTACGTTAATTCCTAGAATGGAAAACCCGTTACACAATTTATTATTTCTCGAACATAATTGGCGAATAAATTCGCGAAAAGTTCAATAAATCACTGCGCGTATTGTACTATTAAATAAAAATTAGTGTAAAGTAATAACATTCTACTGACAGACAGCGTATCTACTGACAGCGTATCTCGTCTCGTGGCTTTATGAGTCAACTATACTTTTAAAGAATAATAGTTGACTCAGTATACTTAGGAGCCATCGATTTGAAAAACACCAAAAACCTCTTAAGAGGTCATTGTACTCATCATTATGAACAACTTTTACTATGGGATCAAATCTGAAATCGCGAAAAAAAAATCAGCTGTTCCGTATCTACTGACAGCGTATCTCGTGGCTTCATTTGACAGATGATGTGATGTTAGAGGGGCCCGTAGCTAAGTAATAACAGCCGCACGGGTCGATTGATCAGGCTAAGTTACGCTTGCCGCGGTTGGTCCTTGGATGGGTGAGCATCTTTACATACCGAGACCCTCCGTGCCTGATGCCTCGGAAAGCACGTTCAACCGTTGGTCCCGGCTGTCATTCGTGGACCTTTGACAGTCGTTACGGGTCGTCAGAAGCCCGGAAGTCTGACAATCAGTCTTACCAAGGGGTATCGTATTACCCGGTAACTGGAACTTACAACCGGGATAACAATAGTACCGTCAGTCTTAACTCAAGTCATGGTCTAACTGTGCTGTAAGACATCACCCATTCTGGGATCTTTTTTTTGGCGGCCCTCAATAGTAATTACATATTTTTGAAGTACCTTCACATATAACTCATTATTTTTTACTAAAGTCGAGAACAATTTGGAAGCGGAGATAAATTATTTTAAATAATAATTTATTCTTATAATCTTTCGATCCGCCTCCAAATATATTTAATAGGTATACCTATATATTTGGAGGCGGATCGAAAGATAAGATCGTTGTAATTACAGCGTGCAGCGTTGTCCCCATATACAAATAAATGTTTCTACTACTGCGAACATTCAAATAAAATGTAATTCATTCCTGGCCGCCGACTATTTATTTTTTATGCCAAGTCGCTGAACAAAATGGGTGATCTTTCATCGAAATCTGTCAAACCGCTTTGGCGTGAAAAGGTCAAACTAAAATATTTATTGCAGCTGACCCGGCGAACTTCGTACCGCCCCGCCACTCTGCCTGCCCCCGCTTTGTATTAAATCTCTGATATCATCTAAGATATTATTCATTTTAATGATATGCTGTAAAAGGCAATTTTGAACTCCATGAAATGCACAACGTATTTAATGTATTTAATTGGATAAGGAATAATACTGTATTGTTTAAAATAGCTTGGTAAATAACCCAATTTTTTTTTGTAATATGTAAAAGATAAAAATGGTTACTGTGGGTTATCCTTAGGAGATAAACATATACCATCGCAGACTTTTTTATCGATATTTTCAAGATATTCAATTCCGTAGTACATTAATTTGATCTATCTCGTAAGGTTTAGCCTGCGTTTGCAATGTAAGCGCACAAAAATATGTTTGTTACGACATCACATTACAAATCTTTGAATTTCTCGGCTTTTCTCTACAATATGCATGTATTATAGGTACATATAAACCTTCCTCTTGACTCACTCTATCTAATGCTGAAAACTGCATTAAAATCCGTTGTGTAGTTTTAAAGATCTAAGTTAACAGGGAGCGGTAGCGACTTTGTTTCATAATATATGTAAAAATACTGCCATAATGCCATACGACATTTTTTTTTTTTTTTTTTTTATCCTTTATTAAAAAGAACCAGGTTCTTAATAATTAATTACAATCTAGCCTATAAGACTAATAAGCAATTTTAATCTAACTTAATTTTTTACGTGATAATTATTTTAAAACTTAGAATAGTGTTTATTGTACTTTACACAAGTCCGTTCCACTTTCTTAGAGTCTGATATGATGATATAAACACTTTGTTCATGTGTTATTATGTGTGACATTAGCACTATTATTTCTACACTTTTTACACTACACTAACTCAAAAGGTTTTGTCCGTTTTAGTCTTCGCACTATATTTGTTTGGTCTAACAGCTGAATTGCCTCGATGTTCACATGTCGGTGGAGTCGGTGTTCATGGGGCCTCAGCAAATTTTTGGATGATCTTGGTGACGGGTTCCATTTTTAGGTCACGATGGAGGTCGTCATTTCTTATATACCAGGGCGCATTAACAATACTCCTGAGTACCTTATTCTGGAATGTTTGTATTATTTTGATGTTGGTCGGCTTAGTACAGCCCCATAATTGGATGCCATATGTCCATATTGGCATAAGGATATGCTTATATAACAGAATTTTGTTGTGTATCGATAGGCAGGAATCCCGTCCAATCAACCAATACATGTTTTTAAATCGCATTTCTAGTTCCTGTCTTTTCTTTTTGACGTGCTCTTTCCAGCGCAGTTTCGCGTCAAGCGTTATGCCAAGGTATTTGGCTGTATTTGCGTATGGCACTTGTTGGCCATTTATGAAGATTGGGTGGTAATCACAATTCCTGTTGGTGAAGTCAATGTGAAGTGACTTCGATTCATTTAATTTAATTCTCCATTTTTGTGCCCAGTCATGAACTTTATTTACAGCGATTTGTACCTTTTTGATTGCTTCCGTATGGCATGACCCTGTTGCCATAATGGCAGTGTCGTCCGCAAAGGTTGCAATAGTATTATTTTCCAGCTCTGGTATATCATGCGTGTACAGCAGGTAGAGGACTGGACCCAGCACACTACCTTGAGGCACGCCAGCTTTAATAACTTTTAATTCCGAAAAGGCATCCTCGTGCCTTACTCGAAACATTCTATCTGTAATGTATGATTGCAGGATATCGGCAAAATCATTGGGCAGCATTAGTCTCAGCTTATATATCAAACCCCTATGCCAAACTCTATCAAAAGCTTGTGCCACATCTAAAAATACAGTGGAGCAGACTTTTTTATCTTCAAGCGTTCTCTCAATGATGTTAGTAATTCTATGTACTTGGTCTATTGTTGAGTGTTTCTCTCTGAAACCAAACTGATGGTCTGGGATCAGGTTTTTCTCGTCTATTATAGGTTTTAGGCGTTTTAAAAACAATTTTTCAAACAGCTTTGATATTATAGGCAACAGGGAAATGGGCCTGTAAGATGATGCTTCGTGAGGTGGTTTACCTGGCTTTGCAATCATAATCACCTCAGCAACTTTCCATGGCTCAGGAACATGCTTTAGCACAAATGCGGCATTGATGAGCCTTGTAAGCTTAACGATGGCTTTACGCGGGAGATGTTTTAAGATTTCTCCCGTAATAAGGTCATACCCTGGTGACTTTTTTAGGCTAATGTTTTGAATTTCCCTTGCAACTTCTTTTGGGGTCACAAGCTTAATTCTTTGATCTTGCAGAATATTGGCGAACTGCAGGTTGTCTGTAGACCTGTCATTTGGCTGAAAGGTATCTTCTAAGTGATGAGCAAATCTTAGAGCTTTTTGCTCGTTGCTTATTGCCCACTTTCCATTACCATCTCTGATAGGGGGAATTGGTGTAACTGGTCTTTTGAGTGTCTTTGTCGCTTTCCAAAGAGAGTATTCCGTTGTATGGTCGCTGCTTAACTGCCGTAGGTTAGTATTGAAAGCCTCATCTTGAAAAGCTTGTATTTTTCTCTTCAGTCTTTTCGTAAGGTTATTCAATAGAGTTTTATCTTGCGGGAATCTAGTTTGTTGCCATCTTTTTCTTTGAGTCCTTTTTTCATATAATAGGTCTATTATTTCCTTTGGGTAGGAATTTCCTTTAAATTTCTTTATAACCTGCGGCGTGTTGTTCCATGCACATTGTTGGATATTGTTGCTAAACTTGTTTACTTCAAAATCGAGCTGATCTTTGCTTTTTAATGAAGTTTTTAGGTCAATAATATTTTGCAGATCTATGCTAAAACTTTCCCAATCTGTGAACATATTGACTAATGTCAGGTGGTTTTCTCTTAGTAATATTTTGTGACTCAACTGTAGTAATATCGGAGAGTGATCGGAGTTCATGTGGTACCCCTCTTTCACACTCAGATAATTTGTTGATATGTTTTTGACGATGAAAAAGTCGATAAGGTCTGGTAGTTTCTGGGTGTCAGTCGGCCAGTATGTAGGTTTTCCAGTACTTATGACCTCACAACGCATGTCTTTCACTGCACTTAGAAGCTGTCTTCCCTTAGTTGAAGTTAATCTCGATCCCCAATGAGTGTTCTTAGCGTTAAAGTCACCGCCTAATATAAATCTCTGTCCAAGGAGGCTGAAGAAGTGTACATATTGTTCTTTGTTTATCGTGTGTCTTGGAGGACAGTATACAGCCGCTACTGTAACATTAAATTTATTTGTTTTCACTGATATCGCCACAGCTTGCGTGTCTGGCTCCTCGTATTTACACTGTTCATAATGGCAGATATTTTCTCTAATAATAACCGCGCTACCTCCTCGGGCCGTGTTGTTAGGTTGCAGCGAGTGATAAACCTTATAGCCTCTAAACTTTACAAAAGACTGTTTAGTGAAGTGCGTTTCAGAGATCAAACACACATCAATATTTTCTGTGTCTAGAACTACTTGCAACTCATGTTGGTGTTGCAGCAGTCCGTTGGAATTCCATGCCATTATTTTGAGTGTGTTCTTCATGATTGATTCTTATAGTACTTGATTCTAATTTTTCTAGTCTCTTGTCAAATGATGATAAGCACTTCAAGATCTGGTTGAGCTTGTCCTCAAGACTTGGTGGTTGCGTGCTTGGTTTTACCGCTTGTGCATAAGAGACACTTTTAGATGTGTGTGCAGTTTTCACGGTTGTCTGTGCAAACTGTGCACTTTGTTTTGTTGTCTGTTTGTCGGTATTTCTAACAGCTTGCTTAACGGCAAGGTTGTTAGGTGAGTTATTTTTTGATGTTTTGTTCTTCATCATTTGCATCTCCTTGGCAACTAAACACCCTCTGTAGTTGGCTGGGTGCGGTAAGCCACAGTGGACACACTTAGGTTTTTCTTCTGCAGGTTTATTGCATTCAGCTGTGAGGTGTTTACCTGTACATTTAACACACCTTGGCTCTTTTGAGCAATACCTTTGGGTATGACCATAAGCCTGGCATCTCTTACACTGCGGTATTATTTTTGATGTCTTAAGCGGGGTTATTTCAACTTTACACCCTAGGATATGTTTAATGCCGTATATTTTACTGACATCTTCGTCATTCTTAAAGGATAATATGAACATGTTCAGCGGTTCTTTGGTTCTCCAGCTTAGCTTGTTAATTGCATTTTCTATCTGGAATCCTTGCGACGTTAAGTCATCTTTAATCCGATCCGGTAGGCAAGAAGAATGCAATTTTTTCGCCACTACTCTTATTGGCCTGGTCTGCTTATCCTCGTATGAGTGCCACAGACAGTTTTTTTCTGTTAAGCGTCGAGAGATCGCTCTGTAGGATTATTCAGTTTTCGCATTTATTTTCACACTATTACCGCTTAACATTTTGGCGGTAAAAGTTTCTACTGACTGAGATTCAGTCAAAAAGTCGTAAAATGATTGGTAATTCATAATACCGTCCACTACGATTGGAGGCGGTGCTAGAATTTTTTTAAAGGTGGCCTTCTCTTTTTTGTTGAGTTGCTGCTGTTGAGCGCTAGTGCTAGCTTGTTGTGGTGGCGGAGTAAGGGAGGTGTTCAACTTCCTTTTCTTCCTATTTTTAGCCCTAATCCACCCAGTCTCTTTGGCGAGTTCATCCTCGTCGGTGCAGTACTCAACGTCACTTTTAGTAGGCTGAGCAGGTGTTATGGTCTTACTGACCTGTTTATCTGTGGGTTCTTCTAATTCTTGTACCTTTAAGCATTTTAGTTGACCTTGAAGGTCTTGTACCTGTTCCTGTAAGCTTTGTATGTGGCCGTTCAGTTGACTTACCATTTGTTGCAGGTTTTCTCGGTCCGTTTTCTCCTGGATGTAACAGTCGTACAACTGCTTTTCCAGATCAGTTTTTATTTTTATAGACTGTTTTGCAGCCATTATTTAGTTTTAAGGCGGGCGTGACATCTAAACAATTATAATAAACACTTCATGACGATTTCCGCACTTGTAACTGGGTCATTGCGGTGACCGCGATAGATCGACGTACACCGCGACGACGGTGTTTTGATGCGTCTGCAAAATACTCTTAACTAGAGCACGCGCGCGCGATCGGTACGTCCGTTCACAATAGTAGTTAAACACACTATGAACTCTATCTAATGCTGAAAACTGCATTAAAATCCGTTGTGTAGTTTTAAAGATCTAAGTTAACAGGGAGCGGTAGCGACTTTGTTTTATAATATAATATGTAAAAATACTGCCATAATGCCATACGACATAATGCAGTGGAAGTAGCTAAATTAGACCAAACACGCAGTTTCCACATCTGCTAACTCGGTTAACTGTCTTATCTTTTCTCTCTTAGCTGCCCCGCAAGAGATGTTATATGAGTCTAGTCTAGCGTGATTCCTATGAAAACCGTTTGATTAATAAAAACCAGTTTTTCTATGATGCCACATTCGCTGCTTCTAACATTAAGTAGATCATTTAAATCTAATGCATTTTTTTTTTCATTTTGTACTTAATTATTTCATAACCAGCCTATAATGTTCCCACTGCTGAGACACAGGCCTCCTCTCAGTGATAGGGAGTGGGCCGTAATCCACCACGCGGGCCCAGTGCGGGTTGGTGGATGTCACGTCATGT
This sequence comes from Mesoligia furuncula, assembly GCA_916614155.1. Lineage (NCBI taxonomy): Eukaryota > Metazoa > Arthropoda > Insecta > Lepidoptera > Noctuidae > Mesoligia > Mesoligia furuncula. Next base: position 35,853,327 of record OU744790.1, read on the forward strand.
GTTCGAATTTTTGGTTCTAGGACATGCCGGTTTCCTCACGACGTTTCCCTTCACCGTTTTGTGAACGGTGGTGATGAAATTGAATACGTGAAGCGCCTGTTAGAACTCAAGACCAACAGATCGTTTAGTCGGGTGGGGCCGATACGACTGGGCCACCTAAACGCAAAAAACGCAAGTTTTTGAGGCAATAAAAGTATATGATCGAAAGCAGTAAACAAAATCAGAAAAATATATGATATTCTTCAGGATATATGCTAGGTAGATAGTGTGTTGAAAACATAATACAACTAACTTGATACGATAGAAAAAAATCATGAAGATACCTCTTAAAACTTTCTTATTAAGTACAATAAAAACCATACTAATATTCGTAGGTACATACAATCATTCTGATTTTTTGTCAGATTATTTTACTAAAGCACTAGTAGATATTTTAATTTTTTAGTCCAAAGATTTTTTGTAAATAGATAATTGCTTCATATTTTGCAACAAATTACCAGTCTGTCATCGCGCTTCTCTTTCTTTTCTATGCAGTTTGACAGTGACCGCGCTTTAGGTCTTGCAGTGTTTTCCTTCACCGTTTTGAGAGCAGTGGTGATGAAATAATTTACACAAAGTGCCTGTCTGGGTTCGAACCTACGACCTACAACTCGTGAGTCGTGTCCGTGACCACTGAGCCACAACTGCTCTCTAAATTATTTACCGATCCGATACCGATTTTGTAATTTTGACGTTCGAAAAGTGCCCATTCTCAGCCTAGTTTGAATAAATGGCTTTTTGATTTTGATTTGATTTTGATCCGTAAACCAACCCTGTTTGGGACCTAAAGTATAGAACTATTCACGTCGTCAAGATTCTAGGGGTAACATACAGACAGGTGTACTTTCGCATTTAGTTATGATATCTAGCACAGATATAGATATACCTAGATAACGCAAGAGTAACTACTTCGCGTGCCAAAAATTGCACCAACTTATGATTACAAATCGTAAGCCGCCCCTTTCGCGCTCAGTCCTTTGTACTGCTGGCTGGGTAAGTGTGAGCGAGAGCGCGAGCTTGTGACGTCATAGTAGGTAGTCAAAAAATGGCACGCTTGGTTTTCATACATCTCGTGATACTTGCGTTATCTAGGTATATCTATATCTGTGATATCTAGCTTCTGCATGCGACTTCGTCCATTGTAGTTTCTTGTTCCTCCGACCCTCCCGTCGCATCGCATCGGTTCCCTCCTCTTCCCTCGCGGTTTTACTTCGTTTTCGCTTAGCTTTCTTTCTGACTTTTTTTGTCTTTTTGCACGGCTCCTCAGGGTCCTAGCGTGATGTTAAATAGCCTGTAGCCTTCATCAAGAATTGGGCTATACTTACAATGCAAAAATAATTTATCAAATCCGACTGCAAGTCCCAGAGATTAGCGCGTTCAAACAAACAGACAAAGAAACAAACTCTTCAGCTTTATTATTAGTATGAATAGTATAGATATAGATAGTATGCTAAGTTCTCAAATTACAACAATATTCCGTTCCATGCCCTTATTAGCCATTGTTCCACATTTCCTAATAAAATCTGATTTAGGCCATGTATTGTGAAAAACAGTTAGGTTCACGGTGTCTAAAACCTCGACGATTAAAACAATGGTGTCCTAATAACGGACAACGGTGTGATCCATTGCGAAACACTGATTCATGTAATTAATGAATGGCTGCTAAATAAAGTTGTATAGACAGTCGTGTCAAGAGGAGTATACAGTATGAAACCTATCAAGTCTGAAGGCCAATTTCCGTAATTGAAAACGTTCAAAATCTAGACGCAATCTGAGGGGCAATTCTCGTACACAGTCTGATCTCAATCTCAATCTGTCAAAATTACCATTAAATTCCCTACATTTTGACAAGTTTTTGACATTTGTTTGTCGCCGAGATGATACTGAGACTAGAATTAGTAGAATAGGCGTGACGACAGTATGAAATAATCAAAAATTTAATGATGTTAGGGGAAAATACATATTAAAAGGATTTTAAACAGTGATTTAGTTTAATTTAAAAACTTGAGATTAATCGGATTTTCACTAAAATAAAAGATTAAAATACTGCAGTCGGCCATTTTGACTGAAACAATAATCACAGCGCATGACGTCACGCCTATGTAAACATCACTGTGGTTCACAGAGTACACTATAGATAGTATACTGACAACATTTGATGTTTACCTAGGCGTGACGTCAGATCCGACGCCATGACACTGTGAACTATTTTCGCGCCCTATTGAAAAAATTTTAGAAAAATGGCTTCAAACTTCGTTAAACTTTAGTTTATTACCGAAATATAGGTGTTTTCGTAAATAGTAAATGTGTACGTACGGAAGAGGATTTGAAAATCATTCGTCATGCCTATTGGCCTTCTTATCTCAGCGACAATCAGTGTCAAAAACTTGTCAATAATGTAGGTAAATTTGAGATATTTTTGGCAGATTGAGACTGAGATCAGGGGCCCGAAACGATTAACTGTCCATTATGATTCATAATGTTATCCTTTTATGATTCTACCAAAGTGGCCTTTTTAGGCCCCCTGATTGTAAACGTTCTTAAAATTACGAGAATTGCCCCCCTCTGGTCATATTGAATGTATTACAGACCATAAAACTGTCAATTTTCTGCCGTATCGCGAAAAAACTAGCAGCTGTCCTGTACACCTCACATTTCTGATACTCGCAGATGGTGGAGAGAAAATGAAAACTAAATAAGTAAATAAGTAGTACGGCATTTCATACAAACTTTTGTATGAAATTCCGTACGGCGTAAACGCTCATAACAGGATAATTTGTTATGCTATGAAAAACTTAGACGTAGCAGTATACTGTACAAATAAAGGGTGGAAGGAACGTCTTCGTCTCTTTCGCCGCGCAAAATGTAGAGTGCGTACAAGATAAGTCTGCGCGCGACGTTTGACTTTAAGATTATATCCCTACTAGCACTTTTAATCACTTGGGCGTAATGATGGCAATTATTCACTTTGGAAAATTCGGAACATAGCACACTCTCTTGACACCTAACATAAACCTCCAGATAGCGGCAAACGATTATGTTCGATTAGGCCGCGCGCAAATTCTTCTACCATTACATATGGTGTGCAAATGTGTCATATTAATATTTAATTTATTGCAAGTTTAACAATCAAGTTTATGGAACATTCATTATTTAATGTCAAAATAGAAAAACTGGCCAAGTGCGAGTCGGACTCGCACACGAAAGGTCCCTTACCACAAGGCAAAAACGCCGAAAAAAACATGTTTGTTGTATGGGAGCCCCCCTTAAATATTTATTTTATTTTAATTTTATTATTAAAGTTAAAATACAACTGAGTATTTTGTGAATATTTCAAGTGCCTACCTGTTGCCATTTTTGATATCGAGCAAAAAAATCGCGTTTGTTGTATGGGAGCCCCCCTTAAATATTAATTTTATTTTGTTTTTAGTATTTGTTGTTATAGCGGCAACAGAAATACATAACTTGTGAAAATTTCAACTGTCTAGCTATCGCGGTTCTTGAGATACAGCCTGGTGACAGACAGACAGACAGACGGACAGACGGACAGACGTACAGACGGACAGACGGACAGACAGCGAAGTCTTAGTAATAGGGTTCCGTTTTTATACGGAACCCTAAAAACAGAAAAATTGTTAAAATGTCAAATTAAAAGCAAAACCTAATGCAAAGTCCATACTCCATAAAATATATACTTATTTACATATACTTGCACATGCACAATTACATTTATTTATAATACTTGCGCAGATATAGGTACTTATTTTGCGCGCACTCTAACCATGTATTTAGCTGATGATTCCAGACCATACATATGTAAGTAGTTATGTGTTTGTCAATATCTTATGTGTTTGTCAATATCCAATAAACAAACTATCAGGAATTTAAACAGTTTCACAAGATTGCTGATATTATCAAACTAATAATTTGATATTAGCGCGCAAGCTGCCATAAGTGTTTTAATATAGAACATTTCTACATTTATTTGTGTAATTCATAATGGTGTAGATACACAATAAAGAGTATTCCATTCTGCAAATGTTTCAATTTAGAAGCACCTACTTATGTTCCTCTTCAGCTTTCTCTATCTCTTTAACTCCTTAAGAAACAGCTACTTATACCTTAGGTAATGCAATTCTCTACTACTACCTATGTACAACTAAAACAAAATTAGAATTAAAACAAAACACAAGCGAACAAAAACGTTTACGCCGTACGGCATTTCATACAAACTTTCAAGCGCTTATTTTTCGAAATGAATGAACCGATTTTAATGGAACTTCATACGCATAAGCAGGATATAAAGGTCTAAAAAGTTAGTAGAGAACATTTTCGAAATGTCTTATTTAAAAAAAGATAATTGGAAATATCTGTTTCTATGGAACATTTAAAATCGGTCTAATTTGGATGTAACAGCATTTTTCGAAAATGTTCTCTACTAACTTTTTAGATCTTTGTATCCTGCTTATGCGTATGAAGTTTCATTAAAATCGGTTCATTCATTTCGAAAAATAAGCGCTTGAAAGTTTGTATGAAATGCCGTATGGCGTAAACGCTCATAAGTGCTACAGTGAAGTGCAGTGAAGGAATCCAAAATGCAAAAACCATTTCGACTTCAAACTGCTAACCGGCTGTTTCGGAGAAAATCCGTAACGGCACCAGCCTTTCGCCGAACGGATGTACATCCGTTAAGCTGTGGGAAAAAACCACCCCTCATCATCGTGCAATTCTAATGAAGAAATGAAAAGATACGTTATAATGAATACACTCGTCTCCTGACACTGGCATTTAGTCCTTCAACGGTCAAACTATAACCGTTGAAGGAAATTCATCAAAGGTCATCTCATCAATTATGGCTTGGTGATAGTCGACCTCTGTGTTGACCACAATTATTATTGTTTTACCCGGTTTCACTAACGTTAGGAGACATCTAAATGAATGCCTAAATAAAACCGCACAGTTGGATTTTCAAGGCTCGGCTCAACGCCGCAGGTTGAAAATCCAACAATGCAAGAAGGCATTAGTCCCATTACAGTGAATTAACTTTTCTACAGAAGAGATAACTATGTGCGACTTCTATAAGAGTACTGACACACATGCTCATTACTAGCATGCTCAAACCAATCGGATCACGCGAAAATCAAAGTCACGTAAGTTTCGCGTGCTCCGATTGGTTTGAGCATGCTAGTAATAAGCATGTGTGTTACTTCTACAGGAAACTCATCTTTGGAAGCACTCATGTTTACATCTATAAGGTCACGTTGTTCTATCTAACATCTATGAAACCATGTACCAATGTAATCTTCAATATAATATATATAAGAAAACTGGTCAAGTGCGCGTCGGATTCGCGCACCGAGGGTTCCGTACTTGTGATATGTAAATAGTTTATCACGGAAAAAATATTTATTTTTGTAATGGTTATCTCTATTTAATTACTTAAAGTATTTATAAAAATATATTATTTTGTTTTTACAATGAAAATATAAAATTTTAAATTAAACTTAACTACAAATTTACGGTATTCGGATTTTGACATTGCTTCTTGCCAAATTTCATGATTTTAGGTCAACGAAAAGTACCCTATAGGTTTTGATTCCCGGACATAAACGCCCGCATCTTTTGATTGCGTTGACTTAGAAGCTTGATGTTTTCACTGCTTCAAGGGATTACAGCCCTGAGTATTTGATATTAATTTTAACTTGATAACTCCACGCATTTCTGAGAAAAAAGAGTTTTACCCGTTGGCCAGACAGACGGACAACGAAGTGATCTTATAAAGGTTCCGTTTTTCCTTTTGAGGTATGTAATCCTAAAAACAATTGCCGAGGGTATTGGTGGATTTACGTTACACTAGTTCGCCGTGCTATTGGTCGCTTACAAAAATTGCCTGACAAGCCGAATCACCACCCCATTTACACAGGTCGACCAAAATCGCAGGTAATTTTGCATCAATATGTCGTCCTTCATGCCTACGCTTGCCGCGTTTGGTCTGTGGATGGGTGACCATCTTTACATACCGTAACCCCTCCGTGCCTCGGAAAGCACGTTAAGCCGTTGGTCCCGGCTGTCATTCGTGGATCTTTGACAGTCGTTACGGGTAGTCAGAAGCCCCAAAGCCTGACAACCAGTCTTACCAAGGGGTATCGTATTACCCAGTAACTGGGTTGTGGAGGTCAGATAGGCAGTCGCTCCATGTAAAATACTGGTATTCAGCTGCATCCGGTTAGACTGGAAGCTGACCCCAACATAGTTGGGAAAAGGCTAGGCAGATGATGATGATGATGATGTCGACCTTCATGCGGCGGGCAATCGCCTGCGACCGAGCATTTTCACGGTCGATTTTTATCAGCCGCCCACAGGCGATCTGTCGCCGTCCAACAAAAGTCGAAACCGACTCTACATTGGAACTTGCTATTTTAGTCACCTGTGGGCCTAGCCGAATTACCATTTAGACCAGTCATGTCAAAGATACGGCCCGCGGGCCGAATCCGGCCCACGGGCCATTTCGATACGGCCCGCGATCACAAATCACAGATAAATGAATCTTTTTTTTTAGAGATTTTAGACTGCACTCAATGCCTCTACGCAGATTTAAAAATACGCGCGCTTTACTTAAAAGTAATTTCAAGAGTAGCGCCTGACAAGACGAGTGAGAGAGTGTTAGTTATGCTTTTCTCTCTCTCTCGTGCGCGCGCGAAGTCGTCTTCTATTTCGTCCGTACAGCTAACGCATACTGCGCCCCTCCCTCACCCTCTTTCTTACTTTTGGTATGATTTATTTTGTAACAACTATATATAACTAAATAAATAAAGATGTTAAAATAATTTAGTATGTTTTAGTATTTTAATTTGAACCTGGCCCGCCTACACATTCTAAATCTAATATATGGCCCTCTGCAAAATTGAGTTTGACACCCCTGATTTAGACCATCGATTTTCGCCGAGTGGCGAAAATGTTTCTACTGATTCTGATGAACGGAGTAGGTTCGTAACAAAAATAAAGAGGACATTGTAAGCATTAGCTAGTGATAAATATATAGAAGCTTTTTCTATGAGATTATTTTTGCATCCAGGCTGGCATTATACCACAGAATAAATAGCTGTTTCTACATTCAGGACTAAACGCATAGTTGGCACCTGTCCTTCGAATTAATTCTTAATTCTGCATTCAAGGACTACGGTAGGGAGATACTTACCAATCATCATTGTACTCGGAAGAGTACCTACGCGACATAATTAGATATACCTGAATAATGATGATATTGGTTTTCCACCAAGTATTTGCCTTCCGTTTCCGTGATGGCCTACGATTCAAATTCGGGCAAGTACCATGTGATGTAACTTTTTCAATTCATATTATGTTCCTTCCGAGAGGGGCCCGTGGCTAAATAATAACAGCTGCATAGGTCGATCGATCAGTTAAGCTACGCTTGCCGCGATTGGTCTGTGGATGGGTGGCCATCTTTACATACCGAGACCCCTCCATGCCTCGGAAAGCACGTTAAGCTGTTGGTCCCGGCTGTCATTCGTGGATCTTTGTCAGTCGTTACGGGTAGTCAGAAGCCCGAAAGTCTGACAACCAGTCTTACCAAGGGGTAGCGTATTACCCAGTAACTGGGTTGTGGAGGTCAGATAGGCAAAAATACTGTAAAATACTGGCATTCAGCTGCATCCGGTTAGACTGGAAGCCGACCCCAATATAGTTGGAAAAAGGCTAGGTACATGATGATTATGGTCCTTCCGAGTTTATCTTGGACATAACTGATAACGGTGAAGGTAAAGGTCGTCGGAAACCAGCGGGGGTGACTGCGTAACACATATAAAATGACAATTGGTCGCAAAAGCTTTCATTTTGACAATTCAGCCACGTTCATTGGGTTATTTACTTTCTTGAGCAGACGTATTTTTCAAACCGAAGAAGCAATGGATTAGGAATATCCTTAAAAATTATTCAGATTGTGAATTTGTGATTTATAATGTGTGTTGCGCAATTATGGTGCTGGCTCATCCTACTACTGCCTACTAGTCCTACTAATACTCGTATTATTTACGCGAAAGTTTGTGAGGATGGATGGATGAATGTTTGTTACTCTTACACGCAAAAACTGCTGAACAGATTTGGATGAAATTTGGCACACAGATGGTTTATAATCAGGATAGGAAACTTTTTATCCCGATATTCCCACGGGATTGAAACTTATGCGGGTGAAACCGCGGGGCGCAGCTAGCATCAAGGGCTTGATTCAGAGAAATACTTTTGGACAAGGCCCGCATTGTTATGAGGTTCCTCTCTCTGGAGCCCTGACCGCCTGTTAGCTTGCACCCTGTTCCCGTTACCGGTGGGCTACTATTTTTTATATTTTTAAATGTTTTTATATTTTTTGTATCCCAATATTTAAAAATATAATTTATGTGTAGGTAAGAATAATATAATGAAATTACTTTCAATATTGAGGACTCAAAGAAACGAGCTATACGATTACTCTAAATCTAATCTTTCAATTCTTGCCAAGTCTACCCGCCTCTCTTCGCCTCAAGCATTAGCCTTTACATCAACTCAAGCGGCAAACCGACACAGTCGGCACCCAGTTCACAACGCCATAATAATCGACGATACATCTTCCATTTCCCACATCCCACAAAAGGAGGATGGTGCTTGAACAATGGAAACGCTATCATCCTTTCTGATCGCGAGAATTGTACTCACAATTGTACCACTTCCGACCTGGAAGTAGCGGGTTCGGTTTTTCTATTTACTTATGTAGGTACGTTCCTACTTATATATTTTTCTGTTTTCATATCATAACAATAAATCGTTCGTATCGTATCGGGCCTATAAGCCCCGAAGGTTATACAGACGTGTTCCTACAGTAACGCGCACATTTTTCATTCTCAATTTTTCTGTTTTTATATCTCCTTTTTGGACCTAGGTTTTAATTGAAAGATAAATTAATTGGTTAAGCAAGTTGACTCAGAGTCAGAAGTGAGATGGGCCTATAATTCTTAAGAAGGGCATTGTCGCCCTTCTTAAAGAAAAGTATCACCATACCTCTGTTCCATGCCTGTGTAGGTGTTGCCTGTGGTGTGGTGTGTTTGTCAGGAATGAGGAGATCCGCAGGAGAACCAAGGTAACCGACATAGCCCGAAGAATTGCCAAACTTAAGTGGCAGTGGGCAGGGCACATTGCTCGCAGAACAGATGGCCGATGGGGCCGAAAGACCGGAAGACGTAGCGTAGGAGGGCCTCCCACATGGTGGTCCGACGACCTTGGGAAGGCCGCAGGAATCCGCTGGATGCGAGAAGCACAGAACCGGTCGAAGTGGAGAAGACATATGTCCAGCAGTGGGCGTCTTTCGGCTGAAATGATAATGATGATGAAGCAAGTTGATACCCTACGTCAGTTTGCCGTATAATAAGCATTTCATACAACTGTCTAAGGGCTAATTTCTCATTCGAGAGATATTTTTTATTCGCGGAATAAAATTGACGTCTGATAGATTTTGTATGGAAGAACTGTCAATAATTCAAAATTATTCCTCGGATAAAATTATCTGGCGTTAGAAAAATCAGCCCTAAGAGTCAATATCGTAATTTGGATATGAGGTACCGACTAGTATTTACCTATAACTAGGTACCTATAACTATTTAAAGGCGGTAACGAAAGCACTTGAAAAATATTCTAGAAAACGGCTTGTAACAGCAAATAAACAAGTATTTCCAATAAAAATTGCAATATTTACAAAAGTAAATCCAACATTCAAATTGGCAGGGATGTCGACGTGTACTAACCATGTTCAGCACATGACTTTTTTATAGCTGAATGGGCCCCCTCTTGACCTCGATAACGCCTGATGAGAACCGATGGATGAGGTCTAAGATGGATCGAGCCTGCCCAGAAGATGCCTAAGGCACTGGAACTCCCACGCATCGACGAAACACAGCAGGCTGCTTGACGTCGCACCTCGGGCGCAGACACCCCGGTGGGAGTCCGGTGGGAGTGGGAGAGGCGCACCGCAAGTTCAATTGTGAGTACAATTCTCGCGATCAGTATGGATGCTACCACCACAAAGGAAAAATTGGCTAGCCAAATAAGCGAGCGCTTGGTTCAGTTGAGTAACTGGCGGAGCAAACTGCGCTACACGAGGAGGCTTCTTCATGCATCCCCATGACTCTAGACGTAGCGTGGAAATATTTCTTATATTATCAAAAACAAATCTGCTGTTTTATATAAAAGTGCTACGCGTTAAATATTTAGGGTCTGTCTTAATAATCCACGTAAAATTTCATCACGGGGGTGTCAGAATCATGTAGGTACCTACTGAAACCATAGTAACAGGTTTTGCCTTGCCATCTCGTATAATCTGTGAAATTACGTCAAGGTCAGTCGTCAGCCCAATAAAAAAAAACAGGGCAAGAGCGAGTCGGACTCGCTCACCGAGGGTTCCGTAACATCCGGGTTTATGCATACTTAAGGTTTATGTTTATGAAATTAAATGTTTTTTTTTATAATTTTTTATATTTGAGTTGGTTGAATAAAAGGTAAATTGCGGTTTACGATTTATGACGTATTAAAAAAAAACTACTTACTAGATCTCTTTCAAACCAATTTTCGGTGGAAGTTTACATGGTATTGTACATCATATATTTTTTTTAGTTTTATCATTCTCTTATTTTAGAAGTTACGGGGGGGGGGGGGACACACGTTTTACCACTTTGGAAGTGTCTCTCGCGCAAACTATTGAGTTTAGAAAAAAATGATATAAGAAACCTCAATATCATTTTTGAAGACCTATCCATAGATACCTCACACGTATGGGTTTGACGAAAAAAAAATTTTTTTAGTTTCAGTTCTAAGTATGGGGAACCCCAAAATTTATTGTTTTTTTTCTATTTTTGTGTGAAAATCTTAATGCGGTTCACAGAATACATCTACTTACCAAGTTTCAACAGTATAGTTCTTATAGTTTCGGAGAAAAGTGGCTGTGACATACGGACGGACAGACAGACGGACAGACAGACAGACAGACATGACGAATCTATAAGGGTTCTGTTTTTTGCCATTTGGCAACGGAACCCTAAAAAGGTGATCGTATCAAGTGATACGACACGTAGTTACCTAGGTAATATGTAACCAGCGGTGCTATTCTGTAAAAATCTTACCGTGAAAACTTAGATGAAGTGAGCTGTCAATAGTGTCATTTCCTAGTAAAAACAAACTGATGGAAACTAAGTTTTCACGGAGAGATTTTTACAGAATCGGCCGGCTGAACTAAGTTTGGTACAATAATGAACCTGACCGAGTTTTTCTATACTAATATTATAAAGAGGAAAAATATGGAGGTTAGGAGGTAATCTTCGGAACTACTGATCCACTTCCGAAAATTCTTTTACTGTTAGCCGTGCTGAGTATGTTTTATGTTACAACAAGAAACTTCATGCAGCTGACATCGCGGGCAGAAACTAGTTCCCAAAAATGCTAAAATTAAAATCGATAAGGAAGATTGCCATAAAGTATGTTTTGTGAAGAAACTACACGCGGACGAAGTCACAGGCAGAAGCTAGTTCTCAATAAGACTAAAATTATAATCGATAAGGAAGATTGTAACTAAGTAATTGTTTTTTTTATACGCATATTAGTTTCGCCTGTACCTACAGTAATTACCTACATTTTTTATTAATAAATACTATTTTCTTAGGCGAAAGTATTATGTAGGTAGTTAGGTACCTAATGACTACACAGTTGCTAAATAACTATGTACATAGTCAGCCTATAATGTTCCCACTGCTGGGATACAGGCCTACTCTCTTGGAGAGGGAGGGGGCTGTAATCTACCACGCGGGCCAATGCGGGATGGTAGATGTCACATGTCTTTGAATTTTTGGTTTGACATGCCAGTTTCCTCACGATGTTTCCCTTCACCTTTTTGTGAACAGTGGTGATGAAATTAAATACGTGAAGCGCCTGTTAGAACTCAAGACCAACAGATCGTTAGTCGGGGCCGATACGACTGGGCCACCTAAACGCAAAAAACGCAAGTTTTTGAGGCAATAAAAGTATATGATCGAAAACAGTAAACAAAATCAGAAAAATATATGATATTCTTCAGGATATATGCTAGGTAGGTAGTGTGTTGAAAACATAATACAACTAATTTGATACGATAGAAAAAAATCATGAAGATACCTCTAAAAACTTTCTTATTACAATAAAAACCATAATACGTAGGTACATACAATCATTCTGATTTTTTGTCAGCTTATTCTAATGTTTTAGTCCAAATATGTAAATAGATAATTGCTTCATATTTTGCAATAAATTACCAGTCTTTTGTCATCGCGCTTCTCTTTCTTTTCTATGAAGTCCGACAGTGACCGAGCTTTAGGTCTTGTAGTCCGCTTAATAGCAGGGCAAAGGCCTATTCTCATTCTCAGAGACACATTCTCAGAAATTACAGGTATTTTTGACAGATTGAGACTGAGATCAGGGGGCCTAAACCGGCCACTATGGCAGAATCATAAAAGGATAACATTATGAACCATAATGGACTGTTAAGAGCGTTTACGCCGTACGGCATTTCATACAAACTTTTAAGACCTTATTTTTCGAAATGAATGAACCGATTTTAATGAAACTTCATGCGCATAAGCAGGATACAAAGGTCTAAAAAGTTAGTAGAGAACATTTTTGAAATGTCTTATTTAAAAGAAGATAACTGGAAATCTCTGTTTCTATGGAAAATTTAAAATCGGTCTAATTTGGCTGTAGCACTATTTTTCGAAAATGTTCTCTACTAACTTTTTAGACCTTTGTATCCTGCTAACGCGTATGAAGTTTCATTAAAATCGGTTCATTCATTGCGAAAAATAAGGGCTTGAAAGTTTGTATGAAATGCCGTACGGCGTAAACGCTCTTAACTGTTAAATTAATCGTATCAAATCCCATTACTGAAGGATTTTACAGTTATTTTTTTTTTTGTCTGTATTAAAATACCAATCAATCCAATCTAAATCCAATCCCAATCTCTTTGATTATACCTACGTAGAGCGGCGAAAAAAAGAAAAACACGAACTGTCTCCGCCATATTATTATCAGCCGTTTCTGTCCCACTGCAGGGCAAAGGCCTCCCTTCCCTCCTTCCACTTATCCCTATCCAGTGCCGTTACACGCCAATCCCTGTGGAAAGAGTCGAGCTCGTCCCGCCATCTCTTTCTGGGCCTGCCTCCGCCATATTATGATTCATAATGTTATCCTTTTATGATTCAGCCAAAGTGGCCTTTTAGGCCCCCAGGTATGGTCCTATAATAAAAGTTGTTCATAATGATGAGTACAATGATCTCTTATGAGGTTGTTGGTGTTTTTCCAATAACCCTGTATATTGTATATTTATTTTATTTTCACATAACACCTGCCAAACTGCAAAGCAATTTTGCTTGACTAAACATTTAAATTAAATCTAAGTTAAAACGTAAGCAAAAATTCCGTATATGAATAAATACTTAGTAATTGATTTTCGGAAAGTCCGAAAAATAACGTTTAAAATACAGAGAGTATTTTGGATACAGGACGACATGACAGACTCACGGATTCCTTCCGAGTTTTTCTAGGAATAACTAAACGACTAATTTCTGCATTCCTCGCCTCTTGCTCTAAGACAAAGCTTCATATTCTAATCGCCTCCGACATATAAATTACAAATCTGCTGGTCACGAGTGAATACGTTACTTCTAGTCTAGGCAGGCGACCACATCACCTTATAGAGAATAGAGGATCACTCTCCTAAGAACAGTAGAGTAGCTAATTGCGTAGGTAACACACAATCAGTAGCAATGGGTTCCATTTTGACAGTTAATTTATGTTAAACAAAGGCCACTTTGGAGAATCATGAAAGGATAACATTATGAATCGTTATATGGCGAAGACAGTTCGTGTTTTTTTTTTCGCTGAAAGAGAAAGAGATTAGGATTGGATTTGGATCGGATGGATTGGTATTTTAGCACAGACAACAAAAAATAACTGAAAAGATGCTTCACCAATGGGATTTGATACGATTAACTTAACGGTTAACTGTCCACTATGTTATCCTTTTATGATTCTGCTAAAGTGGCCTTTTTAGGCCCCCAGTACTATCTACGGGAACCGGCACACTAATTGCGTAGCACACTATCAGTCACAATTTGAAACATTTTGAAGGATTCTGCTAATCCATTGCTTTATAAGTTTGAAAAATTTGCCTGCTCAACAACGTATAATGCAATGAATGTCGTTGAACTATCAAAATTGAAGTCAGTGGTACTGTTACGCAATTACCCCACTCGACACCCAGCCTGACCCACCATACTCACTGCTTTTGAATTGATCATCAATATGAGAAAAGGAAAAGAATGAACCAGTCATGAAAATCGTAAAAACTTGCATCATGTTTAAACAATAGCAAACATTCGCAACAAGCCTATTACAAGATTTATAGCTGTATTACTGAACCATTGCAAACTCTTGTTGTTTTGCATCTTTAAACGCTTAAATAACATTGCAAGAGTAGGAATTAGAGCCACAATTGCGATCTTGATGTTTTCGGTGGTAAAATATGTATATTTAAGAGAAATGTCTTTAATAACATATTAATTGTTAATTTACGCAATGACCCCGCTCGACACCCAGCCTGACCCACCATACTCACTGCTTTTGAATTGATCATCAATATGAGAGAAGAATAAGAATAAACCAGTCATGAAAATCGTAAAAACTTGAATCAATCTATAAACAATAGCAAACATTCGCAACAAGCCTATTACAAGATTTATAGCTGTATTACTGACCCATTGCAAACTCTTGTTGTTTTGCATCTTTAAACGCTTAAATAACACTGCAAGAGTAGGAATTAGATCCACAATTGCGATCTTGATGTTTTCGGTGGTAAAATATGTATATTTAAGAAAAATGTCTTTAATAACATATTAATTGTTAATTTAAAAAAAACTCAGCATTTGTAAGCTATAAAACAGTATTTAATATGTTTAAAGTAGGTACTTAATTGTTTTTTATTATATTTTGATGCCGAAAGACGTCTACTGCTGGACATAGGCCTCCAGCAGGACGTCTTTCGGCAGATGATTTTTTGATGTTTTTGGTTTTTTATTTTTTTTTGAGGGTCTTGTGGCGGCAATATAGGTAGTAACAGCCGCACGGGTCGATCAATCAGGCTTGCCGCAGTTGGTCCGTGGATGGGTGACCATCTTCAAATACCAGGACCCTCCGTCATCCGTGCCTCGGAAAGTACGTTAAGCTGTCCCGGCTGTCATTTGTGGATCTTTGACAGTCATTACGAGTCGTCAGTAGCCCGGAAGTACGACAACCAGTCTTACCAAGGAGTATCGTTTTACCTAGTAACTGGGTGTGGAGGTCAGACTGGCAGTCACTCCATGTAAAACACTGGTATTCAGCTACATCCGGTTAGACAGGAAGCCGACCCCAACATAGTTGGGAAAAGGCTAGGCAGATGATATAGATGATACGATAAAGACTGTGGGTTAATGCTATGTATGTGTTTCGTTGGTAAGACATTAAATAAATAAATAAATAGATGATCCAACACAGAATTACGGAACAAAAATTGCACCTGTATGGTAAAATATTGAGTCTCGTTGTGGTGAAGGTCATGAACACCGTCAACACCTTATTGTAAGCTCATTGGGAATATTGATTAGCCCTTGGACGTGATAAGGGTCCGAATCTTCTAAGCGAATGATAAAAACGCTAGAGTTTTTACGTTTGTTTGTTACTCACACGCTGCAACGGCTGGACAGATTTGGATTGAATTTGATTCCAAATATTTTATTTCACATAAACCTACATGGGCACTTATGAAACGTCAGAAGCAGGTGCACGGTTCCAATTGGTCGTTTCCTATGGGAAAGAGCCGGCAAGAAACTCCCCGGTTACTCTTATAAAAATAATATGTACATTTTTTTAAATTACTTACTACGTTTCAACAGATAATTATGATATGATGATATGATAGTGTAGGCCTGTCAACAAGTGCTAACAAAATAGTAAATGGTCTACAAATCTACACACAGTTTAGCAGAAAGGGTATATAGGTACATGCATTGTAATAAAAGATTAAATTCTTTTGACCCCTAAGTTTTAGTCTGTATTTGTTCCCAGTTGATGACAATAGGTTCGCCCGTCGCCCCATGCAACATGGGACTCTGAAACATCGGGTGGAATGTGACTGTACTATAAAATATAAATATAATATATACTATACTATACCTTTGCCTAACTCTTTAGAGATTACAGGTGTGATGTTTTGATATCGCACCTTTAGAATTATAGTGACCTAATTCGAAATTTGAAGATTTCAACTTTGACTCATAAAATTACCTTGCACGACCATCTTCATCGAATTTTAATAAAACATATTAGGTTAGGTTAGACAACTCTGACATATCTGAGAAGATTCGATGAAAAGCGATATAATTATGTTCTATTTCAATTTTGATCAACATTTCCCAGGAAGCCTAAATTTTATTTAGGGCTTATTATTCCATCGCCAGATAAATTTTATTGGAGGAATAAAATTGACGTTTGACAGTTTTTGTATGAAATAACTGTCAACATTTCAAAATTATTCATTGACTAAAGTTATCAGTTGATTGAAAAATCAGCCCTTAATGTAGTAGTCATGAGAAAGGCAAGGTACAAATAGAAAGATGCAGACTATCATCCTAAAAAGCTGGCCTCATAAAGACTATGAAAGGGGCCGCAGGTATACTTACAACACAGGCAATGGATTGGTGTTTGTAGAAGATTTATTTGAAGAATTTTGCATAGCTATCCTCAACCGACAATCAACAGGATGGCGAATCGAAAATGACACATTTTTAATGACCGCCGCGAGCGACGGGGGAAACCTTGCCCCCGACTGCAAATAGCTGTCGGTAAAATGGCGGTCGATTATTTGATGACATTAATTAACTGACTTTTACTTACATTGATTAATGTTCGATTCGCAATGGAAGCGTGTCGAACGGTTGTGAATAGCTATGCTGCATCACCTTCTCGTCTTATTTTTGCTAATTCATTAGATGTTATTTAAAAACTGGCCAAGTGCGAGTCGGACTCGCACACGAAGAGTTGCGTACCACAAGGAAAAAACGCCGAAAAAAACACGTTTGTTGTAGGTATGGGAGCCCGCCTTAAATATATTTTATTTTGTTTTTAGTATTTGTTGTTATAGCGGCAACAGAAATACATAATTTGTGAAAATTTCAAGTGTCTTGCTGTCGCGGTTCTTGAGATACAGTCTGGTGACAGACAGACGGACGGACGGACAGACGGACGGACAGACAGCGAAGTCTTAATAATAGGGTCCCATTTTTACCCTTTAGGTACGGAACCTTAAAAATGGAACTAAATCTAGCAGAAATAAATTTAACTTTAGCAGTTACAGGTGGCAGGTGGCATAAGGCATGCTAAGACGTAGCAAGAACAAACTGATAAGAATCTGATAAATTCCATGTTGTATGTTACGCTGATATCAGCATGAAATCGCGTTAGTTGACAATTTTGCTATCGGAACGTCCATTTTTGCAATAGTTTTGGATCTTTCAATAATAGAAATGGCCCCGTTTTAGGCCTTTAGGCTCCCAGGAGTAGACCTGGGGGCCTAAAGGCCTAAAACGGGGGCCACTTTGGCAGAGTCATAAAAGGATAACATTATGAATCATAATATAGCTAAGACAGTCCGTGTTTTTCTTTTTTTCGCTTCATTCACTACGTAGGTATAATCAGAGATTGGGATTGGATTTAAAAAATAACTGAAAAATCCTTCACCAATGGGATTTGATACGATTAACTTAACAGTTAACTCTCCATTATGATTCATAATGTTATCCTTTTATGATCCGCCAAAGTGGCCTTTTTAGGCCCCCCACCGCCCTTTAACATTTAGATCTGTGACCATCGTCAGTCTGCCTAGCCTTTTCCCAAGTATTTTGTGGTCGGTTTCCAGTCTAACCCGATGCAGCTACAAGTATTTTTCAGGGAACCTTTGCCTATCTGACCTCCACAACCCAGTTAACGGGTAGGTAACACGATACCTCTTTGTAAGACTGATGCTGACTTGGGCTTCTGAATAACCGTAACGACTGTCACGAATGACAGCCAGAACCAACGGATGGGTCTCTGTAATGGTCACCCATCCACGACCCGACCGCGGCAGGGCAGTTTTATCTTCGATCGAGCCATTATTAGCTGTTTAGTTTCCTTCCTTACTGATCATAATCGTTAAGAGGACGAAAAACGTGCACTGTAGGTAACCAAGCAACATCGTCGCTACAGCTGGTTCTTTGCTTTCAAGGTTTTTTGCGACTCATCACACTAATCACACTAATATTATAAAGGCGAAAGTTTGTGAGTGTGTTTGTACGTTTGTTACTTCTTCACGCACAAACGGCTGAACGGATTTGGATGAAATTTAGCACATAGATAGTTTATTACCAGGATTAACACTTAGAATACTTTTTATCCCGATATTCCCACGGTATCGACACTAATGCGGGTGAAACCGCGGGGCGCTGCTATTTCACTCATAAACGGCTAATTGGCAATTTGGCACCCAGACTGCCTCGTCGGTCCTGTGGTCGCCACTACTAGTCTACTGCTGAGCAAAAACCCAATAAAGACTCCTAAAAACAGGCGCGACACGCGATATAATCGCGCGCGAGACAAAGGCACCGCTCGTTGCGCGACTTGCGGTGCCTTTGTGTCGCGCGCGATTTTATCGCGTGTCGCGCCTGTTTGAAGGAGCCTTTACACTTAACCCGACTTGGAAATCGTCTGGCTGTGTTATTGGGTTTTTCCATTACGGTCTTCTTAGTAGCAGTCCGGTGTCTGGATTTATGCTCGATTGATGACAAGAGGTTCGCCCTCTGTTACACGGAAGTGACCGCGCTTCAGGTCAACAGAACGGGCCAAATGTATGCACATAGGTCACTTCTAAGTAACCCTTAGGAAAAATACAGGAGTGATACTATGGGACCCTAGATGGGTATCTATAAATCTAATATATGCCAAATAAAATTCAAAGTCCTGACTGACTGATTGACTGACTGACTGATATATCAACGCACAGCCCAAACCGCTGGACCTAGAGACTTGAAACTTAGAAAGTGTGTTCTTTGTGAAGAGTAAGTATCCACTAAGAAAGGATTTTTGGGAATTCAACCCCTAAAGGGTTAAAATAGGGGATGGAAGTTTATATGAAAGTCCGAGAGTTTTGAAGTTAGGATCTTCTAAATTTGTATTTAGGCTGACAATTGAAAATTAATTTATACGTGTCTCAGCGTTTTTGATAATTCCACCCCCGAAGGGTTAAAAAGGGGGATGAAGTTGTGTATAGAAAATCATTAATTTTCGACGTAAAAATCACTAAATTTATTATCTAGGCTTATGATTGGAAGCTAACACAATGGTATTGTTAGAATTTCATCCATTAAGGGGGTGAAAAGGGGGAACAAATTTTGTCCTGACTGACTGATATATCAACGCACAGCCTAAAACTCTGGTCGGTACCGCTGGGTAGAGAAATTAATTTTGGAGGGTGTGTTCTTTGTGAAGAGTAGATATTCACTAAGAAGGGGTTTTTGGAAATTTAACCTTTAAGGGGTGAAAAGAGGGGATTTTGTTTGTATGAAAAATCTTATTCCTTCAGTTAATAACCATGAAACTTGGCATGAATACTTATCTAAATAAATTATGAAGTTTGGCTTTTTTTTCTAAACTACCCCCTGAAGGGGGATTGGGAGGTGTCAAAGTTTGTATGGAAGAATTTTAACGCGTGGTCCGATTAACTCGAAACTCAGTATTTATACTTAAGACCAAAAATAAAGAATAACGTGTATCATCGTTTTTCGAAAATTTACCCCTGACGGGGTGAAAAGTTAATTTTATAGGGGAAGACTACTGCGTGGCTTGATTAACTCGAAAATTGGTATAAACAATCTTTGAGTCGAGTAATGAACACATTCGAAACAATTTTACGAAATTCCAGCCCTGTGGGGGTGAAAAACGGTGATACAGTTTATAAGAAAAATCTTATTCATTTGGTTAATAAACTTGGCAAGAATACTTGCCTAAGCAAGTAATAAAGTTTATCATTATTCGTTTATCAAAATCAGATAGGCAGTCGCTCCATGTAAAATACTGGTATTCAGCTGCATCCGGTTAGACTGGAAGCCGACCCCAACATAGTTGGGAAAAGGCTAGGCAGATGATGATTATTCGTTTATCAAAATACCCCAACACCCCTTGTGTTGGGGTGTTAAAGTTTGTGTGGAAGAATTTTAACGCGCGGTCCAATTTACTCGAAACTCAGTATTAATACTTTTGACAGAAAATAATCAATAATAACAGCCGCACAGATCGATCGATCAGGTTACGCAGGCTACGCTTGCCGCGGGTGGTCCGTGGATGGGTGTCCATCTTTACATACCGTGACCCCTCCGTGCCTCGGAAAGCACGCTAAGCCGTTGGTCCCGGCTGTCATTCGTGGATCTTTGACAGTCGCTAGGGGTGGTCAGAAGCCCGAAAGTTTGACAACCAGTCTTATCAAGGGTTATCGTATTTGGGTTGTGGAGGTCAGATAGGCAGTCGCTCCATGTAAAATACTGGTACTCAGCTGCATCCCGTTGGACTGGAAGCCGACCTCAACATAGTTGGGAAAAGGCTAGGCAGATGAAGAATCAATAGTAAGTGTATAGGGTTTTCGAAAATTATTGACCCCTGACGGGACAAAAAGTGGTAATTCGATTTATAAGGGAATTTTAATGAGTTCCTGGATAAACTCAAAAAAAAAACGGTACAAATAAATTTGGACTTGAAACTTGGCACAAATAATTATAAAGTTCGAATTTTTTTGGAATTCTAAACTAACCCAAAGGGGAGATTGGGGGTGTCAAATTTAGTATGGAAAATTTTTAATGCGCGGTCCAATTAACTCGAAACTCAGTACCTATCTAAGACCAAAATAAATAATAAAGTGGTTCAGGGTTTTTCGAAAATCTACCGCTAATGGAGTGAAGAGGGGTAGTCAATTTCACAGGGCAAAATTTTATTACGAGGCTTGTTTAACTGGAAAATTGGTATAAATAATCTAGATTATGTTTCGAAATTCCACCCCTATGGGGATAGAAAGAGGGGATACAGTTTATATGAAAAAATTTATTCATTTGGTTAATAAATTAGAAACTTGGCAATATTTGGGTCAGTAAATAATAAAGATTGTCACTTTTAGTTCAAAAAATCCCTCACAGAGGATTTGGGGGTGACAAAGTTGATGGATTAGAAAAAAATTTAACCCGCTGTCGGATTAACTCGAAACTCGGTAGGTACTACAAAAACAAAAAATACTGAAAAAAAGTGATTTAGGGTTTTTTAAAAATTGACTCCTACGAAGGTGGAAAATTCTACTGCTTCCTTCCATTAACTCGAAAATGGGTATGGGTCTTTGAGTCAAGTTATGAACACATCCCAAACGATTTTTCAAAATTACTCTCCTGGGGGGTAAAAAGCTGGGATACAGTTTATTTGAAAAATCTGATCCCTTTGAGCTATAAACTAAAAAATTGGCCCGAATCATCATCATTTATTTATATCTAAATAAATGATAAAAATCATAAACATACATTTTCGAAATAATAAGAGGAAAGTACGAATTTCACGCGGACGAAGTCGCGGGCAGAAGCTAGTCTAATATATGCCAAACATAGCCCGAGGTATCAGTCTGTATTTTTATACAACATGTTGCACATAGAATTCAAAACCATATACAGTGTTAACTTATTTAAAAACAAATTGAGGTCCTATTTATTGAGGAAAGGCTACTACAGTATCAATGAATTCCTAGATGACATTAATATGACATTGTAACTTGTGATTGATTTTATTACTTTGACATTTATTATTTATATTCTTGAATTCTTAATTAACCGTTATTGTTTTATTTATATTTCTAAATGTATTTAATGAATTTTATTTTAATTGCAATTGTATAACGTTATTTTTTAAATTTTCAACACAATGTACCCTATTGTTATGAAATAAATTACTTGACTTATGATTTACTTATGACTTAATAATGTCTTGTAAAAAATTACCCTCTAGATAGGGGCCTCTTTAGGGGTAATTTTTTACAGGACATTATTTAGCCGAATAGGTACATGAAGTAGTTCCCATAGGAATTAGGATACGAGCAAAACCGAGGCCAGTGGGTAGCATGATCACTTTCAATCTTCACATTTTAATGTCTAGACAGTTTATTCTCATGCATAAAACGTTTTCATGTGCCATTGTTGTCGACTAAAACAAATGAAACGCAGTTTATTTTTTGTCATACAAAATATACAGTGTACCTATCTACTATTCTCTTTTTTTACCCGTTAGTTTCATATAAACAAAGTATCATTACGACCGGTCGTAAGGTCACTGGAGCATCAGTAAAAGTAGGTAAAACTATAATTTCCATGTTAAATTTTTTACAAACATGTCTATGATCTAGTCGACCTTCTTTTTCTATCTTTCTTGATGTGCAAACTGGTCTTTATGTAACAGAAAAATAAGGACACGGGTTTTGATTAATAGAATTAAACGATTTATTATTCTTTATTAATTAAATAATCGCCGTCTGGGCTGCTGCCAACTGGTTTTATGTTTACTTAATTTATGTAATGCTGTAATGATTCTATAGTATCTTCCGCGGTTGTACCCAAAGGAAAATGTTTTCGTTTTATTAGGACTCTATAGATATCTAAGTATGCTATCAGTTTATAGATGACTAGCTTCCGCCTGCGGCTTCGCCTGCGAGGTATGTCGATAAAGACTATCCTATGTCCGTCCCCGGGATGCAATCTATCTCTCTGCCAAATTTTATCGAAATCCGTTCAGTGGTTTAGGCGTGAAAAGGTAACATACACAGACAAACAGAGTTACATTCGAATTTATAGTATTAGTATGGATGCAAGTTTTTACGATTTTATGACTGGTTTATTATTTTCCTTCTCTTATATTAATGATCAATTCAAAAGCAGTGAGTATGGTGGGTCAGGCTGGGTGTCGAGCGGGGTAATTGCGTAACACACTAACAGCCGGCCGATTCTGTTAAAATCTCACCGTGAAAACTTAGGTGAAGTGAGTTTGTTTTTGCTAGGAATTTTGACACTATTGACAGCTCACTACACGCTCACTTCACCTAAGTTTTCACGGTGAGATTTTTACAGAATAGCACCTCTGTACCACCGGTTTTAATTTTGACAGTTCAACGACATTCATAAATACGTTGTTGAGCAGGCAAATTTTTCAAAATTATAAAGCAATGGATTAGCAGAATCCTTCAAAATGATTCAAATTGTGATTGATAGTGTGCTACTCAATTAGGGTGCCAGATCCTGGAGATATTAATGATTTTTTCCTGTGCTGTTATACTCACTGACACTAGCGAGCTCAAATACGCGTTATTTGACGATAAAAAACCTAATTTTTTATAGAATAAAGTTCATTTTGCATGTTGTAAAGGCCAGAGATGTAACTACAAACTATGTGCTTCCGTTATACGATTTATTGCACCGGAATCATGGGGCTCTGCTCTCTGGTTCAAATTGCATGGGGATCCGAAGCCGTGCCTGACTGCCCGTCGCGCGTTATAGGCAGTCCGTGCTTCGTCACAATATTCCCGAAGATAAACCATTGAGGCTACGAAATCTACGAGGGCTACGCGCATAGCTTTTGCCATTTTTATATAATTTGACCCATAATGACCTACTCTAAGCACGAAATCCGTGGTTCTGGCCAAAGTTACGGGGCGTTTTCAACTACTTATCACCTACGGACATAAGACAATGCGGTTTGACAGTTATCTCTACTCTCGATATGTTTTTGCCCGTCTGAAAAAGTGAATTTATCGGGAGTGGGTTCATTCTGAAGTATCGAACTGTTTTCGGATGGGCATTGTTTTCGTTGGAGGACTAAGTAAAAAGAGTACCTAAGCCCCTGATTCTGAAGGAAATTGTGAACGCAATCTGCGGTGCTATTCTGTAAAAATCTCACCGTGAAAACTTAGGTGAAGTGAGCGTAGAGTGAGCTGTCAATAGTGTCATTTCGTAACAAAAACAAACTCACATCACCTGAGTTTTCACGGTGAGATTCTAACAGAATCGACCGACTGGATCGTAAATCTCGATTGTAGAACACACAACCGGGGACGGTCTTTCCGTATGAAGCCGTTATTATTTCGCTTTTTAAGCCTTTTGCAAATCGATTTATTTTAGGCTACAAGCAGTGGCGTAACTATACAGTTTGGGGCCCGTGGCAAATTCAAGGGATGGGGAACTCCCTCAATAATGTAGAGAAGCTCATCAAACGTTATAGTTTTTTTTATTAGCACTTCTCCCACGACTTCTTTCGCGTACATTTCATATTTTTCCCTACAAAATTGAACACCTGACTGCTTCTGCCCTTATGTTAGGATCCTTCTGTGCTCATGGCCCTCTCGGGCTGGGGGTCCCTTCTGGCCGGGGGCCCGTGGCATTTCGCCCCAATGCCACCCTATAGTTAAGCCACTGGCTACAAGTAAGTACATATTAGTTACCTTGCTAGTCAACACGAGCGGCATCACTGGAGTCTAATAAAAAGATTAACGTGCAGGTAATTGAGTCAAGAAAAACCAAACATGCTATTTATTGTAACAGATAACAAGTAAAAGTAAAACTTAGGTAAATGGCACGACAAAATTCATGGTAAAAGTACATACCGCGTTGATTGTGAACAAACACGCACTTCCTATAGGAAATGTAAATTATTTATGATACTACCAGAGCGCCCCGTGGTTTCACCCGCATAAGTGTCGATGCCGTGGGAATATCGGGATAAAAACTATCCCATGTAATTTCCCGGGATGCAATCTATCTCTCTGCCAAATTTTTTCGAAATCCGTTCAGTGGTTTAGGTTTGGAAAGGTAACATACAGACAGGCAGACAGAGTTACTTTCGAATTTATAATATTAGTACTTATGGATATAAACTAGACAGACATTGCGCTTGAAGTATACAGGCTGGCAGGGGCATTCAGCACACGATTCTAGACATTCATGGCTCTAGCGTAGAAATTTTTCGTCGATTAACAACAAAAAAAAACTGGCCAAGTGCGAGTCGGACTCGCACTTGGCCAGTTTTTTTTGTTGTTAATCGACGACATCTCATTATATATCTTTGAGTTTATCGGCTTTTCTCTGCTATAATATGCATGTATTACCTATACATATATCGACGGCGAAGTGCCAATAACACCTAACTGACACAAGTCAAAAATTAACACAAACTGAAAAAAACTGGCCAAGTGCGAGTCGGACTCGCACACGAAGGGTTCCGTACCACAAGGCAAAAACGCCGAAAAAAACATGTTTGTTGTATGGGAGCCCCCCTTAAATATTTTTTTTTTTATTTTATTATTTATTATTAAAGTTAAAATACAACTGAGTATTTTATGAATATTTCAAGTGCCTACCTGTTGCCATTTTTGATATCGAGCAAAAAAGGGCAAAAAAATCGCGTTTGTTGTATGGGAGTCCCCCTTAAATATTTATTTTATTTTGTTTTTAGTATTTGTTGTTATAGCGGCAACAGAAATACATACTTTGTGAAAATTTCAACAGTCTAGCTATCGCGGTTCTTGAGATACAGCCTGGTGACAGACAGACGGACAGACGGACAGACGGCCAGACGGACAGACAGCGAAGTCTTAGTAATAGGTTTCCGTTTTTACCCTTTGGGTACGGAACCCTAATGATGAACAGGCGTCTTCTGGGCACGCTCGTTCCATCATAGACCTCATCTATCGCTTTCCATCAGGCGTGATCAGGGTCAAGAGCGGGCCCATTTAGTAATAAAAAATAAAAATAAAACTGCTGTTTATTAGAAAACTGCAATCAATAACCTTCGCGGTCAAAATGTATGGAACAGCATCATCAACTGCCTAGCTATCGGCTTCCAGTCTAACCGGATGCAGCTGAATACCAGGATTTTACATGGGGCGACTGCCTATCTGACCTCCACAACCCAGTTACTGGGTAATACGATACCACTTGGTAAGACCGGTTGTCACACTTTCGGGCTTCTGACTAACGTAACGACTGTCAAAGATCCGCGAATGACAGCCGGGACCAATGGGTTAACGTTGGCAAAGCACGAGGCTCGGAGGGGTCACGGTATGGGTTTTTACGGTGTAAAAATGGTCACCCATCCACAGACCAACCGCGGCAAGCGTAGCTTAACCTGATCGATCGACCCGTGCGGCTATTATTATTTATGCACGGGCCCCTCTGTATGGAACAGCATTATTTTTTACCAACCGACGAAAAATTTCAACGCAGAGTTTCAGAATCATGTAGGTAGGTACTGAATCCTGGGTAAGAGGTTTTGCTTCTTGTCCCTACTACCCGGTATTGTTGTTAAATACTTTCACTTTGTACATGACAACAAAAAATCTGTTGAAGATAGGTACTTAACGGCAGCTAAGAAAAATGTACCTAAACATTAGGTATAACTTACCTTGTCAACGGTCTCTTCGCCAGAGGTGCGCAGCTTCACCGAATTCTGTCTCTTGGTGATCACGGACCTCGAGGAGTACCGGTGCGACAACCTCCTCGCAAAATTACTCTTGAAGTCTTCACATCTCATGATGGACTCCACTGGTCTACTGAACTCCTGGTCCAGTGGGCCGGGAACCTCCTCAGTATGTTGCATGAACATTGTTGTTTACAAAACACATTAAAAGTCATTATTTATGAGCAACTTCATTGAATAAAGATCGTAGGTTGATTTTAAAGTGACGATGGTTTAGCGCGCGCGCAGACATGCAACCGTTATCGCGTGCGATGTTTGTGGTACTGAATCTATATCCCACACCCACCCACCTGTCTTGTTTACACCTTACGAACACTAGTTACACTTCTAACGACATGCTTTATAAGGTTTCTATTATACAAAAAATAATATCAAACTTTTACAACTATTTTAATATCCCGCAGGAGTGTATTTAGTTTTTAGTAAAATATATTTTTATGAGATTTCGTAAAAGTTGTTATACTTACGTTTTCAATGTTGCGTTTAATGCCATCTAGTGATACATTAAGATTTTGTTTTGAACAGTGGAACGCATCGCACGCTTTAGTTTATTACTTCATTCAAAGATGGCTCTGTACTCAATAGTTAGTAATGTTAATAGTAATCATCAGATGTCACTACTAACGCTCAAAAAGGAAAATTCCTAATTTGTGGAACCTCCGTGAAACCAGTTACTTTATATCTTTTTTTTTTAATTTGACAAGTGTCATCCGTCGTTTCGGATTTTTTTACCAGGTTGGACCCAAAACCACCTAAATTAATGCTAAATTATTAGAAAGTTTGGAAATATGGTAAATTTAATTGTTATCTGGCCAACCGCCATTGACCATCAATATTTAGAACATTGAAAATGGAAGTTAAACATAGACCATCAGGTAAAACAAAATTGTTTTTAATCTTATGACAGGCACTTACAATGACAGCTTAAGCATAATCAGCTTAGTGTTCCTACTGCTGGCTGGGACACAGGCCTCTCTCTGTGAGAGACAGTGGGCCGTAATCTACCACGCGGGCCCGGTGCGGGTAGATAGATGTCACATGTCTTCGAATTTTTGGCTCTTGAAGATACCGGATTCTTCACGATGTTTTCCTTAACCGTTGTAAGAGTAGTCGTGATGAAATAATTTACACAAAGCAAAGCGCTTGGCTGGGTTCAAACCTACGACTTACAACTCGTAAGTCGAGACTGTTACCAATGGGCTACCACTGCTCCCATACCTCTGCACCTTACAATGACAGGACCTAAACTAAACACAAAGGAAGTCTGTTGGATTCAACGTCTTCGGGTGGTCAAACTCTCCTTTGCTTTGTTGGCTTGATGGAGCGCATACGAGATTATAATCTGCGCCAAAATGATGCATTTTTATTTCTTTATACAAGTTCGAATTCTACATGGCAGGGCAGGGCAAATACCTGCCCAATAAAATATTACAAAACAATCTACCAATGCATGCAAGACTGTGTGTTTCTCCAACATTTCGCCAACTAACGATATTTTGTCACGTTTAGATATCACCATTCCGCCACCAATACTCCTCACCATACACGCTCTAAAAATCTTAAGAATACTAACACAGTACAGATAAATTGTTTGAATAGACAACCATATAAGTAAGTACAAAAGATGTTCATTATAATGAATTTATTCTAAGTACAAACGCCAGCACATCAAGCTACTACGATCTGTCAAATTTCTTTAATAGATTTTCAACTTTATCGCTAAAGTATAAGGTTCAATGTTGATTGGGAAAATTTGACAGTTTCGGGTAGCTTGATGTACTGGCGTCTGTACATAGGTATCTAGAGCAAGGCTTGGAAGAAGGGTTTTGGCCAGCGATGGGACATTGCAGGTTAAGCATACGCATAATCTGCCTCTAATGTTTCCACTTGGCTACAGGCCTCCCCTCTGTAAGTGGGAGTGGGCTGGAACCTATTACGCGGGTCCAGTGCGGGTTAGCGTATGTCACATGTCTTTGATATTTTGGTTCTGTAAATATTCAGGATGTGTCCTGAACTTATCCATATATACCAACCAACTTTGTACCTACCATATCATCATCATCTGCCTAGCCTTTTCCCAACTATGTTGGGGTCGGCTTCCAGTCTAACCGGATGCAGCAGAATACCAGTATATTACATGGAGCGACTGCCTATCTGACCTCCACAACCCAGTTACTGGGTAATACGATACCCTTTGGTAAGACTGGTTGTCAAACTTTCGGGCTTCTAAAAAAATCCACGAATGACAGCCGGGACCAACGGTTGAACGTGCTTTCCGAGGCACGGAGGGGTCTCGGTATGTAAAGATGATCACCCATCACAGACCAACCGCGGCAAGCGTAGCTTAACCTGATCGATCGACCTGTGCGGCTGTTATTTATCCACGGGCCCCTCTCTGTACCTACCATATCCAACGAATAAACGTCTTTGTCTTTGTCTTAGGACATGCCGGTTTCATCACGATGTTTCCCTTCACCCTCATTGCAGGTTAATAAGTCTGGGAACGTTACAGGTATCAAAAGTCGCATTTTGCTTGGAAGACAAACTTTGACTTGGTGATCATCATTTTATGACGCTCACCTGGTACCTACTTCCTGGCCTCACTCCTTTTCACAGCCAAATAGGTGAGTAACCCTTGGTTGACTGGTAGAGAAAGCCTGAGGCAATAAGTCCGCCTTTGTACCTTTTTGTGCGAAAAGTTAAAATAAATTATAAGTAAGAAAAATATAATTTGGAAGGCCTTAGGCTAAGGCCCTGAGCAGACGGAAGCTCGATACAGCGACTGATCTCTGGACCCTTCATCTCCGCAATTTAGTCGGTTTTCTGGAGTTTGATAGGTACTATGCCTGACAGAATTTTGAAATCGCGCTCAAACGCAAAGCGACATCGATAATATGGCTGAAACGCATGATTTTGCTATAACTGCGAATTCCCTTTAGACTTTTATAAAATTACAAGCTTTGTATAAAAATAATAATATAGAGAAAGCAACATTCATCGCCGCGCTGCTCAAAACGGGTTGACGATTTCAGGACTTACTCGTATTATCGTATATTAACAAAAAGGATTTGTCGGCGTTACTATTGCATATTTTAACATGGAAAAGTAGTTATTGTGACTTAAAGTTAAGTCCGCGATACCATATGTCTAACTATTACAGTTCTGTAATAGTTAGAGATATGGTATCGCGGACTTTCTTGTAGATATTGATGTCCTCTATAAAACTGTAAGATAAGATATGAT
This sequence comes from Mesoligia furuncula, assembly GCA_916614155.1. Lineage (NCBI taxonomy): Eukaryota > Metazoa > Arthropoda > Insecta > Lepidoptera > Noctuidae > Mesoligia > Mesoligia furuncula. Next base: position 35,883,288 of record OU744790.1, read on the forward strand.
ACTTTTTTATTTTTCAGTCACTTTCGTTTAGAAGGAACTCTTGTGCAAAATGCTATATGGCTCTAGACCGATAGGTGTAGGCTGTCCATCGTCTGTCAGTGAATTGTATGTTTTTATTATGTAGATATTATTAGTAGATACCTACCTATGTATGTCACCAAATCTTTTGTTTTTCGGTTTTAGTACTTTTGCTGCTGAAACATGGCTGGTCCTGTGTTCCCGCCCAAAGCGGAACTTTGCAGTACCTTCGATCTGGTGGAGATCGTGTTCATCTGCGTGTTATTCACGTTCATTCTGATCTTCTTGACGCAAGCTTGCCGCATCCTGAGCTCAGGCTTCCTACACACCACCACGTCTAACACCGGTGCCTGCGAGGTATGCTACGTCACCATCACCATCATCCACAGCACGACTTCATCCACTTCTAGGCATAGACCTCTTGTGCCAATCCCCACGCTCCTGTGCTAGCCTCATATTACCTTAATAAACGTCAATGCCATTTGGTTTGGCCATTTGGTTTTGGTTTTATTGATGATTTTTTCAGAATTCATCCAGCAACCAAATCAGAACATTATTTTTATTAAATTATCAAACGAAGGCTGTATAATATTTCCGAATGTATTGTAGAATATTTCCCTTAATTGTCTTATTAATGGTTTATGAAAAAAATATCATCACCGTAGTTTTCATCACATTTTCGCATACTTTAGTTGTTAAGATTAGTATTACCTAAGTAAAAGTAACATACGTAGGTATATTTAGTCGATAGTTCAAGCAAACTTCTTCGTATGTCAATCTCATCGTGGGTACCTACTACAACTATTATAAATATCTAATCTTATATCTATAACTTCAATTAACGAAACACAAGTAAGTACTTAAAAAAACTGTAAGGCGGCGCTAGAAAGTAAGTCAGGTAAGTTGTCGTTGCCTGCCGTCTTCATTTTCTTAAATTCTGGGCCACTCATGCTGTTTTCTGCATAATTATTTCACCTGAGCCATACCTTACAGGGACGCCATGGCGGAGCAGCCAGGTTGCGTCCGAAGTCAGCAAAATGTATAGTTCGATGCGTAACCAAGCGGAGGCCAGGCCAGGTGATCCCAGGACCCGACGGCTTGCCAGGTAAAGCCTGGGTCCTGGCCTCGAGGGCTCTCGGGCCTCGACTGGAGGCGTTCTTAAGCGCATGTTTGGAGAGAGGCCAGTTTCCAAGCCGTTGGAAGATGGGGAAGCTGGTCCTCATTCGGAAGCCAGGGCGCCCTGCGGACTCTCCGTCCGCATACCGGCCCATCGTGCTGCTCGACGAGGTCGGCAAGCTCTTTGAGAGAGTGATTGCTGGCCGCCTCGTCGGGCACCTGGTGAGGACGGGGCCGGATCTTGCGGACAGCCAGTTCGGTTTCCGCAAGGGGCGCTCGACGGTGGACGCCATCATGCGCGTGAGAGCCCTCACGACGGGGGACGCGGTGTCCCAGGGTGGGGTCGTTGTGGCGGTGTCACTCGACATCGCCAACGCGTTCAACACCCTCCCCTGGAGCACCATTGTGGAGGCACTCCGGTATCACCGGGTGCCGCCCTACCTCCGTCGAATAGTCGAGGCGTATCTGACGGAAAGAGCCGTCAGCTACCCCGGTCGCGATGGAGAGTGGAACCGGCGAGAGATGTCGTGCGGTGTCCCACAGGGATCGGTCCTGGGGTCGCCTCTGTGGAACATCGGGTACGACTGGGTGCTGCGCGCCGACCTCCCTGATGGCGTCAGCGTGGTTTGCTACGCTGACGGCACGCTGGTCCTGGCGCAGGGGAGGTCGCATTAGGTGGCGGCCGACGCGATGACACGCGGGGTTGCGATAGTCGTGGAGAGGATCCGGCAGTTGGGTCTCGAGGTGGCATTGCACAAGTCCGAGGCCATGTCGTTTCATGGGCCCCGGAACGCGCCGCCATCGGGATCCCAACTAATGGTAGGAGGGGTTCACATCGGCGTCGGGATGACGATGAAATACCTGGGTCTCGTCCTCGACAGCCGGTGGAACTTCGTGGAGCATTTCCGACGTTTGGCCCCCAAACTGGAACGGGCCGGGGCCGCCTTCAAGCGGCTCTTGCCCAACCTGAGGGGGCCAAACGCCTCCTGCCGGAGGCTTTACGCGAGGGTCGTGCGGTCCATGGCCATATACGGGGCCCCGGTGTGGGCGCGTTCACTGCGGCGGCGAGCCGCCCACTACCTGAACGCGCCCCAGAAGGTGGTAGCCATAAGGGCTATCCGGGGCTACCGCACGATCTCTGGCGAGGCGGCAAGCCTCCTTGCCGGACTGCCGCCATGGGATCTGGAGGCGATAGTCCTCGCGCGCCTGTATGAGTGGCGCGCGGAGGCACTACGCCGGGGGGAGGATCCGCTTCCGCGGCAAATCGCTGCGGAGCGGACGGATCTCCGGCGCGATCTCATGGCGGCATGGAAAGAGCGACTGTCGCAACCCAGCGCAGGGCACGCCGCGATAGCGGCGATAAGACCCCTCTTTGAGGAGTGGCTAGAGAGGCGCCACGGCGCCCTCACCTACCGCCTGACGCAGGTCCTCACCGGACACGGATGTTTCGGGAGGTTCCTGCACATCATCAGGCGGGAGGAAACGCCCGGGTGTCACCATTGCCAGGATCGCCCAGAGGACACGGTGGAGCACACGGTGGAGGTCTGCCCCGCTTGGGCGGAGCACCGCCGTGTCCTCGTAGAGGCGATTGGCAGCGACGGCGACCTCTCGCGTCCGGCCCTGGTGCAAGCCATGGTCCGGGGCGAGAGGGAGTGGGAGGCAGTCACCTCCTTCTGCGAAGCAGTCATGCTAGCGAAGGAGGTGGCGGGACGGTTCAGGGAGAGAGCCTCCCGTCCCAGCCGTCGCGGGAGACGCTCCGGGCGTCAGGAGCCGCGTGACGACTCCCGGCCACCGTAGGCGCGGGCCTGCGGGCGGAGAGTAATGGGTAGCTCACCGCCCGATCAGGACCAGGCCCGTGCCGGACGGCGCGTACGTGTTCCACGCGCGCCTCAAAGAGATGTCAGCATCGAGGAGGGGCCCCTTAGGGCCGAAGCCTGCCGGGTCAGCGGGATAGTCCGAAAGGGTTACCGCTGGCCCGGAACATAAAGGGCTAAGGAAGGAACACGGGTGGGTTTTAGTCAGTGAGAGTCTGACACTCCCTTCCGCTCCACCCAGAGCGGGAAGAGTCATTTGATGATTTCCCATCCTCAAAAAAAAAAAAAAAAAAAAAAAGGCCAGGTGATCCACCCACCATATAACTGTAACCTACATTTAGTTGGCATCGCGCCCTGGCAACGTCGCCGTGGCGTCCCAAGGTGTCCATCTGAGTAGAACATAGTGTTTCTGTGTTCTGTAGATTAAAATCCTCTATATTACCATAAGGAAGGTGTTTTTAAAGGTATAGATGCGGTCCAAATCTCCACCACTAAGTGCTCATCATTATATACGAGCGGCACGCGTCAACAGCAAACACAACTGTAGCCGTCGACGCGTGCCCTGCAGTTACCTCTGCCGTCGACGCGTGCCCTGCAGTTACCTCTGCCGTCGACGCGTGCCCTGCAGTTACCTCTGCCGTCGACGCGTGCCCTGCAGTTACCTCTGCCGTCGACGCGTGCCCTGCAGTTACCTCTGCCGTCGACGCGTGCCCTGCAGTTACCTTTTCCGTCGCCCCGTGCCCTGCAGTTACCTCTGCCGTCGACGCGTGCCCTGCTGTTACCTCCGCCGTCATCGTGTGCATTGCAGTTACCTTTGCCGTCGAAGCGTGTCCTGCAGTTACCTCTGCCGCCGACGCGTGTCCTGCAGTTACCTCTGCCGTCGACGCATGCCCTGCAGTTACCTCTGCCATCAACGCGTGCCCTGCAGTTACCTCTGCCGTCGATGCGTGCCCTGCAGTTACTTCTGCAGTCGACGCGTGCCCTGCTGTTACCTCCGCCGTCATCGTGTGCATTGCAGTTACCTTTGCCGTCGAAGCGTGTCCTGCAGTTACCTCTGCCGCCGACGCGTGTCCTGCAGTTACCTCAGCCGTCGACGCATGCCCTGCAGTTACCTCTGCCATCGACGCGTGCCCTGCAGTTACCTCTGCCGTCGATGCGTGCCCTGCAGTTACCTTTGCCGCCGACCCGTGCCCTGCAGTTACCTTTGCCATCGACGCGTGCCCTGCAGTTACCTTTGCCATCGACGCATGCCCTGCTGTTACCTCCGCCGTCATCGTGTGCACTGCAGTTACCTTTGCCGTCGCAGCGTGGCCTGCAGTTACCTCTGCCGTCGACGCGTGCCCTGCAGTTACCTCTACCGTCGACGCGTGCAGTACCTTTGCCGTCGACGCGTGCCCTGCAGTTACCTCTGCCGTCGACGCGTGCCCTGCAGTTACCTCGGCCGTTGACGCGTGCCGTTGGTATATAGAGCACTTACGAGACACGTAACTTAATATCTCTGTATTAAATCTGGAGTAACTACTTATTACTAAGACACCCATAAAAAAATCTGTCGGTAAAAGATTATGCAAATAAAAAAAATGGATTTTTAATTATTTTAGCCAAACGGCTTGATTAGTTTCATCATGGTGATCATTTGATTTATCATGACACCTCAGCAATGTCAGAAGTAGGTAAGGGTGTTGGTACCTACCTACCTACCTACTTACATTTAAATACAATAGTACATAATTAATTTTAATTTTTACAGCAATAATCAAATGAGAAAAATCTTCCGCATGGCGCTGTTGGGTCAGAGTGAAAAGTAAGCATAACACATTATTGAAGTTCTACAAAATGATGACAGCTACAAATTGGCAACTGTAGCTTGAGCGACTCATTAGTTTAGCGACCGATTGCTTGCTCAAGCAACTCTCCTGATCGAACGACCGCGGAGTTCCTTCTGAAAATCAGCTGCTAAAGTGACAAGTGATGCCAGATGCTCACGCTATACTAGCCGATGTGTGGCCAGCTGAGTGATGACACAACGCTGGTTGCGTTATTGCAAAATATGAAGCAATTATTTTATTACAAAAAATCTATTCCAAACAATAGATTTTTTGTAATAAAATAATTGCTTCATATTTAAAATAATAAAACTAAAAAATTTAAACACTAGTCAAGTCTTTATTTTTGACCTTTTTTTAGTGGGTTTGTAATTTATCTAAGTTACAATAGATTAATGTCACTGCTCATCACCTTTTACGAAATATTGCTTTTCCTGATGCAGGGACGTTAATTGTTGAGGAGTTCTCCTAGTAAGAACCAGGAGAACTGGAGCTGATTGAGAAGTCACCATCAGCTCCACTTCACCATACGCATTGTAACAAGCATAAAATTAAAGTAGGTACCTAATCGAGTCGCAACCCGTGAAATACTTACTTATTACTGAGTAGTTCCGCCGGCCATCTGTGGTCTTCATCATCAGTTCCACTTCACCAAATGGTGCTTTGGGCCATTCAAGTATTACGTAAGCACTACTGGGGGGCGGGGGGTCTTTGCTTTGCTTATTTTTGACGACATGGGGATGTGGGGTCTGGATCGTAATATTACGTCAGCAGTATAGGTATTTATTTTTTTACTTTTTTGGATTTTCTACAAAATTTTGTTGATTTTGTTTTGAACACGTAATTATGGCAACCCTACTTGTCTATGCTTGAAAACGAAACGCATATATAACTGCTGCTCATGAATCAATGAAGAAACCAGAACACATTGAAAAATGCATGTACCAATGTTTACGTAAGCATGGGAGGGGGGGGGTGGTAACCGCTTTGCTTACTTTTGCTGACAAGGGGGTGGGGGGGGTTAATAATTGCAAAAAATCTGCTTACGTAATACTTGAATGGTTTCGAGCAAATGCACGAGTTCCTAGGTATAAAAAATACCCAATTCGCTATAGGTGTGCCTATAAAATTTGAGGGCTTCCCTCGATTTTCATGGGATTCCCTCATCAGATTCCGACTTGGTGACAATGAGACCACCTCGAGATACCTCCACCTCGAACAAAAAAGAATTTTTAAAATAAGTCCACAAATGACGGAGAAAGCGGTGAACATACATAAAAAATAAAAAAAAAACATTATTATAACCAAAACATATAATAAAAAAGTCGAACATATAACCTCCTCCTTTTTGGAAGTCGGTTAAAAAGCCTATACAATACGAGGTCAGCTAAAACTGGATATGTGTAGCTCGATGTGTAACTTCTAAGTAACAAAATTACTTGACATGGTAATTATAATGATTCGTGTTGAAATATCTTTATCGGTCGGCCTTTTCCCAGAGTACATGGCTCCATCGTAATGCTGTGTTGCACATAACACTCTTTTGTTAAGGCGTTTATTTGTAACAGCACAGAGCAGATAATGGGCTGCGGATGAATACTGTGAAAAATCGGTTTCTGTATTGCGGAATTCTGACTGCAGTGTTCTAAAAAACCGGGCAAGAGCGAGTCGGACTCGCGCACCGAGGGTTCCGTAACATCCGGGTTTATGTATAAGGTTTATGTTTATGAAATTAAATGTTTTTTTTTATTTTTGAGTTAATTGAATGAATGGTAAATTGCGGTTTACGATTTATGACGTATTAAAAAAAAACTACTTACTAGATCTCGTTCAAACCAATTTTCGGTGGTAGTTTACATGGTAATGTACATCATATATTTTTTTTAGTTTTATTATTCTCTTATTTTAGAAGTTACAGGGGGGGGGACACACATTTTACCACTTTGGAAGCGTCTCTCGCGCAAACTATTCAGTTTAGAAAAAAATGATATTAGAAACCTTAATATCATTTTTGAAGACCTACCCATAGATACCCCACACGTATAGGTTTAATGAAAAAAAAAAAATTTAAGTTTCTGTTCTAAGTATGGGGAACCCTAAAATTTATTGTTTTTTTTTCTATTTTTGTGTGAAAATCTTAATGCGGTTCACAGAATACATCTACTTACCAAGTTTCAACAGTATAGTTCTTATAGTTTCGGAGAAAAGTGGCTGTGACATACGGACGGACAGACAGACAGACAGACAGACGGACAGACAGACAGACAGACAGACATGACGAATCTATAAGGGTTCCGTTTTTGCCATTTGGCTACGGAACCCTAATAAAAAGTAGTTGTAGGTACAAATTGTGGGAACTCATAACTTCATTAAAGGTTCTTGACAGGGTGACTTGTCGACTACCTACCTAAATGTTAGGCTTATAGCGTCATCTCTGTCACTTATTAGGTACATGTAGGTATGTACCCAAAAGTGAGTAAGTATGCACCTTCAGGGTGCACACTTCCCGACCGACCGATTGCATATATGGTCCAGAGCCTGCAGGGCCCCCAGACGTTACTTATCTTCTGAGAAACTAAATGTGTGGGACAGAGTACTGGGCCTCAAGTCTGCTATTACAATAGTGTCAGAATGGTATATCATTGATTTCATAATTGTTGATTTTGACAAATTTGGTAATCTACTACTAAAATGGCGTCATTATACTTTCCAATGGTCAACCACTGACACTCCATTGAAAGAAATGGCATAGAGTGGTAACCTCGTACATAATGAAAAATGAATTACTGACTTACGCGGTAATCTGCAAAAATTTTGATAGTTCCTTTGATCAGTGACCTACCATTAGAACGTCATTGTGCAGTCATTGCTTTTAAATCGTTACGAATATCGTATAATTTCTGTGCCATTGACCGACCAATGATCAACCATTATGAATTTAGCAGATTACGAACTTTTAGCAAAATGACAATGGGATGGTGGTGGGATCGTGTTGGAATGACGAATTTATAAAAATAGCAGACTAGGTCCCCTGTTAGTATGTATGTACTTTGAACGTACGTGTAACTGTTAACTTGGGCCAACGGTCAATTTACAGGTATGGTGCGTAAAAATATTACATACTCACTTTTCATAAAATCTTAGTGCTCATTTTAAAGTAGGTATTCATTTTGGCTAGACGCTTATATGCTCGCAAAAAAATAACTTCATCTTACTTAGAGTCTGAGTCTTATTTTTATATAGGATACTCAGGAAACTATTTCAATACTTTTCGTAAGCAGCCAGACCAATCATAGGAGACAGCCCCCAGACACTATTATGGTCGCTGTGACTATTCTTATCAGTCATTTTTCGTGCGCCTGTGCGTGTGCGAGATATCTATGCGCATGGATCTCTCCATAGCATACTCACGGTTTTTAGCATTAATAATATAGTATTCTGACGAGTCGGTATAGTAAAACTCTATCCTAATTAATAAACCTTTGTATTGGTTCCGTACCAAAAGGGTCAAACGGAATCCTTATGGTGAGACTCAGTCTGTCTGTCTGTCTGTCACAGCTGGATATCTCAAGAACTATCTATCAATGCTATAAACTTGAAATTCGGAATAGTTTTGGATGACGTTTGCCCAACTACTTATTTTGCAAATAAGAGAGAAATAAAAACCGGCCAAGTGCGTGTCGGGCCACGCACAATGTAGTACGATTCTGTTGTTCTTTATTCTGAATATAAAAAAATATATATTATTTTCTTTTTTAATGCAAGTCTTTACCCATTATAAACAAGCAACTACTTCATCTTAGTCACTTTAAAAGATTAATGCTAAGGATTTTGTATTTGGTACAAAATTATCCAATACCCAAGTTCAACGACTATTACTGCTAAACTAATAAAGTTATCTTAACCGCTATACTTTTCCTTTAAAGTTCATGAAATGCACTATCATCGTGAATTTTTCCAGATATTTTTTCTCTCGTATTTGCAAAATATGCTCACCTCACGATGTTTTCCTTCACCGTTTTGAGAGCAGTGGTGGTGAAATAGTTTACACAAAGTAAAGCGCCGGTCGGGGTTCGAACCTAAGACCTACAACTCGTAAGTCGCGGCCGTTACCACTTGGCCACCACTGCTCTTAATATAAAAAAATATAAAAAATATACATATATTTTTATTTCTTTCTAATTTGCAAAATAGTTGGGCAAACGTCATCTAAAACTATTCTAAATTTCTAGTTGATAGCATTAGTGGTTCTTGAGATATCCGGCTGTGACAGACAGACAGACAGACAGACAGACTGAGTCTCACCATAAGGGTTCCTTTTTACCATTTTGGTACGGAACCCTAAAATCAGCAATCAGAATTTAAGAAAACTGAATATTAGGTAAGTATTCATTTTTCTTAAATTATGAGTGCTGATTTTTTTTTGTTTTTACTTACCTTAAGTACATACGTTATGCTCAACAAACTAGCAGGTATGCGTATGTTCAAAGTACTTACTAACGCTACACTATCCCATTGCACACATTTTGTTACTCAGATATTATGGAACGTAGACCCTGGGCACTTGCTCAAAATTTTTACAGTTTCATAAGCTGGCCAATACAATTCCAAAAGCTTGTAATCGCATTTTGCAGGCAATGCTCTACGGCCCTTTTTCACACATCATTGCCTTCGAATAACAAGCAAGAACATTGTGAAACACCTTACGATCTCCGTAGACGTTTGGTAATCGTGCCTAACGCAAGCGGACCGAATTATTTTTTAACCGTAGGAAGATTGATGACGATTGTTACATAATAGCCAGTGATGTCATCCCGTGACGAGGTTCCGAGGCTAAATAACACAATAGAATGACGAGAGGGTTGGTGAATGTGATCGACTTATATGGGTTTGATACTTTACCTACTTCGAACGAAGTTTCCTCGACCGATCGACAGTTCCATGTCTTTTCCTCGAAAATGTACTTCATCGATGGATTGTTACCTCGAATGGTAGTTCAGCGAACGCTTCTTCTTCTTAGCGTGTCGATGGCAATCTAAATGGACGCGGCCCAGAATTCAGCTACTTGTTTGGCGCCATCACCAGCGTCCTGGTCGTACCTGTAACGTGCAGCTGCCAGGACACGATATTAAGTGTCCCATCGTTTGTGGAACAGCACAAGGTGGAGTCGTCTATGAATCTCCACCTGAACAGGTTTTCCTTGCTTTGGCCAACCTAGATTCGGAGTCTGTTTAATGACTTCCAGGTTACCCAACCCAGCTTGGGTTGGGTAACCTGGAAGTGACCAGGTGGGAGATCATCAGCAGGTGGAACGAATGGGTAAGGAAGCACTGCGAACGCTTATACGGAACGAATTATCGAGGTTACGTACTTTCGAAGTAATGTACCATCCATTAAAGTACCTCCACAGTAAAACCCTTTCGGGGTTATAGGTAAGCGTTCGACGAACCGAACTTTGGAGGTAGGTAACGGCGTTCGAAGTAAAGTATGAAACCCGTCACACGCGACTCGCCGTCTTCTGTCCATTCACGGCAGGGAGACGAGGGAGTGGCTATGTGACATACACATGATTCGAACACAAATAACGTTTGGTTCTAGAATGAATGGTTGTGGAGATATTGGCACTAATTGAATGAGCCCCCTATGCGAGTCAGGCCCGTCTTCCCCTACATAAGTCGGGTTTGATTTTTGCCGCCGCTTGCGATGGAGCTGCCGGTGCTGGAGGACCTACCGTGTATTTGCAGAGAGTAAATATTTTTTTAATATTTTTTTTCTAACTAGCATTTTGTTTCAGAAATTCTTTGTCAAACTTGCCACCCGACTCCGCCGGACCAGATGGAGAAAGTACAGACACGTACGTACTTTGATAAATTACAAAATTATAGACCACAATGAATGGATCTTCTAAAGCGAGTGAATGTTTATTATAATCATATAGGTACTTACGGTGCGCCAGGATAGCCTGCGAAATTTTCTTCTCTTTCATTTTCTTACGTTTTTTGCAATTTGCTGGTTCGTGTCAGGTGTTGTGTGATGTATCTTCTTTACATAGTATAAAACAAAATCGCTCCCGCTCTCTGTTAACTTAGATTATAGAAAATCGAAAATCTAAGAAATAAAATAAAAATCTAAAAAAAAAGAAAATATAAATTTATATTACATATTTAGATTTTAAATTACGCAACGGATTATAATGCAGATTTCAGCAATAGAAAGAGTGATTCGAGAGGAAGGTTTATATCGACGGCGCAGTGCCCAATACCTCCTAACTGATTTTTTTTTGTGAAATTCACTTAACATCGTTTTGAATTTAAAGGCGTTATTCGCTTGTTTAAGTGAAACCGCCTAAGGCTGAGTTGCATCATCTGACTTTAACCGTAACTTTAACCATAACTGGTGATTTTTGTATGCAGTTTGACAGACATTTGACGTTTGTTAAAGTTAAAGTAAGATGATGCAACCCAGGCTAAGAGTATTTTTAGTTAACAGCATTAAATTAAAATGTGAATCTATGTAGGTACCTCCCAACTAAACCAACATGTCTAATTTTGAACGCTTTTTTTCAGTTTGTGTAAATTTTTGACTTGTGTCAGCTAGGTGTTATTGGCACTTCGCCGTCGATATATAGGTAATACATGCATATTATAGCAGAGAAAAGCCGATAAATGCAAAGATATGTAATGTGATGTCGTAACAAACATATTTTTTTGCGCTTGCATTGCAGAAGCTGGCTAAACCTTACGAGATAGATAAAATTAATGTAGTACGGAATTGTATATCTTAAAAATATCGATAAAAAAGTCCGCGATGGTATATGTTTATCTACTAAGTATAACCCACAGTAATCATTTTTATTTTTTTCATATTCCAAAAAACATTTGGGTTTTTTACCAAGCTATTTTAAATTAATAATTTTAAACAATACAGTATAATTCCTTATCCAATTAAATACATTAGATAGGTACGTTCTGCATTTCATGTAGATCAAAATTAGAAGAAATCAGAGATTTAAAAAGCGGGGTCAGAGTGGCTGTGGAGTGGAGATATAAAACAAAGAGAACAGAATGACTTGTAAGAACGTTCATAGTTTCTTATTCCTTTACAATTAAGTACCTCTGTGAAGTTTTATGCCTCCATCATCCCACTGCTGGGCAAAGGCCTCTCCCTATTACTTCCAGCTGTTTCTATCCAGGGCCAAAGTGGACCAATGGTCGTTTGTTTTGTCCAGCTCGTCCCGTCATCTTGTATGGGGTCTGCCGCGACGCCTTGGGCATACGGCACTCGTGGCCAACCCAGTCCCGCTTCAGCTTAGCGTCTTTTTGAGCAACGTCAGTAATCTGTGTATTGGAACGCAGTGTGTTGAGGCGAATATGGTATGTCAATTTGACGCCTAGATTTACTGCGCTATCCATTGCACGTTGGCAAACCTTGAATTTAGACTTTTGAATTCTGGGGTCCATAGGTCAGAATGTTCTTCATTTCATTCTGTGAAGTTTTATTTCTTTATTTTTCAGGGGAAACAAAGAATCTATTCCGGGCAGCAAGCTCTTCCCGGAGCTTAATGGGATATACTTAATATTTGTTGGCTTAGCCGTCACCGTAGTCCTCCTTTACCTGTTGAGAAAGATGTTCTACATGTTGAAGGGCAGCAGGCGACGACGGAGAAGAAGAAGAGTGATGGCTGCATGCTCCTGCAGAAATCGGTATCTATGTTTTGTTTTCGTATGTCTTACCTTTTGTATATCTTGTCTTGTTACAAAGTGAACTAAAGACATTGTGAAGGCCGCAAGAATCCACTGGATGCGAGAAGCTCGCGCAGGAGGCCTATGTCCAGCAGTATCTAGACGTGTTTTGGCTGAAGACTGGGGCTTCGAACCTACTAAGTACCACCGTTTCTAAGTACAATGGTGGCCGTGCACATCAAAATGCGAACTCAGAAAGTTTTATCTGCGCTATTGCAACTCAGATGTAAAATTCAACAGCCATTGACATAAAAATCAACAACAGTTTTCTGTTAAAAAATCCTAGGTAATCTATTTACAGATCTGCCTAAAGTAACCATCTGTTACTCTAAAAGCTTGAATTACTTACAGTACAGTCAATCCTGAGGAAGAACACCCAGAACAACAGTTTGGTTTTGATGAACGGTTTGGTTTTTTAGTATTAGACTTAACCTTAAATGTATAACACACTATCAATCAAAATCTGAATCATACTGAAGGATATTGCTAATCCATTGATGGGTCGTTCTCAAAAAAAATGTATCAATTATTGTTTTTTTTTTATATAAAAATTCATTCTGGGTATTTCGCTTATGTTGAATTGTTCTAAGGGAATTAAAATTTCACATAAATAGACAAAATACAGCTATTAAAAAAAAACTTCCTTACAGGTTTAAGAGATATCGTACAGGTTAATGAGTTTAATATCTTTTTTTTTTTCACTTTACCTAGCTAACATTTCTTCTTTTTTCTTAGTTTTTGGCATTTTACCTTAGAAAAATATACAAATAGGTTAGAATAAAACCAATGAATGCACCAATAATAAGCACTTTGCATGCATTTTCTGACAAAATAATAAAAATGCCCTAAATAAAAAATCGAATTAACACAACTTTTTTTTTCTTTTCTAGTAAGACAGTTTTATTAAACAACTAGCACTTTGCCCGCGACTTCGTCCGCGTGGGCTTCGTACTTTCCTCAAAAAGTTAAACACCTTCTCCACCTCCCCTTGAAAGGTAGTTTTCGAAAATTAATATTTACGATCATTATAATTTATAGACCCCCACCCCGACCCTCCCCGTCGCATTGCATCGCCTGCCTGCGATATTACTTCGTTTTCGCTTAGTGAAAACCTCTGACTTTATTTTCTTTTTGCCCGACTCCTAAAGGTCTTAGCGTTATGTTTAACAACCTAGCCTAGCCTAGCCTTCCTCAAGAATTGGGCTATCTAATGCAAAAAGATTTTCATAAATCAGACCGATACTTCCAGAGATTAGAGCTTTCCAATTAGAGATTAGCTCGTTCAATCAAAAACCACAAAAAAGCTCTTCAGCTTTATTATTAGTATTATTTTAAAAATATGATATCTCCTAAGATATTAATTGAAATCAAATGAAGTCAAGGGCAATTTTGTTCAAAATTAAATACTTATGATGAATAAAGTATAAGTACTTACATTTGTTTGGATAAGAATTAATATCATGTCTATAAAAACACTTTTGCAAATAATGCATGATTTTAGAACAAATTTGATTATCATAAAAAAGGTTATAGTGAATCAACCTTAAAAGATAGACATATGCTGTCAAGGACTTTTGAACTTTTAAATGGGAACAATAATTCTGTCATACATGATTTTTGCGTAACTTTAACCGTTTACGCAGCGTACGCAACGGAAGCCCTCAAAAGGAATAATTTTTCCCGTTTTTGCAACATTTTTCTTTGATGCTCCGCTCCTATTGGTCGTAGCGTGATGTTATATCTCCTTTAGCCTTCCTCGATCGATGAGGACGGGGCCGGATCTTGCGGACAGCCAGTTTGACTTCCGCAAGGGGCGCTCGACGGTGGACGCCATCATGCGCGTGAGAGCCCTCACGACGGGGCACGCGGTGTCCCGGGGTGGGGTCGTCGTGGCGGTGTCACTCGACATCGCCAACGCGTTCAACACCCTGCCCTGGAGCTGCATTGTGGAGGCACTCCGGTATCAGCGGATGCCGCCCTACCTTCGTCGAATAGTCGAGGCGTATCTGACGGAGAAAACCGTCAACTACCCCGGTCGCAATGGGGAGTGGAACCGGCGGCGAGAGATGTCGTGCGATGTCCCGCAGGGATCGGTTGTGGGACCGCTCCTGTGGGAGATCGGCTACGACTGGGTGCTGCGGGCCGACCGGGCTGTCGAAGATTGTAAGACTATCTTTGCATTGTATAGACTCAATTTCCTTTGTATTGTGTAATTGCATAGCACAGAAGTGAGTTCTATGTACCCTATAGCTACCATTTACCGAGTATTAATATGTCTTTCATTGATTTGAATGTGCCCTGGCGGTGGATAGTATGTCATGCTCACACAATTGTCTCGCTGACGGTGGCGTGTGTGATGGATCATTTAGCTCCCTTCAAAATGGTTGAGCTGAATGGTGCTGATCTATGCGTCATGTTCGTGAACGGGCGCCGTCAGTTGGGGCTGGTCATCTCTTAGCTGCCTCGGCTTATTTTTAATTATTTTATTTTTGGATTATTGTTTTGTTAAGTACTATGTGTTGTACTCTGGACGCTTTTAACGTTTTACGTCTTTTTTATTTATTACATCGTTCTCACATTATATTTATAATATTTTAAATTCAAAAGTAATGATGTACTAATATTTTTGTAAAACATAATTTTAAAAGAGTGTCCATGGAGTTTCTTGCCCGTTCTTCTCCATAGGTACCTACGCTTTGGTATGGGCAACTAGCTTCATATTTTCTGACTGACCGACTTCTTGACAATTCAAAAGTGCCTAAAGTGCCTAGTGTGTTGTGTGTGTGTGTAGTGGTTTAATTGAAATAAATGCTTTGACATTGACTTTGACCTCCCTGATGGCGTCAGCGTGGTTTGCTACGCTGACGACACGCTGGTCCTGGCGCAGGGGAGGTCGCATCAGGGGGCGGCCGACGCGATGACACGCGGGGTTGCGATAGTCGTGGAGAGGATCCGGCAATTGGGTCTCAAGGTGGCATTGCACAAGTCCGAGGCCATGTCGTTTTATGGGCCCCGAAACGCGCCACCATCGGGATCCCAACTAACTAGGAGGGGTTCACATCGGCGTCGAGACGACGATGAAGTACCTGGGTCTCGTCCGCGACAACCGGTGGAACTTCGTCGAGCATTTCCGACGTTTGGCCCCCAAACTGGAACGGGCCGGGGCCGCCTTCAAGCGGCTCTTGCCCAACCTGAGGGGGCCAAACGCCTCCTGCCGGAGGCTTTACGCGGGGGTCGTGCGGTCCATGGCCCTATATGGGGCCCCGGTGTGGGCACGTTCACTGCGGCGGTGAGCCGCCCACTACCTGAACGCGCCCCAGAAGATGGTAGCCGTTAGGCTTATCCGGAGCTACCGCACGATCTCGGGCGAGGCGGCAAGCCTCCTTGCCGTACTACCGCCATGGGATCTGAAGGCGATAGTCCTCGTGCGCCTGTATGAGTGGCGCGCGGAGGCACTAAGCCGGGGGGAAACTCCGCTTCTGCGGCAAATCGATGCGGTGCGGACGGATCTCCGGCGCGATCTCATGGCGGCATGGAAAGAGCGACTGTCGCAACCCAGCGCAGGGCACGCCGCGATAGCGGCGATAAGACCCCTCTTTGGTGGCTAGAGAGGCGCCACGGCGCCCTCACCTCCCGCCTGACGCAGGTCCTCACCGGACACGGAAGTTTCGGGAGGTTCCTGCACATCATCAGGCGGGAGGAAACACCCGGGTGTCACCATTGCCAGGATCGCCCAGAGGACACGGTGGAGCACACGTTGGAGGTGCCGCTTGGGCGGAGCACCCCCGTGTCCTTGTAGAGGCGATCGGCAGCGGCGGCGACCACTCGCGCCCGGCCCTGGTGCAAGCCATGGTCCGGGGCGAGAGGGAGTGGGAGACAGTCACCTTTTGCGAAGCAGTCATGCTAGCGAAGGAGGTGGCGGGACGGCTCAGGAAGAGAGCCTCCCGTCCCAGCCGCCGCGGGAGACGCTCCGGGCGTCGGGAGCTGCGTGACGTCTCCCGGCCACCGTAGGCGCGGGCCTGCGGGCGGAGAGTAATGGGTAGCTCACCGTCCGATCAGTACCAGGCCCGTGCCGTATGGGCGTACGTGTTCCACGCACGCCTCAAAGAGATGTCAGCATCGAGGAGGGGGGCCCCCCTTAGGGCCGAAGCCTGCCGGGCCAGCGGGATTGTCCGAAAGGGTTACCACTGGCCCGGAACATAAAGGGCTAGGAAGGAACACGGGTGGGTTTTAGTCAGTAAGAGTCTGAGACTCCCTTCCGCTCCACCCAGAGCGGGAGGAGTCATTTGATAATTTCCCATCCGGAAAAAAAGGCCTTCCTCCTTATATGGAATATCTAACACAAAAATATTTTTTCAAATCGGTCCAGTAGTTTCGGAGCCTATTCAATACAAACAAACAATCAAATCTTTCCTCTTTCTAATATTATTGTAGTTATCAGGCAAAATCTCTTTAACCTGGTAAAGGCCTACGCAGACCGGGACGGCATGGCAAGGGATTTAAATTTTTACTAATGGACATTCAAACGTATCAATATAGAAATAGGACATAAATGGCTATGCTTTAAAATGATGCCGTGGCATCGAAAGGGATTTCATTGCACGGCATTGAAAGACGCGCCACGGGCTCCCGCGGCGGGATGCCGTGGCGTCCTGCGGTAGGCAACGGCATGCCAAGGACTCCGGCGCTCGTTGTGACACACCGCGGTTGTGAGGCGCCGGGGGTAGAGAAGCGGGAAAGCCGCCGGAGGGCCACGGTGTCTAAGCGGCTAGTGTGCGTTGACTGACGGCAAAATCCCTGGCCATGCCGTGCCGGTCTTCGTAGGCCTTAATAGTCCCAATAACCTGTGCTTTCCAAACAGCTTAAAGAGACACAGATTAATGAAAAAAAATATGGTTTTGATAACAACAAAACGGTGACGTTTTTGGAGTTTATATTTATATAAAATAATAAAAAGGCAGTAAATTGCATAATCTAACGTTTATACCCGCAAAGTAGTTAAACCGCAAATAAAAATATTAAAGTCAGATTATAGAAACATACTTGCAAACTCAGATTGAAGCGAAACAACGTAATTTAAAAAAAATGGCGCAGATTTGTACACTCCTTTCCTTGGCAGCGGGTAGTCCGATACTGCTTGGTCATTTTGCGCGGGGGTGGGATGTTGAGTAAGTATGTTGTAATAGTGTTTGTTTAATGCGCGTTAGTGTGCAAGCAGGTTATGAAAAATCACTCCGGACACGATTTGAACATGCATAACTCGCAAATGGCTTAGGTTTAAGCAATCACCAGATATAAAGAAATATAACGCCCAAAAAATCGTAAGTACTTACCAGAATTTATTCCCCATTATAATATAAAATTATCACCAATAAACGTAAAGTCTGATATCCTAAAAAAGGCAAGTATCATCAGGATAATCGCTGAGCTACCCAAAAAGGTCACGCATGCACCAAATATGTACTTACTCGAATTTTATTTAAAAATTTCATCAAATATGTTACACAATTTTATCCTAATAAAGTAAATTAATATACAAAAATCATTGTTTACCCAAAAAATATAAATGAAGTTCTAAAGGTTCACCGATTCTACCGTAAAATGTTTACTAAAGGCTAGCTTCTTAGAGCTTTCAATAAAATAACGGCCACAAAAATAAAAAGTTTATAAACCACAATATGTTTTATTTCTACATACAAATAAACTTAAAACTTAATAAGGCAGTCCTTAGTGTAATTTTAAAATTTTAATGAAGAGTGGATCTTCAAAAAACTTAATCTTAGTGATAAATGAGTCTTCAAACAACCAACATTAAAACAGTCATTTGTATAGTCATAATTATTTAAACATATTAATGAAGAATCAGTCTTCAAATAACGACGGGTGGGAGGGGTGGGAATGAAGCCGCGAGATTCAACTAATTTGCCATCAATATAATATACTTGGTTATTTGCATGCATTTTATGGCAAACGTAGTGATATATTTGGGTAGTGATGCCACAAAACTTTGGTAGTCAAAATTTGGTGCACGTGTGGCCTTTTTGGGTTATGAAAAGTTTTTGTAGTGCAGGCATGACTTAAATAGCCCGAAAGATTTTGGTACAGGTTTAATTTATTTGTACATATTATATTTTTTTTGGATGAGGCTGTTTAGGGTAACGATTGTTTTTTTTGGTGGTCATTCAATTTCATCCCCTCGCAAATTATGTTACAAAAAAAGTTAAAAGTGTCGCAATAATTATCTTAATAAAAAAGGTTAAATTTATTAATATACAGACTAGCATTTTAATAATTTTTAACCCATATTTTAAATTTTTTTTTATGTTTATTGAAAGTGTGACTCATCCCGTCTTATTACAAAACGAGATCTAATTTTAAACCTAGCCTAAACTTTCGAGCCAGTTACTCTATTTTGAACTTTATTCCGACAGACGTAAAGTTCTCAATGCAAAATTGATAACTTAGACTCAGGTTTAACGCCAGTTTTTGTAATAAGAACTTTAGCATCGTCGGATTATAGTTCGAAATTTAAAAATGGCTGGATGGTTTAAACCTGGGTCTAAAGATAAATCTTGTTTTATAATAAGGCTGAAAGAGTTTGGACATGGCAGGTTAGTGAGAAACAGATGTTATAATTATATTATGTGTATAATTTAATAAAAAGCATTTTAAAAATCACACATTTCCACTAAAAACTGCCTGACAGATTACAGAGTCACTATTGTTGAGAACAATCTTGCTGTAAGACTGGTTGTCAGACTTTCGGGTTTCTGACTACCCGTAACGACTGTCAAAGATTCACGAATGACAGCCGAGACCAACGGCTTAATGTGCTTTCCAAGGCACGGAGGGGTCTCGGTATGTAAAAATGGTCACCCATCCACAGACCAACCGCGGCAAGCGTGGCTTAACCTGATCGATCGACCTGTGCGGCTGCCACACCACACCACACCACACCACACCTGTGCTGCTGTTTAGCCACGGGCCCCTTTACTTTAGTAAACATTACCTTACTAAACGTTAAAAATAAATAGTCATGTCTAATAAAGAGATGTTTTTTTAGGGAGTGCACGCGACTGTCATGCCCCTGGTGATCGAAAATAGCCACCGCTAACTCCTTGAACTGAGCACCCGACTCGACTCGGTCAGGTTAGATATCTATGAAGGGGATAGTGTAAGTGAACTAAGGTAAGCCCCTGTCATCTCCTTCGATTAATTTTCCTACCTTGAAATGTTCTAAATAAGTAGGTACAGACACCAGCACATCAAGGTACCCGAAACTGTCAAATTTTCCCAATCAAACTTTAACCTTATAACTTAGCCATAAAGTTGAAAATCTATCAAACAAATATGACAGATTGTAGTAGCTTGATGTGCGTGGCGCGATTAGCACGTTCAAACAAACAAAAACACAAGCAAACTCTTTATTACGAGTACTAGAAAACAAATAGATGGCCGATGGGTAACTTATTGGAAAAAATTAAAACGTAGGTAGGTACATTCCAGTTTCGCCTGTTTCAGCTTCCTCCACATTTGTAGAAAATTATCAAGATAATGCAAAAACTATAGACGGACGGCTTACAACGGTTAAATATTGCATCTGTTCGCAATTTATTCATAAGAGTCAAAATGTGGACGACCTTGAAGAACGGGACCCGCCACACCAACGTTGCGCAGGCGTTCATGTGTACTTAAGTTTGAGCAAATAACGCAATCAGCTGATCAAAACGGGCGATGGCCGTAATAATGGTGTCTTTGTAAGTTGTGAAAAAACGAATTAATCTTGGGAGACGTGGAGTTGCAGCAACGCGTACCTAGTTGTTTCTTTTATCTGTGTGCTTTCATCTTTGTCTGTGGTTTGTCCATAAGCAAACGTGCTACTGCGTCTACTACTAAGTACTAGGTACAGGGTGAACTAGAGCTTATTTGCAACGTTGCCCTGATAACTTGGGGTCGATACTGGGTTCTTTCAGAGTTAGGAATTTTTGATATGACATGAAAATATCTTTTCACTCGGTGTTCTGATGGTAAGTTCAATATTTCTGACTGAGAAAAACATGTAAGATTTAAATCGGTACTTCGAGACTTAAATAAGTTACGAGACTTGCTAGAGAAATAGTTGAACATGCAAAAGATGACGTGTACTTAAACAAGTTTTGAGGCAGAATTTCATTTGGCTATAACGTCACCTCTCACGATCAGACGCATGCGCGACCCTCAATATTTTACTATGTGTCGAAATTCAAATCAGTACCTATGTCGCATTAACGGTGATTCTGGTGTCGATCTCAAAACGAAGAAGTTTACAAAGCACTATAGGACCTAAAAAAAACAGCAAAATTATTCGCTTAAGTCGGGATAAAAATCGATGAAGTTAAAAGTGGCAAAATAATTTAAATTATCGTCACATATCGGGCCTAACTCTGTTCAGAAATGAAAAATATCAATGTAGAGAGCTTGCACCATGGGGATTTAAATGAGCCTAAAAATTCCAGTACCGAATATAATGAGCTAAGGCCGTATCGGAAACCGTACGAAAATGTGTTACAAATATTAAAAAATAGTAAAATTCGCCTCTCGGCCATAAATCTGCTCGGGATTTAAAAAAATTACAATCAGTGAGCGATCACGATACAAGTGAGCCAAGCGCGCTTACACATGACAGGAGTGAGCAAAGCGAGTCGTCTCATAAGGAAACTAATGTAGCGAGCATAGTTCCGTGACGTGCGAGCAAAGCGAGCCAAAAGACCACACGACTGAGCAAAGCGCACTTACTCAAGCGTTGCACAAGCTCCCCCCACAAGACAAACACGTGGAACAAGGTCACTCTCAAATCGACCGAGTAAAGCGAGCTCACCTACGTCAAAATTGAGCAGAGCGAGCTATCACAATAAGAATAGCGAGTGAAGCGAGAGCTCTCATAAGAAAAGCGAGCACACTTTGGATACTAGTGAGCGCTCTGCTCGCTTGTGGCGTAGATAGGCTCGCTACGCTCGCTCGTCTTGGAAGTGTGCTCAAGATTTAAGATTTAGATTGTTTACAGAACTACTATTGCATGGTTAAGTTACAGCTGTGAGTTTGTTCGGACTTGAACTGCACCTACTCAATTATTATTTTTTTCGACCAATTCCAGTGTTTGCGTTTAGACGTTCTTCTCATATCCCAGTGATAAAATATGAACCAGTCAGTAAGGTAGTCCCGGGCACAGAACTTTTTTTATGAAACATTCCTTTTGTAGCTATGACAGTCGGATCCTCGCGTACGCGGACTGTTGCGTTCGGCGCCGTTCAGCTACGGCCGCGTGCGTTCGGGTGTCGTCGCCAGCCGCCAAGTTGAATCATTCATATCGCTACAGGTCACTCGTGTCATGACGTGCCGGGGGGTTGTGTGCGCAAGCGCCCTGGTTCCAGCGGATTTTCGCAGGCAGGTGAACGTAACAGCCTGCAGCTGCGTGTGCGCGCATCCGCTTCGACGTGCTGCGCCACGATCCAGCGCTTCTCGGCTGGTTAATACGTACTTTAAACTTGAAACACCCCTCTTTTTATGTCGACGATTGATAAAAAATAAAACTCTCCCATTTAAATAAAATAAGTTTTTCAATATTGCTTTTGGATAACTGTCAACACTTGGCGGTGTCCGCTCAGGGCCGCCAGGTGTTGGTAACTGATTGCATTCGCGGTGCTCCGAGTTCAAGAGCTTGTGCTTGGCGCTGACTTAATTTGGCAGGACTAAACTAAAATTTATCTTCTGTCTATCCCGAAGAGTTAGAGCAGAGGTGTACCTACACCTACCTATAGTATATCCACAAATGTAGAGGAAGTGGTACTTAGTATTTTTTATTTGTGAGTAAATGACGGTAGTTGGTTCTTTTTATTTTCTTTACCTCACAAAAAAAATTTAATGTAAGAAATCTATTCAACTCTGGTCGATAATAGATTTGCGCCCTAAATTGTATAGATTTGATATCTTACAAATAATTCCAACAGGTATAGTTGCCTCAGACAGGAATGCGAACAGTTATCACCGGAGATCTTGCAGAAAGTCTTGGAAAGTGCAATAAAATGGGTAGAAATGTATAAAAACACTGGCGGCAGCCACTTGACAGATATCATGTTTTCCATTTAACAGAAAAATTTGTAAAGGTCCAAGTAAAGATTTCCATATCACACAAAATCGTTTTTTTTTTTTTTTATTTAGTAAAAATGTTATTCAAAAACAAAATTGGATGATTAATTTTGCGCTACCTAGGTAGGGTAGGTACTTGTACGACGGGTGTGTAATGTTTGGTATAACAACAGATAGTCTAATTTCATTTGACATACCTTTCTTAAGATATAATTTTCATATGCTATAAAAACCTTTAACCTAATTTCATATGATCTAATGTTATATTTGATATAATTTTCTTTTTCTCTAATTTCATTTAGTATGACATTCATTTCATATAATTTTCATATTGTATAATGCTCCCTTTATACATAGTTCATTTGACCTAACATTCATATTAACTAATTTTCTGCTCTTCGCTCGCTCTTGCATTCTATGTCGACGGAGCCCCGCTTTGCGGGGCCCCTATTTCGGTGTAAAGGGTTTAAAGTAACATAACCAAACCTAACCTCGGGGTGCTCTTTGCTCGCTCTTGCATTCTATGTCGACGAAGCCCCGCTTCGCGGGGCCCCAATCTCAGTGTACAGTGTTTGGAACCACTGTACTTCCACACCCGGCGCTTTTTGATAGTAGCAATTTTTTTTTTTGACAGAATAGACCCTTTTTAGTGTAAATTTGAAAACCGCAAAGTTCGCAAAATCATAGTGGCCGAGAAAAAAAATCCCATAGTTTTTTTTTTTATCTACAAAAATATGTGGTTAGGCGTAGTCGACGGAGCCCGCTTCGCGGGGCTTCCCCTATTTCTGTCTACAGGGTTTAAAGGAACCTAACCTGTCCCGAGTCGGGGTGCCCCAAGTCCCGAGCTCGCTTCGCTCGCTCTTGCATCCTAAGTTGTCATTACAAATGTGTTACTTTTGTATATTATGTTGGTTTAGTGTGAAGTGTAATCGGAAACACAAAAAAAAAAAAAACAAAAATAATTTATAACGACGAATGACAACTGTCAAACGTCAACGTCCCACTTAGATTCGATTACGTTTCGTTACCCAGTTAAAAATGGATTAAAGTTAAAAAACTTACAGTATTCATAATAAAAACCACTAAAATCTACCGTCACTTTGTCTGAACATAAAACGGAACGACCTAGAAGTGAAATTCGTTCATTATCTATGGTAAAATGTCAATTTTATAATGTAAATAATATATTGAATTTTCTGTAACTTTTCTCAAAAACTATGCGTTTGCGTTATTTTTTTGTCTGTAATTTGGTTGATCCTATGGTGCCAGGATTGCGCACAAAAGTGACAGGCGTTTAAAATCTAATAAATTTTTGCAAAAATAAAAGTAGATAAAACAATAATAATAAACGTAATTATATTAAACGTTACTTATAGATTTTGAATATTATAGCAACTGAATATTATATTATGTGGATATTATTTCAAATGTTCATTATATACTTAAACTGTTCATTATATCATATGAAATTAGGTAAAATGAAATTATGTCAATAATTCATTAAGTATATCATTTGATCGTTATAATAAAAAATATATATATTAAATGAAATTAGGTCTTTTGATCGTTAGAACTTTATCGTAAGAAATGAGTATATAAGAGGAAGTTTGAAAGTGGCGCCAGTGACAGAAAAGTTGAAAGGAAATCGTTTGGCTTGGTATGGGCATGTGATGAGAAGGGATGAA
This sequence comes from Mesoligia furuncula, assembly GCA_916614155.1. Taxonomy (NCBI): domain Eukaryota; kingdom Metazoa; phylum Arthropoda; class Insecta; order Lepidoptera; family Noctuidae; genus Mesoligia; species Mesoligia furuncula. The sequence continues at coordinate 35,907,614 of OU744790.1, forward strand.
ACGCATGTGACTAAAAGAGTAATGAATATACATGTTGATGGATGGAGAGGGAGAGGAAGGCCGAAGAAAAGATGGATGGATTGTGTGGGGAATGATATGAAAGAGAAGGGAGTGAATGATAGCGTAACGGCTGACAGGGGAGAATGGAAGAAGAAAACGTGTTGCGCCGACCCCAAGTAACATGGGATAAGGGCAGGAAGATGATGATGATGATCGTTAGAACTTTTGTTATTATATCAAACGTTACGAACCCCAAAAAATCCAGCCTAAGGTGGTTACGCGGAAACGTATGTCCAAGAATCCACCCTAGGTGTAGTTGTATAAACGGAATTTATAAGCTTGGGGTGGATTCGAGCGGAGGGTGATTTTATGGGGTGCATAAATAGAATAACCGCAACGATCAGAAATGGCGAAAAAGTCACGTGATCTTAAGTCACGACAATGACCTCCTTTTTTACGAACAATACTTTCAATAGAATTGAAGTTTCTTATTATTGTATAAGTTATCGATATAATGAGTCATTGGGACTCTTCCCTACATTAATTTTGAAAAACGGATGGCGCTAGGTATCAAAAGCCTAGCCCAATACGAAAGATAAATAGAAAAATTAAACAAAGTCGTGCCCTTTCTGTATAACCTTGGCCCGTTGAGAGAATGTCTTTCGTTTGGTGTCGTTGACTGCATGTCGTCATAGCAGCGCCGCGCCGCCGACCAACGCGTGTTAACAGACGCGGTAGCCGGTTGCGTTTGCATCTTCAATAGAAAACATCTGAGTGACACGGTAATTACAATGTAGTCTGAATTGCTTAGCGAGCTCTTGTGTAATTGTTTGGATTATGTTGTAGGTTTAGCATTTGAGTTAACATTAGTAATAGTTATGGATGACACTGCAATGAGGTTGAGACTCGTTTTGGAAGACAAATGCAAATTCGGAACGGTAAGGTCCCTATTAATGAGTAATTCTTGTAACTTAAACGACTATTTACGTATTGTTGATGCGGTTGTAATAACCCAAGATTAAATTACTTAGTCTAGAAGTAGTAATTTCAAAAAGAGAAAGTAAATGTTTTTATAGGCTTTCAGCATACAGGGCCTGGCATCAATGGAAAACCCTACTCTTTATACTTAGTTTCTTACCATTATGAGTACGCTACGCTACCTGCCTACCAGAAAACTCGGATTAATTAACCGTTATTTAAAAAAAAAAACATAACCTATGTGTCGGCCCGTCGAGAAGAAAATGTATTAAACTCATTTATGATTGTTAATATAAATGTAGGTTACTGGTTCTCCGCACCTTTGGCGTGACCGCGTGACATAACAGTGTGAAGCCCGGCCATTCAGCTGTGCAGCCTACCTATTATGTCTCTCTTTATAGCACTGCAATTGAATATCACTATCTCCTTCTACCGTATTGTGTAAAACCTATTGTTTTCAGAGTAACTCATTTTTTTTTCACGTTTTATTGTGACACGTAATCGAAAGCTTTCTTGCGTAATTTTCATGTTGAATGGAAATTTTTAACTCACACTCAAATGAATTTAATGTTTTCGTTAGTATTTTTTTTATATTAGGTCCTTACATAATAATTACAATATGAAATTGGCGTTTTGTTGTTGGCATATGGTTAGGAATTCCAATGTCAAATTTATTTAAAATATGTATATGTTTGTGTAATTTCGTTCTGTTCACAATTATAGCATTCCAGAAATGAAAGGTAATGAAAAGTATTGCCTATGCAAACGCTTCAGGTACACCATTGCGCTGAAATCGCTTAGTATTAGAGTAACCACGGTTAGGTCATCTTGATCTATTTTTAGCGCAACCAGTTTATTGACCTAGATTATCTAATCTGGAATTTTTGTTTCCACTCTGGCTTGAAATTATTTAACATCGTTGCATTCGTTGTCAAGGTCTATTTTGTCAAGGTAAATAAACCGAGTTTGTGTAATTTAGACTTCAGAGGCACTGTGTTTTGTACTACTGTACACTTACGTAACTTGAGGACTAGGCTTTTATGAAACTTATACTTATTGCTTTCTATATTTTTTTTAACTTAAATATGCTGAAAGGAATTTGATTTGAGATAAAAAAGGTACAGTGGCCTCCAAAAGTTAGTTTGACATTTTTCCACTTCAGCTGTGATGCCAAATTATGATTTAAAATAAAAATGGATAAATTAGTCAATAAAAATAAAAACGTCAAAGGGAACAGTTCAAAAATTTGGAGCTAGACAGAATTCTGAATCATAAGGTGTTGTGTTGTGTCACAAATGATGTGGAAAAATGTCAGCTAACTTTTAGAGGTCACTACCTACCTATAATGATTTTCGCAACTCATCTGTAAGGCTGGATTTAGTGCTATACAGATGGTCTGTAGTTCCGTACGGACGTCCGCTGTCCGGAACTATCGTATAGAAATCAAATCTCCGCGGGTCGTGCACTACCTACTCATCATCATTCTCCTGCCCTTATCCCAATTTATTTGGTGTCGGCGCAACATGTCTTTTTCTTCCATAATTCTGTATTAGTCGTCATCTCGGTAGTCACCCCCTTTCTAACCATATCATCATTCACACATTCCATCCATCGTTTCTTTGATTTCTTTCTTTTTTTCGTGCACTACCTACTAAACGCATTCATTGATTTTTATACGATAGCTCCGGACCAGCAGACGTCCGTAGGTACGGACCATCCGTATAGCACTAAATCCAGCCTTAATTAAGTAGGTACTATTAGTTATTCTGTGCCTTAACCAAGTGCAAGTGGTGCGTGCGTTTGCACCAACTACCTATTATTACCTATGTCGGATTTACCCATTTCGGAGATATGTTTCAACATGTTAACTACATTCATTGTTAATTGCTGATATCTTATGTTAAAATCAAAAAGCAAGCCCGCTCTCTTACTAACTGTGAACGTGGAATGATTGCTGTAAAAATGTTACGACTTATGAAACAAACCGTAACATATATTTAATATTATATATATATTATATTATTATATATTTATTTAATATTATTACATATATTTAGTTAAATTATTAATAATTATCCATCATTATTACTAATTAGGTACCTCGTGATTTTGTAAATGTAAATATATAAAATTGAAATTCATGACTTTTAGCAGTTGTAATTAATAATTCACTACTCTCGTCGATAAATGTAATAAAATAAAATAAAGTTATTTGTCCAGTAGGTATTTATTTAAATTACCACAGTACTTACAAATACATTTCTAAAACAAACTTACATGCCAAATCGTTTATTCTTTGGTTTTACTTAAATCAAACAAGAAATAAAAATTATAGAATCGTCGACTGTGTAAAATCAACATTAAAAATTAAAGTATTTTATGTATTTCTTCGTTCAATAGGTATTTATTGATCGCTTAGCGTAAGTTATTTTTGTAAATTTATTACATTTATCGGTACTAAGGTTACATTATTAATAATCGCCGATAAATATGATTAATTTCTTACTTTTACCTCGACTTTCGGTAATTATTAATATTGATAGACAATTATTAATAATTTTCACATAACCACCGTAACATATTGCTCTGAATACTTGCGAATGGGGTCATCTTCAATTCCACTGCCCAAGTTAGACTTACTGACCGAAATGTCTGTATCTGTTTCCCTAAGATCTATTCGGCCTTACTGAAGTCTAAGGGCTGATTGTTCCATCGCCAGATAACTTTTATTGGAGGAATAAAATTGACGTTTGACAGTTTTTGTATGAAATAACTGTCAAAATTTCAAAATTATTCCTGGAATAAAGTTATCGGTTGATTGAAAAATCAGCCCTAAACCGAATATGATGAACAGCTGGTTTTCATTCTTCACCCGGAGAAGGTCCTTGGTAGGCAATTACTTTTGATCTCGTAAAAAATTATAGCCAACTTCAGCAAGTTTTAGCGTCCTTATGGTTAGTAAGTAACGGGGACAATACAAAAAGCGAAAACTAGGCTTAAGTATGAATTTAGTACCTACCTATCTTATAACTTATCATAATTAGCATAATGTTGCCACTGCTAGGACATAATGTTGCCACTGCTAGGACACCAGTCCACAGGAAAAAAAAAACAATACTATCTTATAGTGCAAGCGATATCTAGGTACAGCATTTGGAGCCTACAAAAGCATGGTCACGATTTGCTAATCGAGCGTTTGCTCTCGAGTTATTTTAGTAAACTTCCGTTTGGAAGTTTACTAAAATTACTTAGGTACGTTTAAAGAAATAGATCTCTGCGTCCTCTCGTCCAGTATGAGAACAAAGGAGCCGAAGGATGTCGTCTGCTGCACATGAGCATTCCCGAAGCATCACAATACACACCTGGTCTTTCTGTACACTATCACCAACCTATTTCTTCCCACTTTCAGGCATCTTCAACTGCCGAGTATTTGGCCTTTCAATTTCATGAGGACCTACGGACCCATCCACTAAGTTTTATTTTTGGAATGATGAAGGATCACTTCGCTAAGCCTGGCCTATATTTTGACATCGCAAACATGTGTACGGCAACCGCAGTGGTAACACTTGCACTACGAGAAAAACACCCTTACTGCTTCGAAACAAGGACACTGTCAATGTCTATGTCTCTGTATAAGATTTGCCCTGACTAGGACGACGCGGACGCGCACAACACCTATTGTCCTAACTACAGTTTTTAGGTGAAGCAATGCAGCTTAGGAGGCGAACTTTACCTGCTTTGCTTATCTGAGAGTAATGCTAATTTAATATTAATGATTTTTGTCGCAAACTATTGCATGTCCAGAGAAAAAATACATTATAATGTAATTTCAGTCTAATTTCGGATACGGTGACCTTAATCGTTTACGCTACGATTTTTGTCATTTATATAACACTTGTAATAATTCAACAGCAGCCTAAACAAAACGTCAGGACTCGTCAACCTTTTGTTGTAATAAAAAAAATCCTTTTATGACAGGCTTTACAATGTTATTGTAATAAGGAAATAAATGAGTCTCCATAATGTTCGCACAGACCCTCAAACGTAATTATGTAGAAATAATGTAAAGTCCTCCAAACCGAAGTTCGGCCATGGCGACCAATTTCATGTCATCGGAGATCAGTTCAAAATTATGCTTAACTGCGATAAGTTGAGTTAAGAAACTTTAGAAAGGAGTTCTTTAAGTTATATCGTCCTTGAAGCAAGTTGATATTTTCTTAGTTGCTGATTAAATCTACATAAATACTTATAGTACTAATGAACGTAACGCCCGGGGTTGAGTCATAGTGCCAAAACCATACTCAAACATCACTGCATCTATCTATGAGTGCGATCTTGGTAGAAAGAAAAAAGCCGCCGCTAAGACGACCCATTGACCAGATTTAGCTACATAAATTAACTGAAGGAAAAAGCTCGGTAATATAGAGAGATACTAATGAGCAACTAATAGCCTTGGTTAGGAAATTGATAGCGAAAAATGTCTAGCACTTAAGTTTTCTTGTGTCGTCTGTGCGGTGCCGGACTTAAAGAATACCACCACCCCTTACTTCCCGTGGGTGTCGTAAAAGGCGACTAAGGATCGTACCGGAGAATGGGCAGCAGCGTTCTCTATGTATTCCACCATCATACCATACTGCGATCGCCAACCCGCCTGCCAAGCGTGGCGATTATGGCAAACCCTCCCAAAATTGGGGGAGGCCTATGTCCAGCAGTGGACGTCTATCGGCTGAAACGACGACTTAAGTTTTGGAAAAACCACAAAGCAATAAATAAAAAGCTAATTTATTTGCTAAGAATTGTAAGTGGGACCTACTATGATAGGTAACTAAGTGGACACTAAAAAAGAAAAACTTGTTATTGGCGGTCTACGAAACAATGGTATCCGAGAAAATTGAGACAATAGTGGCACTGAATCAATTATAGACGTCGCAAAAGTTATATGTTTTCCTTTATTTCATTTTACTAGTTACTAAATCAAAAGTGCAAACAAAGTTATGGTAAAGTTTGCAAACCTGCTAGCTTAACCATACATAAGTCACTTGTAAAAACAACCTGCAACTTAAAATGTTGCGGCTCCCTGCAACATTCACTGAAAACCGCAGTTATCTAAATTTTTGCTGCGGTGGAGCGCAACGATCATCGGCTGCAAGCAAAATAACAAGCCAGCCAGTGCTTGCCATCAGTATTCGCTCGCTCTCAGTGCTACGTGTACGTGCCCTTTGTGATTTTGCGCGGGAAACTTTTACAAGTGAGTTCTATATTTTTTAACATTTATGATTTTACGTTTCCGCGGGAACATTGACAAGTGACTTTTTTAAATTTATTCTCTTTCAAGGATTTTGTTGTACAGTGAGTTTCTGTATGGAGGTTATATATTTTTATTTGTATACTTGTTAACCATTTTAATTTTAAAACGTAATAATCTTTTGTGACAACATACCTACTTCAAAAAATATTTAGCTATGCGAATAAAAGATATTAATTGAATATATGAAATAAAAGCAATGCGACTGTATTTAATCTGAGGGGCAATTCTCGTAATTTTAAGAACGTTCACAGTCTGATCGCAGTCTCATTCTGTCAAAATACTTACTTCTAATTTCCCGACATTTTGACAAGTTTTTGACATTTGTTTGTCACCGCGATGAGATTTTGAACATTTTTAATTGGCCTTCTGGTGTCTGTGTGGTGTAAATGTAGGTAATATTCATAATTAATTATAAAGGTATTTATGTTATTAACTTTTAAGTCTGTCTACTGCTGCTTGCTGGAAAAGTTCTGCTTTTTTTATGAACTGTCGTCCTTAATGGCGAGGCCTTTGTCCAGCTGTGGGACACAAAATAGGCGAGCAAAAATCATTATCTAAGAGTCTATGACATAAACCTTTGCTTTACAATTTTCAATCGAACTAGGACCTATTGATTTAACAGTGAATGAATACTTAATCGAAAGATGTTGAACCATACTTGACATATAAATAGCTGATAGTCTGTTCCGTGGTTTGGTCTAATCTGGGACCATTGCCACCCCCTGGTGGCAATGGTCCCAGATTAGACCAAACCACGGAACAGACTATCAGCTATTTCGAATTGCCGATTGCTTGTCGAATTGTCAGCTTTATAAAACAGGGCCCTCCCTGTTTTATAAAGCTGACAATTCGACAAGTCTGACGTATGTCAAAAAGTGACAATTCGACAATTTTGCTGTTTAATAAAACTTACAGGCGACAAAATTGTCATGGTGGAAAATTCACAATTATATGTCGGATTGTCACGACAATCCTATATTTTTCTGTTTCAAAAAACTTTATAGCGACCGGCGCCAAGTGACAATTTGTCGTGAAAAACTTGTCAAATCTGCTCTATTAAACAGAAAATTGTCATGACATATTGACATATTTGTAGAATTGTTCGACAATTCTGACAGGAGCGTTACCCTCTGTCGCGAAATAATATTTTGAATTTTGAAGGTGTAAGAAAGTGTTAATAAAAGATTTATTACAAAAAATGGTATGGTGGAGAGCAGTGATGACAAATACAAACGAGGAGGCAACGACGATCATATAAGCAGAATCAATTTCTCCTTCTCAATTACAGATTTCTGCTTTATAGAAAAATTTCGGGTATGTTTTTATGTCGTGGGTCAATTGGTCACTAAACTTCCCAAAGAGTATAATATATTCTATTTTCATAAATAAGGCCCAAAATCGTAAGTTTATTGTGCATATCATAGAAATATATCTATGGTGCATATTCATTTTACACGTGATCAAAACAATCAATCGAAGTTGCACTAGTGATTGATTCATTATTTTACTTTGTAAATATTTTTTCTATTTTACCCTCCCTCGTTTAGTTCCATAAAACAAAATGATTTGCAAATAAGTCAAAAGTCGACATAATCGACACGACAATCCGACAATTGTCACCAACAATTGTCAGAAACAATTTGACTGTGGTTTTTTGACATAGGTAAGTACGATCAGCAACAAAAGTCGATTAACACTTCAGGTTTTTTAATCTCAGATATTTAGCAAAATATTTATTCAAAATTGCAGCAGAAGTACCTACAATACAATTGTCAACAAATATTTTGCTCAGTAACTGAGATTAAAAAAACTGAAGTGTTAATATTTTGCTCAATCTGAGATTTAAAAAACTGTACTTAGTTTGTTGCTGACTGGACGTCGAGTTTTATTAAACGCGTTTTTAAACGACAAATATGTCAAGATTTTGACATATTTGTTACTTTTATTAAACAGCCTAAACGCGACAATTCTACAATTTTGTCATTTTTAGGGTTCCGTACCTTAAAAGGAAAAAAACGAACCAACTCGTGTGTGTCTGTCTGTCCATCCGACTGTCACAGCCAATTTGCTCCGAATCTACTGGACCGATTAAATTGAAATTTGGTACACATATGAATCTCTTTGACCCAAACACGGACTTGTAACGTAAATAAATTAATTTTGAATATGGAGGTCATTTTAAGGGGACAAAAATAAAAAGAAAGGTTTCGCAATCTGGAATATCAATGAACGGGCTTACTGTGAGGATTTCAAATATATTTTTTTCATAATTTTAAAGTAAATTGTATTAAAGTTATTTAAGAAAATAGACGATAATTGATCAGTACCCCCCCCCTTTCTCCAAAACTACTGAGCCTAAAATTTTGAAAAAATACGGAAAATAGATACAGATACCTATAGATTACAGGAAAACCTTTAAAAAGTCTGTGGTCTTAAAACAACATGGTAAATCTCTCAATATTGAACCCTCTCCACGCGAGTTCAACTCGCCCTTGACCTGTTTTTTTTTACATATTATATCGAATTGTCAGCTTTATAAAAGGCACTGATTTAAAGAGGCAGCTGTAGGTAAATAGCGGTTTTGGTAAGTTAAAAATTATAAATGGCACGTTTAATAACTAGTTCAGCAGTTAAAACTAAGCGGTAAAGTAAACGAAAATGAGTAATAAACAATAATGAAATGGATCAGTGAATATATAATTGAGCAGGAAAATAATTAAATGGGCGGTAAAAATTATTGAACGAGCGGTTACGTGTGGGCAGTAATAAATCGGAATTTCTCGGTAAGAAATCTCATACTAAGCAAGGGTTGGGTCATATATCGAGTCGCCTGAATCTGAGTTAAGTGTAGATATGGGAGGGTTTAGGGGCTCGTATTAAGCGATAAAATGTATTCTTTGCTGCCGGAGACGCGCCAAAATATTTTAATTATTATTTTAAAATCTTGGGAATTCTTACGAAAAACTTAGGGACGTAATTTTGATACATTTCGTAGCGATTTCGATGCTGCGTTTGTCGAAATGCGTGAAATGAAACGTAAGCCGCCTTTTTGTTTACATTGACGTTCGTTTTGTCATTCCTTTGCTCTCGAGTTTACGTGAATTTTATATTTTGCTATGATTATAGCTCCCCGCACCCTAATGAGTGACAGATCGTACCCAAAGCACACAGACTTGTGTTGGTTAGGTTAAGTCAGAACGGTGACCATTTAGCGCGAGCCGAGCAAGCGAAGCGAGATGTGTTGGTTAGGTTAGGTTAGAACGGTGACCACTTAGCGCGAGCCGAGCGAGCGCAGTGAGCGTTTCGCGGCACAGCCGGCGAAGCGCCAGAAAGTACCTACCTCCCCGTACCCTAATGAGTGACAGATCCTACCCAGAGCACACAGACTTGTGTTGGTTAGGTTAGAAGGTTTTTTTCAAAGTGGAATAATAGAAAAACTACGCATCTCCGGCGGGGCAGGGGTGGGGGGTGAAACAGGGCGCCCCCCAACCCCCCTCCACCCCTCCCATCTTCGTACGGAGGCGACTTGATGTAAGACTTTTACCATAAGCAATTTTATAAACAATGAGGTGGTAAAGTAGTTTTGGGTGTGTAGTCAACATTCTATTTCTGTTTACAGGGTTTAAAGGAACCTAACACGAACGGGATGACGGGGCTCGTTCGCTCGCTTTGCTCGCTCACTTGAGCCCCCGTCATCCCCTTCGAACCTAACCTGTCCGAGCCGGGGTGCCCCAAGTCCCGAGCTCGCTTCGCTCGCTCTTGCATCCTAAGTTGTTTCATTACAAATGTGTTACGAGCTCATTCGAACCGCTCATTCCATCATTTATACCGCTCATTCAGTTATTTGACTGCTCAATTATTTTTCGAATTGACATTGTATGATAAAATAACCGACTAATTCCGAACCGAACCGATTTTTTATTACTGTCCATGTTTTACTGTCGCAATAATTAATCAACGGCCATTAAATTAAATAACTGCTCAATATGTTTTGCAACTGATCATAATAACATCTCGAATATTTAAATAACAGCTCAAAAAATTAGTTCCCTTTATAAAACAGTGCCCAAGAAATACCACCATTTCAAAGCCTTCAATATTCCTCTTTTATTGTGAATCCATCATCCTGTAGGTACCTATCGAGTGAACTTATCAACACTCTTTATCAACCTGTGGTTTCCCTCTCAATCACTTTGGACTAGGGGGTTCGAGAGGCCATAAAGTAGCTTAGCCAGATCATGCCTCGTTGACCTAGTTTATGGAACTTGTCTATCATTAGTGAATGATAGACAAGTGATACAGTGGTGCCCCATACATTGCTGTGCATCAGTGGCGAAGGTTCCATACAACTCGATTCCTACCGTACCTTTGAAAAATGGCACAGTCAGTATTCTATAGACAAATAATATAATCATATTAAAGATATCTACTCCGGCTTAACTCTTACAAAAATTGACCCTTTGCTACTGCTGTGCATGTGGCCAATGACTGCTACGCAAAGATTAGGCGGAGGACTTGCCTTATTGATCAGAATGACGTAGAGATTGATGATAGCAGCTTGTTTTGAAAGTCAAAGTCAAAGAATTTATTTCAAATAGGCACATAAAAGGCACTTTTGAACGTCAAAAATTACAATAAAATTCTAGTCGAACAGCAACAACGTGAACAGTAGGTACTGGTATTCAGCTGCATCCGTTTAGTCTGGAAGCCGACCTAAGATAGTTGGGAAAAGGCTAGGCAGATGATGATTTTGTTGTCAACAATACACTGGAGAACACAACTGGGCGAAAGGTGAATAATAGACGGCGAGTAGGTAACGCCAAAAATATTAAACTGGGATTCAAAAGTGGGATCCAACGAAAATAATTAAGTCTCATCTTGAGGAAAGTCATACGACTCCTTTTCAACAATTTCCTCGGAACTGAATGTTGAATAGTTTTATTACTTACAAACAACCGGTTTATGAAAATACTAGCTTCCGCCCGCGGCTTCGCCCGCGAGGAATGTCGATAAAAACTGTCCTATGTAAGGACATAGGACAGTTTTTCAGTAGAGATAGAGTGCATCCCAGGAAAGGTCCTGGGATGCACTCTATCTCTCTGCCAAACTTTATCGAAATCCGTTCAGTGGTTTAGGCGTGAAAAGGTAACATACAGACAGATAGACAGAGTTACTTTCGAATTTATAATAATTATTAGTAGGTACTATAGCTGCGCCCCGCGTTTTCACCCGCATAAGTTTCGATCCCGTGGGAAGATCGGGATAAAAAGTAGCCTAATTGTTATCCAGGTTGTCAGCTAGGTAGCGAATACCCTGGATTAACATATAGGCTACAAAATACAAAATTTTATCAAAATTGATCCAGCCGTTTGAGCGTGAAGAAGTAACAAACATATAAACACACGCACTCACAAACTTTCGCCTTTATAATATTAGTGTGATTAAGGCAGTGGACAGACGTGTTTAGAAAGGGAACAGTGAGGCCTTTGCCCAGCAGTGAGACATTACAGGCTCAATAGATGGACAGTAGATTATTACTCTTGCTTGACAGGCATTAAAACAATAGGAACGGTTATGTAAGTGCAGTAAGACTAGAATGGATTACAGAATATAACCGACTACTGTTTAGTACTTTCATAATTTAAAGATTTACCACTTGAATTAGAAATAATACAGTGAAATTATGTGTTTGGTACGTTGGTACGGCTCAATTACAGAACTAAGCGAGGTTGAGGCTAGCTCGGTTACTCGAAAAACCGGACAAAATAAAAAAAATAAAAATCGTGCATATAAGTACCTAAAGGTTTCCTGAACATTTCAACTAGCTAACTATTACGGTTAGAAATATACAGCCCTGTGATAAACAAGCTGAAAGACACGAAGACAAGCTTATCAACAGGATTCCTTTGGCTCCCTTTGGGTAAGAAAGGTTGAAGAGATCCCCATTATTGCTCGATTAATTCAAATCGACTTCGAAATTATGTTGAAAATAACACGTGAGGTGTCGTGTCGACAATATTTTGTCATCAGCATTATACTCTTAGGCGCGAAATGAGAATGGACACAGTCTGTCGAAATCATAATGAGAATGGACACAGTCTGTCGAAATCATAATCTGTCGTAACAACTGTGCGTAGATTGATTCCATTACCTTCTCCGATTGCATTTCACTATAGGACTGACCTAATACACGTTCGGTAATTTTCCGACAATATAGGTTGGTCATTCTGTACCCTATAATATCTGAGTGAGATTGCAAATTTTAACCGTCCTGTGCTAGTAACAGTGTCGCAACTGAAACCCGTTGATGTTGACTCATCGTGTTTGACTTTGTTGAAGAAACCTGTTTCATGGTATTGTGTAGACGTGTGGTAGACTATCTAGAAGTATTGTGAGTTAATGTTTCTGCTTTATACATATACTAGCTTCCGCCCGCGACTTCGTCCGTGAAATTTCTTGTTCCCCCGACCCATCATCATCGCCTTTTCTTTTTTTTTTTTTCGGGTGGGAACTGACTATTACTTACTACCCGCGCTATTACTTCGTTTTCGCTTAGCGTTCTTTCTGACTTTTTTCTTTTTGCACGGCTCCTAAGGGTCATAGCGTGATGTTAAATAGCCTATAGCCTTCCTCAAGAATTGGACTATCAAATACAAAAAGATTTTTTCAAATCCGACTGGTACCTAGTTCCAGAGATTACTCCTAAAACTTACTTTACAAACTTTACCTCTTTATCTCCTCTTTCTCTGGTTCCGTCCCTAAAGGGTAAAAACGGAACTCTATTATTAGGGTTCCGTACCTAAAGGGTAAAAATGGAACCCTATTACTAAGACTTCGCTGTCTGTCCGTCTGTCCGTCTGTCCGTCTGTCCGTCTGTCCGTCTGTCTGTCTGCCACCAGGCTGTATCTCAAGAACCGCGATAGCTAGACAGTTGAAATTTTCACAAGTTATGTATTTCTGTTGCCGCTATAACAACAAATACTAAAAACAAAATAAAATAAATATTTAAGGGGGGCTCCCATACAACAAACGCGATTTTTTTGCCTTTTTTTGCTCGATATCCAAAATGGCAACACGTAGGCACTTGAAATATTCACAAAATACTCAGTTGTATTTTAACTTTAATAATAAATAATAAAATTAAAATAAAATAAATATTTAAGGGGGGCTCCCATACAACAAACATGTTTTTTTCGGCGTTTTTGCCTTGTGGTACGGAACCCTTCGTGTGCGAGTCCGACTCGCACTTGGCCAGTTTTTTATAGTATGTATAGGTTGAATTTTTCAAGTGGGCGTGGATGGCCAAATGCGAAACTATGAGGAATAGCGAAAAGTACTCAAGGAGTCGCGGGCTCGATTTTGATGAAAACTAAAACTGTATCATTAGATTTTTGAAAAATCAATATGTCTAGCCAGGAATCCAACCCGTTGATTTTGGAGAAAAAAAACACACTGTAGTATTACACCATTCGATAGTGTCGCAGAGAAGGATCGAATTCTGGGAAGTAATGACATACGGGAAACTAAAGAAAAGAGCTAATTTTTAACAAAATACTTTATTTTTTATTTTTTTATGTTACCTTACTATTTACACTTTCGATATTTAAAGAACTCTCACGCAAACTTTTTTGATTCTTAAGCCGGTTTAGACCGTGCGTTTTCTGTCAGTGAATGAATTTAAGAGTTTTATTAAGTAGAGAAGATACCGAAATACTCATGTGTACAGTGTGTTTATCTAATAATCTGGTAATTATGCAAAGTCCAGAATTTCGGGAGATTTTCGGGGACCATAGTGGTTCCCGAAAATCTCCCTTTCGAATAGGCAAAATGTTAAGTCAACATTTTGTTCTAAAAACTGAACAAGAAATGAGCAAATGAAGGATTCCGTAACTTGAAGGAAACTGGAAACATCTAAAAAGAAACAGTTATTGTGTCTATGAAAATGAATACATAGACACAATAACTGTTTCTGATGAATATGTCAATGAATATGAATATGTCAGTCGTAGATTACATAGACACAATAACTGTTTCTGATGACCAGTGATCGGAATAGGCTGAGTATATTTACCTAAAGTTTAAAGAACAGAGACGAAAATCGGAGACTTCCTTATGAATATTTTTTTTTTCACCGATAAATTTACCGGATCTTTTATTATGTAACTTTCAATATCTTATTTTATCATTAACATTATAAATGCTAAATAAAAAACAAAACAACACATTGATTATGATTATGTTAATGATAAAATAAAATATTGAAAATTACATAATTAAAGTTCCGGTAAATTCACCGGTAAAAAAAAATTGTCTTAAGGAAGTCTCCAATTTCCGTCTCTGTTCTTTAAACTTTAGGTAAATATACTCAGCCTATTCCGATCACTGCTGATGACTGATGAATATGTCAGTCGTGGATTACATAGAGACAATAACTGTTTCTGATGACTGATGAATATGTCGCTTCCCGGCAAGAAAAGTGTCACAACACATATTAGGTACAAAATGACATAATCACAGCTCTAAATAGGGCGTATTTCATTAGTCCGGCTGAAAAAATGTCGTTATTATGTTGCGCATGGTTACCGCTAGATGGCACTAAGTTCTCTTTTTCACGGAGCCGTTTCGCTCCGAACACCGGCGTGAACAGTGTCACATTTGTGTTAATACAGAGTAGACGTGTACTGTGTCGCCAGAAAAGTGTTTAAACTACAGAAATTTTAATCGAAAAAAGAGTCATAATATTCATCAAATTAAAAGTTAGTTTAAAAAAAATACGATTTTGCTATTAAATTTAAAGCCCTTTAATAAATATATAAAAAAGCTATTTACACACCATATTTCAGCAATCTGACTATTATAGTTTTTAAATTATTGACGTCTAGATAAACAAAAAACTATTAAAGTTACATTTTCTCGAAACAGCTATTTTTGTATTCTGACACTTTTTTTGCCGGGAAGCGATGTCAGTCGTAGATTACATAGACACTATAACTGTTTCTGATGACTGATGATATGTCAGTCGTAGATTACATAGACACTATAACTGTTTCTAATGACTGATGAATATGTCAGTCGTAGATTACATAGACACTATAACTGTTTCTGATGACTGATGAATATGTCAGCCGTAGATTACATAGACACCATAACTGTTTCTGATGACTGATGAATATGTCAGTCGTAGATTACATAGACACTATAACTGTTTCTGATGACTGATGAATATGTCAGTCGTAGATTACATAGACACTATAACTGTTTCTGATGACTGATGAATATGTCAGTCGTAGATTACATAGACACTATAACTGTTTCTAATGACTGATGAATATGTCAGTCGTAGATTACATAGACACTATAACTGTTTCTAATGACTGATGAATATGTCAGTCGTAGATTACATAGACACTATAACTGTTTCTAATGACTGATGAATATGTCAGTCGTAGATTACATAGACACTATAACTATTTCTAATGACTGATGAATATGTCAGTCGTAGATTACATAGACACTATAACTGTTTCTGATGACTGATGAATATGTCAGTCGTAGATAACATAGACACAATAACTGTTTCTGATGACCAGTGGTCGGAATAGGCTGAGCATATTTACCTAAAGTTTAAAGAACAGAGACGAAAATCGGAGACTTCCTTATGAATAAATAACCAGTATTAAAAATATATAGAATCTATTTTTAATATTGGTTATTTTATTTATCAAAACATTGATTATGATTTATTAAAGCATTTATAATGTTAATGATAAAATAAGATATTGAAAATTACATAATTAAAGTTCCGGTAAATTCACCGGTAAAAAAAAATTGTCATAAGGAAGTCTCCAATTTCCGTCTCTGTTCTTTAAACTTTAAGTAAATATACTCAGCCTATTCCGATCACTGCTGATGACTGATGAATATGTCAGTCGTAGATTACATAGACACAATAACTGCCGGTCGATTCTGTAATAATCTCACCGTGAATACTTAGAAGAAGTGAGTTTGTTTTTGCTAGGAATTGACACTATTGACAGCTCACTCCACGCTCACTTCACCTAAGTTTACACGGCGAGATGGTTACAGAATCGCACTGCTGTTTCTGATGATTGATGAATATGTCAGTCGTAGATTACATAGACACAATAACTGTTTCTGATGACTGATGAATATGTCAGTCGTAGATTCGAACTCAGGCAGGCACTTTAATCTGTTAAATTATTTAATTACTTTCATCACTCATCTCGTTGAAGGAAAACATCGTGAGGAAACCGGCATAATATCCTAGAACCAAAAATTCGAAGACTTGTGACATCCACCAACCCGCACTGGGCGCGCGTAGTGGATTACAGCCCACTCCTCACACACACAGAAATAGTTGAAAGGGGTCAAAATGCAAAGCTTTCGAAGCTTAACAGTTGGATTCATGACCTACTTTATTGTTGCCTAGTCGGCAGAAAGACTCCGTTGTAACCAAGTCCACACGTAGTGGTATTCTTTTAAAATCTCATCGTGATGGCTTGGGTGAAGTGAGCCTAAAGTGAGCAGTCATTATAGTGTCAATCTTCATGGAATGAGCTCATGCACTTCACCTAAGTTCTCACGGTGAGATTTTAACAGAATAGTCAGGCTGGTTACAGTGCGACGAGAGAATGCGTTCTTGACACCACCTGTCAGTTTCATACAAACGAATACATGTTTTGCAAATTTGATCTTTATTATTTAATAGAATTGTCGCACTGATAGGTGTCAGGAACACATTCTCTTGACGGCCGGAATGTAGTCTATGTACAGACGCCAGCACATCAAGCTACTACTATCTGTCAAATTTCTTTAACAGATTTTCAACTTTATCGCTAAAAGATTAGGTTCAAAGTTGATTGGGAAAATTTGACAGTTTCGGGTAGCTTGATGTGCTGGCGTCTGTACCTAGTTGCTAGTTTTTTTAATTTTAAAGTAGGTACCTACTTAATCAATTAAAAAGCAAGCCTACTTAATTAGTCTGACGTTTCAGAATAAAAATCTAATTCAATTTTGAAGTAGTTGTGCGAACATCAATAGAGCACTAACGAGCTCATTTGCACATAAATATTACATCGTCATTATATTTTAAATTACAATAAGGCGTGTATCAAGTTGTACAGCCACGTGCCTCAGACTCTGGCGGTTTCACAAGAGGCACGGACTCAGTTCTACCCTAATTACATCGGCACGGCTTATGTAATGGCATACAATTACTTAGATTAACAAAATTATGTTGCAGTACGTTGCGCTCTTGTTGTTAAGCCGTTGCAACAGATCAGATTGTTCTTGGCTGGTTCTTGGTTTGTGTAAATTATTTCATCACCACTGCTCTAAAAACGGTGAAGGACAACATCGTGAGGAAACCGGCATGTCCTATAACCGAAAATTCGAAGACATGGGATATACAATGTACCAACTCGCACTGGTCCCGTGTGGTGGATTACGGCCCACTCCCTCTCGTCAGGAGGAAGCCTGTGCCACAGCAGACAACGTTATAGGCTGTCAATTAGTAAAGTTAAAGATCTGGGCCTCAAGTCTGATAATACAATAGTGTCAGAATGGTCTATCATTGATTTCATAATTGTTGATTTTGACAAGTTTGGTAATCTACTAATATAATGGCATCATTATGAATTTCCAATGGTCAACCACTGACACTCCATTGAAAGAAATGGCATAGAATGGTAATCTCGTACATAATTAAAAATGAATTGGTAATCTGCTAAAATTTTGACAGTTCCTTTGATCAGTGACCTACCATTAGAACGTGATTGTGCAGTCATTGCTTTTAATTCGTTACGAGTATCGTATAATTTCTGTGCCATTGACCGACCAATGATCAACCATTATGAATTTAGCAGATTTCGAACTTTTAGCAAAATGACAATGGGATTTTGGTGGGATCGTGTTGGAATGAAGAATTTATAAAAATAGCAGACGTGGGCCCCCCTGTAGAAAAGTCTGAGGTAAAAGAGAAAGGGGAAGACTACTTATCTTTACGTACAGTCAACCGCACATTAGGCGGCAACACTAGCACTTTGAAAACCGCCCTTACTATTACGATATAGAGGCGCTGCCGAACTTGCCACTTAAGATTTTATCTTACTATCTAACTTCCATAATCTTTAAAGGTCGAAGATTAGCAAATGGCACGAGCATGCAACAATAGATTATCAAGCTAGAGTGACCGTGAACTCATAGTTTACGATTTCTTCAGTGGTTGTTAGGTAATGCAATAACTACTAAGTAAACATTCAAGATACAACCGGACAATTAACTATAGGTATGTTAAAATGTTTCTATTCGGTGCCTCAGTATGTATAACTTTATCAAAAGGGCTGATTTTTCCGTCGCCAGATAACTTTTATTCGAGGAATAAAATTGACGTTTGACAGTGTTTATATGAAATAACTGTCAAAATTTCAAAGTTGTTCCTCGGATAAAATTATCTGGCGTTGGGAAAACCAGCCGTTAGAAAAAAAAAATGGTAGGTTTATTTAGTAGATTTGTGGATAAAGAACAAAAAAATCGCATTGACCAGACCTCCTCGTAATTTTACACTGACCTCTATCATACACTTGTATAATACAGGTCAGTTACGATAAGGAAGTTAGCCTTCCAGTTTAAATTAAACCAAACCAAGCAAACGGAGCTTTTCAAATCCAAACAACCAACGAACTTCATTCGCCTCCATTCATTCTCTTCAAAAATCGAACACGACATTCCTCTCGACAACATCACGATCGGATTACAACACTCACGAAAATTAAAATGATATCGTTGCTCAAAGTCGATTGCCTAACCGAGTACAACCTACCTATTCGAATACTGGGAGACAACACGATCACTCGATAGTTGCTCTTGCAGTTGCTACATGAGGATGCGAAAGTTTTGTAAGTGTGTTGAGAAACGACGGATACTTCAAGGATAGGTTGATTTATCTTATTTGCGCTCCGTAGCTGACGTGTTCTTTAGAGTAAAGTACTTATTTAAGATTTGGATTGTTTTTTAACCTTATTTAATGTAATTTGCGTAGGTACGAAAATAACGATTTCATAGATCTGAAGTTATGTCTACAGGGTTATTGATAAAACAGTAACAACCTGTACTCATCATTTTGACAAACCCTGAAATCGCGAAAAAAATCAGCTGTTCCCTACATTTTGAAGAGTTTTACGAACATAAATGTAGGGAACAGCTGAATTTTTTTTTTTTCGCGATTTCAGGTTTGCTCCCATAGTAAAAATTGTTCATGATGATGAGTACATTGACCTCTTAAGAGGCCATGTTTTACCAATAACCCTGTATATTTGCCTTAAATATGGTAGATACCTAGTGTACTGCGTACCTAGTAGGCCGCAGCGGACACAATTTGTCGAAGTGGGGGATTACTGACCCACCCAATATCCAGTGATAGTGCGGTGCCTCTAAACTGCCTATGCCTCACTTGTTGGAGTGCCCTAAGTGCCCGTTCACCTGCACCTTGGACGACCTAAAGAATGCCAATGATGCCACAATCAACGTCGCCACCTCAGAAGTTGGCCGGGTCCGTGGCTTAGGCCCCCAGTGATCGACGCACCTGTGGCCGACGCCCCCGATTCGATTAATTTAATTCAAAGTAATTTTTGATCAAAAGTACTGTCAGGCACAAAAATTGTTTTACAAAAATATTAAATGTACTTAATATTGATTGTAAGTATTATGCATAACATTAAATCGTAGTTATATTTATAATATAGAAATGCTTTTATATTAGAGGTATGTTTTGAAGTCTTTTTGATTTTTTGGATGTTTGTACATAATAAATATGCTTCTAAAGGTGTGTAAGGATAAGTGGCGATCTATTCTCTCTGCTATTTGATAGATAACTTTTGTTTAGCAAGGAAAAATACTTTATTAATAGGGTGAAACACTTTTCTCATTTACTGTACTAAGTGAAAAAGTACAAAAAAAAAAGATATTAAATTAATCGTATCGGGGCCGTCGGCCACAGGTGCGTCGACCACTGGGGGCCTAAGCCACGGACCCAGTTGGCCACGCTGGAGCCCAGTGGCTCAAACAATATAAAACATCGAAGAAGGGTACCATCAACACGAAAAAAAGAAGACCTTTAAAGGTGTTTCAGTCAGATTTTGATTTTGCCTAAGATCAAATAAAAAGTCAAGACATAGCGCTGCGAACAATAGAGTGAAGCATGCAAAAACTACACCTCCGCTCTGTGCATACACGCTCACACGCACATATTTACAACCATCTATATACATAATTATAATAAAACAGTAAAAAAACTGTGTCTGTACATTGAACATATTAAAAAAAAATGAGGGGGTTTTAGAAACAGTAATAGGCCACGAATCCAAAAAAAGAATTCTGTCTGTTTGTCTGTTTGTTTGTACACGCTAATCTTCGGAACTACTGGACGGTTTGGAATGATTTTTTTTTTGTTGTATAGGTATTATATCTGGGCAACATACAGGCTATAATTTATCTTGGAAACTTTAACACCTGATGCAGAACCGCTAGAGACCAGCTAAACTATAAGATATACAAAAATGGTACCATAACAAAAATTGTTCCACGTGATGAGCATTTTCTGTTGAGAGAATAAATTTGAAGATCTGGAACACCTGATGTGGAACTCCAAGAGCCCAGCTACACCATAACACATATTATAGGAATGACGTCATAGCAAAAGTTGTTCGGTCTGATGCGCATTTCCTGTTGACTTATAAAAATCGAAGATCTGAAACATCTGATGTGGAAATCAAAGCTATCACTAATTTCACTGTATAATTATAAAATAACATAAGCTGGGAGTACCTCCACGCGGTAAAGGCGGTAACAGTTTAGAACTGACTTTTGATGACGATGGTATATCATTGAAAATTTGTCTCTACTTGCCAAAACTCCCATTTATTTTTTTATTTTATCGAATAAATATGCCTTCGGGCTTATGTTATTTGAGTGTTTAATTTCCTTTTCCATTTATCTTCGTGACACGGTAGCCTACCCGGTAACGCAGGGGAGCAGTCACTTAGATTTTATTTGATCAGGTATCTTCACAATAAAACTATAAGCATGCCTAGATGGAGGTCAAATCTTTCCCAATGTTCCAAAGGAGCTAAAAGATTGAGGATCATAAGATCCCAAGAATCTACCGAAGAGCGTCAGGAGAGATGCTGTTCGAGAACATCAGGCTGCAACTCGCTCCGTGGAAACCTATTCGGATCGCGAAGCACGCCTGCTTTCTCAGCGTATTTACGCATCTAGATCCAGGTCTCTAGAGACCAGTGAAGAATATGATGCGCGACTGACCGCTGATCGTGAACGTCACGCATTGTCTTGTGAGTCGGAGACGTTCACGGATAGAGAATTGCGCTTGAGTTCTCAGCGTATCTACGCATCTGCTTCTAGGTCTCCAGAGACAAGTGCGGAACGTGATGCACGACTGTCCGACGATCGTGAGCGACATGCATTGTCTCGCGAATCTGAAACGTTTACCGATACAGAATCACGCTTGAGTTCTCAGCGTATTCGCACATCTACTAACAGGTCTTTTGAAACGAGTGATGAACGTGATTCGCGAAAACTGCTGATCGAGATTATCATACATTGTCCCGAACACGCACATAAAAAAATATTCATAATCAGTTAGAAAGTGAGAGAGAAAGAATTGCTGGAGTACGGCATGAAGAGACAGAAGAAGAGCGCAACGAACGTTTGAATTCTGATTGACTTCGACATTCTCAGAACATAAGATATCATCTGAAGAATCGGATGTGTCTCAAGATATAGCCGTAGGGCATGGCGACCTTCCTTGGATTGATAAGGAACGGAGTGCATTTACGTATACTCCTATGATTGACTACGCCACATATTCCGCCATCGAAGGTATGGTTCAAAATTTTACCACAAAAAGAAACAAACGGTATGTGTTGCTCCAGGTGGGACAGTACATATTGAAATATTAGAAAATCCTCCAGAAATATTAAGATCACTGCTAATCGGTGACCATCCACAGTTCCATCCATCCATCCGAAACAGAAGTTTAACACCGTATTGGTTAATTATTGACCCCAAGTTTCTCCAAATATATTTCGTATCCAATTGTCAAGATTTTCAGATCTTGACGACCCCGTTGTCGCTGGCATAAGCAACAGAATCCGTGTACGAAGTCAAGGGCAGAAGGTAGTTTACAATAAAACTACACCTTACTGTGAGCACACATGTTTACGAAACCGGCCTCACTTTACTGTTGACAGCCCTCTGTCTTGGTTTTTTATTTGGTCTTAGCTTGCAAAAAATTTATCTATCTTCTATCTATCTATACAACGTGTTTTTTTTATATCCCATAACTCTGGGGGTCACTTTACAAATAAAAAGAAAAGTCCTGACTGACTGACTGATTGACTGATTCATCAACCCTTGGACCTAGAAAGCTGAAATTTTGCACACAGGTTCCCTTTACAATGTAGACAAGGATTATGGAACGGTTTTTCGAAATTTAACCCCTAAGGGAGTTAAATAGGGGATGAAAGTTTGTATGAACAATCTTATTCTTCGAGTTAATAAACTTGAAACTTGGCAGGAATACTGTTACGAGCTTCGGGTTCGGAACAATAAAAACTGCCGATTAAATAACCAAAAAAAAAAACAACACTTTAATTAACAACACTAATTTCAACCCAAACACACTAATTATGAAACACAATTGCACTACTGATCGCTTTAGGTCGCAGTTGAAGATCGCTTCGGATGTTATCACTTTATCCAAACTGTGTCGGTCGTGTTCGGTTTGGTTACGTTACTTTAAACCCTTTACACTATTTCTGTGTAAAGGGGAGCCCCGCGAAGCAGATACGTCGACATAGGACGCAAGAGCATGCGAAGGGGTACCCCGACAATCTAAGTAGTAGTACGATGCGGCTAAACGTGGCCCGCCTTATTAACGAAGAACGTACCTATCGCAATGACGTAGAACCGCCGCATTTCAAAACGGCCGTTTTTGATAACGGCTAGCCGTAATGTAATATGGCGGATTATACAATCCGACTGCGACATATCCACTAAGAAAGGGTTTTTCGAAATTCTACCTCTAAGAGGGTGAATAGGGGGAGGGTGAAATTTCACGAGGACGAAGTCGCGGGCAGAAGCTAGTTTTTTTATATAACTAAGCAAAATCCTAGTCAAATCAGGATTTTTCTTAGTTTTATAAACAATTAAGTACAAAAGAAGGCAGAATGCTTTTCGCGCGTTTTTTATTTTTTCCAAACTTTTTTATTTTTATTTTGGTCGCACGTTCTACTTTATCATACAGCCCTGTTCCTTTTTCATTAAATTTTTGTGATTGATCTCTTTGGTGATTGGAACTTTTACTAAAAATATCCACCTTCCCAAATTCAAATCACTTTTATTCCCTAGGGATTAAAGAGCAATTTTAGTCCCTGTTTACGAAGAATACACCAGCTCATTTTGAATAATAATAATAATAACGTTTATTTGGACTCAATAAAATATAGTCTAAATACAGTTATATTCCTAAGAACTAAGATACAATTAATGTAAGTAAGTAGACTAAAACTAAATGAACTCCTGAATTCCAAACTAGGTAAAAACCTGTATCTTGGAAATCAGTGCTCTTCCGTGTAGAGATAGATCATGTGATAAAAATATCTTTATCTAAATCCATGCTATACCTAAATCCCCTATAAAAATTTCTGAAACAGTTAGCTCATTGCCAACATTAAAACAACCAGTGTCATAGTAACCATAAATCATCCAAACGTGTGTTATAATGTTGTGTACCTACTAAATTTCATTAAGGTGAATGGGTGGTAAACCGCGAAATTCAAATTTTCATACGTTTTTTGCAATTTGCAGGTCAGTGTCAGGTTGTATCTTGATCAAAATATGATTGGCGACAATAACAGGTACATATTTAGAGAATTATAATCATTAGAATCACTAATACATCTTTCTAAGTTAGATTTGTACCATAAGGACCAATCAAAGCACGTCGTATCCCACCGGCCGCTAATTTTGTTCGATATTAGTATTGCAAAAAACTGTTTCAGAACCTTTTCTAAAGGATTCATATCATGGGTGTAGATAAAGTCTTGTATGCAACTGTACATAATTAGGTAGGTACCTATTAAAACACTCATGTGATACCTACATTATTTATCACAACACACATTCGTGTTTTAATAGCCCTTAATACACAACAGTTGCTGTGAAAAAGTCTGACAACCAGTCTTATCAAGGGGTATCGTATTACCCAGTAACTGGGTTGTGGAGGTCAGATAGGCAGTCGCTCCATGTAAAATACTGGTATTCAGCTGCATCCGGTTAGACTGGAAGCCGACCCCAACATAGTTGGGAAAAGGCTAGGCAGATGATGAATACACAACAGTTGCATAAATAACTATTCTATTTACGCGTACCTATAAAGAAAAGGCGTTTTATTTATCCTGGTAAGTACCTAGCAGTTAGCATCCCTCCGATATTAATACTTTTACCTCAGGACTGATTTCAACAAAATCAGCAATGATTGTCAATGAAAGTCAGAGTATCATAAATCCGTGGAATAAAATTTACGTGTTGACAGTTCTTGTATGGAAAAACTGTCAAAAATTTGAAATTTATTCTCAGGTCGGAGAAGACTTATTCTAAGTAGGCTAAAAGTTTGGTGGCAAACGCCCTCAGAATGATAAAAATGCAACAGCGAGTAAAGAAAATTAAGTGAGTATTTCGCGATCGTGTCTATACCCTATTACTACCCTTCGAGAATATTGTAGGTATAAGCATTGTATTTAGAGACGTTTTTCAATAATGAATGAAACAGGTGGGCCGCTGCGAACAGTTCCGACATACAATGTGTATGCGGTGGACTCATACCGTTTATCCACCCCAAAAAACCACTAATGCCACGAATAAAATGGCCACCTACTGGATCATAGCCTTCCTCCCACCAAATAACATTAATCGGACAGTCTTCGACCCATTATTACTTAAGTCTTGAGAATTACCTTATTGGTCTATCAGCACAAGTCTAAGCCAGCCAGAGGCGTAACTGTAGGGTGGCATTGGGGCAAAATGCCACGGGTCCCCAGCCAGAAGGGACCCCCGGCCCGAGAAGGCCATGAGCACAGGAGGATCCTAACATAAGCAGTCAGGTGTTAAATTTTGTATGGGAAAATATGAAATGTACGCGGGAGAAGTCGCGGGAGAAGTGCTAATAAAAAAAAACTATAATGTTGGTTGAGCTTCTTTACATTGAGGGAGGGCCCCATCCCTTGAATTTGCCATGGGCCCCACACGGTATAGTTACGCCTCTGAAGCCAGCTCAGCATCTAAGTGCAGCAGCGTTTCCGGGCTGGTTTCTATGATAAACGGACAAAAAGTGAACCTTTTTGTTTTAACTAATATCGTTTAAATTTAACCTTTTATTTAACAAGGATATTTCCTGTGGAGATTTCACACGCCTTTCAATGAATTTTAACAATTGAAGAAGGAAAACCTCATTGAGGTAACATGAACACCGTCCCTGATCGTTCATTGACTATCATATTATTGTATTCTCATTGTATCGTATTTATCGTAACTCTCTGAGAGCGCAGCGGTGGCCCAGTGGTAACCAGTGGCCGCAACTTACGAGGTCGTAGGTTCTTTACTTTGAGTAAATTATATCATCACCACTGCTCTCAAAACGGTGAAGGAAAACAGCGTGAGGAACCGGCATGTCCTAGAACCAAAAATTCGAAGACGTGACATCCGCCAACCCGCACTGCGCCCGTGTGATGGGTTTTGGGATGGCCCACTCCCTCTCACAGAGAGGAGGTATGTGTCCTAGGAGTGGGAACATTACAGGCTGATTATCGTAACTCATAGTTCCATTTTATGTAAATTAAGTGATGGACTGGACAGACTACTTAGATCCCAGTTATCCAATAGTAAAGCCTATCAACATTACAAAGTATTGTGAAAGAGATTTCACAATAAGCAAGCTAATCGTGATAGCCTAGTTCTTAACACCAACCGACTCCAAAACCTAGACCTTTGTACCTTAACCTTCCAACACAACGATTCAGGAATATTTTCCCTATAACAATCTTCACAGACACAAAAAGACTTGTCTAATGATTTTTCCCTAATCTGTTCGACCTCAGCGACCGGCTACCCGGACAACTAATGTTTCCGTCGATATTTACATAACAATACATCAGGCATGTAATACCGCAGAGGTGTACAGTCATGAGCACTAATATGTCAACAACGATTTTTTCACGAAATAACGAATGCAAAGTTGAAATACGACACTTTACATAAACCTATACGTTCGAAAATACTATGTTCGTAATAAGATACAATTTCATTCAAAAATAAAAGAGAAAATCGCCTTTGAATAAAGCCAAGTGTAGACATACTTATGCTCGTGACTGTACCTATAGGACACCAACATTTTGCCAGTTATGACCGTATAAGTCCCATTGTAATACAGGGCGAGCCTATTGTCATCAACCGGGGCAGTCAGAGCTTCAGATTCGGGCTGCTATTGAGAATTTCCTGATGAAAACACTCAATAACACTTTTCCCGACGTGGGATCCGAACCCAGGATCTCATGCTCAGCAGTAACGCTTGCGCGTTTGCGACCACTGGACCATCCTTCCACCATCGTTATTTCATTATCCAAAAAAGCCTCTTTCTCTCTTTACAGATTTTCAATCATGTCCAGAAGAACCGAAAAACGTTTCCTGACCGAAACTGATGAGTACCAGTGCCCGCTTTCTGCTGACACCCAGAAGGTCGCTGAGGATGAACTACGCGAGACCGAAAACTCCAGGTCTCAGGCCCTCGCATCACTAAGGAGCTGGATGGAGCAGAACCCCAAGTTCGCGGCCATAAGAATGGGTAAGCTTCAGAAATAGAATAAAGAAGAATATTTAAACAACATGTCGATCCATGTATTCAGCTGCATCCGGTTAGACTGGAAACCGACCCCAACATAGTAGGGGAAAGGCTAGGCAGATGATGATGTTGCTCCATGAATAGAGATTTGTTGTAGGAAGGTAGACCGATCAACTTGAAGATAGAATATACTTTATTGTTTGTACAGATGCCACCACATCAAGCTACTACAATCTGTCAAATTTCTTTAATAGATTTTCCACTTTATAGTTAAACCATAAGGTTCAAAGTTGATTGGTAAAATTCGACAGATTCGGGTAGCCTGATGTGCTGGCGTCCGTATACCAAAACTGGTAAATTGTTATACCTTCCTCTTTTTTTTTTCTTTTACACTAATTTGTCTACCTGTGGACAGCGTTGTGGGTTATATTATCACTAAAATTGTTTTTGTTAAATTAGTTGTAAGTTCTTATAATGTAACTGTTTGCTGTTCCTTGAAATAAAAAATAAAATAAAATAAATAAAAATACCCACAAAGTAAAAATCAGCAGTCACCAACGGCAGGACTAGACTAAGAAATTCTTCCAGAAAAATCTACAAGTCTGAACTAGATCAAGTTATAACGAGCATCTGTATCCTTAACTGCTAATTTAGCTTTCTCGAGAATATATAGTGTGGCAGGACAGGTCCCGTTCCTGTAACACTGCATAAGAGTGGCACAGAAGAAGTTGAGAAGAATAGGCCTCATGCAATAATATCTTCTTTGCCTGAACCTTCAATGTACTTAATTAATCCTTCAATTATAATTCTTTCAGATTCCAGCTTCCTACTCCGCTTTCTTCGCGCGAAGAAGTTCAGCGTACCGATGGCACAGGAAGCTATCGAGCGGTACATCCTGCTGCGCCAGTCCTGGGGCATCGCCTTCAACCAGCTGGACTACAAGTTACCCATCATGATGGAACTACTCGAGTTGGGGTAAGTGGACCCTTCGTCGTCTTCTGTTAAGGCACGTGGTACTGCACCCTAATTGCGTAGCACACTATGAATCACAATCTGAATCATTTTATAGGATGTTGCTAATCTATTGCTTCTTATGTTCGAAAAATTTGTCTGCTCAACAACGTAAATAACGCAATAAATGTTGTCAACATAATGAAGGCCGTTCCTGCTGTTACTTTACTGTGTTGCGCAATTACCCCGCATGTCAGGCCAAAAAAGTATTGAGTTTTCTAACAAGGAATTCTCAGTAAAATAAGTTGAAAATGTAACAGCACCTACTTATATGTTGTGATGTGCTTCGAAGAGCACGAAAGGCCACGGCTTTGCGAACAATGCGAACCCAAGGTTCTTTCGTTAGGAATTTCACAATAGCCGTCTGGATCTAAACCTACGATGCCAGGTATCCGGCAGCAACAGGCTCACCCACCAACTAATACATGGGACTGAAACAAAGCTGTTGAAATGTAGGTGTACCCTTTGCCTCTGCCTTCCGGGCATTGGTACAGGCGTGATTTTATGTTATCATTATTTCAATATTTTCTTTCTTTTCCAGATACATATTTGTGAGTCCGTTCAAGGACAAGCTCGGCCGTCGCGTGGTCATTTACAGGCCTGGTAGATATACAACCTTATGATAATCATCGACGATATCAAGTAGTATTCATTTTATATATTATTTTTATTTTATTTCACATTTACAAGTGCATTTTATATTTATTGGTTGCGGTGAAAATTAGATGTCCGTTTCAACCGCGCGGCCACCTCATAATATTTGATGAAACTTTGCCAGGAATTAGTGCTAATTTGTTACTTTACACACCTCTTTTCCTGAATTTGTTACAAAAAAAACTAAGACGCTATGACAAAGAATAGTTGGCCGCTAGAACCGCCACTTGCCGTAGTCATCGCTCGTGATTACACAGAAACTATATAATGTAGATAGACGAATGATGCATCAAAAGAAAGGTCTTAATTTGTTACATTTGTTACAAAAATAAAAAACTTCAAAACGTAAATAAACAAAAAGTTATGCAATATTTAGTTTTCAGGTTATGACCTACCTAGGTATATCACCATAAATATCAAATTAATAGAGGCTAATGTCATCATCTGCCTAGCCTTTTCCCAACTATGTTGGGGTCGGCTTCCAGTCTAACCGGATGCAGCTGAATACCAGTATTTTACATGGAGCGACTGCCTATCTGACCTCCACAACCCAGTTACTGGGTAATACGATACCCCTTGGTAAGACTGGTTGTCAGACTTTCGGGCTTCTGACTACCCGTAACGACTGTCAAAGATCCACAAATGACAGCCGGGACCAACGGCTTAACGTGCTTTCCGAGGCACGGCGGGGTCTCGGTATGTAAAGATGGTCACCCATCCACAGACCAACCGCGGCAAGCGTAGCTTAACCTGATCGATCGACCTGTGCGGCTGTTATTATTTAGCCACGGGCCAAAAAAGAAATTAATAGAGGCTAATGTGTATGGACAATTAGTTACTAATTTGTTACAGCGAATAAACAGAAAAGAATACTAGAAAGTAGGTTCAATAATTTGTTAGAGTCGATTTTAGTTGGCCGCTCGGACGGCAATATGCCTAAAATACAATGGCGTTTATCTCGTTATTAAAAGTAGGTTTAAGCTTATTTAAAGGACTAATCGACGGGTAACGTGACCTAGTTTGGATAAATATGGCGAATATAACTGCAGCATTCATATTTTAGAAGATATTTACAAAAAAACAGTAGTATGAAACTGTATGAGAGTAGGGTGACCATGAATTTTCACAATGAAGTGAGACTGAATAGTGATTAATGGAATGTTCGATATTCATATCTTATTTTTTTAGGGCGAGTGCTTATACAGGGTTAGTTTTCAAAGACCAGCCAAAGGACTTTGTTCACTTTCGGCTTCGCTTGAACACGACGCTCGAAAAGAAACAAATTAATCAAAAATCATTTGTGTTTGGTTTAGTGTTTGCACAGTTATTTGGATTATTTAAAGAAATTATGACGATGGATGCAAATGTACCACTTGTGGAGCGACCTACTGCCTTATAACAGATTCCACTTCCACAAGATCGTGGGTATGCCTTCTCCTTTGCGTGATATCAGTACCACAATTCGCACATCGGAGCTGTATCACAGTTTCCACCACAGGCAGGAGTTGAAGCGAAACTGCCTCGTTCGTATCCGTACGATTCAGTTAGGCGAGTTCGAAGGGGGTATCAGTGTCCATTTACAAAACCAAAACAATACTTGAAAAATTATCACAGCAAAACGAAAAAAACAATATTCACGTTGCCAAGACACAGTGAATGACAAGTGACTTGAAGTGACAAGACAACTGACATTGAAATACTTAAATCTTTTTTTTTTTAAATAATCGATTTATTAATTGATTAAAATCGAATTTAATTGACTAACTTCGATACTTGTAAATACTTTTGCTTTCCAAATAAAAACTAAGGACAAAATATGTTCGAAATAATGTAAGTGATTACAAATAACAGCTCTAATTGACTGTAAACTCTTGCCTCTTAAATGAATGAGGAACTTCAAAAATAACAATTAGAATCGATTTGTTAATAATTATTTTAAAATAAACGATTAATTGTAGGCATCACTATGAACTAATGAAGACCGAGTACTGTCAATATGGGGAAGAATAAAACAATTTCAGTACTTATTAAATACACTATTCGTGGGAGCAAGTTGATACAAAAGTATAGAATAAATAAGCGTTTAAAAACTAAACATGATTTTTGATTAATTTGTTTCTTTTCGAGCATCGTGTTCACGCGAAGCCGAAAGTGAACAAAGTCCTTTGGCTGGTCTTTGAAAACTAACCCTGTATAACCACTCGCCCTAAAAAAATAAGATATGAATATCGAACATTCCAATAATCACTATTCAGTCACACTTCATTGTAAAAATTCATGGTCACCCTACTCTCATACGGTTTCATACTACTGTTTTTTTGTAAATATCTTCTAAAATATGAATGCTGCAGTTATATTCGCCATATTTATCCAAACTAGGTCACGTTACCCGTCGATTAGTCCTTTAAATAAGCTTAAACCTACTTTTAATAACGAGATAAACGCCATTGTATTTTAGGCATATTGCCGTCCGAGCGGCCAACTAAAATCGACTCTTAACAAATTATTGAACCTACTTTCTAGTATTTTTTTCTGTTTATTCGCTGTAACAAATTAGTAACTAATTTTCCATACACATTAGCCTCTATTAATTTGATATTTATGGTGATATACCTACCTATTCGTAACCTGAAAACTAAATATTGCATAACTTTTTGTTTATTTACGTTTTGAAGTTTTTTATTTTTGTAACAAATGTAACAAATTAAGACCTTTCTTTTGATGCATCATTCGTCTATCTGCATTATATAGTTTCTGTGTAATCACGAGCGATGACTACGGCAAGTGGCGGTTCTAGCGGCCAACTATTCTTTGTCATAGCGTCTTAGTTTTTTTTGTAACAAATTCAGGAAAAGAGGTGCGTAAAGTAACAAATTAGCACTAATTCCTGGCAAAGTTTCATCAAATATTATGAGGTGGCCGCGCGGTTGAAACGGACATAAAATTAGCACATAATTCTTGCTTCTCTAGTGCTAGTTGCTTTTGTTAATAAGCTCGCTAACTTTTATTTAAATTGGTTTTGTAAAAGGCATTTCGAACACTGTCCTAATCCATATATTTCTCATGTAACATATTTAATTATTTATGGGGTGATAATCAGGTAAAAAGTAATTACTTTTGCTACACGGACCGGTTAGGCTGGCTGCTTACCTCGCCGATGAATATTCTATAACTATTCACTTACATAACTGCATCATTCGTCTTCCTGGGCTTTACATTTTGAGGGCCATACTAAATAAACTTATCATGCGTGGGTTGTGTTCCAATTATAGCGTTATATGCAGTGATCGGTGAATAATAGAGTGGCCAGACAGACGTGTTGCCACATCAATGTTAATACCGTACAGCTTTATCTTGATTTCGTAATAAGTATTAATTGCTTTTAAACCTTGTTCAGCCTTGACACTTCATTTACCTATTTGCACATTCATCAACAGACTTTGACGAAATCAATGTGCCTCATCTCCTTTTCTCGGTTGAGTTTGAAAAACGTCCTTGACCTCTGCAACCTCTCTATCATAAAATCGTTTGATTTTGTTTAAATTAGGAATGCTTTAGGCCCTCTTGTACCACAAAACACTAAATACGTTCTGTCTTTGTAATCTTCAAACGTCGACATTGCATAAAATTCCAAATTTGCCAATTGCCTAATACATATTTCTGTAGTTGTCGATTCGCCCACAAATAAATAAACTTCGTGCAAGTCGCATAAAATAAAAAGATTTATATTATTTAAAAATGGCGATTCGCCTGCTTCGACCGAGTACCTAAATTCGTGAAAATCGACTAGCCATTCAAACGTTTGACAGAAACTGAACGACGCGACGTTTTAAATACGATTAGCGCTAAATGCATTTAGTAATTTGTGATGCAAGTGGGCTTAAGTCAAGGACGTTATTGCAAGACGTAGCTGTGACTCACCATCTCGACCACTGAAGGAAACTCCCACAATCCCTGTGCAGGTGTGTTCGACCCCTACAAGTACACAAACCAGGACATGTGCCGCATCATGGGCACCTGCTACGAGACACTTCTGGAAGATGAAGAGAACCAGGTCCGAGGCGTGGTGCACTACGCAGACGGCAGCGGGGTCAGCTTCCCGCATCTTACTCTGTTCACACCTAAGGAAGCCGTCAGGATCGTTAAGAATGGAGAGGTAACGTTTTTTTTTTTTTAGTTTTTTGGCTAATTAATTTAAATTTCGACGAATCGGCGGGCATACGAGCTGCTTGTGTGCCCGCTGATTCGTCGAAATCTTTGCCGTGCGGCGCCGCACCGCGCCGTGTGGTTTGGCTCTGAGTGGGTTGCACATAGGAAGGATAAGTACACGTCAAGCAAAAATACCTTGCAAGATTCAAAAACGATTTTATCGTATATACGATATTTTAAGGTGTTACGAATATTTAAAAAAAAACCCTAACGCTACTTTTACCTTTTATTTCGAAGCACGCGACGGACAGCCGTTCTTTCCAACATAAAATGTTTTAAATTATATCTTTACGTTGTTTTCAGCGCACTCTCCCCATGAGACACAAGGAGATCTATGGCGTCAACGTTCACCCGACGATCAAGTTTGCACTCGATTTCGGCATGGGTCTCATCTCAGAGAAGATCAAGAAGAGAGTCAAACTCTACAGTGCTCTGGAAGAAGTGGAGATTGACAAGAGTCTTCTGCCCAAGGAGTATGGAGGCACCATGCCTATGAAGGAAATGATTGGTGAGTATGCGCTACCGTGTAACTTATGCTTACTTATAGAATTTATAGATACATACCAATAGCACAATCAACAACAGCGCAACATCCAACCAATTCCGTAAAATTCGCCGTGAAAACTTAGGTCAGGGATGGAATTCACCGTCCGATCAGGTCGGCCCGTGCCGGACGGCGCGTACGTGTTCCACGCGCGCCTCAAACAGATGTCAGCATCATAATTATGAAGCTCGGCCCCGGTAGGGCCGAAGACTGCCGGGGCAGCGGGATTATCCGAAAGGGTTACCGCTGGCCCGGAACATAAAAGACTAAGGAAGGAACACGGGTGGGTTTTAGTCAGTAAGAGTCTGACACTCCCTTCCGCTCCTCCGTCCAGAGCGGGAGGGTCATTTGATGATTTCCCACGCAAAAAAAAAAGGGATGGCGAACCAATGGCACGCGTGCCATTGTTGGCACGTAACAAAATAATTTGTGGCACGCGTTCCATTGTAGGCACGTAACAAAATAATTTGGGCACGGTAATTTCTGGAATTAGCAACGGCAGAAGTAGCACTAATTTACCATTTTATTTAAATAAATGTAAAACTGTCAATATTAACACTAGTCCTACACCAACCGGGGGTTGTCCTTAAGTGCACTTGCATAGTGCGAACATAGGATAATTGTCGGTTGGTGTCTCATTTGAATAAAAACGTCTAACGTGGCTCTGGGAGTTGGTTTCGGCCCTCGAATGCCTTCCAAAGGTCCGGGACCCTGGGGGCCTGAGGAATATCAAGAGTGTTTTTTTCCAGTAATCCTTAAATCAAGATTGTTTGTTGGCACGTCTTGGCCGTATGAAATATTTATTTGGAAAAAATGGCACGTAGATGTTCAGAGGTTCGCCATCCCTGACTTAGGTGAAGTGAAGAAGTCAATCTGTAGCATCAGGTGGAATGACAGGAAGACTTGAAGTGGGGACCAGGACAGAGCAGCGTATGCTCTTCCCTGTTATGTATTTTATTTAGGTTCTTGTTTTATCAATACAAATTAGATCGCTGTTGTATTGTCTGATATCAACAAGGCTCTGAACAAAATCAATCAATTAACTTACTTTTTAGGTCTCTGGAAAGAAGAGCTCGCCGGCAAACGAGACATTCTTCTTCTAAATGACAAGATGGCGGTTCGGCTCGAGATGTACAGCGAAGCGGCGCGAGAGGGCGCCATATCCGCGCTGAAAGCCGGCGCGAACACCTGCGCAGGCGCAGACGCGGTCGGCGACGCCATGAGAGGACTCACCGGCAACTTTAGGAAACTTGAAGTAGATTGATCTTGATAACATTAGAAATTAGATTGTTTTATATTTTTAAGTAATTTTTAGCTCATAATTATTATGTGATACGGGCTCCAATCAGGGGCACAAAATAAAAATGTTGAATAAGTGTGGGTTTTATAGTATACTACTTATAAAACTTGTATTTTTAATTTTAAGACCCTTTGTACAAATGAACTGAGAAAGAGACAGAAAACATATTGATGAATTCTTTTTAATGTGATAATAATAAACATTTTAATACAAACGTTGTTTTAATAAAAATACCATGTAGTTTATTAAATCGTTTATTAAAAATCCATTAACTACCTAGTTGGTAGAATTAATACATATGACATCCACATCGTCACGTACCTAACAAACTCATACAAAATGCAACTTTTAAAATTTATATAATAATATGGCACGTTATAAAATGATGACGTCACCTGTTCTCTGACCTAATTGATCAATATTCGACTTTAAGAGCGTTTACGCCGTAAGGTATTTCATACAAATTTTCAAGCCCTTATTTTTCGAAATGAATGTACCGATTTTAAAGAAAATTCATATGCATAAGCAGGATACAAAGGTCTAAAAAGTTAGTAGAGAACATTTTCGAAAAATAGTGTTACAGCTAAATTGGACCGATTTTAAATGTTCCATAGAAACAGATTTCCATTTATCTTTTTTTAAATAAGACATTTCGAAAATGTTCACTAATAACTTTTTAGACCTTTGTATCCTGCTTATGCGTAGGAAGTTTAATTAAAATCGGTTCATTCATTTCGAAAAATAAGGGCTTGAAAGTTTGTATGAGATGATGACGTATGGCGTAAACGCTTTTAACCGCCGCTTACAAACAAGTGAACACTTATACAAAGAAGGCTTTGTCTTTTTAATCAGCACTGCCTGAATGTAAATCTAGAAACTTTTTTATGTATCACGTTCGACAATATTGTAGTTACCACTAGGGTCCATTCAATAGGTTCTATAAACCATTTACGTTATATTACATGTAACATGTTTTAGAATCGTTTTCATTACGTTACTTTAAATGCGTACAATCTAAATAATTACTTACTGTTTTATAAAAGTTTGTTAAAAAGCATCTTAGTACTTTTAGTAGCTAATAATACAGCATTGTGATATTCTGGACAAGTTCAAGTATTGTCAATAATCAAGCTACTTATAGGCTGTCGATCAAATGTGTTTAGGATACAGCATTCATCTATTCGCTAAGACGATGAAGTGGGAAGAACTAACTCCAACCTGGTAAAGTGGGGCTATCTCAACGGAACGGCAGCAGAGTGTGGATGTGGAATTGTGGTGCTATGTCGCAAACTATGCTCCGCCTCCTATCCTGGCCTCTGAGTCTCAAAACATGCAGTCAAAGGGACCTCTACGCTGCCACCGACGACGCCATGGTAGTGGCGAAGTTTTGGGCCCACAAGATCTAAGAAAAGTCGTGCCAGCGACACGAAGATAATAAGACAAGCTAAGACCATTATTAGTGACATTTGCTAATAACTTGAATTATAATTTAAATATAAATTACATTATAAACACATTTATTCGGCAGACCATACACGATAACTTAGTTGTATGTTAGGATGGGAAACAATACTTCAGATATTAGCTAATTTCCGCCCCGAAATCAACACGTTGATATCACACTATTATTTTACATATCCGGGCGTATGGCACGCCTAGTTTCACTTTTATACTAAGCAATATTTACTATAAACTATGGGCAGTGTTTCTGTGTAGAAAAAAACTGTACGATTCTTTGTGACACTTTTGTGAGCATTCTATTCATTACTTCATTAGTATAGTAACAGCTAGGGAGACAAGAACAGAGCTTTAACGCTACACATAATATAACGTTGTATACAGGGCAATACGAAAGTGTCTTCGATTCACTAATAATCAACATCTTTCCGTTGTTAGGCAAAGCATAGACATAAATGATTTTGCAATGTATAAAAAGTATTAATTAAATATTAATAGGTTTGTATTGTCCAGTATTTACCTATAGTTTTAATGCTTACAATACAAGAGGTCTTGATACGACACAGATGAGCTACATTTGGCACTAATTATAAGGAACGACTTTTACATTACGTAGGTTAAATAAAATGAAATGGTTTTACATTTCTATGTGGTTGCATAAATGCGTTTATGAATGCTAGGCTTAGATCTCTCAAAGTGGCTATATTCAGCAATTGACAACTTTAATTGCAATTTTTATGATGGGTTCACACATGTCAAACGTAACTTGATTATGTTACATACGTTGAAACGAACATGGCCGTCCAAATAATATGAATTTGTTTCAATGTATGTTTACATTTCATGTTGCATTGAATATATTTTGGCGGCATGTCCGTTTCAACGTAACTATTTTACATTTCATGTTATAATTTACTTTGGGGTACCCATCTACCCACCATTCTGTATTGTACCACGCGCTCGCATACACACAACTATGAAACTAAACTTGGTACTAAGGGGACCCAAGGTGTTGTTTGAGGGTGCTCGATTCCTATGTTTACCAGCCATAGCCCGCAGATTCAATGGTAGAGGAATTACTCTTAAAACAGCCTACAATTTCGTTTAAACAGTTTCTTAATTTCATAGTACAGCTAGTTCGATCCGTTACAAAAATATAGACACACTGTCAGTATAACATTACTATAGGCATATAAATATTATTGTAAATTTATCAGTCGTAGGGTAATTGCTCGCTCGTTTATATTATATCAGCTTTGGCGAGGCTTGGCTGGTAATTGCCGAGAAAACTCGAAATTAGAGTTTTTTAGATTGCATTTCAATGGCCGAATACAGCTTTGAGAGTCTT
Organism: Mesoligia furuncula; assembly: GCA_916614155.1. NCBI lineage: Eukaryota > Metazoa > Arthropoda > Insecta > Lepidoptera > Noctuidae > Mesoligia > Mesoligia furuncula. Next base: position 35,945,356 of record OU744790.1, read on the forward strand.
TTTAAACAATTATTTCTTTATAAATAGGTCATATTGTTCTAAACTAGGCACTTTAATGTACAGAGCAACCAACTATTATTATATGCTGTAATATTCTTAAAACTGTAATAAACTATTTGCTAATCTTCAATTCCTTGTGTTCAGGGTTACTTTGGCACGTCATGGAACAGGTGTCGGAAACCTTTAGACGAGGTCTAAAGGTTTCCGATACCTGGCTTGGTTTTTGGTGTTATTGTTCTATATTGTAGTATTCATATATTGTTGTTAACAGTTGTCTTTGGTATAGGCACATGATGAGGTGTATCATTTTGAGGAAAAGTCACGCGATATACTCAATTCTAATTTATGTTTTAGATTGCTTACTTGTCCCAGTAATAGTATTGACAAACAGTTTTATGTGCACGTTAATCAGGATCACTTGAGTGTATATTTGGCCATGGCTTAGCCTTTGAACAAAGTTATTGAAAATATCGAAGGACAACAATAAATGGAGTTTGATCTACGTTATTTAAGTACACAAAACGTCTTCTATATTGGCACAACTTACTATATTAAATTATAATCTTATAACATCAGTTAGAAATCCGTAGTAACAGTATAAACTTATATATTAATTAGGAATCCTTAAAGTAAAATGTTAATATTTCTAATAGATTCTATATTAATAAAATTAATATTTGACTAACAAATGATAAATGATGCTTATTTTAAGTTATGTATACTTAATAATAAAATGCTTCTTGGCACTTATTTTGGCAAACGATAGGTATGTAACGGTACATATAAATGTGGTAGATAGGTTTGTACAGGGTGGAAAATATGTCGCCACCTGAAGGTCAAATCCAAAAAAGTGTGAGAGAGAGAGCTATACAGTACGAACGAAAGCACTATCTCTTTTTCACAACGGGATAATGATGGCTTTATCATGTCATAGTGCCCTGTTCGTTCAAGCGGCTTTATAAACATAACTGCAGCTTTCCATTTCTCTCAAATATATTAATGATTTGAGAACCTCTATGTGGCGATCGTAATTTTCACTCTCCTTTAATTGGCAATATGTCCGCTAAATGATAACTACATCTAAAACATTCTCGTTCAGTTCTAACTTCACGTAATATAATGAGTATGTGGTGCAATAAAATTTGAACCTTATTATAGCTGTTTAGAATATACATAGCAATTTACCAGGTGGCTAGTTTGAGTCGATGTTATGAGGCACGTGTAATGTAAATTATGTTAAAGTAATTCAGTTCTTAATACAAATTCACTGGTTATTACTATAACCTACACTATAATTAACTTTTGGTGTTTGGTTTAGGAAATAGGCTAGGTTTCCTCTAAAACTCTTAAACCTGCACTACACTACTGGCGAAGAACCGGTCGAAATTGACCGAATTCCGAAGTACGTAAGTATACAGTCATGCTAACTTCGGGACGCTTCGAGTCCTTTGGGCCTCATCACATTGGCGATTTGCAATTGAGTCTAAAGCGAGGCGAGTGCGCAGCGAGTTCGCCGAATAGCGCCGTGGACGCCATTTTGTACACAAGTCGCGGTGAGCTCGCTGCGCACTCGCCTCGCTTTGGTTGCACTCGCTTGCAAATCGCTAGTGTGATAAGGCCCATTGACTCGGGCGCAAAAACCCACAACGATCGGGAGTCGCCCGACGCGAGCCGAGGTTGCACGAAGCGAACCGAAGTGCCCTTTTACGTCGTATTCGCTTAAGTGTTTACGCCGTGCGGCATTTCATACAAAATTTCAAGCCCTTATTTTTCGAAATTAATGAACCGATTTTAATGAAACTTCATACGTATACGCAGGATACAAAGGTCTAAAAAGTTAGTACAGAACATTTTCGAAATGTTTCGTTTAAAAAAGATAACTGGAAATCACTGTTTTTATGGAAATTTTAAAATCGGTCTAATTTGGCTGGAACACTATTTTTCGAAAATGTTCTCTACTAACTTTTTAGACCTTTGTATCCTGCTTATGCGTGTGAAGTTTCATTAAAATCGGTTCATTCATTTCGAAAAATAAGGGCTTGAAAGTTTGTATGAAATGCCGTACGGCGTAAACGCTCTTAACTTCGATCAACTTCTCGAGTAGTGTAGTGCAGGTTTTACGATACTTTTGTAACAATAACCTAAGACGAGGATGTTTCTTTAAATAGTGCAGAACGTTTGCAATATTATGTACAAACATAACAAACCGTTGAATACACAGTCAGCTACTTGCACGGAATTTATTTGTGATTTATCGTTGTTTTCTATTAGATATATCTATTTTTGAAAAGCCTTGCGTACTATGAAACTACACAACTTCGTTAAAATACTGTAACAAGTTTTTTTTATATTTAAATAAATAGTTGATATCTTATCTACAACTTATTATGCTATTCTATAGATTCAGGGTTTTAGAATATTAATTTCTACTTTTGCTTTGGAAATAGGATCACGTTATTATGTAAATTGGGAAGGCATAAAGATATCCTGAGATATCCGACTTTGGTATAGTTTTGATTTACTTTAGGCGCTAGGTAACGCTAATTTCAGTTTTGCTTTTAAAAATATAATTATGTTGTAGTTCAGCGGGGTAATTGCGTAAAACATATAAAATGTCAACCGATAGAAATGGCTCTATTTTGACAGTTCAGCGACGTTCATTGTGTTATTTACGCAGACGAATTTTTCAAACCAATGATGCAATGGATGTCAAAATGAAAGGCATTTCGATCGATTGGCATTTTACATGATGTGTTACGCAATTACCCTACAGAATAATTATTATACTTATGATATTATACTTTGTAGCGTTGAAATAGCCTACAACAAATTATTCATTTGCATTGTCATTTTGACGAATCATTTTAGTCTATTTCACGTCACCACTGCAGTGGTACTAACTACAATAACCATGTTTGCGAACCAAGAATTTGATCACTATTATTTTGGTTTTTTAATTCATTTCTAAATCTAAATTGGTGACAACCGTATCGAATCCTAACCAATTGAAGAGGATTTGGCTAAAATATTTTTTTCTGGGTTTGTTTGCTTAAACTTACTGGTTGATTCCATTGATATAATATTTATATCATATAAAAAAACATTTGCCGTAAAATAAGTGTCATTATTAATTGATTTCACAAGTTAGTTCTAAAATATGTAAATAAGTAATTAATTCTCTAACAAATAATTAACCCAGTTTAAAACCTAGGTTTATACTTTGAGAAGGCAAATTAACAGAGTTTGCTTTCTGGCTCCTTATATGACCTTTCTACAGGCGTCTATGTTTCATAAAAATTCATCAAAAATTATATTCATAAACCACAAAATTATTTTGTTTGTTTCTTTCCCTTACTGATTGTAATAAGTAATCTTACTGATTGTAATGATTATAATTCTGTGAATACATATTTGTTACGACCGCGAATTATATTTTAATCAACGTAGGTACAACTTAACACTGACCAGCAAATTGCAAAAAACGTAAGAAAATTTGAATTTCGCGGGCTACCTTAGCGCTTCCCCCTTAAGAAATCACGCAAAAATAATGAGCTAATTGACTTTTTCGTATATCGAACAGAATTTTATCATTGGGCAAAGAGGACAAACGACAAAATTTTTTTAGGCCTCAAGGAAGGCTCGTTCAATTAACAAATTAACGTAACGTCTATCCAACCGTATTTCAATAAACAACCAGAATTTATCTCGAAAACATTACAATTCCAAATACATACGACATTTCCGTTCCGTTCAAATTCCGGACTGTGTATACACAAAGTAAAGGCGGTGATGGTATGATTGCTTAGAGGGTAATCTCGCAACTTTCGTATTTCCCGTTGTAGTTGCTCAGTAGAAAAGGCGTAGGAACTAAGTCGACGCCGAGGCGGCGCAGGCGGCGGTTCAGCGTCACGGTTCTATCGTACGCTGTCACCGTCACTGTGGACAAACGGTGCGATGTTACAATACAAGGAGAAGTTTTGAGATGAGGAAACAAAATGGTGGTACGGATTGCCAAAGTTGCCTTTTCTGTTACCGTTAGTCGGTATCATCCCTCCATGACTTAGTTTTTGCGATCTATGGCTAATGTGGACGAGCTCAAACTTCAATACTGCTTGAGATGTGATAAGGCATTCAAAAACCGAACGAATTTGTTTTATTAGCGAGGATATAGGTACAACGGTGTAAGGATCTTTGGCGCGTGACGAAAATCGACTCTAACGCACCTAGTTTTGACAAAACACAGTGTCAGTGATATTTTCATAAATGCTTACAAACAACACTCTCCTATTAATTACATTCAAGCGACAAAAGATCAGATGACAAAAATATTTTTGGAAAACAAGATGGCGACAGATTTCATTTTCGAAACGCGCCAAAATATGACATGGTTATTTTATAATAACAGAATGGTTTGGTGATATCGTAGGTAATAACTATGTTAAAACTGACCTGGCCTGGGCGCCCTCGGCAGTGTATAGGTGTCCTTGGGTCAGACCCAGTACTGGTTGCGCCTGAGCATTGGGTTCGCGGGCGCAACGCCGGCCGCTCGCACCGGATACGCCGACTCGCTAGCCTCGTAGCTACTCCAGTCTTCGGCCTGCAATGACCCGTACTGATTGTTTCGTTATTATTGAAGGTTATCGATGAATTAAGCTTTAGTACATGGACACATCTGGAATATGCGTCTAATGACGTTACAGGTTTGGTCCCATAGTAAAAAAATTAAGAAATATTTTTTTTGTTTGGCACGTTCACATTTAGCCCAAAAATTTATAGACGGTGAATGATCTCCTTTGCCACACAGGTAGACTATAACCTGGGTTAGGATATACATAGGATACTTTTTATTCCGGTAGTACTTTCTTTTGGGATAATTTCCGACATACACGCGATATAATTAATCAAGTAAAACTCACATCAGTATGATCATCAGTCCCGTACGGGTACCTCGCGTTGAGGTCAGGCAAGGCCGCGTCGGCGAGCGGCGTGACCTTGCAGGCTACACTGCCTGCTGAAGGCAGCGGCGTGCTAGCACCAGTGTGCACTGACTGCTCTGATGATACGTAGCTGAGGAACAAAAGGAAAATTGATAGTAGAAAGGAAGAGACAGATAATTTAAATTCCATCACCACATAATCAGTTATTTACTTTAAGGGGCTTAAAGGACCTAAATGCAAAAAACGCAAGTTTTAGAAACTATAAAAGTATATGATCGACTACAGTAAACAAAATCAGAAAAATATATGATATTCTTCGGGATATATGCTAGGATGATACTGATAGTGTGTTGAAAAAATAACACAACTAATTTGATACGATACAAAAACATCATGAAGATACCTCTAAAAACTTTCTTTTTTCAATAAAAACTATACTAATATATGTACATACAATCATTCTGATATTTTGTCAGATAGTTCTACAAGCAACATACTAAAACACCAGTGTTTTAATTTTTTCGTCCAAACAATAGATTTTTTGTAATTAATTAATCACACTAATATTATAAAGGCGAAAGTTTGTGAGTGTGTGAGTGTGTGAGTGTGTGTACTTATGTGTTTATATGTTTGTTACTTCTGCACGCTCAAACGGCTGGACCGATTTTGATAAAATTTTGTATGGAGGTAGCTGACACCCTGGATTATCATATAGGCTACTTTTTATCCCGATATTCACAAGGGATCGACACTTACGCGGGTGAAACCGCGGGGCGGAGCTAGTTGCTTCATAATTTGCAATAAATTACCAGCGCTGTGTCATAGCGCTTCTCTTTCTTTTCTATGCAGTCCGGCAGTGACCGCGCTTTAGGTCATGTAAGCCCCTTAACTGAAATATTTTCTAAGTTGATTTTTGTGAATATTTGTAACAAAAAGGTCCTTATAAGTTTTTGGTGGCAATGGGATTTGAACTTTGTTAAGTACGACATTCAGTTTGTTGTTCCCTAACTAGACAATTAATTCTAATTCCTAATTTAAATATACCACCTCGATGCCCAGCAATGGTTGCCTTGGAACAGATTTATAACAAAATTGACAGGCAACAAACTCGGCAGAAAAAACACAGACACAGATAATTTCCCAATAAATTGATTTTGAAGCTGGCGTTTTTCCCTGAGAATGAATTATGAAACAGGAGCGTCAGCCTAGGGATCTACTTACGTTATACATTGCCAAACGAATTTTCACGTAAGTAGGAACAGGTAATGAAAACTTAATAACAAATTTGAATTTATGAATTAGGTGACTAATAGACAACGCACAGCATTAACCGCTAGGTCTAGAAGCCAAGGAGTTCCTTGCCAACAAAGGAAGGATTTTTGACAACTCATCCCCTAAAGGGGATAAGTATGGATTGATAGTATATACGTTCATCATTTTTGAAGATAGAAACGTAGAAGTTGGTACTTCCACTTCTGTTTATGAGTAAAAGTTAGTTGTATCATCGTTTTTTGGAAACACATCCCATAAGGTTCCTGCGATGTTGTTGGCGGGAAATCCCAACGGGCACACTGCTTGTAAACAGAAGGCCAATTCTAGTAATTTAAAACGTTGAAAATCTAGTCGCAGTCTCATCTCGGCGACAAACAAATGTCAAAATCTTGTCAAAAGTTTAGGGAAATTAGAGGATTTTTTGACAGATTGAGACTGAGATCAGACTGTGAACGTCCTTAAGAGCGTTTACGCCGTATGGCATTTCATACAAACTTTCAAGTCCTTATTTTTCGAAAAGAATGAACCGATTTTAATGAAACTTCATACGCATAAGCAGAATACAAAGGTCTAAAAAGTTAGTAGAAAACATTTTCGAAAAATAGTGTTACAGCCAAATTAGATCGATTTTAAATTTTCCATAGAAACAGAGATTTCCAGTTATCTTTTTTTAAATAAAACATTTCGAAAATGTTCTCTACTAACTTTTTAGACCGTTGTATCTTGCATATGCGTATGAAGTTTCATTAAAATCGGTTCATTAATTTCGAAGAATAAAGGCTTGAAAGTTTGTATAAAATGTCGTACGGCGTAAACGCTCTTAAAGTTACGAGAATTGCCCCTCTGATATCTTTAACACTTACCGTTTGATAGGCGGCGTGCCCTGCGAAGGCGACGGCATGAGATGGTCGGGCGGCCTCGGCAGCGGTATCGGTGCAACCGCGCCCTGGCTCTGTCCGTGTATCTTGACCAGCGCGTTCTGGTCCCGCATGAGATAACGCCTGCACTTCAGCAGGCCGAAGATCACGACGATTGCGAGGACCGTCCCCGATAGAGCCATGAGGATCATCATGTAGTATGATGCTGCTTCCCCGTTTGCTACCTGAAAGTAATAATAAATTTATCGAATGGATTAGCTGTAGGTATTCTTATAATTTGCAAGCAGTCACAGGCGCCACTATAGATTTCCGGTGATTTAGCAAACTAGAATAATTGAATGTATACTTACTAGAACACCCTCATGACTCTCAGGATCATTCGGTCCCGGCAGATTCTTCTTCTGTCTGTTTCCTATAAAAATCTTCACATCACCCACAGCTGGCTGGAAAATGGTGGCCGCCAATAGGAACCTGAAGCTATCCTCGTAGCCGTTCAGTTCACTCACTTTCTTCCTTGCCACAAAGTATATCACACCCGCTTTTACATCCTCATGGGTGAAATATGCTACTTCCCTTTCTCTAGCACTGGTCTTCTCCCCAGAACTTCTTATAATTTTCTTTAGTGTTCCAAATCGGGGCTTTCTCAATACGGTATACACAGGATCGCTGGCTGTTAGTTTTGCTAACCCACTCGCATCCATTGTAAGCAATGTAATCCTAGCTTTTTCTACTTCTACCCGCAAGTCACCTAATGTCATCAGCGGCTGTACAATAACTTCGATAGTGAACGGCCTAGTCGCGTTACTATTGTGAACGTAAGCGATCAAGTCGAAACTATCGTTTGCAGTCGTCATATCGTTCTGCATGTATATCACCACTTTCTCCATCAAGTCTTTGTGGGTGAAGTATGAAACTGGATTCCTGCCAACGTAAACCATTCCGTGGAGAGGTTGGCGAGTGATGTTATAGAGGACTTTTGATGTCCTAGCATTGGTGTCCACGTATATCTGATCGGTGGTAACAGCCGCTACATTTGATCCCTGTTGCAGGTATATAGGATGCAGTGACGTAGCATTGAGAATGACTGGTATCACATCTATTGTGAACACTGTGTACGTCGGCTTGAACTGTCCGTCCCCCACTCTGAAGTAGAACGTAGCTGTCTGCAGCATGCCAGAATGTTCGTATATCACTCTGCCGCTATTTATGTCGTCCTGAGTGAACTTGTTTATTGAATGTGCCTCGTCGATTGTCTGATTTTTATCTAACATCACCATTCTGCCTTGTGTCGGACCACTGATTATATCGTACAGGATGCCTGCGGGACCCGTATCTGCGTCTTCAGTGAGCAGATCATTTTTTGTAATAGTATAGTTTTCGCCTTGAACTACTTGTATCTGTGGCGTGTCTGTTAGCAACCGGAACGGTTGATCATTGACTGGAACTATGTGTATTAATATACTAACATTACATAAGAGAACGTAGTCGGGTAGTAAGTACAACGCCATGTCAATTTTATCTTGTGTAGTATCCGAATCATCGTGTTCATAATTGACGACACCGCTTTCGATTTGCGACTGCGTTAGCGACGACATGAAAGGTTTTAATTCTCCGTGAGAAGGCTGCGACCACTGCGCCTCGAGCTGAGGCTGCCTCAGCCCCGCCTGAGTTTCTAAATACGTGATAACATTACTAACATTAACTTTAATAGGCACTTTGTCTCCTTCCTGCACTTTTATTAGGGGTATATTGACGTATTTGGCGAGTCCGCCAGACGACACAGATATGTCTATGTTGAAGATTTGATCTGTGAGCGGTTTGGCGAGAGGTGCTTCAACTGTGAATATGAATGAATCGTTTGTGTATAGATCTGAGAAGGGATGTGTGTGTTCGTAGAACACGACTGTGTTATTTATATCTTGTTGGGTGAACTGCTTTATTGATCTATGATGGCTTTCTCCGTTCAGCATTATGAGTCTCCCGAGTGTAGGAGCTCTGTCGATCTTGTATATAATCGTTCTTGTTGCATCGGAACACTTGGACATCAGCATGTAGTTGTTCAGAGGCTCCCTCATGAGCGGGAACACTCGTAAGTTGTGTTTTCTCGTCAGTTTGAGGGACACAGACTTGGTGGTTATTAGAAACGTGATTTTGGCAAGTTCATGTAACCCATCCGTGACGTTGAAGATCATCTTGCCTTTTGTACCATCTGTAACGAATGATATGATATCCATTATCCATAGACAACAGGACAACAAGGTATCTTTTTTAAACATATTTCTCCTCAAATAAGTAACTTTCTTTATATGCAATGGGGAGCAAGTAATACAGGAAGTTAGACTAGTCAGAGAACTAGTTTGATGTACCCGGACACCATGTCTGCATACACAAATGACTATAGGACTCACTTTTGTGTACAAACACGACTCTTGCGTTGTCGATGTCTGCTTGTGTGAAGTGATGCACGGCGGTGTCGAGGCTGCCTTGTAGCGCGATGTACCCGGACACAATGTCCACCACGCGAACTGTCACGTTCTCGGGAGGTGTGTCAATGTCGTTCACGTCTAGAAGTTAAGGAATATGGCGATTAAACACGCTCTAAGTTACTTCATAATTATTCTCTTGCTCTACAATTTATTTGGGGTCGTTCAACATGTTTTGACCATGTAAATAATGAGGGGCCTGAATTTCCCACTTATAATCACACTAATTATTATAAAGGCGAAAGTTTGTGTGTGTGTTTATATGTACTTCTTCACGCTCAAACGGCTGGACCTATTTTGATAAAAATTTGTATGGACGTAGCTGGATTAACATATAGGCTACTTTTTATCCCGATATTCCTACGATATCGAAACTTATGCGGGTGAAACCGCGGGGCGCAGCTAGTATGTCAATATAGGAAATCGTTTGGTTAAAAAGGCCGGAGTCCACCCCATGATATTGAAAAAATATGTTTTATGCTGGCGCAAAAAGCGGCCGGTGTTTTGGCGCCAACAATAGGCGGCTCGACGTTCATAAGCATTATGTTAACGTGCACGTAGAACGTTTCACTTTCCTCGAATTAGTATGAAGATTGCTCCACAGAGTAACCCCTTAGCCAAAGCTTCTTCTGCACGGTTTGTTGTAGTGCAGCAATGATTGCGCGCGCAAACGCAACGTACGTTTGTATTTCCGAAGATAGACAATGGTTGCCGAAGAGCTGCATTGGGGATATTTATAAACACTTACATAGTTCTTTGGTGGTAAAGGTAAATGTGCCCCCCTCCCACACGCACAGACCGGTGTTGGCGGCCACGATAGGCGGCTCGTCGTTCACGGGCACTATGTTGATGTGCACGTGGAACGGCTCGCTCTCCTTATTGCTTTCTGTCATGGCTACCACTCTGAACGAGTCTGAGGATTCTTCGGAGCCATCGTTTATGTACTGCGGAATATAAATAGAACCTTAAATAGAACATTAGATAGAACCTCTACATTTAATAAAAATATAAAAAATAAAGATAGATTTAATTTTTAACACATTGGTATTCAATAAATAGTTTCTGTTCGCTTAGTTAAGAGAGGACTTTGCTAAATCTCAGATAGATAAAGTTATTTCAAATCAATAGCAATTGAGAGGTCATCGGAAACCGGAAAAAGGACATATCCTACCTTCACAGAGAAAAAAGAATTTGCTATTATTAAATCATAGCCACCACCTACCTGAATATTTCCAGAATTGAGTTTCAAAACCGGCAACAAGTTGAGTTCCTGGTCAGTCATCACAATCTTGCCATACTTCGGTTTCTCGACCACTTTATACGATACGACCTTCCCTTTATAATACTCTGTGACAGTTCTGAACAAATCTGGCTTTACGCTGACAGCTTCACCCTCGACAACAGTCAGGTTTGCAGCATACACGTAGAAATGTTCCGGGATGATGACAACGTTTAGTTCTACGTCCCGAAGCCAAACTATCCCATTCGTAACGTCCATTCGTATTCTATCACGCGTTCGGTTAACCCCGGACTGGACGTAAACCAGCCGGTTTGCGTTAATGATGGACTGGTCGAAGACTTTGATGTGGACTGGCTCTTCGTTGTAGTTTTCAAGTTCGAGCGTGCCCGGTGTTGTGGTGATTTCAAGCCAGCCGTGATAAGGCCCGTCTTTTACTTGGTACACTATGTTTGATGGCTCGATTTGGGGATGCATTACCTGTGGAACAGGTGAGTAAAAGATATGCAAAGATATTCGGATGTAAACAAGTAATCTATTTAGAAGTTCTTCTAATGTCTAACTAACTGGCGGTCAAAGTTAACACGTTGACCGCCAGACAGCAGACACAATAGAAAATCTATTGTTCGCGGTCACCGGTGACCGCGTTGGCAGTCGCCTTAAGAGTGATTGTAGTATTGGTGATTTTTAAGATTATAATTCTATAAATAAATATTTGTTACGGCCGCGAATCATATTTAGATCAACATACAATCAGATACTGACCTAAAAATTGCAAAAAACGTAAGAATATTTGAATTTCGCGGACTACTCCGAAGCTTTCGCCATGTGAATAATTAATAAGTTCCAATTAGCGACTTTGATTAGCGGCCTAAATCATACAGAGGACAATATGTTAAGTGTCACCCTCTGAAATTATTTAGTAATACCACGAAAAACCATAAATAGGCACATATTTCAGCAGGGGCAGCAAATAAGTATGTGCCTCATTATTTAAATGGATTGAAAAGAAAAAAAATACTTAACAGGAAATAAGCCTACGCCAGTACCAAACAAATAGATTTACCTCCAAGATTTCCTTAGTAACATTAACACTGGTAGATTCTTCGACGATCAGAGGCAAGTTCGTGGTCACCCGCAGCGGCTCCCAGTAGCTGGACGGGAATATCTTTATCATGTACACACCCTCGCCCCACGTGTCTAGGCACATCACTTTAAACCTAGAAAAAAAACATAAAATCATAAACATAACATCATAAACATAACACCATAAACTAACATCATAAACAAAACATCGTAAACATAACAAACATAACATCACACCTTGTTTTCCCCAAGGGTTAGGCAGAGGTGTACCTATAGTATAAGTATACCCACATCTTTTTTTTTTTTCCATTTATAATAAATCCCATGTAATAGGGAGCGAACCTATTGCTGCATTTCCAACAGGGATGAGCGAGGATACGTAGCGAGGGATGTGTGTGAAACCAACCAATAACATCGCTTAATTTTTATAGCTTGAACTAAGTTAGCGTTGGTATTGGTATTGGTTAGTTTTACACACATCCCTCGCTACGCATCCTTACTCATCTCTGGTGGAAAGGGAGCCTTATCGTTACTCCAGGCTACTACAGAGAAATTCCTGATAGAAAAGCCCATTAAAAAAAACACTCATTTTTGGTTGACTATACGAAGAGTGACCAAAAAGTAGTGAGAATGACCCTTCTCCCTATCCGGTATTTCATTTCTTCTTACTAATAATCAAAGTACATTTAATTATGATGGTTCACACAAAAAATTAAGTCATTATATTACGAAACATAGAAACAGCGGTCTCTTGTTTGACGCAATCCGACGTAAATCAGCAATAAGGAGAAGAACGAAGTGCGTGCAGTGATTAAATACCTTTGTTTGAAAAAGTTAACGACCCAGGATTTTCATTGCGATTTGAGGGAGACATTAGGGGAGTCTGCTCCTCCGTATTCCTCTGTGGCTAGGGGGTCAGCTCAATTCCGGACCGATAGAACATCAACAAAAGATGAGCACCGCTCAGGTCGGCCATCCACGTCAGTCACACAAGAAAACATTGAAACATTTTAAAAAATTGTTCTCGGTGATTGACGAGTTACGGTGCGTTATTTAGCCCAGGAGACCGGCATTTCATATGGCAGTGTTCAATCGATATTAAAAGATCATTTAAATATGGGAAAAGTGTCCACGCGGTGGGTACCGAGTATGTTAACGGAATCTCAAATGAAAAACAGACTCGACATTTCAAAGCGGTGGTTGGTTAGATTTTACGCAGATCCTGAGGACTTTTTAGCATGGTTTGTCACACATGAACGAAACACATGAACGAAACATGGGTTCACCACTTTGATCCGGAAACAAAACAACAATCTTAACAATGGAAAAGGCCGTCATCTCCAACTCCAAAGAAATTTCGCGTCACACAGTCGGCAGGCAAAATCATGACTTCAATTTTTTGGGACTCGGAAGGAATATTATTAATTGATTATCACGATCGGGGCCTCACAATAACAGGTCGATACTACGCAGCTTTAATAGTCAAATTGAGGAAAGCTATTAAAGAGAAAAGCTGGGGCAAACTCAGGCGAGGTGTCCTGTTTAATCAAGACAACGCACCTGCTCACACTGCGGCAGTTTCACGGGCTGCCATTCGAGAAGCTGGGTTCGAATTGGTTGATCACCCACCATATTCTCCAGACCTGGCCCCCAGTGACTTTTACCTATTTCTAAAATTAAAAGAACACTTACGTGGAAATAGATATACCGATGACAAAGAAGTGATGGACGCCGTAGAAGGGTTTTTGGCAGGGCAAGACTTGTCATTTTTTTTTAAAGGGTTAGAGATGTTGGAGAAACGCTGGACTCGGTGTGTAGAGAGACTGGGGGACTATGTTGAAAAATGAATTTTTGTAAATTATTTCTGTCTTTCTCACTACATTTTAATCACTCCTCGTAGAGCAGTGTTCATAATTTCAGAAAATTTACATTCCAAAAAGGTCCAAGTTTTTGGTTGCAATTGAATTTGAACTTTGTTAAGTGTGACATTCAGTTTGTTGTTTCATACCTTGAGAGTCATCTAAAATTCCTGGCTCTAATGAAGACCCTTATTCTAATGAGCTCTGTCAGACACAGTTAAAGTCTTACCTGAACTGATCAGAAGGAGTCTTGGGTTCCCTATGCCTGTACGCCACTCTGCCTGCTGCCACATCTAGTTGAGTAAACGTGTACGCTCCCTGTCCTTCGCCAACCTCTATAGTTCCGTGTTTGGGTTCCAAGTTCACTTCGTAACGAATGTCTTCTTCTAAGCAGTTCATATTGGTGTCGACCTGACGGAAAAGAAATAATGGTTTAAAACATGAGTTCCCAACCGATGGGGCGCGCCTTACTTAGGGGGCGTAGAGTGGCCCAAGGGGGGCGCCGGGTCTCCAAACATAAACTGTATATTTTCCAAAACCCAAACATTTCATGAATTGTTAGTTAGGTGTTGTAAAATAAGCTTCAGCATTTCTGTACAAATGTCGACTAAATAATTTTTCCTATTTCTGTATGAATGGTCAAAAACAAACCGAACCCATCCGAGGCGGGGTGCATACATTCACGAGATCACTTCGCACGCCCTTGCATTTTACATTCTCTTAATAGGCATGACGAATGATTTTCAAATCCTCTTCCGTAATGTACGTACACATTAACTATTTACGAAAACTAAAGTTTAACGAAGTTTGAAGCCATTTTTCTAATATTTTTTCAATAGGGCGCGAAAACAGCTCACAGTGTCATGGCGTCGGATCTGATGTCACGCCTAGGTAAACATCAAATGTTGTCAGTATACTATCTATATTGCACTCTGTGAACCACAGTGATGTTTACATAGGCGTGACGTCATGCGCTGTGATTGGTGTTTCAGTCAAAATGGCCGACTGCAGAATTTTAATCTTTTATTTTTGTGAAAATCCGATTAATCTCAAGTTTTTAAATTAAACTAAATCACTGTTTTAAATCCTTTTAATATGTATTTTCCCCTAACATCATTAAATTCTTGATTATTTGATACTGTCGTCACGCCTATTCTTCAGCTTATCTGTATCCATCGACTAAGTAACTCGGGGGCCTAGTGATTTTAAAAGAAAGGAGACCGCGTATAGTAAAGTTGCAAGCAAACCTCTGGTTTAAAAGGTGTTAGAATTTATTGCTATCTTGATGAGATTTGCATTCTTAACATTATCACATATAAGTCTGCTCTTGGCTGCTTGGCTGCCTGGCTTAAATATCGTCAGATCAGTAACATATAGTCAAGGACTGGTTCGGTAACCATTATTCATAAAAGGAAACCCCGCTATACTTTAACAAGCACTTTTAAATAACGTTAACAACAACAGTTATTAACAACAGTTATTAGTAACAGTTATTTATATAATTATAAGTATTTGGTTAGAATATGAATCATTATTTGTTTTGTTAGTATTAGGTATTGGAATGTGAATCCTGGATAGAAAGAAGCATAATTTACCTGCATATCTCTAGAAGTAATTACAACAGCTTTCCCATTCTCCACAATCGATCCATTCGTCGGATACATCCTGATGAACGGAGGCGACGCCTGTATCTCCAGGTTACCGTTAACATCGAACAGCCCATCGGATATCCAGAACGCCATCTTCCCGTACTCTTTACCTTGATGCTTGAACAATACCAAGTTCTTATTGATATCGTCCTGAGAAAACTGCGCTATTTGTTCAGAAGGATTGTCAGCCCGAAATATTCCACCGTTTGGAGGATCTTTGATGTATCGTTGGACTGTGTAAATTATATCGGAGGGTTTTGTATCCAAGTCTGCATCCGTATAGCTCAAATCACGAGCAGTAATAAGCCTTGCCCCACCATGGACGATGTGGAACACGTTATCGTTCGCCCGCACTGGGCTATTATCGTTCTTTAGTATAATATCGATGTGAAACACTCCCACGTATTGAAAGTCTTCTGGCTCCGGACTCAAAGCCATGAAATGAAACGAGTCGTGTCGACTCTCTGAGTCGTCGTGTGCGTAATAGACTCTATCAGAATTCAGATCTTCTAGGGTAAAGTAAGTCGTGTTGTCTCTCATTATTTTAAGGATATCATTGATGACTTCTATTTTTCCGTGCTTAGGTAAATGTGTGATGTTGAAAATTAGGTTAGTGACTGCATGTGTGCGGAAATTGAGATGTGTAGCCGGGATGACCATTCTGGAACCTTCTGTAACTTGTAACCGTTCTAGAGTTGTGTGAACTCGTCCTTCTGTTCGGTCTGTCGTCAGCGTTCCTGGAGTGTGTCGTATGGTCATGACGCCGGTGATATTTTCGCATTCTGTTGCGCCCACAACGAAGGTGAACTCGTCTTGAATATGCGAATACGCTCTCCTGTGCAATCTGTACCACAGTTGATCCGTATCTATATGCTGTTGGGTGAAGGTGCTATGCATTTGCAGATGATGTTTTCCTGAAGATAAGTGCAGTATACCGTACTTCGGAGGCCTCAATATCGTGTATACCACGCGGTCGCTTGGCAGTGTGAGAGGGTTAGTCTTAAATGTAAGGTGTTGAGACGATATGAAAGCCTCTCTCGTGTTGTTAAGTACCAGTTCTTCGTTCACTGATTGGTATAGTTCGAGTTTTATAAACGTTAATCGAAAATCGTAGAGTGTGTTCGTTCGTATTGAGCCGACTGACGCTTTGAACTGTGAACAAAGAATGATGTGATATACTTAGATAGTTTTATATGGCAAAATCGAAAATTATGTGATTTTTTATAATTTTAGTGCTTAAAGGTATCAAATCGGAAAGGGATTGGCACCGTACCGCCTTTCGCTTCGACGTCAAACAGGCGTCAACCTAACTTAAGCTCGTAACCAAAGCGGATCAGAAGCTCCGATACGTCGACTCGGCTACGGCTAGGCGACGCCGCGCTTACGGCTCGCCGACCGCTGGTTGGTGGTGCAGCAGGCAGGCCGGAGGGGTGAGAGGGCGAGGGTGGACGAAGAGACGTAAGCTCGGGTACGGAGAGACGTAAGCGCGGGGACGACGAGCCTAACGCACCGGACCGCGGTTCGTAAGATTGTCCCGAGGCGAGGCTTTAAGGCGCGCGTGGAACACGTACGCGCCGTCCGGCACGGGCCTGATCCTGATCGGACGGTGAGCTACCCATTACTCTCCGCCCGCAGGCCCGCGCCTACGGTGGCCGGGAGGCGTCACGCGGCGGCTGGGACGGGAGGCTCTCTCCCTGAGCCGTCCCGCCACCACCTTCGCTAGCATGACTGCTTCGCAGAAGATCGCCTCTATGAGGACACGGAGGTGCTCCGCCCAAGCGGGGCAGACCTCCATCGTGTCCTCTGGGCGATCCTGGCAATGGTGACACCCGGGCGTTTCCTCCCGCCTGGTGATGTGCAGGAACCTCCCGAAACTTCCGTGTCCGGTGAGGACCTGCGTCAGGCGGTAGGTGAGGGCGCCGTGGCGCCTCTCTAGCCACTCCTCAAAGAGGGGTCTTATCGCCGCTATCGCGGCGTGCCCTGCGCTGGGTTGCGACAGTAGCTCTTTCCATGCCGCCATGAGATCGCGCCGGAGATCCGTCCGCTCTGCCGAGATTCTGGGGTTTCTACATATACGATGATTAAAGTTAAGTGACGTTTAAACGTCAAAAATGTAGATGATATAATTAAATAAATAGATAGATATCATCATCTGCCTAGCCTTTTCCCAACTATGTTGGGGTCGGCTTCGAGTCTAACCGGATTCAGCTGAATACCGGTATTTTACATGGAGCGACTGCCTATCTGACCTCCACAACCCAGTTACTGGGTAATACGATATCCCTTGGTAAGACTGGTTGTCAGACTTTCGGGCTTCTGACTACCCGTAACGACTGTCAAAGATCCACAAATGACAGCCGGGACCAACGGCTTAACGTGCTTTCCGAGGCACGGAGGGGTCACGGTATGTAAAGATGGTCACCCATCCACAGACCAACCGCGGCAAGCGTAGCTTAACCTGATCGATCGACCTGTGCGGCTGTTATTATTTAGCCACGGGCCCCTCAAATAAATAGATAGATAATTATAATTAATGCTACTTTACCTTGAACTCGTCATGCAAAGGGTTTCCAAGTAGGTGCATGTAGCGCACTCGGCCGAATGTGACCATTTCACTGGTGAATGAGTCCACGGTCTGCCACGTCCCGTCCAACACGCGCAGACGTTCCACCACGCCGAATTGAGGCGGCTTCACTATGTCGTACCTTTGAATAAGACATGATGACAGTAGCATAATAAGCATAAGTCTATAATGTTCCCACTGCTGGAACACAGGCCTCCGCTCGGTGAGAGGGAATGGGCTATAATCCACCACGCCGGCCCAGTGCGGGTTGGTAGGTGTCACATGTCTTCGATTTTTTAATTCTAGGACATGCCGGCTTCCTCACGATGTTATGAATGAATTTACAAAAAAGTAAAACGCTTAATTGTCTGGGTTCGAACCTACGACCTAAAACTCGTAAATCGAGGCTGTTAGCATTGAGCCACCACAGCTCCAGCTGCTGTTTATAGTAAGCGAGCGTAAATACCTTACAGTTACGCAAAATTCAAGAATCGCTTTAAAGTCTTGCTAAAGTGTAAGGTTGCTCGTGACTGTACTATATCTATAGGGAAGTAAGCTTTTAAATTAGTGCGCTTATAATTATGGCGTTAAGCAGACGATGGACAATTAGTCCGCGACTATAGAACACATGGAAATCTATGCAACAACGCACCCCTAACAAAAATAGACTGCCGGGATTTCCATACGTTCTATCGTCGCGGAAAAATGACCATCGTCTGCTTGGCGCGTAGTGTTAGTTTAAATAAACAATTTTTCCAACTCCATCTACGAGTATATCATATGAGATCCTAATCGTCGCCTTACAGTGAAAACCTCGGGAACGTAAATAGGTTTTTATGCATTTGGGACAATCTTGTAGTATCGAACAGTTCTGTATATAAAAGCGGGTTAAATTTCCATATTATAATTAATAAGAATACAGAACCTCCTTTTTTGAAGTCGGTAAAAAAAATATATAAAAAAAACCGGGCAAGAGCGAGTCGGACTCGCGCACCGAGGGTTCCGTAACATCCGGGTTTATGCATAAGGTTTATGTTTATTAAATTAATTTAATTTTTTATTTTTAAGTTGATTGAATGAATTTTAAATTGCGGTTTACGATTTATGACGTATTAAAAAAAAACTACTAACTAGATCTCGTCCAAACCAATTTTCGGTGGTAGTTTACATGGTAATGTACATCATATATTTTTTTTAGTTTTATCATTCTCTTATTTTAGAAGTTACAGGGGGGGGGACACACATTTTACCACTTTGGAAGTGTCTCTCGCGCAAACTATTCAGTTTAGAAAAAAATGATATTAGAAACCTCAATATCATTTTTGAAGACCTATCCATAGATACCCCACACGTATGGGTTTGATGAAAATAAAAAATTTGAGTTTCGGTTCTAAGTATGGGGAACCCTAAAATTTATTGTTTTTTTTCTATTTTTGTGTGAAAATCTTAATGCGGTTCACAGAATACATCTACTTACCAAGTTTCAACAGTATAGTTCTTATAGTTTCGGAGAAAAGTGGCTGTGACATACGGACGGACAGACAGACAGACAGACAGACGGACAGACAGACAGACATGACGAATCTATAAGGGTTCCGTTTTTGCCATTTGGCTACGGAACCCTAAAAACGCCGTACAAAATTTACAACACGCACTTCTTTCTTCCTCCTGAAAGGTTACTTCTTTTACACTTACGAGCTTTTCACTCTAAGGCGTCGTAATGGTACTTACTTGACTTGTACATTAGTCTCATCGGCGTTAGTCGTGAAGGTCAGGTTGTCCGCAGAGATGATGGCGTAAGAGTTGTGAACTAACTGCAGACCCGTGTTGTTTACCAGTCGCACTTGTAACGGAACTATTGATATCCTCAGGATGCCGGGACCGCTTGTTTCTATGCCGTCCGATACCTATGAAATAATGAAAAGAACATTTAACCAACATTTTTTTTTAAACAAATCATATTAAAATGTTTCAGATAATAATTCACGTGATACTAGATTATGGTCATTCGATAAAATGGACTATCCAAATCGAACCAGTCTGATGTTTGGCAGTTGGATTAGGAGTAGTAAATACTTCATGTTCGGCTCGGCGTGATTCGGCACAGCCGGGTGGCATAGTCGAGCAGTCGAATATCAATATGTAGATACATGTTTGAGAAAACGCCGCTCGGCTTAGCTCGAATTATGCCGAGCCGACCCGAACTTGATGAAGCGAAGGTAAATGCCGAACAAAGTATAGTCGAATATGGGTAGTAAATGCTTCGGGACGGCATAATTGATCAACAAATACTGCCAAATCGAATGTGTCGACCCGAACATACCGTCGCTCGCATGACTAATAGTCCTATTTCATTGTTTAGCTGATTTGGGTGGGACGGCTACACTTTCCTATTCGTGTTTCTTTAAATTTTGTTGCCTTTCAAAATGGTTATATTTTGAGATCCAAATAACATAGAGGTACGGCGGTTAGTGAAAAGTGTAAAGAAGCACGAATAGAAGAGTGTAGTTGTCCTGACTATAAGAGAGATAAGACTTTTAGTCATGCGAGTCATGATATATGAAGCACCGCTTTCGTAATTGATCAACCATCGATATAATTTTGGGGCGGTCAGTTTCGACCTGACTTTTATTATCCAAATAGCACTAGTAACTAATACACTCACTTGTAAAGTCAACCTGAGCGAAGTTTTGTTGAGCTGTTTGTCACTGGTTGAGCCGTGCACATAAGATATCACTCCCGAGTCTATGTCCTGCTGCGTGAACGAATCCACAGGCTGACCGGACATTTCAATATGGCCGCTGTTGAAAAAATTTGTATGGTAACATGGATTTAGAAAAATCAAGAGTCATAAGGTGATTTAAAAGTACAGGACTTTCACAGTTATTTTACCTCTGACAGCAGCAACTCAATAGCATTCTTATAGTAACGATAATAAAGATCATTATGATTTTGACAGACTTGTCAATGGCACCAACCCAATGCCAATAAAAATCACTGTAATTTTGACCACTTTAATGTAAAGCTCACAGTGCACCAAAAGCGTATGTTCGCCTATCCCACGCACCCAGCACAGACCTATTATGTGCTGCATCGAACCGGTGGTCCGACCTATAAATGTCCCCTTTAAGGTGCCACTAGTCGATATTTTTCCCATACAAATTTCGGGAGAGTATTACTCCACTGTTTGCGATTGTGCATCCAAAGTTAAACATGTTATCGTTTTGTTATTATTAATGTTGTCTGTACGGAAACAGAATAGTAAAATAAAAAGCCATTAAAAAGTTAGAAGCCAACAAAGATTCGTTTTTCTTGCTATTTTTAACGTAACTTTGGGTGTAAATAAGTAATAAAAGAACTGTAAAATCTTCAAAACCAAGTCCGTACCGACAAAGCTCAGTTATCGAAGAGTTCAAAAAACTTTATTTGTAATTGATTTATGCAGTGGGTTTTTCATAAAACTCGATTTTCCGAAGCACTTTTCAAATTTTTTTACGCGCCTATCAGATTGAACGGTGTTTCTGTGCGTGAGAACTAGACGTTGTTTGTGTAGACTAGCGTCTCACTGCTCATCACTGATACTAGCTCTGTCGGACACGAAGACAGGTGAGACAGCGGGCTTTTTGGCCATGACCACCAGGAAGTTCGAGCTCGCGACTAGTTTACTCTTAAGCGCCGATTTAACTACACCAAGGCCGACTGGGAGTCGTTCACGCGGTCGATTGATGACGCCCTCCTGAATGTTTTGCCAACCCCGCAAAACTACGACCAATTTGTTGAGATTGTTTCAACTACTTCTCGTAGACACATCCCAAGCGGCTGCAGGACTTCCTATATTCCAGGGCTGTCGACAGAAACCAGTGATCTACTGAGCCGGTACGAAACCCTGTATAACACCGACCCTTTTTCAGAGGAAACCACGCAGGCTGGAGAAGTGCTGCTATCAAAATTGGGTGAAATCAGACGGGAGAGGTGGATCAACACTGTTACTAACATTGACATGACCCATAACAGTAAAAAGGCATGGAGCACTATAAGAAAGCTAACCAGCGAGTCCCCTCAACCAACTCCGCCAAGCCAAGTCACCGCTAACCAGATAGCTCACCAACTGCTTGTTAACGGTAAACCAACACGCCGCTCCAGCAAAGTCCCCAAGCCACAAAAACCCGAAGGCGCTTGCGACGATATTAGCAAACCGTTCAACCTTTCTGATATCGTCACAGCGATTGGGGGTCTTAAGTGTGGTAAAGCCTCTGGAGTGGACGACATATTAGTTGAACAAATCAAACACCTTGGCCCAGTTGCTGTGTCGTGGTTGCTATATCTATACAACAACTGTTTGGAATCAGCTTCAACACCCCGTCTCTGGAGAAAATCAAAGGTCATAGCAATTCCGAAGCCAGGTAAAGCAACGGACGATCCAAAAAACTTTCGTCCAATATCTCTGCTCTGCCATACGTACAAATTGTTTGAGAGAATGCTGCTGAACCGACTAACGAGTGTTATTGACCCGAAGTTAATCCCGGAGCAAGCTGGTTTCAGACCCGTCAAGTCTTGCTGCAATCAGACCCTCAAACTTGTTCAACACATTGAGGATGGTTTCGAGATAGGAATGGTCACAGGCGCTGTTTTTGTGGATCTGTCAGCTGCCTATGATACAGTCAACCTCAAACGGTTGCTATGGAAGGTGGAGACATCGATAAGCGATCAGAACTTTGTCCGAATACTCTGAGAACTCCTCCACAATCGTCGGTTTCAGGTCCACCTTCTCTCGGAAAGAAGTCGTTGGAGAGCGCAGAAAAACGGCCTACCTCAAGGTAGTGTACTGGCACCGCTTCTTTTTAATATCTACACCAACGACCAATCATCCAGCCCTTACACGTCCCGCTTCCTGTATGCAGACGACCTTGCCCTCACGTCCCAAGCTACCACCTTTGAGGAGGTTGAGGCCCACTTGTCAGATGCTCTTGGTGACTTAGTCACATATTACTCCGCTAACTCACTCAAGCCCAATCCGAGCAAAACCCAGTCTTGCGTATTTCATCTCCGCAATAGAGAGGCGGGCCGCAAACTTAACATCGTTTGGGGTGGGGTGCCCATCGAACACAGCAACTCCCCTAAATATCTTGGTGTTACCCTGGACAGGTCTTTAACCTTCAGCAAAAACTGCAAGAATATAAAGCAGAAGGTGCACACTCACAACAGTCTTCTTCGTCGACTGGTCTCATCGAAATGGGGTGCTTCACCTGACGTTGTGCGGACTACTGGACTGGCGCTATCTTTTTCTGCGGGAGAATTCGCGTGCCCCGTGTGGAGCCGTTCTGCCCATGCAAAGCTGGTGGATACAGCTTTGAATGAAACGTGCCGGATCATCACTGGCTGCCTAAAACCAACCCCGGTACAAATGCTGTATCCGCTAGCAGGAATAGCGCCACCAGTGGCTCGCAGAGCGGTGGCAAGCTCCAGCGAAAGAGCCAAAATGGTCTCCGACACACGACACCCTTTGCACGACAACATTCTTGTGCCACAAAGGCTGAAAAGCCGAAACAGTTTTTTAAAGTGTGTCGTTCCACTCTCTGGCGGACCATCACAAGAGAGACTGAAGCTGTGGCGAGACAGTGCTACCTTACCCAAACCGTTCGTCCCACCCGCTGAAGATCTCCCAACTGGACATGAGTTACCTTGGGTAATCTGGAAGTCTTTAAACAGACTCCGGACCCAGGTAGGCCGAAGCAAGGAAAACCTGTTCAGGTGGAGATTCATAGACGACTCCGCCTTGGAGTGTAAATGTGGTGCTGTCCCACAAACGATGGGACACTTAATATCGTGTCCTGCGTGTCCTGTCAGCTGCACGTTACAGGAACTGATGGACGGTGATGAAGGCGCCAAACAAGTAGCCGAATTCTGGGCCGAGTACATTTAGATTGCTATCGACACGCTAAGAAGAAGACCACTGTAATAAGACTGTAGTGGAGTTGGGGTGGTATCAGATTGAGTGGATTACCGATTTACCTGTCGTTGCTTTATTTTTAATTATTTTTACCTTTTGTGGTACTACATACCCCATACTTCCCGTGGGTGTTGTAAAAGGCGACTAAGGGTCTAACCGGAGAATGGGCAGTAGCGTTCTCTATGCATTCCACCACCCTACCATACTGCGATCGCCAACCCGCCTGCCAAGCGTGGCGATTATGGCAAACCCTCCCCCTTTTGGGAGAGGCCTATGTCTAGCAGTGGACCTCTTTCGGCTGAAATGATGATGATGACCTTTTGTGATAGACTAATTTTATTCTAGGTGCATCGTCTTCACATATAATTATTTATTGAATGTATACAAAACCTTGTAAAACATTTTAAAAGAGTAACAGTGGAGTTTCTTGCCCATTCTTCTCCATACGAACACTACCTTTTGGAAGGGGCGACTAGAATCAATTCTATTTCATTGTAATTTTTGACGTTCAAAAGTGCCTTTAATGTGCTTATTTGAAATAAATTATTTGACTTTGACTTTGGTGAATTTAGGCCCATTTGTGCACTCGCTTACATACCAGCGTACGCCCATTCACGTGTTTAAATGTAGGTATATGTTCGCGGGTAAACCAGTATGTTCGAGCGATTCTGTTTGTGTTCAGTAAAATAGGGGCTTGCGAGCGTCTCAGCTTATGCCAGATTGACTAGCATTTGTCACCAGTGCATGGTCAACGTGTTCAAGTGTGATGACCACTATTTATTGTTGATTTTGATCATGTAGGTTCAGGATTAATGATCTCGACGTCTGATATGATAAACTAAAAAAAACTCATTGCAACATGAGTAAATTAGTGAAAGTAGTTTTTTTTTTTGCAATGTTTGTCCGTTATTTTTTTTTTTTTTTTGAATGTTTGTCCCTGTTATTTTTTTTTACAGACTTGCCATGTAGAATCCATGAAAAACTCACAATAGCGAGACCATATCATATTTTAGTCCCGTATATAGCATATAATTTACTACGGTGGACTGGGCTTGTAAATCACATGTAAAAGTTTATTTCCAGCTGGGTAAGCTGCCACATAAACCCTCACCTATTAGCTTCATTCTTGCCGGGCAGCACAGTATACAGCAGATCTTCCGGCGCCGTGTCCGGGTCTTCAGCCTTCAATATGTCGGACGTGATCGCTTTGCGTGTTCCCTGTAATTGATGTGAGTTTAATACAGAACAGCACCCTAATTGGACGTAGTTTAGCAGAAAGGACTCAACAAAAAAATGCGTTAGTGTGTAATACAATTTGACTTATGAAAATATTAGTATATTAGCCCATAGGTGACAATATTTAAAATAATTCCAGATACAACATCATTGCAGCAATACACACCTAAACTTAAAACCTCGATAACTCAAAAATAACTTTTTATGGGTTGAGTCCTTTCTGCTAAACTACGTTCAATTGAGTAACACACTATCAATCACAATCTGAATCATTTTGAAGGATATTGCTAATCATTTGCCTCATTTGTTCGTAAAATTTGTCTACTCAACAACGTAAATAAAGCAATGAATGTTGTTGAACTGTCAAATTGGAAGCCATGTTGTTACAGTTACCGGCACGTAACTTGGCAAGAGATTTTCGTAGTGGGGGAAGTTCGCGCATATAAAAATGTATGAAATTGTGCGTGCGCAAACGTCCCCCACTACAAAAACTCTTGCCAAGTTACGTGCCGGCAACTATACTGTTGGTGTGTTACGCAATTACCCAGCTGGTGTTAATATGGCACATCGAGTTTAGCCCAGCATTTTCTGAAATTCGATTTGCCTTTATAATGCGGGTTTCAGACCAAGAGCTAAGCTAAGTTAGCTTAGCTTGCACAGCTGACGCAGTTTTTCATACTTGTGTGCAGACCGCAAACTGTGCCACATGTATGAAGAACTGGATCAACTATGCGAGCTAAACTAACTTAGCTTAGCTCTTGGTCTGCAACCCGCATGACGCTTTAAAGAAAAAGATATGGTCCTTATTCATATCTACTACGAAATCGTCATCTGCTTAGCATATTTCAAAATATATTGGGGTTGGCTTCCAATCTAACCGGATGCAGCTGAATACCAGAATTTTACAAGGAGCGACTGGCTAGCTGACCTCCACGATCCAGTTACTGGGTAAAATGCTATCTATATCCTTTGATAAAATTGGTTTTCAGACTTTCGGGCCGACTACCAGTATCGACGGTCAAAGATCTACTAATGAGAGCCGGGACCAACGGCTAAGACGCTAGATTTGTAACAGATGGTCACCCATCCACGAACCGACCTCGGCAAGAGTATCTAAAATCTCTATCGACCCGTGTGCCTGCTATT
This sequence comes from Mesoligia furuncula, assembly GCA_916614155.1. Lineage (NCBI taxonomy): Eukaryota > Metazoa > Arthropoda > Insecta > Lepidoptera > Noctuidae > Mesoligia > Mesoligia furuncula. The sequence goes on from OU744790.1 coordinate 35,971,652, forward strand.
AATCAGCCACGAGCTTAAAAAAAAATGAATAAGTATAAATAAGAAATTAATTTAAGTAAATAAAATAAGTAAATGGGTTAAATTAGTAAACTAAAAATACTCACACAAATAAATTAAAGGTTAATCTGCTGTGTTTTCGGCGTTTGGGGGGCAAACAATACATGCAACTACACAAAAGCAAATAATAAATATTATTTGAAGCTCTGGATACTTTCTGAAAATAATCAAACAACAAATAATAAACAAAAAATCTTATAATTATAGCAAGGCCTTTCTGTTATTATTAAAATAAATTAAAGTTAATTAAATTATAAAGTGGCATAGTAACTAGATTGTGGTTGATCGAAAAACAATGAGCGCAAGAGTACCATCGAGACGAAAAGAAGAAAAGGTTGATCGATAACATCCTGTTTAGATCAAACAAGTGTGGTTCATGGCAGCCGGATTACGTGCATCGATGGACCTGCGACTATATTTTGATCACTGATCCACGTCGATCGCCCACAATCAAGTCACAAGTACTTCGATTGTGTCAAAATAATAACCAACAGGCATCTTTTAAAGAACTCAAATAAGTCATCATTAAATCATGCTAAAAAGTGAACCAAAATCATGCAATACTGATTAAAATACTAACAACTATAAGGACAGTCAAACATTCAGTAAATTATTTTATAAACTACGTTTTCTGGGGGCCTACTTTCTAAGTCAGCCAACGAAGATACGGGCCCGTCTGAAAATAGTTCCGATACTTCGGAACGAAACCTACTACAGATTAATTAACTTTTCGGACGAGAAAAACCACATCGGTAAGTAGTAAGGACAACTGTCAAATCATGTTGTCATTCATTCTTAGATCGGGCCCCAATGTAATCCTATGTCCGTAGGTGATAATGAGTAGGAAACGCCCGTAAATTCGGGCGAAACTGCGAATTTCGTGCTTAGAGAGTTGACCCCCAGGTGCGATTATTATCAACTGACTTACTGACTATGATTATTAAAAAATTTTAGTGCAACTGTTATCATATCGAAGAAGTGTAGGCAAATTATACCCAAAATAATGGCCTGAGTGGTTCAATTTCAAGTGTTAAGCCTGACTAACATAAAGTTTGATGAGTAAATCTGCATAGGTATCTAATCACTTGATAGTATATTAGCTAAATGTAGTGGTGATAGCATTTTAATCACTCACTATAGGGAATGTATAACTCATTCATCTGTATTTAGGTTTCATCTACATCTCACCACTTCTCTAAACCCTTCTGGCGCAGTCGGGTAAAAATATGATTCTTGTTTGTTTTTATTTTTTTAGTTTGTTTTTATTTTTGTAGTTTGTTTTGTGTCTAATGTAAACAACTTTTACTATGGGAATAAATCAACTTATGTTCACATAACTCGTCAATTTTGACGAGTTATGTGAACATAAGTCAAAAAACAAACACTTTCAGTATCTATGCAATCTTAAACACTTACCTGAGTGAGCCTCAAAACTTTCCCGGGCAGTAAGTTCAGTACAGGCGGGTCATTAACCGGGGTGACGTTGACGTGTAGAACGAACGTGTTTCTTCCTTGGAGGTAACTTGGTAACGTGAACTTCGTCTCTGGTATCAGTTCCATGTCGAGGACTATGGCGTCTTGATGGTTTTCGGACCCGTCGTGGACGTAGCGTACCTTATTTCCAAAATATTTTAAAAAATTGGCGAAATTAAGAATATTTCTTTAAGTTGCAATTTCTTTGTTTTAGGCCCGGTTGCGTCACATACTCGTATCACTAGATGCGTTTAGCTTTACGTATTTAAAACATCGTTCTGTTTCTCAATTGTTTGAACATGACAGGGACCGAATGATGTTTTAAATACCTATGTGTCGCGCAAAACGCATTTAGTAAATCGTGATGCAAGCGGGCCCGTCTATAAAATTCAGTTGATGTTTTCATATCCAACTCTTACCTTATCCCTGGACAAGTCAAGCAGAGTAAAAAACTGTTTAGACTTGCTCTCTCCTTCTATAAAGTTGTACTGTTGGGAGTTTCGTTGCAGGGAGAGGTCGATAGCTATCCGGCCGTGTTGCGGCGACTGTGCGACGTGTAGAACTACGCCTGAGGGGCGCACACCGTACTTGTGGTGGTCGAGGACCACGTCTATGTTTTGTGTGGTGATGACTGAGACGCCTCCCTCTTGGACGGTCAGCGGGAAGAGGGCGACAAGCTCCAGTTCGCTGCTTGATTTGGAGAACACCTGGGGGTTAAATTAAATAGTGAGTCGCACCGTTATTATACGATCTAGGGTTCGGTCTAAGGATACGATACTTTTTCTTAGTTTCTTGTAACACTGTAACTGTCCAGCTTCTTCCACAAGAGGCCATTGCTGGATATACGCCTCTTCAAATGAGTAAAATCATGAAACCACGCTCTTTCTGCCGGCTGTCTTTTATTAAACCGTTAGAGGCGGTAAATAGGTTAGCGAGAGATTCAATTTGTTGACCTCAGTGCCCACACTGTCCACGTGTCGCTAACATACATGTTATAGTTGTTGAGTTTTAGCATAGCACTAGCGGCCATTGACCCGCCTACCTATCTTTACATTCTTCATTTCAAAAACCGAAAAATGCTCCTTTCTGACCTAAATAGACATCTATAGTAATCGACAACTTTTTAACTACTGAAACAACAACGACAACAACAACAACTTTATTTTTAGTATATGCGAAACCAGAATATGTTAAGAATAAGTAACTGAATCGATTCCAATAATGTTTACCCCATGTTATATTTTGTCCCCAAAATATTTAAAAAGGTTAAAAGTTGGACACCGAGCGACACTAAGTAGGTTATCCAATCTCCGCGCAGTACGGTTAGGTACCTAGGTACTATTATCAATGAGCGCAAGACGGGCGCGGCGCGGGTGAGCGTGTTCTTGTACGGAGAAACAGGTAACTTAACAAGCTTATAACTTGGTGATTTTTCATGATACAGTTTTGAAATTTTGTAAATAGATTCTTTTCATAAAAATACTAGACACGTGTTTCGGGTTTCGCATACACTAAAAATAATGTTGTAAATTACATTTCCGAACTCAAACTCAAATCATTTATTTCAATTAAACCATTAACAGGCACTTTTAAATTGTCAAGAAGTCGGTCAGTCAGAAAATATGAAGCTAGTTGAACATATTTACGAACCTTATACTTCTCAGCGTAATCAGGATTGATGCACAGATCGGTGTCACATTTGCAGGTGAAGTGGTCCACACCATGTTGTTCGCAGACGCTTTGTGAAACGCAGGGCGGGTTCCCAGGGCTCGAGTGGCAAGGATACCACCACACGCACTTAGGGCTGACCCCGTAAGTAACTACAGCGTTGGGAAGGCCGTAAATCTTCTCGTCTACTTCTATCGGTTTGATGCAGCCCTGGAATATATAGATTACGTTTGAAAAATTTTTAATCATAGAAATACAAAGCTCGTTTTTTCGTATCACGGCTCGATAAAATCGCCTGACTGATCTCGTACGACATAACCGGGGGCAAGTTTTCTTTTCTCGCTTGAGTGTAAACCCACAAGTCTCGTGTATAAGATTTTATCCAGCCATATTTAAATAATCGTCGACAGTCAACCAGAATAATACACCATAAAACCAAAGCTGGGCATTAACTCGTTAATTAACGAAGTAAACATTTCGAGTAACGGATTACCTTTTAAGTTAACTTAAAAATATGTTAACGGACTCGTTAACTTCCGTCCTAAAGTGCGTTAATCGTTAATCCAGCACTGATTCAGACGAGAACTTCAACATATTAATGTTCATGAAGGGGATCCGAATATTCATAATATGCCAATCACAGAATAGAATAGAATATATTTATTTGTTTTAAAACATGGTACATTAAGATCTTATTGACTGATGACTAAATTGAATTGATGACTAAACTAAATTGAATTAAACAGATGACTAAATTGACAGATAAATTGGACGGGTTAGTTAGTATCGTTACGTTTAATAGTGTTTCGTCCAGAACGCAACTAGTCTATCTTAATAAAATAAATTCTAAATCTTAATCCAAATGAATGAAAAAACATTGTTTGTCAACATGCCTATATTACACACTCTAATAATTATACCCGTCTTTTTTTTTCTAACCTGTTAACTTCCAGAACCAACAGTTTTTACAAGAAGATGCAATTTTATCACGTGTTAACGGATTAACGTTAACTTGCGTTAAATTTTCTGCTTTAACTTTTAACGAAGTTAAATTTTCAGTAGAATAATTTTCTGAAGATGTACGGCGCCGCCGAGGCCGGCCCAGAAAGAGATGGCGAGATGACCTGGACGCGTACCACGAGGGCTGGTTTGAGGTGGCGCGGGAAAAGAGTTCCTGGAAGGATTTGGGGGAGGCCTTTGCCCTGCAGTGGGACTGCAAAGGATAGCAAAGAAAAAAAAAAAATTCAGTTACGGATTAGCGGTTAACGAAGTTAACTATTTAATTAACGGTGCCCGTTATGCATAAAACTTACCATAATGCTAGAATCAGCGGCTTTAATTCCCTTGGTGAATGCTCTCTGCTGCTTCTCGCTCTCTATGCCGCCGAGATAGAAAGAATCTGACAGATCCAGGTATCGTGTACCACCGCTCTCGATTCGCGTGTGCATTGCAATGTTGTCCACAGACAGCTGAAAGAATAGGCGCTTTAGGTTTAGGCACGAACTATATGAGAATATTAACTTGACTTATTTGGAGTAAAATTGTTGTGAACGGAGCACGAATAGGATGATCAGTGTATCCCTGTTTCATCAATATACACTCGGCGTCACAAAAATCGCACCTCTTCAAGAATTCCCTTCAAAGTTATTTTAACCCTATTAAACATTGATAGACATATGGTTATAAGATATCATTGGAAAGGAAATTTAATTAAATTTCAGAATAAAGCAATAGATTTGGTTTTTGTTTACCAGGGAATAAAAAAAAACAAGCTAATGCAAATGATTAAAATGTGTCGTTTTATTTTTACATAAAAAATTACAACTTAGTCCTTAAAAACAACTTAAAACCTAGTGTTACCCCCCTAGCCCTGACGACTGCTTCCATGCGTTCTCTCATGGACCTAATTAATGTAACAACAGTATCTTGAGGAATGTTGTCCCATTCTGCAACGACGGCATCTTGGAGGTCTTGGAGTGGTAGGAGTAGGATCACGTGCCAGTACTCGCCGTTTCAGTTCATCCCAAAGGTGCTCAATAGGGTTCAGGTCTGGACTTCGGGCCGGCCAGCTCATAACAGGGATCCCAACTTCTTGCAGGTAGTCTTTTACAATTAATGCGGTGTGGCAGCGGGCGTTATCGTGCATTAACATGAACGCACTGCCAACAAAACCCCGCGAGCACTTCCAGTCCGAGAAACACACACAAGGTTCGTTTTGCCGTCGATTGACATGCCGCCCCAGAACATGCACGAGCCACCCCCGTATTCCACTGTCTCTTGAATACAGGCATGTGCGAATCGTTCCCCCTGCCTCCTATACACTCTTCTACTCCTGTCGTTGCAGAAAAGACAAACCCTCGTCTCATACGAAAAGAGCACAGCCCTCCATTGATCCATTGTCCAATCCACATGGTCGTGGGCAAATTCCAACCGGTCTCTCTTGTGCTGTGCTGTCAATTTTGGCCCTGTAGCAGCCCTGTGAGCTGCAGTTTTCTTCTCCCGCAATCTTATTCTTATCGTGGAGACGCTTACAGAAGTTCTGCGAGCTGATCGGAGTAGTTGCTGCAGCTCAACAGAATTGGAGAACCGATTACGTAAAGACGTCGAAACAATGAAGCGATCGTCTCTTTCGGATGTGCAGCGTTGTCTTCCAGATCCACGTGTTCGGATATAGCCACCAGTCTCTTGGAAGCGTTGGAACACTCGTCGAACGGAAAAACGACTCAAATTCAGTTGCCGAGCAACATCACATTGCCGCATCCCTGATTGCAGTAGTGCAATGACTTGAGCGGCTTCATCTGCAGTTGTATCCATCTTCAGGGTTATTTTTCTTGCTGTAGCTGTTCACGTGTGTTCACTTCAAAGGTTGGATAGCGAATGACCCACATTCGTAGAAATCGCGACGCCCCCGTCAGGGGGCGTGGCGAGCGGTTCCGGGGCTTTGACCCACATTTGACGCGGGTCGCCCGTTTTATACCCTTGTAGAGTGGTGCAACTAGTGACCATTGTAATGTGTATTTTGAGAACTTTTTTTTTAACGTTACGTGCTAATGTGATTTGTTATATTTAGAAATTCTAAGCCTGGGTTGCATCATCTTACTTTAACTTTAATAAACGTCAAAAGTCTGTCAAACTGCATACAAAAATCACCGGTTATGGTTAAAGTTACGGTTAAAGTCAGATGATGCAACTCAGTCTAACTGTTGTTAATTTAAAGGTCGATAAACATACTTTCAATCGATACCAATATTAATTGGGTTTAATGTATCCGTTGATGGCGGGACATGCTTGAAACATATTTTCAGAGAGTTGCGATTTTTGTGACGCCGAGTGTATTTGCCAGTCAGCGAAATGGTAGCGGGGCTGACTGGCAACAGCTTAACTGACATTATCAGGCTCAAAATTTATTTATTTATTTTATAAACAGAACGAAATCGAGTCGCTATATTCTCGTGTAGCAAGTATTATTTATCACTAGCAGCGCCCCGCGGTTTCACCCGCATAAGTGTCGATCCCGTGCGAATATCGGGATAAAAACTATGTCCTATGTCCTTTCCCGGGACTCAAACTATATCTATACCTTTCATCTAAAACGGTTCAGCGGTTTAAGCATGAAGAGGTAACAGACAGACAGACACACTTTCGCATTTATAATATTAGTATGGACTATAAAGTGCGCAATAAAAGATCGCTTAAGTGCAATAGGCAGGAGCATTTCATACAGTTCATGTTGGATTTATTCAGATTTTTGCTGTCATGCGTAATGTCAGGAATTCAAAGTTCGTTCCTGATCAATTATTGGTTATCAATATCATCATTTATGCAAGTAAATGTACATTATTGGCAATATGTCTATATTGGGAATAATATGTGGCAATGGCAATAGAATTTACAATTCGCATTGATAGTGGTGGTCTTTTTAAAAAAATCCTATTGTAGTTTCAGTCGCATTGGCGTGCTTGTTGCTTTTATCAGCAGTATTTTACTAATTAGCAGTAAATTAATAAAAAGTTAAATGACAATTGTGTGTGGAAGAAATTTATAATATCCTTATGGCATTAGTGTAATTTACTATCAGTGAATAAATTATTATAATTGGATCAGTACTTTCAGAGATAACCTCTTACAAACAGACAAGTATACTCCGTTATAATATTAGTTTAAATGTACGCCCAGCATCCTACATAATTACGTACACACACATCTCACACACACTCCTGCATAAAATTGATGGAAATAGGGTTATTCTCTTAGAACATTACACATGCTGGCTTGCATTACAAAATAATGCGATATACAATACACAGCCTTGATCGCATTCGTAAAACTTCCTGTGGACACGTGTCCATAATAATTTACAAGCCTAAAACCAGGGACTTGAAAAATAACGCTACGCGTAGTTCCAGTACCGATAACTTGTAGCGTTCCACCAGGATTGTAACAAAATTAATTCCTTGGCTATAACGATACTGACAAACGGAACGAAATCTTAAACTGTCCACTTACGATATGATAAATATATCGTTATTGGTATAACCATATAATAACGTTATTCATTTCGATACTCAACTTTGCCAGCCTCGTGACATAAAAGATGACGAAAAAGTATGAAGAATAACGTTATAAATAAATCTGTAACGTTTCACCTGTAACACGTTATTACAAGCAGATAAGCTTAATGTTACTGTTACCTATAACGTTACTTATAATATTGTTCTACGAAAATGATATTCTACATATTATAACGTTATTCTTTGTAACGTTATTGATATTTTTAGGTTTTAGTATTGTTACAAATTTTGGAACGTTATACGATAACATTAGTGGTAACGGAACGAAATTAATTTCGTTTTCAAGTCCCTGCATAAAACACAACACTGTTTCGCAATGGCCACGAATGCATAAAAGTTTTTATCATACACCCTTATAAAAACCAACTCAGTTGACTTCAGCAAAGAAAATAATATTGGTGGCTTCTTGTTTTGTAAATAAAGAACGAATGAAAAGTTCTGTACTTATTTCACTTCAAAGAAAGGCCAATATTACAATGATATCGCAAAAGCTACATAGAAATGTTCACAAAATCATTATTATTAACAATAGCATGGGCTATTACTGCTGGCATGGGCTATGACGTATAGCACATTTATTCTGGACAAAATTTTATGAAGTAAACCTAAGATAATATCTCTCTGAGCGTGGTTTATTATTACATCATAATATTTTCATTCGTAACATCACATTTATACTTAAACTAGCTGCGCCCCGCGGTTCCATCCGCATAAGTGTCATAAGTGTGTGGATAAAATGTATCCTATGTCCTTTCCCGGGACTCAAACTATTTCTTTACCAAATTTCATCTAAATCGGTTCAGCAGTTTAAGCGCGAAGAGGTAACAGACAGACACACTTTCGCATTTATAATAATATTGGTATGGATATATAGTATGGATTGACTATGTCTAACAATATCATTACAATGTGTGTACTGATGTTGTTAGACATAATCAATTTAAGTTCCTTCAACTGTAAAAAAGACAATAGTAAAACAATGGTCACCAAACTGAATCAGCTTGCGTGACGGCTGAGAGGATTTTATGCAGACAGTGTCTTGACTCACACGCACAGCTAAAATTAATGTATGATAGATAGATTTTCCAATGTCCATGAGAACGAAGCCCCGTGCAGAAGCTAGTACGAGCATAACATACATAAAGCACAGCACAGCTAAAAAAGTAAATGAGCACACTTACTAAGTAAATGAGTACACTTACTTAAGTAAATGATTACACTTAAGTAAATGAGTACACTTAAGTAAATGAGTACATTTACTTAATATCTGATGTTGTCCATTATTTATGTGTCATGTATTGTGATCTTTTGTTGGAGATCATAGATAAATAAACTTTAAAAAGTCTCACCTCTATCATGGAAGGGTAGAATGAGAGGTACATCTTGTGCCACTGCCCGTCATTGACTCTCACGGTATGTACTATCTGACCCCGTGCCATTTTGACACGTACTACTCCCTCCAGAATCTCTACCGCCAGGAAGTCCGATCCTCGACCACCACCAGCGTTGTATAGGATTATCGCATTTTGGGCTATCGTTTTAAATTCAATTTGCCATCTGGAACATTCAAAATCAGTGCTATGCAGTTATTGTTTCGTAAGAAGTATAGTAATAGGTAGCCATTCTCAATTGTAGGCATCTAGGCTTTTGAGAATGACTTGTTTAGAAAAACAATAATGATTAAACTGTTAAACAATTTACTTACTTTCCTCCAGCCCTAGAATTTATCCTTGGCAGTATAAGATAAGCCCCTTCATCAACGAAACTAATATCGGAATTGAGGTCTGCATCGAATTCTGGGGCACAGTTCCATGTCACTCCTTCTACATGAACTGAGCCAGTGCGACTGCGGGCTTTTTCTATGATCTTTACACCATTGTAGTATACCTAGAAATGTCGAACAAGTTAGAATTCTGATGTAAACATATTGTTTGATTCCATGTTCAACATGTCAGCGGTCGACTTTATTTTATGCACAAGGCAAATTAAATGATGGTCGTATGCAAGGTAAAAGCACTAACTTTTTATCAAAAAACACTCACATCTTCCATGCAGCCGCGAAAATTCTCCATATGTCCCAAAAAGAGCTCAGAGAAATCGCCCTGACCACCCAGGAATATACCGAAGTGAATGTTCAACTCAAAGAACCAACCAGGTAGTCTTTTCTTTACTGATGTTTCATCTACCTGTAAATAGAGACAGATAGATCAATGAACCGCCTTACAAAGTGGTCAGAGTAAAGGTCATTCAGTGCTTGATTGTATTACAACCCTGCAAGATAGATTCGTCAGGATGGAATGAGACGCCTACCTGAAAAGTATAAGCTAAAAGCCTAAACACAACAGATACAAGTATCAGACAGAAATGAGGCTTATTGTTGTGTCAAAGATTGCCACGATGCAAAAAGAGGGACAAAAAAGTGCTTGCTATTGTTAAACAAACATTCAAAAGACAAAATAAACAAATAATTATTCATTGCATGTAAATTTTACCTTCATAGTAAGGTTAGCTTCTCGTCGAATGATGCTGACATGATGCCACTGTGAGTCATTGAGATGTATACCTTTCGGCGACGACAATTCACTCTCACCCGCACCAAGGTTTATGTGTAGTTTCAGTCTGCCACTTTCCAAACGAATCTGCAAGTAAAATAGCCATAGAAAAGTGAGCGATAGACACAACGGTGCCTGTATTTTTGAATGGCCTGAATTCATCAATAAACATTTATAACAAACAATATAAATATTGTGTTACATTCCTTTATTGTCACGGGTATCAGGCTAAGACCACTTTGCATTCGGAGAAGGAATGAGCTTGATCACCACGTTGGCTCAGTGCGGGTTGGTGATTTCAGACCGAAGACCAGGGTTTCCTCACAATGTTTCCCTTCACTGTCAGTCAGTGACATTTCAGTATCATTAACCCAGCAACCCGCACTGGGCCCATGTGGTATAATACAGCCCACTTACTCTCGAAGGGAGGAGGCTTCTGTGGTCATCAGTGAGAACATTATCAGCTAGATAATGCTACTTTCCTAGAAAGCTTTTTTGTCACAAAAATGAATTAATGTTATCATCGTGCCGTAAATAGAATTGATAACAAATAGTTTAATTACCATGCAATAATCAGTTTTGCCCGCAGCTAGGAGTAGAAGAGCATCAGACAGATGTGTGCGGAAACGAAAACTCATATCAGTGACACCTTTGGCTTCCTGTAGTGGGTATGTGATGTAGCTTGCTCCATAGAAAGATGCTGAAACAATAAAAGAAGTTTAGGAAGACATAAGAAACAGAGATAAGTTTATTTGCTCAACTGTGTTTATTAGACACAATTGAATTTCTATTGTTATAAATCAAATTTTGATTTTTCAACAGTTGAGAGGCTTGCCAGCTAATTATTTTTATGTTTTGACACAAATACTGTGTGGACTACCCAGCATTAGTCTTCTCTAGCACATTGAAGTGATTGCTGGAGTACAAAAACCTTGCAAAGATTTTTATGTCTTGCCTACATATCAAACCCTTTTGTTGACACTACTACATATTTTTCACAATAAAATTCACTCGTGTGAAGGTGACTGCAAATTGACTGGTGAAACCTGAGGGTTAAACTTCTTAAAAATGTAAATTTTTGCTTCATAGGTTTTATTTGTGCACACATTGTTAAAGTAGGCAAGTTTTGCAAATTATAAATTGTAGTAATAAATTCCTCTTATTAATAAAACACTAGAACAGAAATTCACAGGGAAGAAATTAGCAGTCTAGTTCAACTAAAAGATCAAAAGATGACAGACAGATGCAAGAAATAACTAAGTGATGAAGATCATAACCCTTTCTCCCGTTTCTATCAGCAGAATTCGGGAAAAATATGACTCAAGGATTAAGCTTATCACATTCAACGATCATTGACATTCACCAGAAAGGCAATCTTAAGACTAAAGTAAGACCGCAAAGATGTATTTAAAGAACTAATATTATGATAGCTTGCGTTGTTGCTTACCTTTATCGTACGCCAATCCCACGCTAACGAAGGTTAAAATTAGAAAAAGTTCCATTTTAGATGGCTGCTCACACAACAACACCAAAACTATTAATGCGTTTAATAAAGATCATGGTTCACTTATTGGAATATTTATTTATGTTGGAAAATGCAGTTTTTTATCAACCACAGTACAGGCGTGGCGTCCTCACGAAATTAAATAATGCAACGCAAAAGAACAATATCAACAGTCATGTTTCTTTTTGTTCATTTCATTTTGTACTCGGCACTTTGTGATTATTTACTTCAGAGTATATTCTTTTGTTTTCATTATAAAATATTTAATCAAATTCTAAAATTATTAAAAATCTTGACTGTTGAAATCACCGTTGAATGAAGCTGATTGAAGAAGATGAACTATGAAGTTATGAAGTGCTGCTGATGAGTGAGTGAGTAGAACAGCAATCGTTTTGTTCATTCAGGCTGCGTTCCGAGTTGGGAAATAATCGATTTGAGCGTGCTTAAACCCGTACGGAATTAGCGTGAGAGCTATAACGATGTCCCGTGAATCGTCATATGACGTCATCGTCATGACATGCGCCATCTTGCGATAACGCCGACTATATCTTCTAATAATATAACCGAGAGCGCTGACAAAAATGAGAGTGTGTGTGTGCGTGTATGTCAGTGGCTGTTTTGTTTTGAGTTGCATCATAACTTTAAAAGTACCGTCAAAAATGCATTACATCATTCCTAATACTAGAATGTCAAAATGCGCTCGAGCGGGTAACTGTATCGAACCGCAATACGATACTACAATGTATAAAACAACACAGTTGATCGCTAGGCAACGACGCAGCTGACGAGCTGGCCAGAAGGGCTTCCAGTATGTCAGTTTGTGGACCGGAACCTATTGTGCCCGTCCCCTTCAACCAACTACCTACGCAGGTGGCTACAGGAGTCCACCACCACCAGGCTGGCGGCAGTCCAAAGAAGCCATACCGTCATTAGATGGCAGACTAACCAGACACTTATTACGACTGAAGAGGAAAGGCCTGCGCCTGGTGACGGGGACCATCGCTCGCTAAATAAATACTTTTACACTTTAGGCATAACAGACAGTCCCCTGTGCAGGACTTGCATGGAGGCTGATGAAACCATTGCTCATGTGCTCTTTGAGTGCACAGGCGTCACCCAGATAAGGTCAGAAACCCTCGGGACACCCAGATCGTACACAGATGTTCTCAACAGACCAGGAGACTTAATCAGCTTCTGGAGGGAGGTGGGCTGGTTGAAATAACCACCGACGGCCGCCATGGCCCACGCACAATTTACCACTGAAGGACTAAGTGCGGAAATCAAGTCCTTATCATAGAACAGAGAACCCTTTACACAGACCCCATCCGGGGAAGCGGGGCTCTATCAACATAGGATGCAAGAGCGAAAATACCGTCATGATGACTTTGTGACTAGTTTAGAAAATGTACCCATTATAAAATGATATTTAAGATAAAATGCCGCTCAGTATAAATAAATCATTTGCCAAATATTGAAAAAATGCAGGACGTATCGTTGACACTCAAACAAATAATAAGTCGCTCAAATATTATGAAGCTTCTCATTTCAAATTCATGTTTGTAAGTTGCTGTCGCTCATATCGTAAATTAATTATTTTTGTCACTTAAAACTTCAATTTACAATTACACATGGCGACACATCAAGCTATACATTTCCAGATTTAGCTGACTTCGCATTGTATAGGTTTTTCGTACAATTAGAAGTCAGCTTACAGGTTTATGTTATGTGTAGCCGTGCAGTCCTTTCACAGTGTTATTTTACCTCTGACAGCAGAAACCTAACAGCAGCCTTATTGAAACTAGAAAAAAGATGGTGATGGACCATAAAGGACGAAGTAACATAACTGTGAAAGAAAGGTCTGTATCTTAGAGGCAAGTATCTCTTGTCAGAGGTTGATTAATTGAAGCCAAGGTGGTTCGGAAATTCCGGATCATTGCTGAGCATTCTGGACTTTCGACCAGGGCCTTAACAATCATAATGCTTCGTGTTTGGCAGTGGCTGACAGCCAGCTAATTCGGAATGCGGCCTTAAGGCGAAAGCGCCACGGTAGCCCGCGAAATTCAATTTCATCAGTCATCAACACAACTCTCTAACACCAAGTTAGAAATCCCCAAGAATGACTATCTCATGAAATCTTGACATTTTTTTTATACTAATTTAACAAGTTGTATTACTGATTGTAATGATTATAATTCTGAAAATACATATTAGTTACGACCGCGAATCATATTTTATTAAATCAACGAGCAAATTGCAAAAAACGTAAGAAAATCCCTTCGGAATTACCTGTAATCGCTCACAGCACTCACATCATCACATGCGTTCCGATTTAGATATTACGATTATGACAGCTGAAAGCTGTCAACAATTCGGAACCTTAGAGTAAGAAAGCTATAGAGCATCAGGTAGCGTGGCCACACATGAGACAAAAAACTAACTTAAGGTGAATGCTCCAACCAGCCCGCGAAATTCAAATTTTCTTACGTTTTTTGCAATTTGCAGGCCAGTGCTAGGTTGTATGTTGATTAAAATATTATTCGCGGTTGTAAGACATATATAGGTACAGAATTATAATCATGAAAATAAAACGCTCTAAGTTCATAAAGCTGTTAGAATTACTTTTTCTGTTTTTTTTTTGTTCTTACACCTTTATGAAGTTGGAGGGTTGTATTGGTGATTTTGATTATTATAATTCTGTAACTACATACGTCTTACAGCCGCGAATAATATTTTAATCAACATACAACCTAGCACTGGCCTGCAAATTGCAAAAAACGCAAGAAATTTTGAATTTCGCGGGCTGGTTGGAGCATTCCCCTTAACTAACATGAGCTACATAAGTAGCAGCCTTGAAACTGGCACGCACTGAGAGACGGAAATAATATAGCTTTATCCTTTTCTGTTACTTATAATAACTCAATACTTTATCCCTTTCTTGTGGAAATGAAATGGAGCTACCCGCCGTCTATACTTTTCTTTGTCTAAGGCTTACTCAATGCTAAAACGATATTGCAGCAGTATTTTTTTGTTTATACACCACATGTCTTCTTTTTCTTTGTTTAGGTGGGTACTGTCAGCCAGAAGCACAATTTCGAAAATGCCGTTAACGTTACCACCAAACGGGCTGAATAGGGATGCAGGGGTGAATTGGGACAAAACTTTAAAATGGATTTTAGCGTTGAAATAATACAGTTTGTTGCCGAAAAGGACACATAGTCGTTAATTATAATACAATAAAAACATTAGACTCCTTTTTGGCAACAAACTGTATTATTTCAACGCTAAAATCGCTTTTAAAGTTTCGTCCCGTCCCGATTCACGTCTGCATCCCTATTCACCCCTTCTGGCCAGCTCGTCAGCTGAGTCGTTGCCTAGCGATCTACTGTGTAATTTTATCCATAGTAGTGTCACTGTATTGCGAATCAATACAGCGGTGCCGTAATGCTATTCTGTAAAAATCTCACCGTGAAAACTTAAGTGAAGTGAGCGTGGAGTGAGCTGTCAATAGTGTCAATTCCTAGCAAAAACAAACTCACTTCACCTAAGTTTTCACGGTGAGATTTTTACAGAATCGACCGACTGTTCTGTAAAAATCTCACCGTGAATACTTAGGTGAAGTGAGCGTGGAGTTAGCTGCCAATAATGTCAATTCCTAGTGAAAACAAACTCACTTCACCTAAGTTTTCACGGTGAGATTTTTACAGAATCGACCGGCTGTTACCCGCTCGAGCGCATTGTGACATTCTAGCATTAGGTTCGATGTAATACATGTTTTGTCTAAGGATTTGAGGACTGAGGCGCTGTCGGAGAGTATGCGAAAATGGGTGTCCGTGACTCTCCTGGACGCTATGGCATAAGCCACTTGCATTATGCCCACTCTGCTTGGTAGACCGTGTTGAGCATTCCCAGCAGTTTGGATTTTTCCTTACCGAGAGGTACCAGAATAGTTAGGGCCTGGTCGCGCAGGCCTAGGGTGAGGGCAGTCATGGCCTGACTTTTATTCCACCCGTTCGCCTTCATGACAGCCTCAAACTGGAATTTGTAGGCCGACCAGGAAGAGTTTCGTCGAACGGTGGCACCTTGAATCCACGTAGCGAAGGTTGTAGCTACGGGAGCTGCGATACCATCCCCAAGTTTAAGGTTACCCAACTCATGCTTCACATCAGCAATGACGTCATTAAATTTGCTGATCTGAGTTTCAGCTTCTGACAGGCCTGTCATGCTAGACAACCTTCTTCTTCACCTCCTTAATGCCTTTTCCGAAGGTCCTTCATGAGGAGCATCTGCTCTTCCTTGCGTCGCACCTGCTCCTCCTTATCCCGTTTGAGCTGTTCTTCCAATCGACGGGCCTGTTCCTCTTGTCGGCGGGTCTGCTCCTGCAGCATCATCATCAGGGCAGCAAAATCTGGTGCTGATAATGCTGGAGCAGCTGTGGACTGGCCGGCCTCCGCGGGCGATAGCCGGCCTTCCGAACTCTGCGGCGTAATCGTCTCTGGTTTGGCTCCTGCTGGCATTGACTCCGGGTACGGATACCCTCCGTGTCTTCTTTGGGTAAAATCGGCATGGTTTTAATCCCACTTCTGACACCAATTGTTACGAGCTTCGGGTTCGTGACAATAAAAACTGTCGATTTAATAACCAAAAAAATGACACTTTAATCAACAACACTAATAACGATTCAAACACACCAAATTAAAAAAAAACAATTGCACACTGATCGCTTTAAGTCGCACTTGAAGATCGCTTCGGATGTATTCGCTCGTATCGACCTCTTGTCTGTGTGGACTTAACGAATAGCACCACCCACTGACCTCTATAATACAGCGTACTTGTATTATAGAGGTCAGTGGCACCACCCCATACTTCCCATGGGTGTCGTAAAAGGCGACTAAGGGTCGTACCGGAGAATGCTATCGCAGAGAACGCATCTCTATGCTTTCCACCACCATACTATACTGCGATCGCCAACCCGCTGCCAAGCGTGGCGATTATGGCAAACCCCCCTCCAAGAATGACAAGCACAAAAAACACCTGGCCCCTACCCCTAGTACCCGGCGGCTCGCCTACCCTTGGTTACGGTAGCGGCCAAGGCCACGGTGAGGCAAGGGGTGCTAAGAATCCCCGGAAGAGATCCGGCTACCACAATCACCGAAAACTGGACCTGGCAACATACAACACGCGTACACTCCGGACCGACGAGAAGATCACCGAACTCGAGAAAGAATTGAGCAAGGTACGATGGAGTATAGTGGGGTTATCTGAAGTCCGAAGAGAGGGGGAGGACTCGATGATCCTCAAATCCGGAAACTTGCTCTATTTCCGGGAGGGCAACCAGCTGTCCCAAGGTGGTGTCGAGTTTATCGTCCATAAGTCCCTTGTGAGCAACGTGGTGAAGATCGAGAGTGTGTCGACCAGGGGTAGCGTACCTTATACTCAGAATATCCGAAAGTTATTCGCTGAATGTCGTACAGGTTTACGCCCCGATCTCGTCACACCCCAACGATAACGATGAGGTAGAGACCATGTATGAGGATATTTCCAGAGCCATGCATGGCTCTAAAACTCACTTTACCGTTGTCATGGGGGACTTTAACGCCAAACTGGGTAAACAAAACTATGATGAGCTGCGAGTGGGGCAATTTGGAGTTGGACGCCTAAACCACCTGGGCCACCTACTGGCCAGTTTTATGGAGAAGGAAGGCCTCTTTATGATGAATTCCTTCTTCAGAAAACGTGAGCATGGAAAGTGGACCTGGCAGAGCCCGGATGGTGCAACTAAAACTGAGATTGACTTCATTATGTCGACGAAGAAGCAAGTATTCAACGATGTCTCTGTGATCAACGCGGTGAAAACCAGAAGTGATCACCGCATGGTAAAAGAGGCACATTGAACTTAAATATCAAGCTGGAAAGATCTCGACTGATGAAGTCTACGCTCCGTCCAGCACCCATCCAGATCCAAAACCCCGAGAGCTTTCAGCTCGAACTCCACAATCGTTTCGAATGCCTAGGGAGCTCCGTGGACGATTATAACGATGGGTTCGTGGAAACTGTCCATACGGTCGGGTCTAAGATCATCAAGACCCGCCGTACGAATTCAAAAAAGAAGCTCTCTGATCCTACTTTGCGGCTCATGAAGGAGAGGCGCGAGATGATCCTGCAGTCTTCGAATGATGCGCTAAATTACCGGCAACTCAATAGACGGATCTCTGAGTCCTTGAAAAGCGATCTTCGCCGCTTTTATACAGATCGTACTAAGGACGCGATAGAGCGAAATAAAGGCTCCAAGGTCTTTGCTAGAGATCTGTCTATTGGGCAGAGCCAGCTTATGAAACTGAAGACCGATGATGGCAGGATCGTATCCGCCAAACCTGAGCTGTTGAAAGAGATCGAGAGGTTCTATGGACAGTTATACACGTCAACAAGTAACCTCATTATGAATCTGGCAAACGACCCAAGAGCTAGATTGACCCGGCACTATACCGAAGACATCCCGGACGTCAGCCTGTACGAGATTAGGATGGCTCTGAAGCAGCTCAAAAACAACAAGGCGCCGGGTGATGACCGAATTACGGCCGAGTTGCTGAAGGCCGGCGGAAAACCCGTTCTTAAGGCCCTTCAGAAGCTGTTTGATTCCGTCGTACTCGAGGGCAAAACACCACAGGCATGGAACAGAGGTGTGGAGATACTTTTCTTTAAGAAGGGCGACAATGCCCTTCTTAAGAATTATAGGCCCATCTCACTCCTGAGCCATGTCTACAAGCTGTTTTCGAGAGTCATCAGGAACCGTCTCGCGCGCAGGTTTGACGACTTCCAGCCTCCCGAACAAGCCGGATTCCGTAAAGGCTTTAGTACCGTAGACCACATACGTTGCTGCGACAGGTTATAAAGAAGACCGAAGAATATAACCTGCCTCTCTGCTTAGCGTTTGTGGACTACGAGAAAGCCTTTAGGTTCTGGACTGGAAATGGGCTGGCTTCAACATCAATGGCGAGTACATAACTCATCTTCGGTTTGCCGACGATATCGTAGTCATGGCTGAGACTATGGAGGACCTCAGTACAATGCTCGATGACCTCATAAAAATCGGAGACGCTACACTCGAAGTCGTGGACGAGTATGTTTACCTAGGAGAAACTGTCCAGTTAAGTAGGTCTAACTTCGAGAAAGAGGTTAATCGACGAATCCACCTCTGCTGGGCAGCGTTCGGGAATCTACGCAATATCTTCTCGTCCCGCGTACCGCAGTGTCTCAAGACGAAAGTCTTTGACGTTGTTGGAACGCCACAAGTCCCATCACTATTTTATATAGGATGTCGGGACATCCCTATTTTTGTTCATTCGCTTGACGTCTAATAACTAACTTTCCTGTTCCCGGCAACCATTGCTTTCATATAACTTACCCAATAATGTTGTCCTCTTTTCTGCTAAGTGTAAAGTGTTTTCGTAGCTTGTTTAAAAGGAATATACGCAACAATATTTTTTGATATTACCAATTCGTCTTTTATTGTGACACACCAAATCAGACCTAGTATCCAACACCAGTGCATGTTGCCAGTGATGACTTATGGCACTGAAACGTGTTCGCTCACAATGGGCCTTATAAGAAGGCTAAAAGTCACCCAAAGGGCAATGGAGAGGGCTATGCTTGGAGTTTCCCTGCGTGATCGAATCAGGAATGAGGAGATCCGCAAGAGAACCAAGGTAACCGACACAGCCCGAAGAATTGCCAAACTTAAGTGGCAGTGGGCAGGGCACATTGCTCGCAGAACAGATGGCCGATGGGACAGAAAAGTTCTGGAGTGGCGACCGCGTACCGGAAGACGTAGCGTTGGAAGGCCTCCCGCCCGACGACCTGTGAAGGCCGTTGGATGCAAGAAGCACAGAACCGGTCGAAGTGGAGGTGCATGGGGGAGGCCTATGTCCAGCAGTGGACGTCTTTCGGCTGAAATGATGATGATGATGAATGATCATCAGTCGCTAAGTTTTTTTTATTCGATCGTTTTATAATTCCCGCTAAATACAGTCGCCAGGGTAGTTTGTGAAATTCTTGTTTGTCACTTTTTTGCAATTAACAGGTCTTGCATGTTGATGAAAATATGAATCGCGATTGTAACAAATATATGTCACGGCTAATATCCGAAGTGCGGCTACACCTAGTTTTAGCCGGCCGAAGTGCGGCGGGTACAACTAAGTGTAGTCGGCCACATGCGGTTCGTGTATACCTCGGGAGGCGACGTAGGATGCAAGAGCGAGCGAAGGGCACCCGAGGTTAGGTTCGGTTAAAACTAGGTTTAGCCGCACTTCGGCCATTAGCCGTAACATGTATACTTACAGACTATAACATCAACTGACAGAATTTCGCGGGATGTCTTATTTCTACACATGTAAGTTACTTGTAATTGGCCTTATTCATACTAATATTATAAATTCTAAAGTAACTCTGTCTGTCTGTCTGTTTGCTACCTTTTCACGCCTAAATCACTGAACGGATTTTGATAAAATTTGGCAGAGAGATAGATTGTATCTCGGAGAAGGACATAGGATAGTTTTTATCGACATATCTTGCGAGCGAAGCCGCGGGTGGAAGCTAGTTTTGTATAAACTATTACATACTGGTTCTGTTTAGCTGTAAGTTATCCTATAATAAATTAAAAAAAATAATAAATTAAACAGTGGCACTCCGGGAGTGCCGATAGTGAAAACAAAACAAAGAGAATACTTTGAAATCACTCACTGACATATCGGGTTTAATACCGAGTAAATCCCGAGGAATCGAATAGAGGAGCCGAATAGTAAATATTATCGTATACCTCCCGGCTATCACGCTAGCTTTGGCTTTGGGTCAGTGCATTGTTCTATGATTCTGGCTAATAATTTTTTACCACAAAAGTTACTATTTTGTAGCGAATACGGGCGAAACGAATGGTTGTGAACAGTGAATGATAATCTGTGAGACTGACTGACTTGCTTTGACTGCTTGCACAGAGTACTTTTTGATAGACTGAAATAGAGACCAATCTTGTTCCGTGGAACGGGTCATTGAAACTAGCGCCCTCTGATGTTCATAGTTAGAACTACACCATTGTCCTTTTTTTTTAACCGGTATGAATAGATAGCTAGGTATTTATTTATAGGTATTCATTTCAAGGATTGATAAATAAAATACAAAGTTATTTGGTTAATCATGTTTTTATTTATTATTTATTTGATCGCCATAGTAGGCGAACACACATTTTACTTAACATCTAGGTAAATAAATCACAATACAATACACGAAAGTCATGGATAGGAAATTAAAACTAAAAGCAAAAGATAAAGCAAAACAGTAAGGGTACGAAATCTTTACATAGTATAAAAAAAACATAGTATCTTTTAAACTACGCAACAGATTTTAATTTAGTTTAGTCAGCAATAGATATTGATTCAAGAGGAAGGTTGATATGTATAATACATGCATAGGATAGTAGAGAAAAGCCGAGAAATTCAAAGTAATGATGTGATGTCGTAACAAACATATTTTTATGCGCTTACATTGCAAACGCTGGCTTAAAACCTTACGAGATAGATTAAATTAATGTTCTACGGAATTGTATATCTTATAAAGATCGATAAAAAAGTCAGCGATGCAGGTATATGTTTATCTCCTAAGGATAACCCACTTTTATCTTCCCCATTTTTATCTTTTACACATTACAAAAAAAAAATGGATTATTTACCAAGCTATTTTAAACAATACAGTATTATTTCTTATCCAATTAAATACATTAGATACGTTGTGCATTTCATTTAAACATAAAGTTAAAAAGCAGACAGCTGAAACAAAGGCTAACAAAAAAAATTGTTGTCAAAATTGTGAAAATGACTACTGTGAGACTTTGTGCTCCTTCGTACTCAAAGACCCAAGAATAATGGCCTAGTACCTCTACAGTACTTAAAAAAAAAAAAAACTGGTCAAGAGCCAGTCGGACTCTTGCACCGAGGGTTCCGTACCATCATGTTTTTAATTTTTCATCGGCGAGGCCTATATTCGTCAGCGAATTTTCACTGCAGTGTAGAATATTGCAGTTTTATGTCAGTGCCATCGCTTGACCGATAGTTGAACTAATGTACTTAACTTTTGTTGATGATTTCTGAAAACTGTGCTATTTAGAGACTTTGTTTTATTTTTCCTGTAATCTATAAATAAACTTCTATCACATAGAATAATTCAAAATTATTCTCTTTGCAAACTTCGGAAGTAAGGGGGGGGGGCGGTATTTTTTTTTACATATTTCATTAAAAGTCGGAAACTATGCGGCCTAAAAAAAAAGACAATATGTTTGATAATGTGCTGCGCTCTTTCATATGATACCCCACATGTCCTAGTAGTCCTACATCGAATTTTTCAGACCCCCACAACACACAGTCCCTGTTGCAAAAAATATACATATATTTTTATTTCTTTCCTTTTTTTTTAAACATTTTGGTATGGAACCCTAAAAATGCTTGTGTCTGCAAAATTGATGTCACTAGCGAAGATGAAATTGAATATATAAGATACTAGCTTCTGCCCGTAACTTCGTGTAAAATTTCACCCCCCCCATTCACCTTCTTACAGGTGGAATTTCGAAAAACCCTTTCTTAGTGGATACCTCCTCTTCACAAAGAACACACCCTCCAAATTTCATGTCTCTAGGACCAGCGGTTTAGGCAAAGAGTAAAGTAACTATGGGTTTAGGCTGTGCGTTGATATATCAGTCAGTTAGGACTTTGGATTTTTATATAGATAGGTACCCCCAGTAAAAATGTATTAAAACTATTCAATGTCTAAGAAATTTAATCATATTCTAAAAGAAAACTTAGATGCTCATTATCACGATGCCCAGTTCGGGTTCAAAGCAGGAGTCTCAACAGAGAGCGCCATTCTAAGTCTGAAGCGGACAGTCATGTACTACACAGCGAGGAGAACGCCGGTATACGCGTGTTATTTATTACGGTACTTTACAATAATTATAATTCATAAATCCAATCACAGTATTTATTAAATAATCTATAACTGTTTTTTATGTGTAGTAAATTTTATAAAATCGAAATTGATTAAGGTCAATATAGACATTTTCATAATATCCTTTAAATAATTATTATTAGCATCCAATTTTACTTTTAGAATATGATTAATTATATCTTGGAAATTGGATACAAGTTTTATTAAGTTTATACTGGGAGTACAAAGCCATCGTTGACCTGCATACTCCCTATATTTATATATTCAATTTCATCTATGCTCGTGAAATCATTTTTGCAGACAGAGCAATTTTTAAAAATTTATGTTTTTGACTTTTTCAGAAAATATCCGCTTACGTACTGTAGAGGTGCCAGTATTCTTGGGTATTTTTTTTATTTTCTAAATTAACAAAATTAATTTCTAAAATATTTTCAAGATCAACTGTACAGGTCGTCGTAGCTTCATTATTTTCGTTGAGTACGAAGAAGCATAAAGCATCACAATAGTCATTTTTACAATTTTTTCCTTGGGTGTGGACACTGTTTAAGTTGTTGATTAGCAAAGTGGCAAAAGCAGACTCAAATTGTTCGCATGTCGGGTTAACGTTGCGGCACCCGTGGCTTCTAATCGCCCCAAAGAAGTTCTCTAGGGGATCTTGATTAAGGTGCCGTATCCAGACTGACGTTACTCCGTATTCATCACTTAATTTTTTAAGTAGATCTAGAATTCCCTCCACTGTCCACACCCAATTTTTTAAGGTAGGAACAGTTCGACCCTGCCAGCAGAAATCACAAACTCCATTGAGTTAAAAATCCTTTTTGCTTCTACCAATGTCTTTTTATGGGCAGATGTTGGCGTAGCTGGGCCAAGTAGTGGCTTAGCATTTTTATTGTTGTTATTTCTTCTTCCTTCCATTGACAGAATCGAAGACGTTGTCCATAAATAAAAGTAGATCTGCGGTTTCTTTGCATTCTGCGGGTAAAATACTGTTGCGCGCCACAATTAATGCCTAGTGCATGGCGACAGTAGTTACCACTAGCGCCATCTAGTATCGAGTAGCGGAACTAGTAGTCAAGACCCTTCTAGAAATTTCGATGCGAGAACTTTCTAGAACATTCCCGAACTTTCGACATCTGGTCAATCGGGGCCTGTATGTACTCGAACATTCTAGATGTTTCTACAATGGAAGGTTCTAGAACTCTCTTTGGCGCTATATAAGGCCGAGACGCGCCACGACCGACACAGTTTGGATAAAGCGATCGAAGTGAAAGCATCGAAGCGATATTCAAGTGCGACTTAAAGCGATCAGTAGTGCAATTGTGTTTTGTAATTAGTGTGTTTGAGTTCTAATTAGTGTTGATTATTAAAGTGTCATTTTTTTGGTTATCAAATCGGCAGTTTTTATTGTCACGAACCCGAAGCTCGTAACAATTGGTGTCAGAAGAGGGGATTAAAATGCCGGTTTTACCCAAAGACGACACGGAGGGTATCCGTACCCGGAGTCAACGCCAGCAGGAGACGGACCAAAGGCGATTCGGTGGAACAACGCCAATGGGGTCGGAAGGCCAGCTACCGACCGCGGAGGCCGGCCCGTCCACAGCTGCTCCAGCATCATCAGCGCCAGATTTTGCTGCCCTGATGATGATGCTGCAGGAACAGGCCCGTCGGTTGGAAGAACAGCTGCTGCGTGACAGGGAGGAACAGGCTCGTCGACAGGAGGAACAGGCTCGTCGGTTGGAAGAACAGCTCCAACGTGATAAGGAGGAGCAGGCGCGCCGTCAGGAAGAGCAGATGCTCCTTATGAAGGACCTTCACGCTACCTTCGGGAAAGACATGAAGGAGGTGAAGGATAAGGTTGCTCAACATGACAACCGCCTGTCGGAAGCTGAGACCCGAATCGATCAAGTAAATAATCGGGTTGACAACGCGATGGCTGATGTGAAGCTAACCGTGATGGCTGACGTGAAGAAAACGCTGGATTACCTCAAACTTGGGGATGGAACCGCAGCTCCCGTAGCTATAACACCTTCGCTACGTGGATTCAAAGTGCCATCGTTCGACGGAACTTCTTCATGGTCGGCCTACAAAATCCAGTTTGAGGCTGTCATGAAGGCGAACGGGTGGAATAAAAGCCAGGCCATGACTGCTCTCACCCTAGGCCTGCGCGACCAGGCCTTAACTGTCCTGGAAGCTCTCGGTAAGGAAGTGACTTACGAGCAGCTCCTTGAGGCATTGGAGGCTCGGTATGGCGACGCTCACCTGGAACACGTGTTTCGTGCGCAGCTCAAGGATCGCGTGCAACGCAGTAACGAAAACCTGCAGCAGTGGGCCCTTGAAGTGGAGAAGCTGGTTCGCAAAGCCTACCAGTCCGTACCTGCGCTTATTGATGGGAACCTGGTGCAGGCATTCATCGACGGCATCCGCGATCTTGAGGTCAGAGCTGCTGTAAGGCTCGGTCACCACGGGACGCTTAAGGACGCCTTGGCCCATGCACTGGAGGTGGAAGCTGTGCGGCAGGATCATCGTTCCCATCGCGTCAGGGAGGTTACAGCGGCTACAGTTCGCGACCGCAATAGAGGATACAGCCCTAGGTGCTACGGCTGTGGGGAAAAGGGCCACCTTCGATCCAGTTGCCCTAAGCGAACTGCAGAAAGAGAAGACGGCCGATCTGCAGAGGGCAGTGCGGCTAACAGCACCGCGCAGCACCAGCAGCAGGGAAACGAGTAATAGCCAGGACTACGGGGCGGGTGCTGGCTGATGTTCAAAGAGCCCCAAGGGTTTCGATCACACAAACCCATGACGGGAACAGCCTAATCATCAAGGGCGAGGTCAACGGAACGCCGTGTAAGCTGACCATAGACACTGGAGCTTCTCGCACGGTTGTCAGTTCCCAACTTACAAGTCGGTCCCTTGGGGACTCCGCATACAACCGGGAACGCATTAATTTGGTAACAGCCACCGGTCAGCGCATACCCGTTCATGGAGAGAAGAAAATGGAATTGACGCTAGGCAACAGAATCTACCTGCATAATGTCATCGTGGCTGATATAATGGACGATTGCATCCTGGGCCTCGACTTTATGAGGAAGAATTGTTGCGAGATTGATGTCAAGCAAGGTGTTTTGAAATGTGGAGAAGAGGAACTTTTCATGGAAGGGGCGTTACCTGGGAATGTGTACAGCCTTAAGAAGATTGTTCTTCCGCCGAGATCGGAAACGATTGTGCCGGTTAGTCTTCCTCGGAATTCTGGGCAAACTCATCGTTGTGTACTCGTGGAAAGGGTAGACAATGACCTTCCATGGAAAGTGGCACGGACTTTGGTCAGAGCCACTGACATCTCAGGGGTACGTGTGCTGAACCTTTGTGATCAGGAACAGGTAATAGAAAAAGGCACACTTGTTGGTACTTGCGAGGAAGTGGATTGGTTGCGTCGATGCCAACATCTATCGACTGGGACCCTCAGCAAGGATGCACAAACAAAAGTGACCACACTTTTAGAAGACTGCCGCAGCACTTTGTCCCAAAATGAAATGGTCAAGGCGAAGAAGATGTTATGCAAGTTCGCCGATGTTTTCTCGTCAAACGAGGCTGACATCGGGAAGACTGGCTTAGTTCAACACAAAATAAACACAGGAGAAGAATTGCCTATCCGTCAGCGGCCAAGGAGATTGCCGGTAGCACGTGAAAAAGAAGTGGAAACCATGATTGAGGGAATGGTGAAGGATGGTGTTATTGAACCTTCATCTAGTCCATGGTGTTCACCTGTAGTGCTGGTAAGAAAGAAGGACGGCAGCATGCGGTTTTGTGTTGACTATCGTCGTCTGAACGACGTTACAAAGAAGGACAGCTATCCTTTGCCAAGAATTGATGACACGCTGGACATGCTTACTGGAGTAAAGTGGTTTAGCACACTAGACCTGAAAAGTGGCTACTGGCAAGTTGAAATTGATCCTAAGGACAAGGAGAAAACTGCATTCTCGACAGGAAAGGGTCTGTGGCAATTTCAAGTTATGCCGTTTGGATTGTGCAATGCTCCGGCAACATTTGAGAGGTTGATGGAACTTGTACTTACCGGACTAATTGGCGATGCCTGCCTGGTCTACTTGGATGACATCATCATCGTAGGCCGCACGTTTGAAGAACATCTTCAAAACCTGGAACGCGTGCTCATGAAGATCCAGAGTGCCAACCTCAAGTTAAGTCCGAAGAAGTGTTCACTATTCAAACGACAAGTTAGCTTTTTGGGATATGTAGTGTCTGAAGAAGGTATCCGCACGGATCCAGAGAAAATCGCCGCTGTCAAGGATTGGCCAAGTCCAAAAGACAAGACGCAGGTCAGAGCATTTCTGGGTTTGTGCTCCTATTATCGGCGATTTGTCAAGAACTTTGCAGATATAGCCAAACCCCTGCATAAGCTAACCGAGGAGAAGCGACATTTCTGCTGGGACGAAAGTTGCGACATCGCATTCAAGGAGCTAAAGGACCGTCTGTGCAAAACACCTATTTTGGGGTACCCTGATGCGGGCAAGGAATTTATAGTTGACACAGACGCAAGTGACATAGGACTTGGCGGTGTTTTGTCTCAGCGGAACGGCGATCAAGAGGTTGTGGTAGCATACTTCAGCAAGTCATTGTCGAAACCTGAAAGGAACTATTGTGTTACGAGACGAGAACTGCTTGCTGTGGTAAAGTCATTGCAGCACTTTAGCAAATATCTTCTGGGGCGGAAATTCCACCTACGAACTGACCATGCTGCACTTAAATGGCTATTGCAGTTCAAAAATCCAGAAGGACAAGTTGCGAGATGGATTGAACTACTGCAGGAATACGACTTCGAGGTAGAACATCGCAGCGGGAAATCTCATGGCAACGCAGATGCATTGTCAAGAAGACCTTGTCCTGAAAACTGCAAGCATTGTACTAGGCAAGAAAGTAAAGAAGTCGTACCTGTGAGGATGCTCAAGGCAGACCTCAGCAACGAGTGGAAGGAAAGCCTACAACGTGCACAGCAGGAAGATTCGGACATCAAGCCGATTCTGGAGTGGATGAAGGGCAGAGCTCCTAAGCCCAGGTGGAGCGACGTCTCAGCAATGAGTTCGATCACAAAAAGCTATTGGGCCCAATGGGACAGCTTGGTGATGCAGGATGGAGTCCTGTGCCGCAAATGGGAAAACGCTCGGGGAGACAGCTGTCATTTGCAAATGGTTGTCCCTAAAGCTCAAGTACCGAATGTTCTACAGCTGTACCATAATGGTTGTTCAGGAGGTCATCTGGGAGTAAAACGGACTCTACTGAAGATACGAGAACGGTTTTACTGGGTCCACTGTCGGGACGATGTCGAGGACTGGTGTCGCAAATGTTCAAGTTGTGCTGCTGTAAAGGGACCTCAGACTCGTAGTAGAGGTGCATTGAAATTGTACAATGTTGGTGCGCCATGGGAGAGGATAGCCCTTGACGTCGCGGGGCCGTTTCCGGAAAGTGAAAGTGGTAACAAGTATTTCATGGTTGTGATGGATTACTTCACTAAGTGGCCGGAAGTCTTCGCCATTCCAAACCAAGAAGCTTCAACAGTTGCAGATAAACTGGTTCATGAAGTCTTCTGCCGTTTTGGAGTACCCTTGGAGATTCACAGTGATCAGGGAAGGAATTTTGAGTCCCAAATATTTCAGGAAACTTGCCGAGTAATGGGTACTCATAAAACGAGAACAACTTCTTACCACCCACAATCGGATGGAATGGTGGAACGATTTAATCAGACACTGGAGAGATACCTAGCCAAAGTTGTGGAAAATCGGCAACGAGATTGGGACAAGCACATTCAACCGTTTTTGTTGTCATATCGAAGCGCTGTTCACGAAAGTACATCGGTGACACCAGCTTTCGCAAACTTTGGAAGAGAATTACGGCTGCCTGCAGACCTGATCACCGGAATACCACCTGATGCCCCACGCAGTATAACCGAGTATGCGAATGAATTGCGGAACAAAATGAATGACATTTATGAGCACGTCAGACAATCGGGCCAGCAAATGTCTGAAAAGATGAAAACCCGTTATGACCGTAAAATGAATAATAAAGGGTTCGACGAAGGTTCACTAGTGTGGTTGCACAACCCAGTCCGCAGCAAAGGGAAATCTCCTAAGCTTCAAGCTAAATGGGACGGACCGTACCGGATTGTGACAAAGATCAATGACGTAACCTACCGGATACAGAAAGGTGCAAGAGGTACTCCTAAGATCGTCCACGTGGATCGACTGGCGCGTTATTATGGGGCCGATAATGCTCGGGACGAGCATGTCTTAGGAGGGGGCAGTGTTGCGCGCCACAATTAATGCCTAGTGCATGGCGACAGTAGTTACCACTAGCGCCATCTAGTATCGAGTAGCGGAACTAGTAGTCAAGACCCTTCTAGAAATTTCGATGCGAGAACTTTCTAGAACATTCCCGAACTTTCGACATCTGGTCAATCGGGGCCTGTATGTACTCGAACATTCTAGATGTTTCTACAATGGAAGGTTCTAGAACTCTCTTTGGCGCTATATAAGGCCGAGACGCGCCACGACCGACACAGTTTGGATAAAGCGATCGAAGTGAAAGCATCGAAGCGATATTCAAGTGCGACTTAAAGCGATCAGTAGTGCAATTGTGTTTTGTAATTAGTGTGTTTGAGTTCTAATTAGTGTTGATTATTAAAGTGTCATTTTTTTGGTTATCAAATCGGCAGTTTTTATTGTCACGAACCCGAAGCTCGTAACAATACCTTTATCTGAAAAAAGAAAAGAAAAAATGTAATTCATTCACCATCATCATCATTTCAGCCGAAAGACGTCCACTGCTGGACATAGGCCTCCCTCAAGCCCCTCCACTTCGACCGGTTTTGTGCTTCTCGCGTCCAACGGGTTCCTGCGGCCTTCACAAGGTCGTATGTCCACCTTGTGGGAGGCCTTCCAACGCTACGTGTTCCGGTACGCGGTTGCTACTCCAGAACCTTTCGGCCCCATCGGCCATCTGCTCTGCGAGCAATGTGCCCTGCCCACTGCCATTTAAGTCACCTTGTTCACCTTTGAGCCGGTTACAAATAAAAGCACAGCGATAGTAGAGCGATAACAGAGCGATATAGCATAACGACAGCAGAGCGATAGCAGAGCGCTAGAATAGAATATTTTTGTACCCAAACTAGGGTTTCCTGAGAAAGCAGGGAACGGCCACACACTAACGGCTGTAAAAATACTGTAAATAAAACTTTATAGTGCAGCAAGTCGGAAGAAATAAAAAAAATAAATGAAAATTTCAAAAGATTAAAATGCTAAAATATAAATTACCTGCTAGGTATCCCATATTGGATGCCACAGTGCAACTAAATATCTGCGATGCCAATTTTACCTTCATTTTATTTAGTTTATCAGGGTTTACGTGGTATTCTGTTAGCTTTGGAATCAGTCTTATGCCTTTATAGCCAGGGTTTTCTTTGAGAAGCTGCAATAAATGAGACCATTTGGCAGTTTTGATCACACCATCTTTTTTAAAAGTTAAGTTTTTGGTAATTAAATTGTTCCTCATGCCCTTGAGAAAGTCTGGGGGGTCATAAAGGGGAATTATTTCTTTATCATTTATTAATATAGCGTTTCCTTTTGGAGTTTCCCCTCTTCGTAAGTAGACCCCCCTGGTCTCATTTATTAACAAACGTATCGCCTGACGGTTGTTTGTCCCTTGGTCACAGACTGATGCTACCATTGATAACCCTGCTTGTTGCAACTCAGTAATTACATTTTTTATCTGTTTAGCCAACTCTGGCCCTTTAGTGGCACTTGCTGAGAAGGTGTAAAAAATGGCTTGTTTAAAGTTTTTAATTAGACCACGCACCATGAAGACTTGGGCGTGGTCAGCAAATTCTGGTTGCCTTTGCTGGCCATTATCTACTACGCCTGTAATTTTATCCTTTTTTTAGGGTTCCGTATAAAAACGGAACCCTATTACTAAGACTTCGCTGTCTGTCCGTCTGTCCGTCTGGCCGTCTGTCCGTCTGTCCGTCTGTCCGTCTGTCTGTCACCAGGCTCTATCTCAACAACCGCGATAGCTAGACAGTTGAAATTTTCACAAATTATGTATTTCTGTTGCCGCTATAACAACAAATACTAAAAACAAAATAAATTAAATATTTAAGGGGGGCTCCCATACAAAAAACGCGATTATTTTGCCCTTTTTTGCTCGATATCAAAAATGGCAACAGGTAGGCACTTGAAATATTCACAAAATATTCAGTTGTATTTTAACTTTAATAATAAATAATAAAATTAAAATAAAATAAATATTTAAGGGGGGCTCCCATACAACAAACATGTTTTTTTCGGCGTTTTTGCCTTGTGGTACGGAACCCTTCGTGTGCGAGTCCGACTCGCACTTGGCCAGTTTTCATTATATGTTATTTGTGCTTTTAATGATACTTCGTCAAATAGTAATATACACAATCTTTCTGAAATTTTAACTTTTTCAGCCTTCTTTTTTAGTTGAGAAAATATATTTTTATTTAGCCCAGATCGAAGATTGCATTTTTGTATAAGTTTGACGAGTGTCTGATTTGCGGGCAATATAAATATTTTTCTTAAAAATCTATATGCCTTTGGACTCTGTTTAAAAACTGATAATGCTGCAATTTTTTCTTGCAGCGTGAATCGTCGTCCTTTATCCTTTTTTTTTTGTCTTCTCGCCACTGTATTCGCATTAATAGTTTTGCAGTGCTTGAGCAATTCTGCAGCACATCTAGTACTGCAGGATTGGCAACAATTTTTTTGCTGCCTTTATTTCAGCTGTCTGCCTTTTAACTTTATTTTTTAATTTATTTGTTCTTCTTTTGGCAGCCATTATTTTGAGCTGCAGATCTCTTTCTGCCCTGGAGAGCTTATTCGTCCTGACTGATATTTTCCTGACTGTAAAGTATAAAATGATTTTGTATGAGTGCTAAAGTAAATCTGTTTTAGATAAGTTATCAAGTTGTTTGTAGTTAGTGTGTAAAAGGTAATCTCCAGAAATACTGATGCCATTAAAACATAACTTGTAAAAAAACTTATTTTCTGTATACACAAAATTTACCTAAATTTTGTTCAGTAGTTTGAGAAGTAGAAGGTCACATATCACTTGCTCACATATCACTGTTTCCGGATCTGAAATATTAATAAATCATTATCACTCAAAGCTGGTCAAGTGTGTGTAAGTCATGCAATAACACTAGGTTATAACAATTTGTAGTTTATAGTATCTATATCACATCACGTAATGTTCCCACTCCTAGCACATAGGCCTCTTCTTTGTGAGAGGGAGCAATCATGCGAACCCAGTGCGGGTTGGTGGATGTTGTGTCTTTGAAACGTAAATGCCTTGTTGTAAGTCGTACTACATGACAAAAAGTATGGAATAACTATCAAAAATAACTATCAAAAATTTATTTGCAGGATACGGATTTTTAACTTGTATAAAAGTTTATTGAATTCGCCCTAAGTGATAGTGCCAGCTGAAACCCTAAAAACCCTAAAAATACTAATATGATGAAACCCTAAAAATATAGACACAAAGCCAAAATAATTATTATATTTAATGCTAAATAGTAGCTACTTACCAATATTTTCTTTTTGAATTGTGTTTTCAACGACGCTTGTAAGCGTGTACTTTAACTGATGAGGTGATTCAGGAGCTAAAATGAAAGAAAGTTCAATTTCTAATCAGTAGGATTATTACATTAATTCAAATATTTAATTGCAAACCTGCCAAGTGCAAGTCTAAGGGTTCCATTCCACCAAAACTTTTACACATTACCTTAATTTTATTTGGTATGTTAGGTATGTTAAAGGACACAATATATTCTGATGGAACCCTATAAAGTAATATAAAAAAATCATACTATACCTTTAGAAGTTGATGGAATTAGCTGACGCACAACGTTACACAGAAAGATCCGAAAAATATCGCTAAATACAATACCAACGCAAGCGTCAGACATTAGCTTAACAGACATTTGTATTGGGGATACAAATTTATTGATAGTAAAACCACCAAAGGAATTCTACCACCACCCCTATGAATCTTTGCAAAATATTTGTATAAATTATTGCATTAAATATTAATAGTGATAATTATTGATCGAAAAATAATGAAATGTCATACTGTGCGTTAAATGTAATTAAAACCCTTGACTGAATGATACATAATTTAAAATATTTTTTGGAAACACTAGAACAGAAGCCAATTAAAATATACTATTTTAGTAGTAATGAGCTACAGATGTATCAAAGTTGCGATTATGTTTAGAGCCATCTATTCGAATTAATAGTGAACATTGCTTCAGAATGCCATCTCATGTTCAGAGTTGGTATATCCGAGCAATTATAATCCGACAAAATTAAAAAACACATTCAAACTTATTTTGTACAGAGACAACATAATACTTCGTGATTTTGTATCATTGTACTCACTGCTGTCCCCAGTTTGTTGTACTAAGATTGAGCACCCTGACTGCTTGCTTAGTCTGTGGCTGTGCCAAAGAGTGTCTGTGGGCGGATCTCCTCAAAACAATATTTTGATACAAATAATTAAGATTTTCTAAACCTCGCGGCAGAGCTTCTATTTAAAGCCAGATGTATAGATATATCAAATATATAGTATGTTGTGATGAAGGCACCCCAAACTGTCCATTAATTTTGGATATTTTTCAAAATCATTAAAAAACGTTGTTGCTGATAATGTCACATTGTGAGAATAATGACGTTATTGTAAAAAATAATGACGCAATGTTGCCGACAATTAGTTGAATAAGTATTATAAATATGGAGATGAATTTACATGTGACTTAAATACTATTTTGGGTATTATTTTGTTCTGATATTATGATATGGACAAGGAAAATAAAATGCAATATTATAATAAAAAAAATTAATATAAAAATAAATTTAAATCCTCCTAACGTATTGATTCTTTGGTCTCCTGATTGGATATTTTGACGATAACAGAGTTTAATGAAATAAAAAACGCTCGACTTACGCTATACATAAACATTAAGAAAAATAACAGACTTAGAGAGACCATAAATTATACTTAAATACGTTTTTAAGCCACTAAACTAAACCCTGATTGTATCTTAAAAATGCTATTTACTTTCCTAACAGTTATAAAAGCCTTCAACGGTCTCTAAACTAATCAGACTTTTATCCTCTGATAAACCCTTATTAGAATCTTAACAATAATATTTTTTGACAAAACATTTAAATCTTCTAAAGCAAAAGGTAACTAAAATTATTTTATATAATAAGCTCCATAATTAACAACGATAACCACAAAACAATTGAATCTTAAAAACGATATTCTAATAACAGTTTTATAAGAAGACGATGAATAACAAAAGCCTTTAATTTAACATATACCTCGTTTTGAGGTATATGTTAAAACGTTACGCATTTGTTGAAATTTTTGCCAATTTCTATTGCTCAGCAATGTAGATACAGTCAGACAGTCGAAGAGCTCAAATCGATCTACACACGATTCTATTGTCAAGATAATTAGAACATCATCATCATCATCATCATCATTTCAGCCGAAAGACGTCCACTGCTGGACATAGGCCTCCCCCAAGCACCTCCACTTCGACCGGTCCTGTGCTTCCCGCATCCAACGGGTTCCTGCCGCCTTCACAAGGTCATCGGTCCACGTTGTGGGAGGCCTTCCAACGCTACGTCTTCCGGCACGCGGTCGCCACTCCAGAACCTTTCGGCCCCATCGGCCATCTGTTCTGCGAGCAATGTGCCCTACCTACTGCCACTTAAGTTTGGCAATTTTTCGGGCTATGTCGGTTACCTTGGTTCTCCTGCGGATCTCCTCATTCCTGATTCGATCACGCAGGGAAACTCCAAGCATAGCCCTCTCCATTGCCCTTTGGGTGACTTTCAGCCTTCTTATAAGGCCCATTGTGAGCGACCACGTTTCAGTTCCATAAGTCATCACTGGCAACACACACTGGTCAAAGACTTTTGTCTTGAGATACTGCGGTATGTGGGACGAGAAGATATTGCGTAGCTTCCCGAACGCTGCCCAGCTGAGTCGGATTCGTCGATTGACCTCTTTCTCAAAGTTAGACCTACCTAACTGGACAGTTTGTCCTAGGTAAACGTACTCGTCCACGACTTCGAGTGTAGCGTCTCCGATTTTTATGAGAGTGGGTGTTACATGGGCATTTGACATGACCTTCGTTTCGTCCATGTTCATTTTAAGACCCACTCTTTCGGAGGCTCTACTGAGGTCATCGAGCATTGTACTGAGGTCCTCCATAGTCTCAGCCATGACTACGATGTCGTCGGCAAACCGAAGGTGAGTTATGTACTCGCCATTGATGTTGATGCCAGCCCCTTTCCAGTCCAGAACCTTGAAAACATCCTCCAGTGCAGCGGTGAACAGTTTCGGAGAGATAACGTCTCCCTGTCTCACACCTCGCTGCAGAAGGATAGGTTTCGAGGCCTGATCCTGGAGTCTGATTGACATAGTGGCGTTTTCGTACAGACACGGTGCCAGATCGACTATCGGTACATCGAAGTGCTGAACTTCGATGTACCGATAGTCGATCTGGCACCGTTGAAGAGACTGCAGCACAGCCCATGTCTCGATCGAATCAAAGCCTTTCTCGTAGTCCACAAACGCTAAGCAGAGAGGCAGGTTATATTCTTCGGTCTTCTGTATAACCTGTCTCAGCGTATGTATGTGGTCTACGGTGCTAAAGCCTTTACGGAATCTGGCTTGTTCGGGAGGCTGGAAGTCATCAAACCTGCGCGCGAGACGGTTCGTGATGACTCTCGAAAACTGCTTGTAGACATGGCTCAGGAGTGGGATGGGCCTATAATTCTTAAGGAGGGCATTATCGCCCTTCTTAAAGAAAAGTATCACCACACCTCTGTTCCATGCCTGTGGTGTTTTGCCCTCGAGTATGACGGAACCAAACAGCTTCTGAAGGGCCTTAAGAACGGGTTTTCCGCCGACCTTCAGCAACTCGGCCGTAATTCCGTCATCAACTGGTGCCTTGTTGTTTTTGAGCTGCTTCAGAGCCATCGTAATCTCGTACAGGCTGACGTCCGGGATATCTTCAGTATAGTACTTCTCGATCTCTCTCAACAGCTCAGGTTTGTCGGATACGATCCTGCCATCATCGGTCTTCAGTATCGTAAGCTGGCTCTGCCCAATAGACAGATCCCTAATACGATCTGTATTAAAGCGGCGAAGATCGCTTTTCAAGGCCTTAGAGATCCGTCTATTGAGTTGCCGGTAATTTAGCGCATCATCCGTAGACTGCAGGATCATATCGCGCCTCTCCTTCATGAGCCGCAAAGTAGGATCAGAGAGCTTCTTTTTTGTATTCGTACGGCGGGTCTTGAAGATCTTAGACCCGACCGTATGGACAGTTTCCACGAACCCATCGTTATAATCGTCCACGGAGCTCCATATATTCAATATAAATTTGTTAAAAAATAAAAGAAAAAGTGTATTTTTCCGAATTTGCCAAAAAATATGTTATTTTACCAAGCTTTATGCCGCAATTAACGGAAACCAACAAAAACACGATATATCTAACTATTAGGTCGAATACTAAAATCATTATCGGTAACAACCGTCATTGCTCACTCAAGACAATATCACTGTTAGCAACACGTGTCTTTGTCGTCTCATGCGACGTTGCTGAAAATGATGTTGCCAATTATGACGAATTCTAGAAAGTTCACCATTTTACAAAATAATTAGGTATATTCGTCGGAGAGAGTGCCACATGCAGTATTAGTTTCACGCATACTTCAACTTTGTTACATAAAAACACTTCATTGTGAAGAAATAATTGAGATACAGTCAAAAATAAGAATGACGATTGTAATGACAAAGAATCATGCCCACTTTCCATACATTGATTGACCTGTCACTTGATTTCTTTTACAGGTCGCGTCTACCTACAACTAGTGTTGTATAAAAACAATTATTGTTCATAATAACACAATAATTTATTATCTTTTCTTTTAGAGGCCAGGGAAAAATGTTATTAAGTAAATAAGATTTTGAGGTTATAGCAGCTGTCAAGTGTCAGATAAGGTTTGACAGCTGTTATAACCTCAAAAACTGTACGTGTCATCATCACATCATAATTAAAATCAAATTGTTTCTTAATCGCTGAGAGTTACAATCACTCAGAAATAAATCCCTCTTCAATGTAATAACATCAAATCATCATCATCAAATTGGCGCGCGGTCGCAAACAGTAGTTATTATTCTCGTAATAACCCGCCGATGCCGAGTTATAAAGACTTCGTGTGATGTTGTGCTATCCTTGTTTACTACACTTTGTGCAAGTTTGAGCAATTTAGGTACCTACTTGCAGTTCATTGAAGTAGGTATCAGTCAAAATCTGTCGTCGCCGTCGAAGCGGACCAGACTCCAGGAGTTGGCCTGACAGACGACATAAATAGATAACGAAAAGAGCTGCCCACCTACATGTTTTTGGCGAGGACAGGGAAATTAAATAAAAAACAGGATTTGATTTATTATCATTTATTCAATATCTTCTCGTGCAACCACTTCATTTAAAAATGCCACTGGAGCCACAATGTTGATTTCATGCCAGTGATCATGCATTAAGTTGATCATCCTTAGTGTGAGGCTTGATGGGTTTTCATTGAGAATGCGGTCACTTTGACGATTGAGCAATGATCAACCACAAACGGGGCACACTTGAGCATGACCACGTCGAGATAAACCAACAGATGGATCATACTCATTTTTTCCATGAATCTGAGCATTTATAGTCTGCATGGATACATCAAAGCACGCTTCACAAATGTAATCTTCTTCCGTTATCTGAAAAACAAATAAAATAAAAATAGTTTATTTCTCACCGTTAAAAGTTACAATTATACAAATACCTAGGTACATTACAAGTAGGTACTTCAACATTTTGTGGTGATCATAATAAGGTGCACATACTATTGACCCTTGCCCCTAAACTAGGCAGGAACCTGTATCTCAGGGGATAGTGTCAGCTTTGACATTTTAATTTTTATCTTAGGACTACTAAATCACTATCACACTCACTATTAATTTATTAAATTATTCGTCTTAGTAAGTACCATTAGAGAGTGCTAGGGTTTTTTGGTGAGTTTGAAGATATGAGGTATGGATGTATATGTGTGTTAATATAAGTGGTGAAATAGAGATATGTGTGTGAATGATGTAGTGGTGAAGTAAGTGTGTTTGTGTGGTAGATAGGGTTATACACAAAGGGTCATTAGATTTTCAGTGTCTTCGTAAATTATGAGATTTTAAAGCCTACAATGGAAATAAGTACTTATGTATATTTAATTTGTATTTTTACATTTTTTGTTTTAAACAGCTGTCTAAAAGAACCACTATAACTAAAACATGGGGAAAATCTAGATGTAACTAACACATTCAGTCAGTGGGTCGTCTTAGGGGCGTCACCTATTTCTAGTAGGTAGTACTACTTATATTTTTCGTGTAACTTGAAAAATATACTTTACCACTTCTAAAATATCAATTCTTTTTTATAAAACAATTAATACGCTAGCCTCCGTTGAATGGATATTAAATCGTTAGGTACTTGATTGTTATTATACTTACTATTACTGGAGATATCCAAGTGCTAATTAGCGAGATGACTCTGCTTTCAAGCTGAATGCGCCCGATAACGCCGAAGCGTATTAACACTTTGTTGCAGTTTATACAAAGCAATCTCGTAGAAGGCTCCATAACACTTTCCAACAAGAGCGATTACGATAACTTAGATCCCAATCAAAAGTACTAAATCGGTATCCGTATTTAACACAGGCCAAAGTAATCGTAAGTGGTAGCTATCGAAGTCCATGGAAAATGCAAATGTTGTAAGGGTATCAGAAAATCCAAAATCGCACAGTACTTAATGACATAGACTAATAATATTAGCAGTTTATATATATTAGTCTAATATATATAAACTGCTTAATGAAACGAACGACTGCAAAACGTCAAACAAATGACAGCGGTCACACTGTCAGCTGTCACAGCGGCAGCCTGTCATTCGTTGCGGCTAAAGAAGTTCGTTTTACGTGTAACCTGTCAACTGTACACTTAAAATGGAATGTGTGTAAAACACGTTCCGTTTCCAAAAGTATATTGAGAATGATAAACAAAATATAAATTGTATTTTTTCCTGGCTTCATTTGAAAATTCAATTAAGTGATACGAAATAAGCAAAAAAAAATGCAATTTTTTAAGATAATTTACATCACTAGACGCGTTCGAAAAATTTCAGGTCAAAACTGGACATGATTCTTTTGGAGAATCAAAATGAAATACTTACTGCTCAAATCGCGCGACGTCCTTACACTAAAAAGCGTATCGGCCGGCTAGGGCGCGGGGTGAAGCGTCGCTTAAACATCATTCGACTCTTCGGTCGCGTATCGTTATAAGTAAAAAAATTACATACAACATTGTTGCCGATAATGACGCTTATTTTGTGAACATTGTTTGATTACATTTTAGAGTAACTTTTAATAAAGTTTTCTAACATTATTGTAATGAAAAACGTTCTTTATTTATCTAAGTTTAATATTTATTCACACAATGTATCAAATTCAATACACTGAATTTTTTATGTCACGAAATGTTGGAAACTATACCCAGGCGACACGCCAAATATTGCCGATTTTTAAAGTAATATTTGAATATCTTTATTTTGTGTGATTTAAAGCTCAAAAGGCTCCGATAGCATCTTTATCATTTATTTAAGTAATGGAATAAAAATGTTTGACTTTGAAATTTTTTAGTATTGATGAGTATTGTAACGAGACATAAATTTTGGCTCTCTGAAATATTCACCCCTGTGCTGTGCTGTGCGCCTGTGCCTCACCTCTGTCATCTGTCTCATGATGTCTGTGGCAGTCTGTGGCCACAGAGTACTTCTTTCTTGTGTTCTGTGGACTGGTGGTTATAAAAGTCCTCTCGAGTGTAGTGTTTACGTTTAGAGCGGTGTTTTCCAAGGTGATATAATTATTTACTACGGTGTATATTTTAATAAAATCATAAATAAACATTTCTTAAAGTTAAGGTATTACACAAATACATTTGATAATAGTGTAGGTTTATTGAGTAGAATAGTATAGTGAAATCGTTTTAACAATGAATAATTCCGCCGCAAAGGTAAGTACACTCAGCTGCCGGATGAATTTTTAGAAGCATTTTGAAAGTCGAAACAAGTTGGACTTTTTGAGATTTGAGGCTTAATTTTTATCTGAAATAGGTTGGAGAAATATTTCGGGAGGCAGGAACAGCGTTCAACAAATTGTCTGAGATGACTCTGATGTTACAGCCCACAGACGACTCACCGCCGGGGTAAGTTTGCTAGAGCTTATTTCTAACCGACTTCTAATTACCGTCATAATCTCTGTGGTCATAATTCTATACCAATTTATATTTGTTTTTAAATTGTGGTGGTCACGTGAACCCACGTGGCCGGTGTCAGGTGTCCCCGGAGGTAAGTAGAGATGTTGGTAACCACCCACCGGCGCAGACTTTCCGCACCGCGCAAGCCCTAAAAATCGATCGAGCTAGCTATCTAAGTATCCTATGCGGTGCCTATGCGGACGTTCGTTGCCGCGCTGCAGTCTGCAATTGCATCGTAACTTCGCCAAATATACAAAGACGCCCCATTGACCAAATAATTCTGTAAAAGATACACTTTGATGAATTGTGGTTGAGTCTTCGATTTATGACTCTTCAAGGTAAATAATAAACACTGTTCTGCTCATTGTTTGTTGTTGTTTCAGAATTCATTCACTCTTCATAACAATAACAATTGAACAATGTGTGTACACCCTCTCAAAACAGGCGCTCTAGCCCATACATGTCATTGTGTAAAACAGTTTCAGATTATAATAATGTTTTCATTTAATTTTTTCAGCGGAAAATGGAGCGATGCAGAAGTGGAAATGCTGCGCGGTTGCATTAACCGATTTGCTGTTGAATTGAACAAGATAAGCCAGCATATCAAAAACAGAACAATGTAAGTACCATAGAATTTGCCTGTAGCCTGTTAATTCCACTATATGTTTGTATATTTTATATATTTTTTGTGCTTTTAATGTGTAGACTGTTGTTAGTGTTGTATGA
The DNA here is from genome assembly GCA_916614155.1 of Mesoligia furuncula. Taxonomy (NCBI): domain Eukaryota; kingdom Metazoa; phylum Arthropoda; class Insecta; order Lepidoptera; family Noctuidae; genus Mesoligia; species Mesoligia furuncula. Next base: position 36,012,640 of record OU744790.1, read on the forward strand.
ATGCGAGATGAATGTACTTATAAACAATATTTTGTTTCATTATTGTTTATTTTATTGTAAAGAGGGGAGGCCTACATAGGCTTATAATATTAGGTTTCCGCGTATTATATTAAAATTAATTAAAGCATAGCTAAAAGATGACAACATTGCGAACTGTTAGCGCCTTAGATAGATATTGTTTATATTCGGTGATAAATAATAAGGAGGTGGCACAGTTGCGAGGTGCCAGCGATCGTGAACTCGCATGGAAATCTGTATTGATTTATGACACTTACAGGGTTGGGGGCTGGTATTTGAAGGTTCACAGCTTAAATGTCACACATGGAGTCACCTATGCTTCTTGCCGTGCCTCTTTAAAAAACTTGGTGTCACTGTCTGACTGACCGTCGGGGCAAAAGAGTTCTCGAGTAGAACAAATAGACAGTAGTTTTATGGATGATTATTTTATATATGAATCAAGATGTACGCAAGTTCAAAAAACTTTGGATGTCACATTGTATAAGCTATGTTGAAAAAAAAAAAAAATTGTAGGTATGCCAGACTCAATTTTTGTTTTCAAATATTCATTTAAATAGCTGTTTTCAATTAATTTTTGAGGACAAACAATTTAAATGGGAAAATATGTAAATTTTTTTTTAAATAAAAGGGAATGGATATTAAAGGATTAATTAATCTATATTTTGAATTTTTGATTTTTAAATCAATATTGAGTACTTAATAAATAAATACTATTATATTATACCTTTTATGAGCAATAATGACGAAGAACTAACTTTTACTCTTATGTATTGTAAAATGTTCTTGAATCACGAAGCAACAGTAATGTGCTAACATACTAATTTAGCATTCCATCTCCACGCCGTTCCAAGATAAATGGGAAAAAAATCTACATGGGAATGATAAAAGTAAATTTTTAAGTCTCTGCATCCCATCATATTATATTTTGAAAGGAACGTAAATAAGCTGGTTTGACCTTATTATTATTTGGAGTTATTCCTTGAGGTTTAAGAAATTATTATATTTTCCACAAACAACAAAACATATACAATGGACTCTTTTCTCCCTAATTACTAAAAAATTCTAGTTTTTACCAAGAAGCTACTAGATAAAAGGAGAAACTGACTGACTGACTGACATATCAACGCACAGCCGAACCTACTGGGTCTAGGAATGTGGAATTTTGCACACGGCTTCCTTTTATAATTTAGGGGAGTACTAAGAAGGGGTTTTTGGAAATTCAACCTTGGAGAATAAGCACACGGGCGCGTTATCAACGCGACGTTTTTTTTACGAGCGTTGCAAATCAAACACACTGCTTAGCGCCGAGAGTTGAAAATCGAACATTGTGTTTTTTTGACGCGCTGGGATGCGCTCTGTTGGATTCTCAACGCTCAGCTCAACACCGAGAGTTGAAAAACCAGTGCGCGATAAAACCCGCCGCGATATTTTAATGTCCGTGCGAACGTGGCGTTAGGGGGGTGAAAAGGGGGGATTTCTTTTGTATGAAAAATCTTATTCCTTGACTTAATAAACTTGAAACTTGGCACGAATACCAAGTAAATTATGAAGTTTGGCATTTTTTGTTTTTCTAATTACCCCCTAAGGGGGGAATTGGGGGGGGGGGGGGCAAAATTTGTATGGAAGAATTTTAACGCGCGGTCCGATTAACTCGAAACTCAGCATTTATACTTAAGACCAAAAATAAAGAACAACGTGTATCAGGGTTTTTCGAAAATCCACCCTTAACGGGGCGAAAAGGGGTAGTTAATTATACAGGCGAGGATTATACTGCGTGGCTTGATTAACTCGAAAATTGGTATGAATAATCTTTAAGTCAAGTAATGAACTTATCTCAAACGATTTTTCGAAATTCCACCCCTGTGGGGGTGAAAAGGGAATACAGTTTATATGAAAAATCTTATTCATTTGGTTAATAAACTTGAAACTTGGTACGAATACCCATCTAAGTAAATCATGAAGTTTGGCATTTTTTATTTTTTCTAAACTATCTCCTAAAGGGGGATTGGGGAGTGTCAAAATTTGTATGGAAGAATTTTAACGCGCGGTCCGATTAACTCGAAAGTCGGTATTAATACTTAAGACCAAAAATAAAGAATGACGTGTATCGGGGTTTTTCAAAAATCTACCCTTAACGGGGTGAAAAGGGGTAGTAAATTTTACAGGGGAGGATTTTACTGCGTGGCTTGATTAAGTCGAAAATTGCTATCAATAAAACAATTTTTTGAAATTCCACCCCTGTGTGTACATTTATGGGTTACTGTGTAAAATGTTATAATAAATTTAAATACCACTCGATATTCTTCAATTAAGTGAGAAGAAATTTAAAACGCATTAAACGCACACTATGAAGACAAGCATATTACAAGTTGGATGATTATATCGTAGATAAAAATGCTTGGCTTAATGCTGGTCCTGCTCCACAGGCACTTGGGCTCACTAGTTAAAATTTCAATATTTGGAAGAGGGTCTTCCCTTTTTCTTTTTCAAATTTTCTGACATTACGAACATAACTTTTTTTTTTCATACAACTTTTAATTGTTGAATACTGCAATATTAGATATCTCTTCCTGTTTGGTAGTAAAATTCTATTAACATCTTAAATAAATTGCAAACTATAATTTTGTATAATTTAGAAGCATATTTTAAAATTTTGTATATGTAAGAACCATGTTTCCGTTTATTATGATTTTTTGATGTTGACTTGAAAGAGCATGGCAGTTGAGAACGTGTCATGCTCACTTAAATGTCTCACCGATGGTGGCGCGTGTGTTGGATCATTCGGTTCCCTACAAAATGGTTGAGCTGGATGGTGCTGATCCACGCGTCATGTTCGTGAACGGGCGGGGCCTTGGCAGTTAAGAGATGACAGACTGGTCATCTCTTAACTGCCAAGGCTTATTTTTAATCTTATATTTTGAATTGTTTCTTCATTTGTCTTTTTTTTACATTGTTCTCACATATACAGGGTTATTGGTAAAACATTAACAACCTCTAAAGGTGAATGGGTAGTTGAGACCGCGAAATTAAAATTTTCTCACGTTTTTTGCAATTTGCAGATCAGTGTCAGGTTTTATCTTGATCAAAATATGATTCGCGACAATAACAGGTACATATTTAGAGAATTATAATCATTAGAATCATTAATACATCTTTCCAAGTTAGATTAACACTTTTCCATAAGAGATTGGTGGTTGGTGGTAGAAATCTGCCTGGCCTGTACAAGGTTTAATTGAAAAAAAAAATGCTTTGAGTTTGAGTTTGTGGGGTGAAAAGCTGGGGGGATACAGTATAATTGAAAAATCTGATTCCTTTAATCTACAAACTTAAAAATTGTCCCGAATACTTATTTATCGAAATAAATGATAAAGATCATAATGACATGAGCGGCAATGACATTCTGAAGGTCATTAGTGATAAGCCGTGCTGCACCATTATGGCGCATTGGGTACATGTACATGTACATGTACCCGGTACGTCTGGTGGGTGCAGCAGATATATGAATTAAATATATTTTTTTTTTCCGTTTGTTACTAACATAGCTTATAAGTAGTGTGTATTACTAACATCATATGGATCAAGGTCTGAAATAAAGTTATTTTATTTTTATTTTATTTTATTTTATAAACATACATTTTCGAAATTTTTAGAGGAAAGTACGAAATACACGCGGACGAAGTCGCGGGCAAAGTGCTAGTTAGTTTATAAAACACCAAATGTATTTATTTAATATTGCTCAGTATCGAAACAAAACAGTAAACAAACTATTTTTGTTTGGTAGATAAAAATAGTTTTCACACTAAAACTTAGAAATGATTGTGACATAATTGATACCCATTAAACAAGGGATTTTTGATAATAATAGAATAGGTTTTTCAAAACTGGTAACATTGAAGTTAGAACATTATGTTAGAGAAATCATGTCACACAGTGTTATTTAACAATGTTGCCATTCCTGGTAACAAAAAATGCCGTTTTGTAAAAATTCTATTTATCATCTATTTAGATAAAAATTTAATGTTCGTTGGTACACAAATTACTTTAGAACGGCTGGACCAAAAAGGAGGAGGTTATATGTTCGACTTTGTGTTTTTTTTATATGTATGTCAGGTTCACCGATTTATCCGTCAATTATGGACCTATTTAATTTTTTTTTTGTTTGAATTGGTATACTCTCGAGGTGGTCCCATTGTCATAAAGTTGGAATCTGATGAGAGGATCCCATGGAAATCGAGGGAAACCTTGATATTTTATAGGCAAACCTATGTCGATTTCGGTAGGTATTTTTTAAAGTAACTTGAGCGTTTGCTCTCGGAAATCATCATTTGGTAAAGTGGAGCTGATGATGAAGACCACAGAGTGCCATCGCAACTACTCAATGATAAATATTTCACGGGTTGCGATTCGATTACTTAGTTATTTTTCACTTTGTTGTGTTGTTTTTTTGGAATTCGGTAGTATTTTTTTGTAAAAAAGATTTTTGTTTTAAAATGTTCGTAATATTACTCAAAACAAAAAAGGGCCCACCCTAAGTTAATTTAGAATTTTGTCTAAGAATAAATAATTAAGCATTTGTGAAGTAAAGCACTAAACTTTGTTCTTGACATGTCAATGATTCGAGCGTCAATTTAGCGTTGTATTCTAGATGGTAGACAGAAAATGTGATGTGCTTGAAAAAAACATTTATTGCACAAATTCTGTCACTTGTGTCCTCAATCCGATTCAAAGCGTTTACACCGCATTCAAAGACTACAATATATATTGTAGTCTTTGGCGTTGACGTTTTCCGTCACTTTCTGTCACAGGTTTTTTCCGAGTTTATCGTGTTTACCAAAGACTACAATATAATGCGGTGTGTGTTTATTATGCCTGGTTTTCGTCGTCATATAGACATGGATAGCGCAGCATGAGCTGTCCGAAACGTGTGGGAACGCTTCCAGGTGACCGGGAGTGAGTGTCTAGCTAGGCGCGTGAATCAGGAAGAATTAGAGACACAACTTCCCAGGAAGACCGGTACATCAGGTTAACTCATCAGGCAAGACGAGGGCGTACCGTAACGACATCAAACGGTTACAGGAAATGGGCAACAGACTAAGTTTATTTTTCAAGTAATTTGTGTTTAGTTCCCCAAAAACAGCTATTTTTTGTGTAAATTGATCAAAATAAACAAATTTTACCATTGACTATGTTTGAACATTTTCTGTTCGCGACGAAGCGTCACCAACCTTATTATTAGTTTGTTTTTAAATTAGAATCAGTTGAGGCCCGCGATTAACGCGTGTAGCCTAGTAGGTGTTTATGTAACTTAGAGTCACTCTAGAGTCATAGTTTAAGTTTAGTGTAAGTACTTAGATAAGAGGTTCGTCAAAACATAGTATAGTTGTTGTTAACTTAGAATCGTTGCGGCTGCGAATGACGCATAACCGAGTAGGGTTTGTTTATATAATTTAGAGTCCCGTTTGACGAAACCTCATAAATTTTATTAGTCTAGTTGTATTTTAACATGGAATAGAGACCAGTGCCAAAGTATAGTTAAGTAAGTAGGCAATTAAGACAATTAAGACACCTCTTTTATTCGCCAACAACGGTCCGCTACCTGAACAGGTGAACCTCGGTTGAAGTAGGTCGTATATAGTATTTCCAGGTAGTCGTAAAGATTGCAGATTACGCCTATTCAAACGAGTTTCGCACGCGCCAAAGCCTTTGTGGACCGTGGGAATAGTATTGTTTTCCAATAAGTCTTCAGCGGTGCCTCACGCCCTGAAAACTTAAGATATCGCACCTGTAAAGTTACATTTCGGTAGAGCTTATAGAACAGTACAGTTTCCAAAAATGATAGAAATCGGATAGATAGTTTTCAGGAAATTCGGCCTAAAAGGAAGTTTTTGCAGCTGCTTTGTACCTTTTTTCGCCTTTCTCGCGAAATAGCTCTCCGTACAGGTAAAAATAGAAAATATAGACAACACACTTAGATAGAAAATCTTGCACCGAATCCAGTGATATGCGACACGTTAGTATTACATTTATAGATATAGGTATTTAGGCTAATAATAGTGTTAAGTTAAGATAATTTTAGAGCGAAATAAAGCTTAAAATCAGGGAGAAATTTCGGGTCCTCTTTACGGTAAAGCCTTTTGAACAACCGTTCAAAAATAGTAAATTCGTAGTCGTCGGCAAGATAGTTCCTGAAGAAACCTGAAGAACCCGAAATCGCTCCCTGAATACTCTGAAGAATCAACATATCGCCTTTCATTCTCAAGACACCCTCTACACCTCGAACCCTAGAAGATCACCGCTGCCTCAACAAGTCTTCAACACATATCCACGGGATTTCCGAAATACTCCGAACCATAGGTGCAAGGACGTCAGCGCCACGCGACGGGGTGATTTACGACCACCCCCTCAACCCTCGTGTCCGCGGATAACGCCCGTCCCGCACATTTTCTGTATCCCAACTACAGACACATCTATTCATAAAAACGTCATATTTTGAATTAGGATTTAGTGAAAAGAATATGTGCGGGACGGGCGTTATTCGCGGACGCGAGGGGTGAGGGGAGGTTGTAAATCTCCCCGTCGCGCGGCGCTGACGTCCTTGCACCTATGGGTCGGAGTATCTCAGAAATCCCGTGGATATGTGTTGACGACTTGTTGATGCAGCGGTGATCTTCTAGGGTTCAGGCGTGGAGGGTGTCTTGAGAATGAAAGGCGATATGTTGATTCTTCAGAGTATTCAGGAAGCGATTTCGGGTTCTTCAGGTTTCTTCAGGAACTATCTTGCCGACGACTACGAATTTACTATTTTTGAACGGTTGCTCAAATGGCTCGAAACTTTACCGTAAAGGGGACCCGAAATTGCTTCCTGATTTTAAACTTTATTTTGTTCTAAAATTACCTTAGCTTAAGGTGGATATTGCGATGGGCCGTCCATACATTTTTCTTGGGGATTGTACGCTAAACACAGACACACTTTGTTGAAAACGAATCATTTTATCACTTTTCTATAATGAAATGTCCCCGCGATCGACCTTTTTAGGAAATAACTTACATTATTTACTGAGGAAAACGATCGCGAAATCCAGACGAAATTTGACAGTTATCACACTAGTGTGCGTGAGTGTTGACAAGCAAACTCAAGCGTCATGATTGCGATAGTTTAGAGATGAGAACGCTAGATGGCGTACACGCGTTATTATAATTCTGTTAAATCAATATAATACGTACAATAAGTGATTGATTTATTTCCTTTCCTACCTTTCATGAACAGGATCACCAAAAAAAACTTTATAATTAATAACCTGCCCTGACGACCTTACCAACGTAAACCACTTTATTACATAATATTGTTTTGTGGCAACATAAATATCATTATTCGTAGATAGGATTTATAGTGAAATGGGTAGTTGAGACCGCGAAATTCAAATTTTCTTACGTTTTTTGCAATTTGCAGGTCAGTGTCAGGTTGTATCTTGATCAAAATATGATTCGCGACAATAACAGGTACATATTTACAGAATTATAATCATTAGAATCATTAATACATCTTAGTTAGATTATCTAAGTTAGATTTCTACCACTAACACTTTTCCATTAGAGATTGGTGGTTGGTGGTAGAAATCTAACTTAGATAGATGTATTAATGATTCTAATGATTATAATTCTGTAAATATGTACCTGTCGCGAATCATATTTTGATCAAGATACAACCTGACCCTGACCTGCAAATTGCAAAAACGTAAGAAAATTTGAATTTCGCGGTCTATGACTATCCATTCATCTTATGCGACGCGCGACGTTGCCGTCCCACCCGAGCTGTGTTCGCAACCTTGAACAACATTGAAAGAATTCCGAAGAAAACGGTTGCCACCATGTTGCCACTCTTACGCCGTAGCGACATGCATGATATAAATATAATTTTGGGGCTTGCTTGTATGCAATAGTATTAGCACACGGATTTTCTTGCGTGTTATTTTATTTTGTATGCTTTGCATTTTTATTGATTCAAATTGCAATATTTCTAGTATTGCAATTTATTGTAGGTATAATAACTAATAATTAAGTATTCAATTTTAAAAGTAAGTAGGTAAGTACCTATCTTTCGGCGGTCTTAGAAACAGCAAGTTGGCCCGTGATTTTAGACGCTGAAATCCCGTCACAATACTAATTACTTACATGTCTCAATTACATAAGTACAAAGTCAGTGGTTATGTGTTTTTACCTACTTATATTTTTTGGTCAACAATACATTAAATAAGTAAGTACATAATATTATAATTCGGTAACCCAACGAGTTTGCAAACATTTGCAAAATCGAATGTACCTGTAAAATAGAATACCTTTTACGCATATTATCAGTTTCAGACAAACAAACATTATTTTTAGTTTGATAGTTATGTCGCATCTAGCAGCGGCGCGGTGTAAGTACATAGGTACTTGCGCCCGCGCGGCCGCGCCGCCTCGTAAGTACAATAGGTAGACGTGCGTTCAGAACACATTATATTGTAGTCTGGTTCAGAACTTTGACTTTTGAAATCATTGTTCAGAAACAAACAAATGATTGAGTTACTTACATAAAACGTGATTTATTGTTGTATTTCAACATCTAATATGTTTTTTTTTCTTATTCGTCGACTAATATTCTACCAGGAATTTATATAAAGATAAGTAAAATTTTACTTTTATTTTTCTATTTTCTGTAATGAGTTCGGAACGTCCCCTTGTCATAAATCGTATCATAACCAATATCATCTGTACGCTGTACCTGTAATAATAATAATCTAATAATAGCAATTCTTTTCTAGTAGAAAGAATGCTTGCACAGATTACTTTTTGATTGAATACGACTAGGAAATTCTGAGATCTCATTGCACGGTTGTGAAATTCGATACAGTGGGTCGTCTTAGGGGCGGAGTATTAAATTTTATTAAAATACTGAGTTTGATTGATTTGTGATTTCAATTGACTGTGGAAACTGTTCCAAAGAAATGTTTATCTGCGATATCTGGGTATCGCATTGTGGACCTGAAGAATGTAACTGAGTGGGCATTCCAATTGGCAAGACCGAAATATGTGTGAATCTTCACAAATTGAATTTGTTAGTGAGATTCAAGTGCACTATGTCTGGTAATTGCGTGGAAGCACTACGGAGAGCAGTAATAAAATAAATACTGCATTTTTGTGGGCAACTGCGACTGCTGGTAGCTATTACACTCAATCAGCTCACATTACAAGTCTCATGAATATTCCAATAATGTCGGCAAATAAATTTCGTTCGTTGGACGATGGCTGAAAAGGTCATATGGCTACAACTTTGATTCATGTTCTGGTATGGTAAGTTACTGTATTACCAAACACAAATACATAAACATATACCTTCTTCTCATGGGGGTAGGCAGAAACTACAGAACGCCACCTGCTAAGATACCTTACATACCTACTATTATCTGGTTGGTTCTGTATGAACTTTTTATTATGTGCAATATTTACAAGTGTTGCTTTTCCTTTCCAGGCCTGCATTGTTGGTAAAGAAACTAAGAAATGTCTATTTCTTGGTGTTCAAAACAAATATTGTTATACATGTCAATATTATGAAAAAAGGAGACATGGACATGAAAGCACATAATTGTTGCAAAAATTTTACTGAACCGCCTATAGGCGCTATAGCAATGGAATCACTAATTTTAGTGGAAGGCTTTCAAAAGAGTGAAGAAATGCATCAACTTCCCTATTTGAGTTTTATTGGAGACGGAGACTCCTCTGTGTTTGCAAACTTGAAAGAGAAAGTGTCATATAGGAACTTTGGTCTGAGATGGGAACATAATAAAAAAAAATGAATGCAAGAATCATGTAATCAAAAACTATACGAGGGCACTATACAAGGTAAATAAATAAATAAATATACAAGGTAAATAAGTATAGACATCTCAAGACCAGTGAAGCATATTCCGTATTCATATTTGTACTTTTTTTTAGATGTTTGCCAACACTAAGCTCCCACTTTATGGGCGAAATATTTTGAAGCCAAACGTGATGAAGGTTACACTAGTGGCATGGAAAATTATAATGTGTATCAGTGAGAGTAGCAGATTTGCGAAATAGCCCGCTTTTGTATTCGGAATACATGAAAACTGCAAGCAGTATTACTGCAATGTCAATAAAACAGCTGCAATTGGAAATATAATAAGTCAGAAATTGTCAGTACCACTAAGAAATGCTTTGATTATCATGGTACAGTATTGTTTCTTTGTATGTTACATAACCATCTATTTATATTTCATTGATATTTTCTAGTAAAAAAATATTCTATTTTCAGGATGATCGCTTGCTACTGGACACAAATGGCATGGAACTGTATGGAAAAAGCAGACCACACCCAGGTACACATTAAAAAAAATACATAAATCGAAAGGAACAAAGTTGTATTCTGCCAGAAATCATATTGAGACATGGTCAAAAAAATGCTAAATGTGTAGATTTGAATGGTATGTATACACGGATATCAAGTTATACATTTCCAGTATAAGCTGACCTCCCATTATATGGAAATCTTAAACAATGCGAGATCAGCTTATACTGGAAATGTATAGCTGGTTAATTATGTAGCCGTGTGTACCAGTATATACTGGAACACAAGGCAATTTTTTTAACTTCATAAATTGTATCAATTTCAATGTCTAAAATATATTATTATGTTATTCTAGTGAAAAATCGTCCATCAACATCAGTTGGAAATTCGAGCAAATAGTAAATTTTAATTTTAGAGCAGCTTTGGAGATTGATGGTAAATGAGATTTTGAAATGAATAGGAAATAATATTTGTCCAAAGTAACATAATTATATACTAAGTAAAGTTATTTTTCTTTGCAGCAGCCTTGTAGCAGTAGACAAAAAGACTCACGGCACATGATGAAATCATCAAGTCAAACGATTTTTGTTATATTGTATTTTTGTAGTAGTTTGTTTAGAATCGACACTATAATATATTACTTTTATTTGTATTTTACTATAAAATCAAAAGGCTTATTTTTGTAGTAGTTTGTTTATAATCAACATTATCATTGTATATTACTTTTTATTTGTATTTACTATAAAATGAAAAGGTGAAATAATATTTTATTATGTAAGATAACCACCTGGTGAACTCAATAAGCTGGTCTTTAGATTTTTATTTTTCTAAAAACTTTGATAAGAGGGCTTTGACATTATAAAATATTTTTTCACCTACCTGGGTAGATGTAATCGCATACTAAATTGTATTTTTTTGATTTGTTGTTATCTTTTGTTTTTTTCTTGTGTCTGTTATGTGTAATATCTGTAATTATTGTAATAATTGATTATGCTATAAATTTAATCATGTATCAGGCTTCATTTGTGTCACTTCAAATACTTTTATTTGATAATTAATTACGGTGTAAGGTATTCTAATAAAACTATCTTTATAAACTGTATAGACTGAAGTTTTTGTAACTGAACAGACAGCTGTGCTGCTGGGAGTTTGTTGCGCCACTTCTTTCCAGATAAAGCTCTAGGAAGTGGTGAAGAGCGGGCGTTTTGGGGGACTGTCTTATTGTAATTTTGACATTCAAAAAGTGCTGATTCTCAGACTAGTTTGATTATTAAATGATTTTGTATAAATGCTTGACTTTTATTATCCTATCATCATACTCATGCCTTTTCCCCATGGGGGTAGGTAGAAACGTAAACGAGACAAAGGGAGTATGTAAGGTATCATAGCAGGTGGCGTTCTGTACCTGCTACGATACCTTACATACTCCCTTTGTCTCGTTTACGTTCATAAATCTGGCACAGGCACAGTATTTTTAAGAAACTCATTTCATTTTTCATATAAATATCGTAGCAGGCGGCGCATTTTTTAAATACACGCCACCTAGTGGTATATTCTTATAAACGTATGGAAGTACTCGCTTACGTCTGTGTGTGTAAACGACCTGTATTCAATGGCAGATTTTATCTAACAGTTATGTGTCGAATTGGGTGGATTTTGAGGCAATGTTATGACCAAATTCAATAAAGTGTAATGTCCGATAACCGCGTCCACTACTTTTACGACTTAATAATGTGCCAATTACACATAAAACAAAATAAACTAAAAATGTTGACTTCAGCGCCATCTAGCGGGAAAATGTCCAAGAGCAGATCAAGAGCAGATATGATGCTCCTTAACACTATTATGAGCCTAAATACCTATATCTATAAGTGTAATCCTAACGTGTTGCATATCATTTGATTAGGTACAAAATTGTCTATCTAAATGTGTTGTCTGTGTTACCTATTTTTACCTGTACGCAGAGCTATTTCGCGAGAAAGGCGAAAAAAGGTACAAAGGAGCTGCAAAAACTTCCTTTTAGGCCGAATTACCTGAAAGCTATCTGTCCGATTTCTATCATTTTTGGCAACTTTGTACTGTTCTATAAGCTCTACCGAAATGTAACTTTACAGTTGCGATATCTTAAGTTTTCAGGGCGTGAGGCCTCGCTGAAGTCTTATTGGAAGACCATACTATATTCCCACGCTCAACAATGGTTTGAGCGTGCGAACCTGTTTAAATAGGCGTAATCTGTAATCTTTAAGACTACCTGGAAATATCCAAACTATATACGACCTACTTCAACCGAGGTTCACCTGTTCAGGTAGCGCGACCGTTGTTGGCGAATAAAAGAGGTGTCGTAAATGTCTTTATTGCTCACTTACTTAACTATACTTTAGCACGGGTCTCTATTCTATGCTAAAATGTAACTAAACTAATAAAATTTATGAGGCTTCGTCAAACGGGACTCTAAATTATAAACAAACCCACTCGGTTATGCGTTATTCGCAGCCGCAACGATTCTAAATTAACAACAAACTATAGTATTTGACGAGCCTCTTGTCTAAAGTACTTATACTTAACTTAAACTATGACTTTAGTGACTAAGTTACAAAAAAACTAATAATAAGATTGGTGACGCTTCATCGCGACAAGAATGATTGTGTTTACCGGATTTTTTTTTTTGAAGATGAAGAAAGGATCTGTGTCGTTCTTATGGGCCGCTTGCACCAAGACGCACCAAACACAAGTAGCACTAAACATAATTCATTGTAAAACCTTACATTTCTGTAACTTGTATGAAGTCTGCAGAACCAGTAGAACATTGTTTACCTACTTTTATTTAGTGACTCGGCCTGCACGAGGGCTTCAGTGTCCCTTCCTTCTAACATTTAAGAGTTTCCTCGCACTAGCACTTGCCCTGTAGTTTCACTCCAGTAACATTTTGACATGTGCTGCGCAGTGTGGGGAGACCCTCGATAGTGCAGAAGGTGGGGGGGGTTTCTAAATGTGAGTATTTTTTTTAATCCTATCATTTTCTTCATCATTATTTATTCTTCAGTGGCTAGTACATCTTCAAGCACAAGTGACAGTTTAATGCCGCCATGATTTCAGTGTAATAGAGAGACGGAGCTATACATGACCGATAGCACTATCCCTTTTTAGCACTGGAATCATACGAATAGTAATACGGCCGGCTGCAACACAGCGAGCTAAACTTAACTAACGTAAGGTCACTCACACGCATAACTGCAATTTTGATAGCCCTTCATGAACAATCATTTAATGCGAGCATCAGTATAATGTGGGCCTCCACAAGCAAGGTGATTCCGCAAAATCATCATACAAACGCAGAATGATTGCCCATGTATGCTTTCAACCTGACAGTTGTAGCCACCTATAGCTACGTTTCATTCATTTGCCTTATGGAATCGTAGCGCATTTGTTTAAAACGCAAATTCTGTTACACAGATAAGCATGAAATGGCTTGGCGTGCTAGCTCCTAGCTCATACCGCCATACCCTACCTGGCTGGTTCAATAGTAATTTGTTTTGTGTTGCAGCTAATAAAGATGCCAAGTTCAGTTCCTAAGCCTATTAAACAACTTCTAATTTATGTTCCAACGTGACGCAGTTACTTGTGGTACAGAGGGCAAGGGGGTAAAATCACACTTCCACACATGGATCAGCATTTTTCGGTATCTCTATTTACTTCTGTCACTTACAGACCTTAATCGCTAGAGCGAGACGTCCGATCGCAAGTATACACACCCATTCGCATTGACATTTGATATGACAGCTTTTACATGCAAATGGACTTCTCGCTCTAGTGCATTGCACTATTGAGTGACAAAGAGGGATAGGAAAATTATGATCTGTGCGTGTAAATTTGACTTCACCTCTAAGTAAAGCCACCTTAGTTATTTTAGTCACCTTAGTTATTTTACTTTTATCAACTCATCTTTGACACCACGTTACCATGTTGTTGTTTTTTCAGGCGGCATCTAAAATGCCTTTTAGAAATGGACAGCGGTACAACCCAGGACATCGGCCTCTCGCCGCAGCATCTTACGCAACAGCCACAGCCAGCACAAGATCACATACTGGAAACAGAATCACAGTGTGATTTTAATGAAACATTTGTAAATATTTTCTCGCAAGGATTTCCAGAACAAATAAAAGATGAAGATATAGACCAGTTTCTACGTCACTTCGATCCGAGTGTTGTTAATTCCACGCCTCCTATCGACTTCATGCAGGAGGACGATACGAGTCGACAGCATCCTGTGTCCGAATTCGAAGATTTGCAAGATTCAAGCTATGATAAAACTCTACAGGCTGTACCGAGTTTAATTAGCCTGCTTGATGAAGATGTTAATAATGCAAATTGTTCAGAACGAAAAAATTCCACAGAATCTGGCATGGCTAATATTGGTACGCTTCACGCAGAATTGCCGAACTTTTGTTGTAACCTAGGTGAAGCTACGGGAGCCTCTAGCAATTTTCAAGAGGTCAATTACAACTATACGAGTTTGGTGAGCAGAGAAGCGCATTTTAGCTTGGGTCAAGCTCAAGATACTTGGAACCACGTCACCTCGCCAGCAACGAACCAAACATTGGTGGCACCCTTTAAAAGTGAAGGCAACTTTATTTTCAACACGGGGTCCAATGGTCAAACCACCAACGTACAAGCGTCAGACGAAACTGCACTTACTGAAAATAAAAGGGTTATTGAAAGCCAGTACAGCCCTCACGACACCGTTCCAGGTTTACTAACACAAAAAACTTTATGGCCCGGTTCTTTCAACAATTATAGTTTACCCAACAACCCTTTCAGAAGCGCAGAAACGCCAAAACACAATTTAATGGAAGATCACAAACACACACAAGAAAAAATAATTGAAAAGCCACGTAACATTTTGTATCCCGGGTTTTTCAAAAGTCATAGTTTGTTTGGCAATTCACTGGCAAGTAACTTTAACGAAACGATTCCACATAAAAAGCCTCGGGACAACATTTTGTGTCCCGGGTCTTTCAGCAGTTTAAATAACGACCCTTTCGGAAGCGTACAAGGGCCAAATGAGAAACTGGAAAAAGGTGGTAATAATATGATTTCATGTACTAACCTTTTTGGCAATAGCTTGTATAGCGCAAACCCCGAGCCTGTGACAAATCTTAGCTCGATTCGACCTGACACTAACAAGCAAGCCTTGGCATCAAGCGCACATCTCACTTGCCGACGAAGGTCACGTCGTCGACGAGGGGGTCCCGCCACGCGGAAGTCGGCTGACCCTATCACCTCGGCTCCTGATGAATGCACGGCTGAGTCAAATCACAGCCGGATGACCAGATCGCGTCACAGGCTAGAATATTATTACGAGTATGAAAAAACAGATAAAAAATGTAGCCGAAAAAAGGCAACAACTAAGAGCACAGCAAGTTCCAGGACAAAAGCACAAAAGAAAAAACAGTCGCCGACTTAAACACAGGTTTTGTTAAATTGAATATTGTTGGATTTTACACTGACACAATTGGTAGTTGATCCAAATTATTTGATAAAACATAAAACGTAGCAAACTAAAGTCCCAGTCTCGGTTCACGAATGCCAAAGAGGTATCTATTGGAACGACATAATGATAAGACAGTGCTTGCGGCGGTTGAATGGCTCCTCCTTATCAAGAAATTAATATCGCAATTCTTAGCCATTGTGGTCAATATGACATCGCGATTCGCGACCACAACGAGCAACTTACGGCAATTCCAAAATTGTATAGAATATGCTAAAAAAAATGCTCAATTTGAGTTGCTGTTAGGCAACCTAATTATATAGGTAAGAGGTAACAGACTTTAAAAAAATCTTGTGCTTATGTAGACTGCTAAATGACGATTCCTTACTTAAGACCTTAAGGCCCACTTACGCGTTCAAGGGTTGTCCTATACAACTTCAGAGTTATATAGTTAACAGCTAACTCAGGGTTTGTCAAATAATTCATCTTGCGCCGCCAAGAGTTAGAGGTAAACCTAGAGTTAAACTTTTAAATTTATTAAACCCACGGATGTGAGCGAGTCACAATATATATTTATAGTTGTGGCTGGTATACTTCACAAACTCTACACCTTAGTCAAAATATGTGGTTTCGCTACCATCACATGGGCGTAAGGTGAAAAATTTATTCACTGTTCATTATTTTCCTGTTATACAATAACGTTGTAGTAACGAAACGGCCAAGACTTATATTTTGACTAAGATGTAGTGTTTGCGAAGTTAGGGCTTGTAGAGTTAGGTCGTGTAGAGTTAGAAGCTTGGCTCTACATAAGATCTGATAACTTTATGACAGTGCGAGCCATATGGTCTCGTCTTGGCAACATTTTACATGAAAATTTTTTGTGGGTACATATCAGGGCACAGACAATGCAATTCTATTTTACGTTTCGTCGATCGAACTGCAATGTTCCCAACTCAAAAAACAATAATGCCTGATTAACTAACACGGTGTTAATTTTTTGTGGCGCCACGCCTCATAGGAGTTAGGCTGCCTTTCCACCAGAGTTGAGCGAGGATGCGTAGCGAGGGATGTGTGTAAAACCAACCAATACAAACGCTAACTTAGTTCAAGCTATAAAAATGAAGCGGAAAGGCTGGAAAGGCAGCCTTAAAATGTTAATTACTTAACTCCGAGTTTACAAACTCTATATTTATTCATTTAACCCGACTAAACGTGGAAGTGGGCCGAGTGTCCCACCGTGTGCTCACCTTCGTTTTAATAGCGGTTAAGGATGCGCACGTGTGTCAGTGATTTCACGATTTTTTACTGAATTAATTAAAAAAAGGTTGTGGATTTCACACTAACCTAAGACTAGTATTATATGTATTACGTCGATTTTGTAGAAGATACAATACTTATTCGCTTATCCGTCACTCGATAACTCGACATTTATGGCCTAGAATTGACTCATTTAAACACTGTTACAAAGAACCTGTAATTTCAATGATCGTGCGTTCGCCGCTAGAGACGCTAGCATAGACTAAGGTCTCTAGAAAAATGTCAATATCACCGACTATTCACTGTTTGCGGGATTTTATCGCATATTTTTACTAATTACTCATAACTGTTGTAAAGATTGTGCTATTACTGATTAACTATGCCTTAAAACTTTAAGTAGTAACTTAGAATCTAATTTGGTAGTACTTGGAGGAAGGATAATATTTGTCTGGTTCATGCTTGCCAATTTTAGGAACATTATCATGTAAATATTCCTCTGATTTTTAAAATGTAATTAATTAAACATTATATGAAATTATAGGTACTTAAACGTATCGAAAGCCAAATAAAAGTACTGATAGGTCCTTACTCGCCAGTGGCGCCAACTGGTGAGCACAAAAACGAAAGCCCCCATTACGTGCATACTTGTTTACTTATTCATCAAAATTCGGTCGGTAAATTAAATAGTAAGTAAACATTTTGTTGTTTATGTACAGTATGATAAGCTGTTGGGCGGTACTTTGTGGTGACGGAGCGAGAGTGTACTGTATGTATATGTTTGTTAAAAATACTCGTATATTTCTATTTAGTAGTATTTGTTGTTATACAAAAGTTAAATTTAGATTTTTAGATGTAAAACCGTGGTAAATCTTAGGTGTTTGACCTTATACTCGTACAAAAGAATCTGTATTTTTGGGCTTGCCATTAATACGATATTTACTTTAAAAATTATATTTTTATATAATTTTTAAAGTAAATATCAACTATGTAATAGCTAGCGATATGGGTAGCGCTAGCTACCCGAAACTGTCAAATTTTCCCAATCAACTTTGAAGCTTATCTTTAGCAATAAAATTGAAAATCTGACAGATTGTAGTAGCTTGATGTGCTGGCGTCTGTACTTCATTTATTTTTTATTTTAATAAGTCAGGATTTACCACAGTTCGAGCTTTTATATTTATGTATTTTTATCATATACAATGTTAAAAATTTAAAAAAAAACTATGTATTATATATGTATAAAAGCCTTTGTCCTGCAAGGCACATAGAATTTTGATATTTATAGTTAAACTTATGGCCTGTTTCACCAACTGCTCAAAATTTCGGTTATCTTATCCTTCCTGTACATGATTTCGGATGTACATAATTTCAAACCAAATCGGTTTCATTTTTGAATTTTTCTGGTAAGTATAAACTGCCTACCGGTTCCGGTTATTGTGAAACAGGCCCTAAATTACCTGTGATGGCAACGTTGTGATAGCGCCCTAATTTTGGCGAATAAACTTTCGAGACTGAAAGTAGAGGGGCTTGAACAGAGTATGGTGTGCCATCTACGAGGGCAAATATTACCACATAGTGGGTGCCCGGGCATAGCCGCTACTAAATTATTTTTCTTGTGAGAATTGCCAAATTAAAACAAGTAAAAATATATTCGATGGACCACATAATTACATTTACCAAGGCGTTGTCCCGGCCTAATTCAGGCTTTAACTTTTGTAATATTTGTAGGAAATGAAAAATGTTGTAAGTAATTCAAAAATTGTAAATAACTTATTTATTTACCTACACTTCTTATAATTATGAAAGTTCGCTCCTTCATGCGCAACTAAATAATATCAACATAAATAAAAAAAAATATATCAAAATAGGACATTGGGCGTTTTCACACTGCGACGATAACCACACCGACATGTCTATAGCGTATCGTCAGCTCGAACGACAAGGATATCGTCCGACGATATCGGTATGTGACACGATGAGTTGCCCGTGGCTAAATAATAACAGCTGCACGGGTCGATCGATCAGGTAAGCTACGCTTGCCGCGGTTGGTCTGTGGATGGGTGACCATCTTTACATACCGTGACCCCTCCGTGCCTCGGAAAGCATGGTTAAACCGTTGGTCCCGGCTATCATTCGTGGATCTTTGACAGTCGTTACGTGTAGTCAGAAGCCCGAAAGTCGGACAGCAAGTCTTACCAAGGGGCATCGTATTACCCAATAACTGGGTTGTGGGTTGTGGAGGTCAGATTGGCAGTCGCTCCATGTAAAATACTGGTATTCAGCTGCATCCCGTTAAACTGGAAGCCGACCCCAACATAGTTGGGAAAAGGCCTAGGCAGATGATGATGACACGATGTAACTAGTGATGTTCAAATCCGCTGTAAACTATAGACGCGTTATCCTTATCCTTATACATAGTACCTATAACAAAGACGGCCAAATATGTCTGTACGCGCATAACTTCCGAATGACTGCACCAAATAGGATAATTCTTTTTTTGTTGTGTTCGGTATTGCCAGGACAAGGTTTAATATTATGTATAAAAGAAAGATTCGGAAATTCTAACAAAAAAAATTGCACCCTTACGAAACTGGGGCGGGCCGCTAGTAGACTATAAATAGTAGATTGTTATACAAGGGTCGGAAGGAATCAATTCCCATACGAGGCATTTAGACGCCCGAGCGCAGCGAGGGCGGCTATAGTCCGAGTGGGAATTGATGACTTCACCCGCGTTAAACACTCTACTTTTCATTTCGAATTTAAGGAAAGTAAAAAATACCTAGTAGTTTTTCTAAAATATTTATTGATAATAATTACATGAATAATAGGTACCTATAAATTAGTCTTTTTTAAATTTGAAGTATGGAACACACCACGTCACCGCCACATGAGTAGATTCTGTGTCACCACCGCAGGCCGTTCCGCTTACTAGGGCCCGTATTATTATAATTCTGTCTGCATTCTTACTTTTACCATTTTTCATAAATTACTTAGAAAACACGATAATCTTGATAAAAATTACTAAAAATTGTGTTGCGATATGACACTTTTTAGTGCTGACCCAACTTTCTTATTTCGATTCAAAACTTGCACACAGCCTAATCGATACACGCAATAAAAAAAATGAAAAAAATTGTAGAAACTGAATAAAAACTCTTTAAACTAACAAAATGTATTGAAATGTAAAGTGTTTGCAGAATAACCAATCTAAGTATAGAATTCATTAATTATCATCATTCTCAAAAAAACTTCTGGTAAGCCTACCTAAAAAATGTTTACTGGGAATTCTGTAGTAAACTATTAGAAAGTATCAAAAATAAAATCCACAATAAATAATTTTCCAATAAATTAAAATAATTTTAAACAGCGATCGCATAGCGAATATAAATTCAATTATAGAAGCATTTCGGCGCGAAATTCAGTAGGTAAATGAGGTACCTATTGGCCTGT
Source organism: Mesoligia furuncula (assembly GCA_916614155.1). Lineage (NCBI taxonomy): Eukaryota > Metazoa > Arthropoda > Insecta > Lepidoptera > Noctuidae > Mesoligia > Mesoligia furuncula. Next base: position 36,033,198 of record OU744790.1, read on the forward strand.
CTGTTATTGACATGATATTAGAAGAGATTGAAATGATATTAGAAAAGCATAAATCATTATTATATACAATGCTTATTGTATTTATTGCTTAAAATAATTTTATTTTATTTTCAAATATCGATTATTACATTCGTCATATTAATTACTCGAGTAAATAGAAATTAAAAAAAAAAATGTTTGGAATAATCGCTTTCACACATCACTGCTATAAAAAAAAAACAATACCTAATGGTCGGTTGAACACAAATTGAGTAGTGGTAATGATTAATACGTATTTTTGAACCTGTGTTTGAATATTACGTTAAAACCTGGGCATTTTCGTGTTGTTTATAAAATTATCAATAACATTTGTCACATTTTAAATCCTATCTACATCTGTGTGAAATTTGTGAAAAGTAAAAATGTAAACACATACGATTGGCGCGAAACTTCGACATTAGATATGAAAAAAAGTTCATTACCACTACTTATTTACCTTAAACTATGGATAAATTCGTCAAATAATTAAATGATGTATATTCACAGCCCCATTATGGTAAAGTCAGGATGTTCGAAATCCCCAAATTTTATGTTTTTTAGCCTCGACCACAACTAACATCAAAATGGTGATTATCGTACCTATGTATGTTGAATTTATTCAAGGTAAATTATTAACTTGTGCGCTAACTCTGAAAGATTTAATGGCGTTAACATATGAGCTTTTTATCCAACTCTCCTAATTAACGCACATTCATAAGATTTGATGGGTAGCATAATAAATATTTACATAATCAATTAAGGGTGTCGTATGTCTGACTAAGCTGACTACCTAACTAAAATTAGGTTCTATTTTTAAATTTCATTCCCGCCCTTGGGAGGGATGCAATTACTATGAGACTTTCCTGCCCAAGGGTGGGAAGCAGCGTTTTCCACCCGCTATTCGGATCAAACAAACACTACTTTCCGAGTATGAGAGATGAAAATATATTTTTGTAGCGCGTTGATTTAAACGCTGTCACGGCCGCAGTCTAAACAATAATAATAATAAACGCGAAGACTATCATCAAAAAATACAGAGTACAGAAGGCAATCACAATAATCACATGTATGATGTAGGTACTTCACTTTTCATACCCATGCTCGGCGGTCGCGTTAGGGTTGTCAACTTTGGCTTATGCACAAAAAACTGTCGTGGTAATGGCACTCGTATCTAGTTGTTTGATTTATTGTTGAGCTTATTTTACAATATTAAAACAAAACAATAAACATATGTAGATTACAATACAAAAAGTTTACAGAACAAAAACATATAAAATTTTAAATTTGTCAATTTACACTATCGAAAATACCTAATAACTTCAAAACGGATTACCCTATTTACACAATTTATTTTGACTGACAACCAGTCTAACCAAGGGGTATCGTATTACCCAGAAACTGGGTTGTGGAGGTCAGATAGGCAGTCGCTCCATGTAAAATACTGGTATCCAGCTGCATCCGGTTGGACTGGAAGCCGACCCCAACATAGTTGGGAAAAGGCTAGGCAGATGATGATGACACAATTTATTTTGCCGTATCCGTTTTAGACCTAAACCTATCAAATGACACTAAAAACAACACAATATCTACACAAACAAAAAATCATGTTTTCAACTTACGTTATAAGTAAGTTGGTGGCGTGAATTTACCTTACAAAAAAATTACTTCGTTTATACCGATTCAAAATAGGAAACTGTTATATAAATCGAGCTTAGATAGCCATTTTTTTGTTGCTCTATTTTTGCACTTCACAGACGCGTGTCTCAAGCGGATGGCACCCGCGCTCGCACTACTCCCAACCCGCCCGAGATAACGTGTCCGAGAGCGGTGTCTATGTGTGCGTTGCTCGAGCGCACTTTGTATGTAGATAGCCTTCTGTACTATCTGTATTTTGTGCTATCAACACGCTAAACGGGCGCAATGATATACGGTGAATATTTTCTCGCAACGCGCTGTACACGAAATAATATATCATGAAGCGATATGAACATATTTTATGTTTAATATCTTATGAATTGATGAATCATCAATGAACTTTTCAGACTTTATTTATAGACACTCCTAGTGTCTATTAAGTAAAATTGTTTTTTTTTTTTTAAGTTTTGTTAGACAATTATTATTTGTTATAGACTTAAATATTTAAAAGTTCATTGATTGTACGATTTTTATGTAAGTACAAAAATTAACTACCTATTTACAAGTTAATGAATTTATGATGTTATGTCAAAATCAATTTTTTATCTTGTTTATCATGACAATTATAATTATAATTACAATCGTTAAACAACAACAAAATTTCAAAATGATTGATCGAGATTCGCGAGCAGCAGTCCGACCATATCGTGTCGTTATCGTTATCGTCCAGTGTGAAAATGGCCAATGTGTGTCGTTTAGAATAAAGTAGATTCCTAAAATACCGGTTAAAATAAAAACGAGAAATAGTATTGATATTTACACTCACCGGCACGGAATCTTGGACGTAATTAAATTAATTTCATGATATTTCGCATATAAATGTATTTTTGACACTAACGGTAGATGCATTCAGTGTTTCATAAGCTTTTATAACTTGAAATTGAAAACGTCACTACACCAATAATTGTATTTATTAAATTGGGCACTTTTGCAGAAACAATTTACACTATCAATTTTAAAACACTATAGAATAAACAAAAACTTAATTGGTTTATTGTCTCTACGTTTTAGTGTCGTGTGTTTCCTCCTCTAGCCCTAATAACGGCCTGCATTCGATCTAGCATGCTTTGAATGATGTTTCTGACATCAACTTGCGGTATGCTTTCCCAAGCAGTCAGTGCTGCATTTCAAAGTTGGTTAAGAGTTTCTGGCGGGTCGGAGGTGGAGTTTATCTTTCTTTTGAGTATATCCCAGATATGTTCATTCGGGTTCAAGTCCGGAATACGAGCTGGTCACTGCAATTTTTGTATACCAACATCTTGAAGGTATTCTTCAACGCAATGTGCAACGTGTGGGGGCGTGCAATAACGTGCATTAGGAGGAATCGGTCGAGCCCAATGTATCCCGAATAAACCAAAGCATGTCCCTGGAGGACCTCCTTGACGTATCGGCTAACTGCAGTTGCCGGTTATCGACGATAACCAACTCGTACGACCATCGGAACTTATTCCTCCCCAAACCATTATAAAGCCTCCATGGAGGCTTACAGTTTGTGTGGTGGTAATGGGTAGAAATCTCCCTCTTCTCCACACTCGCTCGCGACCGTCTGGAGCACGAAAGCTATTCGACACTCATCTGTGAACAGCACTTGGGGCCCATTGCTCGTGTGTCCAGCTGGCTTGTTCACGTGCGAATTGAAGTCGAGCTACTCGGTGATGTCTGAGGAATTCTGGACCGCGTGCTGTCTACGGGCTTTACTCGTGAACGTCTTCTCACCGTACGCTCACTAAAATTCACGCCTCTTGGAATTTGGAGCCGCTGGCGTATCTCAACAGCGGTAAGGTAGCGGTTTCTTAAAATTTCCAGGACAATATAACAGTCGCCCCGGGCCGATGTACGGTGGGCTGCATCAATTGGGTACCCCAGTTGTATTTAAATTTTCATTCAACTGGGGTACCCAATTGGTGCAGCCCACTGTACATCTGACGCCTCCACTGCCTGGTCTACGGGAAAAGTGGCCTGTCTCCTAGTATCGTTTAGGGCATACTGCATCGACGAACGTGGTACATTAAGCACCACAGCAACTTCACGCTGTGTCAACCCCTGGTCGATTAATGCTACAACCTGGTGCTGGTGTTTATGGCATTTTTATTGGTGTTAAAGCACCTTTAGTTAATCAGTAAAAAGCACAAAACCACATTAATTCAAAAAGCTAATCGTAAACTTTTACAACACACAAATTTAAACTTGCAACTTAGTCCTCAAGAGACACGGATCAAATAAAAATTAAAAGTTGCACTATAGAGCACTCAAACATAATGAATTATCCCCTTGAACTAAGATTTTTTTTTTTGACCTATCCTCATAAGAATCAATTATTGGAAACACTTAAATTTTTCGTTATTCCGAGTATTTGCGAGATAAGTAGGTACTTAGCCTAGATTTCGTGCCGCTGAGTGTAACTTACATGAAATTTATTACCAAATAAGTTCTTCAAACTAGATTAGATTGATCAATTATTATAGTAATCATTGTGCCATCAAGGTTAAAATTGAAAAAAATTTAAAATAAAGATTGAAATATCATTTTAGTGTGTGTAACTAGTAACTGTAACTAGGACTACATGTAGAGATATCAATAAAGATTAATCTAATCATTTTAATTTCATTAAATCACATGTCATACAATACCCATCCAATATCCACCTCCATCCTCCATCGGCTCCATCTATAATTAGAAAAACAAAGCAAACGTCTAATGAATGCAATTATTGCACTACTTACCTACCGCATTATATTGTAGTCTTTGACTTACCTAAATGTCAGTGAGGTAAGTAAACATCTAGAAATCTAGACGGCTGGAAATCATTTTATGACTCCATAGACGTGACACAAAAAGTGTCACTAAGCGCCAGGGTAGCCCGCGAAATTAAATTTTTTTAGGGTTTTTGCAATTTGCTGGAAATTTTTCTACCAAAATCGTAAAGCACTGCAGTCGCGTGAGTCGCGTCGCACCTGACTGCCCCGGCCTTTATTATTTTATCTATTTTCCGACTTTAAAAAAAAGTAGGTTATAGTATATTTCATTACAAGTGCGGAAAGGCTGCCATTGCAAAGAGTTCCGACAAATGTCTACCCGAGCCGAGGCGCAGCCGAAGGCGAGGGTTGACAGTCGGAACAAGTTGCAATGACGGTTCCGCACGTGTACTGAACGACTATTTTTAATACAAATGCGAAAAAATGAAGCAATTTAATAAAATAATAAAAACAATAAACTCAACTAACTTAACATTTATTTCTTATAAAAGTTATAATTCACATATACATTGAAATTGGTACAGTTTTTTATACTAACTGGGGAAGTATTAGGTTGCATATTTACTGTTTGAGACAAACTATTATTAATTTCGTATGATTGTTCATGTATATTTGTCATACAATGGCGTTTGCTAGTTGATGGAGTTGGATCTGATGAATTATTATTATCAATGAAGGTAGATGGACGAACGTTCTCTGCAACATGTGAAGGAGACGGACTGGACCTTAAATTAATGGAAGTGTGATTTTTTTCCCAGTTTCTAGTTTGTTGTTTAATGAATCACCAATATAGCTTTCTGCAACTTTGTCTGATTTCCAACCTCCTAGTCGCTTTAAGGACGTCAAATTGGCTCCTGAATCTGCCAATAATGTAGTAGAGGTCCTCCTGAAGTCGTGCCCAGTATAATACTCAGCATCCGGCAGACCAAGAAACGTAGCTATTTCTTTTGGCATATTACCAAATTTATTTATCCCGATTGCTTGAGCTGTACACTTTCCTTTTTGGTAATTTTGAAAAAAACCGTCGGTTTTTCCTTTTTGGGACCGCTGATTCATATATTTTTGCACTATTCTAAGAAAATCTCTTTCAACAGCAAAGCTTCTCGGTATCTTATTTTTTGTGTTCGGAATCTTTATTAGTAGCATTTCTCCATGGGCTTCAATATCTTTTAAAGTAATATTGGCTAACTCCTCTCTGCGGCAAGCTGCAACAACGCCAAAAATCAGAGCAACCTACCAAAAAAGGGATTTGATTAATATTTTTTTAAATAATGTATTGACTGTATTTTGCGATTTCGTAAACTGAATACTAAAGAAAAATATAAGTACTTATTAATAAATTGCCTTTGTGGCTAAATAACGATCATCGGGAGCTTCGTTCAAAAACCTTTCCACTTCATTCGATGTTAATATTTTCGACTTTTTACTTGTATAAAACCGTCTGATTGTCGTTTTAAGAAAGCATTTAATTTTGGGTATTCACTTATATCCACGTTGATCCTTATTTTCAGCATACTTTTTATCATCGAAAACCTCGACCATAACGTAGAAGGTTTTAATTTTGCTGAGATTTCGGAGAAGTATGCCAACATAACATTTTCTGAAAAACTATTTGCTTTTTTCTCTTCTCTCCACGCAATAAATACGTCGTATGTAGATATGTAGCGACTTTTTGACTTTTCCGGTAAAATGTTCTCCGACGCATTTTGTGCAATTATACTGAGTTCCGGTGGTGTTAATTCAAAAAAACTAGGGTCGAAATTACTCATTTTGTGCAACAAACAACTAAACTCGCAAAGAAAATTTCTGAAAAATGGCGCCAACCGGAGAATATAAGCAGTTTTTTTTTCTTCACCCATTCTGGTAGGCAAAGGGAACTATGCCCATACAGCCAAGTCTTCAGTAGAATTTTTTTATTGATATGAAATGAAAATAAAATTTAATGAGATGAGATGAAATGAAATGAAACCTAACCTAACTCATTCAATCAAATCATTAAATATGATATTGAAACAAATTATTAGCTTCTTTTTAGAAATATACGTATTTGCATGAATCATAAAAACTTCTATGAATTTTTTTAGTAAAAACTTCATGGTTGGTTTTTCTTTTTAATAGACATTATTTTGACAGTTGGAAAAGAGAACGCACGAGTTCGGGAAAGGTAAAAAAAAGCACGAGTATGTAATAGCTCACATCCCGAACGCTATACGTCCCTGCAATACGCCACTTTTTGAGCAACTGTATTAAAAAGTATCAATCCCACACTTATGTATGTAATATTATTGGAACTGCAATATATTCACATATGACAATCTATTAAGGCTTCCAAACAACACAAAATTTTATAGATGTATATTGTATGTATGTAACTATGTATGTTTGTCCACGCATTTCTCCGCAACTATTAATCGGATCGTGACCATTTTTTTTATTGGCTTACATTTACTTCAACTTAGGGTACAGTGCAAGTTTCATCAAAATCGGTTTAGCAATTTTCAAGATATGGACGTGTATGTGTGACGGCCTGGCTTATTGATACGAGCTACGGGTGTAGTGTCAAAACTATTACCTAGGTACTTATTACAAACAAATATTCTAGTTTTTACTAAAACTAAAAATTACAAAATAAAAAGTACTTAATTTAAAAAATTAAATCGTCTTCGAAAAGTAATTAACTCAAAATTATGAAATAACTTTAATTTCGGAAGTCGGTGGCAAAAAACTAAGACTAAAATACAGACCCCAAGACACCGACTTCCAAAATTAAAGTTATTCATAATTTTGAGTTAATTTCTTTTAGCAGTCGATTTAATCTTTTAAATTACTTTTTAGGGTTCCGTAGTTCCTACAAGGAACCCTTATAGTTTCGTCATGTCCGTCCGTCTGTCTGTCTCTCCGAGGTTTTGCTAAGAGACCGTTAGTACCTACTAGAAAGCTGTAATTTTGTATGAGTGTGTATATCAATTACGCCGACAAAGTGGTAAAATAAAATTTTGTATTAATAAATAATAATCTAAATATAATATATAAATAAATCCTAATATCTTTACGATTACATATATTATATCATTACATTCAGAATAAAGAACAACACAATCGTACTATATTGTGATAACGGGCTACTACGGGACCCTATACTGTGCGTGGCCCGACACGCACTTGGCCGGTTTTTTTAAATTTATAAAACGTTATCGTTACGTTTCTCTGTCTTCCGTTATGTGTTCATAACTAACGAAGCAAGCAACAAAATGGGGTATCAAAATAAAGGGTTTTAAAAGGTGATTACAAAAATATATACAACTTGGTTAAAAGTAATTCGAAGTGAAAAATCGTAAAAAACATGTACCAAGAACTATATCGTCTGCGAAATCTTTCACATTTATTTTGTAAACTAAAAGGCTGGAAAAAAAAAATATTATTTAAAAAAATTAAAAAACCCGACTGCTGTAAAAAAGATAAAAACATGCCCATTTTAAATTAAATTAAAGTTGGAAGCAGGCGGGACCCATATCATTTTTATTATATTTTCAAATTCAAATGGGTCCCGCCTGCTTCCAACTTTTATTTAATTTAAAATGGGCTTGTTTTTAACTTTTCAGTTTTTTACAGCAGTCGGGTTTTTTATTTTTTTAAATAACTTTTTTAACGGTTTTTCTAACGCAGGTAATCATCACGTCATGCGATTTTTTGTCAGATTATTCTACAAGCAACATACTAAAACACTAGTGTTTTAATTTTTTAGTCCAAACAATACATTTTTTAAATTAAATAATTGCTTCATATTTTGCAATAAATTACCAGTGTTGTGTCATCGCGCTTCTCTTTCTTTTCTATGCAGTCAGACAGTGACCGCGCTTTAGGTCATAATTTATTATTATTTCGAAATTATACAAGGAGTGGAAAAAGAAAGCAAATTAAATACTTAGGTGGTGTTGTTTTAAGAAAAACAACATTTGGTTAAAATTAAATGCAACAGCTTCTGAATCAAAGATTAGATATTATTTATGTATCCGGGAAAGAGTTTTCTGCGACCCCAACTACAACTTACGCGCACGCCAGTAATTAATTCCAGAAAGTACCTGTCCGTCTAGCTAGAACGTTTTAATAAATCTATATAGGTTTAAGCCTGAAAATAAAGGTTTTATTATTATTATTAAGCATAAATAGGTCACGGGTAGGCGCGCGGGGGTGATAATTATGTCTGCGGGTTGGAGGGAGTGGGGTGCACTGCTGCAGTGCTCGAATATTAGCTTAGCGCATGTGCAGGACGACTCGAAAATCCGCAGCGCGACGCATTGTCCGACATGTTGAGCCCAGTGGCCACTTCCGCGCCAACCTCACCGGGCGTGTATCGCTACCATATGTCATCTAGTCTTGAAATATTAGACTGATTGTACCCGGGAGGTGACTAGACAAGGGCGCTGAATAAGCAGGTAAGATTTACTTTAAACCTATATTTGGAAACTAGCTGTGCCCGCGACTTCGTCCGCGTGGAATAGTGACTTTTCGGGCAGCATATTTTGAATTACATATACCGTCTACAGACCGGGCATTTGCTGTCCGAACCCTCTGAGAACTCAGGCGAATTTCAGTGAAAGTCTCAGACTCTAGTGCTTGAGCTTCACGATCGGCAGTGAGACGTATTTCTCGTTCTTCCTGTGTTTCCTGAGACCGAACATTTGCTGTCCGAACCCTCTGAGAACTCAGACGAATTTCCCTATCAGTGAAAGTCTCAGACTCACGCGATAGTGTATGAGCTTCACGATCGGCAGTGAGACGTATTTCCCGTTCGTCCTGTGTCTCCTGGGATCGAGCATTTGTTGTCCGTACTCTCTGGGAGCTCGGGCGGGTTTCCCTGACAGCAAAAGTCTCAGACTCACGCGATAGCGCGTGAGCTTCGCGATCGACAGATAAACGTGCCTTTCGTTGTTCCCCGTTTTCCCTATTTCGAGTTGTCATCATTCGAGAACGATTTGAACTCAGTCGTGATTCTCGCTGAGTCGAAGTTTCTGCAGCACGAAACCTAGCCTGGTGCAGAGAGCCTTTTGCCTCACGACCTTTCTCAGATTCCTGTGATCGAACTAATCTCATCCTTTTAGCATTTCTGCTACATTGGGAGAGGTTGGATCTTCTTCGAGGCATTCTTACAATAAAATAGTACTTACTACTTAACACACAGTTATTTAGTAAACACGTACTATCGTAAACAATTAAATTATAAATACTTACAGATTATTATACAGTCTAAAATTATCACAGTTTAAGTAATAAGTGTTAAGACGTGTAAACCAAACGTCATTATCATCATCATTTCAGCCGATAGACGTCCACTGCTGGACATAGGCCTCCCCCAATTTTGGGGGGGTTTGCCATAATCGCCACGCTTGGCAGGCGGGTTGGCGATCGCAGTATGGTATGGTGGTGGAATGCATAGAAAACGCTGCTGCCCATTCTCCGGTGAGACCCTTAGTCGCCTTTTACGACACCCACGGGAAGTAAGGGGTGGTGCTATTCTTCTACACAGACAAACGTATTACTAAGTAAATACCCAAATCAAGGAAAGAACCGCCTAACCTATACCAAATACTTACAAAATTTTAAAGAAAATTAAGAAAATGAACCTAACCTACAAATCCTAAAATATAGAAACAGTCAGTATTCAAGTGGATCGCAATAATCGAATCCAACTATTCGCCTATACTCTCCAGGATACGTGCGTTCGCTACGAATAACTGAATCCTTATGGCAGCGGCGCGTTTTCTTTTGAAATGGTCATCTCGCAGTTCAACCTGAGGGGTTGTCGACTGCTTAACCTGGCTTTCCTGTGGATGTCTCAATAAATTAAGGCCTCCAGCCAGGGCATAATACACAACTTGACTACACAATATAAACTTAAAAACTAAGCGACTACACGCTAAGGGCACCCCCTGTGGGGTACGGACCTCGGCTTATGGCGTCGCTGGGAGAGGGCAGCAAGGGACAGGCTGGATCGGAATTATGGCAGCGGCGCGGCTCTCAGCGCGCTTTATACAAGGTGTAACGGAAAGGGGGTATCAACCCTGAAGGAGGTGAATGTGCTCATGAAACTGAACAAATTTCCCCAAAGAACATAGGTCGGAATCTGAAAAAAATTTTTGACCTCCCAAAAAAAAAAAAATTTTTTTTGACCTCTCTCTTTTTTGGATTTTTTTTCTCTTTTTGATTTTTTTTAAATCATTGATGTGCTATTACTATGGGAGGTCCAAATTTTTTTTTCATCTTCATTCACCTCCTTCAGGGTTGATACCCCCTTTCCGTTACACCTTGTATATATAGCCACGAACTTTTTTATTTATGAACCGATTGACATGAAATAAACACTAAATGTTAAGTGAAGCTTACTACAATATATTAGTGAAAACCGCATCTAAATCGAATAAGCCGTTTCTGATATTAGCGTGCACAAACACAGCAGACAAACAGACAAAAAAATATTTAATTACAATTTCGGGTTCGGCATCGATATAATAACAACCCCTGCTACTTTTTTTTAATATATTTCCATTGTACAGACACCACTTTTCTACAATTTTATTATATGTATAGATAAATAGTCGTAGGCGACTTTCATTCGGAAAATAGAGAGGGGGTGGGGGTTGTAGACTACCTTTGTTTACTTAAGGTTTGATCTTTTATTCGGGTCTTTTGATTATGAGCAAGTTATTTGAACTAAATTAATCGTGATAATAAAGTGTGACGTGAAAAGAGATGTGTTTGTTTATGAGTGAAGTTTCGTGATGTGATTGTATTGTTTTAAAAAACTGAAAATGTAGTGAAATAATGTGACATGATATTATTGTAATTTTTCTGTGCCACGTGATGTGTTTGACATAATTATACACTATGTGTTGTAGGTTAAGCGAATTGTGACATCTAATGTAAAAATGTTTGTTAATAATACTTACGAAATCTGCAAGTAAATGGTATCAATATGACCCTCTCGTTTTTATAGATAAACTTTTCTCCTTTTTAATTTCAATAAGTCTTAGTCAATTTGGAATTACCAGTAGCTCCCCCTGTTGGCAGTTTCCGGCAACTTTCACCCGCGCGCTGTATCAACCTAGTATTCATATTATGTATACTAAGCTAGATAGGTAGGGATAAAACGCGTGAAGGGTCCTGCGGGGGCGGATGTGCGGGGTTCCCCCCGCACATGCGGACAACAATCCAGATAACTTCCATTGCGCAAGTACCAAGTACAGAGCCGCATCCACAACTGCAATGGCCGCCGTCCGCCGCGCCGCATCGCGGATCGCAGTCACATCACCTGATGTCGTCGGCGTCGGTGTGCGAGGTAACGCGAGTTCAATGCAGGGGTTGCAGACAAAACAAACATCATAAACCCGTATAGGTCGGATAAAGACAAAAAAAGAGGCAAAATTCGCAAAGCGTGATGTAGTTCTGCATTTTTGGTATGTTGTATGGGTCTGTTATTGTAGTGTGAATTGAAATTTGCAACTTCGAAAAACCTGTGGAAACCGAGAAAATCGAGAAAAACTTCGAAATTTTGGGGCTTTTTTCACTATTTGCTCTCCAGGGCCAATACTATACATTTTTTGGGACCAACGTTTTCTACACTTATAAACTGTATTAAATTACTTACATTTTGAGCTTAATTGCAGCTCTATAGACCCCATAGGAGCCAAGCTATGGCACTTCAAAGATGACAAATTATTCTCAAATTTTTGAAATTTTCAGGTTTTATTCACTTATTTCGCGAAATATTGGCAAAACCACTGGCCCTACGAAGAAAAGTTACTCATAATATTTTATAGTACATTTATTTAGCTTTTATTAGAGCCCAAAACGAAGTCTGTGAGACTAACTAACAGTTCACTCACAATCTCAAAACAACGAAAATATGGTAAAATGGGTTATAGAGGTAAAATACTCAATGTATGCAGGGTTATTGGAAATTAGACCGGAATCTTATAAGGGGCGATGGGGGATGTTATTTGCAATAATATTGACCCCAAAAGTAATATAACCTCTCCGTCCATAGCAAAAAGACTTGTAGATCGTAGTTCTTTCTTTTGTCTTTGTTGTATGTAGATGTGGATTAATGTACCAATGAAGTTAACTTTAATGGTTAACATTTACCTAATACCTAGTAGACCTGGCTACCATCTTCCTCTGTCTGGTGGCTCTTTACGGAGGCGTTGCAGGTACTCAGACACTGCACGATCTTAGGTTCCAATTATTTGTGAAGACAGCGGCAAGTGCAAAAGTTCGCACGTTTGCTCCCTACTACCGAGGCTTCCTCTTTCCATGCGTTTCGCACCTATCAGCAAGTGCAAAAGTGGCTGGAGGTAGAAAAGGATCCCACCTAGAGGGGTTGGGAAATCAGCTCCCGCGGCCTAATCCCGATCACAACAAAGAGCCAGCTCCTGCACAGCTTCTAAAAGTGATAGCCATGGAACAAGCCTGAAATCGCAAAAAAAAAATCAGCTTTTCCCTACATTTTGACGAGTTATACGAACATAAATGTAGGGAACAGCTGATTTGATTTTTCGTTATTTCAGGGTTGGTCCCGTAGTAAAAGTTGTTCATAATGATGAGTACAATGACCTCTTGAGAGGTTGTTAATGTTTTACCAAGAACCCTGTATAAAACATTCTCCAGACAATGAACTGATTAAAATTACTTAGGTAAGATACAGAAACTTCTGCAATAAAAGCCTCAAAAAATCTAAGAGACAGTCCGACTCTGAAGAATTGACCAAAGCTGGACGTAACGCTAAACTTATTCTGATGCGGCCTTAATATTGATAACCGGTATTGTTGACAAACTCAATCACCGCAAAAAATGTCACTGTATTTATCGATCTTGCTAAGGCTTTTGATACCGTTCCTCTCCCTTGCTTATTATCCAAACTCGAAAGTTTAGGCGTCAGTGATCTACAACTTCAACTCTTTCATTCTTATCTCTCAGGCCACTCACAAAGGGTCAAAATCGACAAATATTTAAGTGACGTGCTGCCTATTGCCTACGGTGTGGTAAGGCAGTGTCTTAGGTCCCACGTTGTTTTTGGTGTTCGTCAATGATCTCTGAAATATGAAATGAAATTCCGGAAACATAGTTTCTTTTGCCGATGACACCGCCATCACCTTTTTCGACAACTCGTGGTCTAGTCTCCAAACTACCGCTCTGAAAGGATTTGATGTCGTAGTAGCTGGCTTATGTCTTACTCACTTACCTTAAATACTTCTAAAACTAAACTCGTTACTTTCTCTATATCACAACATTCACAACCTTCGACTCCCGGAACTTTGCAAGCTCACACCTGTCAATTAAACACACTAAACTGCAACTGTCCACTAATTACATCTATTGATACAATTAAATACCTTGGTATTACTCTGGACAAGCACCTCAACTTTAAAGCACATATTACTCTCCTGACTGGCCGTGTCCGCAAACTGATTTACTTTTTTAAAACTCTTAAGACACGTTGCTAACGTACATGTTATAATGTCCGTATATTTTGCAATGTGCCAGTCTGTAATTTCTTACTGTATTACAAGTTGGGGTGGTGCTGCTAAATCAATTCTTAAGCCTCTCGAGGTAGCGCAGCGAGGAGTCCTGAAGGTCGCCACTTTTCGACCAATACTTTATCCTACCTTTGTCCTCTACCAGAAATGCAAGGTCCTTACCGTCCACCAAATGATTATACTCAGCACGATTTTACAACAGCACACTAACACTCCAATTGCACGTCAGCCGACAATACCCAGAAGACGAAATAGGATATGTATATCCATACTTTACTTTTACAAAAAGATTATTTTTTTATCAAGGACTATTTCTATATAATAGAATAAACGCAATAATTAACATGCAAACAGCGGATTACTGAATTTCTACCAAAAATTATTATGATACCGAAGCCCTTCTTACAACAATGAAGTGACTCATAATACAGGAACACACACACTCTCACTCTCACACCTACACACACATGCAAACAAACACACACACGCGCTCGCACCAGACATTCTTAAACTGGACTTTTATTTTATTTGTTAAAAATGCTGTAATGATTAATTAACAGTCTAAGAAATACTCATAGCCTATTTTCGGGAAATGAGGGCTGTTTGTCCTTAATACAATACAGGCCACTAAGTAACCTAGCTAGGACATCAGATCGTAAAATTGTATTGTTACCTACTCATCTCCGATTTAAACTATTCCTAAGTTGTCATCCTACTTTGTAATAGACTGTACCACATTTTTATGAACTAAATGATTAATTTATTATATACCTTTCTCCCTTTTAATTTCAATAAGTCGTAGTCAATCTGGAATTACCAGTAGCTCCCCCTGTTGGCAGTTTCCGGTAACTTCCTCCCGCGCGCCGTATTGATCTAGTATTCATATACTAAGCTAGATAGATGGGATGTAAGGCTAGTGGTGACTTACCAACTGAATTTCGACAAACTGTAGTACGACAAGATTTTATTTCCACAACATGGAACTCCGAGACGTCTTCATTTCGACAATACTTTAGTTCGAACCGACACTACTGTACTCCGACAAAGCGTTTCTTCGACATGACTAAACTAGGAAACGATGCGCCTTCGACGACATGCTTCTTCGATAACAATGGTAGTCTGACATGAGTCAATTTCGGCGTACTCTATTCCAGCATGCTGTACTTCGACAATAGCTTACTTCGACGTGATGTAGCTGAGACACGATGCTACTTCGAAATTATTCTGTGACATTAGGGAACAACTAAACTTGTGAAAGATGATAAGGCTAGAAAAGAGATTACTGCCGAGATGACGACTAATAGAGAAGTAGTGGAAGAAAAAACATGTGGCGCCTACCCCAAATAAATTGGGATAATAATTATGGGTAAGAGAATTATGATAATTGATAAGGAATAAATAATAACTTGTATTTTAAAATAACATTATTTTTATAAGAATAATATAATAAATATAACGCTAATATCTGTCACTCTCACTACCCGTCGGATTTCTTTGAACACAAATGTAGTTTAACTAATCTCAACATGCCTCGGCCACGAAAATAACGCCACGCTTGAGGCGTCAATCCGCTACAAGCGTTATTTCTAAGCGTCAAAAGCACGGCCACGAACTTCAAATATTCGCCTGTAGCGTGTACGTCGGGGGGAGAATGAATCAGTTCAGTACAGAAAAAGGTAACATGCTCTGTGAGTACAGAGTAAGCACGCGTCAACATTATACGTGAAAATGTTGCTGTCAAAAATACCTATAATAATATTGTTAATAAATCTTAAAAAAGAATTATAATTTCTTTCCACAATTTTTTTACAACATTCCTAAACTTATGTTGCGGATGTGAAATCATCCATAACACAGGTCTATTTTGGATTGCAGTGATAAATTCTTCAATATTCATATTGGATTAGTTACTATAAACGCGACAAAAACAAAACAATTTGTTTTAGACGCCGACGCGCGGAGCGACCGCTTCTATCGGAGCGCGTGGAGCGTCTGTTTGGTGTACACTGTGGAACGTTCTCATACAATTGTTTTCGACGCTCATAAAAAACGCGCGTCGGATCATCCAACGCTCGTGCAAATTCGCTCGTAGCAAATTTCGCTGCTTCTTGCAGCGCTACTTTGTGGCCTTGTCCATAACAGACATACATTTGTTTTTGACGCTCGACGCTGATCCTTGCAGCGCAAGGCGAATTCGCTTGCAGCGTCGCATTCCGTGGCCCTCGGGTTAGCGTTAAGAGCGTGTATTCGATTCGCGTCGAAAACATCGCGTTTTCGAACTTTTTCCAGGGCAATATCGTAATGATGTAAACAGATTATTTGAAGAACATTACGGTTTTAGAAATACTAAGTCTTGATTTAGTGCACTACAGACTAAAAGTGTAATTTTTAATGACGGTTTTTGAAAGATAAGACAGTCCCTGCATGTTGTTTTACGAAAATAGACGTCAGAGTTATCTTTCAGGACGAATAGAACCATTATAATGTGCCAAAATATTTTATTTTATGCGTTTTTCCAACAGGACATATAGTCTCAAAGTGCAAAACAGAGCTAAAATTACGAAAATATTATATATTTAAAAATTACAAAATCGATTCACTTTAACCATTTTTTTTCACCAGTAATTGAATAGAAACATAACTAATCTATTTATTTTATGAAAATAAAGGTACTTAATGCTAAATATTCTGAATTTTTTTCAGACCATTATTTAAACTCATTTATTTTAGACGATTATTTAAAAAAACACTATAAATCATCGCGCGCAATCCTTTACCGATCAGTGTATCAAAATATCAAAATGGATCGTGCTTATAGTTTAGCGCTCACGCACACAGACAGATCATTGTAGTGTGTGTGAAAGTTACGTCGTTCTAGCAATCGTGTAGATTTCGGGCCTGCGGGCGGAGAGTAATGGGTAGCTCACCGCCCGATCTGGACCAGGCCCTTGCCGGACGGCGCGTACGTGTTCCACGCGCGCCTCAAAGAGATGTCAGCATCGAGGAGGGGCCCCTTAGGGCCGAAGCCTGCCGGGTCAGCGGGATTGTCCGAAAGGGTTACCGCTGGCCCGGAACATAAAGGGCTAAGGAAGGAACACGGGTGGGTTTTAGTCAGTAAGAGTCTGACACTCCCTTCCGCTCCACCCAGAGCGGGAGGAGTCATTTGATGATTTCCCATCCTCAAAAAAAAAAAAAAAATCGTGTAGATTTTGTCTTGCGCTAAATCGAATACGCGCTCTTAAGGAGCATCATACGATCTGCTCTTAGACATTTTCCCGCTAGATGGCGCTGAAGTCAACATTTTTAGTTTATTTTGTTTTATGTGTAATTGGCACATTATTAAGTCGTAAAAGTAGTGGACGCGGTTATCGGACATTACACTTTATTGAATTTGGTCATAACATTGCCTCAAAATCCACCCAATTCGACACATAACTGTTAGATAAAATCTGCCATTGAATACAGGTCGTTTACACACACAGACGTAAGCGAGTACTTCCATACGTTTATAAGAATATACCAATAGGTGGCGTGTATTTAAAAAATGCGCCGCCTGCTACGATATTTATATGAAAAATGAAATGAGTTTCTTAAAAATACTGTGCCTGTGCGTAGTACTCGCAACCAGCGTGCGTGTATGACCAGATTTATGAACGTAAACGAGACAAAGGGAGTATGTAAGGTATCGTAGCAGGTACAGAACGCCACCTGCTATGATACCTTACATACTCCCTTTGTCTCGTTTACGTTTCTACCTACCCCCATGGGGAAAAGGCATGAGTATGATGATAGGATAATAAAAGTCAAGCATTTATACAAAATCATTTAATAATCAAACTAGTCTGAGAATCAGCACTTTTTGAATGTCAAAATTACAATAAGACAGTCCCCCAAAACGCCCGCTCTTCACCACTTCCTAGAGCTTTATCTGGAAAGAAGTGGCGCAACAAACTCCCAGCAGCACAGCTGTCTGTTCAGTTACAAAAACTTCAGTTACAGTCTATACAGTTTATAAAGATAGTTTTATTAGAATACCTTACACCGTAATTAATTATCAAATAAAAGTATTTGAAGTGACACAAATGAAGCCAGATACATGATTAAATTTATAGCATAATCAATTATTACAATAATTACAGATATTACACATAACAGACACAAGAAAAAAACAAAAGATAACAACAAATCAAAAAAATACAATTTAGTATGTGATTACATCTACCCAGGTAGGTGAAAAAATATTTTATAATGTCAAAGCCCTCTTATCAAAGTTTTTAGAAAAATAAAAATCTAAAGACCAGCTTATTGAGTTCACCAGGTGGTTATCTTACATAATAAAATATTATTTCACCTTTTCATTTTATAGTAAATACAAATAAAAAGTAATATACAATGATAATGTTGATTATAAACAAACTACTACAAAAATAAGCCTTTTGATTTTATAGTAAAATACAAATAAAAGTAATATATTATAGTGTCGATTCTAAACAAACTACTACAAAAATACAATATAACAAAAATCGTTTGACTTGATGATTTCATCATGTGCCGTGAGTCTTTCTGTCTACTGCTACAAGGCTGCTGCAAAGAAAAATAACTTAACTTAGTATATAATTATGTTACTTTGGACAAATATTATTTCCTATTCATTTTAAAATGTCATTTACCATCAATCTCCAAAGCTGCTCTAAAATTAAAATTTACTATTTGCTCGAATTTCCAACTGATGTTGATGGACGATTTTTCACTAGAATAACATAATAATATATTTTAGACATTGAAATTGATACAATTTATGAAGTTAAAAAAATTGCCTTGTGTTCCAGTATATACTGGTACACACGGCTACATAATTAACCAGCTATACATTTCCAGTATAAGCTGATCTCGCATTGTTTAAGATTTCCATATAATGGGAGGTCAGCTTATACTGGAAATGTATAACTTGATATCCGTGTATACATACCATTCAAATCTACACATTTAGCATTTTTTTGACCATGTCTCAATATGATTTCTGGCAGAATACAACTTTGTTCCTTTCGTTTTTTGTATTTTTTTTAATGTGTCCCTGGGTGTGGTCTGCTTTTTCCATACAGTTCCATGCCATTTGTGTCCAGTAGCAAGCGATCATCCTGAAAATAGAATATTTTTTTACTAGAAAATATCAATGAAATATAAATAGATGGTTATGTAACATACAAAGAAACAATACTGTACCATGATAATCAAAGCATTTCTTAGTGGTACTGACAATTTCTGACTTATTATATTTCCAATTGCAGCTGTTTTATTGACATTGCACAAAACAGAGCTAAAATTACGAAAATATTATATATTTAAAAATTACAAAATCGATTCACTTTAACCATTTTTTTTTCACCAGTAATTGAATAGAAACATAACTAATATATTTATTTTATGAAAATAAAGGTACTTAATGCTAAATATTCTGAATTTTTTTCAGACCATTATTTAAACTCATTTATTTTAGACGATTATTTAAAAAAACACTATAAATCATCGCGCGCAATCCTTTACCGATCAGTGTATCAAAATATCAAAATGGATCGTGCTTATAGTTTAGCGCTCACGCACACAGACAGATCATTGTAGTGTGTGTGAAAGTTACGTCGTTCTAGCAATCGTGTAGATTTCGGGCCTGCGGGCGGAGAGTAATGGGTAGCTCACCGCCCGATCAGGACCAGGCCCGTGCCGGACGGCGCGTACGTGTTCCACGCGCGCCTCAAAGAGATGTCAGCATCGAGGAGGGGCCCCTTAGGGCCGAAGCCTGCCGGGTCAGCGGGATTGTCCGAAAGGGTTACCGCTGGCCCGGAACATAAAGGGCTAAGGAAGGAACACGGGTGGGTTTTAGTCAGTAAGAGTCTGACACTCCCTTCCGCTCCACCCAGAGCGGGAGGAGTCATTTGATGATTTCCCATCCTCAAAAAAAAAAAAAAAAAAAATCGTGTAGATTTTGTCTTGCGCTAAATCGAATACGCGCTCTTAAGGAGCATCATACGATCTGCTCTTAGACATTTTCCCGCTAGATGGCGCTGAAGTCAACATTTTTAGTTTATTTTGTTTTATGTGTAATTGGCACATTATTAAGTCGTAAAAGTAGTGGACGCGGTTATCGGACATTACACTTTATTGAATTTGGTCATAACATTGCCTCAAAATCCACCCAATTCGACACATAACTGTTAGATAAAATCTGCCATTGAATACAGGTCGTTTACACACACAGACGTAAGCGAGTACTTCCATACGTTTATAAGAATATACCAATAGGTGGCGTGTATTTAAAAAATGCGCCGCCTGCTACGATATTTATATGAAAAATGAAATGAGTTTCTTAAAAATACTGTGCCTGTGCGTAGTACTCGCAACCAGCGTGCGTGTATGACCAGATTTATGAACGTAAACGAGACAAAGGGAGTATGTAAGGTATCGTAGCAGGTACAGAACGCCACCTGCTATGATACCTTACATACTCCCTTTGTCTCGTTTACGTTTCTACCTACCCCCATGGGGAAAAGGCATGAGTATGATGATAGGATAATAAAAGTCAAGCATTTATACAAAATCATTTAATAATCAAACTAGTCTGAGAATCAGCACTTTTTGAATGTCAAAATTACAATAAGACAGTCCCCCAAAACGCCCGCTCTTCACCACTTCCTAGAGCTTTATCTGGAAAGAAGTGGCGCAACAAACTCCCAGCAGCACAGCTGTCTGTTCAGTTACAAAAACTTCAGTCTATACAGTTTATAAAGATAGTTTTATTAGAATACCTTACACCGTAATTAATTATCAAATAAAAGTATTTGAAGTGACACAAATGAAGCCTGATACATGATTAAATTTATAGCATAATCAATTATTACAATAATTACAGATATTACACATAACAGACACAAGAAAAAAACAAAAGATAACAACAAATCAAAAAAATACAATTTAGTATGTGATTACATCTACCCAGGTAGGTGAAAAAATATTTTATAATGTCAAAGCCCTCTTATCAAAGTTTTTAGAAAAATAAAAATCTAAAGACCAGCTTATTGAGTTCACCAGGTGGTTATCTTACATAATAAAATATTATTTCACCTTTTCATTTTATAGTAAATACAAATAAAAAGTAATATACAATGATAATGTTGATTATAAACAAACTACTACAAAAATAAGCCTTTTGATTTTATAGTAAAATACAAATAAAAGTAATATATTATAGTGTCGATTCTAAACAAACTACTACAAAAATACAATATAACAAAAATCGTTTGACTTGATGATTTCATCATGTGCCGTGAGTCTTTCTGTCTACTGCTACAAGGCTGCTGCAAAGAAAAATAACTTAACTTAGTATATAATTATGTTACTTTGGACAAATATTATTTCCTATTCATTTTAAAATGTCATTTACCATCAATCTCCAAAGCTGCTCTAAAATTAAAATTTACTATTTGCTCGAATTTCCAACTGATGTTGATGGACGATTTTTCACTAGAATAACATAATAATATATTTTAGACATTGAAATTGATACAATTTATGAAGTTAAAAAAATTGCCTTGTGTTCCAGTATATACTGGTACACACGGCTACATAATTAACCAGCTATACATTTCCAGTATAAGCTGATCTCGCATTGTTTAAGATTTCCATATAATGGGAGGTCAGCTTATACTGGAAATGTATAACTTGATATCCGTGTATACATACCATTCAAATCTACACATTTAGCATTTTTTTGACCATGTCTCAATATGATTTCTGGCAGAATACAACTTTGTTCCTTTCGTTTTTTGTATTTTTTTTAATGTGTCCCTGGGTGTGGTCTGCTTTTTCCATACAGTTCCATGCCATTTGTGTCCAGTAGCAAGCGATCATCCTGAAAATAGAATATTTTTTTACTAGAAAATATCAATGAAATATAAATAGATGGTTATGTAACATACAAAGAAACAATACTGTACCATGATAATCAAAGCATTTCTTAGTGGTACTGACAATTTCTGACTTATTATATTTCCAATTGCAGCTGTTTTATTGACATTGCACAAAACAGAGCTAAAATTACGAAAATATTATATATTTAAAAATTACAAAATCGATTCACTTTAACCATTTTTTTTTCACCAGTAATTGAATAGAAACATAACTAATATATTTATTTTATGAAAATAAAGGTACTTAATGCTAAATATTCTGAATTTTTTTCAGACCATTATTTAAACTCATTTATTTTAGACGATTATTTAAAAAAACACTATAAATCATCGCGCGCAATCCTTTACCGATCAGTGTATCAAAATATCAAAATGGATCGTGCTTATAGTTTAGCGCTCACGCACACAGACAGATCATTGTAGTGTGTGTGAAAGTTACGTCGTTCTAGCAATCGTGTAGATTTCGGGCCTGCGGGCGGAGAGTAATGGGTAGCTCACCGCCCGATCAGGACCAGGCCCGTGCCGGACGGCGCGTACGTGTTCCACGCGCGCCTCAAAGAGATGTCAGCATCGAGGAGGGGCCCCTTAGGGCCGAAGCCTGCCGGGTCAGCGGGATTGTCCGAAAGGGTTACCGCTGGCCCGGAACATAAAGGGCTAAGGAAGGAACACGGGTGGGTTTTAGTCAGTAAGAGTCTGACACTCCCTTCCGCTCCACCCAGAGCGGGAGGAGTCATTTGATGATTTCCCATCCTCAAAAAAAAAAAAAAAAAAAATCGTGTAGATTTTGTCTTGCGCTAAATCGAATACGCGCTCTTAAGGAGCATCATACGATCTGCTCTTAGACATTTTCCCGCTAGATGGCGCTGAAGTCAACATTTTTAGTTTATTTTGTTTTATGTGTAATTGGCACATTATTAAGTCGTAAAAGTAGTGGACGCGGTTATCGGACATTACACTTTATTGAATTTGGTCATAACATTGCCTCAAAATCCACCCAATTCGACACATAACTGTTAGATAAAATCTGCCATTGAATACAGGTCGTTTACACACACAGACGTAAGCGAGTACTTCCATACGTTTATAAGAATATACCAATAGGTGGCGTGTATTTAAAAAATGCGCCGCCTGCTACGATATTTATATGAAAAATGAAATGAGTTTCTTAAAAATACTGTGCCTGTGCGTAGTACTCGCAACCAGCGTGCGTGTATGACCAGATTTATGAACGTAAACGAGACAAAGGGAGTATGTAAGGTATCGTAGCAGGTACAGAACGCCACCTGCTATGATACCTTACATACTCCCTTTGTCTCGTTTACGTTTCTACCTACCCCCATGGGGAAAAGGCATGAGTATGATGATAGGATAATAAAAGTCAAGCATTTATACAAAATCATTTAATAATCAAACTAGTCTGAGAATCAGCACTTTTTGAATGTCAAAATTACAATAAGACAGTCCCCCAAAACGCCCGCTCTTCACCACTTCCTAGAGCTTTATCTGGAAAGAAGTGGCGCAACAAACTCCCAGCAGCACAGCTGTCTGTTCAGTTACAAAAACTTCAGTCTATACAGTTTATAAAGATAGTTTTATTAGAATACCTTACACCGTAATTAATTATCAAATAAAAGTATTTGAAGTGACACAAATGAAGCCTGATACATGATTAAATTTATAGCATAATCAATTATTACAATAATTACAGATATTACACATAACAGACACAAGAAAAAAACAAAAGATAACAACAAATCAAAAAAATACAATTTAGTATGTGATTACATCTACCCAGGTAGGTGAAAAAATATTTTATAATGTCAAAGCCCTCTTATCAAAGTTTTTAGAAAAATAAAAATCTAAAGACCAGCTTATTGAGTTCACCAGGTGGTTATCTTACATAATAAAATATTATTTCACCTTTTCATTTTATAGTAAATACAAATAAAAAGTAATATACAATGATAATGTTGATTATAAACAAACTACTACAAAAATAAGCCTTTTGATTTTATAGTAAAATACAAATAAAAGTAATATATTATAGTGTCGATTCTAAACAAACTACTACAAAAATACAATATAACAAAAATCGTTTGACTTGATGATTTCATCATGTGCCGTGAGTCTTTCTGTCTACTGCTACAAGGCTGCTGCAAAGAAAAATAACTTAACTTAGTATATAATTATGTTACTTTGGACAAATATTATTTCCTATTCATTTTAAAATGTCATTTACCATCAATCTCCAAAGCTGCTCTAAAATTAAAATTTACTATTTGCTCGAATTTCCAACTGATGTTGATGGACGATTTTTCACTAGAATAACATAATAATATATTTTAGACATTGAAATTGATACAATTTATGAAGTTAAAAAAATTGCCTTGTGTTCCAGTATATACTGGTACACACGGCTACATAATTAACCAGCTATACATTTCCAGTATAAGCTGATCTCGCATTGTTTAAGATTTCCATATAATGGGAGGTCAGCTTATACTGGAAATGTATAACTTGATATCCGTGTATACATACCATTCAAATCTACACATTTAGCATTTTTTTGACCATGTCTCAATATGATTTCTGGCAGAATACAACTTTGTTCCTTTCGTTTTTTGTATTTTTTTTAATGTGTCCCTGGGTGTGGTCTGCTTTTTCCATACAGTTCCATGCCATTTGTGTCCAGTAGCAAGCGATCATCCTGAAAATAGAATATTTTTTTACTAGAAAATATCAATGAAATATAAATAGATGGTTATGTAACATACAAAGAAACAATACTGTACCATGATAATCAAAGCATTTCTTAGTGGTACTGACAATTTCTGACTTATTATATTTCCAATTGCAGCTGTTTTATTGACATTGCAGTAATAATGCTTGCAGTTTTCATGTATTCCGAATACAAAAGCGGGCTATTTCGCAAATCTGCTACTCTCATTGATACACATTATAATTTTCCATGCCACTAGTGTAACCTTCATCACGTTTGGCTGTGCAGCAGCAGTGTTGGCAAACATCTAAAAAAAAGTACAAATATGAATACGGAATATGCTTCACTGGTCTTGAGATGTCAATACTTATTTACCTTGTATATTTATTTATTTATTTACCTTGTATAGTGCCCTCGTATAGTTTTTGATTACATGATTCTTGCATTCATTTTTTTTTATTATGTTCCCATCTCAGACCAAAGTTCCTATATGACACTTTCTCTTTCAAGTTTGCAAACACAGAGGAGTCTCCGTCTCCAATAAAACTCAAATAGGGAAGTTGATGCATTTCTTCACTCTTTTGAAAGCCTTCCACAAAAATTAGTGATTCCATTGCTATAGCGCCTATAGGCGGTTCAGTAAAATTTTTGCAACAATTATGTGCTTTCATGTCCATGTCTCCTTTTTTCATAATATTGACATGTATAACAATATTTGTTTTGAACACCAAGAAATAGACATTTCTTAGTTTCTTTACCAACAATGCAGGCCTGGAAAGGAAAAGCAACACTTGTAAATATTGCACATAATAAAAAGTTCATACACAACCAAATATGTGTTTAGTAACGGAGTAGGTATGTAAGGTATCTTAGCAGGTGGCGTTCTGTAGTTTCTGCCTACCCCCATGAGAAGAAGGTTTATGTTTATGTATTTGTGTTTGGTAATACAGTAACTTACCATACCAGAACATGAATCAAAGTTGTAGCCATATGACCTTTTCAGCCATCGTCCAACTACATACAGTAACATATGGAACACCGTCTGAAGATACATGACCTTTTTGAATAGCAACTGATCTTTCTTGTTCACCAGCAGTTTTAATTTCCTCTGACAAATGTTCAAACCACACACTGCCTAATTTTTTTTCAACACGACGTAATTTATTTGCCGACATTATTGGAATATTCATGAGACTTGTAATGTGAGCTGATTGAGTGTAATAGCTACCAGCAGTCGCAGTTGCCCACAAAAATGCAGTATTTATTTTATTACTGCTCTCCGTAGTGCTTCCACGCAATTACCAGACATAGTGCACTTGAATCTCACTAACAAATTCAATTTGTGAAGATTCACACATATTTCGGTCTTGCCAATTGGAATGCCCACTCAATTACATTCTTCAGGTCCACAATGCGATACCCAGATATCGCAGATAAACATTTCTTTGGAACAGTTTCCACAGTCAATTGAAATCACAAATCAATCAAACTCAGTATTTGAATAAAATTTAATACTCCGCCCCTAAGACGACCCACTGTATCGAATTTCACAACCGTGCAATGAGATCTCAGAATTTCCTAGTCGTATTCAATCAAAAAGTAATCTGTGCAAGCATTCTTTCTACTAGAAAAGAATTGCTACTATTAGATTATTATTATTACAGGTACAACAGCGTACAGATGATATTGGTTATGATACGATTTATGACAAGGGGACGTTCCGAACTCATTACAGAAAATAGAAAAATAAAAGTAAAATTTTACTTATCTTTATATAAATTCCTGGTAGAATATTAATCGACGAATAAGAAAAAAAAACATATTAGATGTTTAAATACAACAATAAATCACGTTTTATGTAAGTAACTCAATCATTTGTTTGTTTCTGAACAATGATTTCAAAAGTCAAAGTTCTGAACCAGACTACAATATAATGTGTTCTGAACGCACGTCTACCTATTGTACTTACGAGGCGGCGCGGCCGCGCGGGCGCAAGTACCTATGTACTTACACCGCGCCGCTGCTAGATGCGACATAACTATCAAACTAAAAATAATGTTTGTTTGTCTGAAACTGATAATATGCGTAAAAGGTATTCTATTTTACAGGTACATTCGATTTTGCAAATGTTTGCAAACTCGTTGGGTTACCGAATTATAATATTATGTACTTACTTATTTAATGTATTGTTAACCAAAAAATATAAGTAGGTAAAAACACATAACCACTGACTTTGTACTTAAGTAATTGAGACATGTAAGTACCTAATTAGTATTGTGACGGGATTTCAGCGTCTAAAATCACGGGCCAACTTGCTGTTTCTAAAACCGCCGAAAGATAGGTACTTACTTACGTACTTACTTTTAAAATTGAATAATTATTAGTTACTATACCTACAAATAATTGCTATACTAGAAATATTGCAATTTGAATCAATGAAAATGCAAAGCATACAAAATAAAATAACACGCAAGAAAATCCGTGTGCAATACTATTGCATACAAGCAAGCCCCAAAATTATATTTATATCATGCATGTCGCTACGGCGTAAGAGTGGCAACATGGTGGCGCCCGTTTTCTTCGGAATTCTTTCAATGTTGTTCAAGGTTGCGAACACAACTCTGGTGGGATGGCAACGTCGCGCGTCGCATAAGATGAATGGATAGTCATAGACCGCGAAATTCAAATTTCCTTACATTTTTTGCAATTTGCAGGTCCAGTGTCAGGTTGTATCTTGATCAAAATATGATTCGCGACAATAACAGGTACATATTTACAGAATTATAATCATTAGACTCATTAATACATCTTTCTAAGTTAGATTTCTACCACCAATTAGTGGCAAAAAACGTAAGAAAATTTGTATTTCGCGGTCTCAACTACCCATTCTAATAAATCCTATCTACGAATAATGATATTTATGTTGCCACAAAACAATATTATGTAATAAAGTTGTTTACGTTGGTAAGGTCGTCAGGTCAGGTTATTGATTATAATGTTTTTTTTTTGTGAATCTGTTCATGAAAGGTAGGAAAGGAAATAAATCAATCACTTATTACGTATGATATTGATTTAACAGAATTATAATAACGCGTTTACGCCATCTAGAGTTCTCATCTCTAAACTATCGCAATCATAGCGATTGAGTTTGCTTGTCAAAACTCACGCACACTAGTGGCGCAACTGTCAAATTTCGTCTCGATTTCGCGATCGTTTTCCTCAGTAAATAATGTAAGTTATTTCCTAAAAAGGTCGATCGCGGGGACATTTCATTATAGAAAAGTGATAAAATGATTCGTTTTCAACAAAGTGTGTCTGTGTTTAGCGTACAATCCCCAAGAAAAATGTATGGACGGCCCATCGCAACATCCACCTTAAGGGAATCGATTTGTAATTTACCGAACATGTAAACAGATGATGAGGAAACAAGTAAAAATAAATAAATAATTTTTTTTTTTTATTTTACCTATAAAAACAATACTCAAGTTTAGTTGTTCCCTAATGTCGCAGAATAATTTCGAAGTAGTTTCTCAGGTATATCACGTCGAAGTAAGCTATTGTCGAAGTACAGCATGCGGGAGTTGAGTACGTCGAAATTGACTCATGTCGGACTACCATTGTTGTCGAAGAAGCATGTCGTCGAAGTCGCATCGTTTCCTAGTTAAGTCATGTCGAAGAAACGCTTTGTCGGAATACAGTAGTGTCGGAGTTAATGGTGCCTTTCCATGCTTGCCAAGCCTTGGCAAACGTCTTCAAGCTCCAAGCGTCCACAAACCCCGCTTGGCATTTGGAAGTCGTTTCCATGCTTGTGAACGCGTCAGTGTGCTACGTACACTCAAGCATGGCGGACACCAAACTTGTGTCGGCTATTGCGTTTGGTTTAACATACTTTCATTTGAAATTCAAGCAAAGTAAAACAAAAACAAGGAAAGCTCGACGACCAAGAAGGTGGTGGATGATAAAGATTCATAAAAATCGTTCGATTAACGTCTTTGGGGTTCCAGATAGACGATTCGCTCTGGTAATATTCCAGAAACGATAAACTCTCATCGTTCGACCAGCCACTCATTTTTAACTGGGTTACTCCCGTTTGGGAACGCTCCCGTTTGGTAACGCTACACACACTTACATATAGCGGTGTATCGCATGCACCAGGTACAGTCAGTATATTAAGTATAATTTTTAAGGAATGTTAAATGTTTGAAAAGAAATAAGTAATTTAAGATTGAAATTAAATGGGTAATTTAAGATTTTTGTACTTACCTAGTGTATACCTATTTATTATGCTTTATTAGAGCATTTAACATGGACATACTTAAGATTTAGTTTACACTAAATGGATTTTGAAATTGTTAGATAATTATTTTTTAAATTTAATTGTTATGTTTAAGTACTTAACTTTAAATTTAAAGTATAAAATATTGTCATTTAATATATTTCTAAATATTGTCATTTGTATTCGATGCAGTACTTAGTTTTTATACTTACTTACTTTTAATCTTATATTATATATTTTAATTTTTAAGTCTGAATGTACAGAATTATGGATCACTTAGTTATCCGAAATAAATGAATTTTAATTTAATTTAATTTAGTCATTAATATGGTAGTTTTAACAGTAGAAAATAAAATTTATATGAAATAAATTCGGCACACCAGAACTTTTTACTTTGACTGTATTTTAAGATGTGTGTTAGGTAGCGTTACCAAACGGGAGCGTTCCCAAACGGGAGTAACCCTTTTAACTAACACAGAATAAACAAACAAAACACTAGGAACTAGAACAAAACAATACAATATACATGCGCTCGCCGCGAGATCACATTGGCTACTAAACACTAGGAGTGGGCGATACAAATCGTATATAGATACAATATCTATGTATCGGCACAATATCCAATACCTATATATCGGACGGCACTGAATCTATATATCAGGTATCCGCGTACCTGTAGCGAATATAGCGCGATGAGGCACAGAACAACACACTATACCGAATAATACCGATATCGTATTGCATCATCTATGATATTCGGTTCAAACTGATTCGGGTATTTCGTTCGGGTAGAGTGGTACGGTGGTCCATGGTATCGAGTATTCCTTGCCTTGCTATGCGCGCGGGCGGGAGTGATGTAGCTGTAGATGAACGAGCGAGAGAGTGCGATACGCTAATGTCTAATACTAATTTTAAACATTATTTACAGGAGCATAGAGTTTAATACCGCATACCTTTATTTTCTAAACACTTCCAAAACACTTGTAATTGTAAACAGGAAACCATCACGTCAAGGATTTTAAATCATAATAAATATGGCACTCTTAACAAAAATAGTTTTGAATTCATTTTACGTGACCCTTGACCTTGCCCTTGATTGCACTTTGCTGTTTTAGTAGTTTTCGTGTTCTATTTTTACTTTTTAGTTACGCGTCGCGATAGCTGCAGGTGACCGAATTTCTCTGCTTGCTTTCTTTACTTTCTACAGTTAAAGTGCGTAATTGTTTAGTTTTGTGAGGGATAATTTTCATGTTGTGTATTATTAGTGTAAATAAAATATAAATAATATTTTAAATAGTAATTAATACTTAGGTATATTTCTAGTTATTTAAATAAAACTCTTGTTAGTGAGTAGTGACTAAGTTAGTGTTTAAAAAAATAGGTAAGAAATAAGCCTGAGAAAAGTATGAAGGAAAGTTCAATTCACTGATAAATATACTTGACCTATTTATATAATTGATAAAAATATACCTAAATCTAAAAAACCGAAACGACTGTACTAGTTTCATTTCAGTGCCATATCATCAACACTACCAAAAAATACATTTACTGATTTCGAGTACCTATACAGTTACAAATAAAATACAATGATGTGTACATCATTGTATTTTATTTGTAACATGTACACATGAATCGAACAAAACCGACCGAACCTAAAAATCAGAGTACCATTTTCGTTACCGAATGCCACACTGATTCAGCCAATATATAGGTATTGAAATATATAGATACGATATCCGATATTCTAAACCGATACATAGATACGATTTGATATAGTGTAAAAGCGATATTACCCATGCCTACTAAACACGCACCAACGTGTAAATACGTCGCAAGCGCTTGCCGCAAGCTTCCTTTGATCTGTGTTCAAAAACCGACACTAGTCCGGATCGGCGCAAGCTATCGCAAACCAAGCCAAGCCAAGCCATACACCCCTGTTCAAACGCTTGTGCTTGTGGAAGTTTGTAGAAGCTTGGCAAGCATGGAAAGGGACCATAAGGTATTTCGACCTAAAGTATTGTCGAAACGAAGACGTGTCGGAGTTCCATATTGTCGAAATAAAATCTTGTCGTATTACGGTTTGTCGAAATTCGGTTGGTAAGTCGCTAGTGGTGCACCGGGGGCGATTGTGCGAGGGGTGCAGACAATTTAGAACACTCGCATTGCGCAAGTACAGAGCCGCGGCCAATACTTCACCCCCTCGCTCTTTATCGACCTAATATTCATACGTATACTAAGCTAGATAGGTACAGATATGGGATGAAACGCGTGGGGGGTCCTGTGGGAGCGGGTGTGTGGGGGTTAGGAGTGCTGGGGGGTTCAATCTAGAGCACTCCCACTGCGCAAGTACAGAACCGCATCGAATACTGCATTGGCCGTCCGCCCTCCGCGCCGCAGTTCGGATTGACCGCAATCGCAGTCACATCAGGTGCGTCGGTGCGCCCGGACGTGCATTACACAATTACGCGAGTTCAGTGCAGGGGTTGCAGACAGTAACGAGCTGCGGGCGCATTGGTAGACAAAGCTCTAAATGCTGAGAAGGTAGGTAGTTTAGGTGAAATGTTCTTTGTTAAAGTATATCGGTGCCGGTTTATTGGCTTAGTGTTACACTTAGTGTGTAAGTATGGTAGGGAAAGGCAGCTAGGCTAAAGCATTTACGTGTGTGACGTTTTGATAAGTTACCTAAATATAATTAATTCAAATATTCACTAACAGGGACCTTTGTCCCGAGAGACTTCACCCCCGCGCGCTGTATTAATCTAGTATTCATATACCAAGCTAGATACGTAGAGAGATAAGGGATGAAACGCGTGAGAGGTCCTGCGGGGGCCGGTGTGCGGGGGGCACTCCCATTGCGCAACTGCGCAAGTACAGAGCCGCATCCAATACTGCAATACCTTCCACCCCGCCGCAGCATGTGTCGGGTTTGTGTTGGGGGGGTTGTGTTGTGTCGATGCGCCCGGGCGTGCATTACTCCTTTCGTTGTTGCAGTGCCTCATCTTAGGAATCGGGTGCGTTGGTAGAGAAAGGATAAAATGATGGGAGTGTATTAAATAAATAGTACGGTTCGTACTTTTGGTCGGCATTTATATTTATTTAGTGCTAGGTATCCTATACTTACTATGTAGGAACCTGATAAATTCTGATGGCTATCGGGGGATAGACAAAGGAGGAACATAATAGATATAGATAGATAGGCATATAATTATGGTAAGAGCGCAGCGTGAAGGGTGGATTTTAACGTTTTACAAAATGGCCGTCGGTGAAGTTTCTTGTTTTCAATATTTAGTCATACAGCTACCTCTATGACCAAATATTGAAAACAAGAAACTGCTTTGTCTACACAAAGCAGTGCGTCGTTGGTTCTAGAATGTTTCTTCTTCCTCATTCGTTGACATAAATGTTATTTCTGGAATTATCCCAATACGCAGGTGCAATGTTGCACGCAAAGCCGCGAATCTGCCGTCCGGATTGACCTCGGTCAAAGAGATTTAAGATAGGTACAATAGAGAGGCTATGCAAAGAAATGTCATAGAAAAACTGTGATCCCATGTCTCAGTAATGCCGTCTTGCTTAACATAGCAAAATTAGAGCGGCATAATCACAACAACGAGTTCAGCTACTCAACGCTAGAGGGCGCTGTAACCAATTTACTCTATTTAGCACGCTAATGTCATTGAAATAGATGTCATATTCGTATGCACCTGTTATCTATTTTACTACCAAGTAGGGATGACCACAAAATATCGATAATTTAATGTCGATATTTATACAATGTAATAATTAAAACTTTTATCTTATGTAATGGACCAAAGTCCGATTATTTAAAATGGTTAAATGAAACGATATTTAGTAAATTAACAATATTTATTGTCCTTGAAATAACATATTTGTTTAATAATTGTCGTTTTGACTGTTTTGTATTTAATGAATATCCTAAGAGAAAGAAGATATCAAAGTTTTATAATAACTCCGCAAGGCGGCTGGTCATGAGGGTATAAGTAATACTCTTGAAGTAATGGAATATAATTATTTTAGTAGATTTCTATCCTCAAATGAACGCGGGTGAAACCGCGGGGCACAGCTATTAATAAATATTATCGATAACAAAATCGATACACAATACATCTCTGCGCGGTAGTAGTAAAGCTACTCAACCATAGAGGGCGTTTATTACAAAATTAGCAAATTTTCTGGATTTATTTTATGAAAATTATTTAATTCTAATTACTGAGTAAATATAAATAATTCATACGAAAATAAACAGAATTTCTTCTCAGAGTAGTCAGATAGGAAACGCCGACCACATCTAGTTTAAAAAATATGATGACGTTTAAAAGTGTTTGTAAAAACCTACTTACATAAAATAAATCATTTATCGAAGTCAGGTCCAGTCGTTTTACCATAACGATATTTGCAAAATCGTAATGCGTAACTCGGCATATTTCCATATAAAATATTTTTCTTTTGGTGGAGACTCGTGGACACGAATGCGACTTGACGCGCAGGCGTACCGTAATAGACTGAGCGACTTGTTACTCCTAGGTAACAAGTATCGGATCACGGTTTTGTTCGCTATGTCCCGTCTATTGTAAATAATTTAATGTCTTTGACCTCGGTCATCACTGTTGCTTCGATGCGCTCGGACGTGCACTCAAATTGATTATGTACGTGACTAACAGACTCAGGAGTTACGGGCGTTTTTGTAGACTATGGATTAAAGGTGAAGCAGGTATTTCTCGTCTCTGTGATATATTTTAGCAGCCTCCGCTATTGTGTTTATTTTATGTCCATAAGTATCAGCATACATTTTTCCGATGAGCTGTTGCGCATGTTTGCGAACCGAATGTGTGTTTTTATATATCTTTTTAAATATAAAAGACATACAGTGATTGGAGTGGGAGGGGGAAGGTGGGGTGCGTACGTAAGTACGGTACGTGGGATTTCGGCTGCACAATTCCACTTTATTTCTGGATCTTTCCAATCGATTTATTTATTCGTACCTGAAGGCAGAATATTGAATAGATAGCCTATTTAAGATGTGGTTTTTATGAAGTGAATCGAAAAAATAATTTGTGTGCTGGTGAGTGATGTGAAATGGTTAACGATGTGATGTATGTGTATTTAAAGTGACGTGCCGCGATGTGATGATCTGTATTTATAAACTGTGATTGTGTTCTGATTACGTTATGTGATGTGAAATAATTGCATAATTATCATGTGATTTGATACGATACGTTACGTGGCTATCTATTCTTATTTTTACTTTCGCTTATACTTATAAACTCAATGTACCTAACTAGATTTGTTTTTCGGCCATGAAAATTCAGAACTAGGTACCGTTTGGGCTCTCTAAATCGTCTCTTGCACTTACTTTCATTAGAAAAATCACAGTTAAACAAAGAAAAATTCCACATATTAAGTAGCTTTAGTAGGGAGTTATTTTAAAGGATAAGTAGTACCTACCTAGGCCAATACAAATAGGTGTAAACTACTAAAGTGGTTCGTAAGCTGTAGTGGCAGAGCAACGGCGTCTGGCTTCAATCAGCGGGAAGCGTCGTCATTATGCTGCGCGGTTCAGGTAAGTGGCTTTTGCAAATGTGCTGTGCTGGATCCATTTTCGTCGAACTCTTATTCACAGATCTTCAAACCTGTCATATTACATATTATTAATTAACCTGTCATATATTATTATTGTTTTTTTATCCGATGTACGACTATTATCTATCTGGTGTACTGTGTCTTTTAGTTTGTGCTAAATAAATGTATTTTCTTTCTTTCTCTTTCTTTCATATCAACTATTTTATAGTCTTCTAAATGCCCCGCGATTATAAAGCTATTATAAAAAATTATGCGATTTTTTATCATAGTGTAGGTACAAGCCGTGTGCCTGATGCGATTTGCCCTCCTCACACACATGACGAACTTCCTTACAAACTTCTTAGTGCTAACGTTTGTTCTATAAGGAATTCTTGTGCAAGCAAAATTTCATGCTTCGGTTTAAGCTGTGCGTTGTCTGTCAAAGAATTTATGAATTTTGTTCAGTTGATGCTATTGCACACCTTATTTATTTATATTGTTACAATGTGTTACTTCGATATTAGGGAGTTGAAAATAAGGGCGCCTACAAAATTAGCCGCAAAACAAAATTTATTTAAAAAAATAAAAAAACCCGACAGCGGTAAAAAACTTAAGTTAAAAGAAACTGAAAAGCTAAAAACAAGCCCATTTTAAATTAAATAAAAGTTGGAAGCAGGGACCAATTTGAATTTGAAAATATCATAAAAGAGTTAGCCTACTTCCAACTTTTATTTAATTTAAAATGGGCTTGTTTTTAGCATTCAGTTTTTTTTAACTTAAGTTTTTACCGCAGTCGGGTTTAATTATTTTTTTTAAATAACTTTTTTATTTCCATCTTTTTAGTTTACAAATGTGAAAGATTTCGCAGACGATTTAGTTCTTGGTAGGTGTTTTTTTACGATTTGTCACTTCAAATTGCTTTTAACCATCTATGTTGGATATATTTTTGTAATCACCTTTTAAACACCTTTATTTTGATACCCCATTCGATAGGTTTTGAAAAAAAAATTTTTTTTCATGACATAATATGGAACCAAAAATCGGCCATTTTAATTTTGATATACCCAGTGTCACTCTCACAATTAAGACGAATCTAACGGCACCTCTTTTTTTTTTCTGATGGGCAATCATCAAATGACTCCTCCCGCTCTGGGTGGAGCGCAAGGGAGTGTTAGACTCTTACTGACTAAAACCCACCCGTGTTCCTTAGCCCTTTATGTTTCGGGCCAGCGGTAACCCTTTCGGACAATCCCGCTGGCCCGGCAGGCCTCGGCTCTAAGGGGGCCCCTCCTCGATGCTGACATCTCTTTGAGGCGCGCGTGGAACACGTACGCTGCGTCCGGCACGGGCCTGGTCCTGATCGGACGGTGAGCTACCCATTACTCTCCGCCCGCAAGCCCGCACCTACGGTGGCCGGGAGTCGTCACGCGGCTCCCGACGCCCGGAGCGTCTCCCGCTTCGGCTGGGACGGGAGACTCTCCCTAAGCCGTCCCGCCACCTCCTTCGCTAGCATGACTGCTTTGCAGAAGGAGGGGACTGCCTCCCACTCCCTCTCGCTCCGGACCATAGCTTGCACCAGGGCCGGACGCGAGAGGTCGCCGCCGCTGCCGATCACCTCTACGAGGACACGGCGGTGCTCCGCCCAAGCGGGGCAGACCTCCACCGCGTGCTCCACCGTGTCCTCTGGGCGATCCTGGCAACGGTGACACCCGGGCGTTTCCTCCCGCTTGGTGATGTGCAGGAACCTCCCGAAACTTCCGTGTCCGGTGAGGACCTGCGTTAGGCGGTAGGTGAGGGCGCTGTGGCGCCTCTCTAGCCACGTCTCAAAGAGGGGTCTTATCGACGCTGTCGCGGCGTGCCCTGCGCTGGGTTGCGACAGTCGCTCTTTCCATGCCGGCATAAGATCGCGCCGGAGATCCGTCCGCTCCGCAGCGATTTGCCGCGCAAGCGGAGTTTCCCTCCGGCGTAGTGCCTCCGCGCGCCACTCATACTGGTGCGCGAGGACTATTGCCTCCAGATCCTTGCCGCCTCGCCCGAGATCGTGCGGTAGCCCCGGATAAGCCTAACGGCTACCACCTTCTGGGGCGCGTTCAGGTAGTGGGCGGCTCGCCGCCGCAGTGAACGCGCCCACACCGGGGCCCCATACAGGGCCATGGACCGCACGACCCCATGGACCGCACAACCCCATGGACCCCATGGACCGCACGACCTAACGGCACCTCTCAAGTTGAAATCGATCAAGCCGTGTAAGCTACAGAGCTTGCCAAAGAAATATACATATATACACTAGTGGATGCAGTACCGGTTCCTTCTACAGAACCGGGACTAGATTTCCGGTACTGGCCTTGGAACTTACGTACTTACGTACAAATGTCGCTATTAATTTATTGTATGAAGGGCACGTGTGCGTGCACACTACATATAATTATCTAATCTGTTGAAAAATGAACTTATTACAAATGTGGGTTATTGTGGTTAATAAAACTATGTATTATTCGTAAATCTATACCTAAGTGACAATAATCATCAGAACACAATCACAACTGAATTTAAATTGTTCCTAATTTGATTTTTTGAGATCAAATTAGGAACAATTATCAAATAGAACTTAAATTCGAGGTATATTTTGAATTAGAAATAAGCCTTTTTTCGTCACGTAATCACTTTGTATACGACGTATTAATAAATGTTAGTGTAATGCAAGGCAAACAAAATTGTATGGCGTGAAAATTCTGTTCTATATGAACATTATTGTATAAAAAGTAGTTTATTGAATATGATTTGTTACTTTATATTGACAAAAAAGAAAGAAAATAATAAAGTACCGAAAGTATCGTAAGAACCGGGACTACGGGATGAAGAACCGATACAGGATTGCTCTAAAAATTCCGGGATTTCACGGTATTTTCGATACCGGTATTTCCCGGGAGCATGCCCTAACATACACTCGAAAAACATAACCCTCCTTCTGGCGCAGTCGGGTAAAAACTAAAAATGATTTTTATTACCTATTCAACAACGACGTGACATAGTTTGTCGACTTTCATTTTTTCCATTTTCACAATTTGTTTTTAGTAATTTTTGTTATAGCGGCAACAGAAATACATAATTTGTGAAAATTTCAACTGTCTAGCTATCGCGGTTCTTGGGATACAGCCTGGTGACATACAGACGGACAGACAGCGAAGTCTTAGTAATAGGGTTCCGTTTTTACCCTTTGGGTACGGAACCCTAATAAAAAGGGTGGACACCTTTATAATATATTTTATATTTATGTCATTTGACAAAAAACTAATCTCAAATTTTCATTTAAAGAATGACTTTAGGTAAAATACTTGTTAAAGTTATCAGTTTACAAACTATTCTTTATGTAAATAACTCATTTGACAAATAATTGAAGGACGTCACAACACAAAACATCATTTGACAAACTAATATTTTTACAATGACGTCAATTGGTAAAACAATGCAAAGCATAAATAACGTTTGACAAAATGCATTGCTAGATAATTACTTAATTTATTTGAGAATTTTTTCTTAAGTATTAGTCCAATAGCGAGCAAACGAGCCCCCATCATTAAAATTTACTTCGTGTTAGGTTCCTTTAAACCCTGTGGACAGAAATAGGTGCCCCGCGAAGCGGGGCTCCGTCGACTACGTCTTAATATTACATTACTTTGGAGCAATGATCATGAATTTGAAATAGTGTCTACAACCGTTGGGAGTTATTTATTAGGGTTTATTCCAAAGAACATTATTTGAAATATCATGCGTTTATAATATTATGCTTTATAAAATTATGCTTCATTATTATTATGCCAATAGTATTTATGGCAATAAACATTATGGCAAATCATTTATGCTTATTAATATTATGCGTAGTGATAATTATGCTGAATTTCGTTATGCCAATGTAAATTATGACAATATATTTTATGCTTATCATTAGTAAACCACATAGATCATGGATAAAATAGACCTATCTATTTTTCTTAAATTATGTAAATGATAAAATGGTTGGAAGCTAAACATATGAGAAATTAATGTAATGATTTTAGATTTTGAAAATAAAGTATAAAATATCTTACCTACTTAAGCATATTTTGTTGTGAATAATAAATAAATAATACTTTCGAGAAATAAATACGTAAAATAAAGCCATTGATCACGTGACATCGCGAATATAAAGCTTCTTTTGCACTACTAATAGACGTACTTACAAAAGGAACAACACTGATTGGTAGTGTGTGATGTGTCCCTTTCGCACAATACGGCAGTATTCATTATTAATCTACTAAATTAGTAATTTTCAGTCGTGTCACTGACTCTGGCAGGGCCCTCATCAGGGATTTTAATTTTGATAACACAAAAAATTGTCGAAATTTGTCGCCAAATATCAGAATTTGTCGGTCACTGGTTCAAAAGATATAAGGGTTTATAGGTGGCCGATCTGGAGAGAGTCTCCCCAGCAGGGCCACATTTATATCTCAAAAACTAGGGCACCTAGCGAAGATCTGTTTTCTCCCATATTTTGTCGCCAATTAATCGGATTCAGTCGCCAAGTCACAGATTACCAGAATTGGTAGCTGTATTGATTTTAATGTGGTCTCTGCGTTCTCCGTATTGGGCTATGCACATGCGCTGTTTACTGGTCAGTACCCACTCCTCCCGCAATGCCCCCTCCATCCGCCCGCCCCACCTCGCGCTCGCTTCGTCAGCTTCGTGCAGATTGATTTAGTGTTGTCGAGGTGCCTGAACAGTGTAGTCGCGTATAGAGAGATTCTGTGGAAACCTACGGTGAGCACATCAATTAAATAATTTAGATAAAATTTCTTGTTTTAAACTTGATGTTTGTCACCTTTACTAGTTGAATATAACGTGATGGTTGGTTTTTCTGAAAAAGTCGTTGCTATAGATAATGCCATCCACGAAGACGCGCCACACTCTTCTCACTAATCCCTAGTTAATTCCGCTAGTGTTTTATTTTTTTTATACACACTAATTACCCACTAATATTACATTAGTAATATTAGTGGGTAATTAGTTATTACACAGTATTGACAAAACTAAAACACTAGCGGAATGTTGCACACTTGTAGTGTAAGCGATTAGGAAGAAGAGTGGGGCGCGTCTTCGTGGATGGCGCTATCTGTATTAATGTCGTTGTTGTGTCCGTTAATATTGAACATGTCTTTTAATGAGAGGTTTTTCTTTTCAGTATTTAAAAAAAAAAATAGTTCCCAAGAACCCTGAAGATGGCGTTGAACTGACTATGTTACTAGATGCCAAAGTCAAAACGCTTGGAAAAAAAACATTGCGTCACGTCATATACGCTCGTTGAGTGACAGTTTCGTTTGCTTTCGTTTTACGATCTTAAAATTACATCCAAGTGAATTAATAAAAAAATTATGTAACTTCCGTTCCTTGCAGTAACTTACCAAGTTCAGCGCCATCTATCCAGCGACTAGGGAAGCGTTAAAAAAAAAAAAAAAGAAAATCCCTCATTCGAATCTTCCAATCCATGGAATCGGAGAAATGCTATCTATTGATCCCGTTCCCGTATAATATACATTTTGAGCCCTGCATCGAATTTTGTGACGTTACGTATTTTAGGTTCTATAAAGTTGTCGTTGAAGCGTATTAGTTAGCGCACTATTCCTGAAATATTTTCTTGTTCATTGAATTTTTTCCCGATCCACTACGCGAGTGGGTAGGAGGTAGTTATCCGGGAGTGGGCGTTGACCCGCTACATTGCAGATGCGCAAAACTGCATCGCGCACGCGACTCGCTCCTCTGCGGGCGACCATCCCTACCCTGTTGCGCACTGATTGATTTAGTGTTGTCGAGGTTGCCGAACAGTGAAGTCGCGATCAATAGTCGTCGCTGAGTATCAGTGCTAGTGCCCGCGACAGTTATGGTATTGAGAAACATAATAATTGTACAGTGTGGTTGACTCTGTCTAAGGTACGCTCATCAAGTCAGTAATTTAAAAATGTCTGTTGTTAACTTTAGGGTCGTCTATTTTACTACATCATCGAAATGACATGGGACAAGTTTTTCCAAGTTTGCGATGCGTTTATATTTTTGTATTTGTCAGATTCAATTGTGAAAATATGTTGTGTACCTACACCGAATCTTAATACTTATAAACTTAAATTATGGTCCCCGCCCGGGAATTGAGCTCTATTCATTTTATACGAGGTCTTTGTCTCATCTGCATTGCGCTATGCACATGCGCGGAACACAGGTCAGTACCCCGCCCTGTCTGCTTCAATAGCAACGCCCCCTCTATTCACCCGTCCCGCCTCGCGCATTTCGACTTAGTCGTGTTGAGGTAGCTGAACAGTGAAGTCGCGTATTGAGAAAGATGATAATTGAAGAGCGTTACAGATTCTGTGAAAACCTAAGGTGAGAACATCAATTCAGTCATTTAGATAAGTTCTCTTGTGTCTTAACTAACGTAGTTGTCGCCTGTGTTAGTTCAGTTTAAAGTAATGGTTAGTTTAATATGAAATACGTACTATGTTGGTATTATTTAAATTCATAGTTTTGCCCGTTAAAAATGTCGAATATTTTTTTAATTCAAATCTTCCAGATTTGTGGCATCCCGGGGTGTAATCTTTTTATTGTTCTCATACGAATATACATTTTGAGTACTGGATCAAATTTTGTCTTCGTGAATCTTTTGTAAAGATGTTGATTATCAACATTGATTCTAGACCATCATCCTTACTATATTTTCTAGTTCACTTGTATAGTTCTGGTAAACGCAAAGCCCACTCGAGCAGCGCATCGGGAAAATCAATACGATTTTCCCGATGCGCTGCTCGAGTGGGCGGGGGTAGGGGGTGAGCGTTGATCCGTTGCACTGCAGTGCAGATGCCCAGAACTGCATCGCACACCCGGCGCGCGCCTCTGCGGGCTCCCACCCCTACCTTGTAGCGCACAGATTGATTTAGTTTTGTCGCACTAACTAAACAGTGTAGTCACTTATTGAGAGTTCATAATTGATGAGTGTTGTCGATTTTGTGAAAACCTAAGGTGAGCACATTTATTCCGTAATTTAGATAAGTGTTCTTGT
The DNA here is from genome assembly GCA_916614155.1 of Mesoligia furuncula. Lineage (NCBI taxonomy): Eukaryota > Metazoa > Arthropoda > Insecta > Lepidoptera > Noctuidae > Mesoligia > Mesoligia furuncula. The sequence goes on from OU744790.1 coordinate 36,074,817, forward strand.
GTTTTAATCTTGCGATATTGCTCTATGTGATAGTTCAATTTATGCTCATGATTAGTAATCATAGAAAAAGCTATGAATTTAATACTACCGACATAGTACGTATCTTTTATTAATAAAAGATACCTACTATGTCGGTACTATTAAATTCATAGCTTTGTCCGATAAACATGTCGAATAATTCTTTTAATACGAAGCCTCCGGATCTGTGCCATCCGGAAAGTGTTATCTTTATTGTGTCTTAGCTTTTACATATAAAGATTTTGTTTACGAGCATTATCTGTAAAATATTTTCTTGTTTACTAGTATATTTCCGAACCATTGCTCGAGTCGGCGGGGGTAGGAGGTAGTTATCCAGGGGTGGGCGTTGAACCGCCAGATTGCAGATGCGCAAAACTGCATCGCGCACGCGACTCGCTCCTCTGCGGGCTGCCATCCCTGGCTTGTTGCGCATAGATTGATTCAGTGTTGTCGAGGATGCCGTACAGTGTAGTCGCGATCAATAGTCGTCGCTGAGTATCAGTGCTAGTGCCGCGACAGTTATGATATTGAGAAACATAATAATTGTGCAGTGTGGTTGACTCTGTCTAAGGTACGCTCATCAAGTCAGTAATTTAAAAATGTCTGTTGTTAACTTTAGGGTCGTCTATTTTACTACATCATCGAAATGATATGGGACAAGTTTTTCCAAGTTTGCGATGCGTTTATATTTTTGTATTTGTCAGATTCAATTGTGAAAATATGTTGTGTACCTACACCGAATCTTAATACTTATAAACTTAAATCATGGTCCCCGGGAATTAAGATCTATTGATTTTATACGAGGTCTTTGCGTCATCTGCATTGCGCTTGCACATGCGCGGAACACAGGTCAGTACCCCGCCCTGTCTGCTTCAATAGCAACGCCCCCTCTATTCACCCGTCCCGCCTCGCGCTCGCCTCGCGCATTTCGATTTAGTCGTGTTGAGGTAGCTGAACACTGAACAGTGAAGTCGCGAATTGAGAAAGATGATAATTGAAGAGCGTTGCAGATTCTGTGAAAACCTAAGGTGAGAACATCAATTCAGTCATTTAGATAAGTTCTCTTGTGTCTTAACTAACGTAGTTGTCGCCTGTGTTAGTTCAATTTAAAGTAATGGTTAGTTTAATATGAAATACATTCTATGTTGGTATTATTTAAATTCATAGTTTTGCCCGTTAAAAATGTCGAATATTTTTTTAATTCAAATCTTCCAGATTTGTGGCATCCCGGGGTGTAATCTTTATTGTTCTCATACGAATATACATTTTGAGCACTGGCTCAAATTTTGTCTTCGGGAATCTTAGCTTTTGTAAAGATGTTGATTATCAACATTGTATATTCCTGGTAAACGCTAAGTCGTATTGATTTTCCCGATCCGCTGCTCGAGTGTGTAGTGGTAGGAGGTGGGCGTTAATCCTCCGCATTGCAGATGCGCGGAACTGCATCCTGCCTTTGCGGGCTCACATCCCTAGCGTATTGCGCACAGATTGATTTAGTGTTGTCCAGTCCAGTGTTGTCGAGTTTGCCGAACAGTGTAGTCGCGTTCAATAGTCGTCGCTGAGTATCAGAGCTAGTGACGGCGACAGTTATAATATTGAGAAAGATAATAATCGTACAGTGTGGTTGACTCTGTCTAAGGTACGCTCATCAAGTCGGTAATTTAAAAATGTATGTTGTTAACTTTAGGGTCGTCTATTTTACTACATCATCGAAATGATATGGGACACGTTTTTCCAAGTTTGCGATACGTTTATGTTTTTGTATTTGTCAGATTAAATTGTTTGTTGTGTACCTATACCGATCTAAATTCAGATAAACTTAAATTTTGGTCCCCGGGAATTGAGCTCTGTTGATTTTATACGAGGTGTCTGCGTCCTCCGCATTGCAGTATGCACATGCGCGGAACTCATGTCAGTAGGTACCCCGCCCCATCACACCATCCGCGCCCCGCCCCGCTTCGATTCGCCACACGCGTCACGCAGTTTGATTTAGTCGTGTCGAGGTAGCTGATCAGTGTAGTCGCGTATTGAGAAACGATGTTAAATAATTGAAGTACGTTGTCGATTTGGTGAAAACCTAAGATGAGCACATCAATTCAGTAATTTAGATAAGTATTCATGTGTCAGTTTACGTAGTGCCCTGTGCTAGATAAATTTAAATTAATGGTTATTTTTAGTAAGATATACGTACTACGTAGGTTCTATTTATTTCATAGTTTTGTCCGATAAAAGTTACGGAAGTTACGACGAAAAGAAAAATCTTTTAATACGAATCCTCCATATCTGTGACTTCCGCGAGGTGCTCTCATAATAATAAACATTTTGAGCACTGATCAAATTTTGTCTTCATAAATCTTAGCTTTTGTAAAGATGTTGATTCTCAGCATTGATTTTAGACCATCATCCGTACTTTATTTTCTAGTTCACTCGTATTCTGGTAAACGCAAAGTCGTTGTATTGATTTTACCGATGCGCTGCTCGAGTGGGGGGGGTAGGGGGTGAGCGTTGACCCGCCGCATTGCAGATGCGCAGACCTGCATCGCGCACTCGGCGCGTGGCGTGCCTCTGCAGGGGTGGGCCCCTACCTTGTAGCTCACACTCACAGATTGATTTAGTATTGTCGCGGTAGCCTAACAGTGTAGTCGCGTATTGAGAGAGTTGATAATTGAAGAGCGTTGTCGATTCTGTGAAAACCTAAGGTGAGCACATCTATTCAGTAATTTAGATATGTTTTCTTGAGTCTTAACTAACGTGATGCCGGTGTGATAGTTTATTTATTATGAAATACTTACTAATTACAGTAGTTACTATTAATTTCAATGTTTTGTCCGATAAAAAATTCAAATGTCTTTTAATTTGAATAAGTATTCCAATCCGTGGCATAGAATTCGTGCTACCTTTAATAATCCCATAATAATATCTAGTTTTGATCATTGCATTGAATTTTGTGTCTTCAAGTGTCGTGGCTTCTATTGAGATGTTTAAGAGCATTAATTAGAGCATTATCTGCGAAGTATTTTATTGTACACTGAGATTTTTCCGGTAAACGCATAGTCGTTGTATTGATTTTCCCGTTCCGCTGCTCGAGTGGGCGGGGTTCTGAGGTAGTTATCCGGGGGGTGGGCGTTGACTCGCCGTATTGCAGTTGCGCGGAACTGCATCGCGCACTTCGGCGCGCGCCTCTACGGGCTCACACCCCTACTTTGTAGTGCACTGATTGATTTACAGGTCCCTCTTTTCCATTGAACACTCTGGGTAAATGCCCATGGCTCCGCGATAGACGGGGGGGGGGGGGGGGGGTCTGCCCTCAAAAAATCGTTTATTGCAACCGCCTTTCCATTCTACTCATTATTAAGAGGAAATGCGGGTAGTCGTTTCTCCATAGAAACGCTCTCGCCTGTTTTCTTTCTCGTTAATGACCATAAAGCAATTATTTTTAACAAAATAATAAATATTAACTACTTTTATGTCCCTATGTTTTCTTTTGTGATGCATTATGTTATGTTTATAAGCACTAGAACCCTCCGAAAGTACCGATTTAAACCGCTGTCAACAGAGGCCTAGTGTACAAATTTGACGACTACATTAGTAGTTGTCAAATTTGTACACTAGGCCTCTGTGTTTTTCTTTTATCATTAGATAAAAGAAAAACATAGGGACACAGTATATGTCCTTCTTATTCGGTTTATGAAATATCTTTTAAATTAGTCCAATATTGGAGGAGGAAATAGGCGAGAGCCAAACCTCGAATTATGACATTTTACTTCGGCTTTTTCAAAAGTCTTCAATGACAAAATAATTGATTTAAAGTGCGAACAGTTTCTAGCCAAGCTTATGAAACATAATAATTATCCTGGTCTCAATGCGCCCTAAACTGTGCACATGCACTGAATCGTCCTTCGTCCGTTTTACCGCATCCGCTCTCTTTACTTTTGTTATGATAAATGATTTATTTTCTGTAAGTAGGTTTATACAAACACTTTTACACGTCAATCATATTTTTTTAAACTAGATGAGGTCGTGTTTTGAGACCATTACCGTTAGAGCAGTTCTTGTAAAATATTTTCTTGTCTAGCATCTATATTTCTGGTAAAAGCCTAGTCACCGTCTTAAATGTCCCGACCCGCTGCTTGAGTGGGACCCGATGGGAGGCGTCTATTTGCGGGGTGGGCGTCGTTTGCTTTTTAGGGTTCCGTACCCAAAGGGTAAAAACGGGACCCTATTACTAAGACTTCGCTGTCTGTCCGTCTGTCCGTCTGTCCGTCTGTCTGTCACCAGGCTGTATCTCAAGAACCGCGATAGCTAGACAGTTGAAATTTTCACAGATGATGTATTTCTGTTGCCGCTATAACAACAAATACTAAAAACAAAATAAAATAAATATTTAAGGGGGGCTCCCATACAACAAACGCGATTTTTTTGCCCTTTTTTGCTCGATATCAAAAATGGCAACAGGCAGGCACTTGAAATATTCACAAAATACTCAGTTGTATTTTAACTTTAATAAGAAATAATAAAATTAAAATAAAATAAATATTTAAGCGGGGCTCCCATACAACAAACATGTTTTTTTCGGCGTTTTTGCCTTGTGGTACGGAACCCTTCGTGTGCGAGTCCGACTCGCACTTGGCCAGTTTTTTTAGTATTTTTTTTCCATTTAATTAACTTACTGTCACTTCTTCACATATTATTTGTACCACCCAATTGGAATTCGACCTTATTAAACCGTGACATCTTGAAGGAACTGTATTCGCTTTAAATACAGAGTGGAACCTGTTACCATGGATTCAGAACATGATTCTGGGCCCCAGTTCACTAATGGCCGATTCCTATAATTTACGGACTGTTATTGGTTAAATTTAAGACTCTTATAACATTCGCTTTAAATACAGAGTGGCATCCCCTTCGAAGCGCAACCTGTTACCATGGATTCAGAACATGATTCTGGGCCCTAGTTCACTAATGGCCGACTCTTGTAATTTACGGACTGTTATTGGTTAGAGTTAAGAGTCTTATAACATTCGCTTTAAATACAGAGTGGCATCCCCTTCGAAGCGCAACCTGTTACCATGGATTCAGAACATGATTCTGGGCCCTAGTTTACTAATGGCCGATTCCTATAATTTACGGACTGTTATTGGTTAAAATTAAGACTTATAATATAACATTCGCTTTAAATACAGAGTGCGGCATCCCCTTCGAAGCGCAACCTGTTACCATGGATTCAGAACATGATTTTGGGCCCTAGTTCACTAATGGCCGATTCCTATAATTTACGGACTGTTATTGGTTAAAATTAAAACTTATTATAACATTCGCTTTAAATACAGAGTGGCATCCCCTTTGTAGCGCAACCTGTTACCATGGATTCATAACATGATTCTGGGCCCTAGTTCACTAATTGCCGATTCCTATAATTTACGGACTGTTATTGGTTAAAACGCTTTAAATACAGAGTGGCATCCCCTTCGAAGCGCAACCTGTTACCATGGATTCATAACATGATTCTGGACCCTAGTTCACTAATGGCCGATTCCTATAATTTACGGACTGTTATTGGTTAAAATTAAGACTCTTATAACATTCGCTTTAAATACAGAGTGGCATCCCCTTCGAAGCGCAACCTGTTACCATGGATCCAGAACATGTTTCTGGGCCCTAGTTCACTAATGGCCGATTCCTATAATTTACAGACTGTTATTGGTTAAAATTAAAACTTATTATAACATTCGCTTTAAATACAGAGTGGCATCCCCTTCGAAGCGCAACCTGTTACCATGGATTCAGAACATGATTCTGGGCCCTAGTTCACTAATGGCCGATTCCTAGGTATAATTTACGGACTGTTATTGGTTAAAATTTAGACTCTTATAACATTCGCTTTAAATACAGAGTGGCATCCCCTTCGAAGCGCAACCTGTTACCATGGATTCAGAACATGATTCTGGGCCCTAGTTCACTAATGGCCGATTCCTAGGTATAATTTACGGACTGTTATTGGTTAAAATTAAGACTCTTATAACATTCGCTTTAAATACAGAGTGGCATCCCCTTCCAAGCGCAACCTGTTATCATGGATTCAGAACATGATTCTGGGCCCTACTTGACGATTCCTTATTCGAAACCACGTCAATTCCAATTTATTCCGGTCTTTAGCTAATCCCGTTAAGGGGCTTACATGACCCAAAGCGTGTCGCGAGTCACTGTCGGACTGCATAGACAAGAAAGAGAAGCGCGATGACACAACGCTGGTAATTTATTGCAAGATATAAAGCAATTATTTAATTACGAAAATACTATCACTTGGACTAAAAAATTAAAACACTAGTGTTTTAGTATGTTGCTTGTAGAGTAATCTGACTAAAAATCAGAATGGTTGTATGTATAGGTATTAGTATGATTTTTATTGTAAAAGGGAAGTTTTAGAGGTATCTTCATGTTTTTTTTGTATGGTACAAATTAGTTGTATTATGTTTTCAACACACTATCTACCTAGCATATATCCAGAAGAATATCATATATTTTTCTGATTTTATTTACTGTAGTCGATCATATACTTTTATTGTTTCTAAAACTTGCGTTTTTTGCGCTTAGGTCCTGTAAGCCCCTTAATTTATTTGCCTCGTCGAGTAATCGGAATCACCGTCGCGTGGGCAACTACGCGAAATTATGTATGAAGTTAGCCTTAACGTATTCTACCAAGGTGAAACTTTGACTTGCCGAAAATGGACAGAAGACACTTTACGCTTCCATGAATATTTTACTTAGTATTTCAATTTTGTTTCAGAACTCAGATTCGTACCACCTTGAAGAAGAAGGCGTTCGAAGACGCCGGCATCCCTATTCCTGCTGTGAGCAGGCAGGTAAGCAGTACTGTCATCGGCCATAAGATCCGGCCGGTACCTCACGTGACGCTGGTGCCTCGCATGGCGCCTGTGCAACTAAGCGTCGTTACTGCGCCCGCGCTACCACCACCTACAGCGTTGGGACAGAACGCAGAGGTTTTTAAATCACTGTCTAAGCAAGCAATTAGTTTTCTTTTTTATTTGTTAGTTTTGACGTTTTCTTTGGTTATACATTTCTTATTTTGTTTTGAAGGCAAGGCTTCTGGATGCATGAGCCATTTTTTTTTTTGGTTAGGCTTCTTGTATTATTAGTACCTACACGGTTTGAAGTGATAATATTTTATGGCGATAAATAATAACGTTGTCATCTCTTGACTTATTCCTTTCGCAAGTCGGATACCCATTGTGAGATTGTTACGTAAGCTAAAGATTCTAACTTATGCTTTTCACTGTAAACTTGTCAAAATCAATCGGCCTACCCTTTTCCCAACTATGTTGGGATCGGCTTCCAGTCTAACCGGGTGCAGCTTAACACCCGTGTTTTGCGTAGAGCGACAGCCTATCTAACCTCCACAACCCAGTAACCGGGTAACGCGATAACCCTTGGCGAGACTGGTTTTTAGACTTTCGGGCTTCTGACTACCCGTAACGACTGCCAAAGATCCCAGAAAGACAGCCGGGACCAACGGCTTAGCGTGCTTTCCGAGGCACGGACCTCTACAACATTATTTTTAGTACATGCGAAACCCGAAACACGTGTCTAGTAGTTTTATGTAAAGAATCCATGTACCTACAAAACTTCGAAAGTGTATCATGAAAAATCACAAAGTTTGTTACAAGTCACAAGCTTGTTAAGTTACCTCTTTGTCCGTACAAAAACATGCACACCCGCGCGCCGCGCCGCGCCGCCGGCGCCGCCGCGCCGTCGCCGCGCCGTCTTGCGCTCATTGATAATAGTACCTAGGTACCTAACCGTTCGGCGCGGAGATTGGATAACCTACTGTGTCGCTCGGTGTGCAACTTTTAACATTTTTTAAATATTTATGGGACAAAATATAACATGGGGTAAAAAATATTTGAATCGATCCAGTTACTTATTCTGAACAAACTATATTCTGGTTTCGCATTTATACTAAAAATAACGTTGTATATGTAATGGATGCTCATCCATCCACGAACCGAGTGCGGCAAGCATAGCTTTACCTTTGATCGACCCGAGTGGCTGTCATTATTTAGCCACGAGTCCCTCGCATTATAAACTTGTAACATTGTAAATGATTTGCCCTCTTAAAAAAATCTATAGTATTTATAAAAATAAAATGCTATTCGTGGGTCAGCGCATCAGTGGAGAAAGGCTGGCGCGATTTGGCAATTTTTTGTTTTAAAATGTTCGAAAATGTTTCCCGGAAAATTTTCAAATTCGGAAAACTGACAAAACGTACTTTTTTTATAGGATTTATTTAGACCATTTTATTGAAATTTCGACAGGACGTCTGTCGGGTCAGCTATTAAGGGGGAAGCGCTAGTTGTATTGATGATTTTAATTATTATATTCTGTAAATACATACCTTTACAGACCTGCGAATTGCAAAAACCTAAGAAAAACTGAATTTCGGGGGCTCCAGTGTTTATCTCTTACTGAAACAATTTGGTTTTTTACTTAAAGGGTTTAATATCTTTCATGAAGTAGATATTTAGTTGATTTTATCAGTCAACATTTTGTTGTATTTGTTGTAGAACTTTCATTATTTGTTTTTTTCGTAGTTTTTTTTTATGGTAGCATAGATGTATTATGTATGTTGTAGTATTAGTACCAACAACTCATCTACTTATATTTTTTAACAGAATCCATATTTTGTTATTCAAAAGTCATTTTAGATTGTCATTTTTACATAGCATTCCTACATGTACTTTTTCAAATCATGTGACTGAAATTAGATGAGCTGTAGTATATTTTTCATTATTTTGTTTAGAATTTGGAAACAGTTTAACTAGCTAAGGATCCAATCAAAATGCACTTTTCGAAAGGTGTTCCTTTTTATTACATTTGTAACTGTGCCATTAAACTTGGTGCGGCCCTTTATTGGTCTGGTCTGGGTAGTTAAACTGTGATACAGCACAATTTAAAGTTTTTATGTAGTTTGCTGCACATTTTTCATTAAATTGATATTTAATTGTAATTTAAGCTGTGGTTAAAACTTGAAATTCTTAAATAATTATGCAGCAAAAACCGTCATGAATTCATTAGAAAATTCACTAGTGGTTGGAGCCCTTTATACCTTGAACCTTGATTTTAACTTGACTGTAATCTCTCATAGCATTCTTGTTATTGTACTTGTAAGTATCCCCACTACTACTATACTAGGCAACAGCTGAAAGAGAGGAGCCCTTTCCCTTTGGTAATAATGTATGAAATTTCAGGTTACGCTTAACATGCTAAATGCTTCCGAGAATGAGGATGTCGACGGACTCGGAAGTGACGTCAAACTGGAGTTCGAGTCGACCAACGACGAAGTGGCCACCTGATGCGACAGCACTTTTGAGTTCTTTTAAGTTTCTCGTTGTTAGGTGTTTTAGGATAAGAGGCAACAGAACGAACTGTTACTGAACAATGGGAACCCTCATACCCCTGCCAGTTGAACGATCCACTTCGAGCCCGCTCGAAGTTTAGCCCTCTTTCGATAGTTTCGACTGTCGTCGTCGAAAATATCGTTCTTTCTTTTTTTTGCAACCAGGCATGATACCCTGGTTGCCTTTACTGCAGCTCACTCTTCAGGCTGAAGCATAATTAGTTTAAATAATTTATCTTGGTAACCTCCCCCCCCAAGACCCTTTTAGCCCTGACCGACCATGCTGCCGGTAACACATGCAGTGTGGCATACGTCAAGCCTCTTCAACCCTTCTGTTTCATGCTTTTATAGCATATTTACTCATTTATTTACTCCTTTAACCCTCTTCCTTTATGCTGTCCTAGCATATTTACTAAATTATTTATGCCTTTCTCCATGCTGTCATAGCATATTTACTAAATTATTTATGCCATTCGCCCTTTTCCTACATGCTGTCATAGCATATTTACTAAATTATTTATGCCTTTCGCCTTTTTCCTTCATGCTGTCATAGCATGTTTTCCTTTTAACCTTCCCAACCCACTCCCCGTTCGGCTGAAAGGGAGTGAATGCTTCCATTACTCAATTACTATATTGCAAACCTAAGTGCAACGTTTTAGACAAAGAGCCTAATGCGAGCGAAGGAAATGTCTTAAGACATGACTGACACCATATCGAATGAAATGGCTTGGAGATGCGCTCCTTGTTTAAAATAGTTATAAGAAAGTAGTATTATACTTTAGGCCCCTCCTTTTAATCAATTTTAGTAAAGCTTAACTCCAAGCTCCAGCCCAATTTCGGGCTGTCATTTTACTAGAGAATATTTTAGTCCTAAATATTCTATAGTAAAATGACATACAAAAAATGACATACATTTTAGTGCCCATCTAGGGCAATCCACCCGGGTTTAAACCCGGTGCTTTGATAAACACCCAATTTTGTGGGTGTTCATGGGTGTTTGCGGGTGTTTATCGGGTGTTTATCAAAAGCACCGGGTTTAAACCCGGTGGATTGCCCATCTATAGTCCCAAATTGAATGTATAAGTTATCTACTTTTTGTCTTGATAATTTTCTACTTCGCTAATTGTTTGTTTTGCATTTCCAAAACTTGATTTATTGTAAACTTTATTAACGTCGTCCGCCTTGTTAGCTTTCTTCTTGTAACAATAGTTGCCTTACGAAATAAAATAGTAATTTAAAACAGCTATGTATTTATACAGGATTCTTGGTAAAAACCTAAAAACCTCTTAAGAGGTCATTGTACTCATCATTATGAACAACTTTTACTATGGGACCAAACCTGAAATCGAGAAAAAAGAATCAGCTGTTCCTTCCATTCCTTCCATTTATGTCCGTATAACTCGTCAAAATGTAGGGAACACCTGTTTTTTTTTTCCTTATTTCAGTTTTGGACCCATAGTAGAAGTTGTTCATAATGATGAGTACAATGACCTCTTTAGAGGTTGTTAATGTTTTGCCAATAACCCTGTATATGGTGCTGTCCCGGGGGTGTTCGGAGTAACAAATGTTGGAGGACTCTGTAGGGCTAGAGTAACTGCGAGTGATAATGTCGGTTAAATTAGCCTGACGGCAGGAGCGCGACCAGTTGGTACATAGAAATATTTTAGTAAAATTTTGTAAGTGCCTTGGGCTGTATGTTAAGTGTTATCCAAAACCTCTGGGACCTCCACCAAGTAACAGTTCGGTTGCCTGAATTTAGTGTCGCTTATGTAAATTATCAGTTCCGTTTTGGTGTACCCACTGACGATTGACAACTTTGTTTTCGCCAGACGTGACTTCTATGGTAGAACCTAACATCTTACACCAGCCGCTCAATTCTGTAAAAATCACACCGTGAAAACTTAGGTGAAGTGAGTTTGTTTTTGCTAGGAGTTGACACTATTGACAGCTCACTCCACGCTCACTTCACCTAAGTTTTCACGGTGAGATTTTTACAGAATAGCACTGCTGCTGGTTGCCACAGCCATCAGTCGTCCGAGTAAGAAGGCAATAATATCATTCACGGTGTTTCTTCTCTACCATTTTCGAACATCCGAGAACTCACGAAAAGTGGAACAGAGTAAACGTTAAGAATTATTGTGATAAATCCTTGTATACATAATTTAAATGTTTGATGTAATAATTTTAAAATAGCATTATCTTGCGTTGCGTACACGTTGTCGATCCCTGTCTTATGTATCCCTCTTAGGTTTACCACGTCCCTCCTCCACGCGTTTATGTAAAGTTAGGTAATTAAATTACAGTTTTGATGTATTTTGTTCAATTTGTCAGTGGGATCCGAATCGTTCAGTACAAAGCTGAGGTAGCATGACTTTGATATAATAATCAATAGTGAATAATAGCATGTAGGTACAAGGAACCTCATTTAGTCTTCCACATGTGACCTTAGATTTGTATTGAGCAAAATTTTTTTTTGATACATGTTTAATATGTTTGCCATATATTTTATAGATGTTGAGAATTTACGCCGCCCTCGCTGGGTGTTGTTGAGTGAGTTTGGGTAAGAGCAGATAGTTAATTTGATGTTTTATAAGTACAGTTTATTAGCAACAATTCAATTATGATCGTTTCCTAAAATTAATTATTCTGTTTTGTTTATTAATTGTGAAATTTAAACCTAATTTTTGGCCAAGTGTTTATATTTAACTTAAAATCTAATTTTATCATCTTTCTTCATCCTTTGGTTAAGTGTTTGTATTTAACTCAAAATCTAATTTTATCATCCATTGGTTTGGGGGGATGCGCTAGCGACCCTGGTAGTACTGGTTCCCTGGCACTTTCTCTTTAAACGTTTGTATTTAACTTAAGTCTAGTTTTATCATCAGTGGATGCGCTAGGTAGCCCGCAAAATTGAAATTTTCTTAACGTATTTTGCAATTCCGCCGGCAAAACACGTAAAAAAATTTGAATTTCGCGAGCTACCCTGGCGCATCCCCCTTATGTGTTTAATTTAACATGAAATCTAATTTTATTATCTTTCTTCATCCTTTCGTTTGTATTTAACGCAAAATCTAATTTTATCATCCATTAGTTTGGGGGATGTGCTAGCGACCCTGGTAGTACTGGTTCCCTGGCACTTTCTCCTTAAACGTTTGTATTTAACTTAAAGTCTAGTTTTATCATCAGGGGATGCGCTAGGGTAGCCCGCGAAATTGAAATTTTCTTACGTATTTTGCAATACGTCCCCCAAAAAACGTAAAAAAATTTGAGTTTCGCGAGTTAACCTGGCGCTTCACCCTTATGTGTTTATATGTATTTAACATGAAATCTAATTTTATCATCCTTCATCCTTTGGTTAAATGTTTATATTTAACACAAAATCTAATTTTATCATCATTCTTCATTCTTTGGTTAAATGTTTGTATTTAACTAAAAATCTAATTTATTAATCTTTATTCATTATTGTAAGTTAAAATTCGTTTCTCAGACACTGCAGTTAATTTCCTGCCACCTTTAATCGAATACATGTTGATTGTGCTTTCACGCATTTGTTAACGTATCCTTGGTTCTGCTCAACTACTCAAAGGCGCTCAACATGGGCAGCCGGGGTGTTGTTAGCGAGTCCGTGCTAACAACTACTCAAAGGCGGGGCAGCCGGGGTGTTGTTAGCGAGTCCGTGCTAACAACTACTCAAAGGCGGGGCAGCCGGGGTGTTGTTAGCGAGTCCGTGCTAACAACTACTCAAAGGCGGGGCAGCCGGGGTGTTGTTAGCGAGTCCGTGCTAACAACTACTCAAAGGCGGGGCAGCCGGGGTGTTGTTAGCGAGTCCGTGCTAACAACTACTCAAAGGCGGGGCAGCCGGGGAGTTGTTAGCGAGTCCGTGCTAACAACACCCCGGCTGCCGATGTTGAGCGCCTTTCGCGCCCAGTCCAGGTGCGAATGCAGTTGTTCACGACCATTCCGGTCCGCCCAGATGGTCCTAGTTGCTGGTATTTGAAAAAGTTATCGATGGCTTATAAGACTTTCGTGAGGGGCCGCGTTCAGCTTGGATTAAGGGCGTTTTATAAATTCTTGGTAATAATTAGATTTTATATAAATTCACTTATTTACTTAACAGAATATATATGTATATAAGGTGTAAAAAAATTAACCTTACAAACTTTAAGAGGTGCTTTAGACCATTGGACTGAACAACTTTCACTATGAGACCAACTCTGAAATCACGAAAAAAAATCCACTGTTTAATACAAAAGTTCATTACCTACTTGATCAAAATGTATGAAACAGCGGATTTTTTTTTCGTGATTTCAGAGTTGGTCCCATAGTGAAAGTTGTTCAGTCCAATGGTCTAAAGCACCTCTTAAAGTTTGTAAGGTTATTTTTTTACACCTTATATACAGGGTTATTGGTAAAACATTAACAACCTCTTAAGAGGTCTTTGTACAGTCAACAGCAAAAGTAGATGACTAAAATCAAAAATTCAATAGTAATGAACGGAGTTCGCGTCAGCACTGTGTGGCGTCGAAGTGATTTCTGTGTGGCGTTGATGTGGCGTTGAGTGGTTTGAATCACTTCGACGCCACACAGTTCCGACGCGAACTCCGTTCATTGGTATTGAATTTCTGATTTTGATCATCTACATTTGCTGCTGACTGTACTCATCATTATGAACAACTTTTACTATGCGATCAAACGTGAAATCGCGAATAAAAAATCAGCTGTTCCCTACATTTATGTTCGTTTATCTCTTCAAAATGTAGGGAACAGTTGATTTTTTTTCGCGATTTCAGGTTTGGTCCCATAATAAAAGTTGTTCATAATTATAAGTACAATGACCTCTTAAGAGGTTGTTAATGTTTTACCAATAACCCTGTATATTTATTTATAGACAATATTTATTTATAGCAAATATTTATTTACATTAGATAAATATATTTTTCCACACTAGATAAATATATTTTTGTATAAAAAATAGAAAATTTTGATAGTTTAATTGTATGTAGATTGAGTTGTACATAGCGGTGACCAAGGCGAATTGGTTGTTGCTTCTGCTTGACACAACGAAGCGCCTTGGATAGGGAATGTGGCTTTTGAATTACCTCAAATTAGGAATTAGTTAAAAAAAGTGCTTCTTACTATTTTTTAAGGGGATGTGCAAAAGGCGACAATGGGGAGGTTGCAACACCTGGTATGAGAACCGTCGGAAATTAACATCTTGGATAGACTACCATAGCGGGTTGAGGATTTTATCGCTTCCACTTACATCGCAGCTTTTCGCTGCCGGCTCGCTTAACATCTCATATTGACCAGTCGCCATGGATTATGGTAAGAACAACAGCGGCCGAAGGTGTCTTAAGAAGGTACCGTTGCTGGTTTGTCTTTCATCGCCGCCGCAACTGCTAGCACCGCCGCCTCCCCGCCGTGTCCATCGAAGCCGCCACCACCGCCGCCACCACCGCCGCCACCACCACCACCACCACCACCACCGCCACCACCGCCGCCGCCGCCACCGCCACCACCGCCGCCACCACCGCCGCCACCACCACCCCCACCGCCACCACCACGGCCGCCACCACCACCGCCGCCACCACCACAGATTAACTATCCATTCCCCTGAGTCAGCACCGAGCCTCTAGAACTGCGTCAATTTGACGTTCAGTCGGATTGTGATATATCCTCCCGCTTCATCGCCAGGTAGTCACGCAGAGTACCTATTAAGTCGCCTTTCTGCACTAGTGTTATACGAGTACGACAGCAAAACACCTGCCAAATAACAGCATTATCTACCTCGTTGTTTCTCCAGTGTGAGGGATATATTTCCACCGCCTTACCCATAACTTTATCCATTGCCTTATATATATTTATAATACTTAAATTTATTCTAAATTATATATATTTTCAGACATTTTTTGTTTAAATTTGTAAAATCATATGTGCAATATAGTTAAATATTTATATTTTGTAATAGGTAGTACCTACTAATTCCGTATAATTTGAGGCAATTGATTGCCAAATAATAGATAGTCAAATATAAGTAAGTAATAAATAGTGTAATTAGTATTTAATTTAAAGATAAGCTTAACTAATTAAATCTTGTTAATTGTAATAGAATAATTACATTAATTGTATAAATAATTTAAGTAAAATAAGCTTATTATAAGTAGTGCGAATAAGTGCATTAACACATGGTAGCCTGTACAGAAGAAATAAGTAGTTGTAAGTACTCTAGTATAATTGTGTCTCTATAATTAACCCTATAATTGTGTCTCTAATAAAAGTAATTAATTATAAAGTAGAAAACACGTGTTTTATTTCCATATCTTGCATCTATTCTTATTGTTTCTACACACTGCTTCGGCCTACCACCGGCTACATTCCACTTTATATAAAATGAAAACAAACATGCACACAAACTACGGTATTTAACTATACCTGGGGTAACACTGCAGTATTAAACAGTGGGTATTTGATTTTATCCGTTTGACCAGAGGAAAGTAGTCCTGTGATCCTAACTTCCTACATAATACTGTAAACTATCGTACCGTTTAACGCTGTGACATTACCCTCTTACACACAACACAGACTTGACCACATTATCAAGTAGGTACAGCCCGCAAGAGTTAACTTGAGTCTTCGCGAGGGTACTGAGGCGTCGATGGCGAGAGCGGAAACAGCGTGGGGGTGGAGAGGGGCTGCTCGGGCGGGTCTCAAGTTTATTCTTGCGGGTTGTACACACGACACATCAAGCTATACATTTTCAGTTTTTAGCTGTCCTCGCGTTGTACAGGCCTTTCGTACATTGAAAAGGCTGCTTATATTGGAAATGTTCCTGACGTCACATCGGGCCACACACCACACCGCGATCGCAGCCTTCAGCGCACCGGTTAGTTCGCCGGACTCATGAGCAATATCAGCTGATTATACCGTAGGCTTGGCTAGCTATTTACGCATAATTTTATAACTTAACTTAATTACATTGGTTACTATGTCTTCGCTTCTCATTATGTCTGATGCAAAATTAAGGGAACTTATAGAGAGCTTTGCTTTGTAGCCAACAAAGCAAAGCTTACGCATTTTAGCAACTTTTTAAGATTAATACCCAGCACAGGTAGTGATTTAGATAGCTTCCAAGCAGCAGAATTAAAACATCGTCTTGGGTTAATGGAAACATTATATAAGGAATTCGACATGTTGCAGACAGAGTTGGAGCTGTTGTCGGAGGATGCGGACGAAATGTTTGACGAGAGGGAGCAGTTCGAGACGCAGTTCCCCACGCTGGTGGCCCGCGTGAGGGCAAGCCTCGCCCCCGCGCGCGTGTCCTCGCCTGCCCTCATGTCTGCCACCTCCGACGAGGACCTCGCGCGCCACGGCTCTGGCTGCAGGCACGACTTCGTTCGGCTGCCTAAGATAGACTTGCCTCACTTCGACGGGGACTATCAGCACTGGCTTGAATTTCGAGATACGTATCTTTCCCTTATTCATAACAGTGACAGCATACAAGACATTAATAAATTTCACTACTTGCGTGCTGCCTTAACCAGCAGCGCGTCATTAGTGATAAAAAGCATCGATTTCAAAGCAGATAATTATGCTACAGCTTGGCAGTTATTATCCGAAAGGTACGACAATGAAAGACTACTTATTAATAATCACGTACAGGCCTTATTTAATCTTGAACAAATTCAACATGAATCTTGTAAATCGTTAAGGAACATGATTGACGTCACAAATGAAAATCTTCGTGCTTTGTCAACTTTAGGACAGCCTTCTGAGCAATGGGGTCTAGGGGAAACTCTTATAATATACATGATGTCAGAAAAACTTGACAAGGTCACACGAAGGGAATGGGAAGAATATAAAAATAATTAAAATGCCTTTCCAAATATAAAAAATTATATAAAATTTTTAACAAACAGAGCAGATTTACTTGAATCCCTAAATTATAATAAAAACACAACAACAACAAAAAACACTAATGAAAACAACAAAACTAAAAACTTCCTTACAACAACTAAAACTAAAAATAATAACAATTCAGACAATGTTAAATGTCCTATGTGTACTCAGAATCACTTTTTATTCAGTTGTCAACCTTTCAGAAATCTTGACATAGAAGCGCGCATTAAAAAAGCTTCAGAAAGCAATGTTTGTATGAACTGCCTTCGCCCTGGTCATAACGAAAAGCGTTGCAGTCTTTCGCATTGCAAATACTGCAACATCAAACACAATACCCTCTTACATAGGGAATCAACAGAAAAACAGACAGGGGAAAACATTGTTTTGTGAACAAACGTCGTATTACCCTGTTCAGAAACTAATCAGGTTCACATTTTGCTATCCACAGCCTTGGCAATGGTGACAGACGTCAATGGAGAGCTTCATACTGCCAGACTCCTGTTGGATAACGGCAGCACTTCCAACTTCATCACCAGACCTTCATTGATTCAGACAACTTAATACGCGTAGGTGGACGTCTTAACAACTCCAACTATAGTTACAATGTCAAGCATCCTATCCTTCTATGTAGCAAACATCACTTGACGAAAATTATATTCCTATTTCTAGTTTATATTAATGACCTTTCTTACATGATGGCTAACTTGTCGGATATCATTTTATTCGCTGATGACACTTCCCTTATTTTTAAAATAGATAGAAAAGATACGGATGTCTTACATGTTAACGATAGTCTGGCTGTTCTCTCGAAATGGTTTGCAGCTAATAATCTTTTACTTAATGCGAACAAAACTAAATGTCTTAAGTTTTCATTACCAAATGTACCTCAAGTGGGTCTGAATTTAGAAGTTGATGGCAAAAGACTAGATGCTGTTACGGAAACTGTATTTCTAGGAATTACTTTAGATTCAAAATTACAATGGGGCGCACACATTAGAGCTCTCTCAAGTAGATAAAGTTCAGCTGCATACGCAGTAAGAAAAATAAGGCAGTTGACAGATATAGCCACAGCTAGGTTAGTATACTTTGCTTATTTCCACAGTATTATGTCTTATGGTGTTCTGCTGTGGGGATCGGCAGCTGACGTAGATTCAATTTTCATTTTACAGAAGAGGGCAATCCGCGCAATCTATAAAATGGGTCCTCGCGAGTCTCTTAGAAACAAATTCAAAGAAATTGATATACTAACTCTGCCTTCTCTTTATATTTTAGAAAGTATTTTGTATGTTCGCAAAAACTTAGGACTCTTCAAAATAAGAAGCGATTTCCATAATATAAATACACGTAGTAAAAATGAAATTGTGTTACCTAAATTTAGATTAACTAAAACTAGCAAGTCATTTCTTGTAAACAGCATCCGTTTTTATAACAAGTTGCCAAAGCCGGTTACAGAACTTAGCGATGGAAAGTTCAAAACCCTCATCAAACGTGTCCTTATCAAAAAAGCATATTATAAGATTAAAGACTACGTTGAAGACAAGCTAGTCTGGCAATAATTCCTTCTGCACATGTGGCTTCCCTGGCTTCTCATTAACGGCATAACTATGTAAATGTCTACTAACTGCTCTCAAATTACGATGTTTAATTTTTATTAAATTTCTTTTTTTACATACTTTTTGACATAATTTCTTTATTATTTGACATCATATACAGACACTTGAAATTTTTCACCTCTTTTTTAGTGGTTTTAATGAGGATCATAACACTTTGTTTTAGTAGGTTTTTATTATTATTTTTCTTTTTTTATTATCTATCCTTTTGATAGATTCTTATTTTGTAAATGTGAGGACTTTGTAGGCCTTATAGACTTTAGATCTGTAGACCATTTTCTATTTTATCAAGTACTTGGTACTTGTTGACAGGCCTGCGCTGTCCACCTACGCTGTCTGAATCAATGAAGGGAGAAAGACTTATTAATCGATTCTTTTTATGTAGGTAATGCCTGATTAGTTTTAAAACATGAATATTCCTCAGGAAACATTTCCTGTTGAGAAATCTGTAATATAAGATTCTGTGATGATCGTAATTCTGAAACTGATAAGTAAGATGATTTTTTTGTTATTCTGATTCTGACAATTATGAATGAATCTTTGTATTAGGCTATGATTCTTATGAATGATGATTTTTTATGAATTAAATTTGAAAGTATGTTGTTATTATTTTGTTTATGTGTGTCGGCAGTTACATGTAAATATGTTTCTGGTAAAGATTGGGTTTGTGTATTAGGTGATGTAGGAAATTTGATTTCTCTATGATTAAGAAAATCAGGACCCGACCACCGAAGAGTGGACGAGCTGATGCAATCAGTCGATCAAAATTATCTTCAAAAGAGAACACAAAACACTCTTTCACGCGGGGCCACAATTACTTTTAGCACACATTAGACTCACTTACTGGCCTTTAGCAGGCAGAAATCTGGCTAAGCACGTAGTGCGTAACTGCGTTCCCTGCACTCGCTTCAAAGCTCAGCCTATTCAGGTCACCATGGGCAACCTACCAAGCGATAGGACACATCTAGAGTACCCTTTTTTGAATACAGGACTTGATTATGCCGGGCCAGTGCTGATAGCCGACCGTAAGGGTAGAGGATGTAAGCTACTTAAATCATACATTTGTGTTTTTGTGTGCTTTGCAGTCAGAGCCGTTCACCTGGAACTGGTTTCCGACCTCACCAAGGAAGCTTGCCTTGCGGCCTTCAGTCGATTTATTAGTCATCGGGGCAAGCCTCAAGGCGTGTACTCCGACAACGGCACTACATTTGTGGGAGCTTTCAGTGAGCTTTCACGCTTCTTAAAGGTTTCATATAATCATATAGTCTGGTCTTGCAACCAAAGACATTGAATTTAAATTTATACCTGCCTACAGCACACATTTCGGTGGGAATTGGGAAAGTGCAGCAAAGTCCACCAAACATTTATTGCGTAGAGTCATGAGCCTAACTCATTTAACATAATATGAAGAGCTCTCAACCTGTCTGATTCAGATAGAAGCTATTTTAAATTCCAGACCTTTAACACCTCTATCCACTGATCCATCAGATCTTTCTTATCTTTCTCCTTCACACTTCCTCATCGGACGATCACTCACGTCAGTCCCTCTTCCTCAGATCACCAACGTCATTATCCAGCGGCTACAGCGCTTCGATCGCATCGAAAAACTACGACAACATTTTTGGCAGCGCTTCTCTAATGAGTATGTGTCTCTCCTGCAGCAGAAAACCATATGGCAGACAGCTGGGCAAGAGCTGAAAACAGGCACCATGGTCTTAGTGAGAAACACCAATCTTCCTCCTCTTCTGTGGCTGCTGGGTAGAGTGGTTGCAGTGAAGACTGGCTCTGACGGACATTGTCGAGTCGCCGACATCCTGACGAAGAAGGGCATCATAACACGTGCCTACAACAACGTATGCCCTCCTCCGGTCTCTTCAACATCACATGAACTTTTGAAGACTACTCTTCAACGCGGGGAATATGTTCCTGACGTCACATCCACTCACTCGTTCGCCGACACCTTGGGCGTGCGCACAGAATCGGTCGTCTCTTGTGTTAATCAGCAATACAGTTCTTGTAATATCGCAGTAGTTTTTTATTATACCTAGTCAAGACCACCAGCAGCACACCTGGAGATTGATACTCAACAGAAATGTATATCTTGATACGTCATCGTGTTTACAGTAGGTACAGTGAACATTTTTAGGACTACAAAATATAAGATTAGATAACAGTAGAGCCAAGTCACAATTAATAATTAAAACTGCGGACTTGCTGACCTAATAAATACAGTTTTCAATAAACTTTCTTCATTGTTCAAGGAAACAATTACAAATTCTTATGGCACTACCCTCACAGACACTAAGATTCCGGGTAGTAGAGACTACAAGATTAGTCTTAGCCCACGTTCGCACGGACGTATAAATATCGCGGCGGGATTTGGTCGCGCACTGGTTTTTTACTCTCTATGAAAATCCAGTACCAACGCGAAAAAAAGGCCCATAGTAGTAGGTACATACCTTAAGGACTATCATCACTTAATTAAAAATGACATTAAAAATAAAGAAAACAACATTGTAAATGGTAGGTATTTAATACTTTTAGCTGCAAATATGACTTTCCGACTGCGTATACCAAATAGCTTGTTCGAACGTACCTACAGGTACTTACTATGAAAATTATGGTCACCCTACAAAGTTTTCTCCTAGAAAAAGTTGAAAATCAATTTTCTCTAGAAGAACGGACGAACAATTTAATTAAGAAATAGTTAAAAATCTTATTGTAATTTGCGTTAATCGAGGTTGAGCCTAGTCAATAAAGCCGAAAATATTGGGCTCTCAGTTCAGACTTTCTTTCTCAGTTCAGTTAGAAAAATTCGACTCATTTACCTACTTCTTAACAATTAACTTTTGTGTCATTATTTGTTTTTAACTTAATCACATAGGTATCTAAATAAAATATGTTACAGTCGTATTTATGTATTTCTTCAGATAAATTAATGTTTTGCAGATTCCTCAGTATAGACAATAATGGTCTAGGTCAGAATGACGGGTGTACTGTTACAGAACTGTATAATATGTTATTATGAAAGGAATGTACCAGCAATGTACCTGTTATTTGCTCGTATTGAGAATTGAACGTGATTATGGGAGGATTATTTACATTTTTCACTGCTTTTCATAAACGTTGAGTAAATGATAATTCATTTTCAATCAATATTTGTTTTATTTATCAAATCACATGTAGCTATGTAAAAAAATGTAAATAATCCTCTCATAATCACGTTCAATTCTCAATACGAGCAAATAACACTACACTCACATTGCTATAAAAAATTGGTAGGCGTCAAACTTTATTTTCTTGATTTTCTCGTTAATTACTCGTCGCATTATATTTTCAGATTATATTTTTATAAGGTACATTGAAGGTACATTCCTCTGGTAAATATTAGGTAACCATAAGATATCTATTACATTCATTATTAGTATTCACCCGTCATTCTGACTGTCAGGGCTGTGGCTCACTTTATTATTACAATTTGTTCTTGTTTCTTGGAGGTACCATTGAATTTCATTAACGGTACATTCAGGTACATTCCCTTCATATATAACATATTCAGTTCTGTAACAGTACACCTGTCATTCTGACCTAGACCAATAATGAAATGAGGGCCCTAGATATACCGCCATAAATCTGTAATGTAGTATTCTACAGATTTGGGAATTTCTTAAAATATTGAAGAAATTCTTAACAATTCTTAAATAAAAATTATTAACCCAGAGATAGTACTTACTGAGACTTAGGCTATGCCACTTTATGCACGCGTCTGGATTGAGGGCCCAAGTTATTTACCTAATCATAACACTTTTAATTCACGTTTAAGAAATTCATGGCCCTTTGCTTTAAGTTTTTACTATTTTTAACTAATTTCCCTAAGTCTTATTTCGTTTCGCAAGGGTTGCAAAAATGGGCCCTAAAAATAATTTAATAAAATAGTTTTTACTATTTTTAACTAATTTCCCTATAAGTTATTTTGTTTCGCAAGGGTTCAAA
Source organism: Mesoligia furuncula (assembly GCA_916614155.1). Taxonomy (NCBI): domain Eukaryota; kingdom Metazoa; phylum Arthropoda; class Insecta; order Lepidoptera; family Noctuidae; genus Mesoligia; species Mesoligia furuncula. Next base: position 36,097,749 of record OU744790.1, read on the forward strand.
AAATGGGCCCTCAATCCAGATGCACATGCAGCACATGTCATTAACCTTTTGAACGCCACGGTCGGGTCGGGTATAGACGACAAACGAAAACGTGCCCAACACGCCACCTTCGTCTACAGCCGACAAGAAAACGACATTTTTTAAGTACAAAATAAATATACTAAATTACTGTGTTTCTTTTTCCTATTATTTAAAACTACATTAATGATATTTTGTTAAATGGCACAAAGATATATCCATTAACTAGTTACATTTCACTAGAAAAACAAACATCCAAAAATTGCTAATCGAAATCCGTAAAAAAGTGTTCGTACTCACGCCACAGTCTGCAAGACACGACAGCTAGTGATGGGTAAGTAAGGTAAATTATATTTAAAATCTATGAAATATTTTATAAAAAGTAGCATAAAATACTTCGATAATAATTTTTTAAATAACAATTATTCATATCTGAATATTACTAAAGTATAATATTGTTACGAGCTTCGGGTTCGTGACAATAAAAACTGCCGAATTAATAACCAAAAATTGACACTTTAATTAACAACACTAATTACAACTCAAACACACTAATTACAAAACACAATTGCACTACTGAACGCTTTAAGTCGCACTTGAATATCGCTTCGAAGTTTTCGCTTCCGTCGCTGTATCCAAAACTGTCTCGGTCGTGGCGCGTCTCGGCCTTATATAGCGCCGAAGAGAGTTCTAGAACCTTCCATTGTAGAAACATCTAGAATGTTCGAGTACATACAAGCCCCGATCGACCAGATGTCGATAGTTTGGGAAAGTTCTAGAAAGTTCTCGCATAGAAATTTCTAGAAGGGTCTTGACTACTAGTTCCGCTACTCGATACTAGATGGCGCTAGTGGTAACTACTGTCGCCACGTACTAGGCATTAATTGTGGCGCGCAACAATATTATATTAAATTGTGGTCTGTAACAAATTTATAATTAATATCTATCGATCGATAGTTTTCTGTCCACTCTCGCCCATCCCTACGCAACAGCGCATGAACAGTAACCAGTCGGGAAGACACGACAAGCGGTGACGTCATTTGCGCTACGGGAGACTGTTAGTGATTTCCTTCATTATTATAACCGGTGGTAATAATAGTAACGGAATTATTACTGTGCAAGTGAATGAAATTGATTATAAAAATGGCTAGCAGTCAAAATATGACTACTCACTCCTTCGTATGGACGAAAGTGTGGAAGAGGATGATGAATTCTCTAAATGCCAGCAGAAAAGCGTTCAGTAACGTACGTCATTTACTGAACCTGATAAGAGAAGTTCGACAGCAGAAAGAAGGACACGCTCGCTTACGCTCTGGCGGTTAAGGTGTCAAAAAACGCTCTGTATCTGGACAGCCGTTACGCCGACCGTTCACCGCTTCTTTTAGGAAACCAAAGCTTTTTCCAAGAAGAACGGTGACCGCCACATACGGCCGTAATGTCCAAATGCAGACCGTTTTTGCGATTCTCCATACAAAAGTATTCCCCTTTTTTCTTCCTGCACAATGCCTCTAGAGCAATTTTTTTCATTAATTTAACCTTTTGACCGCCAGAGCGTAAACGCAGCGGCGTACCTCCCACGCCAAGCCACAAATTCAGCGCAAATACCTACAAAAAAAAATAGGGATTCCAACATCTTATCGATAAGTTCTCGATAACCAATTAGTCATTGCTTTAAACTTAAACCCATATTTTTTAAATAAAATATTATTCGTTACATCATTATTTTATTTTATTTGACCCTATTTCGTATCACACTATCATTAAACAGAAGTTACAAAAATCTAAACACCGTAAAACCAGACATTAGAACTACAAACAAACAAAATAATAATAAGGTACATCACCAATCTCGTTCGTGACGGTACCCACTGTCGGGAAGTCCCGACTCTGGCGTGGCTGGCACGACCTTTGACAACTTCCTCGCATGCGAGTAGGGATGTGACATTGTGGGACATAAAATAACAATCATATAGTATTTAACAACAATTTAATCAATTCACTTTTAATTAGTCTGACTACATCTGCAAACTTATGTCATCTAAGTCCTGCTGTCGCACTTTTCTTATTTAAAGTAAATTGACGTACGTTACTGGACACTTCTCTGCTGGCACTTTATCTTCAGAGAATTCATCATCCTCTTCCACACTTTCTAATATACGAAGGAGTTCTTCAGTAGTCATATTTTGACTGATAGCCATTTTTATACTTAATCAATTTCATTCACTCGCACAGTAATAATTCCGTTACTATTATTACCACCGGTTATAATAATGAAGGCAATCACTAAGTCTCCCGTAGCGCTAATGACGTCACCGCTTGACGTGTCTTCCCGACTGTGGCGTACAGGGTTAGGCTGCTCGCCCACGTCCGATAATCGGTGACCGATTTTTTGTAGGAGAAAAATAGAACACACTGATAGCAATAGTGCAACGCACACGTCCTACAAAAAGTAGGTCAGAAATGTCAGAAAGGTCAGAAATCATAATGAAGTTAACCAAAGAGATTTAAGATAGGTAAAATAGAGGGGCCATGCAAAGAAATGTCTTAGAAAAACTGTGATCCCATGTCTCAGTGCCGCCATCTGGTAAGATATAGCATAATTAGAGCGGCAATTTATTCAATTAGGTTCAGCTATCGCCCGGTAGATGGCCAGTGTTGCCAGATACGATTTTCAATTCATCGATTAAAAATCGGATCGGTGGTGCCTGAAAAATCTAATATAAATCAAATCAGTTAGATAAATATCGAAAACTAAACAAATTAGGCAAAAATTGAACGAAACGGAAAACGGAACGCGCGCCCCTCGCGCCAGTGCCCAGTCCGCTGCCCAAACGCATACTGCGTAGACGCATATTTATCATCCTACCGCGCAAGTCGCCACGTGCCTCCCTCGTGCCGCCATTGTAACGCGAAAGAATAATTATTAAGGGTCTTCGTTCCCAATGTTAAAAAAAAAATTAAAGTGTAAACTAATTTTGTGCCTATATCACAAATAAATACCTACTCTATCTCTAAAAGGTAGTTTCCCTAAGATAACCTCCCTCACACATTTAAATAAATATTATCGATAACAAAATCGATAGGTATACAACATCACATCTCTGAAAGGCAGTCCGACTTTTAATTAGTTTTTAATTCTTCTAATAATTATTACCCTCTTTTATAAAATCAATTAAACATGGATCGATTTTAAACTGAATGTTACTTGAATGAATCGATTATTTTGTCACACCACTATATTAATTTTGTTAAAAAGTGGTAACACTGAAGCTGTCATTTTACCCAACTATAGTAAAGCTACTCAGCAATAGATGGCGTTTAATACAAAATAAACAAATTTTCTAGATCTTTTTATGAAAATTATTTAATTCTAATTACTGAGTAAATATAATAATACATACGAAAATAAACTGAATTTAGGTCCAGTTGTTTTACCATAACGAGACTTGCAGTAACGTAATGCGCAACTCGGCATATTTCCATACAAAATATTTTTCTTTTGTTGGACACGAATGCGTCAATGCGACTTGACGCGCAGGCGTACAATACTAGACTGAGAGACTTGTTACGCCTAGGTCACAAGTACCGGGACACTGTTTTGTTCGCAATGTCCCGTCTATTGTAAATACTTTAAATGTCTTTGAAGTTAACTAAATCGGCCCGATTATCGGTCCTACAAAAAGTCTGACGTGGGCGGGCAGCCTTACTGTTTATGCGCTGTTGCGTAGGGATGCGCGAGAGTGGACAGAAACCTATCGATCGATAGATATTAATTATGAATTTGTTCCTTCAGACCACAATTTAATATTATATTATATTGTAGGAATATTCAGATATGAATAATTGTTATTTAAAAAATTATTATCGAAGTATTTTATGCTACTTTTTATAAAATATTTCATAGATTTTAAATATAATTTACCTTACTTACCCATCACTAGCTGTCGTGTCTTGCAGACTGTGGCGTGAGTACGAACACTTTTTTACGGATTTCGATTAGCAATTTTTGGATGTTTGTTTTTTCTAGTGAAATGTAACTAGTTAATGGATATATCTTTGTGCCATTTAACAAAATATCATTAATGTAGTTTTAAATAATAGGAAAAAGAAACACAGAACACTTAATTTAGTATATTTATTTTGTACTTAAAAAATGTCGTTTTCTTGTCGGCTGTAGACGACGGACGGTGGCGTGTTGGGCACGTTTTCGTTTGTCGTCTATACCCGACAGTGGCGTTCAAAAGGTTAATAACTGCTGTACACGTCCCTGTCATTTTCTTTTTAACCCCCGACGCAAAAGCGACGGGGTGTTATTTCAGTAACTACTTAATTAGTAAAGAAAATATGACCCTCTAAAAATTACAAAAAATGCACTAAGTACCAATACCGCCATGATTAGAAGACTCATCATCTGTCTAGCCTTTTCCCAACTATAACCGGATGCAGCTGAATACCAGTATTTTGCATGGAGCGACTGCTATGTGACCTCCACAACCCAGTTACTGGGTAATACGATACCTCTTGGTAAGACTGGTTTGTCAGACTTTCGGGCTTCTGACTACCCGCAACGATTGTCAAAGATCCACGAATGACAGCCGGGACTAGTGATGTGCCTGGTGGCAATATTGCCACTGCCGGCAATATTCCCTATGTTGCCACTACCGGTAAAATACCAATATTGCCAGCAACATTGGCAATATTGCCAATGTTGCCTGTCAAATAATACCAATATATTTTATTATTACTGCAATTGTAATTATCGTTTAGTTATATTTGTGTAGTAAGTATATCGATCATAAAATATTTGAAAAACGCACACGCGTGTCGTACAAAAAGATTTTTCATTATTTCCATATACTTACTTACTTGTATATTATAATGTATATGAAAAACAAGTACAACATTAAAAGAAATGTTTCGAATTTATGCCTTTTATTCAATACACAACGATTTTCAATTCTCATCTCAATTTTAGTCACTACCGTGTATGGCAAAATATGGGCAACATTGCCGGTAAAATACCAGGAATATTGCCTAAAATGCTGGCATTATTGGCAATTTTACTTAAAACAATATTTTATTGTACACAATGTAGATTATGGCTTTTAAATGCTAATTTTAAGTACCTATTGTACAGCGGCGTTCCTAAGTGGATTAGCGATCTGACAAAGAAATAGATTGACGCTTCGGTTCGACTTACCACCTTATTCTATAAGTTGTTTCTATACTATAGACACGCACACACACTCACTTTAGTTCGATAAATAGTCATTCGTTTTTAGTCTCGTTCGTCTTGTTCACACAAATAATAAAGTTAGCAGGTAGACCACAGAAAACCAACAAAATTATTTCATTTCTGTGACACCGCATTTACACATTCGCGCGAATAACGAGGCGAATGGCGAGGCGAGTAACGAACACCCATGTAATATACTAAATTACATGCGTGTTCGTTATTCGCCTCGCCATTCGCCTCGCGATTCGCGCGAATGTGTAAATGCGGCATAAAGAACATTGTTGGATCGTGGATATTGTTGGTTAGTGACGAGGTGTTTAAATCTATTAACGGTGTTATAGTTATTATTTTCAAAATGCAGTCAAATATAAATATTGAAGTGAGGGCTAATATTATTGCGCTGCATAAAATTGGATATAACAAAACCCAAATAGTGAATGAAACCGGACTAACTGTGAGTATCATTTAAATATTTCCTAATTTACTTTATTTACTAAATATAAATCTACTTATATCAAAAGCATTGTTAATCGTTTTACTCGGAAGATGCCTTACTAAATAAAGTTTTAAATTCATGATGAGGTTTAAATAAAAGATACCTACTTAATTTATTTAGATTAGTGAATGATGAGTAAGTAATTGTATATTTTGACTATACACTGGGGCTAATTTAAAGTCCTGTAGTGGTACACATACAACCTCATACTTTTTGTTATTTTTTCCTTTTTGATTTTGTCAGCCGTCACTGTCATATAAAAAATCTAGAAAAATCTAGCTTGGATATTTTGTCTAAATTTCTTCTCATTTTTAGTTTTTTATTGTAATTAAGGAAGTGCCGAGGTAGGCAGAAATACAAATCTTTAATAGAAAACCACTTTTATTGAATCTACCCCGTAACACCTCATTGGTGACCCCGAGAAGAACTCAGAAGCCTGTCGGAGCCAACATGTCAACCGGAGCAGGCCAGGAAGCGACGACCGGTGGAGCGTCAGCAGAGAAACAGGACGTCTGCCGAGTGAGCGTCAAATTGCCGCCGTTTTGGCCAGAGGAGCCAGCACTTTGGTTCGCCCAGGTTGAAGATCAGTTCACGATCGCCGGTGTTACCGCGGATAGCACTAAATTTTACACCGTCGTGGGCCAGCTTGACCACCGTTATATGGTGGAGGCTAGGGACATTATTGAAAACCCGCCAGCCCAGGACAAGTACGCAAAGCTGAAAGCCGAGCTTATTCATAGGCTGTCTGATTCGCGCGAAAAGAGGGTGCAGCAGATCCTCACCCACGAGGAGCTAGGCGACCGTAAACCTTCCCAATTTTTACGGCATCTCCAAACCCTGGCTGGACCAAATGTACCAGAGTCGTTTCTGGCCACGTTGTGGGCAAGCAGACTGCCGACCAATATACAGACGGTTATTGCGTCGCAACCTAATCTCGCTCTCCAGTCTGTCGCAGATTTAGCCGACCGCGTGCACGAGATCGCGCCAGCACCCGCCCCGGCGCTCACATTACCTCCCGCCGTGGCAAGCACGAGCACCTGCAGCGAGATCAGCGAGCTGAAACAGTGTATCGCAGAGTTAACGAAGCAGGTAGCGGCGTTACAAACACGTAGTCAGATACATCATCGCTCGCGGACTTCTAATGGGTTCAGGCGTGATAGCAGAGAGGAGTAGTGTAGTGGTACACATACAACCTCATACTTTTTGTTATTTTTTTTTTTTTTTTTTTTTTTTTTTTTTTTTTTTTTTTTTTTTGATTTTGTCAGCCGTCACTGTCATATAAAAAATCTAGAAAAATCTAGCTTGGATATTTTGTCTAAATTTCTTCTCATTTTTAGTTTTTTATTGTAATTAAGGAAGTGCCGAGGTAGGCAGAAATACAAATCTTTAATAGAAAACCACTTTTATTGAATCTACCCCGTAACACCTCAGTCCAATTACAATTAAAAAGGTTTAATAAAAAATATCGTGCGTACAATATGAAGATGGTCGGTAGACTGGATGTATGAGTATGACACATCAAATCTTTAAACGAGTAATTAGCTAACGCCTACCAAAACCATTGTTGTGCGTAAACATGTAAACGTGAATTTAGTATTTGGAAACTGTCAGGCGCTGCGCCGCAACAGTAATATTTTTTTCCGTAGTCGTCGAAGTGTTAGGTAATTATTAATAGTAAAGTAAACAATTTTAATATTTTGCTTATAAATGTCTAACAGTATTACGTTCTTTGTTCTAGAGAAATACTGTGAAAGTTAGGCTACCTTAGCCTTGCAAGGGACCGAGAAGCGCCAAGAAGGCGCCGAGAAAAACAGCGTCGACTCATGGTGAATGAATATAAAACAAATGATTTCATATATTTTGCTGAGTCATTCAACACATCTTTATTAACCGTTCGCCGTGGACTCCATGCTGAAGGCTTGCATCATCGAAGACGTTGTCGTTCCTACCTAAATAAATAATAAAATAACCTACTAAAATAATGTAAACATTTTCGGTCTATCTACAAGAACCCACCTGTATATTATTCCATAATGTGAGGTTTAGTTTCAATCTTCTTTTCGTAAAGAAAATGAATACATAAAGCTATAACCTCAATCACGTTATAATAAATAAATGTAGCGGTTTGTTAACTTCATGTAGGTAAGCAAAATAAATGTAACGAATAAATATTTTTTATTTTTGTTATAGGTACTTATCACTTAACACGCATTTTTTATTCTAAATCCTTTATTGCAATAAAAACAACATTAATAAAAAAGGCAGCAATTTTGTAAATATTATTATTGCAAACACATACATTAGATCCATAACAAAGGTAACGGACGCCGTCGAGCTAGCAAGCAGACTGAAATGGCGATGGGCTGGACATATAGCTAGAGTTACGGATAATAGATGGAGTGAAAGGATATTGCATTGGTATCCCTATGAAGCTAAACGCCGACGCGGCCGACCCAGGCGACGCTGGAGTGACGATATCTACCAAGTAGCCGGATCTACATGGACTCGCCAAGCGCAAGACAGACAGCAATGGAAAGAGTTGGAGGAGGCCTATACCCAGAAATGGGTACCCCAATAATATACTTGTATCACTAATGTGACACAGTATTCCGAATAAAACCGGAATTAAACTAATATAATGAATAACTAGAAAAGTCAATGTTACAAAATGTGCTAATGTAATATTATTAAAAATGTAATTTAATCAATTATAAATAAATTTAAAATAATATCTGAATAATAATACAAAAATAAATAATATAAAGTAAATTAATAAAAAAAAAAAATATATATAATTATTGTTTAAAAACTAAATATAATTTAAAAAGGTAAGGTATGTAAATAATAATTAATCGAATAAACTTGTAGAATGTAATTAGAATTTAATATTAATTAGTATTGTAATGTGCATGGAAATATTATGGAATTATGTGTTTGTATTTTGGAAATTAAAGGCTTTATTATTATTATCTCCTTTATTTCATCGTATGTACATATAAATTATATTTTTAAATATTAGAATATAAAAACATAAAAACATTTAAAAATATAAAAAATAGTAGCCCACCGGTATCGGGAACAGGGTCCAAGCTACCGGCGGTCAGGGCTCCAGAGAGAGAAACCTCCTGACAATGCGAGCCGTGTCCAAAAGTACTGCTTTCTGGATCAAGCCCTTGATCCAGCTGCCCAACGAGAGCCTCCTCAGGTGTTGGTCGAGGCTCTTGGCTATTAGCCCATTGGCTGTCACGACTATCGGCACAATGATCGCTGAGTCCACATCCCACATGTCGACAACCTCGCGAGCCAAGTCAAGATACTTGATTTGTTTATCTTTCTCGGCTTTCACGAGGTTCTCATCATGCGGGACGGTTATGTCAACAATCATTGCGCGCCGCTCTGATCGATCCACCACCACTATATCAGGCTTATTGGCAACAATAGTCCTGTCAGTGATGATGGATCGATCCCAATATAATGAGATATTACCATTTTCGAGAACTGGGTCGGGCACATACCTGTAGTATGGCACCTCCGATTCCACAAGGCTGTATTTCAGAGCAAGTTGCTGATGGATTATCCTGGCTACAAGGTTGTGTCTATGCAAGTACTCTCCGTTAGCTAGACGAGAACACCCGGAGATAATATGCCTGATTGATTCTCCCGGCCGGTGGCATGCCCGACAGATGTCAACCGTGCCGTCTTTCACAATAAATCTCCGGTAATTGTTCGTCATCATCACTTCGTCCATAATTGCACAGACAAAACCTTCGGTTTCTCCAAAGAGGTCACCGAAACGCAGCCAGGCTACGGACGCTAGTAAATCGACATCGGGTCCATGTAGGGCCCGGAAAAAGCGTCCGTGAAGCTCCTTACTCTGCCATACCTCCATGCGATCATTAGTGTCAAGCACTACTGGCTTGCGCCAGTTCTCTTTAGCCAAGGAGAGCGGGGTGAGGCCCTTGTCCACGGCGACTACATCTCGATGCATCCCCACGTCGGTTTCTAGGAAATATTCCCTGAGACTGCATATCTCGCGATTGTGGAGGGTCTTAGCGTTTAAAAACCCTCGACCTCCACACTTTCGCGGGATATACAGCCTCATTACCGATGATCGTGGGTGATGCATTCGATTTGCAGTTAGCAGCGTACGGACCCTCCTATCCAGGGCGTCGAGTTCGGTTTGAGTCCATTTGAGTATGCCGAAAGAGTACATCAAAACCGGCATGACCCAACCGTTGAAGGCGCGCACCTTGTTTCCGCCTGATAGAAGACTATTAAGTACTTTTTTCAGGCGGCCAAAGAAGCGCTCCTTCAACGATTCCTTCATGTCAGTAACATTGATGCCTAACGCTTCCGACATACCCAAATACTTATAGGTTTCGGATGCGGAGAGGGCTCTAAGGTTTGTGGTGTCCGAGAGTTGGGTTCCCACGGATTCAACAATCTCCCCTCGCTTTACATGCATGACCGCACATTTGTCCACACCAAATTCCATCCTGATGGCGCTACTGAAAGTTTGAGTTACTTTCAGTAGCTCCATCAGTTGCAAATTGTTGGGGGCAAAGAGTTTTAGGTCATCCATGTAGAGGAGGTGCGATATAACCTGACCACCTCTCCTCAGCCGATAGCCTAGACCTGAATCCTCCAGCAGTGTGCTTAGAGGATTCAAGGCTAAGCAGAACCAAAGCGGACTCAAACTATCACCCTGAAATATGCCTCGCTCGATCCTTATCGGTTCGCTATTCCTCTGAATATTTCGACATCCTGGATAGCGAAGGACAGTCCTCCATTGCCCCATACACGACATCAGGAAGGTGCGCAGAGTTGCATCAATTTTGTACAACTCCAACACCCTCATGAGCCATGTATGTGGCACCGAGTCATAGGCCTTCTTATAATCTATCCAACATGTCGACAGATCCTTTCGGGAACGACGAACCTGTTGGCTAATGGCCATATCAATGAGGAGTAGCTCCTTAGTACCACGGGACCCGTTCTTACATCCATTTTGAGAGACAGACATGATGGAGTTAGTGTTTATATGTTTGTCAATTTTAGCTCTCAAAATGGATGTAAGAACTTTATAGACCGTCGGTAAACACGTGATCGGTCTATAATTTTTGGGTTCCGTGGTGCTACCTGATTTATGGAGCAGATGGGTAATTCCTGTCGTTAGGAACTGGGGTAGCGAACCAGACTCCAAAGCAGTCTGGAACTGAGATGCCAAGCGAGCGTGCGACCTTAAAAACCATTTTATCCAAAAGTTATGCAGCCCGTCCGGCCCTGGAGACTTCCAGTTAGGCAACGGACGGACTGCACGAGCTACATCTTGGGGGCAGATGGTGATAGCCCCCATTTCTGGTATTGGGTCGCAGGCTCGCTCGACTTCCCGAGCCCAATCACCTTCGGTGTGACTGACAGGCACCGACCAGATATTGCGCCAGAAGGAACACATGGCTTCATCATCTGGCAGACACGTGTCAGCCACACTTTGGTCCGGTCGCTCCCAGCTCCTATAAACCCATCTTTCATCACTCTGGAAGGTGCGATTCTGAGTGTATCGCTCTACTCGCCGCTTATACCGACGAATACGGTTCGCCCATGCATACACTTTCTGCTTCAGGAAGTCGATGCGCTCCGTGACACAAGACATATAGTCTTGAGGACTGATATCAGTCCCCAAGAATGCCCGTCTCACAAAGCGCATCACTCTAGGGCGAGTATTGCCCTCCCTGAAGCAGATTAGTTTGCCAATAAGCGCTCTGGCCCCACCAATACGGCGTTCAATTCTGCACTGCCAAGCTGGTATGGCTGGTTTCGGTCGTGTAGCTCTAGAGTCATTGGCAAATTTGACGTGAGCTACACGACATACCGCTACAGCCGCGCAGTACAGAATCGAATGAGCATCGGTGAGGTCTTCGCAGTCATCAAAATAGTTTGACAACTGCGAATCCAGAGCCGCCACCAGCGCCCTATTTTTGTTATGCATGGGCAAACGAGGTAAGCGTGGCCTATGTTCGGGCGACATGAAGCGATATTCCCGAATCGCATCCTCCAAAGCACTCCTCAATTCCTCATTACATTGGGTACTTACGTTTGTAGCCCTGTCATTACTTCCCTCGTCAGCATGATTGGTATTACACTGCGGTAGTAGTACAGCAGTCTGCGGCTGGGGGGCGATGACATGGCTACTCTGCATTTCATTTCGCAGGCGATCAAGTACAGTGTCATCCAACATATGATTACGCTGGATGACACGCACCTGATCCGATAGACGTTGTGCCGAAACGTTGACAGCTGGCTCAAGCACCTGAAAAAGAGAGAGCATTATTATTATTATTATTATTATTATTGCAAACAAACAATAAATTCCCAAAAACCGCACTGCGCTTTGAGAGATTCGAACCTAAGCCAGTTGCATGACAGTCCACTGCTTGACGATTACTGCTATGAACACGTCATACTATAATCATTTGAATTTTAGCAACGCTATGCTATTAACCGTGTCTAACAAAAGGGACAGAATATAATTATATTTTTTTGTTTCGTGTGGTGCGACGAGTACATGACGATTTATGGCAGTGTGTGAAGTAGGTAGTTGGTGTGTTTACCGTGCTGTTTACACATACAGATGTGCGTTGTACCGCGTGATCTGAGCAATATGAATCGTAAGGTGCTCAGATACTATTGAACGCTACTGTACATAGTTTCCGTAGTTAATTTGACTTGTAATTAAGCAATATTCCCAAATATTTCCACTCCCGGGCCACTTCCCACTTCGGGCAATATTGCCGGCAACGGCACATCTCTAGCCGGGACCAACGGCTTAACGTGCTTTGCGAGGCACGAAGGGGTCTCCGTATGTAAAGATGGTCACCCATCTACAGACCAAACGCGGCAAGCTTAGCTTAACCTGATCGATCGACCTGTGCGGCTGTTATTATTTAGCCACGGACCCCGTGATTAGAGTACCTACCAGACAAATTAAAAAAAAAATGATAGGAACAAACATATTCTTTCATAAAATGTGACTGTAAAAAATAATTGAATCGGCTCAATTTTCGGGTCCGTGGCTTAGACCCCCAGTGGTCGACGCACCTGTGGCCGACGCCCCCGATACGATTAATTTAATATCTTTTTTTTTGTGCTATTTCACTTAGTACAGTAAATGAGAAAAGTGTTTCACCCTATTAATAAAGTATTTTTCCTTGCTAACAAAAGTTATCTATCAAATAGCAGAGAGAATAGGTCGCCAACAATCAATATTAAGTACATTTAATATTTTTGTAAAACAATTTTTGTGCCTGACAGTACATTTGATCAAAAATTACTTTGAATTAAATTTTTAATCATTGTGCGGCGCGCTAATCGATCTATCACCACTATATCAGGCTTATTGGCAACAATAGTCCTGTCAGTAATGATAGACCGATCCCAGTACAACAACACAGCACTGCACAGACAAAACCTTCAGTTTCCCCGAAAAGGTCACCAAAACGTAGCCAGGATACGGACGCTATGAAATCTACACCGGGCTCATGAAGAGCCCGATAGAAGCGCCCGTGAAGCTCCTTGCTTTGCCATACCTTCTTGCGGTCATCAGTAGAAAGTACTACAGGTTTGCGCCAGTTCTCTTTAGCCATGGAGAGCGGGGTGAGCCCCTTGTCCACTGCGACCACATCACGGTGCATACCCACTTCGGCTTTTAAAAAATATTCCCTGAGACTGCACACCTCGCGGTTGTGGAGGGTCTTCGCATTTAAAAAGCCTCGACCCCCGCACTTCCGCGGGATATACAGTCTCATCACCGATGATCGTGGGTGATGCATCCGGTTTGCGGTCAGTAGTGTACGGTCTCTTCTATCCAGGGCGTCGAGTTCGGTCTGAGTATGCCGAAAGAGTACATCAAAACCGGCATGACCCAACCGTTGAAGGCGCGCACCTTATTTCCGCCCGAAAGAAGACTAATTAATACCTTCTTCAGCCGCTCCGCGCGCTGCGCGCGCTTTAACCGCTCCTTCAACGATTGCTTCATGTCAGCATCGTTGATGCCTAACGATTCCGACATACCCAAATACTTATAGCTTTCGGATGAGGAGAGGGATCTGAGGCTTATGGAATCCGAGAGTTGAATTCCCTCGGATTCCATAATCTCACCTCGCTTTACATGCATGACTGCACATTTGTCGACACCAAATTCCATCCTGATGGCGCTACTGAAAGTTTTAGTTACCTTAAGTAGCTCCATCAGACGCAATTTGTTGGGGGCAAAGAGTTTCAAATCATCCATGTAAAGGAGGTGAGATATGACCTGACCACCTCTCCTCAACCGATGGCCTAGACCTGAATCCTCCAGTAGTGCACTTAGAGGATTCAGGGCTAAACAGAACCAAAGTGAACTCAAACAGTCGCCCTGAAATATTCCCCGTTTAATCCATACAGGCTCATCATTTCCCTGGATCTGTCGACATCCTAGATAACGAAGGACCGTCTTCCATTACCCCATACACGACTCAAGGAAGGTGCGTAGAGTTGCATCTATCTTGTACAACTCCAGCACCCTCATGAGCCATGTATGTGGCACCGAGTCGTAGGCCTTCTTGTAATCTATCCAACATTTCGACAGATCCTTGCGGGATCGACAAACCTGTTGGCTAATGGCCATATCAATGAGGAGTCGCTCCTTAATACCGCGGGACCCATTCCTACATCCATTTTGAGAAGCAGACATAATCGAGTTACTCTCAATGTGCTTATTAATTTTCGCTCTCAAAATGGATGTAAGAAGTTTATAAACCGTCGACAAACACGTGATCGGTCTATAATCAGGGGCGTGCACAGATTTTTCAAAGAAGGTAGGCAAAATAAAAATTTCACCAAAAATACTGCGCTTTGGTTTCGGTTCGTCGTCTTGTCGATCGATGATGTAGGTAATTTCCAAATGCCAGCTTAAATACCTATCCATAGATCTCTGTCGCTCGCAGTTCCGAGTTGACGCGAACAAAAAGGATATTATACGACAAATAAAAACTTTTTACGAAAAAAAAAGCAACCGACTTCCAAAAAAAACACTACAAACTGAAAAATAACTTTAATTTCGGAAGTCGGTGTCAATAAACGAAAATGCGGAACCAAAGACACCGACTTCCGAAATTAAAGTTTTTATTTTTCACTTTTTAGTGGGTCCGTTTGTAATTTATCTAAGTTACAATAGCCTAATGTCAACTGCTCATCACTTGTTACAAAATATTGCTTTTCCCGATGTTGGGACGTTAATTGTTGAGGAGTTCTCCTGGTAAGAACCAGGAGAACTCCTCAACAACCACTCACCATACGCTTGGTGACGAGCATAAATTGCTTAGCAACCTTAATAAAGTAATCGAATCGCAACCCGTGAAATATTTGTCATTGAGTAGTTCCAATGGCCATCTGTGGTCTTCTTCATCAGCTCCACTTTACCAAATGATGATTTCCGAGAGCAAATGCTCAAGTTATTTTAAAAAATACCCAAATCGTTATAGCTTTGCCTATAAAATTTGAAGGTTTCCCTCGATTTCCATGGCATCCTCTCATCAGATTTCAACTTGATGATAATGGGACCACCTCGAGAGTATACCCTTTCAAACAAAAAAAGAATTTTGAAAATCGGTCCACAATTGGCGGAGTATTTGCGTAATAACAAACAAACAAAAAGAAATTTATTTCTATGAGAAACTACAGTAATAAAGACACTGCCTATTATCGCAGTTGTGTGCGTTATTTTTTTCATTGTGTGCCACGTAGTTATAGGCGCGCACACACTCATAAAATCGTATGAGCACGACTGACCGCGAGAGCACACATCGAAACATTTAGTGACGAATAGTTTGTGTCTTCGCCGTTGAGATTGTGAGGTGGCGCCACTGCAGCGCGAATGAAGGATGCGAAATTTGTCAAATCTTAATGATACTACCGACGCTCGGTAGGTGGAGCTGATTTATGATTTAAGAATTTTTATATTTTGTTAAGTTTTGTTTATTGACTTACTTATGTAATATTAGATCAGTTCTCCGAGGTAGACACTGTCTTTATCACTCTATGGAATGCCCGCCCCTGTCTATAATTCTTGGGTTCCGCGGGACTACCTGATTTATGGAGCAGGTGGGTAACGCCTGTTGTTAGAAACTGCGGTAGCGACCCAGACTCTAAGGATGACTGGAACTAAGATGCCAGGCAAGTGTGTGAACTAATTAGCCATTTCAGCCAAAAGTTGTGCAGTCCGTCCGGTCCCGGTGATTTCCAATTCGATAACGGACGGACTGCTCTGGCAACGTCTGATGGCGTAATTAGGACTGTTTCCATTTCTGGTACAGACTCGCACACTCGCTCAACATCCTGCATCCAGCCAGCCTCAGTGTGACAGACGGGCACCGACCAGATGTTGCACCAGAATGCACTTGTGGCGGCATCATCCGGGCGGCATACGTCTGTCACATTTTGTTCGGGTCGCTCCCAAGCTCTATACACCCACCTTTCATCGCTCTGGAACATGCGATTCTGACCGCCGTCGATTTATACCGCCGAATTCGGCTCGCCCATGCACAAACTTTCTGCTTCAGGAAGTCGATGCGCTCTGTGACACGGGACATGTTGGTATTCTCGAGGGCTGATTCCAGTCCCCGAGAAGGCGCCTTACAAAGCGCATCACTCGTGGTCGTGTATTGCCCTCCCTGAAGCAGTATAGTTTGCCGATGAGTACCCTGGCCCCATCGATACGACGCTCGATCCTGCGCTGCCAGGCTGGTACGGCTGTTTTTGGTCGAGTAGCTCCGTCACAACTTGGAAATTTGACGTTAGCTAAACGACATGCCGCCGCACAGTACAGGATCGAGTGTGTATCAACGAGATCCACGCTGCTCTCAAAGAAATTCTTGAGCTGCGAGTCCAAGGCACACACCAGCGCCCTATTTTTTTTGTGCATGGGTAATCGTGGTAATCGGGGCCAAAGTTCGGTTGGAGTGGACCTATACTCGCGTAATGCATCCTCCAGTGAGCTCCTCAGTCGAACGTTGCACTGGCTACTTACTGTGTCAACCCTATCATCTTCTTCTTCAACATGATTGAACCGCGGCGGGATGGCATCAACAGATGACACTTGTGCCGCAGTTTGTGCCGAAGTCGAGACGATATGGTTGCTCAGTACCTCTGAGCGCAGCCTATCAAGTGCGATATCGTCCAACCTGTGATTGCGTTGGATGACCCACACCTGATCCGACAGTCGTTGGGCCGAAACGTTGACGGTTGGTTCCAGTTCCTGGAACAGAGACAGCATCCTATCGCGGTACGCAGTGAGGTAGTTTCCCCCTTCTGTAGACCTGTAATATGCGCGCATGACGTTCTCGTTCATAGACTGAGTCCATCTCATGCGCTGCACACAACCACCGGTAGCGGGGACCCGGCTCGGGGCCGGATGGCCGCTAAGTCCCAAGCTGTTCGGTGGCCGGCCTCTCCCCTGCCGACGTACGGGTGTTGGGGAAAAATATTCGTCGCTCGAGCTCGACGCAACTGCCACGGCCGGTGTCACAGCACTCTCGATGGGGCTGGGTTCTGGCGGCGGCGGGGCGGGGCTGAGCGACGAGTCCGGAGGTGGTAGATGTGCACGGCGTGCTGCTGATCTCGTCAACATTTTATAATCTTCATTATCTCACATATTTATTGTTAAAGGTCGTATATCCATCAAAAAGTATTTGTGATGTGATTCACTGGCCGCTAAATTCTCTTTTCAAAAAGTGAGTGACAAAAATGTCACGAAAACTGTCTTCTGAAAAATATCGTAAAAAAATAGCTTACTAATATTTGAATGTAATCTATTTTAATAGAAATAAACATTTTAATAAGTGTTGAGTGATAAAAACAGTTTATAAAAGTGTAGACTCTAATATAATAAATAAAATTAGGTCTATGAACTCTAATAAACTTGAGTAGACATATGTTATAAACTTTCCTTAATTGTGCGCTTATAAATATCCAAGTTATTCGTCAATACTGCATTCGTAAGCTTCCGAACACACACCTGCGTCTCTGCTACCAGTGTTCCACCCGGATACACCAGGTATTATTCTAACAGGTTATGGGCCCAGAAACTAGTGACAGAGGCAATACATAATGGATTTTGCACAAGTAAAGGTTGGCAACCTCCAAGGAAAGGCAGATTGGGCAATGTGGAAATACAAGGTCACTCAGGTCCTTGATGGGATACCCGGGGTCCTTGACATAGTTGAAGGCAACAAACAATTGCCTGTCATGCCTATAATCCCTGAAGGTGCTGCAGGAGATGCTGAGAAAGATATCAGAGAGTTCAAGAAGTTACACAGCACTGCTATGATAATTATCACCACCAACTTAAGTAATGCTATTATAGAGAAGGTAATGCGCTTCAATAAAGCCAATGAAGTGTGGTCGGAGCTACACAGGCTTTTTGCAGGCAACTCTGAAGACAGAGCCTACAGCGCGTGTCAAAAGTTCTTCAATTACCAGTATCAAGCAGAAGATGACATGGCAACCCATATGTCCAAACTAAAGAACATTTGGAACGAGATAAATCTACAGTTAAAGGATAAGCTCCCTGAGATATTGCTAATGATTAAGATCACGGACTCCCTCGACGACAGATACTCGGCCTTTAAGTCAAGCTGGCTGCTGCTAGGTGCAAAGGAGAAGACTATTGAGGCACTCACTGAAAAACTCTGCGCTTTTGAAAGTTCATTGAAGTCACCTTCCGAAGACAAAAAAGAAAATCTCACTGTCAACAAGTCGAAGAAACAGTGGAGATGCAATTACTGCAAAGAGAAAGGACATGGAGTCAAGACCTGCCCCAAGTGGATTAAGGATGGGAGACCTCCAAAACCCAGCACCAGCAAGTCGGGTCAAGTACAAAATATCACCTTAATGACTTGCTCTTCACAGCCAGGCATGAAAAATGAAGACTTTTGGTATGTAGACAATGGGGCCACAAGTCACATCACAAATAATAAGGCAAATCTATTGAATTTTCAAAAATTTGATCGTTCGGACCACACAGTAACTACTGCTGATGGGACCGTAATTCCTGCTCTAGGGAAAGGTTGCGTCGTAGTACAATCTGAAACAACCAACGATAGGATCACCTTAAGTGATGTTTGGCTAGTTCCATCTTTAACTAAAAATCTTTTTTCAATGTTAGCTGCACAAGACAAATTGCCGAATAGTGTATTCACATCAACGTATCGCGAATGCAAATTAACGGTCAATGATCAAGTCAAGCTTTTAGGCACCCGCAAACCAAATGGCGGACTGTATAAGCTTAGGATGAAAGTCTTAAAAAGTGATAAGACGAGCCAAGTCAATGCAGTAACTGAAAATGATAAGCTTCAACTCTACCATGAGCGCTTTGCGCACCAAAACAAAAGGCACGTGATTGAACTAGTCAAACAAAAGCTAGGCATTCAACTTAAGCCTGATGAGGTGAAATGTGAAGCATGCATCAACGGGAAGTCGCACAGATTAAAGTTTGGAAAAAGGGAAAGAGCAGAAGCACCCGGTGTACTGATTCATACGGATGTGTGTGGACCCTTTCCAAGCAGTCATCGCAAGTTCAGGTACTACGTCCTGTTCAAGGATGATTATTCAAGTTACCGTATGGTCTACTTCCTGCGGAACAAGTCAGAAGTGCAAGACAAGTTAACCCAGATGCTACAAGAAGCAAAAGCAGCGGGTCATACCGTAAGAACCCTCCTCAGTGACAACGGTGGAGAATTCGACAACGAAGCCGTACGTAATATATTACGAAGTCACGGAGTACAGCAGAGGCTGACTATGCCCTACACACCCGAACAGAATGGTTGTAGTGAGCGTGAAAACAGAACGCTTGTCGAAACAGCAAGAACTATTTTGCATGCCCAACATGGCTTACCAGAGTTCTTGTGGGCAGAGCTAATAAACACTGCTACATACGTGCTAAATCGGACAGGCCCAACAAGAGTCCAAGGAAAAGTTCCATACGAACTGTGGAATGGCAAGGAACCCAAGATCTCACACCTAAGAGTCATTGGCTGCACTTGCTTTGCGCACATACCCAAACAGCAACGCAAAAAGTTGGCTAAGAAAGCCATCAAAGGTAGACTGATTGGTTATGAGCATGACTATGGATTCAGGATCTGGACTGGACAAAGCACGATAAGATCGAGGGATGTAACGTTTCAGGAAAACGTCGAAATAAGAGCACCTGAGAGCTCAAACCCGGCAGAACCTGAGAGGATTCAGTTAGATCCAGGAGACGAACCCTCTATCATAAAGTTACATCTGAGAAATGAGACGTCAACTGAGAACACGACATCTATTGAGTCACGGGGGGAATGTGCAGCGACCCCAGAAGAGGTAAAAATACCTGAAAACGTGAACCAAGGTGAAAGGGAAAGTAGCGGCCCAGAAGTGCCCCCTAACGTGTCAAACTCCGATGACATCGAAAATATTTCAGATATCATGGATTACCCAGAAGAAAACGAAGTCAGTCGTGAAGAGTTCTTCGACGCCAATGAAGAAGAAGTGACTCCAGAACCTGACAGAGCACTTGAAGGACGCTACGACTTGAGGGACAGGACCAAACTGAGGCCACCTGTGAGACTCAATGATTACGTAACATTCGTTGACAGTTTCAACAGCAAGTTTCCCGAAACGTATCAAGAAGCTACTCTGAGGCCTGAAAGTGCAGAGTGGCGACTAGCGATGCAAAAGGAAATAAACTCGCTGAAGGAGCTCGAAGTCTGGACACTGACAGATCCACCTCGGGATAGAAAAGCTCTACCTTGCAAATGGTTATTCCGAATAAAGTATAACCCTGATGGAAGTGTGGACAAGTATAAAGCGAGATTGGTGATTAAAGGCTTTAGGCAGAAAAAAGGGTTAGACTATACAGAGACATTTAGCCCAGTAGCACGGATGTCTACAATAAGAGCACTGTTGAGTGTAGCTGCCGCCGAAAACCTACACCTTACTCAATTTGACGTTGCCACAGCATTCTTGAATGGCAAGCTAAATGAAACTATCTTCATGAAACAGCCTGATGGTTTCGATGATGGCAGCAACCGTGTTTGTAAGCTGAATAGAAGCCTGTACGGCTTGAAGCAAGCACCAAGATGTTGGAACATCTGTTTTGCAGAAATTCTCATCGATATGGGTTTTAAGCAAGCTGATGCCGATCCATGTCTATTTATAAAACAGACAGCAGGAAAGAAGGTCTTGCTAACGCTGTATGTGGACGATGGACTAGTGGCTGCAAGTGATGAGGAGACAGCAAACAAGTTCCTGACAGACCTGCAAAAGCGCTTAAAGATAACAAGCAAGCCGGCTTCATACTACCTTGGGCTGGAGATAGAGCAAGGAAAAGACGGTTCCATCTTCATAAGACAAGAGTCTTATACTAAAAAGATATTAGAACGCTTTCACATGTTGGACTGCAACCCTATCTCAACACCAATAGAAGGTGGTGTGACTGCAACTCAAGAGAACTTACCAAGAGGAAGTTTTCCATACAGAGAGGCAGTCGGTGCTTTAGCATATCTGATGACGGGAACTAGACCAGACATAGCATATGCAGTAGGGGTCGTATCCCGAAAACTAGAAAATCCTGGGATTGAAGACTGGAAGAAAGTGAAGAGGATTTTCAGATACCTTAAAGGGACGCTAAGGCATGGCATTAAGTATCACAACAAGAGTCAACAAACTGAAATCGTTGGGTACAGTGATGCAGACCATGGAGGTGACGAGCAAACAGGACGCTCGACCACTGGCGTTGCCTGTCTATTCAGTGAAGGCATCGTGTCATGGCTAAGTCAGAGACAGCCATCTGTTGCAATCTCCACTACTGAAGCAGAAATTGTAGCTGCAAGTGAAGGTGCACGCGAATTAATGTGGCTTCTAAGGATCTTTCAATTCATGACCACATTAGACACGATTCCCAAGTTGTTCGTAGACAACGAAGCGGCCATAAGACTAGCGAACAATCCTGAATTTCACAAACGAACCAAACATATCCGAATCCGTCATTTCTTCGTTAGAGAAACTGTGCAAGAAGGATTGGTGAAAGTTCAGAAAATAAGTTCAGCTGATCAACTGGCCGACATAATGACTAAAGCTGTTCCAAAGCCTAGGCTCGTAAGAATACGCGCCGCTTTAGGGCTACAGAGCACACCTTTTTTTTTAATGGATAAGGGAAAGTGTTAAAGGTCGTATATCCATCAAAAAGTATTTGTGATGTGATTCACTGGCCGCTAAATTCTCTTTTCAAAAAGTGAGTGACAAAAATGTCACGAAAACTGTCTTCTGAAAAATATCGTAAAAAAATAGCTTACTAATATTTGAATGTAATCTATTTTAATAGAAATAAACATTTTAATAAGTGTTGAGTGATAAAAACAGTTTATAAAAGTGTAGACTCTAATATAATAAATAAAATTAGGTCTATGAACTCTAATAAACTTGAGTAGACATATGTTATAAACTTTCCTTAATTGTGCGCTTATAAATATCCAAGTTATTCGTCAATACTGCATTCGTAAGCTTCCGAACACACACCTGCGTCTCTGCTACCAGTGTTCCACCCGGATACACCAGGTATTATTCTAACATTTATTTTGTTCGGAGGCCAAATTTGACAGCCGTCATTTTTAATTTTTCTGTTTGTTTAGCTTTTTCATTTTATTTTTGGTTAATAAACCAAAAATAAAATGAAAAAATTTTTCGCTTTAATACTTAGTAAAACATTCTCAAGATGTTATTCATGCTATGGCAGCTTGGAACATCACACAGAACACTATTACTCCTAGCGCCCCTAGCGACCAAATAGCAAAACGAAAAATACTGTGATACAATATAAAAATATTTAGTGATGATACCGGGAGATGTTGTGACGAACAAACACATACATAAAATAATTGTCTCAAAATATTGGACATTAAACAACAAAAATAAAAATTAAACCTAAACCACACCCGTAACAAGTCTATAGTGATTTGTTAAACGGTTCTGAAAGGTGTTTTTTTTTTCATTTATATAATGGGAATTTGTTATTGTTGCATTGGTAACACTTTAATTGAAATGTCTGTCAGCGCGAGTGTCAGTTTCGGATTTTGCTTTTGCAATAAAATTAAATTCTGGTTGTTTCGCTAGTGAGCATAGGCACTATTTATAGTTTGGACCCATAATATTATTATTGTGAATACTGAACTGAACATTGAGTGCAGTTCCATCATGTCTCAAAACTCTTGTTGTGTACCTACCTGGATGTCTAGTGACTAGGAAAGAAAAGTGCTGATTCTCAGCCTACATGATTTTGATTTTAATATGTTAGTAAATGTTTAATTTGTATGTATTTGTGTGTTTTTATAAGAATAAACAGTTTGTTTATCTTTAATATTCCGAGTACATTCATTCATACTCCTATTCCTAATGCAGGTAAAAATCTGGAATTTTTACATTGTCTTATAAAATTATTGTTTACTACTACTTAGTGTGTTTTTAATAATTATGTAATTGTTAAAAAAACATTAATAGCTAGTAAACAATAATTGATACGACAATGTAGAAATTCCAACACAATTAATATAATAGAGCTCCATCTACCATATATATCCGTGACTATTACTAGAGCTCCATCTACCATCTTCAGCCGTAACTAATAGTTTTGGATACTCGCGAACTAGATGGCGAATTGTGCTGTCAACACAAAATAATAATAATAATAATAAGATTTATTGTTCAACTAGGACTAGATGACATGCTAAGATAATATAAAGCACAAGCACAAAGTTTCTTAATCTAGTTAGTGGGTGCCGTACTGCTCTCCTAGATAGGTTACAGAATAACCTGTGTTTAGGAGAAAATGAAGAGAGCTTCCTGTCTATTACACCGCATTATATTGTAGTCTTTGATGTTATTCTTATTTCCTATGAAAATACCTATTACTTTTTTTCACACTATAATATTTGGGTATTATTTATTGTTTTACAACATTGCCGCCATCTATTGAAATATCAAGGAAGTGGTAAAACAGCACAGCCTTTTTTTTACAAAACTTGCAACTATTGAGACAGATAGCGTTACTTCAAAAGGCGACGAGACTCGACGCGAGATGGCGTTAGTCAAATAATGTGTAGGAAGATCATACATTGTTTAATTTCAAAGTCATGCCGAAGATGTCACCTCGATTTAAAACAAATACATGATAATAGACACTCACGCACATGACTGTATACATAGCTGCGATGTATCGCGGGCTGCTTGAGGGTTTATCTCGAAGCCAAGGTGGCACACAGGCCTTTTTAAGAAGTTCGTTACTGTTTAGACAGATGGCGTTACTGTGTTTTAGTTGCTCATGATGTCGATAGATGACGTTATTTGGACATTTCAAGACGTTAGCCCCCGTTTCCAAGGGCGGGCGGGGCGTGGAAATATCGCGACGGGATTATATCACGCCGCACTGAATCTCTCCGCCTCTGTGGTAAGCCGAGCATTGAGAATCCAATTGAGTGCACCGTGCACCTCGGGCGTCAAAATAACATTGCTGGATTTTGAACTCTCGGCGCTACAAAAAATCGCCCCCGCGTACCTGGGCTTACGGTCGGTTAAATGCACGTTATAATCTTGGTGTGATAGTTTTCTAGAAGTTGACATAACTTTATTCTCCTAATACAATAATTCACTTAGATGAGAATAATAAAAATTAAACGTACAGACGCCAGCACATCAAGCTACTACAATCTGTCAAATTTCTTTCATAGATTTTCAGCTTTATCGCTAAAGTATAAGGTTCAAAGCTGTTTTGGAATTTCGGGTAGCTTGATGTGCTGGTGTCTGTACCTAAGTAAGCCAATATTGATGGGCGAACCTTAAACTCAAGCAGCCTTATTACAAAACAAGGTTTATCTTTAGATCTAGGTTTAAACCATCGAGCCATTTTTACATTTCGAACTATAATCTAACAAAGTTAAATTTCGTATTAGAAAAACTGAAGTTAAACCAGAGTCTACGTTGTCAATTTCGCATTAAAAACACGTTTGACGGAATAAAGTTCAAAATAAATTAACTGGCTCGAAGGTTTACGCTAGGTCTAAAGTTAGAACTCGTTTTGTAATAAAAAGGAAGGTATTTAATATAATTAAACCATTTACTACTTTTGAATTGTCAAGGGGTTGGTCAGTCAGAAATATGAAGCTAGTTGCCGATTCCAAAGCATAGTAGATACCTACATTAATAGAGGAACGGGCAAGAAATTCCTTAGACACTCTTTTTAACGGGGGGTTTTCCGAATTTGCCTGTTTAAGAATCAATTTTAAATGGTCAAATTAGTGTATTTAGGTTCTGAAAAAAAAATATAGGTATGTCATAGATACATCATTGCTTGAGGGAAATTAACGGTTTAAAACACGATATAAATTGTGTGCTTGATGAGAAAAAAATCCCAAACAGGGTCGATTTCAAAACCATTTTCCGTTTCATTTCCTAATTACAGCAAATATGAAAATTTCATATACAGACGCCGCCAACATATCAAGCAACCACAATCTGTCAAATTTCTTTAATAGATTTTCAACTTTATGGCTATACTAATACTTAAGGTTCAAAGTTGATTGGGGGTCTGTACACATGAGGTAATCGTATTTAAGAGGGAGTTTAACTGTTGTGTATTTTTTTTAGTAGTTTTTTTAAAACTAACACAAACATATACCTAGTAAAGAGTCCTGCGGGACGCCGCTCCGCCGCCTGCGCCGAGGGTGAACCTGTCAAAATTTAAAAAAAATCGCTCTTCCCTACCGTTGTTCAAAAAATCAAATAAAAGAACAACACATTAGATATAAGATTACGGCAGCTCTGAAAAAATATCTCGAAATTAGGTAAGTATTTTACACTTATAATATCATTGAGTATAATATCATAGTTTTCATCATCATCATCATAATCAGCCTATAATGTTCCCACTGCTGGGACACAGGCCTCCTCTCGGTGAGAGGGAGTTATAGTTTTAGTTCATCATAAAACTGTTTTCGAAAATGCGGTATGATGACATTTAATTCTCATATTACAATAGTGTTACGCACATTACAAATAATTATCGATAAAATTATAGTCAAGTGCGAGTCGTCTAATATATCATTTTTTATCGTCGTTTATGAAGTTTTCTATTTCTCATACCTATTTCCTCCTCCAATATTGGACCAATTAAAAAGAAATTTCATAAACTGAATGAGAAGGATATACTTACTGTGTCACTATGTTTTGTTTTTGCAAGGGATTAGCAACATCCTTCAAAATGATTCAGATTATGATTGATAGTTATGCAATTAGGGTGCTGTTTTTGGACAGTCGTTGCTCCGATGAACGGTTAGCCAACAGAACGATTCGGGGTATTCCTCGAAACGAACCGAATTAAACGTCTATCGATATCATTAATACGAATGATTCTTGCTCTTCTCTATGTTTCATCGTTGATGCATATTGAGGAATAAAATTATAAACTTTTGGTGCGTTTCGAGGAATACCCCAACGATTCACTATTCAGTGTTTCGTAGATTGAACTTTTCAACGGCGAACGATTCACTTTTGAGAATGAATCATACACGGTAGCATGGGGCATCGGCGCGCAAACTGTAACCTCATGAATTCAGCACAAATGATTCTAGAGACGGAAATTTCTACGCGCGTAGTGTTTAGAATTTTTTTTTTGTCGGTTACAAAACAAAAAATCTGCTGTTTCATAGAAAAGTGCAATCCTACTCAGTCAAAGTGTGTGGAACAACATTTTTTTTTAATAACCTACGAAAATTTTCAATGGCGGGGGTTCCATAATCATGTACTGAATCAAAGAGATTTAAGATAGGAATAATTTAATGTCTTTATACTGAATCCATGGGGACAATGTCTCTGTCAACCCCTTGGTGTAACCGCGAGGATAAAACAGTTGTGTCGGCAAATTGTTCGCCACACGTGAATGGTTCTGTGTTCGAAAGTCTCAAAAGTGAATCGTTCTATCGGCGAAACACTGACATTCGAATCGTTCTGTCGGCGAACCGCGCGTCGGAGAAATGCATATCGAAGATCTGTTTCAGAATCCGTCTAGGCACTAGAGGAGCGATGTGTGGGACCCCTAGGCAGCCTCCCATCAGCGATGATACTCCTGGAGGAAAGTCGCATATACTCCGACTTAGTACAATCAAACAAGTAACTGTTTATATAATTTTAATTTACATCCAATTATAAAATTACCGAATAAACTATATAATACACAGCGGCGGATCCTCGGCCACATTTAATAAGGTCGTAAGACCCATTTGGAGAATCCATCAGTCACTTTGGTCATGTAGTCGTGGATCCGCGCCTGATAATACAAGTCCATGAAGATGTTTGGAAGATGACGACATAACATGTAGTTTGACTAGAGATGTTCATCCGGTTTTATTTGTACCTACTTACATATAAACATTAACATAAACAGACTTTTATTAGTACAAGAAATAAATAAAACAAAATAACTTCTCTAGAATACAACTATTGAACTATTTTGACTAAGACACAATAGGAAAATGACTAGGTTTGCCTGTAGTTTATTCTGTAGGTAAATAGGCCGTAACTACTGTAAACATGTACATTTATTATACAACATCTATAACTGTACCTAAGAAGGGGTGTTTAAAAGTGATTATTCTTAAATTATTATCATGATTCAGAAACATTGATTACACAAACATAGAGTTAATTGGTTAAGGGCGCGTTCCCACTATGTCGTGACGATTAATTTATCGTTGAACGACTGTCGTATCTAGCTGTTCCCATTGGATAGTAACGACATTTTTACTGTTCACGGCAGTTGCCTTGTCCTTTGTGTGATACGTGCTACGATAGATAGTCGCAATAACGACACATGATTTGTCGTCACCATAAGTCGTGACGTTTTTTTTATCGTTTTACGACTGTCGTGCTAGCCGTTCCCATTGACTTGACAATCTGTCGTCACTGCAAGAAAAAAAGTCGTGGACGACAGTTAATCGTGTAGTCCTATATGTGAACACTTCTATTTAACGACGCTTTAAACACAGACAAAGAACTTAAGACAAAGTGGGAACGGGGCCTGGGGGATGCCCTAAGGTAGCCTGCCAAATTCTTTTCTTACGTTTTTTGCAAGTAATACGTCAGTGTTAGGTTATATTTTGATTAAAATATGATTTACGGCCGCAACAAATACATACTTATATATTTACAGAATTATAATCATTACAATCAGCAAGGCAACTCCCAAAGTTAGAATTGGACTCATTTGACCTGGGGGCCTAAAAAGGCCACTTTGGCAGAATCATAAAAGGATAACATAACGAACAGTTAACCGTTAAGTTAATCGTATCAAATCCCATTGGTGAAGGATTTTTCAGTTATTTTTTTGTCTGTGCTAAAATATGCAATCAATCCAATCCAAATCCCATCCCAATCTCTTTGATTATACCTACGTAGTGCAGAGAAAAAAAGAAAAACACGGACTGTCTTCGCCATATGATGATTCTGTCAAAGTGGCCTTTTTAGGCCCTCTGATTTCATAAAATTAATATGAATTTAGCGAGTTGTAATGACGACAATAATTTTGTAAATACATATTTGTTTCGGTCGCGTTTTTTTTTGTCAACTTACAATCCGGTACTGTCCTGCAAATTGCAAAAATTTAAGAACATTTGAGTTTCACGGGCTATCCTTGCTTTCGCCTTAAAACCACAAACATTAGACAAAGTTGTGTAAAACTATTGATATCTATATGTACGACCAATTTATGAACATTAAGAATCTTTAAGGTTTTAATAACATCTTTTCAGAATAACGCGTAGGTACATTTATTATTTAGACACCCACTACTTATACCTCTATATTTATTTGATGTACAACATTATGTACATTTTTAAGTCTAACTACCTACAGTCGTTACATTGACTATGTATCTCAAAAAAAAAACTTCTACACAATAATATTTTCAAATCTTGACCTAGATTTATAGGTTGATAACCTACCTATTTATTTTAATTTTTATTATTCTCTGTACATTGTATATACAATATAAAATCTATTTTAGAATTACAAATGTAGCCAATAAAACTCTAATCTAGTAAAATTATGATAATATTTTGAGAATAGGTTTTTGTTATGTAGGTACTCTGGAAGAAATGAGAAAGTGGCGCCGATTCTGTTGTTCACGAACTAAACTAAATTTAAGTTCAGGCATCTTTTTCTTTCTGTTTCATTAAGAAAAGGACAGAAGATAAATATTAGTTTAGTCCTGTCAAATTAGTCAGCGCCTGACGTAAATTGACGTATTTTTAATAGCCAATTTTTTAATCATGTCTAAATTGTTTATGGAGTATCTTAATTGACAGGACTAAACTAATATTTATCTTCTGTCCTTTTCTTAATAAAATAGATAGAAAAATATTCATGAACTTAAATTTAGTTTAGTTTGTTATCAACAGAATCGGCGCCATTGTCAACTATTTCGGTAGGTATATTATTTTAAATGACATTGAGATTTAAAACGTATGACATTGAGATTTAAAATGCATGACATTATGATAAAAAAAACCTGTTTTATTGATATACCTAGGGCGGAACAAACGAACGCCACATAGTTAGTTGGAGATAGGGTAAGACCATAAGACCGGTAAGACCATCATTTCAGCCGAAAGGCGCCAACTGCTGGACATAGGCCTCCCCCAAGAATATAAGACAAGTTAGTTTGTAAGATTTCACAAGACTATGGAAAATTACTTTTTTTACTTCAAAGTTATTAGCGTATGTTGTACCTATTGGTTATCTTGTACATACGATCTCTTCAATAAAAATGGTACCTGAAACGTATAAGGAATAGTAAATTAAACATCCATACCTATTACCTACTTATTACCATAAAAAGTGAAAATCCTAAACACGAAGACCCTGACAACCACCACTTCTGTGAAGCATACATACTAATATTAATTTAGTTGAATTTATTGGAAAATAATAAAAGGTACAATGTTTTTTAGAGATTGGATTAACAGATGATTGAGAGGTAAAAATATTTACTTTATATATATTCATGTTGAAAAAAATAGCAAAGAGTCCTTTTCAATTAAAGGACCTCCATGAAAATATGAAATGGTATTTGACCTACTTTCCCTCTATGTGCCGTTAGTTTATTGCCCTTTGAGAAGAGCGTTATCAAACTGAGGATTTTCAGCGTGTTTCCAGCGGGACGTGAACAGGCTAGGCGTGGCTAGGCTTGCCGCGGGTGTGTAGCGAGCGAGGTGCGACTACGCGACATTTTCGGCGTTTTTATAATATTGTAAACTTGCTTGTCTCGCCCTCTCTACCTATTCTCACGTCAATCGTCTTCGATACGCAACACGAACGTGCAGCGAACACGTGGCGAGCTCGCTACGCACACGCAGTGAGCGTCTCGTTGGAGACACGATCGCAAATCACCAGTGTGATATGGCCCTTTTGGTAGCCTTTGAACAAGGGCAGCTACCATAAAGTATGTGGGTGCAGCAGCTACAGGAAAACGTTTATAAAAGGTTGTTCAAGCAGTCATAACTTTTAAAGAAAAAGAGGACCAAAACCAGTTAGGTAACGAACTTTTCTAGCAAAGTTTGACTGTAGCTAACACACTCGAATGAAGTTTCTGCCCTTACCACTTCATGATCTATAATTTACTACTAAACATTTATTGTAAAACTGTTTAACACACAATCACTTTACCTAATATGGTTCAAAGGAGTATCAGTCAGGTTCAACGCAGCAGTTTGATAAGTGTCTGTGTACGCTAAGTTGTGACTAGTAGCAGCCTCGGTGCATTTGACGGAGAGGGGCGTTGTCGGGCGCAGTCGCTGTCCGAACATAGGAGCCAGGCCAGCGCCGCGGCCCACGCTGAATCAATGATCAGTGCTGAAGTAGGAGTTCTGCATGAGGTATAACTTGTCTATGGGGTTCACGACGGAGCCGGTACCGAGGTTGAGCGGCTCGTGCGCAGAGTGCCCAGGGTGCTGGTGCGAATGGTGCTGTACCTCCAGATTCTGAAGGCTCATGGTGTCCGAGGCTCCCTCGTCCAGCTGATCGAAATTGCTCCCGTCCAGGGATATGTCTGAACTACAGAAGCTGTCGCCTGAGTGCGCTGGGTAATCTGTAATGAAACGAGCTTGTTTTATTTAAAATGGAAGTTATAAAATAGTACTCCATTGGTGACGGTAGATAAATGAAAATCAAAATACTGAAATACGAAATTCTGAATGAAGATTAATTTATCCAAGTGAAAGCAAAATGTTGTGAGTTCACTTCCATTCTACATACTAGACTATACATATATATGTCTATATATCTACATCTGTCTATATATGTCTAGACTAGAGTGCTCGAGGTTCAGGGTCGGAAATTAATGTAATGTTTATTAACCGACTTTTTTTTTAGACTTCTCAGGATTCACGCTGTTTTTTAACCGACTTCAAATAAATGAACCGATTTTGATTATTCATTGTTTGTTGGAAAGGAAATATGCCAAGCGTGGTCCCATGATAAGGAAACCAGGATCTGATGATGGCATCCCAGTGAAATCGAGGGGAACATTCGAAAATCGTAGGAGCGACTAGTGCGTTTGTTAATGTTTTCATTAAGTATTTTAAAGCACTACAATTTAAGGGCTTGAGGTCGATCTTATGATGGAGCCGAAAGACAGTCGAGTGGATTCCTCAACGATTTACAGCAGTTAACATGTGTTTGGGCTCGATTAATTTTTATTGATGTGAACTTTACACCTAGATGGGTTGTGACTGTCATTAGGGGTCTGATGATGAAGACGAAGGACAGTTAAGGGAACTCCTCAACAGTTTACAGTAGCTACCTTGTGTATGTTTACCGATTACTCGAAGACGGCTAGACCGATTCCAAAAGTTCCTTAAAAAGGTATACTCTCGAGGTGGTCCCATTATCATCAAGTTGGAATCTGATGAGAGGATCCCATGGAAATCGAGGGAAACCCTCAAATTTTATAGGCAAAGCTATATAGAACGATTTGGGTATTTTTTCTCTCGGAAATCATCATTTGGTAAATTGGAGCTGATGATGAAGACCACAGATGGCCATCGGAACTACTCAATGAAAAATATTTCACGGGTTGCGATTCAATTACTTTAATATGGTTGCTAAGCAATTTATGCTCTTCACAATGCGTATGCTGTGATTGTTGAGGAGTTCTCCTGGTTCTTACCGTGAGAACTCCTCAACAATTAACGTCCCAGCATCGGGAAGAGCAATATTTTGTAAAAGGTGATGAACAGTTGGCATTAGGCTATTGTAACTTAGATAAATTACAAACTGACCCACTAAAAAGTGAAAAATAAAAACATTTTTACAAAAAAAAAAACAACCGACTTCCAAAAAAAACACTACAAATTGAAAAATAACTTTAATTTCGGAAGTCGGTGTCGATATAAACGAAAATGCGGAATCAAAGACACCAACTTCCGAAATTAAAGTTATTTTTCAATTTGTAGTGTTTTTTTGGAAGTCGGTTGTTTTTTTTTTGTAAAAATGTTTTTATTAAGTGATTATTCACTTAAAAAACAGCATGAATCCTTGAACGAGTTATTTTTTTTTTTTATAAAGTAAAGGTCATAATAATTTTGTAATTGAATGAAAAAATTTAGCCGATCATACCATCAGGAGAATATGGCAGATTGGGGTTGAGCGGCTGACTAGAAGCAGAATAGGCTCCATCCAGTCCTAGATAGTTCCCGTGCTCGCTCGAGGGCGACTCCTGCTTGATGCTCTTCTCATCCTTATCCTTCTCTTTGTCATTGTTCTTCTCACCTTCCTGCTTCGCTTTCCTCTGAATCTTCTTCATCTTAGCCCTTTGGTTCTGGAACCACACCTGCACGACTCGGACACTCAGACCTGTATCCTTTGCTAATGCTTCTCGGACTTTTCTGCATGGCTTTGGACTAACCTCGAAGGAAGCTTTGAACTGCCTGCGCTGGGCTGATGTTAGTATTGTCCGTGGACGCTTCGGGCCTCTTCTTCCGTCCCGTGGGCGCTCGGAATCATCTAATATCATGTCATCTTCAGCGTGTTGCATCAAATACATTTCCTTCTCAAAATCCTGGCGACAGAAGATCTGACCCGCTCTGATGACGTATTGTTCGCCTTTCTGGAGCGGCTGGCAACACATGACGCACACGAAGCATTGTATGTGAAACACGTACTGCTGAGCTCGCATGACCATCTCCTGTGGCAGGAGGCGATCGCCGCACCTGGTGCATTTGACCCCAAACAATCTATAGGACAAGAACTTATTATTGCAATAACAGGAAGAAGATCCAATCGCAAAGCAAGTCGCATGGCATTACGCTAGCATTTCGCAACGGAGTATTCGCTACAGCACACAGGTCTTATTCTATTAATGATGTTGCCCTACATGTGAGTATGAAGGCAACTAAAAATCAACAGGTTCAAAAGTTGATTTATAGTTTCTTCGAAAAATAAAAAAGCGTTCAGAAAACCTTCAAGAGCAAAATTACATTTTGCTGTCGAAGGTTTTATAGCGTGAAAATTACCTATCGTAATCGGGCTTGCAGTACAGCTTGGCGTTCCTAGTGTAGCAGGTGTGTGCGAGGGGGCAGCCGCAGACGCAACAGCTGAGGCAGTGCTCGTGCCAGGACAGCTCGCCCACGCGCATCAGGTAGCGGTCTTGGATCTTCTGGCCGCAACCCTCGCAGATCTCCACGATCTTCTCCCGCTTGATGTTGGCGCTGAGCTCTGTGGTAACACCGCTATGGTTAGCAGCATGTGGTATGTCTTACACACATATAATCGTAGGTAAATTAAGTCTAAGCCTGATCGTAGAGCCATAAATTGAGTCGATAGAAGTTTAGAATCGTCGACTAAATACTTAGAATGTTGTGGTTCTTTGTTGGTTGATAACATTTGATATTGTGGGTTAGTGAAATGTGTTTCTATTAGCGGTGCTGTTCATTTTGAAATGCAAGCAAATTAAAATATTGAGTTTAAAGCGGTTATTATCACACTGCGTAAAAGTGGACTTAATTATATCACAAATACCTATTTGATGAAACCGGACTGACTGTGAGTATTATGATTTAATTATTTTATCGAACATTTATTTAATTAAAGTTTAACTGCTGATCCTTGTAGTTATTTTATTAAACGTTTTATATTTACCATAGGGTCTAAATAGAAGAAAAAAATTATATTTCCAAGAGTTTATTTATTTACTTTTGGAATGATGAATATCGCATTATGTATAAATTATAATATAATAATTTTGTAACATTTGAACTATTTTCAAAATAATTTTGTTTAAAAAGTAATAACTTAATATTTTATAATTTTGCTAGTAGCCTTACAATATTCCTTTTTTGTTTTAGAGAAATTACCTACTGTCAGTCGGAGGGTCAAAAGATATAAGGAAGAGTATAGTCAGTGAATAAGAAACAAGTGGTTTTAACCAACCAGTTACCTACCAGATGAAGTTGCATTGCAAGGAAATATGAAGATATATGTTTAAACATTATAGGATCCATACGCCAGCGTTTACTTGATAGCATGGATAATAATGGGGGTTATACAACGTATTAAGTTATAAATTACAAATTGATTTGAGTAATATTAAAATATTATTGTGTCATATCCGTAATAAGGATTATTTTGAGGTTTATAGTTTCAATCTTCTTTTCAAAATGAATTTTGAAAATGAATACTTAAGCTATATCCGCAATTAAAGCACAATATTATTTTATTACTAAGATAGTTACAATATTTTAAGTCTAATGGTCGTAGCTCACTGATTACCTGCTTACTTCAATAAATTGTTCTTTATGAGAAAATAAACTGTTTTAAAAGTTTATTTATCAAATTATAACGAATAAAAATTTTGAAATCACTTAAAAACTTTTTTATCCGACGTTTGGCCCCCAAACTGGAACGGGCCGGGGCCGCCTTCAAGCGGCTCTTGCCCAACCTGAGGGGGCCAAACGCCTCCTGCCGGAGGCTTTACGCGGGGGTCGTGCGGTCCATGGCCATATACGGGGCCCCGGTGTGGGCGCGTTCACTGCGGCGGCGAGCCGCCCACTACCTGAACGCGCCCCAGAAGGTGGTAGCCATAAGGGCTATCCGGGGCTACCGCACGATCTCTGGCGAGGCCGCAAGCCTCCTTGCTGGACTGCCGCCATGGGATCTGGAGGCGATAGGGCTCGCGCGCCTGTACGAGTGGCGCGCGGAGGCACTACGCCGGGGGGAGGATCCGCTTCCGCGGCAAATCGCTGCGGAGCGGACGGATCTCCGGCGCGATCTCATGGCGGCATGGAAAGAGCGACTGTCGCAACCCAGCGCAGGGCACGCCACGATAGCGGCGATAAGACCCCTCTTTGAGGAGTGGCTAGAGAGGCGCCACGGCGCCCTCACCTACCGCCTGACGCAGGCCCTCACCGCACACGGAAGTTTTGGGAGGTTCCTGCACATCATCAGGCGGGAGGAAACGCCCGGGTGTCACCATTGTCAGGATCGCCCAGAGGACACGGTGGAGCACACGGTGGAGGTCTGCCCCGCTTGGGCGGAGCACCGCCGTGTCCTCGTAGAGGCGATTGGCAGCGACGGCGACCTCTCGCGTCCGGCCCTGGTGCAAGCCATGGTCCGGGGCGGAGGGAGTGGGAGGCAGTCACCTCCTTCTGCGAAGCAGTCATGCTAGCGAAGGAGGTGGCGGGACGGCTCAGGGAGAGAGCCTCCCGTCCCAGCCGCCGCGGGAGACGCTCCGGGCGTCGGGAGCCGCGTGACGACTCCCGGCCACCGTAGGCGCGGGCCTGCGGGCGGAGAGTAATGGGTAGCTCACCGCCCGATCAGGACGGCCCGTGCCGGACGGCGCGTACGTGTTCCACGCGCGCCTCAAAGAGATGTCAGCATCGGGGAGGGGCCCCTTAGGGCCGAAGCCTGCCGGGTCAGCGGGATTGTCCGAAAGGGTTACCGCTGGCCCGGAACATAAAGGGCTAAGGAAGGAACACGGGTGGGTTTTAGTCAGTAAGAGTCTGACACTCCCTTCCGCTCCACCCAGAGCGGGAGGAGTCATTTGATGATTTCCCATCCGCAAAAAAAAAAAAAAAATGCCTGCGTGTTTACTAATCCTATACGCTACGTTATCCGCTAGCAGTACTTGTTATGAAGTTGTGAATTTTAGCAGTGGTATGAACCAACGAAGGTCATACGTAATTACGCCGCGCGTGTGAAAAAGCGACGACTTTATGTTTTTGTTTCGTTCGACTAGTTAGCCAGTGTACACACACAGATGTAAATACGGGCCTGCGGCGCGGGCGCGGGGACGGCGCGAAGCATGTTCACAGAAATTTCAACCATAACGTGCCTATGCAGAATTATTGCATACTGTACATCGTATAGGTTCCATTTCAGAATGAACTATTTTTCATCACATCATAATATTATAACGGTACGCTACAAACTTTCATTGCTTATTTCAATATGCAAATTCCAGGCGCTAGTTTAGAAACACTAGCTTATGTCTATTATTGCTTCAAAACAAAATTCAAACTTTTGCAAGGGTGTTAAAACACTATGTTAGGCAAACAGTTAGTTTGTCGTTTGTTTGCCGGGCTCCGATTTTGTGCATTATAAAACATTTTCAGGCTAGTCAAATATTTAATTTATACCCGAATACAAGAAACGTGTGTTGAGACAAATTAATGATAGCGAACAGTATCTATAAGCTCGCAATGTGTGGACGTTCATATTCGCGGTGAGGCATGTGCTACACGTGCTCACCACGACTATGAACGTCCACACATTGCGAAGCATGCGACGAGCGTCGCGCGGCGCGCATGCCTCGCAATGTCTGTATCCGCCTTAACATCAACGCGTACTTATTGACACTGTTCGCTATGGCATTTAAGGTTTTACGAGAGCGTTTCAATAGAAAAGCTGAATTCATGGCCTAGCTCAAGACAGAGAGGAGTGGAAAGAAGAAAGGGAGGCCTTTGCCCAGCAGTGGGGCATCATAGGCTAAAAATAAATAAAATAAAATAATGGCCGCTTTTGCCAGAAAATCAATAGTAGGTACAGTCAGCAAAAGAGAAAGTATGCAGGATCGTCAGATATAGTTGAAGTTTAGTAAGAAACCGATGGATGTTCTCAAAAAAAATTAATTTTCACTTCAGTAGCTCAAACATCAGGTTTTGCTGCCTGAAATCAGTGAGCAAAATGCGATTTTGCTCACTGAGTGAGACAAAGTGACTTTTAAATTTTTGTTTTCAGAAATCCGCGAATATCTTATTCAGCCTTGGGTTAATCATAGAATTCGAAACATTCACACTCTATCTCTTTCCCACCATTAGAAAAAATACCAGCCCTTTCGAATTTCCGATTTTGAATTCGACCTCAAAGACAAACACGTTCGGAATTTCGTACTAACTAAGGAAATTTTGCAAAAAGATAATTATGTCTTTTAATGTAATTTATTGAATTTTTAACTTATTGTTATTGTATTTAAACGAAAATAAGTATTTACTGCAAACAAAACTGATAGTTAACCTGTAAATATTTATTTCTAGTTTCAATAATGTTACGTAATATATTATGAATAATAAAATATCATGGGTGCTATTTCCGAACACGCCTTAATCTAAATAAAAGAGCGGGAATAAAATTTCGTGGCTGGCGTAAAGAGTTGAATAAGTTACAAAATATTAAAATAATCGTAAAATATGAGTGAAACTAGCGACGAGAACAGTATTTTAAAACCGGAAGATTTAAAACAACAAGTTATTAATGCAGAATTAAGTTTCCTACCTGAGAAGTCTCGCGAGAAATATCTGAAAGCATACCATGTCTTCAATGAATGGAGATGAAACAAAGGGACATTATTTTGATTCACAATAAAGAGTTATTTCAATCTATTCCTGTTTATTATTTTGTCTCCTAAAGTGTTCTCGCTGCTGAAGTGAAAAGTTATATGTGTGTTACATGAGAGCAAAGTTTTTTGCATCTCGGATTTTTGCATCTCGGACACTCAGGATTCAAAATCAGCACTCGCAGCAAAAACGACTTTGCTCTCTTGTTGCACAAATAACTATTTATTAATAGAAAACAAACAGCTCATTTATCAAATTAAATTCAGTCGACAACATCCATCGGTTTCTTACTAAACTTCAAATATATCCGACGATCCTGCATACTTATCTTTTTTGTTGACTGTACCTACATTTTAAGATATGCATGATACGATACACAGAATGTTAGGTAGGATTATCCATTATTATGTGTACGGTCCCTGATGTCTACATATATCCCTGATATCTGATATATCGGTCTATTTACTATAAGCTGGCCTGGCGTACTAATTGAACAGTAAGACACGGTTGAGTGCCGTCGCTGGCAGCAGTGCGGCACCGGTAAACTGTCGGGACAGTCGACGAAGCTAAGCGCACAATACAGCCCAGGCGGCCGGATTGCAAAACTGCCAAAGCATATTAGGAGCCGCGGCGGGCCGCACCGCAACGCAGTAATTGTCGGTGCGGCAGTTCAAATTTCGAATTTGAATTTCAACTATTTCCACTTCAGTACAATGAGTGTTTACAATGTTGCGGAGCACGCGACAGTCGGGACAATGTTGCTGCGCTCGGCTCATTGGGCGCTCATCCATGCGACTAATGCGTTACGCTATGTGCAGTGTAACGCACGCACGATAATAATATAATAGCCCTCCAGATCGAATTTCGCCATGGCCATGGCGGCCAATCTCAGCGGAAACTAGCCATTGACGCGGGAGATATTATAGTGCACAAGTGTGTGCGCAGACATAGGTGCATTCTCCCGGATATTATAGTGCACAAGTGTGTGCGCAGACATAAGTGCATTCTCCCGGATATTATAGTGTACAAGTGTGTGCGCAGGCATAGGTGCACTCTCTCAGATATTATAGTGCACAAGTGTGTGCGCCATTTTAACATACCGAGACCCCTCCGTGCCTCGGAAAGCACGTTAAGCCTCTGGTCCCGGCTGTCATTCGTGGATCTTTAACAGTCGTTACGGGTAATCAGAAGCCCGAAAGTCTGACAACCAGTCTTACCAAGGGGTATCGTATTACCCAGTAACTAGGTTGTGGAGGTCAAATAGGCAGTCGCTCCATGTAAAATACTGGTATCTAGCTGCATCCGGTTAGTCTGGATCTGGAAGCCGAAACCAACATAGTTGGGAAAAGGCTAGGAAGATGAGATGATGAAGTGTATGCGCAGACTTAGGTGCACTATCTCAGATTAATTATAGTGCACAGACATTGGTGCACTCTGTCAGATATTATAGTGTACAAGTGTGTGCGCAGACATAGGTGCTCTCTGTCAGATATTATAGCGTACAAGTGTGTGCGCAGACATAGGTGCACTCTGTCAGATATTATAGTGTACAAGTGTGTGCGCAGACATTGGTGCACTCTCTCAGATATTATAGTGTACAAGTGTGTGCGCAGACATAGGTGCACTGTGTCAGATATTATAGTGTACAAGTGTGTGCGCAGACATTGGTGCACTCTCTCTTCCCTCACTTTTGTAGTCTAATGGGACGGCAATCCGATACGACTGGACAGAGATCAGGCGTAGGACCAACGCTTTAACGTGCCTTCCGAGGCATGGGGTATACACTGCCGACTATCTAACTCCGGGCTGATACTGAGAAATTCCTAATAGAAAAACCCAATAACACTTGACCCGACTTGGGAACCCAGGACCCCACTGTTATAAGTGAACGTTTCTGTGAAATTTAATAAACTGTTGTCCTTATTTCTTTGAAGTATGCTTTAAGGGGCTTACAGGACCTAAACGCAAAAAAACGCAAGTTTTAGAAATAATACAAGTATTATGATCGACTACAGTAAATAAAATCAGTAAAATATATGATATTCTTCAGAATATATGCTAGGTAGATAGAGTGTTGAAAACATAATAAGTACAAGTACCTTATTTGATACGACAGAAAAAAATCATGAAGAAACCTCTAAAAACTTTTATTTTTTCAATAAAAACCATACTAATATACATACAATTTTAATTCTACAAGCAACGTACCTACTAAAGAACTAGTGTTTTAATTTTTAAATCCAAACAATAAATTTATTCTAAATAGATAATTGCTTCATATTTTGCAACAAATCATCGCGCTTCTCTTTCTTTTCTATGCAGTCCGACAGTGACCCCGCTATAGGTTATGTAAGCCCCTTAAGCGGGTTGCAGACCAAGAGCTAAGCTAAGTTAGTCTAGCTTAGTTCGCGTAGCTGATGCAGGTACCTAGTTATTCATACTTGTGTACAGACCACGGCAGACCGTAAACTACGAACAGAAGTATGAAAAATTACCTCAGCTATGCGAGCCAAGCTAGACTAACTTAGCTTAGCTCTTGGTCTGCAACCCGCTTTAAAGAGTATTTCACTGACTTTGTCTTTAGCACTGTATATCATTAGGTATAGAGAGTTTAAGCAAAATGATCACATTTTATTATGTGCAGCCCTTACCTTATCACAAGTCCCACAAGCTAAGGGAGAAGCGCTAAGGTAGCCCGCGAAATACAAATTATCTTACGTTTTTTGCATTTTGCTGGTCAGTATTAAGTTGTACGTTGATTAAAATATGATTCGCGACCGTAACAAATATGTAAGTATTTACAAAATCATAAAAAAAATGAATGAATGAATAAAAACGTAAAAAAAAATGAATTTCGCGGGCTACCCTAGCGCTTTCGCCTTAAATACCTACTCTGGACAAGCCACCACAGTGCACAGTAGGTATTCTGTTGATTTGGCTATTTGAAGACCATCATTTCATCAACCAACAAAAAGAGCCTAGTCAATGGTATTAAAACCAATGCTTTCTTTGCCGATTGTATACCAATGCTGATGATACCTACCGAACCGTGCACTACATAATCTAACATTATAATTAAAGGGTTTGAATCTGAAAAGCAGATCTCATTTCTCGAAATTTTCATCTGACATAAATACCTACTTCTAATTTCCTTACATTTTTGACAAGTCTCTGACATTAAATTGTCGCTGAGATGAGATTGTGACTAGATTTCGAACGTTTTTATAATATAACTTACTTATCTGTAGGCGCCTCAAACTTATGCCAATGATATATTTACAAAAGAAATCTCATTTTCAGATTATTGGTGCACAATATACATAAACGTCTATTGACATAACAATAAAAAACAAATACAATTTACGTTGAAAACATGTAATAATTTATGTTTGTTTCAGTGTAAACTGTATTTGTGTTCAATCGAGTATTGTATTGGATAGGCCGCCACCGCAGCTGAAATATCAAGAATTCGCAATGCAAACACACAGCAAATAATGTGGACATATTTTGAGGGAACTTAGTTTAAACGCTCCTGTATTTAAATAATTATACTTTTAATGTCTATAAGTATAGAAAGTTATACAACGTAATTTTTAGTATAGTATGTGAAACCTGAATATAGTTTGTTCAGAATAAGTAACTCAATCAATTCCAATAATTTTTACCCCATGTTATATTTTGTCTCAAAAATATTTAAAAAAGGTTAAAAGTTGGACACCGAGCGACACTAAGTAGGTTATCCAATCTCCGCGCCGAACGGTTAGGTACCTAGGTACTGTTATCAATAAGCGCAAGACGGCGCGGAGCGAGCGGCGCGGGTGAGCTTGTTTTTGTACGGACAAACAGGTAACTTAACAAGCTTATAACTTTGAGATTTTTCATATACAGTTTAGAAATTTTGTA
Organism: Mesoligia furuncula; assembly: GCA_916614155.1. Classification (NCBI taxonomy): domain Eukaryota; kingdom Metazoa; phylum Arthropoda; class Insecta; order Lepidoptera; family Noctuidae; genus Mesoligia; species Mesoligia furuncula. The sequence continues at coordinate 36,139,348 of OU744790.1, forward strand.
CATAGATTCTTTACATAAAAATATCTACTATAGTCGGATTTTTAATTAGCTGGAGTAAAATGACAGCTTATGTGTTACTTAAGTGACTGAAATTGGCGTCTTTTTGTTTTTTCGCGGCCATCAACAAAATCTTATTTTTCTAGTACAGAATAGTGTAACAAACGAAACTTATTTGACATGCATATCTCTAAACTCAGACCGAAATGAGTTATTAAGAACTGTCATTTTACTCCCTAATTAAAAGTCGGAATAGACACGTGTTTCGGGTTTCGCATATACTAAAAATAATATTGTATAAGTCTGTTGTGGTTGGTAGTAGGTACTTAGGTTTATTCTTAAATGAAGAAATTAATGAAAATCTTAATAATGAAAATCTTAATAATCTATCGATGAAAGACGTGTCGAGAAACTACTGTTGTTGAACTTAACGTTTTCTAGTTGTGTTTGTTTAAACCAGCTGAGCAGCTGGTTTATTTCACTAATTGCACCTACATAATTTGGTCCGAAAACCAGGAGGTGCTTTACTTTGTGTAAAATTATTTAATTAGGTACCACTGCTCTCAAAATGGTGAAGGAAAACATCGTAAAGAAACTGGCATGTCCTAGAACCAAACATTTTAAGATATACGATAAGTATTTGTACCAACCCGCGTGGTAGATTACAACATCTCGTCTACGACTTATTCCGTTTTTTTAAACAATTCCGTGCCAATTTTTTAGTTATTTTAACTCGCCCCCCAGACTTACAGCTTACCCATAAGAACTTTTCTATACAAGATAACTGCTCGTATCTCCGACTAAACTAAGGTTAAAGATTCAGACGTTCACCCTCGAGTCAAACTATTGATTAAATTGCGAACATAGCTAGTATACCTACACCACCCATCGAGTGTGGGTTACGTACCTACATGTACTATAGCTACTGTCGAAAGCTTGGGAGCAAAATAAGGCGCCTTACCGCGCTCCTTAGACTGGGAGGAGACACGCCCCGCGGGAGGAGGGGCGTGACCAGGCCTTGCGGTAACGGCGATCAAAGCTGCCGACAAAACAGTGAAAAACAATAGCCATTGTGACGGCTATTCGTTGTCCCAAATTAGGACCTGAGGCGCCACTTACCACCACCGCAGTTTTATTGTACCTTTTGAGGTACCAAAAGTACGAACCAACTACATACCTATAATGACAGATTGAAAAGTGCTTAAATAGGTGCCTATAAGAATTAAATTTATAACAATGATTACACTGAAGCTCGCATTTTCAAAGAACAGGTATCTACTATTTACTTTAAATAGATATTAATAGCTCTATTTAAACGGGAACGAAGTTTATTCAATACGCGGTACCTAGATCTCTTTATATTGAAACTAGCAGCGCCCCACGGTTTCACCCGCATAAGTGTCGATCTCGTGAGAATATCGGGATAAAAACTATCCTATGTCCTTTCCCGGGACTCAAACTATCTCTATACAAAATTTCATCTAAATCGGTTCAGCGGTTTAAGCGTGAAAAGATAACATACAGAGACAGGCAGAGTTACTTCCGAATTTATAATATTAGTATGGATATTTTTCATGGATTCCATACAAAACACCTAGTATGAAATGTTTAATATCAGTTCCCTGTCTCGTTAAAATTTTATATTGGAATTAAACTGCCAATTAATCCTAGAGCAAAATCCAAAATAAAACGGAGCATTGCGGAAAACCAAGGAATGTGTGAACTTTACATTGCTGCTTAAGCATTGTTCATCCTCTTCTAACGTTGGTAGATGAAAGAGACCAGAGACTAGCGTATATAGAACTGTAAATAGGTATATGTAGCTATATACGCGGGCTGGCGGTTTCAGGCACCTTGAGCTCAAACCGCGGGACAATGCCTTCTCTCTACGTTCATACTACATTGCTAATGCTGGAGTTAGATAACACCTTCCATTATTTGACTTTATAGAAAGAATATTTTTAAAGAGGAATTAAAAGTATCTGTACAATAAAAAGGTTGCAGATTGAATGGAAATCGCGCTACGGTGGAATACTATTCGCATAGCTTTATCGTCAAAGGCATTTTTATTACAACTTCTAAATGTATAGGTATTCGTGTTGGGCAAAAAATGGGGGAATTTGTTTTAATATACGTTCGTCCTCGTTTTCGCCCGTTTTTAGGGTTCCGTAGTCAACTAGGAACCCTTAGTTTGGCCATGTCTGTCTGTCCGTCCGTCTGTCTGTCCGTCCTCGCTTAATCTCTGTGACCGTTAGCACTAGAAAGCTGAAATTTGGTACCAATATGTATATCAATCACGCCGACAAAGCGGTAAAATAAAATTTTGGAAAATATTTTTTTTAGGGTAGCTCCCCTACATGTGAAGTGGGGATGAATATTTTTTCATCGTGTGGGGTATCGTTGAATAGGTCTTCTAAAATGACTTGGGGGTTGCTAAAATTATTTTTAAATTTAATGCTCCATTTACGAAATATTAAACTTTAAAGTGCAAATTTTTGTTCCAGTAGTCCCCCCCCCCTCTAAAACCTAAACTGCTGGCTTGAACAATCTGGAAAAATTCACGATGATAGTGCATTTCATGAACTTTAAAGGAAAAGTATAGCGGTTAAGATGACTTTATTAGTTTAGCGGTAATAGTCGTTGAACTTGGGTGTTGGATAATTTTGGACCAAATACAAAATCCTTAGCATTAATCCTTTAAAGTGACTAAGATGAAGTAGTTGCTTGTTTATAACGGGTAAAGACTTGCATTGAAAAACAAAATATGAAAAATTTTATTTTATTATTTTAATTTTTTTTATATTCAGACGATTTAATTTTTTTACGTACTACATTGTGATAACGGGCTACTACGGAACCCTACACTGTGCGTGGCCCGACACGCACTTGGTCGGTTTTATTATCTTTAATTGAGCATCTAAATTATTTTTAATTATTTACACATTACAGGTTAATTTTGTAGTGAAGGGTAGTAAGTGCTGTGGTAGGTTTAGTTTTTTTTTTAGAAATATGTTTGTTGTTTAAATAAGGGCACGAGCCCCAATATTTCCCCAATATATATGTCATTTGATGATTTCTCTTTATGGTGAAAGCTAGCGTCTCAAATCATAACACAGGTAAATGATTTCAATGTTTTAAAGCTCGATTAAATACAGGGCTTTTCAAATGAATGCCACCCTGAGCTTGATTTTCGACTAGTTTAACTAAAACGCAGCTATTTAACGGATTTCAGCTGTATATAACGAATAAAAAAAAACTTTGTAGTCTAATAACTTGCAGCAGCCATACAACTCCGTGTAATGTTATCAGTCACCCACGTTATCAGTGTTCAGCGAACAAAGAGCCTCGCTCTATTGATTCGAGAGAGTAGGCGTTTGCTGGGCGCTACAACGCGGCAACGCGACGCCGAGGCTCGTAGCAATGCCTACGATTATGCTACGCTTGAATATCTCGCGAGTCTCGACACAATTTATAGCCTAAGTAAATGCAACTGGCTAAAAATAATAAGGAGAAAATCTTTTTATTTTTCTACAGGCTCGTAGCAATGCCTACGATTATGCTACGCTTGAATATCTCGCGAGTCTCGACACAATTTATAGGAATAAATGCAACTGGCTAAAAATAATAAGGAGAAAACCTTTTTATTTTTCTACAGGCTCGTAGCAATGCCTACGATTATGCTACGCTTGAATATCTCGCGAGTCTCGACACAATTTATAGGAATAAATGCAACTGGCTAAAAATAATAAGGAGAAAACCTTTTTATTTTTCTAGAGGCTCGTAGCAATGCCTACGATTATGCTACGCTTGAATATCTCGCGAGTCTCGACACAATTTATAGGAATAAATGCTACTGGCTAAAAATAATAAGGAGAAAACCTTTTTATTTTTCTACACATATTTTTTTTCATAGGCTTATCATGATCCTGAATGTATGAGATAATTTTGATCTTATTAATTTAATGTGGAATTGATTCTTTAGTTTTCGCTTACTTATTCCACTATTATCTTTTCTCAGCCAGTCGATATTATTGAAAAGTGTAGGGGTCAAATACTTATTGGTTCTTTTGCCATTGTGATTTTTACGGTTTCGTAGTTCCTACAAGGAACCCTTATAGTTTCGTCATGTCCGTCTGTCCGTCATGTCCGTCTGTTTGTCTGTCCGTCTGTCTGTCTGTCTGTCCGAGGTTTTGCTAAGAGACCGTTAGTACTAGAAAGCTGTAATTTTGTAGGAGTATGTATATCAATTACACCGACAAAGTGGTAAAATAAAATTTTGGAAAATATTTTTTTTTGGGTAGCTCCTCTACATGTGAAGTGGGGATGAATATTTTTTCGTCGTCTACCCCATCGTATAGGGTATCGTTGAATAGGTCTTCTAAAATGACTTGGGGGTTGCAAAAATTATTTTTCGATTTAATGCACCATTTACGAAATATTAAACTTTAAAGTGCAATTTTTTGTTCCAGTAGGGAAAAATTCACGATGATATTGCATTTCATGAACTTTTAAGGAAAACTATAGCGGTTAAGATAATTTTATTAGTTTAGCAGTAATAGTCGTTGAACTTGGGTGTTGGATAATTTTGTACCAAATACAAAATCCTTAGCATTAATCTTTTACAGTGACTAAGATGAAGTAGTTGCTTGTTTATAACGGGTACAGACTTGCATTGAAAAACAAAATATTTTTTTTTTTTGTGTTCAGAATAAAGAACAACAGAATCGTACTACATTGTGATAACGGGCTACTACGGAACCCTACACTGTGTGTGGCCCGACACGCACTTGGCCGGTTTTTTTAGAAGATACAAGTAGGTATTGCTTGTTTTGCATCGGGTACCTAGATACCATGTTACCGTTAACCTGCATTATCCCACAGCTGGGCAAAGGCCTCTCCCAATGACTTCCAGCTCTGTTGATCCAGGGCTAAAGTGAACCATGACTGGTCGTTTGTTTAAAAGAGTAGGTGCATCAAATATAAATTCACACATATTAAGTACCTAGTAGGTAGGTAGGTAACTACTTCATCTTAGTCACTTACTAAGATGAAGTAGTTGCTTGTTTATAACGGGTAAAGACGCATGTCTTGAAAAACAAAATATAACATAACGGGCTACTACGGAACCCTACACTGTGCGTGGCCCGACACACACTTCGCCGGTTTTTTTAATGTGAATTTAAATATTAAATGTAAAAGCAAATGAACACGCCCTTACTGTTATTTTATTTCCTTCTATATTCCGCGCGGAACTAGTTGGCCGCGCCTTAGGTATGTGAGCGGTGGGACGGAGGGGCGGGGGCGCTTTGTCATTACTCAGTACGTGCGTTGCGAACAATAGGCAACCCCGCCGCCCTCACCCCCGTCCCCACCCAAGGCGCGGCCTACTAGTTCCGCGGGGACTATAGATGACCCATGAAAATTATAAGTTAAGTACATGTATGCAAAAAAACAAATGATAAATAAATTATAAATTATAAATGATTTTAATTTTGTAAGTAGGTTTGTACAAACACTTTTACACGTCAATCATGTTTTTTTTTAAACTAGATGAGGTCGGCGTTTCCTATCTGACTACTCTGAGAAGAAAGGCCGAAACAAACTCAGAGGTCACAGTCTCTTTTAAAGTCCAGACATAATCTTGGGCAGGTTATATGAAGACCATGTAGATCGATGTCTGAGATGGTCTTTTGAGGATATAACCACACAGATTGAGAGGACCTGTCCAGTCAGTGCACGCATTTGTCAGAAATCGTGCAGCTCAACTCAAAACCTAAGGAGCTCAACGATTCGACGAACAATACCAAAGAAAGGACATTTGGGTAGGCCACATAAATTACTCAAACTGCCAGACCATGAAAAAAAAAACTAACAGAACAGAGAGAATAATAAAAATTAATAAAATGACCCACATCGTCTTCACGTTCACAATAAATAAAATAAATAATACTTTACAAAGTAAGCAAATGTCATTGTTTATAAAAAAAAAAAAAAAAAAATGTCAATGTGTATATAAAAAAAAAACATTCAAAATGCAGAAATTGGAAGCAGCTCAATCCCAAGACTTTTTGTCCTCAATATAATCTTTAACTGTATAAAAGGCTTTCTGGCACAACTAACGTTTAATGAATGATTTGAATTTATTAAGGATTAGATCTTGAATGTGGCTTTATAAAAGCGTATACATTGGCATCTGAACGAGCCACCTATTTTCTTGAGCCTTGTTATAGGTACAACAAATTTGTGTTTGTTTCTAGTATTTATATTATGGATATCACTGTATTTTTTAAACAATTTTATATTTTTATGGGCATATAAAAGATTTTCATAAATATACTGAGAAGGCACAGTCATTACATTAATCTCTTTAAATTTGTCTCTGAGAGAGTGTCTCGGACTTAATTTATAAATTGACCGAACAGCTCGCTTCTGCAAAACAAAGATAGTCTGAATATCGGCGGCATTTCCCCACAAAGAATACCGTACGACATTACACTATGAAAATAGCTAGAATACACTATACGGGCAGTCTCTATATCAGTTAAATTACGAATTTTTCTAACAGCGTATGCTGCGGAACTTAGCTTTTTGGATAATTTATCTATATGTGGACCCCACTGAAGCTTAGCATCCAAAGTTATGCCCAAGAATACTGTGTTGTCTTCAGGATTCAATTCCTCGCCCTTTATCAACACATTAGTTTTCACCTGCCTAACGTGGGGAAGCGTAAACTAAATGCATTTGGTTTTTTTCTCGTTTAAAAGTAAATTATTAACATTGAACCAGTGGACTACTTTCGAGATCGCGCTATTTATATCGTCAGTAACCAACTGCTGACGTTTAGGTTTAAACAAAAGAGAAGTGTCATCTGCAAACAACACTATATCATGATTATCCTCCTTCCAAACAAAAAGGATTAATACAATTTTAAGGAGGATAAGGAGTAGAAAGAAGAAAAGGAGGCCTTTGCTCTGCAGCAGGACAACGTAGGCTAAAAATAAAATAATATATATAAGGGGTTAAAACGAGTAGGATTTTCCAGTGTGTATAGAAATTATTTGTCCGAAAATAATACAAAATATGCTAAATGTGCAATCGTCGAGAAGAATTAAAAAATGTACCTATTATATTCGTCTTCGATTTGTTTTGTTTTATTTATTTGAAGAAGATTCTATTTTATATTTTATTTTTGTCTTTTTAAAATGTCTTTCAACTTTAGGTACACTACGGCCGAAATATCTTGGCAAGTCTGAACATAGGCACTAAGAACTTTCGCGCATGTTCTCTCGCTCACACTCACCTCATACCACCATTTGGTTCTAAAAAATTTTACTGCGAAGCCTTCTGGGCGAAGTTCAGACTTGCCAAGATAAATCGGCCGTACTGTACCTAGATACATAATTTTAAATTATTTTGTGGAAGCTTGCAAATGGCAATTGTAAGCGTTCATTGTAAATTGTTTACCTAGATATTGGGGTGTAAGCTTTCTGAAGAATAAAAAAAGTACGAAGAACCATTTGGTTTTAATTGTTGGTTAGATAACTGAGTAAAATTTATGCCAGGGAATTGTGAACTTTTATACCTACACATATAATATAAGTATTTACAAAACACTTTTAAACATTTATGCGGGCTGATTTAAGACTTGCACCTCACATCTTGGCGGTAACTATTTATATACCTACTTACTATAAAGTTATTAATTAAGTATGTTGTGACAGACACTTTGTATAAGACGTAAAAAGTGTGTTTCAATGTAAGGGGTAATCTTTGGAACTACTGATTCTATTACGAAAATTATTTCATTAATGGAAAGTTGCAGTACTGCCGAGTGTCATACTTGTCATAGGATATATTTTATTTTAAAACAAGAAAATTTATGACGATGAAGTCGCGGGTAGAAGCGAGTCTTGAATAATTTATAAACAAAGTGTAAAAAAGTCGCTTAACCATGCCGTTAGTCACTTGTTCTTTCCGTGATTGTGATTTTTTTTGTACTATCTGGGAACTTTATGGTTACAATGATAGTGAAGGTCTATAGTGTCAACTTATTTTGACGTTTTTTGCATAAAAATGTTGTTGAAGCAACCACTTTAAATACCTCCATCACGGGCGTAGCCAGGTTTTAGTATCGGGAGGGGTTCAAGAAAATAAAGAGACTAAAAGTACATAAAATAACCCTTAAATAAGAAAAAATAATTAAAGAATTAAAGATGTGAAAAATAGATACAGAAAAAATCTACTGAAAGAATTGGAGGAGTCCTTTTTCGAGCAGTGGGAGACAAAAACTATGAGCTAAATAAAAAAATAACGTTCTGTTATATATCACAGAAACACAGAATATTACAAAATTAATCTTCTGTTTTTCTTTTTAAATATATTACTACACTACTTCATTCGCATCAATTTCTATCCCATAGTGAATGTTCAGGAGAGCCAATCCGTTCAGTCTGTTATCACTTGTGTTCTTATTTTGCTTCTATGAATGTTAATAGCTGGACTTTTCGGGGGGGTTTCAACCCCCAAAACCCTCCCCCTGGCTACGCCCGTGACCTCCATGTTCTCTGTACCGTAGCATGCACCCTTTTAATAAGCAAAATGTTTTGTTGCATTGCGCGCTAACGTAAACAGCGCTGTTGACACCAACAACTCTTATTCTATCAATTTATTGTACAAGGTTACCTAATTAGTTTGTTGCTGTCATTTATTTTATTAGTGCGTTTATGCATGATGAGTCTTTATACACCCTGCAGGCTGCAGGTGTATGTGCAATGTCCTTTTTAGAATTTATACAGGATACATTTTTAACCAGCGCAAAAAACCAGTGCGCAAACTTTTACCTCAGCATAAATTCAACATAGTTATGGTTCTAGAACATGCTAGGCTGTATTTTATATGTAGGAGGAGGGAGGAGGGCCCGTGGCTAGATAATAACAGCCACACAGGTCGATAGATCAGGTTAAGCTACGCTTGCCGCGGTTGGTCTGTGGATGGGTGACCATCTTTACATACCGTGACCCCTCCGTGCCTCGGAAAGCACGTTAAGCCGTTGGTCCCGGCTGGCATTCGTTGAGCTTAGACAGTCGTTACGGGTAGTCAGAAACCCGAGAGCCTGACAACCAGTCTTATCAAGGGGTATCGTATTACCCAGTAATTGGGTTGTGGAGGTCAGATAGGCAGTCGCCCCATGTAAAATACTGGTATTCAGCTGCATCCGGTTAGACTGGAAGCAGTGCCGGATTAAGACTACTTGATGCCCTGAGCAATCCACGCCTGTAGGCCCTCCTATTCACTAGTCACCTCCTATTTTTTCAAAACAACGACGAGCGATTTGTAAAGATTGGCGCACATCTCTAGCTAGAGTGAGTTTAGGGTCTTGTAATATCTTGCTGATAAACAGCCTTGCCTTTCATGTGCTAGCAAATACTGTTTCGGTGCTGTTTCTGCCTTATTTGCCCCCCGAGACGTGATGCCCTAAGCAATTGCTTAATTTGCTTATGGGCTAATCCAGCACTGACTGGAAGCCGACCTCAACATGGTTGGGAAAAGGCTAGACAGGTGATGATTCTAGACCATCGTAGATGGTATTACGCACGTATTGCACGTTTCTATGAAATAGCTGATGATTTTTTTTTTAATAATCTTTTTAAAATTTCTATAAGCTAGGGGTTCTAGAATTAATGGTTACAGTTTGCGCACTGGTTACAATTTCATCCTATAATTAATCACTACTAGCGATCTGACACATAACAACGTGGTCACATAGACGGAGACGAGAACCGACTTTAATTTATAATATCAGTGTGACAAGGGCTGATTTTTCAATCATCTGAATGATAACTTTATTCGAGGAATAATTTTGAAATTTTGACAGATTTTGTACGAAATAACTGTCAAAATTTCAAAATTATTCCTCGTAACGTCAAAGATTTTATTCCTCGATTAAAAGTTATCTGGCGATGGAAAAGTCAGCCCTAAGTATAAAGAGGTAAAACTTGAGTTTGGTTAGATAGCCATCTCGTACTTACATCTTTATCTATCTATAGTCTTAAATAAAACCAAGTCGGGCTAGTTACACCATTTTTATCTCAAGGACGGCTGAACCGATTTTTATGATCTTTGGATACTTTTGTTGAATTTGTCTCCGCTTCGAATGACATGGATAACTATTAAAACATGGGCAAAATTATAGAAAAAATAATAATGAAGATGATTTCTCTTATACATTTTGTATGGAACGGTATTTTTGGTGAATAAGTTGAAACAACATTTATTGATTCTGAGGCGGTACATAGTTCGCCGGGTCAGCTAGTAAAAATATAAAAGTGGTACGCGCGTACGTAAATACCTACACCCTATCTGTAGGTACAGACCAACCTACTTTCCCTAAAAAAACGCCGGCCAGGAGCGAGTCGGACTCGCACAATTACGGTTCCGTACCAAAGTACGCAGTCGCTGGGTCTGCCGTAATTAGTGTACCTACCTATTGCGTTGAATGAATACGACTGCGCTAGCTCCTAAAGTAGGTAAACATCTAAATGTTTTCGATGATAGAAAATATCTGAATACGGAGAGAAAAAACCGCTCAAAAAAGAAATGTTTTTTATTTTGGGAAAAAACTAAGTTATCGTGTAACTAAACAAAGTTTTGCTGAATTTAAAATTATTATAAATATATTTTTTACTAACAACAGCCTTGTATTTATGTAATTTCTAAAAGTAAAGTTTAATAAATCCAAAATATTACACAGGTTAATGTTTATTGTAAATTACAGAAAATTTTATTCAAGTCTTGTAAAACATACCTACCTAGTTTTTCTAAGAATGCTTTTCATTACTTATATTTGCTTTTGTGTGTGCCAAGGGGATTTACTTAATTATTTAGTACTAAAATACAAAAATTAACTATACCATTTTTTTTTAATGTTTATTATTACTAGATATTATGAAACCAACCCATTAAATTTACAAAAATGAATTTGTAGTTTTAACAGGAGATATTTTCTTGTCCTAGGATAAGGAATTGTGCCCTGAATCAGAATAAATAGAAACTTTTAATAAAAAAATTGAATTATGTTTGTCAATCTTTCTTTCCGTGCACTAGGTAGGTACATGATTCAGCTAAATGACTTTTTTATAAGATAAATTAAATATAACTTCATAGGTCAAAAAGTCTTCGTAAGTAGGTACTTACCTACCTATTTTTGGTACCTTTTTTTTTTCAATAGCAACTGTCGCAAATAGCCATAATTTTTATATAAAATATGGCTATACCTAACCCTATTAAAAAAAAACTTAATAGGGTTACTATGAAAAAAAATCTTCTGTAGGTACGTGTGTGTGTTTATCACTGAACTTCACCTAAACAGTTGGGCCGATTTTAGAGATTTTGTTTTTGCTTTTTGGACCTCTGGATGGTTTAGATTCAGAACTGGACCCGGTAGGTGGCGCTGCGGTCAACTTTTAGGAAAGGCAGGACGTCTATCTGGTCCGCTAGTTATCATTATTATTATTCTTAAACACCACTTGATCAAAAATGAAAAAACATATATTTTTGGAATCCGTATAGAAAACTCTTTTAAATCGAAATCACACGACCCATTTATTAAAACTTTTTACTTCTTTTTACGATGGGACACACCACAATATTTTTTGTCTTTGTCTGTTTTTTTTATAGGTACGCGTCATTGAAACATTATAATTAATAATATTACCAGCCTATAACTGTTCCACTGCAGGGAAGGCACGAGTATTGGATCACTACGCTTGCTCAAGACTGGATGGCGATTTCAGACTCAGGTATATTGTTGCGCGCCACAATTAATGCCTAGTACATGGCGACAGTAGTTACCACTAGCGCCATCTAGTATCGAGTAGCGGAACTAGTAGTGAAGACCCTTCTAGAAATTTCGATGCAAGAACTTTCTAGAACATTCCCGAACTTTCGACATCTGGTCGATCGGGGCCTGTATGTACTCGAACATTCTAGATGTTTCTACAATGGAAGGTTCTAGAACTTTCTTTGGCGCTATATAAGGCCGAGACGCGCCACGACCGACACAGTTTGGATAAAGCGATCGAAGTGAAAGCATCGAAGCGATATTCAAGTGCGACTTAAAGCGATCAGTAGTGCAATTGTGTTTTGTAATTAGTGTGTTTGACTTGTAATTAGTGTTGATTATTAAAGTGACATTTTTTTTGGTTATTAAATCGGCAGTTTTTATTGTCACGAACCCGAAGCTCGTAACAATTGGTGTCAGAAGAGGGGATTAAAATGCCGGTTTTACCCAAAGACGACACGGAGGGTATCCGTACCCGGAGTCAACGTCAGCAGGAGACGGACCAAAGGCGATTCGGTGGAACAACGCCAATGAGGTCGGAAGGCCAGCTACCGACCGCGGAGGCCGGCCCGTCCACAGCTGCTCCAGCATCATCAGCGCCAGATTTTGCTGCTCTGATGATGATGCTGCAGGAGCAGTCCCGTCGGTTGGAAGAACAGCTGCTGCGTGACAGGGAGGAACAGGCTCGTCAACAGGAGGAACAGGCTCGTCGGTTGGAAGAACAGCTCCAACGTGATAAGGAGGAGCAGGCGCGCCGTCAGGAAGAGCAGATGCTCCTTATGAAGGACCTTCACGCTACCTTCGGGAAAGACATGAAGGAGGTGAAGGATAAGGTTGCTCAACATGACAACCGCCTGTCGGAAGCTGAAACCCGAATCGACCAAGTAAATAATCGGGTTGACAACGTGATGGCTGACGTGAAGCTAACCGTGATGGCTGACGTGAAGAAAACGCTGGATTACCTCAAACTTGGGGATGGAATCGCAGCTCCCGTAGCTACAACACCTTCGCTACGTGGATTCAAAGTGCCACCGTTCGACGGAACTTCTTCCTGGTCGGCCTACAAAATCCAATTTGAGGCTGTCATGAAGGCTAACGGGTGGAATAAAAGCCAGGCCATGACTGCTCTCACCCTAGGCCTGCGCGACCAGGCCTTAACTGTCCTGGAAGCTCTCGGTAAGGAAGTGACTTACGAGCAGCTCCTCGAGGCATTGGAGGCTCGGTATGGCGACGCTCACCTGGAACACGTGTTTCGTGCGCAGCTCAAGGATCGCGTGCAACGCAGCAACGAAAACCTGCAGCAGTGGGCCCTTGAAGTGGAGAAGCTGGTTCGTAAAGCTTACCAGTCCGTACCTGCGCTTATTGATGGAAACCTGGTGCAGGCATTCATCGACGGCATCCGCGACCTTGAAGTGAGAGCTGCTGTGAGGCTTGGGCACCACGGGACGCTTAAGGACGCCTTGGCCCATGCACTGGAGGTGGAAGCTGTGCGACAGGATCATCGTTCCCATCGCGTACGGGAGGTTGCAGCGGCTACAGTTCGCGACCGCAATAAAGGATACAGCCCTAGGTGCTACGGCTGTGGGGAAAAGGGCCACCTTCGATCCAGTTGCCCTAAGCGAACTGCAGAAAGAGAAGTCGACCGATCTCCAGAGGGCAGTGCGGCTAACAACACCGCGCAGCACCAGCAGCAGGGAAACGAGTAATAGCCAGGACTGCGGGGCGGGTGCTGGCTGATGTTCAAAGAGCCCCAAGGGTTTCGATCACACAAACCCATGACGGGAACAGCCTTATCATCAAGGGCGAGGTCAACGGAACGCCGTGTAAGCTGACCATAGACACTGGAGCTTGTCGCACGGTTGTCAGTTCCCAACTTGCGAGTCGGTCCCTTGGGGACTCCGCATACAACCGGGAACGCATTAATTTGGTAACAGCCACCGGTCAGCGCATACCCGTCCATGGAGAGAAGAAAATGGAATTGACGCTAGGCAACAGAATCTACCTGCATAATGTCATCGTGGCTGATATAATGGACGATTGCATCCTGGGCCTAGACTTTATGAGGAAGAATTGTTGCGAGATTGACGTCAAGCAAGGTGTTTTGAAATGTGGAGAAGAGGAACTTTTCATGGAAGGGGCGTTGCCTGGGAATGTGTACAGCCTTAAGAAGATTGTTCTTCCGCCGAGATCGGAAACGATTGTGCCGGTTAGTCTTCCTCGGAATCCTGGGCAAACTCATCGTTGTGTACTCGTGGAAAGGGTAGACAATGACCTTCCATGGAAAGTGGCACGGACTTTGGTCAGAGCTACTGACATCTCAGGGGTACGTGTACTGAACCTCTGTGATCAGGAACAGACAATAGAAAAAGGCACACTTGTTGGTACTTGCGAGGAAGTGGATTGGTTGCGTCGATGCCTACATCTATCGACTGGAACCCTCAGCAAGGATGCACAAACAAAAGTGACCACACTTTTAGAAGACTGCCGCAGCGCTTTGTCCCAAAATGAAATGGTCAAGGCGAAGAAGATGTTATTCAAGTTCGCCGATGTTTTCTCGTCAAACGAGGCTGACATCGGGAAGACTGGCATAGTTCAACACAAAATAAATACAGGAGAAGAATTGCCTATCCGTCAGCGGCCAAGGAGATTGCCGGTAGCACGTGAAAAAGAAGTGGAAACCATGATTGAGGGAATGGTGAAGGATGGTGTTATTGAACCTTCATCTAGTCCATGGTGTTCACCTGTAGTGCTGGTAAGAAAGAAGGACGGCAGCATGCGGTTTTGTGTTGACTATCGTCGTCTGAACGACGTTACAAAGAAGGACAGCTATCCTTTGCCAAGAATTGACGACACGCTGGACATGCTTACTGGAGTAAAGTGGTTTAGCACGCTGGACCTGAAAAGTGGCTACTGGCAAGTTGAAATTGATCCTAACGACAAGGAGAAAACTGCATTCTCGACAGGAAAGGGTCTGTGGCAATTTAAAGTTATGCCATTTGGATTGTGCAATGCTCCGGCAACATTTGAGAGGTTGATGGAACTTGTACTTACCGGACTAATTGGCGATGCCTGCCTGGTCTACTTGGATGACATCATCATCGTAGGCCGCACGTTTGAAGAACACCTTCAAAACCTGGAACGCGTGCTCATGAAGATCCAGAGTGCCAACCTCAAGTTAAGTCCGAAGAAGTGTTCACTATTCAAACGACAAGTTAGCTTTTTGGGATATGTAGTGTCTGAAGAAGGTATCCGCACGGATCCAGAGAAAATCGCCGCTGTCAAGGATTGGCCAATTCCAAAAGACAAGACGCAGGTCAGAGCATTTCTGGGTTTGTGCTCCTATTATCGGCGATTTGTCAAGAACTTTGCAGATATAGCCAAACCCCTGCATAAGCTAACCGAGGAGAAGCGACATTTCTGCTGGGACGAAAGTTGCGACATCGCATTCAAGGAGCTAAAGGACCGTCTGTGCAAAACACCTATTTTGGGGTACCCTGATGCGGGCAAGGAATTTATAGTTGACACAGACGCAAGTGACATAGGACTTGGCGGTGTGTTGTCTCAGCGGAACGGCGATCAAGAGGTTGTGGTAGCATACTTCAGCAAGTCATTGTCGAAACCTGAAAGGAACTATTGTGTTACGAGACGAGAACTGCTTGCTGTGGTAAAGTCATTGCAGCACTTTAGCAAATATCTTCTGGGGCGGAAATTCCACCTACGAACTGACCATGCTGCACTTAAATGGCTATTGCAGTTCAAAAATCCAGAAGGACAAGTTGCGAGATGGATTGAACTACTGCAGGAATACGACTTCGAGGTAGAACATCGCAGCGGGAAATCTCATGGCAACGCAGATGCATTGTCAAGAAGACCTTGTCCTGAAAACTGCAAGCATTGTACTAGGCAAGAAAGTAAAGAAGTCGTACCTGTGAGGATGCTCAAGACAGACCTCAGTAACGAGTGGAAGGAAAGCCTACAACGTGCACAGCAGGAAGATTCGGACATCAAGCCGATTCTGGAGTGGATGAAGGCCAGAGCTCCTAAGCCCAGGTGGAGCGGCGTCTCAGCAATGAGTTCGATCACAAAAAGCTATTGGGCCCAATGGGACAGCTTGGTGATGCAGGATGGAGTCCTGTGCCGCAAATGGGAAAACGCTCGGGGAGACAGCTGTCATTTGCAAATGGTTGTCCCTAAAGCTCAAGTACCGAATGTTCTACAGCTGTACCATAATGGTTGTTCAGGAGGCCATCTGGGAGTAAAACGGACTCTATTGAAGATACGAGAACGGTTTTACTGGGTCCACTGTCGGGACGATGTCGAGGACTGGTGTCGCAAATGTACAAGTTGTGCAGCTGTAAAGGGACCTCAGACTCGTAGTAGAGGTGCATTGAAATTGTACAATGTTGGTGCACCATGGGAGAGGATAGCCCTTGACGTTGCGGGACCGTTTCCGGAAAGTGAAAGTGGTAACAAGTATTTCATGGTTGTGATGGATTACTTCACTAAGTGGCCGGAAGTCTTCGCCATTCCAAATCAAGAAGCCTCAACAGTTGCAGATAAACTGGTTCATGAAGTCTTCTGCCGTTTTGGAGTACCCTTGGAGATTCACAGCGATCAGGGAAGGAATTTTGAGTCCCAAATATTTCAGGAAACTTGCCGAGTAATGGGTACTCATAAAACGAGAACAACTTCTTACCACCCGCAATCGGATGGAATGGTGGAACGATTTAATCAGACACTGGAGAGATACCTAGCCAAAGTTGTGGAAAATCGGCAACGAGATTGGGACAAGCACATACAACCGTTTTTGTTGTCATATCGAAGCGCTGTTCACGAAAGTACATCGGTGACACCAGCTTTCGCAAACTTTGGAAGAGAATTACGGCTGCCTGCAGACCTGATCACCGGAATACCACCTGATGCCCCACGCAGTATAACCGAGTATGCAAATGACTTGCGGAACAAAATGAATGACATTTATGAGCACGTCAGACAATCGGGCCAGCAAATGTCTGAAAAGATGAAAACCCGTTATGACCGTAAAATGAACAATAAAGGGTTTGACGAAGGTTCACTAGTGTGGTTGCACAATCCAGTCCGCAGCAAAGGGAAATCGCCTAAGCTTCAAGCTAAATGGGACGGACCATACCGGATTGTGACAAAGATCAATGACGTAACCTACCGGATACAGAAAGGTGCAAGAGGTACTCCTAAGATCGTCCACGTGGATCGACTGGCGCGTTATTATGGGGCCGATAATGCTCGGGACGAGCATGTCTTAGGAGGGGGCAGTGTTGCGCGCCACAATTAATGCCTAGTACATGGCGACAGTAGTTACCACTAGCGCCATCTAGTATCGAGTAGCGGAACTAGTAGTGAAGACCCTTCTAGAAATTTCGATGCAAGAACTTTCTAGAACATTCCCGAACTTTCGACATCTGGTCGATCGGGGCCTGTATGTACTCGAACATTCTAGATGTTTCTACAATGGAAGGTTCTAGAACTTTCTTTGGCGCTATATAAGGCCGAGACGCGCCACGACCGACACAGTTTGGATAAAGCGATCGAAGTGAAAGCATCGAAGCGATATTCAAGTGCGACTTAAAGCGATCAGTAGTGCAATTGTGTTTTGTAATTAGTGTGTTTGACTTGTAATTAGTGTTGATTATTAAAGTGACATTTTTTTTGGTTATTAAATCGGCAGTTTTTATTGTCACGAACCCGAAGCTCGTAACAATATTAAGCCCCCTGCGTGCGATTCTCTATACAAATGTATGTAAAATCAAGGTCTGCTGTAAACTAGTGTAAATACGTCCATGTCTTTTTCTTTTTTTCAGCAACTAATTAATAAAGAAAATATAACCCTCTAAAAATTACAATAAATGCCCTATTTTTACCGCCGTGATTAGAGGACTACCAAACAAATTAGAAAAGTTTTTAACGTAAAATAAAAATGTAAAAAATAATTGAATCGGCTCAGTTTTCGAGGAGTAAAAACGTCGACTCGTAAAATAATTGTGAATAATTTCGGTCTGAGCTGCAGCTGTCCCTATCACACACTACGGGGGCAGACTTGAGGTGAGGCGACGGCAATAGTTTCTTCAAATACCTATTTTTCTAATTCCTCGCAGGCCCCGTCTCCTCTTAATCACGAGCGGCCCCCAGCTACGCACGGGTGCAAATTCTTTTTCGAATTTCTGAATTATTCTCTCATATAGGTATACCTTGTCCTGGCAATACCGAATATAACAAAAAAAGAACTATCCAATTTGTACTTTGCGACTTTGTTTTATACTATGTAAGGATAAGCCCAGGTTTTCTCACGATTTGTTTCCTTCACCGCTGTCAGTAGGTAATGTCCAAGATAAACTCTAATATTTACAATAAAATATTTTTAGACGCACAAAATAATATAGGCATGTAAATAAACACTGGTTAAACAGACAATTATTGGTTATGTATTAAAAACTAGCTAGAGACCTAAGTGGGTACTGTACTATATTATATTATTTTGCTCGCGGCTGCGGTCAGAGGTCAGTGAAAACATAATTATTAAAACCTTCTCCACGATAAAATATACGTGCCAACTATCATGGCGACCGGATAAACGGTGTCAAACCTACCTATCTATACAACATTATTTT
The DNA here is from genome assembly GCA_916614155.1 of Mesoligia furuncula. NCBI lineage: Eukaryota > Metazoa > Arthropoda > Insecta > Lepidoptera > Noctuidae > Mesoligia > Mesoligia furuncula. The sequence continues at coordinate 36,157,828 of OU744790.1, forward strand.
TAGTATACTTATGCGAAACGCGAAACACGTGTCTAGTATTTTTATGTAAAGAATCTATGTACAAAATTTCAAAACTGCAAAATTTCAAAACTGTATCATGAAAAATCACAAAGTTATAAGCTTGTTAAGTTACCTGTTTGTCCATACAAAAACATGCTCACCCGCGCCGCTCGCGCCGCGCCGTCTTGCGCTCATTGATAATAGTACCTAGGTACCTAACCGTTCGGCGCGGAGATTAGATAACTTACTTAGTGTCGCTCGGTGTCCAACTTTTAACCTTTTTTAAATATTTTTGGGACAAAATATAACATGTGGTAAAAATTTTTGGAATCGATTCAGTTACTTATTCTGAACGAACTATATTCAGGTTTCGCATATACTAAAAATAGGTAACTTGTACATTCATTTTCATCCCGCTAATTTATCATAGACAATTGAAAGAATTTTCGAAATCGGATAAGTAAAACCAAAAATAAGGAAGGAAAATAAAACTCCGATAGCGAGTAACTTATTTAGGGAAATAAAATTGTTTCTAAAATAAGTACATTTTATTTCCTTATTGCAAATGGTACTAAATATCTACTCTTAACTTATTTATAAGGCCATAGGTATCAGTTACTAGGTTTTGATAAATGTATTAACTAACGGAAAAAAATGCATCGATCGCCAAATTAAATTAAATATTAAAAATTTATTAATATCTACATACTTATAAAGTAGGGCGCCATTAGACAGCCACGAAACACAAACTGTACAATAACTGCGCGCACATGGTTTCCTAATAATTAAATAAACTACTTTAAAAACACCAATAAAAAAAAATCAGAATATCACAATTTTTTATTAGAATTAGAATCAACAAAAAATATATTATCTCTACATTTCCCACAATAGCAACTGTTGACCTACTAAAAGAAAGTTTGTTCACCAAAAGTTTTACTCGACATCTGTCAACGAGAATCCTCCAGTTACCGACTGACCTGTTCTAGCGGTGCAGCTGATGGGAGGCTGCATGCCCTCCTGCATCAATCCTCCGTTCATATTCGTGTAAAATTCTAACATGTTTTGTAAAAGTCACTGTTCACTGTCGCGAGCACGGAGATGCTGCCAGAGGCGCGGACGAGCACTCAATGGTGCCAGGACCCGTCTGCTACCCTCGTCATGGCACACGGAGGGGCCTGCCCTTCGGCCGTCCACCAATGCGAGTCCCCCATCCTTGACAGCTCCGCCCCCTCTACCCACGGCACACACACAACCTACCTATTATACAGATCACAGCGATGATATTTCGCCGCTCGGCTAAAACGGCTAAAAATTTAGTTTTTTCCGCAAAAAAATCCTGCGGATGGACGGCCGGGCCGCTTACAGTCATTATTAAATTCTGAAAATAAAAAAATATTTTTGAATTTTAGTGAGCAGTGTCCCTAACCATACGCGTGTCTCATTTTAGCTTGATTCGTTCCGACTGTTTCATTATATCCGAGCACGGGCTTTTAGCTGCACACCTGTGCGAAGTGTTTTGCCATCGAGTTTCTATCGTTAGACCCCAAGCTGAACTTGTAAAGTGCGATCTCATCGCACGTTTGCGATCATTGGGGTAGATTTTTGTGTACCTACGTTTTTATCATTATTTGTATTGAGTCTCCCAAAAGTTAGATGTAATTTTTCCATTTCAGCTTTGATTAGAATTCTAGTTTCATGACGTTTTAATGACTAATTCAACTACCTATGACTTATCATAAAAAATAATCAGTTAATCCCTTAGGATAACCAGTTAAAAAAAAAAACATAATTTAGCATCACAGCTAAAGTGGTAAAATGTCAACTGACCTTAGGAGGGCACTGTAAATCAAAATGAATCATCGAAGTTCGTACACAGTTAGGCAATTTTACTGTGAGCTTAAAAATATTTATAAAAAATTAAACTCTAAACATTTACAAGCGCACTTTTCAATCACAATAAAATGCATTCGTATAATTTTTAACCGACTTCAAAAAGAATAACGACAATTTTTTCAAAGTGTATTTAATATACAAGGAGTACTAACTTGAAAAAAAAAAAACAATATAATGTCTTTATATTTATTATATTGACAACTATCGTGTTTTTCAGCTAGGATTTTCAAGATGCTGTTGGAGCTAGCTCGCCAGTGACCTGTATTATAGGTACAGCTTGTATGATAGAGGACAGTGTAGCCCGCATTCTACCTGATAAAGATGCGGTCTTTTTTTCCTTATTAAATAATGTTGTAGGTCTATAGGTATTATGTAATTTGGGGACCCCCAAGTTTTAAAATACTATATTGTAATAACATTGGATTTATTACGACTCATATCGACTAAGTACTTACAAAAAGATCACAGCTTGTCGTGGATTTTGAACCACCGTATTGCTCAACATCATCATTCAATACCGAATGGCAAAAGAAAAACTGTTTCTGGGAATTGAAACTCCCAATCATATTATCCGCTTCAAGCTATCTTAAAACCTCCGAGCTAACTAGACGAAAATAAACATTACTTAAGGGGCTTTCAGGACCTAAACACAAAAAAAGCAACAATGCTAGGTAGATAGTGTGTTGAAAACATAATACAACTAATTTGATACGATAGAAAAAATAATGAAGATACCTCTAAAACTTTCTTTTTACAATAATTTAAAAACCATACTTATACTTACAATCATTCTGATTTTCTGCCCGATTATTCTACAAGCAACATACCTACCTCCTAAAACACTAGTGTTTTAATTTTTTAGTCCAAACAATAGAGCTTTTGTAATTAAATAATTGCTTCGTATTTTGCAATAAATTACCAGGGTTGTGTCATCGCGCTCCGCATTGTTTTCTATGCAGTACGACAAAGACCGCGGTTTAGATCATGTAGCCTTAAAGGTTCTTGTTTCGTTACTTGCCGAAATATGAATTATTAAATGTTTTTGTATAAATACACTAGCTGTTATTTAGCTTTGTCTAATTTGAGCTTGCTTTTGCTGTACCTAGTGGGTTATTCCGTTTATCCACACAAACAATCGTAACATTGATAGTATCAAAACTGAAAATTCATACTACCGCACATTGACCTGTCACCCATCCACCTTTGATTGATTGGTTGTACTCGGTTGGTGGGGTTTGGGTGATATCTATATTTTATGATAAAACAATAAATTAATTAATTATTTTTTTTAACCAAACAGCAACCTTATTGCAACGCGAATAAAGATCATTCTGATTTTAACAGACTTATCAGTATGATAGAGGTCAGTGCTACCGTATCACAAAACCATAGACAATTTCGAGCGGCCATTGTTGTACCTATAAATCTTTGCTAAATTTTGAAACGAAAACCTTACCTACATAACAACGTAGGTATTAATTGTTTTGTTGAAAATCGAAATGATCGTAGGAAAAATTAACAAAACCATTTTTTACTGCAATATAAACCATAGCACGACTTTATTATCTTACCAAAACTATTTTGATCCAAAAAAATCCAGCCATTAAAAATCCAAATCCAAACATCTTCAGTCAACCCGCTCGTAGTATCCGCGATGACGTTATAAAAAGCATTAAAACATGTTATTGGTCGGTTAGTAGACACGAGTGGTATCTCGCCAGGGGCTGCGCGGGTATTGTGGATCAAGTAGGCCAATTCCCCCATTGAACCCATACTTGCACCATCCGTCGTGTAAACATCGCTGAAGTGGGTTGAGTGCTTGGATATGGATACGGTTTTTAATCATATAAAGAAAAGAAAGAAAGAAAATACGTTTATTTGCGGCAAACAAAAAATAAAACAAAATAACAATTTGGGAGAAAGTATGCGTCACATCTACGCAAAACGGCCATCGCTCAGCATAATGCTAAAACCAGAGCAAGAGAGAGACAAGACAGAGCCCCAGCGCTGGTTTTCAGCGACAGCCGGCGTTGACGTGATGACGTCAGCCAGTGCAGCATGCGAATAGATATAAACAAAAACAACAATCAAAATAAGAAATAAAATATACAAAACAAAAAGATAACATGAAAAAAATATGATATCAATGGCAACATTCCGGGCAACGACTCACGCGCCTCCGCCGGTTACCTATTTATTAGTAATCTGTGCGCGAGCTCAACTGTCACAACAAGGTATAGGGGTAATGGTCTCAAAAAGTATATTATTATGCTAAATGTAAATATTTAGCATAATAATATACTTTTTGAGTTTCGGATAGAAAATTTGATCATCATCTGCCTAGCCTTTTCCCAACTATGTTGGGGTAAGCTTCCAGTCTAACCGGATGCAGCTGAATACCAGTATTTTACATGGAGCGACTGCCTATCTGACCTCCACAACCCAGTCAGTTCAGCTGGGTAATACGATACTCCTTGGTAAGACTGGTTGTTAGACTTTCGGGCTTCTGACTACCCGTAACGACGATACGTAAATATGTACCTAATCAATTTAAATTACCCAGGTCGTTTAAAAAGATAATGTGCTTCAGTTTATAGGTTAGGTACCTACGTGCTGAGCTGTACAGGGTACCAGAGACATCGATGAGCAAACTGTAAACATGAACTCGCCACATGGTTGTAGACCCCCTAGCGTTAATATTTTTCCATCCGTACACTAGGTAAGTAAACAAAAAAAATAAATAAAATAAAATTGTAATCCCACCTATTAAAATTTTTAGTAAAGCTATGTTCCAAAGATTGTTTATCCAAAGCAACAGTACTGAATCAAAATCAATAACTTAACTTCTACCTGAACAAACTCTAAATCCAGCAATGCCGCATCCACCCGCCACTCGCGTTCAGGATTCTCATAGAATTATTATTGTGTTTTCATTGCTCGAATTCAATGAATAGCGCTGCGTGTATTTTTTGCCCGGCATTCGGCCATTGTGTCCTGTTGGGTCACCACTTCAAGGCAAACGGTGTGGTGATCAAGAAAAATGGTGCGCGGTTGAAGGGTTGAAAATAAAAAATAAATGCGAAATATGGTTAAATCATCAAATAGTGATTTGCCAAAAGGAATCCTATTTGTATTGACAGTTTGTGAATAATTGCAAAAAAAGTTGAATGGGTTCTCTACGAGCGTTTTTGTGAGACAGATTAAATTCTAATTTGAGTACACGGTTTCTCTTTCTTTGGTTTTTAAGAGGGATGTCTTAAGTACCTAATGTTCTTCCTGTAATTCTTACATGAATTCTACCGGATAGCTGTATTTTTTAATCTTTCCTAAACAAAGCATGTGATGTTTGTTTTGTTCGACGTCAAAACTGTAGTAAACTACAAAGAATTTACCTAGTCCATGTGTGTACAAACAGGTGTTCTGTTGTGCAGGTCTACGAGTACTATCATGAAAATAAATTGCATTCTAGGCGGGATCTTCAACGCCAGTTGAACAGTTTCAACGTTCGACTTTTTATTGCAATGTGCAATGAAATGCGAATTCAACGAGGAAAGCGGTAACGAGTCAAACGAACAAGCTCTATGTACTAACACACACGTATAGGTATTACGTTACTATCTAGCAATCCGGGACTCTGCACGAACGTGGCAAGTAAACGTTACATGAAATCGAACGATTTTTTCGTCGAAAACACAAGCATTTTGCATTTTATGCGAGCACAATTAGTTTCGCTCTTAGTTTTAAGACTTTATTTACCTATATCTAGGTAAATAAAGTCTTAAAACTAAATAAAGTCTTAAAACTAAGTAAATATTATTATTATTTTCAGTTTTAATCTCAAAATCAAAACTCATTTATTCAAACTTGGCTGAGAATCAGCACTTTTAGAACATGAAAGTTACATAGGACAGCCCCCAACAAGCCCGCCCTTCACCTTCGCATATTCGCGCCAGGGTCAATGAAAACTAAACGGGTATACTCGTATAACAAGTTCAGAACCAATGCGTTATCGATTTCCTGTTCCGCTGGAAATTGCATACTTGAAGTAAGTATTCACCGATATTTTTGATAAAGCTTTCTTGAACATTGCTGCAAATTCCTATAGCCAATAGTTATAACGAGAACTGCACCCCAATTGCGCAACACTCTGTCACTTACAATCAAAATCTGAAGGATTTTAAAAGAAATCCCAAATCCATTGCATCATATATTATATTTGTTAAATTCGTCTGCCCGACAACGTAAATAACGTCAAAATGAATTGCATTGACATCGCAAGTGTTACGCAATCACCCCGCCCGACAGCGAGTGGACCGGAGATCGAATCCTAACAGTGACACAGTTCCTAATTATCACAAAAGTCCAACAAAATATATTAAAGAAAGTATCGTATAGAAAGGACGATACGCCCGTAATGAATGTAGCGTATAGTGTTTTACGTTGACAACGATGTGTTCGCGCTAGGATAATTTTCACCTCTGGTTAAAGTTAGTTTTCTGGCCGCGTCATGCGCAAGGCTACTGAAACTTTTATCAACAAATCTTGCACACTATGCATTGCGTTTTCACCAACTATTTTCAGGCATAATTTTATATAAAAGTGAAATAGTTTATTATTTAAAAAGAGACGTTAGTTTTGCTTCGATAAAATCTGGGATACTATTGGCTACCGAAAGCCTTACAAGCTATAGGTAGGTATGTCTATTTCGTATGATACTCGAGAAAATCGGGTCTGCGAAAATCTAAGATTATTGCAATGGACTGGATTTTTGGAAACTAAGAAAGATTTCCGTAAACATCAGTGGGCCTTTAAAGACCACTTTGACAGAATCATAAAAGGATAACATTATGAATCATAATGGACAGTTAACCCTTAAGTTCATCGTATCAAATCCCATTGGTGAAGGATTGTTCAGTTATTTTTTTTGTCTGTGCTAATCCAAATCCAATCCCAATCTCTTTGATTATACGTAGTTTTCCTGCAGCGAAAAAATGAAAAACATGGACTGTCTTCACCATATTATGATTCGTAACGTCATCCTTTCATGATTCTGCCAAAGTGGCCTTTTTAGGCCCCCTGAGCTGTTTCCAGAATCATTGCAAGACTAAGGAGAACCGAGTGCTGGATTGTTGTGCAACTCGCTAATACCTTTCTCGCCAAATAGCAATATTCTTCTACAACTTGACAACTCTTCAATATCAGTTGCGTTGCGTTCTACTGTCGGAAAACAGACTATTGCAACATACAGTGTACTGGATATTGCAGCCTTGTCAATCAGACTAATACTATAAAGGCGAAAGTTTGTGTGTGTGTGAGGGTGTGTTACTTCTTCACGCTCAAACAGCTGGACCAATTTTGATAAAATATTGTATTAGCTGACACCCTGGATTAACATATAGGCTTATTATCCCGATATTCCCAAGGGATCGACACTTATGCGGGTGAAACCGCGGGGCGCAGCTAGTATGTTATAATTGTGATTGTCAGTGTGCTTTACAAGATATTCAGACCGGCAATGCCTTTATTTATAAGAACGTTCACATTCTAACCTCAGTCTCAATCTTTCGAGAATACCTCTAATTTCCCTATATTTTAGACAAGATTGTCGCTGAGATGAGATTGGGACTAGATTTTGAAAGTTTTTAATTACGAGAATTGGCCTTCTGTTGTGTGGGTGCTCCCGCAGCCGACCCGCCCGACCCGCAGCCTCGACCCGGGGCTGAATGGCGATCAATGGATGGGTGTAGGCGTGGAGCGTTAAGCCTATATAGATAGCAGTAGGTACATGTATACGTCTATAAACGTTTCGGATACTGTGCATGGTTTGACTTTCGCGTGTTTGTCTCGTTATAAACAAAATTGAAAACGTTATTTTTGTGACAAAAATCAGTGATTATTTTTTTTTCTAGAGAAAATAACACACGACATAACATCATGCCTGTTATCTCCAAAGGGTTAATCAGAGGTGTAACTATAGTATCTAAACCCACATTTCATTTCATTTCATTTTTTTTCATTTTTTAGTTTTAAGGTTTTTTAATATGTATTAGTTTATTATTTTATAAGATTATTTTATGTATTTTATCTATGGGCCTTAGTTGCCTGATAATAAAATGATTATTATTATTATTATTTCGCCAGTTATGTTTAAATCCCATGTAAAAGGGGGCGACCCTATTGCCATCAACTGAAAATAAATCGCATTGCGTAACGCACTCGCAATAGCAATCGCTTACATTTTTGCATTATACCCTTTTATATTAATACTCGTATGCAGTAGAAATGACTGCATTGCCATTCTAATTAGGCTATTAGGGGGGATTTATTTAAAAGTCTTTCTTGGTACGAGTTCCCACCCAACTTCTACAGACCTGTCTGAAAGAGGACTTTTGGCCGAAAGGTGTCGTTATCGACGTTTCCGAGGACGGTGACGCGAAACAACGCAGCGAAAAACGACGCTAACAATGTTTCGTGTACAGTCATAGTTTTAAAAGGTTTTTAATATATATTAGTTTATTATTGTATAAGATTATTTTGTGTATTTTATCTGTGCGCTTTAGTTGCCATTATTAATATTTTATTTTTCATATCTTGGGACCATAGGGTCCCGCCCCTTTGGAAGGCGTACGAGGGGCCGAAGCCAACTCGCAGAGGCAGGCCCCTTAGGAAATTTTAATGAAATGCGGCACCAACTGACGATTATCCCTGTATGCACTATGCAAGTGCACCCAAGGTTAACCCCCGGTTGGTGTAGGAATTATTATTAAGAGAATGTTTTAGCGTAAAATTGACCTGAAAATGATAAGAATTCTTTCAAAGTTGCGAGCACAGGAATTCGAACAATTTCCAGAAAAATTCCACTGGATAATTGAACTTCATTTTGTTGGTATTCTTTCACCTAACGATGAAAATAGTTTAAGAGCGAGCTAGATTAGAATACTTAGACATTTATTTTGCAAATATGTGTTGTTATGAACTTAATATGATACATCAAAGCTCTGCCATATTTCAATAAGCATGCATTTATAGTAATAACATTCATTCGTTGAGCTGCACGATTTCTGACAAATGCGTGCACTGACTGGACAGGTCCTCTCAATCAGTGTGGTTCTTTCCTCAAAAGACCATCTCAGACATCGATCTACAATTCTACATGGTCTTCATATAACCTGACCAAGATTATGTGTGGACTTTAAAACGATAGTCAGATAGGAAACGCCGACCTCATTTAGATTAAAAAAAAATATGTGTGACGTGTTAAAGAGTTTGTGCGAACCTACTTACAGAAATAAAATCATTTAACATTCGCTTAAGTTTAACCAAAAGTCAGTTCCATCAATCCAGAGCAATTAAGGCAACTCTTTTCTCTGATAAAAACTCACACACTGAAGTAGGTACGTTTTATCCGAAAATACTGTTCAAAATATTTTTTTTTGTAATCTTTGTACAAATGAATTGATAGGTAGGTAGTCATTGTTCAATATGATTATTAAGCGGTTTCTGTGTGGTGCCGGACTTGTCTGTGTGGTGCCGGACTTAAAGAATAGCACCACCCCATACTTCCCGTGGGTGTCGTAAAAGGCGACTAAGGGTCGTACCGGAGAATGGGCAGCAGCGTTCTCTATGCATTCCACCACCATACTATACTGCAATCGCCAACCCGCCTGCCAAGCGTGGCGATTATGGCAAACCCTCCCCCAACTTGGGGGAGGCCTATGTCCAGCAGTGGACGTCTTTCAGCTGAAAGGATGATGATGATTAAGGCGTTTCAAATTTTTTTATATCATATCATATCACAAGGCTCTACTATAGGTACTATTAAACTGGGCAGCGGAACATTTCTCAATTCTCAATAGCCCAGTTGGTATTTGGACGTTGGAAACATGTAATTTTTACCGACTTCACAAAAAGGAGGAGGTACTATGTTCGGATGTTTGTATGTTTTTTTTTTTTTTTTTTGTATGTTTGTTCATCGATTACTCCGCGAATTGTCGACGGATTTTCAAAATTCTTTTTTTGTTCGAAAGTAGATAGTTCTGTGGTGGTCCCATTGTCACCAAGTTAGGATCTGATGATGGGATCTTCGAGAAATCGAGAGCAACCCTCAAATTTTATAGGCTCACTTATTGTTTTTCGCATATTTTATGAAGTATCTTGTGTATTTGCGTACGGTTGTCACCATCTCAGGTAGCTGGGCTGATGATGGAATGTTCAACTCCTTAACAGTAAGAAGTTACTCGAACAGGCAAGGACTGTTTTAGTAAATTGTTTTGATGTTTGATAGGGCATTTGCCACATTTGGTCTCATGATCATCAAGTTATGACCTGATGCTGCAGTCAGGATAGTCTGCAGAGTACCTAACTCCTCGACAACTAACAGCAGATATATCGTGTTTAGGCTCATTGAAAAGGGCTCGATGTGTGGATAAACGTACTGTTAATGAGGAACACCGAAGTACATAGAGACCTGATGCTGAAGCTAGTCGAGCATCAGAAAAAGTACAAACCTTGAAATTACAGCACCGTAGTCGTGTTTGGGCTCATTTTAAACAGGAATAAATTTTAAGTTCAATGCAATGTTGACATAAGTCTGGCCTGATGCTGCAGCCAGGATAATCAGCATCTAGTCTAAAAACTAATAAATACTTCTTAAAGTGAAATACTTTTGCGAGTTTTTCTTCTGTATAATTATCCTAACAAAGGTTGCCGGTAGTGGCTAGATGAGAGAAGCGGAGGATCGCGAACGTTGGCGCAAACTTCGGGAGGTCTACGTCCAGCAGTGAACTGCAATTGGCTGATGATGATTTATAAAAGCCTCAATCGTTGCATTTCACGCAATGCCTTTGCGTCATGTGGTCTATTTAGCAATTTGGTAGGTTCCAAGTCGCATAATACAATGTCATACAGCGTCTTTACACGACTAAGCGTAACGTAAACTTGGCCCTTAGCAAAATTTTTCTTGCCTAAGTCTATTATTAAAGTAACTTGAGCATTTGCTCTCGGAAATTATGATTTGGTAAAGTGGAGCTGATGATGAAGACCACAAATGGCACTACTCAATGACAAATATTTCACGGGTTGCGATTCGATTACTTTAATATGGCTGCTAAGCAATTTATGCTCATTACAATGCGTATGGTGAAGTGGAGCTAATGGTGACTTCTCAATCAGCTCCAGTTCTCCTGGTTCTTATTAGGAGAACTCCTCAACAATTAACGTCCATGCATCGGGAAAAACAATATTTTGTAAAAGGTGATAAGCAGTTGACACTAGGCTATTATAACTTAGATAAATTACAAACTGACCCGCTAAAAAGTGAAAAATAAAAACTTTTTTACAAAAAAAAACAACCGACTTCCAAAAACACTATAAATAAAGAGCAAAATAACTTTAATTTCGGAAGTCGGTGGCAAAAACTAAAATACAAATCCAAAGACACCGACTTCCGAAATTAAAGTTATTTTGCTCTTTATTTATAGTGTTTTTGGAAGTCGGTTGTTTTTTTTTGTAAAAAAGTTTTTTCCCATAGACCAATTGGTCAAATTTCAATTCGTCCATGGAGCACCGACGTAAAAGCACTGTTGTCAAGTCTTTCCAACAACTCGGTAATTTATTGTAAACTAGCAGCGCCCCGCGGTTTCACCCGCGTAAGTTTCGATCCCGTGGGAATATCGGGATAAAAACTATCCTAAGTCCTTTCGCGAGACTCAAACTATCTCTGTAACAAATTTCATCTAAATCGGTTCGGCGGTTTAATCGTGAAGAGGTGACACACAGACAGACACAGTTACTTTCGAATTTATAATATTAGTATGGATAATTTGGGTATTTGTAGGTACATTATATTTTGTTGTCAACGATACAAAACTTCGAAAGTTAGTGAATATAAGTTAGTACCTATGTCTAAGTTCTGAAAATACCTAAATAAGTATGCCATAAACGAAATACTACAATAAAGCGTCAGACACGAGTCCCATAATATTAAATTGAAAAGTAGGAATACCTACCAGTGCTTATTTATATTCTAATATTAGACCTCTAAACGTAGATGTCGGATATTTTATTAAAAACTAGCTGACCCGGCAAACGATGTTTTGCCCTATAAATTATTTCTAGCTGTCCGGCGCTACTTCGTTCGCGTGGTCCTACCCCTTACCCTACCCCTACCCTACTCCTCCCCTACTGCTACCCTACTCCTACCCTACTCCTACACTACTCCTACCCTACTTCTATCCTACTCCTACCCTACTTCTACCCTACTTCTACCCTACTCCTAACCTACTTCTACACTACTCCTACCCTACTCCTATAAGTAAATATAAGTATTAAATACTATGTCCGTCTAAAACCGGATAAAAAAACCGGATGAAAAGTATCATAATTATGTCCTTCTCCTGGTTCTAAGCTACCTTCCCACCAATTTTCAGCCAAATCGGTTCAGCCGTTCTTGAGTTATAAATAGTGTAACTAACACGACTTTCTTTTATATATATAGATACCTTACAAATCAAATATTACGCATCGGTAATATTTATAGATACTCGATAGAAATTTTTCTTCCGATACCACCTACAACCTTATATGCGTGGGACGGCTTCGTCTATTTCAAACCGTAGTGTAGATTTGATAGAATCGACTAAGTATAGCCATGAAAATCCGCTTCAATAAATCAAATATTAAATTCATTCATTAACTGACAGCACTAAAAAATAAACGTAGCACTAGGAAAGGATTTTCGAAAATGTATTCCCTAAAGGGGGCTTATGGTGTCTCATATACTACTAGCACCCGCCCCCCGCGGTTTCACCCGCATAACTCTCCATCCCGTAGGAAAATGGGGATAAATATCCTATGTCATAATCCAGGTCATGGTCTATCCATGTGCAAAATTGCATCCAAATCCGTACAGCCGTTTTACCGTGAAACGTAACAAACATACAAAAAATCAAATCTTTTCTCTTTATAATATTACTAGCAGCGCCCCGCGATTACACCCGCATAAGTGTCTATCCCGTGGGAATATCGTGATAAAACTATCCTATGTCCTTCCCCGGAATGCAATCTATCTCTCTGCCAAACTTTATCGACATCTGTTCAGTGGTTTAGGCGTGAAAAGGTAACATACAGACAGACAGACGGAGTTACTTTTGAAATTGTAATATTAGTATGGACTAGAAGTGCCCCGCGGTTTGAAATTTGAAATTTTGAAATTTGAAATTTATTTTTGCTAGAATTGTAGTACATTACAGATGGTCGTTTGTTTTAAGTTTCTAAAACAATTCGCTAAAACTAGCATGCAAAATTATTGATAACATGAGTTAATAAATGAAGCTAATAAAATTGGTACATATATCATTGTTATTAATTAGATTTAAATGTCAAGTATTTGTCAAATTGTAATAGTTACATGTCAGTATGAATCTTTAAAGTCTAAATACTCCTTCACAGAATAGAATGATTTTTCTATAAGCCATTTGAATAACGATGTTTTAAATCGATTGATCGGAAGTTCCCTATACGATTTTGGTAGTTTATTAAATATCCTTATGACCATTGGAAAGCAACTTCTATGGTATAAGTGGCTTTTCATCGGAGGAATAATTAATCTGTCAGGATATCTTGTCTTAAACGTAACAGTGTCTCCAAGACGTTGAAATAAGTCGGAGTACATTTTAACAAATTTACAGCATTCAAATATATACATACCGGGAACAGTTAATATTTTCAGCTCTTTAAACAAAGGTTTACATGAAGTCAACTCGCTAAAAAAGTTGACGCGCATAAGTGTCGATCCCGTGGGAATATCGGGATAAAAACTATCCTATGTCCTTTCTTGGGATGCAATCTATCTCTCTGCCAAATTTTATCGAAATTCTTTCAGTGGTTTAGGCGTGAAATAGTAACATACAGACAGACAGACAGAGTTACTTTCGAAATTGTAATATTAGTATGGACTAGAAGTGCCCCGCGGTTTGACCCGCATAACTGTCGATCTCGTGGGAATATCGGGATAAAAACTATCCTATGTCCTTTCTTGGGATGGAATCTATCTCTCTGCCAAATTTTATCGAAATCTGTTCAGTGGTTTAGGCGTGAAATAGTAACATACAGACAGACAGACAGTTACTTTCGAATTTATAATATTAGTAAGTATGGATAGTTTAGATGTCCTAACATAAAGGGCGCTAAGGAAAGTTCTCTAACTTAAAGACTACGAGGCCGACTGACGTTTTTAGATGCCGATAAAGTGGGTGCAAGTATTTAAAGCAGGTGGTATTTCATTCGTCTCCCTGCGTAGAAGTCGTGGGAGGAGCGCAATCTTCAATAAAGGACGGGAACCACACGTGCCATCGATACGGAAAATTCCGGGTGTTTGTGAACTTGGGGAACTCTTAACCTTATGAGTCAATGAACAAGGTTGAATTTTAAGTGAGAAAGTCAGAATCTTATGCGAAAAGGGACTCGCTTTCCCCCATCGTAAACACAGGGCTGTATTTTGTTGTAGACTATGAGGTTAAAAGTGTGCAGAAGCGACAAAGTTTGTGGGGTCGGTTTTGAACTAGTTAAGGTGTCAGAAAGCCCTAGCACACACAACTAGATAATGTAAAACGGTTTCGTCAACACTGAATGGGGAATGTAAAATATGAATGACCAAGGCTTCCAATCGACGTGTAAAATGATGACATTCGTAGGTATGTGTTTGTTATTTCACAAAAATCATCATCATCATCATACTATTGCACGCCATTCAACTCGATTTTCGGCAACTCTCATCCAGCTGCTACCAGCAATCCTGCGAAGATCGTCGCTCCACCTAGCTTGAGGGCATCCAACCTTACATGTGCCAATTCGCGGTCTCCACTCAAGAACACGTCTATCCAAACGGTCATCGGTTCTACGGCTAATTTGGCAGGCCATTTCACAAAAATGAACAATGTATTGTAAGCATTAGGTACTTACGAAGAAAATTACCCAATAACATGCTACCAATACTTTTACACCACGTTACATTTATTTTTTATTTTTTTATTTGGGAAACAAACAGATGCAATAACAGACATACATATTCCACAGATTACTATACAGGTAAATTTTAAGTTCCTAAGTGTAACAACAACCAGGGGCCTAAAAAGGTCACTTTGGAGAATCATAAAAGGATAACATTATGAATTATAAAATTGCGCAGACAGTCCGTGTTTTTCTTTTTTTCGCTGCACTACGTAGGTACAATCAAAGAGATTGGGATTGAATTTGGATGGGATTGATTGGTATTTTAGTACAGACAAAAAAAAATTACTGAAAAATGCTTCACCAATGGTATTAGATACGATTAACTTAACAGTTAAACGTCCATTCTGTTATCCTTTATGATTCTGCCAAAGTGGCCTTTTTAGGCCTTCTGAAGTTCACACCATTTACAGTTCAATATTATATAAGTAACATTATTATTATTTAAATTTCGATGCCAACATATTTCATATTTAAAATTTGAATTTGGTTAGAGAAAGGTGAAAAATATCAAAATCTACATGACCAGTTTACATATATCATACTTACATAGTTCTCACAGAGGCTCTCGACCCCTATCCACAAACCGCCGTATAAAATAATCTTCGGTACTCTTTGCCTTAAACGGCCGTAAGCATTTTTAACGGGTGGGCTCCGCGCCGGCTTGCCGACTTCAATCCACAATATTTTTTTATATATATATTATTCTTTATGTTACCGCCGAAGTGCATCGACCCAGTAATGTGCAGATTAACTGCACAGATCCGCGAGTGCGGATACGTAGTTAAAATTTCAGATATTTCCCTACTACGAGTATATTTAGATTTTCACAAACGTATGAAACGTTGAGCAACGCAAATAAAAAAAAAATAAGTTTGACTTCATGGCGTGCGGGAAAATTAAAAAACTAACGAATTAATTTAGATAAACAGGCTTGATTTTCATAAATTTATATTTAGTAATGACGTCATCTCTAATTAGCAACAATATCAGTCTAACTAAATAAATCATCCTCAATCGATATTGCTCCAGTTATCTTATACAACTTTAATTAATAAACTAACTTCATTCCAAATTGTATAAAATACAAGGCTAACACACCATTGTCAACCACATCACTGCTTATCACCGGAGAGATAGTGGACAAACGCGAACAAATCCATCGGTGAAAAACCATACAACTCAAACATTTATTGGTTTCGGGAAAAACCTGAAAAAAGCAGGAGTAACACAAACACACTCTTGTCTCTATTATTTTTGCAAAGCGTATCGAATCGAAAGTCTATTTTAGAAGTCTGTTAATAAAATGTTACACAAGTCTCAATAAAAGTGCAGCCGTTTGTAACCTCTATCAAAGGTGATTAGGGGTACCTATAGAGATAACTGGAATAACGATAACCTGATAATAACAGTTAAAGTCTACCTTTCAAAGGAAAAACGTAACTTTCCGGTTCGGAAATCGGAACTCGATGCCGAAAATGTGAAGTACCCTTAAATAATAGACGGACATTTCCATAAAGGGGATGAAAGTAACAAATAAATTAAGAAGAAAAGAGTCTGTTGTGTTGTTTGTTACTCCTGCCGCGTTCCCGTATGAACTTGTGCGAATATGCACGACAATGCACTTTGATTTGTGCGAATACTTCAATCACGCGTACGATGCCAATCTGGCACACTGCTTGCAATACTTACACACTAGTTAGGAGGTAACCGTGCGTGTACACGCGTATAGTTCTGACGTTTAGGTACGATAGTTAGCGATGACGTGCGTACCAAATAACAATGATTTTGTCAGAATATTGGATACGGTTACAGGTCATGAGTTGACGCCCTAGTTAGAATCTATAATTTTGGCGTAGCGTTTAATAATTATAATTATGTAGGTAATACCCACCTTCATTTATTTAGATATCTATACGGGTGGAAACTTTCAGCAGGGCAGTAAGGGGAAGTACCTTATCCGTTGCAGCTACGCGAAAATAGTCTTAGGAGACTATCCATAATTTTTTATGGAATTTTGATCCCCATTCACAGATTAAAAAAAAAATTACAGTTAGCAAGAAAATAGCCATTTTACACAAAAACATTTTTGATGCCAATCGATCCTGTTTCTAATACTGATCAAAAACTTCTACAGGACCAACCATCGTTGGAGTACTCAAAAAGTCACAAATTGCAAAAAACTTTTCCCGTACATTTTGTATGAAAATTTTACGCAAAAGCTTTTTTAGTGACGGTTGAGATCTTTTTGTTGACTGAATAAAACGATAAGTTTAAAAACAATACAAATTTCGAACTCGTTATTATTAAATAAAAAACAATCTGACAGTTTGTTGCGTCCGAAAAGCTCTGAGTGTGTTGTGAATTTTACATTAAGTGCATAATTGGACAGCTATTGATAAGAGAAAAATGATCTCCAATTTAGAACGTTTAGACTTGCTAGAAGCATATTACGTAAATAGTAAAAATACATCAGCTGCGTTAGAATGGTATAGGATCAAATATCCAAATCGTCATGTGCCAACCAGAAAGGTTATTACAAATATTTTAAGAAATCTTGCACAAGGTGGCTCTTTCAAGAAAAAATCTGTACGCCACCCATTTATACTAGATGAAAATTTGATCATTTCTGTTCTTACACTTGTCGAAGCTTAGCCCGAAATATCATCAAGAGCAGTCGCTGAAGAAGTAGGTGTCTCACATCGTTTCGTACTAAAGATATGGAAGAAGTATGGTTATAAATGTTACCGACAGGGGCGACTAGTTCAAGCCTTACATTCAGGGATGCCGCTCGAAGACTTACTTTTTGCAGGTGGTTAAGAGGAAAAAAAAAGTACCTAATTTAAAAAATAAAAAACCCGACTGCGAAACTGAAAAGCTACAAACAAGCCCATTTTAAATTAAATAAAAGTTGGAAGCATGCGGGACCCATTTGAATTTGCTAATATAATAAAAATGGTATGGGTCCCGCCTGCTTCCAACTTTTATTTAATTTAAAATGGGCTTGTTTGTAGCTTTTCAGTTTCGCAGTCGGGTTTTTTTTATTTTTTAAATTATTTTTTTTATTTCCAGCTTTCGCAAACGATTTATTCTTGGTACGTGTTTTTTACGATTTGTTACTTCGAATTACTTTTAACCATATAAGTTATATATATATTTGTAATCACCTTTTAAAACCTGATACCCCACTCAATAGGTTTCGAGAAAAAACAAAATTTTTTTTTAAGACATTGCGCCAAAAATCGGCCATTTAATTTTTTTTTTTTCATTTTTGATATGCCCAGTGTCACTCTCACAATTAAGACGAATCTAACGGCACCTCTCAAGCTGAAATCGATCAAGCCGTTTAGGCTACAGAGCGTGCCAAAGAAATATACATACATACATACACTCGAAAAACATAACCCTCCTTCTGACGCAGTCGGGTAAAAATAAGCAGAGATTACCTACCATTTTCTCAATTTCGTATTATGGTCTGATGAAACAAATTTTTCTAATAATGGAATGTACAACCGGCGAAATCACCATTATTGGTGTAGAGAAAATCCTCTCAGGTTTCGCGAAACACATAATCAAGTCCGATTTTCTTTTAATTGTTGGTTTGGTATATTGTGGAACCGAGTGGTAATGGTGGAATTTTATAGAGGCACCTTGAATTCCAACATTTATAACAACAGAATATTAGAGAATCTTGAAAACCTCGTCGATGATTTACCACTGTCGGAATCAAGAAGAATGTTTTTTCAACAAGATGGCGCTCCACCTCACAACAGCCGCAGTACGCGTTCGACTTTGAACCGACAGTTTGATGATCAATGGATAGGCAATGGATGGTATTTCTTGGCCAGCGCGTAGTCCAGATGTGACACCTCTAGATTTCCTTTTTGGGGCTACCTGAAAACTGAGGTTTACAAAAAGCTATACGATAGTGTTCAAGAACTTAAAGACTCACTAACCACAATTTTGTATGGAATTCATACAAATAAATTGTCAGCAGCCACTAGGTCGGTACAGAAACGAAACAATTTATGTATTCGCCAAAATGGCGGTCACTTCGAGCACTTGATATCGTAGGGAAGAAACAGCAAGATTTTAAATAAGAATAACATCATCAAGTTATGTTAGTTAATAAAAAAAGATAATTAATACGCCTTCTTTTTGATATGTGTAAAATTCTACGTGATCATTTGTCTTTACCGACTTCACAAAAAGGAGGAGGTACTATGTTCGGATGATTGTAAGTTTTTTTTTTGTATGTTTGTTCATCGAATACTCCGCCAATTGTCGACGGATTTTCAAAATTTTTTGTTCGAAAGTAGATAGTTCTGAGGTGGTCCCACTGTCACCAAGTTAGGATCTGATGATGGGATCTTAGAGAAATCGAGGGTAACCCTCAAATTTTATAGGCTCACTTATTGTTTTTCGCATATTTTAGGAAGTATCTTGTGTATTTGCGTATGGTTGTCACCATCTCAGGTAGCTGGGCTGACGATGGAAGGTACAACTCCTTAACAGTAAGAAGTTACTCGACCAGGCAAGGACTGTTTTAGTAAATTGTTTTGATGTTTGATAGGGCATTTGCCACATTTGGTCTTATGATCATCAAGTTATGACCTGATGCTGCAGTCAGGATAGTCTGCTGAGTACCTAACTCCTCGACAACTAACAGCAGATATATCGTGTTTAGGCTTATTGAAAAGGGCTCGATGTGTGGATAAACGTACTGTTAATGAGGAATACCGAAGTACATAGAGACCTGATGCTGAAGCCAGGAGCATCAGAAAAAAGTACAAACCTTGAAATTACAGCACCGTAGTCGTGTTTGGGCTCATTTTAAACAGGACTAAAGGAGACCATTCAGGTTTCATACAAAGTTGGGCCCAAAATTAAAAGTTTTAAAGTAGCCAGTAAAAAAAAAAAGATTTTAATCCGTTTGGGACATCATCCTAAGCATTTGGTACTATGGCACCAAAGCGGTAGAACCATCATATTAGCAGCTACATAAGTTTAAGTTCATCTATCTGTGAGCAGTGTGAGAATCGCCTTGTACGCGTATGTACAGACGCCAGCACATCAAGCTACTACAATCTGTCAAATTTCTTTAATAGAATTTCAACTTTATCGCCAAAGTATAAGGTTCAAAGTTGATTGGGTAAATTTGACAGTTTCGGGTATCTTGATGTGCTGGCGTCTGTACATGGACTTATTTAGTGTGTCATTCTCAACCCTTTTGCCATGACTGTATAGAGGTATGCGGAACAGGGTGTAACTACTGACCAAGAGAATTAGACAATGGTGCTGATTCTGTTGTTCACAAACTAAACTAAATTTAAGTCCAGTGCATCATTCTTTTCATTAAGAAAAGGACAGAAGATAATTTTTAGTTTAGGCCTGTCAAATTAATCAGCGCCTAACGTAACTTGACGTAATTTTAGAATTTTAGTAGGCTAGTTTTTAATTACGTCTGAGCTTGTGTGGATTAGTGTCAGGCTGAGGGGGGGGGGGGGGGGTTATATTAATGTGAGCATTGCGTTTGAGCATCTTTCGCTAGATTAGCAAATCAGGTTTGTAGTTTTAAATATTTTTTGCCTTGCCACGATCGAATGGATATAGTCGCGATCGACCGGTTGGCCACCTTTGCCCTAGAGGGTTTAAATCATATCGGGCCCACTAAGTTAAAAGCAGGCAACTTACCTGCATACTCATCGTCTGCCTAGCCTTTTCCCAACTATGTTGGGGTCGGCTTCCAGTCTAACCGGAGCGAATGCCTATCTGACCTCCACAACCCAATTACTGGGTAATACGATACCCCTTGATAATACTGGATGTCAGAGTTTCGGGCTTCTGACTACCCGTAACGACTGTCAAAGATCCACGAATGACAGCCGGGACCCACGGCTTAATGTGCTTTCCGAGGCACGGACCTACCTACATACTGCTAACCTGTACGTACTATACGTACGTGCTACGTACTGTTACCTGCATACTGTCAAGCGGAATTACGTCACAAACTCATCTCAGGGTTTTTCACAGTCAGTAGCTATAAATAAAAGTACTATAAATCACTTGATTGATACACTTCTCAAGATACATTTGACGGATTGTCAGCAGTTACAGTCCCACAAATATCAATCGAAAAGCGATCACGTCGCGTCGTGAAGCGATGGGGGGTGGGGCGGTGCGCACGCGCCGGTCACGTGCCGCGATTTAACTAAAAACTAGGTATCCGTTTAACCGCCCTAATTTTAAACAGAAGGGACTTTAATCGTTCTTGTTTCGATGTGAATAGCACCTCACTGGGGAATTTCTAATGAAGATTTATATTTATGTCAATGAGTTATGTTTCATGCAAGTCGACTGAAGTTGCTTGGCTTTTTTTGAAGTGAAAACTTCTTTAGGCACGTTTTTTAAGATGAGACAAAACCCTTGAACTCGCGACACTGTTACCGTAACTGACACCGCGCGTGTTTTCTTTATAAGACGATTAAAAAAATACACACGTAATTGTTTAAGCTTTCACTTCTGTGCCGGAGTGACGTTGTTTTTATTTATTATTAGCCATTAAAGTCCCACTGCTGGGCAAAGGCCTCCCTACTCCACTACTACTTCTCCCTGTCCAGAGCTGCCAAGTTGCTTGACTACAAGAGATTTAAAAAAAAAGATTTCTCTTTTGAAAGCGAATATTAAAATATCTTCTGTTGCTATGTAGGTATTTGAAAATGAGCGTGTTTGAATGTTTTTTTTGCTTATCTTATAACAAGAACTCATTACCACTGATACTTTTATATACTTATTAATATACAAAATGATTCAATACATTACTTTTCAGCAGTTTATGATAGCAAGTTCAGAATTTGTATGAATATTTGGTTCAAATATTAAGATTTTGAAAACTGAAATATTTATCGACTTTAGTTGCTGACCGTACGCTCGAAAGGCTTGTGACTAGATAATGACAGCCACACGGGTCGTTCGAATACGTTAAGCTACGCTTGCCGCAGTCAGTCCGTGGATGGGTGTGCATTTTTACATTAAGGATTTGTTTACACTTTCATCAGCTAGTTTTGGAACATACATTATTTTCGTTCTTCATTCGACTCGTGGCGGTTGGAAAAACTGCGTCTGGCATCTACCTTCGATAAATTGACATTACTTTTGCAGTTCTTCCCGAACATATTATTTAACTATCTATCTATATAATACATTCGATTTTAGAACTGTAACGGCTGTGCCGATTAATGCCGACTCGAACAAGTTTGTAGCTCATCACGCATTACATAAAATACTATAAGTACCTACTTACCAAGTGGTAGGTAGGTAGGATAGGTTCAGTGCCCTTCAAAAGTTAGTTGACATTTTTCCACTTCAGCTGTTATGCCACAATCATCATCTGCCTAGCCTCTTCCCAACTATGTTGCGGTCGGCTTCCAGTCTAACCGGATGCAGCTGAGTAACAGTATTTTACATGGAGCAACTGCCTATCTGACCTCCACAACCCAGTGACTGGGTAATACGATACCCCCTGGTAAGACTAGTTGTCAGATTTTCGTGCTTCTGACTACCAGTAAAGACTGTCAAAGATCCACGTATGACAGCCGGGACCAACGGCTTAACATGCTTTCTGAGGCACGCAGGGGTCTCGGTATGTAAAGACGGTCTTTCATCCACAGACCAAACGCGGCAAGCGTAGCTTAATCTGATCGATCGACCTGTGCGGCTGTTTTTATTTCCGTTTGTCTACTCATGTGGTTTATAATTAGCCACAGGTCCCATGATTTAAAATATAGTTGAATTTTATTAACTGTATTTTGTTAACTAACGTTTTTTGTTAAGTATCTACGCATGACATCTCGTAGAAAATAGTAGATTGTTATACAAGGGTCGAAAGGAATCAATTCCCATACGAGGTATTTAGACTCGACTCGCGGCTATAGTCCGAGTGGGAATTGATAACTTTCACCCGTGTTGAACACACTTATTGAATACTCTTAATTTCGAATACAAGGAAAGTAAAAAATAGTAGTTTTTCTAAAATATTTATTGATAATAATAACATGAATATTATTATCAATAATAGAGAGTAGGTAAGTACATTTATTAGTCTTTTTTAAATTTGAAGTATGGAACACACCGCGTCACCGCCACAGGAGTAGATTCTGTGTCACCGCCGCGGGCCGCCCGTCCCGCTTACTAGGGCCCGCCCGTATTATTATCATTCTGTCTGCATTCTTACTTTTACCATTTTTCATAAATTACTTAGAAAACACGATAATCTTGATAAAAATTACTAAAACTTGTGTTGCGACGTGACACTTTTTAGTGCTGACCGTCCACCCAGCTACTTTCTTATTTCGATTCAAAACTTGCATACAGCCTAATCGATACTCGCAATAAAAATATGAAAAAAATTTGGAAAAACTGAATAAAAAGTCTTTTAACTAACAAAATGTATTGAAATTTAAAGTGTTTGCAGAATATCCAATTTATAGAATTAATTTATCATCATTCTCAAACAAATTTTTGCTAAGTCTACCTAAAAAATGTTTACTGGGAATTCTGTAGTAAACTATAAGAAAGTATCAAAAATAAAATCCACAATAAATAATTGTAAAATTGGAAATTCAGTAAATGAGGTACCTATGGCCTGTCTGTTATTGACATGATAAAAGAAGAGATTGAAATGATATTAGAAAAGCGTAAATCATTATTATGAACAATGCTTATTGTATTTATTGCTTAAAATTATTTTATTTTATTTTCAAGTATCGATTACATTCGTCATATTAATTACTCGAGTCAATCGAAAATAAAAAAAAATTGTTTGGAATAATCGCTTTCACACAACAATAATGGTCGGCGATTTTGAACGCAAATTGAATAGTGGTAATGATTAATACGTATTATTGAACCTGTGGAATATTACGTTAAAACCTGGGTTTTTTCATGTTGTTTATAATATTATCAATAACATTTGTCACATTTTAAATCTTATTTACATCTGTGTGTGTGAAATTTGTGAAAAGTAAAAATGTAAACATACCTACACGATTGGTGCGAAACATCGACATTAGATATCAAAAAACTACATTACCACTACTTATTTACCTTAAACTATGGATAAATTCGTCCAATAATTAAATGATGTATATTCACAGCCCCTTATGGTAAAGTCAGGATGGTCGAAATCCCCAATTTTTATGTTTTTTAGCCTCGACCACAACTGACATCAAAATGGCGATTATCGTACCTATATACAGTTGAATTTATTCAAGGTAAATTATTAACTTGTGCGCTAAATATGAAAGATTTAATGGCATTAACATATGAGCTTTTTATCCAACTCGCCTAATTAACGCACAATCATAAGATTTGATGGGTAGCATAATAAATATTTTCGTACCACTTGCTCAAAAAAGTGACATTCTATGCCACGAAAAGCGAACATAACAATAGTAATTTTTAATCTGTTAAAAACAGGGAAAGAAAATTGTACTGAATTTCATTCATCCTCTAGGTGATTTAAATTTGGAATACTTACCGAAATTTATACTGAACTACATCTGTGTTTACACCATTGAGTTTGTATATAAAGCATTATACATCTTTTTAAAAAGGAATACGCATTTATTATGCAGTTATGATTATTAAATAAAATTACGAAAACCGACGAGGCCGTATGAGCTTGATGCCTTTGCTTTTCCGACAAAAAAAATATTAGTCTAGGAATTAGCCGCGTTTTTGTTTTCTTCAAACACATAAACGTTAAGTTTATTTTTACCTTTAATTGTCATTATTTTTAATAAAGGCTTATCTCATATTATTATTGTGTTATTTTTTTCGCAAATGGTAGGAAAAGTAGAGTATTTACCTCGGTGATAAAGCTGTCTTAGTCTTGGGTGAACTTAAATCCCTCGCTACACTCAGGACTCGTCTAAAAACCCTCGCTGCGCTCGTGATTTAAGTTTTTAACACCCTCGCTACACTCGGGAGTAAACCTCGAGTCCTTCGTTACGCTCGCGATTTAAATCGTCACCTGCGACAGAAGACACTGCTTTATCCCCTTGGTTAATAATCTACTATTACATAATTACTTAAGGGTGTCGTATGTCTGACTGAGCTGACTACCCAACTAAATTTAGTTCTATTTTTAAATTTCATTCCCGCCCTAGGGAGGGAAGCAATTACTATGAGTCTTTCCCGCCCAGGTGGGAAGCAGCGTCTTCCACCCGCTATTCGGATCAAACAAACACTACTTTCCGAGTATGAGAGATGAAAAAAAATTAGGTATACCAATAGCCATTACCTGATTTTTTTTTTATTGTAAATCGTAATGTCGCATCAACTAACTTTTGGAGGGCACTGTATAGATTTACGTAACATATAGATTTACGTTACGTACGTTACGTATAGATTTCTGTAACAATCCAAAATATCTAATAACTATTATGCTCTATCGAAATGCTCAATGAAATCTAAAATACATTTTAAGTATCACTAAATCCTCTTTTATGGAATCCTTTTGTTCGTGCGCCCAGCTGCGATCTTTTTAATTTCGTCGCTTTATGACGTCATCGCCTGACCTCACGCTGTGCTCACACCCCACAGATTGCGAGCGTTAAGATTACGAGCACGGATCACAAACAACCGGCACGCGTTCCTACGATCGCAACGTTATTCTCACACAGATAGGATGTGGAATAGAAAGGGAACAGTCCGATCTCTGAGCTGTTTTAATAAAGTTGTTAATTGTTTCATTGGCAGCGAAATGCTTATTTTGAATTAGGTAATATCCGGAAATAGGCGACATTGGAGAAATATACTACCTAAGCCTGCCGTAAATATACTAGACCAGCACCCTAACTGCGTAACATATTATCAATCAGAAACGGAATCATTGTAAAGGATATTGCTAATCCATTGCTTCGTGTTCGAAAAATGAGCCTGCTCAACAACGTAAATAATTAATGTTGTTGAACTGTAAAAAAACTGGCCAAGTGCGAGTCGGACTCGCACACGAAGGGTCCCGTACCACAAGGCAAAAACGGCGAAAAAAACATGTTTGTTGTATGGGAGCCCCCCTTAAATATTCTTTTATTTTAATTTTATTATTTATTATTAAAGTTAAAATACAACTGAGTATTTTGTGAATATTTCAAGTGCCTACCTGTTGCCATTTTTGATATCGAGCAAAAAAAGGCAAAAAAATCGCGTTTATTGTATGGGAGCCCCCTTAAATATTTATTTTATTTTGTTTTTAGTATTTGTTGTTATAGCGGCAACAGAAATACATAACTTGTGAAAATTTCAACTGTCTAGCTATTGCTGTTCTTGAGATACAGCCTGGTGACAGACAGACGGACAGACGGACAGACAGCGAAGTCTTAGTAATAGGGTTCCGTTTTTACCCTTTAGGTACGGAACCCTAAAAATGGAAACCACAGCTACTGTTGTTGTGTTACACGGGTGAGACAGCCTGCGGGGTACCGCAGGCTGTCTCACCCGCGGCTGTAAAGCCTTAGATGATGATGATTGGTGAAGGGGAAGATGATGATGATTGGGGAAGTCTTTTGTAATTTTGACGTTCGAAAAGTACTGATTCTCAGCCTAATTTGATTTTGATTAAGAGGTTGGAAAAAATATACAATAAATTCACGACCAAAATCATCAAAATTAAATCGACGCTCAAAATAACACAGTGAACCAACAATCCAATCTGTAGAATAAATAATTAATTCGGATGAATTAATTATTTATTAATAATTAATTATTAATATAATACGAGGATTCGTATGGCGAAAATGTTTTTAATTTTCATTTACACTCGGGTGCGCTTGTGAGGGGCGCGGTAATCACACTATGATTAAATATTTCAGATTGAATTTAATTTAAATAGTCGACGCAGTCAACATTATCTTCATTCATTGTAGGCACCCACAATGCTTTATCCTGGATTCTCTTACGTTATTTAATATAATTATCTGACAATGCGGCATATTGGGGAAGTTGTCACATTTTCAGGACTCAGTGCTGTTTAGAACAGCAAATGTGTGAAAGAAACTTGAAAAATTGTCACTTCACGAACTTTAACGAACGTTTATAAATAAACTCACTTATCCTAATCCAAAGCGACGTGGTTAGGATAAAGGTTCCTACAAACAGGCGCGACACGCGATATAATCGCGCGCGACACAAAGGCACCGCTCGTTGCGCCACTTGCGGTGCCTTTGTGTCGCGCGCGATTTTATCGCGTGTCGCGCCTGTTTGAAGGAACCTTAAGTGAGTTTATTTATAAACGTTGCCT
This sequence comes from Mesoligia furuncula, assembly GCA_916614155.1. Classification (NCBI taxonomy): domain Eukaryota; kingdom Metazoa; phylum Arthropoda; class Insecta; order Lepidoptera; family Noctuidae; genus Mesoligia; species Mesoligia furuncula. The sequence continues at coordinate 36,185,033 of OU744790.1, forward strand.
AAGACTATAGAGGGATGGAGGGATGGAGGGCAAGGGCCTGCAACAACAAAACAGGCTAAACTAAAACACAAAATTATAATAATAAAACGCTTCATAAATTCTAACAGAACTGTGAACTAAACGTCCCTTTTATGCTAAACTGCATTACTTATGTAGATATGCAATAAAAGGGAGGAATGTGAAGGAATTCAAACGGCTTGTACATTAAAATTTGTTCGCCGTGTGTGCTAGATTCCTCTCGGGGTCGCAGGCTCTCACCGCACAGGACCACGGCCATCACAGACGGGTCACATACGGAATACCTAGAGCGCTTCCTATTATTACTCGACGGAGTCACGTTTCTCCATTATAAAAGTTAGAAAAGGTATTTTGCTGAAGGGGCTTTCGTTTTCATTGACGTTTTAAAACGTCTTGACTTTAAGTAAAGGCACATGATATACATGGTTAATTTTGAATTGGCTAGCTAAACTCCGACAAGCGAGGAAAAAAAAAAAAGTTTATTAACACAAAAACCTTAATATACGCTCATACAATACACATAGGAACATTAAACTTTGGGACACAAAGGTTGCATAAATAGTGAAAAATAGTGAAAACCCTGCCTCCTAAACTAGGGGGGACCCTGTGACTTGGAGTCAGTAGGCAGTCAAAAGGCAGTTGTGAACGAAAATCGCTCTTCACAAAGCTGTTATTAGTTTGAAATAATGACATTACAGGCATGGATGTTTATAGTTGCTTCTTAGACACATCGGAAAGTTTTCAGGCCTTTTTTTAGTTTCACAGTTTGTAACTCTTAGTAACGTCTGTGTGTGTGTGTGTCTGTTTCAGATAAATTAAAACAATTCAACCTCAACCTCATATCTAGTGACACGGACCTATTCTGTTGTTCTCTGACTGAGTTCACAATGAATGCATTGTTTTTAATAAGTTGCAGAATTTAATTATAATAATGAGGTAGTATAAGTAAGTATAAAAGTTTAGACATGTAGGTACACTATCGCAATAGGTTTCTCTGTAATGATAGATGTAAGTTGGAAAATAAATAATTAAAATAAATTTATTATTGATTTATAAAAAATATACAGGGCCAATTAATTAGGTAGCGAAAATTAATTAGCGAGCGGAAAGCCGCAGGCGTGATGTGATGGGCATCGATATTTAAGGGGACGACTACATGACCTAAAGCGCGGTCACTGTCGGACTGCATAGAAAAGAAAGAGAAGCGCGATGACATAACGCTGGTAATTTATCGCAAAATATGAAGCAATTAATAATATAAATTCGAAAGTAACTCTCTCTGTCTGTATGTTACCTTTTCACGCCTAAACCACTCAACGGATTTCGATAAAATTGGCAGAGAGATAATCCCTCGGGACCGACACATATGCGGGTGAAACCACGGGGCGCTGCTAGTAATAAATAATCCATCACTGAATGCAGTTTGGCAATACTTAATTATAATTAAAATTGTTAATGAAGAGATAAACTGCTTTTAAAGACAATTAAGAGGTGTATTTTTGTCTGGAGGCGATAGGCCTCGCGCGCCTATATGAGTGACGCGCGGAGGCACTATGCCGCGCTGGGGGAAAACTCCGCTGCCGCGGCAAATCGCGGCGGAGCGGACGGATCTCCGACGCGATCTCATGGCGGCACGGAAAGAGTCGCAACCCAGCGCAGGGGACGCCGCGACAGCGGCGATAAGGCCCGTCTTTGAGGAGTGGCTAGAGAGGCGCCACATCGCCCTCACCTACCGCCTGACGCAGGTCCTCAACGGACACGGAAGCTTCGCCAGAGGACACGGTGGTGCACAAGGTGGAGGTCTGACTTGGGCGGAGCACCGCCGTGTCCTCGAAGAGGCGATCGGCAGCGGCGGCGACCTCTCGCGTCCGGCCCTGGTGCAAGCCATAGTCCGGGGCGAGGTAGTCACCTCCTTCTGCGAAGCAGTCATGCTAGCAAACGAGGTGGCGGGACAGTTCAGGGAGAGAGCCTCCCGTCTCAGGCACCGCGGGACACGCCCCGGGCGTCGGGAGCCGCGTGACGACTCCCGGCCACCGTAGGCGCGGGCCTGCGGGCGGAGAGTAATGGGCAGCTCACCGTCCGATCAGGACCAGGCCCGTGCCGGACAAAGAGATATTAGCATCGAGGAGGGCCCCCCCTTAGGGCTGAAGCTTGCAGGGTCAGCGGGATTGTCCGAAAGGGTTACCGCTGACCTGGAACATAAAGAGGTGAGGAAGGAACACAGGTGGGTTTTAGTCAGTAAGAGTCTGTCACTCCCTTCTGCTCCACCCAGAGCGGGATGATTCCTGATGATGATGAATGAGGAGATCCGCAGGAGAACCAAGGTAACCAACATAGCCCGAAGAGTTGCCAAACTTAAGTGGCAGTGGGCAGGGCACATTGCTCGCAGAACAGATGGCCGATGGGGCCGAAAGGTTCTGGAGTGGCGACCGCGTACCGGAAGACGTAGCGTTGGAAGGCCTCCCACAAGGTGGACCGACGACCTTGTGAAGGCCGCAGGAACCCGTTGGATGCGGGAAGCACAGGACTGGTCGAAGTGGAGGTGCTTGGGGGAGACCTACGTCCAGCAGTGGACGTCTTTCGGCTGAAATGATGATGATGAAAAAGGTGCTTACACTGCTTTAAATAACCAACTTTTTGACCGTTTTCAAGAAATCTCCGCCAAACCAAAAAATTTTGGGTTATTGTTAGTGTAATCACTGAAATATCTCTTTGAACAATTAGTTTTTTTACGTAAAATTCAAAGAAGTGATGAGTTACGATATCTAAACACGATAAAACAAAAGAAAACAGATTTTCTCAGTCAAACCTCAAGTAACAAAACTAACCAGCGGGTATTGAGCCCCATTAACAAAACTAACCAGCGGTTATTGAGCCCCAATAACAAAAATAACCAGCGGTTATTGAGCCCCAATAACAAAACTAACCAGCGGTTATTGAGCCCCAATAACAAAACTAACCAGCGGTTATTGAGCCCCAATAACAAAACTAACCAGCGGTTATTGAGCCCCAATAACAAAACTAACCAGCGGTTATTGAGCCCCAATAAATCATCAAATCATTTTATTTTATCAGGCTTAGATATTGATACCATTTATAATAATAATAATAAAAGTTTATTTTGAACAAGTATCAGGACACAAATTTACAAAAGGAAACGAAGATAGCTACAAAAGTTAAAACTGTGGCGCAGCTATCAACGCCCCGCACGAAAATATGGTTCATTAGTTCCAGACAAGTAATTAAAAAAAGAAATTACGTCTACAGCTTCGCTAACGAATTTAATTTCGACCTTGTATAGTCATACTCGACGTGTAGGTACTCTTATCATTCCAAGGGTCATGTATGGTCCGAACGCCCGCCGCGCTCTGTGCCGCGTCCGCATCTGACCATTTGGCTGATTGACAGCTCAGAGAGGCTGAGTGGTCCCTCTTCTGTTTAAACTATGTCCGCAAACATTAATTAAATGGAGGAGAAATCGCGAGCCATAATTTTTTATGCTTTTTTTTGGACTTTCCGATAATAGTTAGCTTAAAATTGTTTTCATGAAATACAGTATTTTTTATACCGGTTAGTATTTTAGTGAAAATCCGCTACTTAATTGGTTTGAAATCGCTGTTCAAAAAGGCACTGGTTAGTCTTGAGTAAAAGCAAAAAAGTTTTTACTGAAAAATAATGACGTCGGAAAATTGTTATTCCGGAGAGCTGTGGACAACCTTTATGTCCCGAGCTTAGATTTACAGTCCAGTCAGTATTTATTGTACCTCTGAAAACAGCGACCTAACAGGAACCTTATTGAAACAAGAATAAAGACCACAATGATTTTGACAGATTTGTCAGTGGCAGCAATACAATAGCAACCTTAATAGAATGAGAATAAAGATCACTGTGATTTGGATAGTGATGCAAAATCAGAAGGTGAATAACTATGAACGGGCTGTAGTATACCCACTTACCCACTAGCATAAATCTATAGTCCCGGGGGCCACGGCCACGGGGGACAATGACATTCTATCAGCGATTAAGACGATGGTAAAAGTATAAAATTAACGTGTTGAATCAACCTAAGATATCTACCGAAAAGCTGATATATGTCAATCCTGTTGGAAGTCGTTGTAGAAATAAGAAACGGTTTGAAAGCGATTGACACCTGTATAAACGGATTCGTCCATTTAGACAGGTGTCAATTACTAGATATCTTAGGTTGATTCAATAAGTTAATTTTATACTTTTCCATCGTCTTAATCGCTGATAGAATGTCATTGTCGTGGCCCCCGTGTGCGCCGAAGCGCAAAATGCCACAAAATGACATTATCGAAATTTTGCAAAATGTCATATTCTCAAATTGTCATATTCTGAAAACGCCACACCGCAAAGCGTCACATTAGCAAAATGCCATTATCACAAAATGTCAAATTTTCGAAATGTCACTTCGGACCAAATAGAAAACTTTTTTTTACCCGAGAATGATTGAAGTAGATGATGATACTTAGAAGATGATTTGAGTGCATTGGTTACCATCAACGCACCCAAATCATCTTCATTAGTACGAACGACGTGGAACTTCAACCATCATAATTCTGCACTCAGCGGGGTGATTGCGTAACACACTATCAGTAACAATGGGTTTCATTTTGACAGTTCAACAACATTCATTGCGTTACCCACGTTGTTGAGCAGACAAATTTTTCAAACATATGAAGCAATGGATTAGCAATATCCTTCAAAATGATGTGGCCTTAGTGTGAGTTTTTTCGACTCACGTTCGATTGCGAGCGCGTTAAAATGTTGTATGGGACATTAGGTTTCACCTAGTGTTAGTGTTTGTTAGTGTGTGTTAGTGTTTGTTGTGTGTGTGTGTTAGGTTTTTCCACCAGGTGGCGCTATAAATTTTTCCATATAAAATTCTAAAGCGCTCGCAATCGAACGTGAGTGGAAAAACTCACAGTAAGGCCATAGAATGATGATAGTGAAGAGGTATGTAAGCTAAGCTCTAAGGAGTTCTCGGGGTGGATCTGCCCTAAATCCATCCATATTCAACACAACCTAGCTGGGGGTTTGTGTACATACGTCGACATGACGCATTCGGATACTGGTCATCGAATATGCCTGTTATCATACTCGTGAGGCTCGCATGGCGTCAAAGATCAGTAAGAAACCGGTCGTCAGCCACTCATACGCAACATACGCATTACGCAAAGCAAACAAAAATTAACGACTTTATTAACCTTTTGAACTAATGAATTTATTATATGCTTTTAACGCTAAAATAAACTAAATACTAATACAAAATTGGTAAAAAACTAAAGCAGGTAAGCGAGAATTAAATTGGCACCGAAAAATTTTCACTTCAAGGCTCAAATCGTTGCGGAATCACCTCGATTCTGTTCCATTTCAAAATTCGTCGTGTTAGACAGCCTTGTGTCACCACAACCTTCCTTATGAACTTAACTGTTCAAAAAAACGACGGGTTGCACTCCGGGAGTGCCGGCAGAAGTGAAAACTTGAATATTAACATTGTGCATTTTTGATATTTTGGAATCTTACGAATTTTCGATCAGGTCACGTCCTGACGCGAGTTTAACATTTTTTACCCATTACAAAAAAAGTGTACAACGCCGCTAAAGAAGTTTTAAATTTTTGATATTTTAGAATCTTACGAATTTTCGATCAGGTCACGTCATCACGTGTCCTGAGCATAACGCGAGCTTAACATTTTTTACCCATTACCCATTACAAAAAATAAGTGTACAACGCCGCTAAAGAAGTTTTCACTTCAAAAATTAAATCCCCGACGCGTAATGTCGTAAAAAATATGAAAATAATTAGGTACTACAATATTTTGATCTTGATGCGTAAGACTTTTTGGGACGACTTTGGGTCAATCTCCTTTTATTTTTTTTTTATTTTATTTTAACGTGTTCAAATATAAATTCCCATAACGTCTGCAGAGTTTCGCTAGTTAATTTAATTTGATCCTGTATACTTGTGGCTAAGTTTCGCTAGCTAATTTAATTTGATCCTGTGTACTTGTGGCTAAGTTTCGCTAGCTAATTTAATTTGATCCTGTATATTTGTGGTTAAGTTTCGCTAGCTAATTTAATTTGATCCTGTATAGTTGTGGCTAAGTTTCGCTAGCTAATTTAATTTTTATCCTGTATACTTGTTTTCAATTTTTAATATTTTGGAATCTTACGAATTTTCGATCAGGGTCACGTGTCCTGGAATCTTACGATCAGGGTCACGTGTCCTGACGCGAGTTTAACATTTTTTACCCATTACAAAAAAAGTGTACAACGCCGCTAAAGAAGTTTTCACTTCAAAAAGGGATGACAACTGCTATTTACTTAAACGGAATCATAGTTAGACGGGAACAAAATAAAATAAAAATGGTTCAAAGCCGCTGCAAGCTCGAGTCAGACATACTGGAGGTTTTATTAACTTTTTCTCGGCTCTTGAGCGGAGGACATGTAATATCTACAGGAGATGCTGCCCTTCAGCTATTACCCTCGCTACAGAAGCGGGTTGCTGTGGTAACCGAACGTGGGGCGTAGCCTCTAGCACTAATATGAGAGGCCGCTACGGCAGCGGGAAGCAAAACTCTTACTCAAAGGATTTATTTAAATTTAAAAAATTACAGGCGCTTTTGAATTGACAAGGAGTGAGCCAGTCAGAAAGATGAAGCTAATAGTTGCCCATTTCAAAGCGTAGTAGGGATCCTATGGAGAAGAACGAGCTAGAAATACGAAGGACACTCTTTTAATATTGTTTCAAAATATTGGTTACATTAATCATTTTAAAATTGTGGTTGTCAGAACGATGTAGAAAGACGTGCACGAAAGCACACAAAGTAAAAAAATATATAAAAAAAAAACATTAATTAATTAAAATATGCCTTGGCAGCTAACAGATGACCAGGTTTTAGGCAAATATTTCGTAAAGTGTTGACTTTACGTCAATTTATGTTAAACTTAAGGTTATTTCTTACATAATTCGGCACAAAAAGTGAAAATAAACATTTACATAGGACTTTAACCTTTCGAGAAACTTGCAAGTAAGTCAGTACTTACAAGTTAAACTTATACTAAACACTGGTTTAGTATATTATTATACTAAAAGCGTATACTAAATCTTTGGGTTTAACCTTTATTCGGTTATAGAAATTATTCTCACAATGTCATTATCATGGTTCTATTACATTACAATGGTTCTAGTCCAACTGGAAAAGGCATATCTTTTCCACAAAATAACACTCAAATTGCCCTAAGTACATACAATTTTCTCCCAAAATATTCTTACCTGCATTTCGCAAAAATTCTCTGTACGTACAGTACAATACAAGTAGTTTATGTCGTTCAGCTCCATTCTTATTGTCAGTGTCTAAAAACAAAGAATGACGTTTTTACAAAACAGCTGACTTCCTGGCTCCAACATATACATGTATTGAGGGCTTTAGGCAGAATGTCTTGAAAACACATTGCTGTGGTATATATAGGCTTCAATTCCTAACAGGCAACGATATTTTTGTCGAGTATAAGTCAATGTCGAGTCCTCAGACCAAATAAAAAACCAAGACAGAGGGCTGTCAACAGTACAGTGAGGCCGGTTTCATAACAAAAACATGTGTGCACATAGTGAGGTGTAGTTTGATTGTAAATGGTTGTAAATGTGTGCGTGTGAGCGTGTACGCACAGAGCGGAGGTGTAGTTTTTGAATGCATCACTGTATTGTTCGCAGCGCTATGTTTTAACTTTTTATTTCGTCTGAGGTCGAGTCCTTTTAATAAGTAATGTCAAAGAAAGTTCGTGTTTATTTTCGTCCAAAATATCATCGGGATCGTTTTCCCTTAGATTGTGGATAAACGGGATTATGTATCTGCCTTACTTATACAGGGCGTCTCACGGCTATGCCACATGGAGGGAAAGTACCTTGAATATTGTAAATGGAACATTAAGAATTGGATTTTTTTTGGATTTTTGGAAGAAGACATATTTTAATTTAAAAAACAATTTAAACTGCATTCATAGATTTTTAAATAATTACATGGTTGAACCGGGAATCAAACACGCTACACGAGAAAAAGAATTACCGTGTAACTTTATCATACCGATCGAAAGGCTTCATCATAAGGATTATTTTTTGCTAAATAGCATAGTTTCAGAAATAAAAGGAAGAGCAAGAATTATAACATGTAAAAAGTACACAGGGTGTCAGGAACACCGACGCGCGAAAAATTATCTTATACATCCAATATGACATGCTATCATGTCCAAAAAACGATCTTCGTTTGAAAAGAACATTAAAAGAAATAGTCATTATTTGAAAAAAAGGTTTTAACCTAAGAGGAGGTTTTATTTATTTATTTATTTATTACAGCATGGACGACTTACAGCCTCTATAATACACTCTGACCTCTATTCTAATACAGGTCAGTGCTTACAGCTAAATAAATAAGAAAAAAAGGAAACAATAGTCGACAGAAAGCCAATTACAAGTCTTCGCGTTTAGACTTAGGTATAATAGAATTTCTGTTGTGAAGCAGTAACTTTATACTCTATTACTGTTAAAATAACCTGTGTTTGCAATTAAAAACCGAGAGAGAAAAAGAAAACAATAAAATAAAAAGCACTGCAGCCATTTAAAAAAAATGAGGCTTAAACACCTTCTAGCTGAGGTCACACGGGTTGTTAAGAGATCCAAATCGTGTTGTTTACGTATTTTATTAAAATTTTTGCTCGCACGCACAATACTTAAAAAAAAAACATTTTTACTTTTTTTTTTTTTTTTTTTAATTTTGGACCTCCAATAGTAATAGTAAATCACTGATTTGCTATTACTATGGGAGGTCCAAAATTTTTATTCATATTTCGACCTATGTTCTTTGGGGAAAGTTGTTCAGTTTCATGAGCACATTCACCTCCTTCAGGGTTAATACCCCCTTTCCGTTACACCTTGTATATATATATATATTCATATATTTATTGTAGAACTATTAGTATTATTATTCGTTTACCCGCAGAGGTAACGCTGCAAAAGGTACTCATTCACTAACACTAATTCAATTACCTAGGGCATGTGTTCACTGCATAGGCGCTTTGTGCTAGAGTTGTGATTGTGTAATTGTTTACTGTGGTTTGGGGTCGCGGACGCTGGGACGGCGTGAAAACTGTTTGTGAAATGTTTTCTGTGTTTTACAGCGGTGTTATTCTGTAAAAACTCACCGTGAAAACTTAGGTGAAGTGAGCGTGGTGTGAGCTGTTAATAGTGTCTATTCCTAGTAAAAACAAATTCACTTCACCTAAGTTTCCACGGTGAGATTTTTACAGAATCGATCGGCTGTTGGGGGTCAACCGGAACAGTACTGTACACGATAGTTTTACATGATTGTTTTTAATGACTTTACAGTAGCCTTGAACTTAAAATACGTCATCTGCCCAGCTTTTTCCCAACTGTTTTTGGGGTCGTCTTCTAGTGTAACCGGATGCAGCTGAATACCAGTATTTTATGTAGAGCTGACCTCCACAACCCATTACTAAGTAAACATACACCTTGGTAAGACCAGTTGTGACCAGTTTCGGGCTTTCGTATCTGTACGATACAAATAAATAAAATTGAAGAGTCTATCTGTCTGTCTCTTTGTTCCGGCTATAATCTCAGAAACGGCTTGATCGGTTTTGACGGGACTTTCACTGGACTACTTATATTATAGAAATGAAACAGTGCGTGCAAAAAAATTAAAACATAAAAAGAGAAAAATCTTCCTTTTCAATGGAGGAGTGGTACAGTCAACAGCAAAAGTAGATGATCAAAATCAGAAATTCAATACTAATGAACGGAGTTCGCGTCAGAACTGTGTGGCGTCGAAGTGATTCAAAACACTCAACGCCACATCAACGCCACACAGAAATCACTTCGACGCCACACAGTTCTGACGCGAACTCCGTTCATTAGTATTGAGATTCTGATTTTGATCATCTACTTTTGCTGTTGACTGTACCTACACCTTTTCTAAGCGACACATTGTTGATACCCGACATCCTCGCGAACAAAGTCGTGAAAATAAAACAAATAAAGTTGCAACTTACAAACAAAAAAAGCCTATCTAAAGAGCAACTAATTACACCCCAGCACCAAGTAAGTATTTACGTAAGTATCAATTTTATGAGTCGGCTAATTTAGCAAAATTTAATCTGCAACACAACTATCAGATACTGTATCAGATAGCGTATCGTCAAACAAATAGGGACGTAGCAAGTGGAAACAGTTCCCATGCAAAGATTCATTGTGATATATTTCGCAGAACAAATAATGGGACGGGTTCGTTCATAGATCAAGCGAAAAAGATGAGCGAGTCGATATAATTAGTTAAAATTAGGTTAAAATTTAATTACAGATGAGTTAATGACGAGTCAATATTTCAGCCGAAAGACGTCCACTACTGGACGTACTAAATGAGAACTGAAAAAGGAAGCAATTACAGGCACTTTTGAATTTTCAGGGAGTCGGTCAGTCAGGAAGATGAAGCTCTTCAAAACCCATTCCAAAACATTAGAATTTAACTGTGGAGAAGAACAGGCAAGAAATTGCCTAAACTCTTTTATAAAATAAATGTTACAAAGTATGTAATAAAATACACAGCTTTTTAAAAAAGAAAAGGTTTTTCGAAGTCTAACAACTAAATGCCACTATTTTGCCTACAGCTACCCATCGACCCTCTGCGACCCACCTAATCGGCACAGGTATCACACGAGGGGCGCACGCGCACGCCCCGGGCACGCGTGGGAACGCCGGCGCGGGCGATGCGATATCATCTATATTAGCACTTGTCTCGACGATAAAACGATCACTTTTCACTGGGGTTAATGAAACGGACAGTTAAACACGGTTGTAGGGGAGGCTTTTAGTACAGCAGGTAGATGCATCTTGTGAAAGCATTTGAGGGGTTTTTGATTTACGAAGGAGCGAAAAATAAATAAAATATTAATTATTTTGTAAAAAGTGAGTCAAATTAAATTCGTTAGCGAAACTCTGAAGACAAGATAAGTACCTACCGATCTAATCACGAGAAAAAAAATTTCATTTAGCTATGCCCGCGACTTCGTTCGCGTGGATATCGGAAAACAAAACGACATAAAGCGCGGACACAGAAAAGAAAGAGAAGCGCGATTACACAACGCTGGTAATTTATTGCAAATATGAAGCAATTATTTAATTACAAAAAATCTTTTCTTTGGACTAAAAAATTAAAACATTACTATGTTGCTTGTAGAATAATCTGACAAAAAATCAGAATGGTTGTATGTATATTAGTATGGTTTTTATTGTAAAAAGAAAGTTTTTTTTCTATCGTATCAAATTCGTTATATTATGTTTCCAACACACTACTACTACTAGTACTATCATATCATCATCATCTGCCTAGCCTTTTCCCAAACATGTTGGGGTCGGCTTCCAGTCAAATCGGATGCAGCTGAATACCAGTATTTTACATGGAGCGACTGCCTATCTGACCTCCACAACCCAATTAATGGGTAATACGATACCCCTTGATAAGACTGATTGTCAGACTTTCGGGTTTCTGACTACCAGTAACGACTGTCAAAGATCCACGAATGACAACCGGGACCAACGGCTTAACGTGCTTTCCGAGGCACGGAGAAGTCACGGTATGTAAAGATGGTCACCCATCCACAGACCAACCGCGGCAAGCGTAGCTTAACCTGATCTATCGACCTGTGCGGCTGTTATTATTTAGCCACGGACTAGTACTATCATATATCTAAAAGAATATCATATATTTTTCTGATTTTGTTTACTGTAGTCGATCATATACTTTTATTGTTTCTAAAACTTGCGTTGTTTGTGTTTAGGTCCTGTAAGCCCCTTAATAATTCTTTATCAAAGTAAATTAGTCTAAGTTACACCATATAACATCAGCTATCTGACCTTAAAGTCCCGTCAAAATTGGTCCAGCCTTTTCGGAGATTACCTTGAACAAACAGAAAGGCAGACAAACATTTAAAAAAAATGTTTTTTGACCGTATGCAGGGTTATTTGATAAACACCAAACATTGTACTCATCATTATGAACAACTTTTACTATGGGACCAAATCTGAAATCGCGAAAAAAAAATCAGCTGTTCCCTAAATTTATATTCGTATAACTCGTCAAAATGTAGGGAACAGCTGATTTTTTTTTCGCGATTTCAAATTTGGTCCTATAGTAAAAGTTGTTCATAATGATGAGTACAATGATCTCTTAAGAGGTTTTTGGTGTTTTTCCAATAACCCTGTATATTTTCATAATAATAAGCATTTCGTAAGAAGCTGTTATTTTGACATTACAGACAGACCCTTCAATTTAATTTTGTATAGGTACTTAGATAAAGATTAATTGATAGTGGATCTTCCAGTAAATTCAAATAACTTGCTGAAGAATACTGGACTCTTCATATTTTAAAGGTCTTACTAAAATTATAATAATGGTACAAGAAAATCAGCCAATCCCTCAGTTGCCCGTTTTTTTTATATATTGAAAATCTGTGGGCTTGCCATAATTTTGACCACTAGGCACGCCACTGCTGAAGATGCCTGAAAGTATAATCTTTTATCTTCTCAAATAAGAGTTACATGTTACAAACCAGCCACAAACAATTAAGAGCGTTTACGCCGTACGGCATTTCATGCAAACTTTCAAGCCCTTATTATACGAAATTAATGAACCGATTTTAATGAAACTTCATACGCATAAGCAGGATACATAGGTCTAAAAAGTTAGGAGAGAACATTTTCGAAATCTCTTATTAAAAAAAAGATAACTGGAAATCTCTGTTTCTATGAAAAATTTAAAATCGGTCTAATTTTGCTGTAACAATATGTTTCGAAAATGTTCTGTACTAATGTATCCTGCTTATGCGTATGCTTATGCTTATGGTCCCATAGTAAAATTAAAATCGGTTATTCATTTCGAAAAATAAGGGCTTGAAAGTTTGTATGAAATGCCGTACGGAGTAAACGCTCTTAAAACAAATTCAAAGTACAGCTTAACAATCTCATAGCGAGATTGTAAGCCGAACTCATATTTCAAACGTTCGTGTTGCTAATTGCAATTACGCTACAAAGAGGTTTTAAATAAAAGCCACAAAGCGAAGGGCGTAAGCAAATTCATGAGTTCAAAGTTAAACCAGGAACACGGTAAAATACCTAGGTATGTTAATATTTTTCTGGGAACACCTTTTATAATACCTTCACATTTTGAGCGGAACACGAAAACGACCCCCCACTAAGTTGATGACGAGTAAAGTTTGTGGATTTAAGTTAAAGCTGAAAGGACATCATTTTTTTAAGTGTCGAACATTTTTACCCAAAAATTAAGTGCCAGAAAAAAAAAGTACTATTTTCTAATGGGAAATAAGATTTTGAGCCTTTTTTACTATCACAGCGAAAGTATAAAATTAACCCCCCGGCTGCTATTTGAGATTGAAAATTACAAAAATCATATTTTCCTTTTTTTTAAGACAGCAGTTCCTACCTACTTTATTTTTTCATACTTTAATTTTTTAATTTCAAATTTTCTTTCGTTTTTTGCATTTTGCAGGTCAGTGTCAGGTTGTATGTTGATCTAAATATGATTCGCGACCGTAACAAATATTAATTTATAGAATTAAAATCATAAAACTCATCAACACAACTCTTCAAGTTCATATTACCCCTCACATTCAAGGAGCTGCTGATTCAAAATTCTATAAAGCCATATTTGTTACGGTCGCAAATCATATTTTAATTTTAAGACGCTTTAGCGGGCTGAGTATCTTGCCCCTAGAGCGATGACCATGAACATGCGCAAAGTTTGCGCCAGTCTGAGTTCGAACGGGAGCCCACGACCTGCTTAACCTGCGGAGTATGCGTAATACACTGTCAGTAGCAATGGCTTACTTCAACAACATCCATTGCGTTATTTTCGTTGCCGAGTAGACAAATTTTTCGAACATATGAAGCAATGGACTAACAATATTCTTCAAAATTATACAGATTGAGCTTGAAATGCAAGGGCGCTGCAATCTATAGTCTAACTTGGGCCTACACGTAGTTTAAACAAAGCCCCAGATTACAGAAAACCATGTAATTTCCTACGATAGCAGTCCTGTAATACGCTGTTATCTGCGCTCAATCCGAACAATCCTGCTGTTTGCTGGGGCTGATACACAACATAAACACGCCCTGTTTGTACAGGTGCCATCATTGGACTGATTGTCAAGACAATATTCATTTCGAATTTTCGAATGTTAGTGATAAGTTCAGTTGGCAAGGCACTACTGGTGCTGTGAGCTAGTCATCTCTTAACACTGTATTGATAAGTGGAAATAACAGCTATGGTTTAGTAGTTGATATAGATAGTGGCTCTAAAGTTAAGGCTTCCGCGAAGGCGCGACGCGACGATGCAACGCGATTCTGGTAGCATCATCATCTGCCTAGCCTTTTTCCCAACTATGTTGGGATCGGCTTCCAGTCTAACCGGATGCGGTTGAATACCAGTGTTTTACATGGAGCGACTGCCTATGTGACCTCCAGAACTCAGTTACTGGGTAATACGATACCCCTTGGTAAGACTGGTTGTCCGACTTTCGGGCTTCTGACTACTCGTAACGACTGTCAAAGATCCACTAATGACAGCCGGGACCAACGCTTAACGTGCTTTCCGAGACACGAGGCATGATTCTGGTAGCATAATTTTGATTAAGTTTTCATAGGAATTGATCTAACAGTCGCGCCGCGTTGACATGTTGCGCTTGTATACAGGAGCCTGTACGGTGTCCTAGAAGAGCAGTGACTCCAAATTACAAGCATTTTTTGACACCTCAATTTCAAAACTGATGAAAATGACAGATTATCACGGCGTCCGTTAAAAACATGACGGAACACTCTTTTACAGGAAACTGTTGCTTTAGAGGGCCTACGTCAGATAACTTTTATCGAAGAAAAAATATGGCGGATTGACATTGTTTTGTACACAATTAAGTACCTACTTCGCTGATGAAAAGTAAAGTATCTTGCGATGGTACAGTAGGCCGGACTTAAGTAGTGTCATTTTGACCTTGATCTATCCGAGCGTCGGACCTACTGACTACTATGGTAGTACGGAGTTTCAATTATAGGTATCTTCCTATTAGTTTGGTTAAGTACAGACGCCAGCACATCAAGCTACTACAATCTGTCTAATGTCTTTGTTAGATTTTCAACTTCATCGTTAAAACATAAGGTTCAAAGTTGATTGAAAAATTTGACAGTTTCAGGTAGGTTGATGTGCTGGCTTCTGTACTTACAACTGACTTGCGGTCTACTGTACTGAAGAAAATAATATTAGAAAGTTGGACCTTTATAATCAGCATAATCAGCCTATAATGTTCTCACTGCTGGGACACTGGCCTCCTCTCTGTGAGAGGGAGTGGGCCGTAATCCACCACGCGGGCCCATCAATGCGGGTTGGTAGATGTCACAAGTCTTCGAATTTTTGATTTTAGGACATGACACGCTCTCAAAACGGTGAGAGCAGTGATGATGGAATAATTTACACAAAGCCCCGAGGCGGTTTGCCTCGGGGTTCGAACCTACGACCTACAACTCGTGAGTCGCGGCAGTTACCACTGGGCCAATAGGACATTTACTTAAGAAAATAGAGTAATAAAAGGACCACATCAAAACGGGTCATTCGATGTGAACTAGCAACAAAACTCATTGGGGGCATTCTTTGTATTCCGCTGCGTTCACACACAGTAAATCCACAAGTCAGTATTTGCGGACCACTAAAATCTGTGCGGAAAATGTTTTCCCATCAATTGATAGAGTATTTATTGTAAGCAACAATGAGCAACATCCCACGGGCAATAAATGCGAGCAAACAAGGGCGGGCGCACACTAGCAGACTTATCAATCGCTCCGTTTGACGTTTAGTGGCGCGCGAGCGTCGGCCGGCTTAAGGGCGCGTGCACACGCCGCCAGCGCCACGCGGCCCGTACACGTATGTTGTAGAAAATATTGAAAGGGTGGCGGAGCTTAAGATGTTTGCTATGTTGGTAATATTATACTAGCCAGGCCGGGTTCAGAAGGCCAATTAACGTAATTAAAAACATTAACGGCCTTATTACAAAACAAGATTTATATTTAGACCCAGGTTTAAACCATCCAGCCATTTTTAAATTTCGAACTATAATCCAACGAAGCTAAAGTTCTTATTACAAAAACTGACGTTAAACCCGAGTCTAAGTTGTCAATTTTGCATTAAGAACATTACGTTTGTCGGAATAAAGTTCAAAATAGAGTAACTGGCTCGAAGGTTTAGGCTAGGTCTAAAATTAGATCTCGTTTTGTAATAAGACGGTAAAAGTCTAGTCGCGATCTCATCTCAGCGACAATCAATGTTAAAAACTTTTCAAAAATGTATGGAAATTACTTAGAGGTATTTTTGATACATTGAGACTGAGACCAGAGGGGCAATAGGCGTGACGACAGTATTAAATAATAAAAAATTTAATGATGTTAGGGGAAAATACATATTAAAAGGATTTAAAACAGTGATTTAGTTTAATTTAAAAACTTGAGATTAATCGCATTTTCACTAAAATAAAAGATTAAAATACTGCAGTCGGGCATTTTGACTGAAACACCAATCACAGCGCATGACGTCACGCCTATGTAAACATCACTGTGGTTCACAGAGTGCACTATAGATAGTATACTGACAACATTTGATGTTTACCTAGGCGTGACGTCGGATCCGACGCCATGACACTGTGAGCTGTTTTCGCGCCCTATTGAAAAAATATTAGAAAAATGGCTTCAAACTTCGTTTAGTTTATTACCGAAATATAGGTGTTTTCGTAAATAGTAAATGTGTACGTACATTACGGAAGAGGATTTGAAAATCATTCGTCATGCCTATTCTCGTAATTTTAAGAATCTCAGTCTCAACCTGTCACAAATACTCTTAATTTTCATACATTTTTGACAAGTTTTTGACATTTGTTTGTCGCGGAGATGAGACTGCGACTAGATTTTGAACGTTTTAAATGACGAGACCTTCAGGCTGTGAAAATTATTAAAATTACGAGAATTGCCCCTTAGCAGAACTGTTGGATATCCTGTCAAATGAATTATGTTGTAGGTTGGTGGGCATTTGTTGTCATTTTGATATTTTGATAATAATAATAATAATCATTTTAATTCAGAATTATAAATCCATAATTTGTTAGTAAAACATAAAAAAAACTGTTAGTACCTACACATGCAGGTTGGACAAATAATGGACGAGCGGGCAAATTTCCCTGCAATGACATTCAGGAGACTGAATGACTGACTGATTATACCATAGCAATGACTTCTACAAGTCCTTTCACAAAAACATTACCATTACCTCTGATTTTGAAACCCTGTCCAAATCACAGTGATCTTTATTCTCATTCTAATAAGGTTGCTGTCGGGTTGCTGCCAATGACAAGTCTGTCAAAATCATTGTGATCTTTATTTTCGTCATAATAAGGTTGTTGTAAAAAATAACGTAAACAAATAACGTAAATAACGCAAATAAAGCATAATATGTAACTCTAGAAAAAGTTCGGCTTTGTACAGTGATACAGTCCTTTCACATCTCTGGCAAAATCACATTAGTAATATTGATCTTTATTGTAGTAGTCTTAAGGTCGTTGGTGTTTTGCAAAAAATTACTGTCAAAGAACTGAGACAGTCTCCGTCTAAAGCTCGACGTATATTTACACTCTGTTGCAGTATTTTTTATGGAGTTAGTGCAGCTTTCCCTTTGAATAGGCACCGGCTTAGCTTACTACCTTAATCCTCTCCTCTTCGGCCACATGGTTTACGAACGCCGCCTCAACACGCGTTGGCGGCCATATTGGTTCGAGAAAAAAAAAAACGAGGATGGAAGGCGACAAATTTTATTTAGGGCTCAACGGGGTTTGCTATGGTAATCTGAGCTAGAGGGTGACTGCTGTACATTGTATTTTTGCACGGTCAAAAACAGTAACCGTTGTTTGTAGGGGCCTCGTTTAAGATACTCCCTACTGGGCACTAAATGTTTAATCCTATGTCCGCAGTTAAGTTTCCAAATAAGTAAACAAATATGTGTTATTGGAAAAATTGCTTTGGCAAGACGGAATGGAAGCGTTGACCCTGCAGAGGGAACAATAAGCACCTACATACAACATGTTCAGCCGGGCTATTCTGTAAAAATCTCATCCTGAATGCTAGGGATTGACCTTTTTGACAGCTCACTTCACTCTAGTTTCCACGGCGAGATTTTTACAGAATGGATTGACAGTTTCCAAGTCGATGAAAAACACAAATGGTATTCCACACTCTACAAACATCGTCAAACGTCAGCGAGTACTTACGAATATGTCGTCTATGTAGCAATGATCATGTGCGTAACTTTTCGAGCTTCATCATCATCTGCCTTGCCTTTTCCCATCTATTTTGGGATCGGCTTCCAGTCTAACCGGATGCAGCTGAATACCAGTATTTTACAAGGGGCGACTGCCTATCTGACCTCCATAACCCAATTACTGGGTATAATACGATACCCCTTAGTAAGACTGGTTGTCAGACTTTCGGGCTTCTGACTACCCGTAACGACTGTCAAAGTTCCACGAATGACAGCCGGGACCAACGGCTTAACGTGCTTTCCGATCCACGGAGGGGTCACGGTATGTAAAGATGGTCACCCATCCACAGACCAATCGCGGCAAGCGTAGCTTAACCTGATCGATCGACCTGTGCACTTTTCGAGCTTATGGAATGAAAATAGACTACTCAGCACACTGAGAACATTGTTTAAAAGTAGTTGCAAGGAGGACCGATGACCTGGTGGAGCGGTGTGGAACCTAAGATAGAAACACGCTTGTATGATACGACTACATACAGAAAGCACAGCTAATAAACATCTCTGTTCCTAGATAGCACGTTTCGCCGAAAACTTCGTTGATAGAAAACATTGTTTGTAGTTATCTCGGTTGATAGGAAGCACTGTTGACAGAGATCTCTGTTCATAGACATCACTTCTTGCCGTAAACTTTGTTCATAGAAGCTACTGTTTCCGGGTACCTTGGTTAAAAAAGAGCAGCGTAGGATGCAAGAGCGAGCGAAGGGCATCCCGAGGCTAGGTTTGGTTAGGTTACTTTAAACCCTTTACACAGAAGTAGGAGCCCCGCGACGCGGGGCTCCGGCGACATAGGATGCAATTCTATTGATGCATTCCTATCAACCGAGATATCTACAAACAATGTTTTCTATCAACAAAGTTTTCGGCGAAACGTGCTGTCTAGGAATAGAGATTTCTATTAGCCATGCTTTCTGTATGTTGTCGTATCGTACAAGCGTGTTTCTATCTTAAGTTCCACACTCCTGGTGGAGGCTGCAGGAACCCGCTGGATGCGAGAAGCACAGAACTTGCGGGAGACCTATGTCCAGCAGTGGACCTTTTTCAGTTGCATGATGATGATGAGTTTCAAGGTATCCGAATTTGATTCTATGATATACCGGTTTCCTTCATCATTTTCAGAATAGTGGTGATGAAAGAAATTACACAAAGTGCCTGCCTGCATGGGGTCGAATCTACGACTCGTAAGTCGTGGGCTTTACCACTGGGCCGCCACTCCTCAAAAGCCAGTACCACTACCTATAGATAGATACTATACAAATTACATCATAGAACATTATCTCGAGTCAACCATGAGTTGTTAATATACAATTACATCCTACCGAGATCGTTCATAACAATAGTATTTATATAAAGTAGCAAGCGGTGCAATATATCAATTCATAGTGGGGTACGCACCGCAAATTAAATGGAAGCTATTAAAGAGCTCAGTGTTGTCACCTAGGGCATGAATTATTTATAACTGAATTATGCGAATGGTGGGAAAATGGCGATCGCGGCGACAAAGGGGAAATAATGATTTTGTCAGCGTCGTTCTAGGTAATCCTTTTGGCATTTAAGTATTAGAAGAATGTATGGAGGGGGTTAAGAGGTCTACAAAAATGCGCGTAGATGCATGATTTTCTCGTTGAAATTTAATATTATTCGTTGGTTAGTATAGATAACAATGAATTGGTAAAGTTATTTCGTTTTCTGTTCTACACTTAAAATAGTAGATTGTTATACAAGGGTCGGAAGGAATCAATTCCCATACGAGGCATTTAGACGCCCGAGCGCAGCGAGGGCGGCTATAGTCCGAGTGGGAATTGATGACTTCACCCGCGTTAAACACTCTACTTTTCATTTCGAATTTGAGGAAACTAAAAAATAGTAGTTTTTCTAAAATATTTATTGATAATAATTACATGAATAATAGGTACCTATCTATTCATTAGTCTTTTTTGATTTGAAGTATGGAACACACCACGTCACCGCCACATGAGTAGATTCTGTGTCACCACCGCAGGCCGTTCCGCTTACTGGGGCCCGTATTATTATAATTCTGTCTGCATTCTTACTTTTACCATTTTTCATAAATTACTTAGAAAACACGATAATCTTGATAAAAATTACTAAAAATTGTGTTGCGACGTGACACTTTTTAGTGCTGACCCAACTTTCTTATTTCGATTCAAAACTTGCATACAGCCTAGTCGATACTCGCAATAAACAAAATGAAAAAAAATTGTAGAAACTGAATAAAAACTCTTTAAATTAACAAAATGTATTGAAATGTAAAGTGTTTGCAGAATAACCAATCTATAGAATTAATTATCATCATTCTCAAAAAAACTTCTGGTAAGCCTACCTAAAAAATGTTTACTGGGAATTCTGTAGTAAACTATTAGAAAGTATCAAAAATAAAATCCACAATACTTAAATAATTGTCCAATAAATTAAAATAATTTTAAACAGCGATCGCATTCCGAATATAAATTCAATTATAGAAGCATTTCGGCGCGAAATTCAGTAAATGAGGTACCTATGGCCTGTCTGTTATTGACATGATATTAGAAGAGATTGAAATGATATTAGAAAAGCATAAATCATTATTATATACAATGCTTATTGTATTTATTGCTTAAAATAATTTTATTTTATTTTCAAATATCGATTACATTCGTCATATTAATTAGGTACTCGAGTAAATCGAAATTAAAAAAAAAAATTGTTTGGAATAATCGCTTTCACACATCACTGCAATAAAAAAAACAATAATGGTCGGCGATTTTGAACACAAATTGAGTAGTGGTAATGATTAATACGTATTATTGAACCTGTGTTTGAATATTACGTTAAAACCTGGGCATTTCCGTGTTGTTTATAATATTATCAATAACATTTGTCACATTTTAAATCTTATCTACATCTGTGTGTGTGAAATTTGTGAAAAGTAAAAATGTAAACACATACGATTGGCGCGAAACTTCGACATTAGATATCAAAAAAAGTTCATTACCACTACTTATTTACCTTAAACTGTGGATAAATTCGTCAAATAATTAAATGATGTATATTCACAGCCCCATTATGGTAAAGTCAGGATGTTCGAAATCCCCAATTTTTATGTTTTTTAGCCTCGACCACAACTGACATCAAAATGGTGATTATCGTACCTATGTATGTTGAATTTATTCAAGGTAAATTATTAACTTGTGCGCTAAATCTGAAAGATTTAATGGCGTTAACATATGAGCTTTTTATCCAACTCTCCTAATTAACGCACATTCATAAGATTTGATGGGTAGCATAATAAATATTTACATAATCAATTAAGGGTGTCGTATGTCTGACTAAGCTGACTACCTAACTAAATTAAGTTCTATTTTTAAATTTCATTCCCGCCCTAGGGAGGGAAGCAATTACTATGAGACTTTCCCGCCCAAGGGTGGGAAGCAGCGTTTTCCACCCGCTATTCGGATCAAACAAACACTACTTTCCGAGTATGAGAGATGAAAAAATAATTTCTTACTACACCACATTAAAGCGATTTCATTAAGGCTTACTTTACTTTTGACTTTAAACAGTAAGAAGAAATGTTTGTAAAACAGTAAAAGTTAAAACAGGAACATACTTACTTACTATCTATTTACTGAAAAAAAAACCACCATTACTGTAATGTAACTTACATTACAGTAATGGTGTTTTTTTTTAGTTCAAATTTCAATGATTTAAACGATATCACGAAATGAATAAAACAATTAATTTTGTAGCTCTGACTGTCATGACGGTAACATTTTCCCTCAAGCTTTAACTGTTTTCGGATCAGTAAAAAATACTGTTTTGAACGTTAAGATCTTAGGGAACTGTATAAAAGTATTTCAGATCATTGTTTTTTCTTTTTTATTTACTGCTAATTTCGTTCAGTGTACAATAATAACTAAGCCATGTTTTTACTATTTGTCTATTTATTTAGCAACAATCGTTATCTACATGTTTAGGCAAAAACTCGTGGAGAGCTGATTTGAGAGCTCTAATTTGCAGATTCTGTTGAATATAATCCATCAAAACATTTTTATTCATAACACAAATATCGGTAACAGCCAAATATTCCGAAATATTTTATTCCGAATTTCGATGTTCCAATTTTCAAAAGTTCGAATTAAAAATCACGAAATTTATTTTACCGAAAGTCATAAATACGATTTTTTTGTTTTCCGATTTTCTTAAATTTTGTTCGAAGAATCAAATGCTCGATGGGTTCTCGGTCCGAAAAACGACATTTCGACTTTCAATTTTCTGAATAACCTGCTAAAATTAGGATTCTGATTCAATTAGTTTAATATTCAGTTACGTATATTATAAATTCAAAATCTTTATGTAACGTTTAATATAATTTAAAAACGTCTTCTTTGTTATTAATATTTGTGTAAGTATTAATTTTTTTTTTTTGTGTTTACTTCTTCTCCTTATATAATATATATTATGTTACCGGCCAAACCCGATTTTAGGATGAACTAGTTTCGCCTAGGCCAAACCAGTTCTCCCTACACGCGATAGGAGAAACCTTTAGGGTAAAATCGGTTGCATGGTTGGGTTGGTGGGTTGGTGGGTTGGTCCCTGGGGTGGTCACGACGCGCGCCGTGATGTGCTATGTGTTCTGGTGCGCCGGTGATGGGGAGTACTCCTTAGTGGAGGGTCCGGTGACGGACAGCCGCGGCGGGTTCACGGATGAGTGCTTACGCGTGCCCGTGTTCTCGCCGTAAGTGGCAGAGGAGGACACCGTGGAGTTTTAGTGGGTTAGAGTCGCACATAACTGCACTATTACCAGTGGTAGACGGGTGCGGGAGCACCCTCGCCTGTATTGCACAGGCTTCCACGAGTGCCGGACGGGAATGGCCAGGTGTTCCCGGCCATTCCCGTAGCCCCCCAGCCGGGGGGACATGCGGGGCCCGCCAGATAGGCGGGCATGCGCCGGGGGGGTTGTGGACGCAAAGGCTGAGCCGGATTCCCATGACCCCCCCATCAAGGCGATGAGGGAACACCGCTGAGTTTTAGTGGGTATACTGCCACTCTGGCAGGGAGTCCCACATACTCCGTCTCGTCCCCCGACGAGCGGAGATGCGTAATGTCATTTCTCAGCGACAAAAAAAAAAAAAGGTTAGGTTAGAACTGTGATAAGCAAAAGAAAATATTTTTATTCAAAAGTAAACAATCATACAACGAACGCAATAGGCGACGTGAGTTGCAATACCGGGGTTAGGTTTGGTTCGGTTACTTTACACAGAAATAGGGACCATCGACGTTAAATCTGTCTAGCCTTTTCCCAACTATGTTGGGGTCAGCTTCCAGTCTAACTGGATGCATCTGAATACCAATACTTTACATGGAGCTATCTGACCTCCACAATCCAGTTACTGGGTAATACGATACCACTTGGTAAGACCGATTCTTCTTCACCGATGTTTGTAAAATTAAATAATTTCATCACCATTGCTCTCAAAACGGTGAAGGAAAACATAGTGAGGAAACCGGCATGTCCTAGGACCGAAAATTCGAAGACAAGACATCTACCGATCCGCACTGGGCTCGCGTGGTAGAATACAGCCCACTCCCTCTCGAAGAGAGCAGGCCTGTGTGCCCCAGCAGTGGGGACATTATAGGGTGATTATATGCTAAGGTTTTTCACCAATGTAACATTTAAACTAATGATATCCTGCTGGAGTGTAGCCGGCACGCAGTAGGCTGGGAGAGTCAAAATAGCAGAATATCTTGGGATTAAAAAGTTCTCGCCAAGTAATATAAGTTTAGGGAACTCCTTAGCCATCTGTAGGGTTCAACATTTCAGCTCTTTGTCTACTTATAATAGTAAATAGCGTACCTCGTGAAAAAATTTCAACTCAATTTGCGGATACGGGGACATTCTATTGTTAGCCGGTTAAATGGGTGTGAAACTAATTGAAATTCAGTTTCACGCCTGGAATGAAAGCGTTTCAATCAAATGGTTAAAAATCAACACGTTCATGATTCTGTGAGCTACCGAACTCGGTTTTTAATCAATAAAACTAACAATGGAATTCAGTGGCGGATTTACCAGCAGGCTGAGTAGCCTGGAGCCTAGGGCGGCAGATTTCAGGGGCGGCAAACAATGTTCATTATTGTGTAAGTAGTAGGTATTAAGGCGCCGTCTTATGAGTAGTACCTACTTACATAATTCGATCTTTTATGAGCTCAGAAATATAGATAGGTACCCAAAAACTATTTCCTGCACAATCTTAACTAAACGTAGGGTTATAAAATGTTATAATATAGAAACTGACACATTATTGTAGAGGTCGGTAGGGGCGGCATAATTTGAATAGCCTACTGGCGGCTAATATGTAAATTCGCCACTGATGGAATTTTAATAAAACTAACAGGGCGACAGGTGATAGGCGAAAATCCGACAAATTGACATGTTTTGTAAGTTTTTTCATCGTTTTTTGCTTTATTAAATAGCACCTATCCTGAAAATACGAAATTTAATTTTAGATTCAATTTTTTTGACACATGTCACATTATCAGGTACATTACAAAGTACCTAAGTAGGTACCTAATCACAGTTTAAGGTGAATGCGTGAGATAGCCCCTGAAATTAAAATCATCTTAGGTTTTTTGCAATTTGCAGGTATAATACATATTTGCTTGTATGTTGATCTAATTATGATTCGCGGCCGTAACAAATATGGCATTACAAAATTTGATTCAATGGAATCATCAATAAGCTTAAGTAAATAAGTATTTATTAATAACATGATAATATTTACATAATCTATGCTAATCTATACATATAATAAAATTGTAGAAAAGTGGTGTCTGTACAATGGAAACATATTAAAAAAAAGTAGCAGGGGTTGTTATTATATCGATACCAAAACCGAAATTGTAATTAAATTTTTTTTTTGTCTGTTTGTCTGTATGTTTGTGCACGCTAATATCAGAAACGGCTTATTAGATTTAGATGCGGTTTCACTAATATATTGTAGTAAGCTTCACTTAACATTTAGTGTTTATTTCATGTCAATCGGTTCATAAATGAAAAAGTTATGTGAATTTAAAGAATCACGGCGAACATTTGTTAAGGTATTCAGTGAACGCGCGTATCCTGGAGAGTATAGGCGAATAGTTGCATTCGATTACTGCGATTCACTTGAATACTGACTGTTTGCATATTTTAGAGGGGCCCGTGGCTAAATAATAACAGCCGCACAGGTCGATCGATCAGGTTAAGCTACGCTTGCCGCGGTTGGTCTGTGGATGGGTGACCGACCATCCTTACATACCGAGACCCCTCCGTGCCTCGGAAAGCACGTTAAAAGCCGGTGGTCCCGGCTGTCATTCGTGGATCTTTGACAGTCGTTACGGGTAATCAGAAGCCCGAAAGTCTGACAACCAGTCTTACCAAGGGGTATCATATTACCCAGTAGCTGGGTTGTGGAGGTCAGATAGGCAGTCGATCCATGTAAAATACTGGTATTCAGCTGCATCCGGTTAGACTGGAAGCCGACCCCAACATAGTTGGGAAAAGGCTAGGCAGATGATGATGACTGACTGTTTGCATATTTCATTTATTTATTATTTTAGGGTTTGTAGGTTAGGTTCTTTTTCTTCATTTTCTTTAAAATTTTGTAAATAAATATTGTAAGTATTTGGTATAGGTTAGGCGGTTCTTTTCTTGATTTTTGGGTATTTACTTATCTTAATTTTTATTTAGGGTTTGTAAATAAATATTTGTCTGTGTGGTGCCGGACTTAAAGAATACCACCACCCCTTACTTCCCGTGGGTGTCGTAAAAGGCGACTAAGGGTCGTACCGGAGAATGGGCAGCAGCGTTCTCTATGTATTCCACCATCATACCATACTGCGATCGCCAACCCGCCTGCCAAGCGTGGCGATTATGGCAAACCCTCCCAAAATTGGGGGAGGCCTATGTCCAGCAGTGGACGTCTATCGGCTGAAACGACGAAATATATATTGTAAGCATTTATGATAGGTTAGGCATTACTTTCCCTGATTTTCGGTATACTTATCTTAATTTGTATTTAGGGTTTGTATATAAATATTATTAAGTAATTTTCTTTATTAAGTATAAGTTCATTAGCTCAGGTTAGTAATTAATTTTTCTAGCAATTCTTTTGTTTTATAAAGTTAGTACGTTTGGTTTACACGTCTTAACACTTATTACTTAAACTGTGATAATTTTAGACTGTATAATAATCTGTAAGTATTTATAATTTAATTGTTTCCGATAGTACGTGTTTACTAAATAACTGTGTGTTAAGTAGTAAGTACTGTTTTATTGTAAGAATGCCTCGAAGAAGATCCAACCTCTCCCAATGTAGCAGAAATGCTAAAAGGATGAGATTAGTTCGATCACAGGAATCTGAGGAACATCAGGCTAGGTTTCGTGCTGCAGAAACTTCGACAGCAAGAATCTCGACTGAGTTCAAATCGTTCTCGAATGATGACACGAAATAGGGAAAACGGGGAACAACGAAAGGCACGTTTATCTGTCGATCGCAAAGCTCACGCGCTATCGCGTGAGTCTGAGACTTTTGCTGACAGGGAAACCCGCCTGAGCTCCCAGAAAGTACGGACAACAAATGCTCGATCCCAGGAGACAAAGGACGAACGGGAAATACGTCTCACTGCCGATCGTGAAGCTCATGCACTATCGCGTGAGTCTGAGACTTTCACTGATAGGGAAATTCGTCTGAGTTCTCAGAGGGTTCGGACAGCAAATGCTCGGTCTAAGGAAACACAGGAAGAATGAGAAATACGTCTCACTGCCGATGTTGAAGCTCAAGCACTATCGGGTGAGTCTGAGACTTTCACTGATAGGGAAATTCACCTGAGTTCTCAGAGGGTTCGGACAACAAATGCCCGGTCTGTAGACGGTATATGTAACTAATTCAAAATATGCTGCCCGAAAAGTCACTATTCCACGCGAACGAAGTCGCGGGACAGCTAGTATTTAAAATAATAATAATATGTACATTTATATGAAAAAATAAGCAAAATAATCAAAGGGCATCAAAAAATTCGTCCGCATCGCTGTCAACAGGAACAGTGCCCAAAAGGCTGGCAGCATTGCCACGTTGTATGACGATGCTAATTCTTTGGCCAAGAAATAGGCCAGCCCTCTGATCACGTAAGGGTGTCGACACATCTAGCATACCACACCAAAGGTCTGCCAATAAGCTTAAGTTAGGTTTGCCTCAAATGTCATAATTTCATTAAATATCGTTCAAAAGGGTAATGCACTTAGAGAGATGAACTGATGATTTTTATTATTATACCTAACTAGCAGCAGACAGATGATCTCTGGCATCATGATTATAGAAAACCTTGATGGAGTATAAGTATGGAAATAAATTATATGGAGGTTTCGTCAGCTTTGCTACAAAACGATCCAAAGATTGGACCACCCCGAAACCGCTAAATGCAACAAGATGCCTCTACAATATGTTCCCATAAAATTAAACATAAAATAAAGTACATAGAAGAGTACATTAACTCTTACAATGAGAATCTTTTAACCGAAGGATCGGACCAACGGGTATACCATAGTAAGAATTAAAGACGTGCAATTATGACAGACACGCGATTCGTTACAGCCATTCTCATTATAATGAAATGACATAACGGTTAGTCGGTTACGTTGTACAACTTGCGTACGCGCCGTTCAACATTAATACAGACATAACAGGGTGGTCGTTAAATGTCTTGGTCCTAAGATGTAAGTACTCTATGCAATGTTCGACAAAGTTCGGTTTTATAGAGCGCGGTCCCTCTCACTCATACAAAAGTGACAGTTAATGTTCATGTGCCTTTTTAGGGTTCCGTACCCAAAGGGTAATAACGGGACCTTATTACTAAGATTCTAATGTCCGTCTGTCTGTCACCAGGCTGTATCTCATGAAACTTGATAGCTAGACAGTTGACATTTTCACAGATGACGTATTTCTGTTGCCGCTATAACAACAAATACCTGCTAAAAACAAAATAAAATAAATATTTACGGGGGCTCCCTTACAACAAACGTATTTTTTTCGGCGTTTTTGCCTTGTGGTACGAAACTCTTCGTGTGCGAGTCCGACTCGCACTTGGTCAGTTTTTATTATTATAACCACGTACACACCCACAAATTTGTGGTAACAAAACCAGCAGAAACATCTGGTTCTACTGGAACTTCGTACTACCACAGCAAGTACGCTAAGCCAGCTCAAGTCAAAGTGATCTTACTACTGACGCCAACATGTGGTTCAGCGGTCCGTCCCAATGACCCAGTCCCATGATGGGACAAGTGGGATAATATGTCCCACTAGTCCCATGGGACAACTGATACTAACATATTTATTTAAATATGTCTGTATATAATTAATACGGCCCACATGGTGCTTTTTTGGCTCACACGCAAGAAAGTAGGCGAAAGTCGAACCCAGTCAGGCGCTTCACATTTGATCACCACTGCTCTTAAAATGGTGATGGAAAACATCGTGAGGAGACGTGCACGTCTTAGAACCAAAAATTCGAAGACATGTGACATCTACCAAACCGCACTGGCCCGCATAGTGTCATCATCATCATCATCATTTCAGCCGAAAGACGTCCACTGCTGGACATAGGCCTCCCCCAAAAGAGGGGGGGGGGGGTTTGCCATAATCGCCACGCTTGGCAGGCGGGTTGGCGATCGCAGTATGGTATGGTGGTGGAATGCATAGAGAACGCTGCTGCCCATTCTCCGGTACGGCCCTTAGTCGCCTTTTACGACACCCACGGGAAGTATGGGGTAGTGCTATTCTTTAAGTCCGGCACCACACAGACACCGCATAGTGTATTACCACGTATTACTACTGCCTGCTCTCGCAGAGCGAAGGCCTGTATCCCAGCAGTGGGAACATTATAGGCATTTCTGCTTAGTATAGCTACACTATTTCTCCACTCGCTACAGTCACCACTCGGCAAATTAGGGTAGGACCCTTTCGGGGGTCCTACCCTAATTTGCTGACTTTTAAAGCTACAAGCAGCCAAGGGTACACCCGACACTAGAATACAAACAAATCACTACAGAAAAAATAAAAAGTCAAAATCAAATATCTAATTATAATCTAAGTAGGTATAATATAAAGGGTCTGGATAAGAATGGGCAAGAAACTCCATACTTAGTTACTTTTTTTAATGTTTTACAATATTCTGTTTTAAAAAGTAAGTTTTTTTTTTATTTTAAAACAAACTGGCCAAGTGCGAGTCGGACTCGCACACGAAGGGTTCCGTACCACAAGGCAAAAACGCCGAAATCATGTTTGTTGTATGGGAGTCCCCCTTAAATATTTATTTTATTTTAATTTTATTATTTATTATTAAAGTAAAAATACAACTGAGTATTTTGTAAATATTTCAAGTGCCTACCTGTTGCCATTTTTGAAATCGAGCAAAAAAGGGCAAAAAAATCGCATTTGTTGTATGGGAACCCCCTTAAATATTTATTTTATTTTGTTTTTAGTATTTGTTATTATAGCGGCAACAGAAATACATAATTTGTGAAAATTTCAACTTTTTAGCTGTCGCGGTTCTTGAGATACAGCCTGACAGACAGACAGAGGGACAGACGGACAGACAGCGAAGTCTTAGTAATAGGGTTCCGTTTTTACCCTTTGGGTACGGAACCCTAAAAAGTAAGTTTGTTTGATACCCTTGCACGCTAAAACGGCTGAATGTAATATGCAGAACCATAATTGCGTAACACACAAACTGAATCATTTTGAAGGATATTCTACGACTCATCCATTGTAAATAACGCAATGACTTTGTTGAACTGTCAAAATGAAATCCATTGCTACTGTTAGTGGGTTCCGCAATTACCCCGCTACTTACAAAGTATACTTTTAATACAAGTTTTAAATTTTCATTCTTTTCATAGTTTTAATATAAATGACAAGGAATTTTTTGTAGGTACCTCAAAACCTACTCGACTGTTCTGTGATTACAGTAACTCACACACTTTTTAAAATTCTAGGAAAATCATCTACTTTTACAATATTAGTAAATAATTTGTAAATATGTGAGCACCATGTATCTATCACATAATTGATTTACCTGTCATTGCTTCATTTTTAAATCTTTTTACCTTTTGTGGTAGACTAATGTTATTCTAGGTGCATCGTCTTCACATATAATTATACTATGTATAATTGTATACAAAACCTTGTAAAACATTTTAAAAGAGTACGGTGGAGTTTCTTGCCCATTCTTCTCCATACGATAACTTTGGAATGGGCGACTAGAAACAATTCTATTTTGTTGTAGTAATTTTTGACGTTCAAAAGTGCCTTTAATGTGCCTATTTGAAATAAATTTTTGACTTTACTAACAAAGGACTCTTTTCTTAGTCGGAAGTTATAATTTAGTAGTCAATAAAAATAAATTAATAGTTTAAAAAACACTAGAAAAACACGCTTTTATAAATGCACGTAAAAACAAAAAACTATCATGGAATGCCAGTGCCTATCTTCCGGCTTCATCCTTGAAACCTTGAAACCTAATCGTGGTCAAAGTTCATTACAAGACTTTTCTAAGAAATCCAAAACAGCTATGTTAAGATTTTTCACCATGAAGTTCCGGTTCATATCTTCTGGCTCCATCATCAGACCAGTTCGACAGTACCATATTATTGTATTGTCATCAGAACTACATACAGCTGCCAATTTTCATTAAGCTACGACCCTTGGAAGATGGTTAAATTAGTTACCTTAGATTCCATTACATAGTTAGTTACATACAGGTCGACCTAATAAAAGCATCTTAAAAAGGAATTCGCTCTGTATCTTCCACTTACGCAATTCAATATTCTGCATTTTCCTCATTCTCAAGTTAATGAAGTCGGAAGGAAAGCAAGTATTTAATAAGTTATCGCTTCTTCTCTGCAAGGAGAAGATTACCATTTTATTAATCTCCAACAGTTAATTTTATTGAAATAAAATTAAATGAGATTCTCACCAAATGAGTCCACTGAGACGGTTCAAATTCCTAATGATTAAACATGAAGTTTATGAAGTGGGTACGGAAATAGGTCGCTATTATTACGTATAATATTATGATTTTCTTATAAATTGGATTTTGGAGTTTTCTTATTGATTTGATGTGTTCAGTGGTCTTAGACTGGCGTTGTCTTGCCTCGAAATTAATATGTATATCTTCATTTAAAAATAATGTACCTGTTTTTTTTATAGCTGGGCTTGTGTTAAGCTTCGCTTGCAGCGGTTGGTCCGTGGATGGGTGACCATCTTCACATACCAAAACCCGCCGTGCCTCGGAAAGTATGTTAAGCCTTTGGTCCCGGCTGTCATTCGCGGATCTTTGACAGTCGTTACGGGTCGTCAGAACCCGGAAAGTCTGACAACCAGTCTTATCAAGGGGTATCGTATTACCCAGTAACTGGGTTGTGGAAGTCAAATAGGCAGTGGGTCCATGTAAAATACTGGTATCCAGCTACATCCGGTTAGACTGGAAGCCGCCCCGAACATAGTTGGGAAAAGGCTAGACAGATGATGATACCTGTTTTTTTTATGTATTTCTCTAGCAGTGCCCCGCGGTTTCACCCGTGTAAGTTTCGATCCCGTAAGAATACCGGGATAAAAAGTATCCTATGTGTTAATCCGGGAAATGGTCTATCTATGTGCCCATTTTCATTTAAATCAGTTCAACGGTTTACGCGTGATTGAGTAACAAACATCCAAACATCTTCACAAACTTTCACATTTATAATATTAGTAGCTGCACCGCGCGGTTTCACCCGCGTAAATGTCGATCCCGAGGGAATATCGGCATTAATCCAGGGTGTCAGCTACCTCGATACAAACTTTTATCAAAATTGGTCCAGCCGTTTGAGCGTGAAGAAGTAATAAACATATAAACACACACACACCCCCACAAACTTTCGCCTTTATAATATTAGTGTGTTATTTGGATTGTGTTATTTTTGGGGCGATGCCACCATTATAAAATATAATTGGGTCGATCTCCAGAGGCATTTTTTTTCGTGTCGGGCTGGATAAACCCATTTTAAAATCGAAAAACGTTTTCAAAATATTTTTTTATATACAGTTTGGTGTCTAATCTACGTGAAACAAGGCTAGTATTATGAATAAGTTTATTTTAAGTATTTAAAAAAAAATCTTAAACCCTAAAATCCTGATCGCTCTGGGTTGACCCAACTCCCGATTGAATGAAAAAAATAGTCTTTAAATTTTTAATGAGAAAGTTCATATGAAACAACTTATTTAGATTACATAACAAATAGTTAATCTTCATAGTAATAAAATATTTTTAGTTATATTAACAATATTTTTGCCACAATTTGAATTTAAAACAGAGACCGGGCATTTTATCTCATCGCTCTGCGCTGAGGTAAAACATCGCGCTCATCCCTAGTTTCGCGTTATAGTCACTCTATTCCCCTCCCGCGGGGCAACACCAGTAGTGGTCCAACCGCCAAGGAGGATTACCTGTATGCAACGTTCCTGCGCTCCAACATTACGAAGGTAAGTTTATGATTGCTCTGGATTTGGTTCTCGAATTTTATGATTACTATGGCACGTTATTTAAATTAAATAGTAAACTTGTGAATGTGTTTGTTAAGTAAATTAAGTAATCGTTATGATGTTTTTTATGAGACGTAATCACAACTTTCTACTGCTTTTAAATTCGGCTATATTTATGATTTTGTGACTTTTTCTGATCGCTATGGCTGTGATTGCTCTGTCCAAAAAGACCAGAGCGATGATAATTTGCATTAATTGTACGTTATAAATCTATTTTAAGTAGTAGTAGTACCGGACTGTAACAATGACAAACGATGAACTATGCTTATAACCTTTAAGTTATAACCTTTCCTGGGTTTCTTTGGGTAACCTAAACCCATAAACAGATTTTGACGTATTTTACCTTGATGATATTATTACCTATATTGGTATTTAGCTAACCACAACTGTAACCCTTTCTTGTCTAAAATTTAATGGCAACTATTGTTGCAGATTGAAATCATGCCTCGAAATAAATTATCTATTGAAGGAAAACGTCTTAGGAAGAAACTGGCTGAGCGTCGTAGAATGGCGAAGATAAAAAATGATCCAGATCTATACGCACAATGGCTTGTAAAGTCAAGAGAGAGAGAGAGTTACCAAAGGAAAAAAGCTCGGGGCACAGTACTACCAATGAGTGATTTGACTCCAAGCCGTGATTATTACAAATCTCTTAGATAATCTTGAAAATACTGTTATTTTAGTCATGATTCTAAGTCCTATTAATCATAAGATTACAAATAGTTATGTTTATAAATTGTTTGTTTTTAAGAATTTTATCTTGTTCTTTACAAACGTTAGTTTTCTTTAATTACTTTTTAAAAACTAATATTTAATAATTCTAAGTCATTTTATAACTATAAAAGACTGTAGGTATTAATGGTTGATTTCAAAAGGTTTTTAAATTTGTCTCATATACCTAGAAGTGATCTAATTAAATCCAATTAAATGAAACTAAGCCAAAAGTTGATTTTTAAAATTATGTTATTTTAGCAATTGTTTTATATAAAAAATTCCGTGTTTTTGATATGTGTATCTGATAATATGCCTTGACCTTTCTCTAAAATAATACATTTTTCTTACATTATATTCTTGTTACATGTACCTACACTGAATATGACTGAAAACGGCTAAATAAATAATATTTTATCAAAATTTAATTTTTTGTTTCACTGATTTCACTATTTATAATCGCTCTGGCATCAATTATGATTGCTCTGGGCGCGAAATTTTTTGAACTTAAATATTTCCATAACTGTGTATGTAAATTGAAGGCCAATTGTAAAAATGTACTATTTGAATATCAGTCTTTTTAATGAGATATATAATTACCATTAAATATCAATATCTGAAAAGCACCAGAGCGATCACACGAATACGCCCGTTTTGAAGATTGATCCAATTATAGTTACCGGTAAGGTTATCACCGCAGAAGCAGCAGCAACGCCAGCATAGCACACCGAGCCTGGAAGATGGGCTGGCGTTATTAGGTATATGGAC
Source organism: Mesoligia furuncula (assembly GCA_916614155.1). Lineage (NCBI taxonomy): Eukaryota > Metazoa > Arthropoda > Insecta > Lepidoptera > Noctuidae > Mesoligia > Mesoligia furuncula. The sequence continues at coordinate 36,219,599 of OU744790.1, forward strand.
AAATATGGATTGAAATAAAGGTCAATATTGATTTTCCTTGCCATCCTGCTCGCAATATTACAATTATTGGAATTTAACCATATCAAATCAATCCTAGCTCTACTTTGTGTCTGTACGCCACGCTCGCGACGCGACCCGCTCATAAGAGTTTTTTTTTATATTTACTTACCCATTTTTACTGTTTCTGCGTTTTATCAAATTTTAATCGAAAGAATGTAAATTTTCACCCATTTTTCCTGTTTGTGCCCGCCCTTATACTGTGTTTTATCAACTTATAATCAAAAAATGTAAATTTCAATAAAAAAAATATTTTTTTATACGATAATAATATCTTCCTAACATTAGTTAAAAGCATTAGTTCTTGGTAATTCTTTCTTTCCTACTTTTTCATGTATCCTTTTAGTGTTTATTTTTTCTTTCCAAGAAACATTACAGCTATTGGCGTATTGACAATGTATATAACATTGTCAATACGCTGTCTTCCTGTCTTCTGTAACACTGTTTGTCAACTTGAACCTACAGCATACAAATGATCTTTTCCACTAAAATAAGTATTGTATAGTATTGCACAGTTTTTATATAACTGGTGGAAAAATAACTGTAACATTGATTTTGGAATCAAAACTTTCAGATTGCATACTTCGTTTCAGCCGATAGACGTCCACTGCTGGACATAGGCCTCCCCCAATTTTGGGGGGGGGGGGTTTGCCATAATCGCCACGCTTGGCAGGCGGGTTGGCGATCGCAGTATGGTATGATGGTGGAATAAATAGAGAACGCTGCTGCCCATTCTCCGGTAAGACCCTTAGTCGCCTTTTACGACACCCACGGTAAGTAAGGGGTGGTGCAATTCTTTAAGTCCGGCACCACACAGAACACATACTACTACATTGATACTATTCTACTATTAAATCGAGGTTCAAACAGGGACTTAGCCAAACAGACACTATATTGAGCAGAATTTCAAAATAATTCAAACAATAAAAACTGTATCAACTTTAAATCTAAAACAAAATGACTTGTATAAAAGTCACGCATGAAAGTGATCCATGGACAGATGTCGACATTGTCGGTAATCGGATTATCTGGCGCAGCGTGACGACGACGCGACGTCGACGTGACGACGCGACGTGACGCCGTCGTGGCGCGCTGTCATCCTGTGACAACTTGTAGTAGGGTTCGTACCGGAGTATGCAGATGGATATGATATTTGGGACGCTTGTTTTCCCTGCAAGGGGATCGCGGAATTTGAGAGTTTGAAGTTTTGAACGCCACTTTTCTTTAGGAGGGTACAAGTTACTTTTCTCTGCAGAGAGCCCCCCCGTTGAAAATTTCGGAAATTGAACATGTTCACCTCGGATCTCTTCGGGTTGTTTTACCTTCGGGGAATAACTTCCTTCTTAAGTCAGGTATAATATTATATAGTAATAGCACATCTTTTTACACACCCAATTGCCGTTTACTTTCGAAACGTCATGTGGGCTGATGCGCCATTGTAGAATCCAGACGTCCTCGGAATTGCACATCCGTTCTACCGCATTAAATATGGCTCTGCCAAGCCATCCGCTGTACCTACCTGATGGGGTTTTTCTCGGAGCACGAGAATTTACATTCTCGGGAATTTCTTGTTTAGTACAATTATAACAAACGAAACCTTGTTTCCATCCACTGTCCTATTCTTTGGTAGTGCTTGGCATGTCTCGGGTGGTATGGTTAGAAAGGGGATGACTTCCGAGATGACGACTAATAGAGAAGTATGGAAGAAAAAGACACGTTGCACTGACCCGAAATAAATTGGGATAAGGGTAAGAGAATTAACGATGATGAAGAAAATGGACTAGTACACAATCAGTTTGATTGCTCTGAATTGGTAAGTAAAATATGCTGTATTGTAGATACCTAGGGCAGTAATGAGACGAGAGGCGCGCTCTTATCCACTGTTTCATCATATCTAATGAATCGGGAACAATTTACATACATAAAGAAAATCTGCCTCTACACTAATACAGAAATTACATATATTTCTGAATATCGCATATGCTTATTCGGGGTACCGCAAGGCGGTGTCCTGGCACCATTATTATTCATTATAGGTACCTATATATAAATGACATGCCTAAAATTATTTCTAATCCGATGATCTTATTTGCGGACGATAGCACGGTATTATTCAAGAGCAAAAATGATGAGACTTTCGAAAATGGCATAAATAATAACTTAAATGACTTAATAAGCTGGCTTACCGAAAATAACCTAAAAATTAATCTAGAAAAACAACTTAAATTTCATTTGAACAAAGAACAAACAATAAAAAACTAGATATGAGATATGGTAACAAGAGTATTCGCGAGACTGATTATACCATCATCTATGCTAAATTCTTAGGTATCTGGATCGATAAAAAGATGAACTGGAAAACACATATTGAAAATGTATGCAATAACACTTAGCCAATGTTCCTATGCCCTTTATAACTTAAGGAAAAATTTCAAATCATCCAACATTATTAATGGCGTACCACGGATATGTGTGATCAACATTGCGATACGGACTTACGTTTTGGGGGAACTCGACTGATAGAGAAATGGCGTTCAAAGCACAAAAGAAATGCATAAGGGCAATAATTATGTGGCATTCAAAGCACAAACAGTTATAAGCAACATTTCCGAAAGCTTCAACTACTTACACATCCCTGTCTTTACATTTACGAAGTAGCAAGCTATGTTAAAGCAAATATGCACCTATATAACCACCCAAAGAATTTGCGACACAAAAATAAAATATGCGCAACACCACATAAAAAAGCTATTTTCCCTAAAAATCTTTTAGGTATGGCACCCAACATTTACAATAAACTACCTAAACACATCATGGAAATTAAAGATATAGATCTATTTAAAACCAAAATACGCGAATTTTTTGTTGCGAAATGTTATTATCGTGTTAGTGAGTATTTAAATGAAAGATGCTAGGCCTGATACATCTGATTTAATAAGTTAGGAAATATCATTTTGTTAGTTATTATTTTGAACTTAATTAATATTGATTATTCTAAATTTAATTGTTTGTATGTATTATTTATTATTATGTAATTTAGTCTTTAGTCAGTATTTATTTATTTTAAATTATTTATTATTATTTTTAGATTTGGAATTGTGATTCATTGAATTTAGTTGACATTATTGAAAGTTTTAAATTGTATTACCTACACTATTTGCACACCAATGTGATGGTAAAATATGGAGAACTTTATTATAAGGAAAAATATCTATGTATCTCTTACCCATGTTTGCAAATAAATAAATGATTATGATTATGGTTTGCTACAACTCTCTGTCAAATGCAGGAGAGAGAGGCCGCTCCAGAGATTAGTTCAAGCTTACAATAATAATTTTAATGATACCTATTGATGCATTTGCTCCATCTTAACATAAATATTAAAAAAAATATTAAGCTACTTGCTCAATATTTTTAATTATTATGTATTATTTCAGTTTTAAGATAACGAAACAATTGTATTGTTGTTATATTGATTGCATTAAATTTTAATATAACTGTATCTTATATAAGTTATTAACGTGGAAACGTAGGGGATTGTACATTTACTTAAAGCATACGATATATCTAGTTATAATACACAATGTAGGTACGATTGTTTGTTTTGTCCCAAATAAAATAAAATAAAGCAATACTGAGCAAGATTTCTTTCAGTATTGCTTTAGTAAAAACGTCGAGTATCAACGTCAATTCGTCAGATAGCTTCCCGTAGAAGGGCTTTGATACAAGAGCCTCGCTCGAAAGGGGCGCAGCACCTACCTCTCGCCGCATTCTACTCCGCCATTTTTATTTTTCTTTTTGAAGCGCGTTCACGGAAATTCCTTTTACTCTCAACCTTCCTTCTCACTTGTTCAATTCTTTTCAATCGTTTGATTTTCCAAATACTTCGTGAGGTCGTAAGTGCCTTTGAATGTATCCGGTTTCCGGTTGTTAGTTCGCACATAGTCCGAGGTGAAACTAATCACGGTTAACAGTACTGAATGCGTTCGCTTGTGTTTTTGACCAATTAGCAATGGCTTTTGAATACATTCCTCATTCGGCTTTTATGCCTGAATAGGGACGTTTCCAAGTTCACACGTTTGAAAGGTAATTTTAACCTGTCCCTTTGGCTCGTTTTGTAAAGGTAAACTTTTTAATGATATACAGTGTGGCATGAATTCAGCACATTCGTCGGTTATAAAAAAAACTGTGTTTTATAGAAAAGTGACCTATGCGGTCAAAATGTATTTAATGGCATTTTTTTTATAACCCACTAAAAATATCAATGCAGGGCATTGTAGGGGTACAAAATCATGTACTCAATCTACGGTACGGTAACAGGTTGCCCGTCGCCCTGCTTCCCTGCCGTCCTGTGTAGTCTTTGGTGTAATGTTTTGTGTGGGTCAGGGGGTCCTACAAATACAAAATATGCTCGTGTCATGAAAAGGAAACAAATATGTCTCATAACATTAATTTACTAACTAGAATCATACTTAACATTGAAGATGTCTACGTGTTTTTTTTCTTATTTGAATTGTATATGAACAAAGTGGAGAACTTAAGGCTCTCCCCCACAGGCGCGTTATTATCGGTCTATAATATCGGATGCGTTATTGCTATATATGCGTCTGTACTCTCCGTCATTTGTCCCAAAGGTTCATTAGAAAACCAGCGTCAGACAACATCTGCCTGGCATTAATGCTGAAATGAACCTTTTTGGCGCAGCCGAGCCGTGAGGCACACACTATTGTTGTTTGTAACATTATTTTTATTTTGTTAACTAGCTTCCGCCCGCGACTCCGTCCGCGCGGATGTCGGTCTTCGCGTGGATGGTTTATTTCTCCATTTTGAGTAACTCTGACAATGACATCTTATAAATATCTATTGGACCCAAATACGGCTAAGCCTATAATAATTAAGGAGATCCCTCTATTGAGTTACTGCTGTTGAGCTCGCGTTCTGTAGTAAGTATTTTTTTCATAGTAATTCCGACCTTGATAAGTAGCATGTAGCAGTAAATTACTGACAATGACGAAAAGTTTGCAATAATAAAAAAGTGATCGTGACAATGCGACAGAAAGTTAATTGAGAACTTCAGCATACACAACATTGTTAGTGAGCTCGTCCGGAATATGAACATGAAGATTTCTTGGACTGCTCACATGGGAAAGAGCTACGTAAAGTTGCCCGTGTGAAAAACAACTCGCGGTAAGATCTACGCCAGCAACTCCTAGGGTCTGACCTTGAGCCTTATTTATTGTCATGGCGTAACACAAAGCTACAGGAAACTGTATTCTCTTAAATTGAAATGGAAAATTATCCACTACGGGTAATGCAACGTGTGTTCGCGGTTCTACAGAATATGAATAAAACCGAAAAATAAGATTTTTTTTTCTACGTATTTTTCCAGGATAAAAAGTATTCTATTTTATGCCCAGGATAATAAGGTATAATTATACCAAGTTTCATCGAAATCGAACCGTTAGTTTTCACGTGATGCCTGCATATACAGACAGACAGACAGACAGACAGACAAAAATTTTTTTAATCACAAATTTGGGTTTGGTATCGATCCAGCAACACCCCCCGCTATTTATTTTTTCAATATTTTCAATGTACAGAATTGACCCTTCTACAGATTTATTATATGTATAGATTCTGTATTTTGTGTTTCACGAACTGTGTCCAAATAAACTTTATTATTTCTTTATTTTCAATTTCTTTATATCTGTTTTCAGTAAATTTTGTATTAGGACTGCCACGAAGTTACACAGTGCTCCGATAATAACGACGCAATAGAACTGGGACACTTGCGTTCTTCCGTCCTGCGGTACTCCGATATGATTTCTTAGAACATTTTTTATTAGGACGCATACGATCTTACACACACCAGCGTTAATAACGTAGTAACGCGTAGTGCGGGTGTAGTGTAGGTTACACACACACGCATCGGACGATAAACGCATCCGATAATATCGAACAATAATAACACGCCTGTGAGCCTTAAAAAATCTGTCTAATTGGTTTGAAATGTCTCAAAATCTACCAAATTTCCACGCGGTACCGCAGACAAAACAGTCAACGAGACATTTCAAACGCAATTGTGCTATGGTCATCGTCCAAAAAACATTATCTTTCTGAACTGTATCATATAAAATCACTCTTAGGTACTAGGGTGGCACAAAGCATGACGCTAATTCGTTCGATGTAATTGATCGCAGGCGCATTCTGCCGCACGTCTCGCACACTTGCGCACGGTAGGGTTGCCAGCTATTAATTATAATATGTCACATTTGTAATTCTAGAACGGTGATTTTGTAGCTGGGTGGATTGGGTGGTGATATGGTGCACGACCTACTTGTGCAGCATAGATCTATATTATAATTTAAATTTAAAACATATTTAAAGTTATGTTTTTTTTATTAAATATTAGGGGCCCGTGGCTAAGTAATAACAGCTGCACAGGTCGATCGATCAGGTTAAGCTACGCTTGCCGCGGTTGGTCTGTGGATGGGTGGCCATCTTAACATACCGATACCCCTCCGTGCCTCGGAAAGCACGTTAAGCCGTTGGTCCCGGCTGTCATTCGTGGATCTTTGACAGTCGTTACGGGTAGTCAGAAGCCCGAAAGTCTGACAACCAGTCTTACCAAGGGGTATCGTATTACCCAGTAACTGGGTTGTGGAGGTCAGATAGGCAGTCGCTCCATGTAAAATACAGCATGTAAAGTACAGTCAGCTGCATCCGGTTAGACTGGAAGCCGACCCCAACATAGTTGGGAAAAAGGTTAGGCAGATGATGATTTAGTTATGTTTTTTTCTCACCTGAAATAACATTTGTTCGTTGTTGATCTTACGTTAATAGCTATAAATTATGAATACCTAAACTAACAATACCTATTACTTCAATTCGCTTCATAAGACATTTCAATTCACTCACACGATATTCCACCGCTTGAATTAAATAGTTCAATTAATCTATTAATAAAATAAAGACGGGTTAGTTACACCATTTATAACTCAAGAACCACGGGACCGATTTTTATGATCTTTGGTTTGTTGGATTTGTCTACCCCCGAATAGCAGAATATTTATTAAAACATGGGGTAAATTTACGAAGAAGAAGATTTTCTCATACATTTTGTATGGATCGGCTTTTTGATTCTAAGGCGGTACGAAGTTCGCTGGATCAGCTAGTAGGTTATAAAAAATAGCTGACTCGGCGAACTTCGTACCGCCCCGCCATGCGCCAGCCACTCCGCCCCCGCTTTTTAAATCTCTGATATCTTCTAACATATTCATTTATATAAATATTAATAATATATAGCCTATGACACTCACAAATAATGTGGCTTTCTATTGGTAAAAGAATTTTCAAAATCGGTTCAGTAGATCCAGAGATTATTATTAGGTACTATTATTATTATTATTACCTACCCCCTACAACCTCACAAAAAAAGAAAGTTTTTATATTATGTTTTCAATACTTCTTCCATCCAACGCGTTCCTGCGGCCTTCACAAGGTCGTCGGACCACCTTGTGGGAGGCCTTCCAACGCTTCGTCTTCCGGTACGCGGTCGCCACTCCAGAAACTTTCGGTCGAAGTGGAGGTGCTTGGTGGAGGCCTATTATATATCCAGCAGTGGACGTCTTTCGGCTGAAATGATGATAATGATGATGATGTTTTCAATACAGTATCTACCCTCCTACCTAGTACCAGCATTTATCCTGAAAAATAATCATATATTTTTCTGTTTGTTTACTGTAGTCGATCTTTAGTGTTTTTAGGCATTATAAAAACCTGCGTTTTTTGCGTTTAAGTACTGGTAGTCCCCTTGAGCACAACTTAATTCTCACAACCGTGTTTTATCCACCAGATTTACAAATACAATTACCTATTTGTACAACACATGTACTATTTGCTTACCTTTATTTAAGCATAATAATTTAAATCGCATTAAACGGATTAAATTAAAAACTACAGACACTGTAGACAGAAAATTCAACCCTCTCTTGAAAACATAGGGTTGAGTTTCCATTACGGTCGTGTACACGACCAAAAATAATTTATGATCTAAATCCAATAGGGGTGAAAGCCCAGGGGGTTTGTAACAGGTGGTGTAATGGCGCAGACAGATCAACCCTAATTTTTGGGGATGATTTTAAGCTTAGCTTTTGCGTGTCAATACATTAGGTACGTAGATTATTATCTGATAAGAACTTTGGAAGTGAGCAGGTCTATCTAACGCTTGCTTTATGCCTTGAATGTATTAGACATACACGTTCACATCGCGATTGTAGATACACTTGGTAACACAAGTGAAGCACGCGTCGCTTCGTGAGATAAAAATACTTAACCTACTTGAAAACTGAAGAATTCCTAGTCTGACTATGAGATATTACTGGGTAATACCATATCCGTGGGTAATACGATACCCCTTGGTAAGACTGGTTGTCAGACTTTCGGGTTTCTGACTTCCCAATAACAATTAACACTCATCATCTGCATCATCTGCCTAGCCTTTTCCCAACTATGTTGGAGTCGGCTTCCAGTCTAACCGGATGCAGCTGAATACCAGTAATTTACATGGAGCGACTGCCTATCTGACCTCCACAACCCATTTACTGGGTAAAACGATACCCCTTGATAAGACTGGTTGTCAGACTTTCAGGCTTCTGACTACCCGTAACGACTGTCAAAGATCCACGAATGACAGCCGGGATCAACGGCTTAACGTGCTTTCCGAGGCACGGAGGGGTCACGGTATGTAAAGATGGTCACCCATCCACAGACCAACCTCAGCAAGCGTAGCTTAACCTGATCGATCGACCAATGCGGCTGTTATTATTTAGCCACGGGCCCCTCGTGTCGATAAATATCGATGAATATTGTATATATGGTCAAAATAAATTAGCTAGCAAAACTGTGCAGACGTGATATACCTATCGATATCTAAACACGACATACGTTGAATATCGTATCATCATACGATATTCAACGTAACAAATACCACGCATTTGCTGAAACCTCTCACCCTGAAAACGTTAGTAAACGCGCATGCCTCAGGCTGTGTTCAGGGGCCTAAAAAGGCCACTTTGGCAGAGTCGTAAAATGATAACATAATGGATAGTTAACCGTATCAACTCCCATTGGTAAAGGATTTTTCAGTAATTTTTTTTTGTCTGTGCTAAAATACCAATCAATCCAAGCCAAATCCAATCCCAATCTACAGTTCAAAGGAACTGTAGTAAAAAACCTAATAAGCCCATTTTAAATTAAATAAAAGTTGGAAGCAGGCGGGAGCGGGACTCATTTGAATTTGAAAATATAATAAAAATGGTATGGGTCCCGCCTGCTTCCAACTTTAATTTAATTTAAAATGGGCTTGTTTTTAGCTTTTCAGTTTCTTTTAACTTAAGTTTTTTACCGCAGTCGGTTTTTTTAAATAACTTTTTTATTTCCAGCTTTTTAGTTTACAAATGTGAAAAATTTCGCAGATGATTTAGTTCTTGGTAGGTGTTTTTTTACGATTTGTCACTTCGAATTGCTTTTAACCATCTATGTTGAATATATTTTTGTAATCACCTTTTAAAACCCTTTATTTTGATACCCCACTCGATGACTCGATAGGTTTCGAAAAAAAAATTTTTTGAAGACGTAATATAGCGCCAATAATCGGCATTTTTTTTTTCAATTTTGATATACCCAGTGTCACTCTCACAATTAAGACGAATCTAACAGCACCTCTCAAGTTGAAATCGATCAAGCCGTTTAAGCTACAGAGTGTGCCAAAGAAATATACATACATACATACACTCGAAAAACATAACCCTCCTTCTGGCGCAGTCGGGTAAAAACTAAAAATGATTTTTATTAAATACCTATTCAACAATTATACCCCACGTGACATAGTCTGTTGACTTTCATTTTTTCCATTTTCACAATAGTAGTATATAGTCCAGTAGTCGCCATATTAAATTTTCACTAACCCCATGTCTTTAGTGACACTCGCCGGACTAAGAGGAATCGATTGACGTGTGAATCATAAAAATCGGCCCAGGCGTTTGGTCTGTATAGTGCTTCAAAGGAACATACATACATACATAGGCTGATAAACACATTACCACTCCTTTGCGTCGCGCAGTCGGGTAAAAAAGAAACGTATGTAAACCTACGTAGTGCAGCGAAACAAAGAAAAACACGGATTGTCTTCGCCATATTATAATTCATAATGTTATCCTTTTATGATTCTCCAAAGTGGCCTTTTTAGGCCCCAGCTCACAGTGAACACACACTTCTTCTATCTATAGCTCATCAATAGCAAAAACCGTTCAAAAAATGGTTAATTTTTGAAGTGAAAACTTCTTTAGGCGCGATGGGAATTTTTTGAGATGGGAAAAAACCGCGCCACTGTTACCGTAAGCGACACCGCGCGTGTTTTGTTTATAAGACGATTCACAAAATACTCGCTTCAGATGTGTTCCCCTGTTCTCGGGATGTACTCGGTTTTAATTTACGTACATATATATATCCAATATGTCAGTGAGTGTCAATATGGGGGGCCCGTGGCTAAATAATAACAGCCGCACAGGTCGATCGATCAGGTTAAGCTACGCTTGCCGCGGTTGGTCTGTGGATGGGTGACCATCTTTACATACCGAGACCCCTCCGTGCCTCGGAAAGCACGTTAAGCCGTTGGTCCCGGCTGTCATTCGTGGATCTTTGACAGTCGTTACGGGTAGTCAGAAGCCCGAAAGTCTGACAACCAGTGTTACCAAGGAGTATCGTATTACCCAGTAACTGGGTTGTGGAGGTCAGATAGGCAGTCACTCCATGTAAAATACTGGTATTCAGCTGCATCCGGTTAGACTGGAAGCCGACCCCGACATAGTTGGGAAAAGGCTAGGCAGATGATGTCAGTGAGTGATGGCAAAGTATTCTGTTTGTGTTTTCTTTTCACTTTTGTCGGCACTCCCGGAGTGGCACTGTTTTTTTGTTTGGTCTAGTACACAGCAACGCTAACACCATTGGCTGAGGCAGGTAGTAGGTTCTCAAGTGTACAGATGACAGAGCATGCGACGCAAGATGTAAGGTGGGCTATAGTCTACACGCATACTCCACATACTTATGCATCGTCGGATATAGTTGAAGTTTAGTTAGTTTAGTTTTTCGTTTAGTTTAGTTTAGTTTTCCGAGAAACCCCACCTATGGAGAATTTCTTTGCTGCGGCCGACCTGAGTGTGGAGTCTGTTTAAAGTTTTCCAAGTCGCGCTTGCCTAGGGGTTATCAACAGATCCAACGCCCTGCCTCAGATTGAGCCGTGCATTACTGTGTTGACTGCTGTTGAGTTGACTGCCATTTTGCTTACTGATTGTTCTCTTGCGCCGGGAGCATCTAGCTCCATCTTGCGTTAAGCTCCACCTCCACCCTGCTGGTTGGGTCCAAACAACCGCAGAGTAACACACATGTAACGGCAATCGATCCAATGCCTTTAGGTTTGACAACATTCGTATGCTCAACAACGTAAATAACGCAATCAACGTGGCTGAACTATCCAAATAATTGGAATTGCGATCGATTGCTATTTTGTTTGTTTTGCATTACCCCTCTGAGCATGTGGTGTTTGGATGAATGCGCGGTTAATATTAAGCTGGTAAAATATACTGATATGTGTGCAAATGAAGTTGCAGGATCGAGGAGCGGTGTATGTTAAAATATGTTGTAAGCAGCCTGTAAACAGTGGGTGGGATTGGACGCTGTGCAGCTCCGGGACGTAAACGCGGCGGCAGCGCGACGGTAATATGTCCCCGCCAGTTAGATAACTAGGGTAAAAGTGGTTTATAAGTACTCGTAAATCCACCGAAGAACTTGCAGGAAAATGTGTCATCGGACGATGTGATGTTTAAAAACGTATAAAAGTAGCATCAGCAAAACCAGAGTGAGACGAATAAAATGACTTTGTAATTTTTTCGGATAAACAGTTTCCCAAAAGGAAAGGAAGAAACTGTTTCTGTAGTCAAATAAGCCAAAAAAACAGTCCCCTTTTTAACCCTCAACGGAACAATCTAAATAAAAGCTTGTAAAAAGAGGGCAGTTATAAGTTAAACATGTTTATCTGTGTTTGTGTGCAGCTTCGTAGCTCTCAAACGGCTGGTCCGATTTTATCGTTTCCCCTGAGAGAGAGCAGAAGTGGCAATCACTTTGGAGCGTTTCTTTTCTGCAGCTTATGTCAGCCTATATTTATAAAATTCGAAGTCCTGACTGACTGACTGAGTATAATATATCAACGCATGAACGCACAGCCTAAACCGCTGGTCCTAGAGACATGAGAGGACTTGGAGGGTGTGTTCTTTGCGAAGAGTAAGAAAGGGTTTTTAGAACTTCCACCCCTAAGAGGGTGTAATTTCACGCGGACGAAGACGCGGGCAGAAGCTAGTCCAATACAATGTTTCCCTTGTCCATCGTTGTTACCGCTGATGGTCACCTTGCTGTCACCTTGGTCACCTTGTTTCTGGTAGTAGATGATCGCAAATGCTCTAATGTTGGCTGTACTGTGTTGTGTGTATCAGCAGCACCATATCAGTATAGCACCATATCCATCACCATAACACTATATCAGTATAGCACCATATCCATCACCATAGCATCATATAGGCATAGAATCATATCCATAACCATAGCACTATATCAGTATAAGTAGTACCATATCCATCACCATAGCACCATATCAGTACAGCACCATATCCATCACCATAGCACCATATCAGTATAGCACCATATCCATCACCATAGCACCATATCAGTTTAGCACCATATCCATCACCATAGCATAGCACCATATCAGTTCAAAAACACAAACTCAAAGCATTTATTTCAATTAAACCAATTACAGGCACTTTTGAATTGTCAAGGGGTCGGTCAGTCATAAGGATGAAGCTAGTTGCCCATTCCAAAGCGTAGGCACCTATGGAGAAGAACGGGCAAGAAACTCCATGGACACTCTTTTAAATCAAAATAATATGGTTACAAAGTCTTATTTACAAAGACAGACTCAGCATAGTACCATATCCATCACCATAGCACTACATCAGTATAGCATCATATCCATCACCATAGCACCATATCAGTATAGCACCATATCCATCACTATAGCACTATATCAGTATAGCACCATATCCACCACCATAGCACCATATCAGTATAGCACCATATCCATCGCCATAGCACCATAACAGCAGTGCCAATATCTTTCTACTTTGCAATAATTGTCCTCCCGATCGATGACTTAAGCTGGTTTCCATACTTTGTAACTTAGACTGAACTAGACTTAGTGTTGCCAACAACTGCTTCCCAACTAATCAGCCAGCGGTAAATGAGGACCCTGAAGCTGAAATACAAAAGAAGCGGTTTATAACGAATAATATTTTAGAAGTACTTGTTAAGTCGCGTTTGATGGAAATTGAAGTCTGAAAGTTGAAACGCACACATGGCTCTTGGCTTGTGAGGCAAGCTTGCAGCTCACATTGTCGGCTCTAAACTTTATACTGAAGTTTTTATAATTCCCATCATTATTGTTGTGCGTTTACCCTAGGGTTATAATGGGAAGGAAATATAATGTGAACCTAGTGACATACTGTGATTTTTATTAACATTGTAGTTGCCATTGTGAAGCGCGTTTACGCCGTACGGTATTTCATACAAACTTTCAAGCCCTTGTTTTCTGAAATGAATGAACCGATTTTAATGAACTTCATAAGCATAAGAGGCCGGTCGATTCTGTAAAAACCTCACCGTGAAAACGTAGGCAGGTCTTTGAGTTTGTTTTTGCTAGGAATTAACACTATTGACAGCTCACTCCACGCTCTCTTCACCTAAGTTTTCACGGTGAGATGGTAACAGAATCGCACTGCTTGATACAAAGGTCTAAAAAGTTACTTAAGAACATTTTCGAAATGTCTTATTTAAAAAAAGATAACAAGAAATCCCTGTTTCTATGGAAAATTTAAAATCGGTATAAGTAATTTGGCTGTAACACTATTTTTCGAAAATGTTCTTAAGTACAATGCGTTTCAAATAAGAATAGGATCGACTTAGCGCCATGTTGTGACGTCATAGCTGTCAAATCGAATAAATTGGGTAGGGTGAGCAAAACAAGATTTATTTTTTTAATAACATTAATTATTTACGAAAACATTTTTTTTTCAATTCCGCTCATGTTTGCATCACTGTTTGAGTGGTCATCGTCAACAAATAACAAATTTAACATGAAACAACCATGTGACATACAGAATTACCGAAAGAAACAGTAACACTCCACAAGCACTCAGTCTCACGATGAAGCACACCAACAGCCACAGAGCATGTAATGTAACACCCAACAACGACAAGATGGCGGCTGGCATCTTCTTTACTTTCTGGTGAATTGTTGTCAACAATGAAAATAAGAAAGAAAGTAGCATAATAATAAAAAAACTAATTATGACTAATTTTTTGATGTTTTTCACTTTGATTTATCTAAAACTCGGTTAAACAAAAAAAAGTTATTGATACGCAAATAAGCTTTCTTTGCACACCGTACTTTTCAATCAACATTTGACAGATAGAGGTCATTGACGTTCCTATTCTTATTTGAATCGCATTGTAACTTTTTAGACCTTTATATCTTGCTTATGCGTATGAAGTTTGATTAAAATCGGTTCATTAATTTCGAAAAACAAGGCCTTGGAAGTTTGTATGAAATGCCGTACGGCGTAAATATTTAATATATACTTACTAGCGAAGGTCGGAAATTATCCCACGGAAACGTGCTACCGGGCTGAATGGATGGAGATGGATGGATGGATGGATGATGGATGATGGATCCAGCTGGTGGTCTACCCGTGTGGGTAATTTTATCCAATTTCGTTCAGCCGTTTTTGCGTGATTAAGTAACAAAGGTCCTAATTTACAAACTTTCACATTTATAAAATTAGTAGGATTGTATCTAATGGCATACCTACCAAGTCTGTAGCAAAATGACACTTGTTTCTGAACTTGGGGTCAACGGAGAAAAGCACAATATGTAAAAGATGAATGTATAGTTAGCGGGAACAGAAACCTAAGGCCACACACGTTGTTCTTGCCGTGAAAAACTACAGTTTATTCGCCGTGTGTAGGCACGGTCAACAGTGTTGTATGGATCACTATGGAAGCTTGTTGACAGACACGTTTTTTCTACGGATGTATCAAATCAGCAAGGGATCCGCACCGTATCGCCTTTCGCCTCGCCGTCAAACAGGCGTCAACCTAACGTAAACACGTAACCAAAGCGGATCAGAAGCTCCGATACGTCGACTCGGCTACGGCTAGGCGACCGCCGCGCTTACGTTTCGCCGATCGGTGGTTGATGGTGCAGGCAGGCTGCGGGAGGGTTGAGAGGGGCAGGGGGAGGAGTGGACGAAGAGATGTAAGCTAGGGTCCCGTACGGAGAGACGTAAGTGCGGGGACGACGAGCCGTAAGTGTAACGCACCGCACCGTGGTTCGTGAGCTCGTCCCGAGGCGAGACGATTACGTTACGATTCCGATTAGTGTGCGTTGCAGCAAAGAGTTTCATACAAAGAATAAGGTATGTTGGGGTAAGATCGTTGCTGGGGTAAGACCGTAGGAATCAAATTCTTTGCCTGCAAAATTAAATTTTACTCTGATCTTCGTCGTAGCAGAATAAAAATAATGATGGAGAACAGCAATGTTTATTACTGCATTAAAAACATTGCCATATTAGTTAGGAATTTGATTCATACGGTCTTATACCAGTGCCGATCTTACCCCAACATACTGTACTGAATGGCTCCAGTAGATACGGTGCCGATCCCTTTCCGGTTTGATACGTGTTCCATGACCTTTATACGCCGTATGTAAGCCCGGTTCGTCAGTGTTGTACGGATTTTGACTGACACGTTTTGTCTACGGCGCGGTTTATTCGCCGAGTTGAGGCAGTGTTCCATACAACACTGACGACTGTGCCTACGCACGGATAAAACGTAGTTCTTCACGGCAAGAAAATCGCGTATAAAAAGGTCTTAGTACGATCGCGCGAAATTTAAACCAATCTAAAATGCTTTTAGGCCAGTCATTTAAATTTTAGTAGGCAAGTGACTTTTTCCGTAGGATGCACCATTTAGAAGTTATAAAGTCCCAATCGAAAGAAGTCCGAAAATATCGGGTTTCTGTGTTTAAATATACTCGTAGGTATGCTACAAACACAATTCGAATCGCTCTTAGTTAAGAATAAGATCTTAAAATTAAACAAATATTATGGGGTTTTTTTATTCTAGTTTTTATTATTTTTATCCACAGTGGCTTGTCAGGCTCATCATAACTTAAACTATGCTAAACTGCCTCTACAAGTATAAAAAGTATACATTAATAATGTCGAAACAAATCCGCAAGTAGGTTTCCTATCTCAGGTGAAGGTTGAGCTAAAACCTAATTTAACAAAGACCAATGTCATATTTTATTCGTTTACTTTTATTCTACTCAACAGTGACTCTCTTTCCTTCTATGTCTTAGTACACACTCCATAAGTAGAAGGTGAACATCTTCAACCGTTCCGCATGTTTCACAAATAAGAGAACTCACTTTATATATTATGGGTAGAACGAACGAGTAGGCATTTTCAATTTCAATATCGATCGATTTTACGTAATGTTTACTCCGCGCGTTCGCTTTTGTGCTAGGCCCTCAGATATGGGAAAAATTCATTCACCTCTAAAACTAAACTGCTGAAAACAAATACCTGCCGCATGCAGCTTTGTTCCGCCCAGGACTCTGAACTGCAAACTACAAACAAAAAATTGAAAATCGATAGTTTACAATGTTTGTAAATATGTGTGCATCTATCACTTAATTTATCTCATTCGTCATTATAAGCTTTTCTTTTACCTAGTTAATTTCTTCACTTAGGTATCAAAATATTGTAAAACATTTTAAACGAGTAAGTAATGGTAAAGTTCGTTTTTAACCGAATTCAAAAAAGGAGGAGGTTTCTCAATTCGACCGTATTTTTTTTTTTATGTGTGTATTTGCGGATAACTTCGTCGCTTATGAACCGATTTTGATTATTCTTTTTTCGTTGGAAAGGATATATGCCAAGGGTGGTCCCATGATAAGGAAACCAGGATCTGATGATGGCATCCCAGTGGAATCGAGGGGAACATTCAAAAATCGTAGGAGCGACTAGTGCGTTTGTTAATGTTTTCATTAAGTATTTTAAAGCACTACAATTTAATGAAGGCCTGGAGTCGATCTGATGATGGAGCCGAAAGATATTCGAGGGGACTCCTCAACGATCTACAGCAGTTACCTTGTGTTTGGGCTTGATTAATTTGTAGTTGTGACTGTCATTAGGGGTCTGATGATGAAGACGAAGAAAAAAACACTACAAATTGAAAAATAACTTTAATTTCGGAAGTCGGTGTCGATAAACGAAAATGTGGAACCAAAGACACCGACTTCCGAAATTAAAGTTATTTTTCAATTTGTAGTGTTTTTTTTTGCCCATTCTTCTCCATACGAATCTAAATTTTAGAAGGGGCGACAAGAATAAATTCTATTTTGTTGTAAATTTTGACGTTCAAAAATGCCTTAAATAGACATAAGTGCCTAATTAAAATAACTGCTTTGACTCTGGCTTACAAACATGACAAAACACGATATTTCTAAAAGACCTTGAATTAACCAAAAATAAGACGCGCGTTGCCTGTGTGGTGCCGGACTTAAAGAATTGCACCATCCCTTACTTCCCGTGGGTGTCGTAAAAGGCGACTAAGGATCTTACCGGAGAATGGGCAGCAGCGTTCTCTATTTATTCCACCATCATACCATACTGCGATCGCCGACCCGCCTGCCAAGCGTGGCGATTATGGCAACCCCCCCCCCCCCCCCCCAAATTGGGGGAGGCCTATGTCCAGCAGTGGACGTCTATCGGCTGAAACGAACGAACGAAGACGCGCAAGCCGATAAGTTCGGGTATTAGACAAAGAAAATTATAGACGGCGGGTAGCTCCATTTCATTTCCACAAGAAAGAAATAAAGTATTGAGTTATTATCTCCGTCTCTCAGTGCGTGCCAATTTTTTCAAGGCAGCTACTTATGTAGCTCTTGTTAGTTAAGTTAGTTTTTTGTCTCATGTGTGGCCACGCTACCCGATGCTCTATAGCTTTCTTACTCTAAGGTTCGGGTTCAACTGTTATGACAGGGGTTATCAGACAGGTCACACGGACAGTGTTCGCGAGGCTTGTGTGTGTGCGCGGTGGTGTGTGTGTAAGTGTATCTTTGCGATTGCACGTGACGCCGTGTCGTCGCCACTGCGATATTAAACTAGGTTGCAGCGGTTCTCAAAGTACGCCCCATTTTAGGGAATGGTTTCTGTGTTTGATTTTTGGCGTAGAAATAAAATGAAATAATTTATTCTGTAAATAGGTAATCGGAATAACCTTTATACGTCATATTGTAAAAAATAAACAAAGCTAGATGAGGTCGGCGTTTCCTATCTGACTACCTACTCTTAAAAGAAAGTCCGAAACAAACTCAGAGTCAGTCACAGTCTCTTCATAATCTTGGTCAGATCATGTAAAGACCGTGTATAGATTATTATCTAAAATAGTCTTTTGGGGAAAGGACCACACAGATTGAGTGGACCTGCGCAGTCAGTGCAAGCATTTGTCAGTAATCGTGTAGCTCAACTCTGTACTTGAGGAGCTTAAAGACTCGACAAACAATACCAAAGAAAGGACATTTGGGTAGGCCGCATAAAGTACTCAGACTTCCAAACCAACATTAAAACTAACAGAGAAAAAAATTACCCACATAGTCTGTGAGGACTATGTGGTTTAATTATAGAAAAATAATATACTCGTACTTTACTAAGACCTGTCAGAAATAGGGCAATAGGTAGATATTAAATCGTTCAGTAAATGTGAGTTTTGGTATTGATAGGCATAATTATACAGAGGTGACACGATCGATAGTCAAGCAATCCACATTATTAAATTTTAATACTGTAGCGGTATCTACAACGCCACATGCGAACGACACACGACGTCACGCAAAATCCTGCATGTCGCAAGCAGAATTTACCGCGCAACTAGCATAGATTCAACGGCCCAACATGAATCATCGGGCAGTTGCCCGCCAGACACAACACCCGTCTGGATGGAGGATCCTCCCTTTTCTATGGAGGTTGAGTGAACTTTATACCTTGTTCCCCACACCTCTGTACTACAAAAGCAATGTCGTAAGTTAAGTTTTAGGTATGAATGTGGATGGCTATAAGATAAGGAGAAGACCAAAGAATATATACACTATGTAAAAGATGATATGGCTCACAATTTCAATCAGAGTCTGAATATTTTTGAAGGATATTGCCAATCCATTGAGTTAGCCTACTCAACACTTGCCATTACGTAATTTGCGGATTTAAGTGTATTACATAATTACCCCACTGCCTAGAGTAGGTAGGTACTAGGTTAAAATATTGCGCAATACTTATCCTAAACGGTGCAATATTTTTTTTAAAAGCGTCTACGCATACAGGGTTATTGGTAAAACATTAACAACCCCTTAAGAGGTCATTGTACTCATCATTATGAACAACTTTTACTTGGGACCAAACCTGAAATCGAGAAAAAAAAATCTGCTGTTCCCTACATTTTGACGAGTTATACGAACATAAATGTCGGGAACAGCTGATTTTTTCACTGTTAGTGATTACTTATGTTACAAACGTACAAAAAGTAGAAAACTCAGCGTACCATTCATTTACCAACACTTTGAGATTTGTTGGTCCCACCCCCAAGCGAGAGCGCCGTTGCTTGGCGAACACACTCGCCGAGATCGCGCCAGAAAAATTTAATTGTGAAATACGACCACCCCCCTCCTCCCTCCCGGCTCCCCTGCGCAGCCTTCAACCCCGCGAGCCGAAAATCACCGCGTTGTTCAGGTGGGCGGGCCTTGGGTAACGGTCTGAAGCTCCGTCTTGAATAACCTTTAAAAGAATCAAGTGCGTATTGCCCTTGGTTTGTAAGATTTCAGTACAGTAGCTAGCTAAACGTGCCACTTTTATTTTAAATAAATATTATGTAGGGCTTTCCCCATAAAGGGGTGTGTCAACCTGATGGGCTAAAATTAATTATTTATAATAAGCACACCAACAGCAGAGTCACTTACAATTCAAATTAAATATCATCTAAAATTAGCAATTCAGTAACCATGCAAATAACAGGTATAGTAATAATAATAATATTAGGATGCTGTCTCTGTTCCAGGAACTGGAACCAACCGTCAACGTTTCGGCCCAACGACTGTCGGATCAGGTGCGGGTCATCCAACGCAATCACAGGTTGGACGATATCGCACTTGATAGGCTGCGCTCAGAGGTACTGAGCAACCATATCGTCTCGACTTCGGCACAAACTGCGGCACAAGTGTCAACTGTTGATGCCATCCCGCCGCGGTTCAATCGTGTTGAGATGATAGGGTTGACACAGTAAGTAGCCAGTGCAACGTTCGACTGAGGAGCGCACTGGAGGATGCATTACGCGAGTATAGGTCCACTCCAACCGAACTTAGGCCCCGATAACCACGGTTACCCATGCACAAAAAAAATAGGGCGCTGGTGTGTGCTTTGGACTCGCAGCTCAAGAATTTCTTCGAGAGCAGCGAGGATCTCGTTGATACACACTCGATCCTGTACTGTGCGGCTGTTGCGGCATGTCGTTTAGCTAACGTCAAATTTTCAAGTTGTGACGGAGCTACTCGACCAAAACCAGCCGTACCAGCCTGGCAGCGCAGGATCGAGCGTCGTATCGATGGGGCCAGGGTGCTCATCGGCAAACTATACTGCTTCAGGGAGGGCAATACACGACCACGAGTGATGCGCTTTGTAAGGCGGGCATTCTCGGGGACTAGAATCAGCCCTCGAGAATACATGTCCCGTGTCACAGAGCGCATCGACTTCCTGAAGCAGAAAGTTTGTGCATGGGCGAGCCGAATTCGGCGGTATAAACGGCGGGTGGATCGATACACGCAGAATCGCATGTTCCAGAGCGATGAAAGGTGGGTGTATAGAGCTTGGGAGCGACCTGAACAAAATGTAACAGACGTATGCCGCCCAGATGATGCCGCCACAAGTGCATTCTGGTGCAGCATCTGGTCGGTGCCCGTCTGTCACACTGAGGCTGGCTGGATGCAGGATGTCGAGCGAGTGTGTGAGTCTGTACCAGAAATGGAAAAAGTCCTGATTACGCCATCAGACGTTGCCAGAGCAGTCCGTCCGTTATCGAATTGGAAATCACCGGGACCGGACGGACTGCACAACTTTTGGCTGAAATGGCTAATTAGTTCACACACTTGCCTGGCATCTCAGTTCCAGTCATCCTTAGAGTCTGGGTCGCTACCGCAGTTTCTAACAACAGGCGTTACCCACCTGCTCCATAAATCAGGTAGTCCCGCGGAACCCAAGAATTATAGACCGATCACGTGTTTGTCGACGGTTTATAAACTTCTTACATCCATTTTGAGAGCGAAAATTAATAAGCACATTGAGAGTAACTCGATTATGTCTGCTTCTCAAAATGGATGTAGGAACGGGTCCCGCGGTACTAAGGAGCTACTCCTCATTGATATGGCCATTAGCCAACAGGTTCGTCGATCCCGCAAGGATTTGTCGACATGTTGGATAGATTAGAAGAAGGCCTATGACTCAGTGCCACATACATGGCTCATGAGGGTGCTGGAGTTGTACAAGATAGATGCAACTCTACGCACCTTCCTTGAGTCGTGTATGGGGCAATGGAAGACGGTCCTTCGTTATCCAGGATGTCGACAGATCCAGGGAAATGATGAGCCTGTATGGATTAAACGGGGAATATTTCAGGGCGACAGTTTGAGTCCACTTTGGTTCTGCTTAGCCCTGAATCCTCTAAGTACACTACTGGAGGATTCAGGTCTAGGCTATCGGTTGAAGAGAGGTGGTCAGGTCATATCTCACCTCCTTTACATGGATGATTTGAAACTCTTTGCCCCCAACAAATTGCGTCTGATGGAGCTACTTAAGGTAACTAAAACTTTCAGTAGCGCCATCAAGATGGAATTTGGTGTCGACAAATGTGCAGTCATGCATGTAAAGCGAGGGGAGATTATGGAATCCGAGGGAATTCAACTCTCGGATTCCATAAGCCTCAGATCCCTCTCCTCATCCGAAAGCTATAAGTATTTGGGTATGTCGGAAGCGTTAGGCATCAACGATGCTGACATGAAGCAATCGTTGAAGGAGCGCTTCTTTTGTCGCCTGAAGAAGGTATTAATTAGTCTTCTTTCGGGCGGAAATAAGGTGCGCGCCTTCAACGGTTGGGTCATGCCGGTTTTGATGTACTCTTTCGGCATACTCAAATGGACTCAGACCGAACTCGACGCCCTGGATAGAAGAGTCCGTACACTACTGACCGCAAACCGGATGCATCACCCACGATCATCAGTGATGAGACTGTATATCCCGCGGAAGTGCGGGGGTCGAGGCTTTTTAAATGCGAAGACCCTCCACAACCGCGAGGAGTGCAGTCTCAGGGAACATTTTTTAAAAGCCGAAGTGGGTATGCACCGTGATGTGGTCGCAGTGGACAAGGGGCTCACCCCGCTCTCCATGGCTAAAGAGAACTGGCGCAAACCTGTAGTACTTTCTACTGATGACCGCAAGAGGGTATGGCAAAGCAAGGAGCTTCACGGGCGCTTCTATCGGGCTCTTCATGAGCCCGGTGTAGATTTCATAGCGTCCGTATCCTGGCTACGTTTTGGTGACCTTTTCGGGGAAACTGAAGGTTTTGTCTGTGCAATTATGGACGAAGTTATCTTAACGAATAACTACCGGAGACATATTATGAAGGACGGGACGGTTGACGTGTGTCGGGCATGCCACCGTCCGGGTGAGTCTATCAGACATATTATCTCTGGTTGTTCTCGTCTGGCTAACGGCGAGTACTTGCACAGGCATAACCAAGTGGCTAGGATTATTCACCAGCAACTTGCTTTGAAATATAAGCTTGTGGATTCTGAGGTACCGTATTACAAGTATGTGCCCGACCCAGTTCTTGAAAATGACCATGTCACGTTGTACTGGGATCGGTCTATCATTACTGACAGGACTATTGTTGCCAATAAGCCTGATATAGTGGTGATAGATCGATTAGCGCGCCGCACAATGATTGTCGATGTTACCATTCCACATGACGGGAACCTCGTGAAAGCTGAGAAAGAAAAACAAATTAAGTATCTCGACTTAGCACACGAGGTTGTTGACATGTGGAATGTGAGCTCGGCTATCATTGTGCCGATTGTCGTATCAGCCAATGGACTGATGGCCGAAAGCCTCGATCAACATCTATCGAGGCTCTCGTTAGGTGGTTGGATCAAGGGCCTGATTCAGAAGGCAGTACTCCTCGATACGGCTCGCATTGTGAGGAGGTTCCTGTCTCTGGAGCCCTAACCACCGGTAGCTTGGACCCTGCTCCCGACACCGGCGGATCACTATTTTTTATATTTTTAAATGTTGTTTTATAGTTATTTTTTATATTGAAATATTTAAAAATGTAATTAATGAGGAAACTAAACGAATAAACGAAATAATAATATTTATTGAACAAACATTTGAGTACAAAATAACTTATATACTACAGCAATACATAGAACAGAGACATAGGCTTGTTAGAGTGGGGAGCAGGGCAAGACCCAGTCCCGTGCTAGGAATTAACCTGTATTACAGGAACTAGGCAATGCTCCGTCCCCTCACCAAGAAACAAGCTCATATGAACCATTACAGTAGCATAAAAGAACTTGACTCACTGAGTTCCCTAATTAGGCATGCCTGTTGATAGGGAATCAGTATTTAAATAAGTAGGTACAAATTAAAAGACTATGAAGTATGGGTGTGCCACATTTAAAGTGTTGTGTTTAAAGTGTGAGTATAATATGTTGTGTGTGTGGTTGTAGTGATGTGTGGTTGTAAGGACGGTATGCCTAACATCTAAATTGAAAAATATATGAGACAAAGGAGAACATTAAAAAGTGTGTCTAGTAAATTTTCTAGAATACTACAAATCAAACCGATTAGAGCTACATAGACTCTACACTCCGTCTAAATAGGGAACGTCTGCATGAAGCAAAACTCATGGAGAAAATATCAACAGGAAAATCTGTCAAGTTGGACCTTTCATTATATTGCCTTGCCATACGTGTTAGTGGGCTATGTGGTATTTAAGGTGGATGCAGGCAATTCAAAAATACGATAATGACGCTTACTACGTTGGCTAGACCTAAAGTTAAAATAGTTTACCAATTGTGCATCAATGGAACCGTTTATAATTTTATCGAGTATTAGTAAGTCAGAATGGCTACGTCTTTCTTTTAAGAGCGTTTACGCCGTACGGCATTTCATACAAACTTTCAAGCCCTTGTTTTTCGAAATTAATGAACCGATTTTAATGAAACTTCATACGCATAAGCAGGATACAAAGGTCTAAAAAGTTAGTAGAAAACATTTTCGAATTGTCTTATTTAAAAAAAGATAACTGGAAATCTCTCTTTCTATGGAAAATTTAAAATCGGTCTAATTTGGCTGTAACACTATTTTTCGAAAATGTTCTCTACAAACTTTTTAGACCTTGGTATCCTGCTTATGCGTATGAAGTTTCATTAAATTCGGTTCATTCATTTCGAAAAATAAGGGCTTGAAAGTTTGTATGAAATGCTGTACGGCGTAAACGCTCTTAAGCTAATCATTTTAAAGTGCCATAACCTGTCATTGTAACCAGGCATAGCTTTAAGAATCCCATTACATCACATAAATACGTAACAAAACGGGCCTGAACAGATTATGTTACAAAACTAAAGTTACTGTTACTAAGGACTGAAGGAAAAGTACATGCAAAAACAATTTTCAGAGGCATGAGTAGGGCCATTGACGAGCAAGCTGTAACCATGGATTCTGTATTGCGTTGAAATTTTATGGTAGGTATTGCACTGTTCTTTCACTGTTCCCAAAGGGTAAAAACGGGACCCTATTACTAAGACTTCACTGTCCGTCTGTCTGTCTGTCACCAGGCTGTATCTCATGAACAGTGATAGCTAGACAGTTGCAATTTTCACACATGATGTATTTCTGTTGCCGCTATAACAACAAATACTAAAAACAGAATAAAATATATAGGTATTTAAGGGGGGCTCCCATACAACGAACCTGATTTTTTCGGCGTTTTTGCCTTGTGGTACGGATCCCTTCGTGTGCGAGTCCGACTCGCACTTGGCTTTTTTTTATATCCGACGAAAATTTTTTGAGCTAAGGTCATCATAAGCTGAATACATGGTTGCAGTTTGCCCGTCCTTGGCACCCTATATTGTTGCCCTAGCTAGTGCTGAGCGCTGCGCTGAGCGGTGAGCGCTGCGCTGACATTCAGAAACGAGACTTAGGTACTTAGCCAATACTTAGCTAAGACCGCCGCGGGTTTAGCACGGATTACTACGACGTCTACGTATCTCGAGGTCTACTCCCGAAGCACATAATCCGTACTTTTGGCCGTCGTTACGGGCGTTCCCTACTTCGTATCACCTACGGACGTAAGATTAGTTCGGGGCCCGAACAAAGAATGAATGAAAACACGATTTGACAGTTATCCTTACTCCAGACCATGAGGTTTTGCCTGTCCGTAAACGAGGAGTAGGGTTCATTTCGAAATATATAATTACTTTCGGGCTCGTATCTTC
The DNA here is from genome assembly GCA_916614155.1 of Mesoligia furuncula. Lineage (NCBI taxonomy): Eukaryota > Metazoa > Arthropoda > Insecta > Lepidoptera > Noctuidae > Mesoligia > Mesoligia furuncula. The sequence goes on from OU744790.1 coordinate 36,245,427, forward strand.
GTTGACGGAATTGGAGAGCAAGCCCCCTCAGCCTAGGCTATTTCACGTGCGGGTAGATAATTTCTATGAGTATACGGTGACGCTCACTGAGATACTTGCATTGTATTCCCATGCCTCGGAAAGCACGTTAAGCACGTTAAGAAATGATTAAAATATTTTAAAGACGAAGTACCTTGAATAAAATTACTATTCCACACTAATATTATAAAGGCGAAAGTTTGTGAATGTGTGTCTGTTTTTATATGTTTGCTACATCTTCGCGCTCAAACGGCCCGACCAATTTTGATAAAATTTTGTATGGAGGTAGCTGACACCCTGGATTAACATAAAGGCAAATTTTTATCCCGATATTCCCACGGGATCAACATTTACGCGGGTTAGACCGCGGAGCGCAGCTAGTTAAAAATAAAGCAAGGCCAGATAAATTAAAGTAAAGGCGCTCTGTTCAGATTTAAACCCTAAAAGACTATTGAGTACGTAAATGCAGGCTTAGTTTTAAACCCACGATGAACCTGCTATTTAAAAAATGAATCATCTTAATCAGACGTAGATTAATGGCATCCGATGCCCCATCATCAGCATCATAAAGACTCATTTCAATATGGCACCGCCGCCTTGCACCCGGGCGGCAACACGTGTGCCCCGGAATGCACCCGCGACCACGCGAGGGTGCATCCTATGGGGTGCATAACAATGGCCCGGGCAAACATATTGCTATACATTTAATAATAATTCAATTTCGCGGGGAAAGTAATTAATAAATTCCGAATAAAGAGAACTTTGTATTTCAACACAGAGGTACCAGAATTAGGGGAGTTGTTTTATTGTTTGTGTGAACGGCAGGTTTCTGTGTCGCACTTGTTGCTGTTTTTTGTAAGGTGACTTTATGAATCGAAAGGCGATAACGCCATAAATATGTTACGAATAAAAACTTTTTTACAAAAAAAAAAAACCGACTTCCAAACAAAAGTGAAAAATAACTTTAATTTCGGAAGTCGATGTCGGCGTAGGTTCTGTATTTTCGTTTTTTGACACCGAAATTCGAAATTAAAAGCTAGTTTTCACTTTTTACTTGTACCTACCTACCTTGTAACACTACTTGCTATGTGAATATCAGTGACAGAAAGCTATTGAACACATCTGCCTACCCCTTTAAAGGGTACAGGAGTGATGTTATGTTGTGTGATGGAGTAAACAATGCATACATATGCTATAGCAGCAATCGCGGTTGATTTGCTGGCATTTATTGAAGAGTTCCGTTGTCTGCCTCCGAAACACATCATAAGATCTTGACGAAATTTAAATGGGACCATTTCGGAATAAAACTCGTACGAACAAAAAAAAAATATTTGCAAATCCGTCTATATGTATATGATGGAGTTATGACCGAATATGCATAAAAAATATATATAAAAAATAAAAATGAATTGAGAAGTCGTTTAAAAAGGAGATACATATAGCTAAAGTTTATCATGTTATGTATAATATGTGTTTACATTTATGGGCTGGTTCGTTCTTTGGCCAAAGAATTAGCATTGCCAAATAAACGTAAATTATATTATTATATTACTTCCGACCTCATAAAATTCTGCGCAATTTGATTAAAATAATCTTTGGCTTGTGAAAAGCTACTGAAAAAAAAGTTTCAACAAATAAATAGAAAATGGCCGTGTCCTGGTCAGTACACACCGTGACGCGACGCGGCGCGCCATACAGTTATAGACCTACTACCACAGATATAGATATACCTAGAGAACGCAAGTATCACGAACTGTATGAAAACCAAGCGTGCCATTTTTTTGACTACCTACTATGACGTCACAAGCTCGCAATCTCACTCACACTTACCCAGCCAGCAGTACAAAGGACTGAGCGCGAAAGGGGCAGCTTACGATTTGTAATCATAAGTTGGTGCAATTTTTGGCACGCGAAGTAGTTACTCTTGCGTTATCTAGGTATATCTATATCTGTGCCTACTATACAACCTACTACACAAAAAGGTACACAATTCAGTGAGATGAGCCGCGCGGCGTAGCTCGACATAGTAGACACCACCTCACTGAATTATGTACCTTTTAGTGTAGTAGATATTATTGCTTTGTTGGAAATGCGCACCACGTCGCGTCGCGGTGTGTACTGACCCTTATATCGAACAAATATTCCCTTGTAGGTATTTGTGGCGCTAGAACACACTCTACAAACTTACAATGTAGTTTCAGGAACACGAATATTAATGTTCTGGGAACAATTCCACAACAGTTCTGCTTTGCGAGACACTATATCGACAGCAATATCAATTTATTAAAGGAGCGTGCATGCGTATCAAACTGGGTATTCTGCTCACCGCTGTACAGTCAGCTTCGCAGAAAAGGTATTGACATCAAGCCTATTTAAGTTTTTTGTAATGTAACGTAAATGGCGTGTTGGTCTAATGGTTGGTTGGTTCCATTTCTCTGACGCTGACTGTACAATAAAACTGTTTTAACAAGCATAATCAACCGATAATGTTCCCACTGCTTCCCAGCAGTACAGGCCTCCTCTCTTCAAGAGGGAGTGGGCTGGCCACCTCGCGGGTCCAGTGCGGGTTGGTAGATAATTAGATATCATAATTATTATGTCTTCGATTTTTGGTTTTAGGACATGCCGGTTTGCTTACGATGTTTTCCTTCACAGTTTTAAGAGCAGTGGTAATGAAATTATTTACACAAAGTAAAGCGCCTACCTGGGTTTGAACCCCCGACCAACAAGTAGGAAAGTCGGAGCCGTCACCACTCGGCTACTAAGAGCTTCAAGATTGATACAATTAGAGAGAAGGTTTAAAAAAAAAAGAGGAATATGAAAAGGTTATCGAAGACTACAAAAACTTAGGTCATATAGAAGAGGCCCACGCCGCCGTTCAGGGGGCCTAAAACGGCCACTTTGGCAGAATCGTAAAAGGATAACATTATGAATCATAATATGGCGAAGACAGTCCAAGTCTTTCTTTTTTCGCTGCACTACGTAGGTATAATCAAAGAGATTGGGATTAGATTTGGATGGGATTGATTGATATTTTAGCACAGACAAAAAAATAACTGAAAAATCCTTCACCAATGGGATTTGATACGATTAACTTAACAGTTAACTGTCCTGTGTAACGATTCATAATGTTATCCTTTTATTTAAGGACATTGTAACTTGAAAAGCTAGGAATACTTGGAACAAGAACAACAAAGTAATACAACTCATAAGTTAAGGCTATAATTTTCTTACGTTTTTTGCAATTTGCAGTATCAGATTCTAAGTTGATCGAAATATGATTCGCGGCCGTACCAAATATTTATTTTAGAATTATAAAGTTCTTCTAAGTTCATAAAATCATGACATTTGAATCCAATTCTAACTCAGCTGTATTCTAATGATTATAATTCGTAAAGTGTTATTTGTACGGTCACGAATTATATTTTAATCAACATACAACCTGTCACTGACGTGCAAACTTAAAAAAAATATAAAATTATTATTAATAAGTAATTATAATGATTAATGATATATTATATGGAATCAGGAATCCCCACCGTTTAGTCAGTCAGCACCGTTATATTTTGCTGAATTAAAGACACAGCACCTGACGTCCCAACAGAAAACCGGTCAAGTGCGAGTCGGACTCACGCACCGAGGGATCCGTGCAAATTTGTGGTATGTAAACAGTTTATCAAAGGAATTGTGTCTCGAATTCATAAAGGAAAAAATCCGAAAACCGTTAGTTACCTACATTACAAAATAAACACGATTTTTTTTTATATAAGTAGCACAAGTAAAGGAAAAATCCGAAAACCGTAAATTTGCTTCTTGCCAAATTTCATGATTCTAGGTCAACGGGAAATACCCTATAGGTTTTGATTCCCTTGCGAGTGCCAAAATATGCGGCATAAACGGAACATAAACGCCCGTATCTTTTGATTGCGTTGATTTAGAAGTTTGATTTTTTCACTGCTTCAAGGGATTGCAGCCCTGAGAACTTGATATTAATATCAACTTGATAACTCCACGCGTTCCTGAGAAAAAGGGTCTTGACAGACGGACAAAGAAATGATCATATTTATAAGGGTTTCGTTTTTCCTTTTGAAGTACGGAACCCTAAAAAATACAACAAAATCATTGTCACGCCTCTTACCCGTATCTATTCGCTTTGCGTGACATGTCAACAAACACGTTCATGGCTGTGACGTTACTGTCACGTTACCTTTGATTCGAGTGTCCCCATATTGTCATACCTTACTAAGGATTAGTCAAGCACGATCCGCCTCGGTGAGGGAGGGATGCTAAATAGGCGTTGCGTATTATACTGAGGCCAGGAGAGCAGCGGATATGTGTGGAGTAATGAATTTGCGAATTTGAGCATACAGTGTCCGTTTTTCTCGAAGATAATCGTGCCTCGGAAAGCATGCTAAGCCGTTGTTTCCGGCTGTCATTCGTGGATCTCTGACAGTCGTTACGACGCCCGAAAGTCTGACAACCAGTCTTACCAAGAGGTACCGTATTATCCAGTAACTGGGTTGTGGAGGTCAGATAGGCAGCTCGCTCCATGTATAAAACACGGGTATTCAGCTTCATCCGGTTAGACTGGAAGCCGACCCCAACATAGTTGGGAAAAGGCTAGGCAGATGATGATGTCGATGATAATCTTGGACGTCCACGTCCACAAAATGTATGTAAATACGTGCACGTTACAACGTTATTGTGGATGAAAATTTGAAGCGTCTTCGTATATTTTCATACATTTTAGTTCTTTGTGTTGTGGTGTTGTTGTGACTTGGATGTGGACGACTGGACGTCGCCACATTACAAATTATAAAGGCTCCTACAAGCAGGTACGACACGCGATATAATCGCGAGCGACACAAAGGCACCGCTCGTTGCGCGACTTGCGGTGCCTTTGTGTCGTGCGCGATTATATCGTGTGTCGCGCTATCATTCATATTGTGATGTACCGCACGAGCATAAGTATGTATACACTTGGCTTTATTCAAAGGCGATTTTCTCCTGTATTTTTGAATGAAATTTTATATTATTAGGAACATAGCATTTTCTAACCCATAGGTTTATGTAAAGTGTCGTATTTCAAGGTTGCATTCGTTATTTCGTGAAAAAATCGCAATTTAGTTGCCATATTGAGGCTCGTGACTGTAGATAGAAATGTAACGTACGATATTTGTATTGTTACAGACGTGGGTTTTCGCGTATTGCACTAGGTACTTGCAATATAATCTTACCGGAACGCAGCGTCAAGGCTACACGGTGTCTACGAGGTCTCTTAACGGGCCTACGAGGCCTCTAGGCATTGCTATGCGGTGCTTAGGAGGAGGAGAGGAGATCTCTATGCAACCCTGCGAGATCTTTGTGCAGGCCTACGACATGCCTTCAAGGCTTCTACGCAAGCCTAGGAGGTGCCTGCGAAGCTTCTACGCAAGCTTATGCGGTGCCTAAGAAATCTCTGTGCAGGCGAATGTGATGCCTACGCGACAAAGTTTGCAAAGAAGTGTCACACGATAAAACTGGCGCATCGAAATTGGGAATGAAATAACTGGACTGGAAAAACCAGAGTTCGAATCAGGACCACGCTGTTCAGTTAACTGTTTAATTGCTAACATTTTAGGAGGTGTAAAATAGTAGGTACGCAAAATACGCGCTTCGACGTAGAGTTTCGGATACCAGTCCGTTTTACAATACAATACAAGGTGTAAAATCGACACAGATACAAGACGCTAAATAATCTGCAAGACGCAATTCTATACAGGGAAATATTAACCTGATGCTCTGAAAACTTATTGACCATCTAATGATAGATTTTTTTTAAATAAATGATCCTCTTTTTAACTTTCTGGCTTTTTCAAAGTTGGTCGCAGTAACTAAGCTAGGGTACCCCGACCAAACGGGTTAGTACCGTGACAAGCGACGCGTGAGCCGAGCGGGTGAAGCGAGCGGTGCCTCCGTCGCAGTAGCTATTTAGTACGCCAAAGTACGATTTATTTGAGGTTTACAAAAGGGTAGACTATATTGGAGCATAAAATAGGATTTTTAAGAGGTCCGATTAAATAGATTCCTACCTTTTATAAAATAACCATTGTAGGTACTGGCCATGACGACGTCTTTTTTTTTTTTTTTTTTTGCGGATGGGAAATCATCAAATGACTCCTCCCGCTCTGGGTGGAGCGGAAGGGAGTGTCAGACTCTTACTGACTAAAACCCACCCGTGTTCCTTCCTTAGCCCTTTATGTTCCGGGCCAGCGGTAACCCTTTCGGACAATCCCGCTGACCCGGCAGGCTTCGGCCCTAAGGGGCCCCTCCTCGATGCTGACATCTCTTTGAGGCGCGCGTGGAACACGTACGCGCCGTCCGGCACGGGCCTAGTCCTGATCGGACAGTGAGCTACCCATTACTCACCGCCCGCAGGCCCGCGCCTACGGTGGCCGGGAGTCGTCACGCGGCTCCCGACGCCTGGGGCGTCCCCCGCGGCGGCTGAGACGGGAGGCTCTCTCCCTGAGCCGTCCCGCCACCTCCTTCGCTAGCATGACTGCTTCGCAGAAGGAGGTGACTGCCTCCCACTCCCTCTCGCCCCGGACCATGGCTTGCACCAGGGCCGGACGCGAGAGGTCGCCGTCGCTGCCAATCGCCTCTACGAGGACACGGCGGTGCTCCGCCCAAGCGGGGCAGACCTCCACCGTGTGCTCCACCGTGATGACGACGTCTGGAAAACCATTTCCTATACTACGCTTTTCATTAATTTCGCGACTATTTCTCAATCGCTCGCTACCCGCTGTCGTTCCGTTTCGTAGCCCCTCGGGTCCACATAGCTTGCAATGTCACGGTTGACGCACGATTGGCGACGCGCACGCGCTCCCGCCAGTTGTGGTGGGTAACCCTACGCCTGCCCAGTTTGTGAGTTTGCGCAGCCATAGCTCGATCCATTACGAACTTAACAACCCCGTAATTTATGGATTCAAACCAATTATTCGGTGTTGACGGTTAGATTGTTTGTATGTTACCTTGGGTTCAGTGCCCAAATATTTCTGAAAGTTACAAGTTTTATTGGGTTCAGCCTTAGAAAAGTTTTTTGATAGATGCGGTCCATTATAGAGAAAAGCCGACAATCTATCGACATTGCGTGATTGTTTTTTTTTTTTTAAATATTCGAGATTTTCTAGCTTTTCAGACCAGGTTTTCCAAAGAATCAACAGAATACAAAACTTACGAATCGAAAAGTGTAACTCGCTCAATAGCACTTGCCAACTAATGAAAACCAGGAAAGAATATTACAGACGCCTAGAAACAATGAAACAGTTTCAAAAGATCTATCAATTTTTAATTAGCAGTGAAATGGAGGTAGTTCGGGATTTTGCACCAAATTGTTCAATTACGCCGCCTTTTTAGGGTTCCGTAGTTCCTACAAAGAACCCTTATAATTTTGGTCATGTCCGTCTGTCTGTCTGTCAGAGGTTTTGCTAAGAGACCGTTAGTTCTAGAAAGCTGTAATTTTGTAGGAGTGCGTATATATCAATTACGCCGACAAAGTGGTAAAATAAAATTTTGGAAAATACTTTTTTTTAGGGTAGCTCACCTACATGTGAAGTGGGGATAAATATTTTTTTTGTCGTCTACCCCATCGTGTGGGGTATCGTTGAAAAAGTCTTCTAAAATGACTTGGGGGGTTGCTAGTATTATTTTTCGATGTAATGCTCCATTTACGAAATATTAAACATTAAAGTGCCAATTTTTGTTCCAGTAGGGCATCGTCCCCCCCTCCCTCTAAAACCTAATCTGCTGGCATGAAAAATTTGCGAAAATTCACGATGATAGCGCATTTCATGAACTTTAAAGTAAAACTATAGCGGTTAAGATAACTTTATTAGTTTAGCAGTAAGTAATAGTCGTTGAAATTGGGTGTTGGATAATTTTGTACCAAATACAAAATCCTTAGCATTAATCCTTTAAAGTGACTAACTAATATGAAGTAGTTGCTTGTTTATAACGGGTAAAGACTTGCATTGAAAAATAATCTATGTTTTTTTTTTATATTTAGAATAAAGATCAACAGAATCGTGCTACATTGTGATAACGGGCTACTGCGGAACCTTGCACTGTGCGTGGCCCGACACGCACTTCGCCGGTTTTTTTTTATTTTCTAGGATCTTTTATATCCGTACCGCTTGTTTCATTTCTGCTCTCGAAATATGCCAATCAATTATATAAGTGAATTACCACTTTCGGCGATTAAGATTTTTATATCGAAGCATGCCAAGAAACCCAGGTGAATTATTTCAGGTGAACGGAGATGGTTCGCAATTTGTGTAATTAATTTGCGTCAAATTGCACGTTGCATCGAACTAACTGGTATTGCATTCACTGCCACGGGAAGCATTTGGTATGTAGGTACGAGTCTTGAATTTTACATGAATTGACTCTTAAATTAACCAATCAGCATTCAAGTTTTACTGAGTTTTGCACGAATCCTGATTATAGCTCGTATGATTACGAGATTTTGTTGCAATAATCCTCAGAGAAAATAGTTTTTATGTTCATATTCGTTACTATTTTATCTGACACTATTTCCGCCATCTCACACTTTGTGACCAGTTGTTAAAAAACCAGCGTCAGGCACTATGTGGAATTTTTGCTGAACTGGGCCTTTTTGGCGCAGCCGTGACGCACACTTTCTGGCTAATTTCTTTCTTTCAAACTGCAACCTGACATGTGTGTCTGCATAATATGTGTAAAACTAACCAATAACAACGCTAACTTAGTTTAAGCTATGAAAATGAAGCGATGTTATTGGTTTGTTTCACACACATCCCTCGCTACGCATCCTCGCACATCTCTGGTGGAAACGCAGCCTTAAACTGATTTACATCCGCCACCTCACACTTCGTGACCAGTTGTTAAAAAACCAGCGTCAGGCACTATGTGGCATTTTTGCTGAACTGGGCCTTTTTGGCGCAGCCGTGACGCACACTTTCCTGCTAATTTCTTTCATTATTTTTTTTGTTTATGTTTTTATTTGGTGTACCTAAGTATATTACTTATATTGTGTGCCTTTCAGTCTGTTCTTAATGAATGTATTTTCTTTCTTCTTCTTCTTTCATTTCGTTACATAGCTGGTATTCATTAATACGTGAAGTATTTTATTATTACTCGTACAGCACTGGCAGAAAGTTGTCTTCTAGCGCCAACGCTAATTGAAACCATTCAATGAGAGGTTTTTCTTTTGAGTATTAAAAAAAACGTAGTTTCCAAGAACCCTGAAGATGGCGTTGAACTGACTACGTTACGGTGCCAAAGTCAAAACGCTTGGGAAAAAAAAACATTGCGTCACGTTGCATATACGCTCGTTGAGTGACAGTTTCGTTTGCTTTCGTTTTACGATCTCAAAATTACATCCAAGTAAATAAATAGAAAAATTATGTGACGTTCCGTTCCTTGCAGTAACTTACCAAGTTCAGCGCCATCTATCCAGCGGCTAGGGAAGCGTTAAAAAAAAAGAAAAAGAAAATCCCTCATTGACGTGATTACTTATTACTACAGAGATTAATTTTGTTACAGTCCGGTCGTCGAGAGAATGCGTTCTTGACACCCTGGCAGTTTCATATTTCTATGGTTTCATACAAACGAATACGTCTTTTCGCCAATTGATCTTTATTATAATAGTTACAAGAATTGTCACACTGACAGGTGTCAGGAACGCTTTCTCTCGACGGCCGGTAAAGCTTAGATTTTTTGGAAAATGTAGTTTTGAAGGCTAATATGAAAAGGAGCGCTCGACAGCAGCACCCGGCTAAGCTAAAAAAATTAGGCAGGATCGTCCTCTACGGCCACGAAAGCCACTAATTCGTGCGGAGAGTGGGGACTCTCCGCACGAATTAGTGGCTTTCGTGGCTGACCACACCGACCCACTCGTGGCTCGCCTAACCCACAGATGCCACGCCACGCAGCTCAAAGAAGAATGGAGCATCTCCGGACACAACCTTTAATCTTAGGATATATATAGGTAATAAGTAGTTATTTCGAAGTGGAGACATAAAATCCTTCCACGCAAAGGACGCTTAGACGACGTAAGGTGAAGGCGCGGCGCAGGCATGATGCCGCTTCAAAACGTTTTCATACAAAATGTACGAAGGCGCCGCTGCCGCCCGCCGCTGCTCCGCTTGAGTGTAAAAGCTAGGCGCGACACGCGTTAAAATCGCGCGCGACACAAAGGCACCGCAAGTCGCGCAACGAGCGGTGCCTTTGTGTCGCGCGCGGTTATATCGCGTGTCGCGCCTGATTGTAGGAGCCTTAATTCAAGACACGTCGCGTTCGTACATTTTGTATGAAAACATTTTGAAGCGGCATCATGCCTGCGCCTGCCTGCCTTCGTATAATTCACGCCTAACGTGGTAAACTATAATATAATAACAAATAATACTTAAACTATAGAGTATATCGCGGGGTTAAAGGCAAAACCAACTATCTGCGAATTTTTTCAGTTTTTCACTTTAATATACCATTCGAATTGGCATTTGATTCTTTATCTAATGGTAAAACTAACTAAACCGCAGGACTTACCGTTCCCGAGTTACCGAATGTAAAAACCAATTATATATTTAGTAGACTGAATTAAGACAAATAAATCGAGAAAGTGTATCTTTAGAGAATTAAAAACCAAGTGTTAAACTGAAAAAATCGCAGATAGTCGGTTTTGCCTTTAACCCGGCGATATATAATTCACCTCACAGTGCACATCCTGCATTTAGATGAGGTTAATGAAGTTTCGCCTCTCGTGAGTGAGAGATCACTTTTTTGACTGAATATTTAATTAAGACATGACTCATAACAAGGGGAGATCCAGGATTTATTTTTGGTCCACCCAGGTAAGAAGTGTCCCCCAGAGGATTGCACTATGCTACAAGTACAAGAAAAGTATGCGTAAGTCAGATTGCTAGAGGACAAGTACATTCTTTCCGGTTTTCGATTTGCAACATGTGGTAGTATGGACGCAAGAAAAAACAAATGTTATTAAAGCAGTATCGTATCTCCCAGTTCTTTCTTCAGAGTTCGTGCCAATACGAAAGATGAAGATTTCGGACTTATCTCGAAAACGAGAAACTCAGATCAGCCCTAATCCAGTGCAGCTACAAACAACCCTAGAGATCTCTGCCACCGGATCGCGAACAATGCTGCAAGCACTTCGCACTGCAGGCGCCAATTGTATCTCTTGTACCTATCAAGTAATTAATTGAACAGTTGGAACCAATCAACCGACATTCAACACGTCTTCTGCATTGTTGTATTATCAATATTGCTATTAAATATCTATACAGATAAACAAAATTGAAGTGCCTGTTTTTAATGTCAAAATAACAACTTTCTGCTAAAATGCATAATTGTATAATAATTATACGTTAGGTACTTATAACTATAACAAAAAAAACTGGCCAAGTGCGAGTCGGACTCGCACACGAAGGGTTCCGTACCACAAGGCAAAAACGCCGAAAAAAATATGTTTATTGTATGGGAGCCCCCCTTAAATATTTGATTTATTTTAATTTTATTATTTATTGTTAAAGTTAAAATACAACTGAGTATTTTGTGAATATTTCAAGTGCCTACCTGTTGCCATTTTTGATATCGAGCAAAAAACGGCAAAAAAATCGCGTTTGTTGTATGGGAGCCCCCCTTAAATATTCATTTTATTTTGTTTTTAGTATTTGTTGTTATAGCGGCAATAGAAATATATCATCTGTGAAAATTTCAAATGTCTAGCTATCGCGGTTCTTGAGATACAGCCTGGTGACAGACAGACAGACAGACGGACAGACGGACAGACAGCGAAGTCTTAGTAATAGGGTTCCGTTTTGTACCCATTGGGTACGGAACCCTAAAAAAACAGCTGATAATTTTTTTATCTGACTGCAGTCTGTCGGTTTGTATGTTCCGGATAATCTTGGAAACAGCTGAACAGATTTTGATGGGACTTTCACTGGCAGATAGCTGATGTTAAAACGAGTAAGATAGGCTTTTGTCCTGGTAGCTCGTTACAAAGGGGAATTTGTGACCTCATAGAAAAGATCTCATAGAAATGTACCTAATTGATAATAATGGAAAGCCCTTTATCAATTAGGAAAATTGATAGATAGGGTATGTACTTATAGGTAGGTAGATAGGTTATTCAGACTGAGGCTATGGACACGAAGTCAGCGGGCGCAGGCGGCGGCGGCGGCGGCGTGGGAGCGGCGCGATGGCGATGGATGGCGGCGCGTTTCAATGCATAGATTTATATGGATTTATATGCATAGATTATATGGGCCTCGAAGGCAGCGGCGCAGGGAGCGGCGTACGAGCGATGCGCACCAGTGTAGCGGTGCCCGCTCGTCTTGACGCACTGACGCAATGACGTAGTGTTGTGCATTTTATTTGTTGCTTCGACGTTTCAAAATGTTGTATCAAAACGAGGTTGTCGTCGCTGTTTAGACATTTCGTTCGCGAACAAAGACACTAATTTCTAATAACACGACACTACGCCGCTCTAGCGCCGCGCGATCTGCCCGCTGGCTTCGAGACCAGCATGTCGATCCTGTTAAAAACTCACCGTGTAAACTTGCGTGGAGTGAGCTGTCAGTGTCATCCCACTGATGCTAGAGATTGACCAAGTAACATTTACAATCATAATCGAGATTTTAATATCTATAAATATTTTATATCGCTAATTCTATTGTTCATTTTATATAATGTCAAAGCTAGTATTTTAGTTATCAAAACATTACTAATTTAGGGGGGTTTTAAATAAAATAGCAAAAGAGAAACTTAGTCAGAAACTCAACAATGTTTTTTTTTTCTTTTTTTCCCTAAACTAGTCCTTTTATAGCCAAAGGCGCGAGCGCGTCACGCACGAACAGTAGGTAAATAAAATAAAACATTCACGTTTAAGACAGCTAGACTGATGAAAATACACGCATCGATATTGTTTGCTAGTATGAGCGATTGTAGATCGAGTCTAGTAAAAACTGCGACGATGTTGTTATTAACCCAAATCTATTCAATTATAAGGCCGCTTTCACATATAGGCGACTTTAGCAGCGCGACAGTCGCGCGACCGTCACCCATTCAGAATTTCATAATAAAAACAGAAGCGCAGCGGACGCGCGGCTGGTGCGCTTCTGTTTTTATTATGAAATTCTGAATGGGTGACGGTCGCGCGACTGTCGCGCTGCTAAAGTCGCCTAAATGTGAAAGCGGTCTAAGAGATAACTGAATGTGTCAAGTCATCGAGTGCTAACGGTGTGCTTGGCTGACGGACCATAGAATTTAATGACACGTAGTTTGTGTGGCGTGATCACTTCACCCGATTCACGCTTGGGAGGAGCCGCGCCATGCCCTCATCTCAGAAGTAGGTAGTGACCTGTCGCTACCGGCCGCAGTCGAGTCGATGGTCAGGAGCGAAGAGTCCTGGGACGCGGTGGTTTCCTTCTGCGAAACAGTCGTCTCGCAGAAGGAGGCTGCGGAAAGGGAGAGGGAGATCTCTTCCACTCAACTGGCCCGCAGCAGGCGCACCGGGGGTCGGTGGAGCCCTCCTAAATCGGTCCAGAAGCGACGGACTCGGGGACGTCCGTCGCCCACATCAGAACCCGAGCTGGCGGCGCGTAGTATTCCACGCGCGCCCGGTGTAGGTGTAAGATGGAACACCGGGGCGTTTTTTAGTCAGTAAGAATCTGACTGACCCCGCCGCCCTGGGGCGGCTTACATCCATTAGGATTTTCCACCCAGGAAACCAAAAAAAAAAGGCCGTTGCCCTGCAGTGAGACAATACAGGTTAGTTAGATTAGATGCGCTTCTAAAATCACAGAAAGACACACTTTCTGTGATTTTAGAAGCGCATCTAATTTCATCAATCATCGTGGAAAAGTTAAAGGCACACGCCTTTAACTTTTCCACGATGAAATATCTGAAAAATTGTAAATTAAAATCACTTTCAAGGATTTTTTTTAAGCAGATGCCTCGATTTTTATAAGATATGGAATATTTTCGGTTCCAACCGATGAAATTGAAACCCAATATTTTTTTAAATTAACTATTTGTAGGTATAATGGGCAGCGGAACATTTCTCAATTCTCCATAGTCCAATTGGTAATTGGACGATGGAAACATGTAATTTTCCCCATAGACCAATTGGTCAAATTTGAATTGGTCCATGGAGCACCGACGAATATTTTCGTGACAAAAAGAAGAAAACGGTAACAAAAGGTATAATACAAGGCAGATTCAAGTGGAAACGCCTGGACGGACGGCCTTTTGTTTTTTTGCGGATGGGAAATCATCATATGACTCCTCCCGCTCTGGGTGGAGCGGAAGGGAGTGTCAGACTCTTACTGACTAAAACCCACCCGTGTTCCTTCCTTAGCCCTTTATGTTCCGGGCCAGCGGTAACCCTTTCGGACCATCCCGCTGACCCGGCAGGCTTCGGCCCTAAGGGTGCCCCTCCTCGATGCTGACATCTCCTTGAGGCGCGCGTGGAACACGTACGCGCCGTCTGGCACGGGCCTGGTCCTGATCGGACGGTGAGCTACCCATTACTCACCGCCCGCAGGCGCGCGCCTACGGTGGTCGGGAGTCGTCACGCGGCCCCCCGACGCCCGGAGCCGAGCGCCTCCAGCGGCGGCCGGGACGGGACGCTCTCTCCCTGAGCCGTCCCGCCACCTCCCTCGCGGACGGACACCCTAGGGGGACATTTAATGACCTTTTTGGTAATGTTCCTCGGAAAGATCAGGTCCATGCATCGGTTTCTGACTAAACTTAAGACGATCCTGGATATTTATCTCTTTTGTTTGACTATACATAAACTCGGGCCTTCTTCCCAAAGGGGTAGGCAGAATCTACAGAACGCCACCTGTTTTGTGAATTTTCCAGTAATTCACAACTTTGCCCGGCGGCGTTAAGTGCTAACAAGTGGTTTGAATATAAACAACTAGCTGACCCGTCGAACTTCGTACCGCCTCATATTATTTTCGTTGTTTTTCGTCAATTTTTTCCATGTTTATTCTGGGCGGAGGCAAATTCAAATAAGCGAAGATCAAAAAAATCGGTCCAGCCGTTCTGGAGTTATACATGGTTTAATTAACCCGTCTAAGTTTTATTTAATACTAGCTTCCGCCCGCGAGGTATGTCGATAAAAACTGTCCTATGTCCTTCCCCGGGATGCAATCTAGCTCTCTGCCAAATTTTAGCAAAATCCGTTCAGTGGTTTAGGCATGAAAAGGTAACATACAGACAGACAGAGTTACTTTCGAATTTATAATATTAGTATGGATATAGATTTGGTATCGCAGTAAGCGATTACCTACCCCAAAAAGATTTTGAGGTTCCATATTACGTTTTAATTAATTTTTTTATAATTAAATTGATAATTTTAGTCTATAGATAAAGGGTCTAATAAAAAGGCCACCTTGGCATAAGCATAAAAGGATAACATTATGAATATTTGGCATTATGTATAATATCTAAATATATAAAACTCAAAGGTGACTGACTGACTGACTGACATAGTGATCTATCAACGCACAGCCCAAACCTCTGGAGGGATCGGGCTGAAATTTGGCATGCAGGTAGATGTTATGACGTAGGCATCCGCTAAGAAAGGATTTTGATAAATTCTACCCCCAAGGGGATAAAATAGGGGATGAAAGTTTGTCTGAAACTTTGTCAATTTTAAACCGATCGGGCTGAGACTTCGCATGCATATAGCTACTATGACGTAGGCATCCCCTAAGAAAGGATTTTGATTAATTCAACCCCCATGGGGATAAAATAAGGGATGATGGAGGATGTAAATGTATTAGTTTTTTTTAATAATACTTACCGCGAGCGCAGCCGCGGGCAAAAGCTAGTTTTAATATATGGCGGTGACAGCCCGTGTTTTTCTTTTTTTCGCTGCACTACGTAGGTGTAATCAAAGAGATTGGGATTGGATTTGGTTGGGATTGCTTGGTATTTTAGCACAGACAAAAAAAAAATAACTGAAATGATTTGATACGATTAACTTAACTGTCCATTACGATTCATAATGATTCATATGATTCTGCCAAAGTTGCCTTTTTAGGCCCCAAGATCTCTTGTACTGTCGTGATCGTGACAATTGTGAACTTCACTTTTTTTTATAAACATAAGATAGATAAAAAAAACTTATTTAATACTAGCTTCCGCCCGCGACTCCGTCCGCGCGGATGTCGGTCTTCGCGTGGATGGTTTATTTCTCCATTTTGAGTAACTCTGACAATGACATCTTATAAATATCTATTGGACCCAAATACGGCTAAGCCTATAATAATTAAGGAGATCCCTCTATTGAGCTACTGCTGTTGAGCTCGCGTTCTGTAGTAAGTGTGTTTTTCATAGTAATTCCGACCTTGATAAGTAGCATGTAGCAGTAAATTACTGACAATGACGAAAAGTTTGCAATAATAAAAAAGTGATCGTGACAATGCGACAGAAAGTTAATTGAGAGCTTCAGCATACACAACATTGTTAGTGAGCTCGTCCGGAATATGAACATGAAGATTTCTTGGACTGCTCACATGGGAAAGAGCTACGTAAAGTTGCCCGTGTGAAAAACAACTCGCGGTAAGATCTACGCCAGCAACTCCTAGGGTCTGACCTTGAGCCTTATTTATTGTCATGGCGTAACACAAAGCTACAGGAAACTGTATTCTCTTAAATTGAAATGGAAAATTATCCACTACGGGTAATGCAACGTGTGTTCGCGGTTCTACAGAACAACGTCTATGAATAAAACCGAAAAATAAGATTTTTTTTCTACGTATTTTTCCAGGATAAAAAGTATCCTATTTTATGCCCAGGATAATAAGGTATAATTATACCAAGTTTCATCGAAATCGAACCGTTAGTTTTCACGTGATGCCTGCATATACAGACAGACAGACAGACAGACAGACAGACAGACAGACAAAAATTTTTTTAATCACATATTTGGGTTTGGTATCGATCCAGCAACACCCCCCGCTATTTATTTTTTCAATATTTTCAATGTACAGAATTGACCCTTCTACAGATTTATTATATGTATATAGATCAGCACCAAATTATTTACTATTTATTCATTATTTCATAATTTTCGGATATCTGTCAACTAGGCAAAGATGATCAACAAAATATGGTGTTTACCTTGGCCAGGGGCTAAGTAACTATTGCCATACAACGTGGTAATGCCGCCAGTCTCTTGGGTTCATTCCACAGTGATGCGGAGGAGAATTTTCCGACGCCATATTTTACTTTGTTAATAGCTGATTTAGTTAGGTTAGGATACTATATTTTTACTTATTTTAATAGATTGTTAGGTTATTTAGTATTATATATACATTTTTACCGCCTAATTGACTAAATAGGCCACTAACTTGAACGAACAACAAAGAAGTCCCCAGCCCACCCTACAGTTCGCACGTGCTATTCCCCACCCTCCCCGATAGACAGACGCATAAATTCTGCGCCATTGTGTGACGTCACCCTTCTCCTTGACAGACAACATATTGCAGCAACATATTCCAGGCTTAGGGTGCTGTGGTACCTACCGTAGTAGGTACCTATAGGAGCTCAACGACACGCAGGTTACCTACTGTAAATATATTTTAACTATGTATTTGGTTGATTTGATGTTTATAAATAACTAGCGGCCCATCCCAGCTTCGCACGGGTATATATTATATTGGTGATATAGGGATTTTTCGGCGACACTATTGCATATTTTAACATGGAAAAGTAGTTATTGTGACATAACTGTAATAGTTAGACATATGGTTTCGCAAACTTTTTTGTAGATATTGATGTCCTCTATAAAACTATAATACATCACTTTGCTCTATTGTCAATAGTTTCCGCAGCGTACGCGATGTAAGGATTTTTATGGTATTTTTCTCACAACCTGGGTTAAATTATCGAAGTTTTCATACGGATCCCTAACTTTTTGAAAATATTATATCGCCTATTGTCGATCAAAGATAATGTAAGATTCTAATGGTGAAAGAATTTTTGAAATCGGTCCAGTAGTTTCGGAGCCTATTCAATTCAAACAAAGAAATCTTTCCTCTCTAATAGAATAGATTTGGAGTTTTCTGGTAGGTAAATATGTCTTGATGGCCCTGTGGTTGTAGTTGTAGAGGAAGGCCTCGCCTTTCATGCACGAGGCTGTGGGTTCAAATTCGGGCAAATACCAATGTGACTTTTTCAATTCATACGTACTGTTTATCTTGGACATTACTGACATCAGTGAAGGAAAACATCGTGAGTGACCGACTTATAGTTAATACTAGCTACGCCCCGCGGTTTCACCCGCGTAAATGTCGATCCCGTGGGAATATCGGGATAAAAAGAAGCCTATATGTTAATCCAGGGTGTCAGCTACCTCCATAGAAAATGTTATCAAAATTGGTCCAGCCGTTTGAGCGTGAAGAAGTAACGAACATATAAACACACACACAAACTTTCGCCTTTATAATACACACATCAAAAGTGTCTAGGGATCAACATATATTTTTGCAATAACTTTTCTCCTGATTGATATTAATTAAAATTTTCTTTAAGGATTCATCAAATAAAGTGTTTTCGTTTGTCACAGTAACGATAAACCAAGTCACCTTGGCATTAATAAAGAAATTTGCCATTTTCCTAATAAAGGGATTTTTGACATTTGAACCACTAACACAAAAGTTCGAAAAAAAGACTGAAATAACAGTTTTCTTTAAAATTTTATTGGGTAACTTAAACAATTAATAATCCGTGTTTCTACCGCGAACACTAACAACACAAGAACATCGGTTTGGCATACTCAAAATGAGTTCATCCAAATCACGCTGTGGAATGGCCGCCCATGTTCGTTGCAACAACAAAAAAAGGTCTTCTTGCGACTGGATAACCTCCATATTCGGCAGAGCTCTTCTCTGTAGCATATCCCATGCATGCTCAATCGGGTTCAAGTCTGGCGACTGAGCAGGCCAGGGCAGGACATTGATGTTAGCTGCGGCGAGAGACTGTCTTACAACTCTTGCGGTGTGCGGTCGTGCATTATCATGCATTAACTGAAATAAGGGACCGATTTGCACTTGTAGAGGAACGATGACGTCTGATACAATCGTCTCAGCATAAATTTGAGCGTTGAGGTTGCCTCTGATCCAAATCAACTCAGTTCTTCCGCCGATCCAAATACCCGCCCATACCATGATGGTTCCACCCCTATAAGGATGGACTTCCTGGCAGGATTTTAATCGCTGTTGGCGTCCAGGGGTTCTCCAGTGTCGTATACGTCTTGTATCCGGTCTCATACCAAAACGAGACTCATCAGAAAAGCACACGAAACGCCATTGTTCTTCTGCCCAATTTCTGTGTTCAAGAGCCCATTGATATCGAATCATACGATTGTGCATTGCTATAGGTGGTACCCGTAGCGGTCTTCGGGAATGAAGGTTCACTTCATGCAAGCGGTTTCTGACTGTTTGGTCGCTAATTAAGTTCCCTGAAGAGTGATGAAGCCTCACGGCTAACATCATGGCGGTTATTGTTGGAGCTCTTCGAGTTAAGATTTGAATGTATCGGTCTTGTCTCCGTGTGGTGCAGCGATACCGTCCTCCATGGCGCTCAGCCACGGTACCAGTGCTTCGGTAACGTGTCCAAAGTCGACTGATAACACTCTGACTTGTATTCAGAGCTAAAGCCACAGTACGTTCCTGGGAACCAGCTTCTATCATTCCCACGGCTCTGAGCATTTCTTCCCTGCTTAAATGACGTCGCCGCTCCATAATAACGTTGGTTTTAATCAGTAGTAGGGAAACAGTAGCACTAATAATGTCTTCAATGC
This sequence comes from Mesoligia furuncula, assembly GCA_916614155.1. Classification (NCBI taxonomy): domain Eukaryota; kingdom Metazoa; phylum Arthropoda; class Insecta; order Lepidoptera; family Noctuidae; genus Mesoligia; species Mesoligia furuncula. The sequence goes on from OU744790.1 coordinate 36,265,300, forward strand.
GTTGTATGTTTTTATAGGGAAAATATTGACAGCTGATTTTCATCTTTTACTCGAATTTGATTCACAGTTCCTGATTCAAATTATGAAATGCACCAAAAAGGATCCATATAAATTTATAAAATCATAAATTTATTACAAAGCCACATCTCAATCTCAAGAAATCCGCATAAAAATGCTTGATCCCTAGACACTTTTGATGTGTGTATAAGTGTGAAAGTCTGAAATCGCCAACCTGTGAGCAAGTGTGGCGATCAATGCTCGTGCCTTCGCTGTATTAGACGAGGCCTTTGTGTCGAGTGCACAGATATAGATATACCTAGATAACGCAAGAGTAACTACTTCGCGTGCCAAAAATTGCACCAACTTATGATTACAAATCGTAAGCCGCCCCTTTCGCGCTCAGTCCTGTGTACTGCTGGCTGGGTAAGTGTGAGCGAGAGCGCGAGCTTGTGACGTCATAGTAGGTAGTCAAAAAATGGCACGCTTGGTTTTCATACAGTTCATGATACTTGCGTTATCTAGGTATATCTACAATATGTCTGTGGTCGAGTGTCATTCGATTGTTCCGTCAGGCATTTCTCAGTACAGCAGCCGGAGTTTACATTTGTTTCCGGTTGATAGCCACAGGCTCGCCGGGCCTACATAATGAGACTTCAGGCGACTACATGACCTAAAGCGAGGTCTTTGTCGGACTGCATAGAAAAAAAACTGGTCAAATGCGAGTCGGACTCGCACACGAAGGGTTCTGTACCACAAGGCAAAAACGCCAAAAAAAACATGTTTGTTGTATGAGAGCCTTTAATTTTATTATTTATTATTAAAGTTAAAATACAACTAAGTATTTTGTGAATATTTCATGTGCCTACCTGTTGCCATTTTTGATATCGAGCAAAAAAGGGCAAAAAAATCGCGTTTGTTGTATGTGAGCCCCCTTAAATATTTAATTTATTTTGTTTTTAGTATTTGTTGTTATAGCGGCAACAGAAATACATAATTTATGAAAATGCAACTGTCTAGCTATCGCGGTTCTTGAGATACAGCCTGGTGACAGACAGACAGACAGGACAGACGGACAGACGGACAGACAGCGAAGTCTTAGTAATAGGGTTCCGTTTTTACCCTTTAGATACGGAACCCTAAAAAGAGAAGCGCGATGACACAACGCTGGTACTTTATTGCAAAATATGAAGCAATTCTCTATTTGCAAAAAATCTTTATTTGGACTAAAAAATTAAAATACTAGTTCTTTAGTTTTGCTTGTAGAATAACCTGACATAAAATCATAATGATTATTTATGTACATATATTACAATGGTTTTTATTGTAAAAAGAAAGGTTTTAGAGGTATCTTCATGATTTTGTCTACCGTATCAAATTAGTTGTATGATGTCTTCAACCTAGCATATGTATATCCTGAAGAATATCATATATTTTTCTGATTTTGTTTACTGTAGTCGATCATAATAGGTACTTTTATTGTTTCTAAAATTGCGTTTTTTGCGTTTAGGTCCTGAAAGCCCCTTAGAGGAGACGGGGCCTGCGAGGAATTTGAAAAATAGGCATTTAAAGAAATGATTGCCGTCGCGTCGTCGCCTTACCTCAAGTCTGCCCCCGGAGTGTGTGATAGGGGTACAGCTGCAGCTCAAACCGAAATTATCACAAAAATTTTGACGAGATCGACGTTTCGTATTCCCCTTTTTACCCGACTGCGTCAGAAGGAGGGTTATGTTTTTCGAGTGTATGTATGTATGTATGTATGTATGTATGTATGTATATTTCTTTGGTACGCTCTGTAGCCTAAACGGCTTGATCGATTTCAGCTTGAGAGGTGCCGTTAGATTCGTCTTAATTGTGAGAGTGACACTGGGTATATCAAAATTGAAAAAAAATTAAAATGGCCGATTTATGGCGCAATATGTCTTCAAAAAAAATTTTTTTTTTCTCGAAACCTATCGAGTGGGGTATCAAAATAAAGGGTTTTAAAAGGTGATTACAAAAATATATATAACTTATATGGTTAAAAGTAATTCGAAGTGACAAAACGTAAAAAACAAGTACCAAGAACTAAATCGTTTGCGAAATCTTTCACATTTGTAAACTAAAAAGATGGAAATAAAAAAATTAATTTAAAAAATAAAAAAACCCGACTGCGAAACTGAAAAGCTACAAACAAGCCCATTTTAAATTAAATAAAAGTTGGAAGCAGGCGGGACCCATACCATTTTTATCATATTTTCAAATTCAAATGGGTCCCGCCTGCTTCCAACTTTTATTTAATTTAAAATTTTTAATTGTTTGTAGCTTTTCAGTTTCGCAGTCGGGTTTTTTTATTTTTTAAATTAATTTTTTTATTTCTCCGTGAAAACTGAGACGGTTCAATTATTTTTACCGACTTCAAAAAAAAGGAGGTTATCAATTCGACACGTATGTCTGTAATATTATTGGAATTGCATTATATTCACATATGACCATCTATTAGGGCTTCCAAACAAATATACAAAATGTTATAGACGTATATGTATGTATGTAGGTATGTATGTTGGCAACTATTAATCGGATCGTGACGACTTTTTTTGTATTGGCTTACATTTACTTCAACTTAGGGAAAAGTGCAAGTTTCATCAAAATCGATTTAGCAATTTTCAAGATATGGACTAATACGTGTAAGGGTGACGACCTGGCTTATTGATACGAGCTACGGGTGTAGTGTTAAAAGGAAAATATCTCAAAACCTTATTCAAATTCTAGTGCAATATTTACAACAAAACTATGACCTACGATTACAAACAAATATTCCAGTTTTTACTTAAAACTTAAATTACAACATAAAAAAGTAATTTAAAAATTAAACCGACTTAAAAAAAAAATGAACTCAAAATTATGAAATAACTTTAATTTCGGAAGTCGATGGCAAAAAACTAAAACTAAAATACAGATCCCCAAGACACCGACTTCTGAAATTATAGCTTTTTCGTAATTTTGAGTTCATTTCTTTTTGAAGTCAGTTTAATTTTTAAATTACTTTTTTTAACCCCCGACGCAAAAACGACGGGGTGTTATAAGTTTGACGTGTCTGTGTGTGTGTGTGTGCTGTGTGTGTGTATGTCTGTGCCATCGTAGCTCCCGAACGGATGCACCGATTTTGATTTTGTTTTTTTCTGTTTGAAAGGTGAATTAGTCGGGAGTGTTCTTAGCTATGTTTAATGAAAATCGGTCGAAGATGGCCGCCGCCACAAAATGGCGGATTATTTTTTCACAACTCCGTCAATATGGGTATCAAATGAAAGGGCTTGAATAGTTGAATACTATACACTATTACAAATTCCTGGTCCCCTTTTGTTTATTTTATATATCAATGACATCAGCCAATGCTTTCGCAATACAACGTTTTTACTATATGCCGATGACCTCAAGGTTTACAGTGCCATACGACATCCTAATGACTGCCTTCTGCTGCAATAAGATTTGGACCGACTATCTATATTGCCAAAAAAATAAGTTGCAATTAAGTTTACCGAAATGCCCCCCTACTCTTAAAGTGGACTTCATTCGTGATCTCGGCGTTGTCCTTGACTCTAAGCTTTGCTTAGACCTACGCATTGGAAAAATTGTTAATAAAGCGTATCAATTATATGGATTTGTAATGGGATCAACAATTGATTTTAAAAAGCCTTCTTCTTATATTTGCTTGTATAAGTCTCTTGTACGCTCTCAACTGGAGTATGCCGTGTCCGTCTGGAATCCATACTACAAAAAGTACGTTGAAATGATTGAGTGTGTTCAATATAAATTTCTGCGTACCATGCATTATAGATGTTACGGATATTATTTGCCATACCACGATTTACTTGCAAAGTATAAGCTCGCAACACTTGAAAATAGACGTAAGTACTTAGAAGCTATGAATTTATATAGTATTGTCAGAAATAAATTTGACAGCATTAAACTCTCAAATATGATATGCTATGCAGTTCCTAGGACAGTCCACAAGCGACAGGTGCGCGCTGGCAAATTATTTTCAGTGGGTGCTTGCAAGTCCAACTCTGGCATGCGTTCGCCTGTTCGCAAAATGGTCGATTCCTACAATAGGACTTTTGAACACATACCTAGACATTTTTGCATGTGCTCCCTATAGGTTCAAAAGTCTTATACTTAAGGAGCTTTCTTGAACTATAATCTGTATTTTTCTTTTTGTGCCATTTTGAGTTTTATATGTAGTGTATTATAATGTAATGTACATAACATATAATATATATTACATTATATATTCATTGCACTACATTATGTAAACACGAAAGTTATTTCAATAAGTTAGTATAAAAAAAAAATTGTAACCCTAGCGATTATTATTATTATTTTTATTTTCACTGTATGTACCCTATCGTTAATCTGTGAACAGCGTTGTGGGCTTCAATATTGTCTACATTATTGTCTTGTGTAATTTTGTTTCTGTTTTATATTGTAGCTGTTTGTTGTTCCTCTTGAATAAAAATAAAAAATAAAATACAAATTTCAAATCCGAGATGGCCACCACCACAAAATGGCGAATTATATTTTTTATTTGGGAGTCGGGGGACCGTTCTGTGGAACACCTTCTATTCTAAGAGGTCCACCGACTGCCATATGAATTTATCTGTTTTAGTCTCGTTACATAAATTCTTTAAATCGGGGGTTTCTAAATAATTTTTTCCTTTTCCAATTAATTTTAATATTATTTTGTGTCGGGGGTTTTTTAAATTTAAATTTAATTTTTTTACATTACATTTTAAGAAAGTTATATTAACGTTCCTAACATTTTTTTATGTTAACAGCTTTTCTAATTTGTCTGGTAGTTCTCACGGCGGTAAAAATAGGGCATTTTTTAATTTTTAGAGGGACATATTTTCCTTACTAATTAGTTACTGAAAAAAAGAAAATGTCAGGTACGTGTTTACAGCAGACCTTCCGGTCGATTCTGTAAAATCTCACCGTGAAAACTCAGGTGAAGTGAGTTTGTTTTTGCTAGGAATTGACACTATTGAGAGCTCACTCCACGCTCACTTCACCTAAGTTTTCACGGTGAGATTTTTACAGAATAGCACCGCTTGATTTATTTTAAAAAAATCAGGAAGAAAAGGGGGAATACATTTGTATGGAGAATCGTGCGCCAATTAATACTAATGCCGTCATCTCAGAAGTATTCATTTATTTCATAAGCAAGGTCAAGGGCTAGGTATTTCACAAAGTTTGATCAACTGGCGCAGTACTTCAAGACAAATTAAAATAAAATAGTGGGTACATTTATTTATGAATCACCGTCTTAAAATACTAATAGTAATATGTACAAGTATAAAAAGTATTTTTATATATTTGTACATCTTGTCTTTTTATTAGTGGGGAGAATCACAGGGCATCAAAGTCGCGTGGATTGCCATTGGATTCTAAAACAGGTCGCTACCCGGCGGTAACAAGAACACGACGGATAATGTCATTGATGCTGGCGTGCCGTGCTATCCGGCCTGCGCTCTTACTGCAGGATTGGCCATGATGTCCGTGGCAGTTGATATACAATCGATAGTCGGAGTAGCTAGGAGTGCCCAGACGCAAACAATTAGCGATCCGGAAGATGGTATCACCCAGCATTGAGCATATTGCCTATGTTGCGTTTTGGCAGCGCCTGAAGCCAGAGGCCCGACTCCCACTTACCCACAGCCAAAATCAAAATTGATCAATGATGTGTAGAAATTACGATGTGATGTGGAAACATTCACGAACTCCACAGTGCTCGTAGCAGCAACGTAGCGTTGTTATGATATTATGCACCTGACCCACCGGCCCGACGAGGTAGCGACTAAACGATTTTCTAGCTCAAGCTCAAGAGACGTACTTACAACAGATTGTAGGTTCCCTGTTTGTAAAGGAGATACCTTCTTATAATAACAATAATAATAACTTTTATTTGCAGACCTTGCAGTCCATAATGTTAGTATTTACATAAAATTACTTAATTAACTATTGTTAGTAACACATACAATCACAAAGAAAATAAAAGTAATATAAATAAGAAAGAAATCATTATATAAAAAAACTACCTATCTAACTACCTGTGTGTGTCTCACCAACCGGCCAAGCTAGCTTACAGGTTGATCGCTAATTGCTCACATCTGGCGAGTACTCGTTTGTCGCAGCGATAAGAGCTATCAAAGAGAGTACTCGCTCAGTAACGCTCACTTTTTTTTTTTGGCGGGCAGAAAGCTCGCTGTGAGACTCTTATGGTAACATACGCATACCAGCGAATAATCCCTGCTCGTTGCTCGCTAACTCGTTTTTGGTTGGTAGCTCTGCTCGCTTGACGGTGGGCAGGTGCCATGTGCACACGATTTCACACAATATTGACGACGAATACATGTGAAATTCCGGATTTTCGAATAATTTCGAGATACTCCTCTTCGAATCTATAGGTATACAATTACACATACATAATAGAATCTTCGCGAAGTTAAATCCGTACATATCACTCACGCCCTAGCATATTTCATATTTTTGATAAAAAGTAGGTTATTGCTACGAGGTCGATCGATCCTATGCCAATAATTAATTTTTTTTAAATCTGTCTTTTTTTTATTTTTATTGCTGAATGGTCCGCCCTTGACCTCGATCACGCCTGATGGAAAGCGATGGATGAGGTCTATGATGGAACGAGCGTGCCCAGAAGATGCCTATTGCCTAAGGCACTGGAACTTCCACGAATCGACGAAACACAGCAGGTTACTTGACGCCGGACGTGGACGTGGGAGCCCTACCATCGCAAAAAATCTCTTAACTGTCTTGTATTTATATATATGTGATGCGGAGGAATAAGGAAAACATCATGAGGAATGTTTGTGAATGGCTTTAAGAGTAGGGACTAAAGAAACGGTGGATGAACTGTGTAAAAGATGATTACACATCGAAACCCGAGCCTCGGAAAGCAAGTTAAACCTTCACGGGTAGTCAGAAGCCCAAAAGTTTTACCACGGAGTATCGTGTTACCCAGTAACTAGGTTGTAGAGGTCAGATAGGCTGTCGCTCCATGTAAAATACTAGTATTCAGCGGCATTCCGGTAGACTGGAAGCCGACCCCAACTAAGGACGCGTACACATAGCGATCCGTTGTACAGGTCCGTTATTTGATGGCGTATGTAATTGAATAAGCGAGTGCACACACAATACAGTATTCCAGTTCCAGTAAAAAAGAAAAACAGATGAGATAAGATCCGTTAAAAAGGATCCTGTAAAAACGGACGTTCTATGTGTACGCGCCCTTAGTTGGGTAAAGGCTAGACAGACTGTATAATGCCAACGTAGATTGCTGTCTAGCCAATTCGAGTAAAACTTGAAGTTTCGACTTTGACATTAACCTTTCTTTCTCAGGGTCATCCTACATCTTCCATCCTTGGGGTTGATAACGAGTTTTTCCAACTAATGACCTAAAAATAAGATGGAAAAATGAAAGGGAAATGGGAGGCTTTCGACCAGCCGGTCGATTCTGTTAAAATCTCACCGTGAAAACTTAGGTGAAGTGAGTTTGTTTTTGCGAGGAATTGACACTATTGACAGCTCACTCCACGCTCACTTCGCCTATGTTTTCACGGTGAGATTTTTACACAATTGCACCACTGGTGCGAGACAGGATGAAAAATCCTGTCTATAATAAAACCTACTTAGTTGCCGAAATGATAAAGCACCATTAACCACCAACAGACAGAGTCAGAGACAGGACAGGGACAGAGTGGATGCGGAAGGCGGAGGACTGGGTGTTGTGGCGCAGCATGAGGGAGGTATGTGTCCAGCAATGGATTGCGAATGCAATGAACATATCTTGCATATGTTGGAGCTTTGCAGACATTTTCAAATGTTTTTTTAAAAGACAAGATAACAGCATACTCTTCAACGTCTGATCAAACACCATTTTTCAATAATATAAGTCATGGAAATTCATGGTTTATCAAATTGACTACCATCTTCAATTGTTCGTATATTCAAATCACAACTGTCATTCTTTGATAGTTGCATGAAATGGCTATAACACGACCAATTGAGGTACGGTGTCATCTTCCTGACTGTACAACCCAAGTCCAGCTTGTCAAACCACTTACCAATAATATAACGCACTATCGACTCGAGTATACCTAAGTCTTAGTTTGTATAGCGTTATCGTATCGCTATCGACTCTGTTTATCGTCGTATATCGCGCACTCGAGTGCTGATCGCGATAAAATCGGTCCAATTGATTTTTCCGACACAATCGAGCTTATTTGGCCCTTGTTTGGTGTGTATGAGCTTCCATTATCTGTATAGGTAAATTAGTTTTAGCGTAAGCCAACAAAGTTAAAGTCAAAGCATTTACTTCAAATAGGCACAAGGCACTTTTGAATGTCAAAAATTACAAAAAAAAATTGAATTGATTCTAGTCGTCCTAGTCGTCCTAGAATTGATTCTACCTTCCAAAAGGTACTCGTAGTTTCGTATGGAGAAGAATGAGCATGAAACTCCAGCGTTACTCTTTTAAAATATTTTACAATATTTTGTATCTATACATTAATAATATAGAATAAAACTTTGGTCTAATTCTAAGTAAAAGTATAGGAAAGGTAAAAGAATTAAAGATGAAGCAATGATAGATAAATTAATTATTTAAGTGAAAGATACATTAATTATTAACTCTGCCTATTGCAATCCACTGCTGGACATAGGCCCCTCACAGGCTGCGCCACGACACCCTGTCCTCCGCCTTCCGCATCCAGTCTGTCCCAGCCACCTTCGTCCATCCATCTAGCTGGGGGATACCGTCCCACACTACGCTTGCCGATACGCGGTCGCCACTCCAGGACTCGTCTGCTCCACCGGCCATCGGTTCTTGGACGAGCATGGCCAGCCCACTGCCACTTCATTTTGCTTACTCTGCAAGCTATGTCGGTAACTCCGGTTCTTTTCCGGATAAATTCATTCCTGATTTTATCCTTCAAAGAGACTCCGAGCATAGCTCGCTCCATAGCGCGCTGAGCTACCTTGAATCTGTGGACCAGCCCATCCGACAGTGTCCCTGTTTCGGCACAATATGTGACTAACCACACTTATTCAGCTCTGTTCAGCTTTTGTCCATAGAAAACAACGATTTTGTATGGAGTCCGTTCAGCATACGCATCTCATACAAAATCGTTGCTTTCTATGGACAAAAGCTGAACAGAGCTGAATAAGTGTAGTTATCCCTATATCAAGAAAGATACATGACACTCACATATTTACAAACATTGTAAAAGTAAGTACCTAAAAGATTTTCCTAAAAAAAATGTTACATCTCTGGAGGCTCTCATTCAGCAGCTGGACTATAGATTGATGCAGAAAGCACGTTACGTTAGGAACCGATTGCTTTATAGTTCAGGGATAAAGTTAGCCTCATCTTTCGCTCGCTTGTTAGTTGGAAAGAAGTTGTTGGTAACACTAAGTCTTGTTCAATGCAGTCAGTGCAAGTTATACGGACGAAAGCCAGCTTAACTCATCGAGTGGGGGAACAATTGCAAAGTGTCGTCTGACTACCCGCTTAGAGAGATATTGGCACTGGCAATAGTGCTGATGATTCTGTTGAACAACCAATATTAGAGTATTTGCGATCTTTTACTACCAGAGGGCCTAACGTTGTAGAAGAACGAAAAACTTTAAAGGGAATGAAAGAAAAAAAAAACGAAAAGAAAGAAGATACGCTTATTTGCGAACATGCCGCGGAGAAGAAAGAAAATACGCTTATTTGCGAACATGTCGCGGAGAAGAAAGAAAATACGCTTATTTGCGAACACGTCGCGGAGAAGAAAGAAAATACGCTTATTTGCGAACATGTCGCGGAAAAGAAAGAAAATACGCTTATTTGCGAACATGTCGCGGAGAAGAAAGAAAATACGCTTATTTGCGAACATGTCGCGGAGAAGAAAGAAAATACGCTTATTTGCGAACATTTTGGCTTATGCACAAAAAACTATCGTGGTAGTGGCACTCGTATCTAGTTGTTTGATTTATTGTTGAGCTTATTCTACAATATTAAAACAAAACAATAAACAAATTTTACATTTGTCAATTTTCACTAACTTCAAAACGGGTTACCCTAAGTATTTACACAATTTATTTTGTTCTATCCGTTCAAATGACACTAAAAACAACACAATATCTACACAACAAAAATATCATGATTTCAACTCACGTAATAGTTGGTGGCGTGAATTTACCTTATAAAAAAGTTACTTCGTTTATACTGATTCAAAATAGGAAACTATTTTATAAATAAAGCTTAGAAAGCCATTTTTTTTGGTGCTCCATATTTGACGCGAATCTCAAGCGGATGGCACCCGGGCTCGCACTGGTCCCAACCAGTCCGAGATAACGTGTCCGTGAGCGCGAGCGCGTCCGCGTGAGCGTGTCTATGTGTGTGTTGCTCGAGCGCACTTTGTATGTAAATTGCCTTCTGTAGTCTCTGTATTTTGTGCCTACACTGTGCGTGGCCCGAGTCCCGACACGCACTTGGCTGGTTTTTTTAATTCACTTTTTGACAAGGCAGGCGTGTTTTTTATTTTTACGTTACATGTAGTTTTATTTATTTTTGGGATAAAAAATTACCTCTATTAAAAAACATATAAATCGATTCAGTAAACGATTCTGAACAAACTACTTTCATAATACCTATTAATTCAGTTACACCATTGTATATATTTTTGTCTTATATAATTATTAGACTAGCTGACCCGGCGAACTTCGTAAAGCCATAGAATCTGGGGGCACGGGAGTGCCCCCGCCAAGACGAGCCAAGCGAAGCGCAAGGGCACTACCTACCTTTTCTCGAAGCACTTCGTCGTATTTTTGAACCTTCTTAACTTGGGTTTGGATTATACCAGATAAACAAAATTTTCGGGATATGATGTTAATGGTTGACTTAAACTCTCACGAAAAACTCTCATACGTTCTTGTAGTAACGAAACGGCCAAGCCATATATTTTGACTAAGGTGTAGAGTTGTTTAAATTTCAGGAGTAAAAGTCCATAACAGTATGAGAGTTTTTCACCTTACGCTCATGTGAATGTAGCGAAATGGCCAAGCCATATATTTTGACTAAGGTGTAGAGTTTGCGAAGTTAGGCCTTGTAGAGTTAGGGCGAATAGAGTTAGAAACTTGACTCTACATGAGATCTGATTACTTTTTGACAGTGCGAGCTACATGGTCTCGTCGTGGCAACATTTAACATGAAATGTTTTTGTGGGATCAATAAATACAAAATGTATGAGAACATTATCTTCATTATTTTGTTTTCGTGATTTTTTTCCCATGTTTTAATAGTTATTCCGCTATTCGGGGCGGAGACAAATCTTCAAAGAGATGATTTGTTAAAATTAATCAAAATTATTACCCCAATAAAAAAATGTACTTACCTACATTTTATTTTTGTAGTTTCACATGAACACGTTTTTCTCCAAAGAAACGTTAATAGGGAAACGAAATCTATTACTTATTCTATACATAAATTAAACTAGATTTATTTCTGGTTCATACGACTAGCACAAATCATAATGACTCCCTAGCGAGTAATAACACGGGGATCAACAGCTATAAAATTAGAAAACGATTTTCTAATGCTATGTAAATCGGTAAGCATGGTCTAATGATCCCGTTGACAGTAATATGGATGTCCAATAACCTCAGGACATAAATCGTGGGTAACGTTCGGACTATCTAATCTCTAATTTCGTCAGCCTATAAATAGTTTTAATTTTGGTATGTAGTTGTTTGCGCGACACTTAGCTTTTAAAAGTCTTTTACAAAAGTCTATTAACACTTATTTTTTGAATTCTAATTATTGAGTTCTCTACACATATTATAAACTAGCTTCTGCCCGCAACTTCGTCCGCCTGAAATTTCTAGCTCTCCCGACCCACCCCGTGGTATCGCATCGGTTTGTTCTCCCGACCCGCCCTGTGGCATCACATCGGCCTGTTCTCCCGACCCTTCCCATGGCATCGCATCAGCTTATTCTCCCTACCTACCCCGTAGTATCGCGTTGGCTTGTTCCCCCGACCCACCCAGTGGCATCGCATCGGCTTGCTCTCCCGACCCACCCCGTGGTATAACATCGGCTTGCTCTCCCGGCCCTCCCTATGGCATCGGATCGCCTCGTTCTCCCGACCCACCCCGTGGTATCGGATCGGCTTGTTCTCCCTACCCACCCCGTGGTATCACATCGGCTTGTTCTCCCGACCCACCCTGTGGCATCGCATACGCTTGTTCTCCCGACCCACCCCGTGGTATCGGATCGGCTTGTTCTCCCTACCCACCCCGTAGCATCACATCGGCTTGATCTCCCGACCCACCCTGTGGTATCGCATCGGCTTGCTCTCCCGACCCACCCCGTGGTATCACATCGGCTTCTTCTCCCGACCCACCCTGTGGCATCGCATTGGCTTGTTCTCCCGACCCACTCCGTGGTGTCGCATCGGCTTGCTCTCCCGACCCACTCCGTGGCATCGCATCGGCTTGCTCTCCCGACCCACTCCGTGGCATCGCATCGGCTTGCTCTCCCGACCCACCCTGTGGCATCGCATCGGCTTGCTCTCCCGACCCACTCCGTGGCATCGCATCGGCTTGCTCTCCCGACCCACTCCGTGGCATCGCATCGGCTTGCTCTCCCGACCCACTCCGTGGCATCGCATCGGCTTGCTCTCCCGACCCACCCTGTGGCATCGCATCGGCTGCTATTATACTTCGGCGGCTATTAGGTACTTCGTTTTCGCTCAGCGTTCTTTCTGAATTTTTTTGCTCGAGGACTATCAAATGCAAAAAGAAGATATTCAAATTGGACAGATAGTTCCAAAGATTAGCGCGTTCAAACAAAAAAACAAACTCTTCAGCTTTGCTTTTTGCTTTTTTTTAATCTTCAATCTATCTTCTATACATAGAACAACTTCGGGTTAGTTACAGCATTTATAACTCAAGAACGGCGGGACCGATTTTGATAATTTTTGATTTTTTGGATTTGTCTCCGCCCCGAATAGCAGAATAACTATTAAAACATGGAAAAAATTCACGAGAAAAAAAAATACTTATAAAATTTGTAGGTATCTATTGATTCTGAGGCGATACGTAGGTCGCCGGGTCGGCTCGTTAGTAATAAAGTCAGTTTTTGTGTCAGTCTGAGTGGCCGAGTTGTCTTTTAAACTATGCAACGAGTTTTGATGCGGATTAGAGAATTTATTCTAAAGGTCATAGGGTCTTCTTCCTCAAGAGATATGCAATAAAACGCAAAAAAAGAACGAATCCGACTGGTAGTTTCAGTGATTCCCCCAGCCCAGCTTTAGTTTAGACACAGAATACAGTTTTGTTCTTGAGTACGGAGTCTTTACGCAAGTTCCAACAATAAAAAACCCTCAACACGTTTTCCTAAACACGAGCAAAAGACAACATTATAACTTTTCAGCCTTCTCCAACAAAATGTCTTCCAAAGTGTTCGAACTTATCAAAGTGTGTTTAAAAGAAGTCGAAAATTGTCCTCGGATCTCAGTAAAAGTGTGGTAACACGGCAGTATCGATGTAACTCCATCATAACGAGTGTTTGATCTATATGCTCAACAGGTTTCGGATATGCCTCAGTGTAAACAAATTCTGAAGATGACTTTACTCGAGCGATACTTAGGTGAGAGATGCCTGTCGAGAGTATAGAGCCGGCAAATTTACATCTATACATCGTAAGGGTTATTCTTGCTTGCAGCGCTCGGCCGCTATAGTAACACTTGCTAACACATGTGGCTATCGTGTGCACGCGATTTCGTTTTCAAATTGGGCAGATGTAAGTGTCCTCGATGGTACGTGGCGTTACGTGTCTACTAAGATTATAAATGCGTATGCGGCATCTCCCCACAGACAATGGACCACTTTCCATCCTGTCACGCCTTGTCACCTGTGCTCTTATTAATCTTATTGACTGCGTCAGTGAGTGGAGTTTTCGCAGCTGAATTTTGTACCAAAAATGTTTAAACTTTTTGCCATCGATTCGCGAATGCGAAAGTAACCCTGTTTGTCTTTTACCTTTGAACAAACCACTGAACCGCTAACCTTTGGGGAAATTGCGTAACACAGTAAGTAATGCCTTTCTTTTACTATTAATTGTAAAGATGTTACTTATTCTTTACCGAAAAACATACTGAAATACTGGGTGGCATCGACGCGCAAACTGTAACCATCTGTAAAAATCTCACCGTGAAAACTTAGGTGAAGTGAGCGTGGAGTGAGCTGTCAATAGTGTCAACTCCTAGCAAAACTTAGGTGAAGTGAGCGTGGAGTGAGCTGTCAATAGTGTCAACTCCTAGCAAAACTTAGGTGAAGTGAGCGTGGAGTGAGCTGTCAATAGTGTCAACTCCTAGCAAAACTTAGGTGAAGTGAGCGTGGAGTGAGCTGTCAATAGTGTCAACTCCTAGCAAAAATTAGGTGAAGTGAGCGTGGAGTGAGCTGTCAATAGTGTCAACTCCTAGCAAAACTTAGGTGAAGTGAGCGTGGAGTGAGCTGTCAATAGTGTCAACTCCTAGCAAAAATTAGGTGAAGTGAGCGTGGAGTGAGCTGTCAATAGTGTCAACTCCTAGCAAAAATTAGGTGAAGTGAGCGTGGAGTGAGCTGTCAATAGTGTCAACTCCTAGCAACAATTAGGTGAAGTGAGCGTGGAGTGAGCTGTCAATAGTGTCAACTCCTAGCAAAAAATAGGTGAAGTGAGCGTGGAGTGAGCTGTCAATAGTGTCAACTCCTAGCAAAAATTAGGTAAAGTGAGCGTGGAGTGAGCTGTCAATAGTGTCAACTCCTAGCAAAACTTAGGTGAAGTGAGCGTGGAGTGAGCTGTCAAGTGTCAACTCCTAGCAAAAACAAACACACTTCATCTAAGTTTTTACGGTGAGATTTTTGCAGAATCGACCGGCAGTACATGATCCTAGACCCCCTAGGGTAGAAATGTTTCGTCGCTTATTAATAAAAAGTCAGCTGTTTCATAGAACGGTCAAAATTTTTTTTAGTACACGACGAATAATTTCAACGCATTGTCCAGATTTTCACTATTATCTGCTAAATCCATGGTGACAGGTTCCGCGACGACTTCACCCCGTCCTACCACCCTGTATCATTATCATCTGCCTAGCCTTTTCCCAACTATGTTCGTGTCAGCTTCCAGTCTCACCGGATGCAGCTGAATACCAGTATTTTACATGGAGCGACTGTCTATCTGACCTCCACAACCCAGTTACTGGGTAATACGATACCCCTTGGTAAGACCGGTTATCAGACTTTCGGGCTTCTGACTACCCGTAATGACTGTCAAAGATCCACGAATGACAGCCGGGACCAACGGCTTAACGTGCTTTCCGAGGCACGGAGGGATCTTGGTATGTAGACATAGTCACCCATCCACGGCCAATCGCGGCAAGAGTAGCTTAACCTGATCGGCCCGCGGCTGTTATTACTTAGCCACAAGTATATGAACCATGTGAGTATATAAGAATCGCTGCCACCCTGTATATGTATGTACACAATGGGGGATTTTCTTTTTCTTTTTTTTTAACGCTTCCCTAGCCGTTGGATAGATGGCGCTGAACTTGGTAAGTTACTGTAAGGAATGGAACGTCACATAATTTTTCTATTAATTCGTTTGGATGTAATTTTAAAATCGTAAAACGAAAGCAAACGAAACTGTCACTCAACGAGCGTATAAGACGTGACGCAATGTTTTTTTTCCAAGCGTTTTGACTTTGGCACCTAGTAACGTAGTCAGTTCAACGCCATCTTCAGGGTTCTTGGAAACTATGTTTTTTTTTTAATAGTCAAAAGAAAAACCTCTCATTACACATATTTGTATTTTCTTTTACTCCACCATCAACTCTGATATCTTCATAAGTCTACGTTACCTTGTTCAGAACGTTCTATATTCACTGTTATCTCGTTTCAAACAAACTGTGAAACTGAGATAAACATTATGGGGGAGGGAACATAAATTTTAATGTTCAATCATTGTTGGCTAAATGGCTACATAATGTTTCCATCGAATTGAATTTGCGAATAAAAAAAAAAGTGTAAAATTGTCTTTTAAGGCTGAGTTGCATCATCTGACTTTAACCGGTGATTTTTGTATGCAGTTTGACAGACTTTTGACGTTTGTTAAAGTTAAAGTAAGATGATGCAACCCAGGCTTAGTGTTTATAATGTCTAATCGGATAAATGCCCTTTTACAATATTAAAGAAAATATTTTGTTTTCTTTCCCCTAATGCTTTAACTAACAAAATGTATTTGGTATTTGCATAGTGTGTTTGAGTTGTTGAAAATATATCAACCACCAACTAGGTTATTTAAAAAATATTCCTGCTTTTATCAAAAACACCAATGCGGGTTGGTAGATGTCACATGTTTCCATTTTTTGGTTCTAGGACATGCCGGTTTCCTCACATTCACATGAGTTATTATATAAATCTGAATGGTGTTTTTTTGTTTGTACAATATTACTGAACATATTGATTGGAATATAAGTTGGTAAAGGCCTTTGAGGCTCTATTGCAAATATTGTTCGTTTTAAGTTTCTAGAACGTAAAAGTTTTATAGGAGTGACCCTTCCAGTGCCAGGAGCGACTTTTAATAAGCTATTGTTGATGACCCATCTACACCCAACTTTCGGTCGATTCTGTAAAAATCTCACCGTGAAAACTTAGGTGAAGTGAGTTTGTTTTTGCTAGGAATTGACACTATTGACAGCTCACTCCACGATCACTTCACCCAAGTTTTCACAGTGAGATTTTTATAGAATAGCGCCGCTTGTCAGTTGTTACAACAATTCATTAAAAAAAAACATACAAACATCCGAACATAGTACCTCCTCCTTTTTGTGAAGTCGGTAAAAATCGGTGTCTTTGGTTCCGAATTTTCGTTTATTGACACCGACTTCCGTAATTAAAGTTATTTTTCAATTTGTAGTGTTTTTTTTGGAAGTCGGTTGTTTTTTTTTTTTTTTTGTAAAAAATATTTTTATTTTTCACTTTTTAGTGGGTCATTTTGTAATTTATCTAAGTTACAATAGCCTAATGTTCATCACCTTTTACAAAATATTACTTTTCCCGATGCTGTTGAGGATTTCTCCGGGTAAGAACCAGGAGAACTCGTCAACAATCACTCACCATACGCATTGTGACGAGCATAAATTGCTTAGCAACCATATTAAAGTAATCGAATCGCAACCCGTTAATATTTGTCATTGAGTTGTTCCGATGGCCATCTGTGGTCTTCATCATCAGCTCCACTTTACCAAATGATGATTTCCGAGAGCAAATGCAAAAGTTACTATAAAAAATACCTAAATCACTATAGGTTTGCCTATAAAATTTGAGGGTTGCCCTCGATTTCCATGGGATCCTCTCATCAGATTCCAACTTGAAGATAATGGGACCACTTCGAGAGTATACCCTTCCAAATAAAAAAAGAACTTTTGGAATCGGTCCAGCCGTCTTCGAGTGATCGGTGAACATACACAAGGTAGCTACTGTAAAGTGTTGAGGAGTTCCCTTAACTGTCCTTCGTCTTCATCATAAACCCCTAATGACAGTCACAACTCACAAGGTGTAAAAGTTCACATCAATACAAATTAATCAAGCCCAAACACAAGGTAACTGCTGTAAATCGTTGAGGAGTCCCCTCGACTGTCTTTCAGCTCCATCATCAGATCGATTCCAGGCCTTCATTAAATTGTAGTGCTTTAAAATACCTAATGGAAAAATTAACAAACGCACTAGTTGCTCGAGAACGAAGTAAAAATTTATCGATACAATGCTCGTAGGCACAGATTATGGCACAATAGTGCTACGACGTAGCGGCCGTAGGCTTACGGGTCTACGATCGCTACGTCGTAGCACTATTGTGCATTCCAGGGCCCCAGAGCCAAGGCTTACGTGTCTACCTCATAAATTATAAATAATATCTACCTAAATTCAACATGCGTGGGGCATGGCAAAACAATAAAAGAAAAGCATAACTACACAGTTCACATTTGTTCTATCTTTGAATTTGCATCACTGTCAAAATCACAGTGATCTTTATTGTCGTGGCAATAAGGTTTCTTTTGGGTTGCTGCCATTGTGAATGTTGTCAAACTCACAATAATCTTTATTTGGTTGCTGCTGTCAGAGGTAAAATAAGTGTGAAAGGGCTGTCCGGCTGCATCTTCTACTTAGGGGGGAAGCGCTAAGGTAGCCCGCGAAATTTAAATTTTCTTACTTTTTTTTGCAATTTGCTGGTCAGTATTAAGTTGTACGTTGATTAAAATATGATTCGCGGTCGTAACAAATATGTATTTACAGAATTATAATCATTAAAGTCATCAACACAACTCTCTAAGACCAAGTAATCCCGACCATAATACTGACCAGCAAATTGTAAAAATGTAAAAAAAATTGAATTTCGCGGGCGCTTTCGCCTTAATTAAAATAATTTTTCATTGACAGACAACGCACAGCCTAAACCGCTGGCTCTAGAAGCATAGACCAGAGTTCCTATTTTATTGACAGTAAGCACGAAAGAAGGATTAAATAAAAAATCATCCCAAAGTGGTTAAATAGTGGATCAAAGTTTGGAAGTTCGTAATTTATGCCAATGGGGAAATACCCGGACGGGATTACCCATTGGCAACAATTACAAACTAAAGCTCGCGTTCATATGTATAACAGTCAGTACTTTGATATATCTGTTAAGTTTGAAGTACTGTACGTACGTACAGTAGACCATTTCAGACACCAATCTACATGGTCTTCACACGATCTGACCAAGATTTTGTCTGGACTTTAAAATAGACTGTGACCTCTGAGTTTGTTTCGGCCTTTCTTCTCAGAGTAGTCAGATAGGAAACGCCGACCTCATCTAGTTTAAATAAAACCGGGCAAGAGCGAGTCGGACTCGCGCACCGAGGGTTCCGTAACATTTATGAAATTAAATGTTTTTTTTTTATATTTGAGTAGATTGAATAAATGGTAAATTGCGGTTTACGATTTATGACGTATTAAAAAAAAAATACTTACTAGATCTCGTTCAAACCAATTTTCGGTAAAAGTTTACTTGGTAATGTACATCATATATTTTTTTTTAGTTTTATCATTCTCTTATTTTAGAAGTTACAGGGGGCCACAAATTTTACCAGTTTGGAAGTGTCTCTCGCGCAAACTATTCAGTTTAGAAAAAAATTATATTAGAAACCTCAATATCATTTTTGAAGACCTATCCAGAGATACCCCACACGTATGGATTTGATGAAAAAAAAATTTTTGAGTTTCAGTTCTAAGTTTTTTTTTTTTTCTAATATTTATTATTTATTATTTTTTTCTATTTTTGTGTGAAAATCTTAATACGGTTTACAGAATACGTCTACTTACCAAGTTTCAACGGTACAGTTCTTATAGTTTCGGAAAAAAGTGGCTGTGACATACGGACGGACAGACAGACAGACGAATCTATAAGGGTTCCGTTTTTTGCCATTTGGCAACGGAACCCTAAAAATATGATTGACGTGTAAAAGTGTTTGTACAAACCTACTTACAGAAAATAAATCATTTATCAAATTTGATTAGAACTTAATTGATACGGACTTTAAAGGACCAGCTAAGTAAGGATATTTCAATCTAATCGGACAAAGCATACGCAACTGTCCCCACTACGGTGGAATTGCGTAACACACTATCATATACGCAGTTACCCCACAGGTAAATAACGCAATGAACGTGGCTGAACTGTCAGAATGAACGTCATTGCGATCAATTGTCATTTTATGCGTGTTACGCAATTACCCCACCGTTCAGTGCTTAGATCATTTAACCTAGTTTAATGGTTTAGGCTTTAAAAGTTTATACAACGTGTTTTTTTTTTATATCCCATAACTCTAGAGGGTCATTGTACTCATCATTATAAACAACTTTTACTATGGGACCAAACCTGAAATCGCAAAAAAAAAATTTTGACGAGTTAATGCGAACATAAATGTAGGGAACAGCTGTTTTTTTTTTCGCGATTTCATGTTTGGTCCCACAGTAAAAGTTGTTCATAATGATAACACGTTGTAGAGAGACAGGCAGAAAAGCAGAGTTACTTTCACGATTTTAATTTCAGTAATGACGACATCGCGGCAGGCCGTAGATGGCGGGATGAGCTGGACTCCTTTAATAAAGATCGGTCCTTTGCAGGTCTAGGATAGTTGGAAATGGAGTAGGGAGTCATTTGCTCCGCAGTGGGACATTAATTTAATTTAAATTTAATTTATTTCAAACAATCAGGTAAAGAAGACGAAACCAGTTTCTCAACCGGTCATCTTCTCCACAAAATGCCTCATAAGAGAGGAAATAGTAGATTGTTATACAAGGGTCGGAAGGAATCAATTCCCATACGAGGCATTTAGACGCCCGAGCGCAGCGAGGGCGGCTATAGTCCGAGTGGGAATTGATGACTTCACCCGCGTTAAACACTCTACTTTTCATTTAGAATTTAAGGAAAGTAAAAAATAGTAGTTTTTCTAAAATATTTATTGATAATAATTACATGAATAATAGGTACCTATTCATTAGTCTTTTTTAAATTTGAAGTATGGAACACACCACGTCACCGCCACATGAGCAGATTCTGTGTCACCACCGCAGGCCGTTCCGCTTACTAGGGCCCGTATTATTATAATTCTGTCTGCATTCTTAATTTTACCATTTTTCATAAATTACTTAGAAAACACGATAATCTTGATAAAAATAACTAAAAATTGTGTTGCGACGTGACACTTTTTAGTGCTGACCCAACTTTATTATTTCGATTCAAAACTGGCATACAGCCTAATCGATACTCGCAATAAAAAAAATGAAAAAAAATTGTAGAAACTGAATAAAAACTCTTTAAACTAACAAAATGTATTGAAATGTAAAGTGTTTGCAGAATAACTAATCTATAGAATTAATTAATTATCATCATTCTCAAAAAAACTTCTGGTAAGCCTACCTAAAAAATGTTTACTGGGAATTCTGTAGGAAACTATTAGAAAGTATCAAAAATAAAATCCACAATAAATAATTGTCCAATAAATTAAAATAATTTTAAACAGCGATCGCATTCCGAATATAAATTCAATTATAGAAGCATTTCGGCGCGAAATTCAGTAAATGAGGTACCTATTGGCCTGTCTGTTATTGACATGATAATAGAAGAGATTGAAATGATATTAGAAAAGCATAAATCATTATTATAAACAATGCTTATTGTATTTATTGCTTAAAATAATTTTATTTTATTTTCAAATATCGATTACATTCGTCATATTAATTACTCGAGTCAATCGAAATTTAAAAAAAAAATTGTTTGGAATAATCGCTTTCACACATCACTGCAATAAAAAAAAAAACAATAATGGTCGGCGATTTTGAACACAAATTGAGTAGTGGTAATGATTAATACGTATTATTGAACCTGTGTTTGAATATTACGTTAAAACCTGGGCATTTTCGTGTTGTTTATAATATTATCAATAACATTTGTCACATTTTAAATCTTATCTACATCTTTGTGTGTGAAATTTGTAAAAAGTAAAAATGTAAACACATACGATTGGCGCGAAACTTCGACATTAGATATCAAAAAAAGTTCATTACCACTACTTATTTACCTTAAACTATGGATAAATTCGTCAAATAATTAAATGATGTATATTCACAGCCCCATTATGGTAAAGTCAGGATGTTCGAAATCCCCAATTTTTATGTTTTTTAGCCTCGACCACAACTGACATCAAAATGGTGATTATCGTATCTATGTATGTTGAATTTATTAAAGTTAAATTATTAACTTGTGCGCTAAATCTGAAAGATTTAATGGCGTTAACATATGAGCTTTTTATCCAACTCTCCTAATTAACGCACATTCATAAGATTTGATGGGTAGCATAATAAATATTTACATAATCAATTAATTAAGGGTGTCGTATGTCTGACTAAGCTGACTACCTAACTAAATTTAGTTCTATTTTTAAATTTCATTCCCGCCCTAGGGAGGGAAGCAATTACTATGAGACTTTCCCGCCCAAGGGTGGGAAGCAGCGCTTTCCACCCGCTATTCGGATCAAACAAACACTACTTTCCGAGTAAGAGAGATGAAAACACATTCTCAGTCACTGTTTTTAGAATGCTGTTGCCCCCGGCCCGGGTTCTAGCTGCCACAGACGCTGTTTTCTTCCGCACAATTGCGTGGAAGCCATCAGTACGGTTCTGCGTAAACATCTCTGACGCACTACAGAACCGGGGCAGTCTCAAGAGCATTCTAAAAACATTGTTGTACTGGACGCGCAGGACATCTAAAATGTTTTTCAAATAAACTTGCGATAAATGTCTTTCAACCACCCTGTACCAAAAAGTCCAAATAACTTACGATAGATATCGTTCGTCATACAAAACTGTCGCTAACATTGCATCGGTTGAGTTTCATAATACCAAACACGGAGTAAGTCAATGTTTTGATCGTGTTACCGACACTGCCCATACATTTTTTTCGTATGGTTTGGAAATATTGGGATACATTAGTAGAAGGAGGTGAACAAACTTTATCGCAAGTTTATTTGAAATGAACTTTAGCTATCTTTTGGTGTAGTTGATCCACAGACCACCCGTGTACAGACCCTGACAATACGCTTTGAAAAGCGTTATTTTTACCTGGTCCGTGCAGCGGGCCAACATATTTCTGCGGACCGCCAAAGCCCTACGCTCCCTCTCAATATCCACATTGTCTTTCAGGTCGTCGGTAAGCATATGTCCCAGATATTATTTGAATTGTTTTACTCTTCTTATGCTCAAGCCATCTAGGGTAAAGTTAGGTGAATAATCTGTAATTCTACACTTACTGGCGACCCCAAAGACCATGTACTCACATTTCTTCACGTTATACACGAGCCCATGCCTAGCAGCGTAGTCCTCGCAAACTTTCAACATCTCTTCAATAGAACCTGCAGTCCGGCCCAGCAGCACCATGTCGTCTGCATAGCTGATGCTGTTAATATTAACACCACCCACCCGACAGCCCACACGCATACTGCTGAGCTCTGAGGTCATTCACATATAGGTTGAAGAGCCTGGGTGAGGTCAACCCTCCCTGCCTCACCCCGCACTCCAACCCATAAGCCTCAGAGAGAATGTTGGACCACTTCACCTGATTCGTTTAGTTAGCATACCAAAATTGCAGAACCTTAAGAACTTCCGCCGGTACATTCCTGTCCCCCAACTTCCTCCAGAGCACATCATATGACAAGGTTAAAAGCCCTGGAAAAATCCAGGAAACAGGCATACACCGGCATTCTACGATCTGTATAATATTGGACAGTATTCTTAAGACTTAGGATTGCACTTTCAGTGGACAGCTCAGGTTGAAACCCAAACTGTGAATCGTGCAGGTCCAGATGTTTTTCCAAGCACGAATCAAGCATACTGGCCAATATTTTAGCAATGGCAGTTGCAAGAGAGATTGGCCGGTAGTTTCCCTTGTCCGAGATATCTCCTGTCCTGCTTTTGATAATCGGTACCACAATCGTTCTCATCAGCTCTGCCGGTAGGTACGAGTGACGAATGCACATTGAATAAAACAGAGACAGGACCCTCAGAAAGTCAATACCAGCATAGTTAAAATGCTCGATGCTGAGTCCATCGTGTCCGGGTGATTTACCTCTACTCATGTATCGTCATTAATCTCAATCAATCTCATTAATCTCATTAATGGCTAATAACAATAAAAAAGTATATTTTTGACATTTTGATGCCGTTTGCTAGAAAATCGGAAGATGCGATGTTTCAGCCAATCAGAAACAAGAAACATTCAAAAGAAACTCGTAAAATGGAGTAAAAAGTACCAGGGATCATCATCATCATCTATGTAATATTATGCAGTTATCTCCCTCTCTTGTAAAGTTGTTATCTTTGACTTACGTAGTGTTACAACATAAACGACGATATTATTATCTCTCTATAGTCCAACACTCGTCATTTGGCAGTTACGTCACGCCGCTGACAATAACGGCCCGTTCACACATGGGAGTCCGTTTTACTGGTACGTTTTTAACGGATACGTCATAAATTTATGCTCTGTTCACACATAGGCACCGTATAACGTTCAACGGATCCGTCATTACTGGATGCGATGTGTGAACAGAAAACTCGCAGTATACCGCCGCTATTCTACAAGGATGGACGCTGTCGTGTTGTATTGGTACTATCGTCGGCACGCACACAGTATCTATCCGTTAAAATTCTACGTATCCGTATATTTTACTGTTCCGTCGTCCAGTATTCGATGACAAAACGGAATGTCATTTTTTTACGGAACGATATTTTTTACTGTATACAGAATACTGTGCCATGTGTGAAGTCGCTCATACAACTACATACGTCATCATCGACGAAAAAAAAAACGTACACGATAAAACGGAACAGTAAAACGGAGACATGTGTGAACCGGCCGTTACGCGTCGCGGCTGGCTTTCAATTTGTCGTCAGTTCGATAGACAAATAGTCGCACGTTCGCAGACGTTCGTTAGGGAGGCTAGGGCTGAGGGGTTTGGGGCAACAACATACCGCGCCAATATTAGGATTTTAGGGCAATCGTGACCGTTGATTTAATAAAATAGAAATTACTAGCAGCACCCCGCGGTTTCACCCGCATAAGTTTCGATTCTGTAGGAATATCGAGATAATAAGTATCCTATGTGTTAATCCTGTTTATAAACTATGTGTGGGCCAAATTTGATCCAAATCCATTCAGTAGTTTTTGCGTGAAAGAGTAACAAACATCAAAGTCAAAGTCAAAGTCAAAAGTCAAAGTCAAAGCATTTATTTCAATTAAACCATTAACAGGCACTTTTGAATTGTCAAGAAGTCGGTCAGTCAGAAAATATGATCTAGTTGCCCATTCCAAAGCGTAGGTACCTATGGAGAAGAACGGGCATCCATCCATCTATCCTCACAAACTTTCGCCTTTATAATATTAGTGTGAGTGTGTCAAGTAGGATTATAGTAGAATTTGATCAACAGCCGATTTTAGTATCCGCGATTGACTGTCCCTTACTGTTCCATAGATAGAGTTAAATATGCGAACCTAGTAGATAACATCCATGTACTTACTTTAGTTACTCTTTTAGTTCTGATTTGAGTTACACAATTTAGTCACGCCATGTTGTTTTTTTTTTCGAAATGGCGGCCACGCATGAATCTCATATAAATCGACTAGCTTCTGCCCGCGACTTCGTCCGCGGGAAATTTCACCATCACCTTCAAGAATACAATAGGACCATAAACGGACGTTACGCGTAGCGTAGCGGACGTACATTGACTGGACCGGTCTACTCAAATCTGAGTGATTCTTTCCTCAAAAGACCAAGACGGTCCTCACATGAGATGAGAGAGACTGCGACCTCCGAGTTTGTTTCGGAGTTTCTTCTCAGAGTAGTCGGATAAATACACCGACCCCATCTAGTTAAAAATATTATTTACATTTAAAAGTGTTTGTTTACAACTACGTATATACGGTACATATACCAAAATAACATTTTTGTCTCTGTTTGTTTTTTCCGGATAATCTCTGAAACGGCTGGACCGATTTTGACGGGACTTTCACTGGTAGATATCTGATGTAATAAGGAATAACTTAGGCTACTATTATTTAAGAAAAAAAATGAGATCTCACGAAAAAAAAATAAAACCAATGAAATGAAATATTGAATAATATCCGATTCAAATATAGTTGTATTATACTGTGTTTTTAGGTACTTATCCAAATGTAAACAAATCATAATAAAGAAACGGAGTATAGTTATGTTTATAAGTGGATGCTATACGTGAAGATTTCATAATCTCCATAGAAATTGATTGAATATATACCTACATATAATATACTGTTGATGTTTTAGCCCACGAAAATCGTACACCAAATATTGTATATAAAGACATTTTTCAATAAAGCTAATATGAAAAACTAAAAACAAATAATAATTAAACTAAAAATGCAAAGACGAAAAAAAGAACTAAATGGAGAAATAATGTACAAAAACCAAAACATCGATTCATAAAATAGAAGAATTTAATTAAAATTAGCATAGGTATTTCTTTACGCAGAATACAGAATCAATAAGTTATCGTAAACTCTGCGAACTGAACTATAACTTTTTTGTTAAATTCTTGATTGATTTTTTCATAACAGCTAGTTATGAAATAAAGTATGAAGAGCGCTCTTGATTATTATTAAAATTGAATTAGAGAGACTCCATAACTAAAATTACTTTTATCAAGCAGTGCCCGCCGCTGTCTAGTCAAGGCTTTTTTTAGTTAACTTTAGGGGGTAACATACTCTTCCATTTCGGGTAGCTTTTGTTTTTCGTTTTCGTTTTGTTTTGTTTTTTCGTTTTGTTATTCGTCACTGACCTCTAAAATACAAGTACCTTGTATTATAGAGGTCAGTGTTATTCGTTAATTGTACACCATTTAGTTTGCATGCTTCTACTCGGCTTGTGGCTATAAGAAATAACAGCCGAACGGTTCAATCGATCAGGTTAAGCTACGCTTGCCGCGGTTGGTTCGTGAAAGGGTGACCATCTTTACATACCAAGACCTCTCCGTGCCTCGGAAAGCACGTTAAGCCGTTGGTCCCGGTTGTCATTCATGGATCTTTGACAGTCGTTACGGGTCGTCAGAAGCCCAAAAGTCTGACAACCATTCTTACCTTATAATTATTGGGTAATACGATACCCCTTGTATCGTATTACCCAATAATTGGGCTGTGGAGGTCGATAGGCAGTCGCTCCATGTAAAATACTGGTATTCAGCTGCATCCGGTTAGACTGGAAGCCGACCCCAACATAGTTGGGAAAAGGCAGGCAGATGATGCTTCTTCTCGGCCTAGTAGGAATTAAGGAGCTTTTAATCTTATCACATTATGCTCTGTGGCTTTCCAACGCCTAAATTATGACAAAGTTTAAGGGCGATTTTGAATTTCATTAAGGGTCCCTATCAATTTCGCGGACTAAAAACAGAAAAATCAGTTTTTATCAGCGCAAATTTGTCAATATCCTTAAGTTATCTAGTTTTTTTTAAAATACACAATTACATATTTATCACCTATCTATCTAGTAAGTCTACGAATTTAAGTTTTGATAACTACTTAATAAAAAATTCGTTTGTAAGGCATTATTTAGATATTTTACTACAATTAAATTAGTAGTCAAAATAAAAATATAAAAATTGAGTTTGGTAGATAAACACCTCAAAATTTAAAATATTTAACACTTTTTCTTATTTTCAATAAATTCTTACGCGTAGACGACGGTTTTGCGCATGACTTTATTGGGTTTTTTCAGCGTAGCCAACATTTTTTTACAAGTACTAATTCATTAAACTTAAAAAAAAAACATACACTTACTAATATACTATATGCCTAGTATTTAGGATTTTTTTCAGATCGTTTTTTGCTAACAGTTAGCTAAGAAAGCAATCGAAAAACTTGGTGTTTCGTGATAACGTAAAAATGTGTGTTAGGTTTTTTTTTTTGGAATTTATATTAAGTAGTTATCAAAACTTAAATTCGTACACTTACTAGATAGATAGGTGATAAATACTTGTGTCTTTTTTAAAAAACTAGATAACTTAAGGATATTGAGAAATTTGCGCTGAAAAAAAAACAGATTTTTCTGTTTTTAGTCCGCGAAATTGATAGGGACCCTTAAATACTTACAAAAACTGATAAAGAAATCAGGCCAAAACTGTAAAAACACATATTGCTAATCCATTGCTTTACATGTTCCAAAAATTTGTTTACTCAACAACGTAAAAAACGCAATGAATGTTATTGAACTGTCAAAATGAAAGTAATTGCCACTGTTATTGTGTTACGCAGTTACCCAGCGCACGAGAACACAATTTTTTATAGTTTTTTTCTATTTTTATAGTTTAAAAGTGTATTTATTTTGCTCTAATGCCAATAAACGCATTTTCTCTCATTTTTCTTTCTTTAATTCAAATATTAAATGAAATAATCGCAACAGCCAACTCAAATAAAACCTTTAAAACAACGTGGAAAAAATCGTCGAGCGCACAGAAAGCAATAAAGCCGTGGCCTGGGGCGATGGATAAATATCGGATCGTTTGCAAAGGCCAACGTGTGCCTAGCGCCGGCTGACGGTAAATCTGTCGCCGGAGAAAAGTGCGGCCACGTGCCTCCCACACGCGCCCGCCCCTACCCGAATATTGAATGTTTCATCTTTATTTTGTTACCCTGTGGATTAGGACTGGGACACTGTTTAACTTAAAGAGTCAATAAACTTTTACTAGTAGTAACTTGTTCTGATATTTAGGGCGACTGCGGTGCAGGTTTAAACTGTTTGGTATTAATATCCCTGTAGTGCTCTGTTAAAAAAAGGTTTTACTGAGTTAATGTGTGTTGAAGGCCATGAAGAAGGAAACCTCTCAAAAAAAAAAAAAAAAATAGCATTAAATGACAAACACGATAAACAGTTGACATAAAAATTATGAACCAATCTTTGTGAAAATCTTAGGCACAGAGTACTTTTTGATAGAATCTTAGGTGAAAATGCGATACTTTTAGGTCCCCAAATAAAAAAATATACAAAAAACATGTCAGTATAAAATAAATATAACAAAATTATCAGTACAGGCACTACCTGTAGTGCAACAAAATGGCTTCCGCGTAAGTAAATTTGTTACAATTATATACCTATGTTTTAAGACACTCCTAAACGGGCCATATTTTCCCGGCATTGTGTGACTGCAACACGATGCCAGCGATGCAAGTGTGACCTGGAAAGCATTGTTCTTTATGACCCGACATTTTTATATTAGCTATTTTTCTGGGTATTATAGACACATTTTAGTGCATTTTCGAAAACCCTAAAGCTAGTAAAACCATAGGTGCCGATAAATAAATCGCCAAAGTTTCCTTCGGGATTGGTCGGACAGTGGGAATAATAAGGGTGGGGGAAGATCAAGTGGCGGGTCTATATTTGTTTCCAAGCAATATTAAGGCGTAGTCGACGAACCCTGTGGGGCTCTTGTTTCTGTCTAGAGGGTTTAAAGGAACCTAACACGAAGGGGATGACGGGGGCTCGTGCGCACGCCTTGCTCGCTCACTCGAGCCCCCGTCATCCGCATCCCTTTCGAACCTAACCTGTCCGAGTCCGATTGCCCCAAGTCCCAAGCTCGCTCTTGTATCCTAAGTTCTCATTGCGTTTTTACTAAGAGATGTCGAGATGTGTTATTTTTGCATAATTATTATGTTGGTTTGGTGTGTACAGTGGAGCCAGTTGGGCCACAAAAGGGATGAATGAAAGGCAGTTGAGATGAAACTGCTAATACGGAAGTTTGGTGTAACGCGAATAGATAGAAAGAACAAAAATACCGGCCAAATGCGTGCTGGACCATGCACAATGAAGAGTTCCGTAGTTGGGATGAATTTATCTCAAGAACAAACTTAACTTTGTAGTCAAAAATTGAAAAAATGTTCTCCCATACATCGATTTACGTTACTGTCAATTTTCCAACTGCAAATGCAAGTTTGTAATAGCAAAAAAAAATGTGATAAAACGGATTTTCGGACTTTTGTTGTGCTGTGCTTTGCTTACCTTGCTTCTTGCCAAATTTCATGGTTGTAGGTCAACGGGAAATGTAGTTGGCTATAAAAGTAGGGAAAGACCAAAGAAACTATGCGAAAGATGATAATAATATGGGTAAATATGGTGTGATTCTGACTACCGAGATGGCGTCTTCCATACTTGGAAGAAAAAAATATGTTGCGCCGACCCCAAATAAATTGGGATAAAGTAAGAGAAAGATGATGACGTCTCGGCAACATTTTCAGTGTGGCCCGACTACCCCGGCAACTATTGCTGCAACATTTACGAACGTTTTCGTTTGCTATTGTTACCCTTGTGAACTCAAATACTACTGGCCATACCTACATCATCATCATCATCATCATTTCAGCCGAAAGACGTCCACTGCTGGACATAGGCCTCCCCAATTTTGGGGGGGTTTGCCATAATCGCCACGCTTGGCAGGCGGATTGGCGATCGCAGTATGGTATGATGGTGTAATCCATAGAGAACGCTGCTGCCCGTTCTCCGGTCTCCCTTAGTCGCCTTTTACGACACCCACGGGAAGTATGGGGTGGT
Source organism: Mesoligia furuncula (assembly GCA_916614155.1). NCBI lineage: Eukaryota > Metazoa > Arthropoda > Insecta > Lepidoptera > Noctuidae > Mesoligia > Mesoligia furuncula. The sequence continues at coordinate 36,295,542 of OU744790.1, forward strand.
GCTATTCTTTAAGTCCGGCCACCACACAGACAACCTACAGTTGCGCCATACCTACAGTTGTGGATAAAATCAAACTAGAAAATAAGCAGTGGTTGCCCAGTAACGGGCCCAACTTGCGAGTTGTAGATCGCTACTTTTCGCAAATCATTTTGTCACCACCGCTCTCAAAAAGGTGAAGGAAAGCATAGTGAGGAAACGCATGCCCTGGAACTAAAAATTCGAAGTCATGTGACATCTACCAACCCATACTGATGGGCCCGCGTGGTAGCCTGTCCCAGCAGTGGGAACATTATAGGTTGATAATGCTATTGCTCCTTGACCGTACCTATTCGTTTCTTCTAAGTGTGTTATTGTATACAGACGCCAGCAGATCAAGCTACCCGAAACTGTCAAATTTTCGCAATTAACTTTGAACCTTAAGCTTTAGCGATAAAGTTGAAAATGTATTATGGAAATTTGACAGATTGTAGTAGCTTGATGTGCTGGCGTCTGTACAACTCAATGGTCTCTCCTGGGGTGGGCGCTAATAACTGCGATACAGTTACTAAACTAACGCAGTATTAATTTGCTGCAATAAATATTTGTATTGTATTTGTCCAGATGTTGCCAATGCCGCGGTGGGCAGCCTGCCGGGGGCGCAGGGAGTAGAGCCAACCTTCCACTGATCTGCCTGGTGCCCCGCGAAGACCCGCGAGCAGCCAAGCAGTATGGCAGCGGCGGCAAGCCACGCCCAGCGTCGGCAGCGGCTGGAGGAGCACAGAGTGACTTCCAACTCCTGGATGAAGACTATATTAAGGCACACTTTAAGCTGCCCAAAAGAGCCCTGTATCTTGATCCGTACAGGTATGAGAGTTCGTTTCTTTCCTTTATACCTAGATAAAAAATAAAAAGCGGCCAAGTGCGAGTCGGCCTCGCACACGAAGGGTTCCGTACCACAAGGCATAAAACGCAAAAAAAAAAAAATGTTTCTTTTATACCCCTTTAAATTTTATTTGTTGTTATAGCTGCAACGGAAATACTTACATCATTTGTATTGTCATCTCGACTTTGTATATAAAATAATCTATCAATAAAATAGTAATTTGGAGTTAACTTTTCGTAATCAAAACAAACAGAAATTATCAAAATCAAATACTTAATTTAATTTACTCCATGCGCGGAAATATTAGGTAGGTATGTGTATATTATGTAAGTGTATATAGATTACCCTTGAACTTAAAATTCATACAACCACTTCACTATACCACATAAAAAATACAACATTTCGGGCGGCCATTGTTGTTTACATCTCCTACATTCTGGTTAGGATGGTAAGGTGCGCCATCTATGGGCGACGTTCTGACAACTGAGTCTTATTAAATAAGGGGTGCACCGCGTGCAAGTGAGTTTCACGTTTAAACCCTGTGTCCCTGTCCATTAGATAAAGCGTTTTTTGACAGATGGAACTAGTGATTGCGTTTTCTATTTTTTTTTTACTGTATTTATTATTAATAGATACGAAACAATATCAATTAAGCCTCTTTGTTTACTTTAGTTTAAATTTTGCAGGTTTATTATAATTTATAAATAACATAATATTTGTAATCTGTCTATTGTAAATAGCCCAAAAATACAGGTTTTCTAGACCTATAAAAATAAGTACAATGAATTACATAATGTTGTTAAATTGAAGAGTACAACTGTGACGTAGCATGGGCTGTATTATGTTTAGTCGGTTTCTTTTGTTTAGTATAAATTCACTCAAAAAAAAAACTTTGACGTTTTCATTTAAAATACCTAATTATACCTATTATAAAATAACTTTATTAAAAGTCCGTGTGACTAGGCTTTGGTCAAATTTCAGTATTTCTGCTTGTAGCCCTGTTCAATAAATAAAATGATTTTAAAATTTGTAACCACCCATTTTTAGCACCCATGAATCACGTGGTTTATTTGTTTACCTTTAGTTAACTATCTAAACCAACGGAGTATAAAAATAAGATAACTCTCAAACTAATGCAGTCGATATTATTCAAAGAGATTTAAATATTTTAATGTCTTTGTTAAATACATATTTTCAGTAGTCATGTCATGACTCCCCTTCGCTAATTGGTACACGTCTCTAAAGTAGGTAGGTAGGTACTAACCTACGTAAATATTTTTATATAATATACAGAGATTACAGAGTGGGCCCCCATCGACGCGCAAACTGTAACCATGTATTCAGCACAATGATTCTAGACCCTCTAGATTTTCTCCCTCTTTTTCCATCAAAAAAAAAAAAACTGCTGATTCTTAGAACAGTGCAATAACTACTACTTTTACTTACTTACAATTTATCTTATTACTTTTTTTATTTGTTCTTCAACAAATTTACATTTGTGTCGAACAGTGCTTTTAACAATAAATGTAACACAAAAAATTAAATAATCATCATATAGCCAGAAAAGAAATTAAAAAAAAATGTTACATTCCACATTGGTCACAACATTATTAGTCTTAATATTAATTATAATAATTTAACTTAATATTAACTCAAAATAAATATAAATTCAATTCAAAGAAATGTATTTCAATAAGTCATGATAGAATGTTGAATATAATTATCAAATAAAGTCATTAAAATATTAGTACACCCACTATATTACCACATTTTATTTAGTAAGTACCACATTTTATAAGTAACTGACGAAAAATTTCGGGTCCGTGGCTTAGGCCCCCAGTGGTCGACGCACCTGTGGCCGACGCCCCCGATTCGATTAATTTAATTCAAAGTAATTTTTGATCAAATGTACTGTCAGGAGTGTCAGGCACAAAAATTGTCTTACAAAAATATTGTATGTACTTAATATTGATTGTAAGTATATGCATAACATTAAATCGTAATTATATTTATAACATAGAAATGCTTTTATAATAGAGGTATGTTTTGAAAAATTAAAGTCTTAGTTATTTTTCATTATTTATTTATTTAAGTTATATATAAGTACATTCACTAACATTTTATATGAAGTCTTTTTGATATTTTGGATGTTTGTACATAATAAATATGCTTCTAATGGGGAAAAAGGTGTGTAAGGATAAGGTTAAGTGGCGATCTATTCTCTCTGCTATTTGATAGATAACTTTTGTTTAGCAAGGAAAAATACTTTATTAATAGGGTGAAACACTTTTCTCATTTACTGTACTAAGTGAAAAAGCACAAAAAAAGATATTAAATTAATCGTATCGGGGGTGTCGGCCACAGGTGCGTCGACCACTGGGGGCCTAAGCCACGGACCCAAAATTTCAAGATACGCAGCGGGGTTCAGAAGCACTGAATCCAGTACTTGCGTGTCGATATCCCTGCCACCCTTTATTATATTCTTAACCTAGCTACGCACCTACTCCGTATCTACCCGAACATTCTGGAAACTCACCTTGATCATTATCAAGGTAAGTTTCCAGAATGTTCAGGTCTTCTTTGATATCAGTCTACTTCTTGCACATAACCTAATCATAACCTACTCTTCCTCAGGCGCCCCTTGATCACGTTTCCCATGGCACAGGAAAATACCAAACACTTCAACTTGGCTCGGAAGTATAAGGCCAACCAACAAATTCTCGACGGATTCTTAGATCCAAGCGAAGCTCTAAGTGCCCCGAGTGTCTTCGTAAGTATCCTGTCGGACTATCAATGACACTGACTCAGCCGTACCCCTAACGCCATCTAGTGGTTTAATATAAAAGCTTTTCAAGTCAATGCTTTAGAAAGACCTTAGCCGTGTCAACACACACTAAATGCAATGTTGTTATTTTGCGTTGATAGATGTCGCTATTTTAAATCGTGGAATTAAGTTATTACAGTTCCGTACCAAAATGGTAAAACGGAACCCTTATAGTGAGACTCAGACTGTCTGTGTGTCTGTCACAACTGGATATCTCAAAAACTACTAATGCTATCAACTTGAAATTTGGAATAGTTATATGACGTTTGCCCAACTATTTTGCAAATAAGAAAGAAGTAAAAATATATGTATATTTTTGCAACAGGGGCTGAAAGGGGGTCTGAAATATACGAAGTAGGGCTACTAACGTGGGGGGTATCATATGAAAGAGCGCAGTTTTCACATTCTCAAATTTTTTTTCTTTTTTTTTTCGGCCGCATAGTTTTCGACTTTTGATGAAAAATGTAAAAAAATACTGTCCTCCCCCCCTTATCTCCGAAGTTTGCAAAGAGAAAAATCTGAAATTATTCTGTGTAAGGTTATTGTGAGTGAGGTGTCAGATTATTATCTTTACATAAACTTCAATCACACAGAATAATTTGATGATTTCTGAAAAAGTGTGCTATTTATAAATAGCACACTTTTTCAGAAATCATCAACAAAAGTTACATTAGTTCCACTATCAGTCAAGAGATGGCGCTTACATAAAACTGCAATATTCTATACCACAGTGCACAGTGTTAAAATTCTCTGACGCATAATTAAAAACATAATGTTAAAGAGAAGAAAGGATATTATTGCTCAAGTGCCACAATCTAAAACCAATTTTGCTGCTACACAATATAATACTCAATCAGCACGGCTATATAATAAAATTAATAAAGACATTTACATTTACACTGAACATCTTCATAAAGGCAAGAAAATGCTAATAGAATGGTTAAAATCACGCACCTATGCAGATATTGAATTATTGTTACAATAAGTGGAAATTAGTTAATTGGCACCGCCACACGCACACGCACATCCTATCATACACACATCCACACCAACCACACACCTCTCACACCTCGCACACTCCAAATACATCACACACCACACACACTCGACACACCCCTTACACATCACACACTCCGCACACCCAACACACCCACATTAATGTATAAAAGTGTAATTTAAGAAACTAAAAATAATATTAAAATAAAATAATTTTGTAAAGTGTACAAACAGCCAAAGCTATGGAAGTGCGGAGTCTCCTAACACAGGCGTCATCATGCTTAAAAGGAGGCTCCAATCATAAACTAATGTAAACTAGTTGGTACAGAAATAAACATTTTGTATTTGTATTTTGTATTTGTATTAATTAAAGGCCTCGCCGATGAAAATTTAAAAACATGATGTTACGGAACCATCGGTGCACGAGTACGACTCGCTCTTGCCCGGTTTATTTTAATGAAAAAGAGATATACTGGTTATAATTCAATAGAATAAATATTTTTTAAAAATATTATGTCTTACAGCCTTACGCCACTTCTATAACAAAATCAGGAGAAGCTGCTGCTGACAATGAAGAAATTATTTATATACTCCAACTACCAGATTGGGAATACAAATGCCCAGTCCATAACCAGACGGTCAGGACTCCAAGGTTTGCACTACTTGAATCTTTAATACACTCCTGCGTGCTAAAGCTGAAGCAAAACATCGTGAGGAAACCGGTATGTCCTAGAACCAAAAATGCAAAGACATGTGTCATTTAGGCACCAACCCGCACTGGGCCCTCACGGTGAATTACGGTCCACACCCTCTCAAAAGAGAGGCGTGTCTCCCAGCAGTCCCAGCAGTGAGAACATTATAGGGTGATTCTGTATGTTAAGCAACTGCCGTGAATTTCATCAAACGTCTTGGAAATGGCATCTTGTTTTGGGTTTTTTAGTTTTCTATTTGCGCAGTCGGCGGTCGCCTGTATGCGCGTCATATGAAACTAAGTACCTACTTAAAAGTTTTATTTTAATTTCTTTCATAGATTTATATGGCACGCTTGCAAAAAAGACAAGGGAAAAGAGAGCAACCAACCGAAACGTGGAGGTGGACCTTTGAACAAGCCAAAACCTTGGATTTTGAGCAGACACACGGATTTCGATTTACTTTCACAATGGTAGCATTTTTAAGAAATTTGAACAAGCAACGACAATTTTGAAAACAAATGTAATAAATACAATAAAAATAGCATTTTCACTTAAACAGTTATTTTTTTGTCACTGTAGAGGATTTATATAAGCCCAATTTCACTAATACTGGGCGACTCGTAAATGAGTGCTCGTTGGATTTTCAACCCGAAGGTCAGCGCCGAAAGTTCTAAATCCAACAGCGCGTGTCATGCTCTGCAGCAGAGCCACCATTCTAGAAACCGATCAATTATATCTTAAAATGATGTACGTCAAACGTACATAATGTACATATTACCGTTATCGCTGTACGTGCATTAGATAATGATAAAATAGACATTGATTGTGGCTCTACTGCAGAGCATACTCCCTAGCAGAGCCACAAAGTACATGTTCTCAGGAAAGATAAACAGCGCGCACTTTTACTTAGGCGTTCGTTTAGGACCGCGCGTTAGAAAAAACGAACAAACAGACGCTCAACACTCGTTAACAACTCGACTTAACTTTAGCAAGGATTATAGATAAACTTCACGATGTGTAAATCCTTAGAGTACCTTCCAAGGGTTTCTATACAATGTCAAATTAAATTAGCTGCGTAACTCCGCAGATGTGATAGGTTCTAATTTCTAATCTGGGGGCACGGGAGTGCCCCCCCCGCCAAGACGAGCCAGCGAAGCGCAAGGGCACTACCTACGTTTTCTCGAAGCACTTCGTCATATTTTTGAACCTTCTTAACTTGGGTTTGGATTATACCAGATAAATTTTCGGGATATGATGTCAGTGGTTGACTTATTAAACCTATATAAAGTTTCAATTGCATAGCTCTTCATCATCATCATTTCAGCCGAAACACGTCCACTGCTGGACATAGGCCTCCCCCACAAGGGGGGGGGGGGGGGTTGCCATAATCGCCACGCTTGGCAGGCGGGTTGGCTATCGCAGTATGGTATGGCAAAGCTCTTATACTTTAGAAATTATTGATATCTAAAATACCCCGATTTCGTCACTGATTCACTGACTCACTGATGATGTCATTTCGCTACATTCACATGAGCGTAAGGTGAAAAACTCTCTACTGTTATACAATGGTTCTTGTAGTAACGAAAGGGCCAAGCCACATATTTTGACTAAGGTGTTGAGTTTGCGAAGTAAGGCCTTGTAGAGTTAGAAGCTTGGCTCTATATGAGATCAGCTTACTTTTTGACAGTGCGAGCTACAAGGTCTCGTCTTGGCAACATTTAACATGAAATGTTTTTGTGGGATACCTATTTCGGGACATTGCCAAGCGGTTGGTTGACTCTTCACGTAACCATAGCCCATTTTTTAGCCCAAAGAATATGCCATCCAACGTGGTAATGCTGCCAGCCTTTTGGGCATTTATCCCATTGACAGCAATGCGGACGAATTTTTTGATGCCCAATGAGCTCCTGTCTTTTTTCTATTCCTTTTTTTTATTATATACTTGTCTAAAATATGTTCATTTTAGTGTTAAATTGTAAAATAGGTTGTATGTTAGAAATAAATTACAGAGTACATCATTTCTAAAGAAAAAAAGGTTTGTTATCTTGTTTAGATATCGATAACCAAATCGTCTGTGAAGTTTCTCTAGCTAATTCAATTTGACTCGGTATGTCGGAATGGCTTCACAATCGTGCCGTTCTGTCGTTTACAAACTAAACTAAATTTAAGTTCAGTGCATCTTTTCCTTTCTATTTCATTATGAACAGGTCAGAAGATAAATTTTAGTTTAGTCCTGGTCAAATTAATCAGCGCCTGACGTAAATTGAAGTATAGTAGGCAACGTCTAAACTTGTATGGAGTAGTGTCAGGCGGACTCAGGTGCTGATTAATTTGACAGGACTAAACTAAAATTTATCGTCTTTCCTTTTCTTAATGAAATAGAAAAAAAAGGTGCACTGAACTCAAATTTAGTTTTGTGAACAAGGGAATCGGCACCATTGTCCCAATAGGTTGGTTTGGTACTAGATAGGTAGGACTCATTGATGAATCGGAGATGATTTTTTTACAAGCTGTACCTACATCAACTTGCTTCGTTTGTATATTTTTCCGGTTACTCGATTTGTCATCCATTTTTCAACCACTTGGCATACTTAACTTCGGTCATAAGCAAAAATAAGATACTACGGAGCAGGTCTGATGATGGAGCCCGAAGGTGGCCATAGGAGCATAAAACTTTAATTATTAATTTTAAAAGCTTGTCATTGAAAAGATTTTTAAATAATTTATTTTTTTAAACTATGGAGCCATTTTGCGAAGGTCGTGGTTAAATAATAACAGCCGCAGGGTTCGAACGCTTGCAGATGTCGGTCCGTGGATGGGTGACCATCCATCCTGAGTACCCCTCCGCCTTGCTGCAGCCGTCATTCGTCGATTTTCGACAGAGTTACGTGTAAAGCCCAAAAAATTTAAAACCAGGCTTGCCAAGGGGTATCGACGTGTCGTATTACCCAGTAACTGAGTTGTAGAGGTCCTATAGGCAGCCACTCCGCGCAAAATACTGGTGTCCAGCTGCATCCAGTTAGACTGGAAGCCGACCCCAACCTAGTTGAAAAAAGGCTAGGAAGACGAATTACGGAATGGAAAAGTGGCATTTTGGGATGCATAAAGAAGAAGCCTCCTTGTGTAGTGCAGTTTGTTCCGCCAGTTACTCACTGAACCAAGCGCTCGGCGCATCCTGGACAGTCACACAGTAGGGCTAAAGCCCGCCTGGTTTGTTATCACCCTCCCACCGGAGTCCGGCGTCAAGGAGCCTGCTGTGTTTCGTCGATGCGAGGGAGTTCCAGTGCCTTAGGCATCTTCGGGGCACGCTCGTTACATCATAGACCACATCCATCGCTTTCCATCAGGCGTGGTCGAGGTTCAAGAGCAGGCCCATTCAGTAAAAAAAAAAAGATTGGCACTAGTAGTTTAGTTGATTAAGCCATCTACACATTAGACGTCGTAGCCCATCGTGCTCCATGCACTTCTTTGCAATGCTGCCTCAATGTCAAATTTCTTGATGATTGACAAAATGTCTTTTGTTAACAATAACAAAATGATGCCTGGCGACTGAAGTCGCTGCGTGTTTACCTAGCATGCACCTTAAACGCCCTGTAACTTATATTTTGGTAGTGTGGCGCCATCTAGGTACAGGCACATGCGAACTATGCATCACAATGACGTCACACAAAATCCTGCATCGCGCAGGAAGAGCTCACCGCGCAACTAGCGTCGTCCCTACTTCACCCGTCTGGTCATATCCTCGACCCTTTCTATCGAGAATGAGTGAACTTAACACCCTGTTCTTCAAGCCTCTTTAAATACAGGTGCCGTATTATGACGGCTTAATGCCATCATGATTCCAGTGTAAGAGAGAGACGGAGCTATACATGACCGGTAGCTCCATCCCTTTTTCGCACTGGAATAATGATGGCATTATTTCTTGTAATACGGCCCCTGGTCTGTGTCCAGGCCCCAAACTATCCTCGTAACCACAGACACTTGTAAAACTATAGATAATCCTGTCCACTGAGTACTTTTAATAGACTGAAAATACTGTCCATTCAGTCGATTATACAATGACAGTTCTTACAAATTAAAAATATAATTTTTATATAAAACCTGAAGTCCACAAAATTCTTAAGTAATAGAGACAATTCTAAAATATAAATAATCACTTTCTCGCATTTTATCTTAGTTTGTTTGGTTGACCGTACTAGGGCACTTTCATGATGGCTGATAAAGCATTGAGGTCTAAGCTAGCAGATGTGTAAGTGCCGCAGTTATGTACTACTTACGTCGTTTCTTTTCCTGTTTCACCATAAAAACCAAGAATACTTAACAATATTTCATCGCCATCATCATAACCCACTGCGGAGTAGGACGCCTCCTTTCCTTCCTACCATTTACCACAGTTGTACCTATTCCAACTGTGTGCCCATAAAACTTCAGATAAAACTTATTCACAGACATCACGCCAGAACCTGTCACTCGAAGCCTACCCCTTCGGGTAATTCGGTCTTAATTTGCGCAACAACGTTAATAATACCGCAATGAAAGTTGTTGAATTGTCAGAATGAAAGCCATTCCTACTGCTCTGCGTGTTACCCCAATTACCCTGCAGGGATCGGATATACCTATCGTTGGCACTGCTCCCTCACCGGCATTACCGTGTGGATATGGTCTTATGGAATATCCGCTGCGAAAGCCTGCCAGCTCGATAGGCTGGGCTTTTTCAAGCTAACGGGTAAGCCAAATAGTGAGGTAATGGTGACGGGTTCCTCCATAGATCTGAGGTTAGGAGTAGTACGGACAGATACATACATAACCCGGCCTATTTCAAAGTTCCACGATGATGTTTTCAACTGATTCACCACCTGCTAGTAGCACTTCAACGGTGATTCCATCTTCACCAAAAGACTATGTCGTGTTTAAGACCTCGCATGGTAAAATAGGTGGCCCCAAGTTTTGATGTTCAAAAGGGGCTGCTTAACTACCTTTCGGCTTCCCAACTGATGCCAAATTGTTTAAGCTGTAAAAAAATGTGAAATGCTTTTATTATAGTCCTCTGGCAAAACCTGGATTCGAAGCAATGGGTATGTCGGCTCCTTTTATTGTTCAAATGAACCCCGAAGGAAAATGGGAGAATACGAGGCCCGCAAACTTGGACGAAGATCGGCTAAAAGCCATTGTTCAACATTTAGTCAGCTCTAACGCAATATCTGCGGCACAGAGCTACTGCTGCCAATGTGCTGCGGAGAATCAGGTAAATGTAATGTTATCTATCTATCATCGCATCACTTGAGAAAGGCTAGATCGATTTGGCTATTTTTTTGTACGTTTTTTTCTAAGGCATTTTTGTATGAACTATGAATGATTGCAAAAATTGAGAAATGGCGTTGAAGATCCTAACCCGTTGTGAATACGCACAGTTGGATTTTCAACTATCGGCGCTAAACTGTGCGTTGAAAAATCCAGAGCGAACGCAAACGCAACGCAAACGTGGGCTAGCCCACTTAGGAACAAAGTCGTACCTAATAATATATTTCTTTCACTTCAGCTACCGAAGTCGACTCCGCAGTATGTACCTGTCGTTATGATGCCTATATACTCTGCCGACCAGTGTCCTTTTGACATGGAATGCGAGGTTCAGAAGATAAAAGACGCGGAGAAGAGCAAAGCTAAGCCAAGCAAGAAGAAACAAGCAGTAACAAAGGAGGAAGAGAAGGATGACGATAAAAAGAAACTCAAAAAGCGCGGTTATCAGATGCAACGCCTCACAGACTTTGATTTACTATCTCAATGGTGAATACGAATTAGAATAAATTTTATTAAAAAATCGTCACGTTTGGTATTGTGAGTGCTTGTTCTAAATTATAATATTGTTGAATGAATGAATGTGTTTTGTGTTGTCGCTTTTCAGTAGGTACACACGACGACATATAGAATAATGTTTCCAGTTTTAGAGGACCTCACTTATAGTCAGTCAGTTTATATGTCGTCATGCGTACGGTTACCCGATAGGCTCAATTCAAATTCGTATATTTGTTGCCAACCTGATATGAAGGTCAGGAAGATAAACAGCAAAGTCTGTGGTGGCGGCCATCTTGGATTTGAAATTTATCATAGTGTATAGTATTCTACTATTCAAGTCCAATGATTTACTAAAATATCATTGTTCATTTGATACACATATTGAGGGAATTGTGAAAAAATATGTAATCCGCCATTTTGTGGCGGCGGCCATCTTGTACCGATTTTCATCAAACATAGCTAAGTACACTCCCGACTAATTCACCTTTCAAACAAAAAAAACAAAATCAAAATCGGTTCATCCTTTCGGGGGCTACGATGCCACAGTCAGACACACACACACACACACACACACGCAAACTAATAACACGCCGTCGTTTTTGCATCGGGGGGGTTAAAAATTAGAATCTGAGCGTCTCAGCGAGGGAATCAAAAGAGAGCACGAGGTGAAAAATCTTTGCACTCGAGTGCAACACGTAACATTCATGCCACCTCCGCGAGGAAATGACTAAATGCAAAAAAAAAACATTAACAATCACAAGATACTTTTATTTCAGTTTAGATATTATACTACATTATGATATTCTAAGTATTACAGAATAATCTTTAAATTATAACAAATAATACTTAGGTATAATTAAGAAAAATTGAAAGTAATGTTGCTACAGTTACTTATGTTGAGTGTAATATTTTTGTTAGGTACAGCGGTGCTATTCTGTAAAAATCTCACCGTGAAAACTTAGGTGAAGTGAGCGTGGAGTGAGCTGTCAATAGTGTCAATTCCTAGCAAAAACAAACTCACTTCACCTAAGTTTTCACGGTGAGATTTTTACAGAATCGACCGGCTGTAATGTTGGTCCTTGACTTGTGTACCTACTGTTTTTCGGTAAACTATAGTTGTACCGATTCATCGGATTCCCTTGGCGTAAATGTTGGCGAGAGAGGGAGATGGTTAGATTTTCGTAACGGCTCATTTTTGATGTAGAAGGGCCTTACTGAGGCTCTTTCAGTGTAATGGCTCCTACGATGCCTTTACATATTTTAAACTTGTTTTGGATGGAATCCTCTATGTATCCCTCTACAACCGCATTGGACTTCCAGCCTCCATGGCGCTTAAGGGACAGGAGATCAGCTCCTGAAACGGCCAAAAGTGTGGCTGAAGTTCGTCAAAAACAATGACCCGTGTACAACAGGAATGCTGGAAGTTCAAGAAATGTTGCTATTTCTCGAGGGATACTGCCAATTTTATTAGCACCCATAGGCTGTCTAACACACTTTCCGTTTTGTGGAAAAAATCGATTGATTGGAGTGTTAGGCGGGCGTAAGGGTTGATAAGATTCAACAATTGTTACGTATTCCTTGCCAATGACGAAGTTGCGGTCTCTTTTGGTCTTTGTATTAGGTAAATTAATTAATAGTAAGTCATGTTTGTTGTTTGAATGTTTCTCAATGTTTTTGACATTAAGTTGTGTTAGTTCATTAGTTCGACATGTTCCGTTTATACCAATAATAAGAACAACCTGTAACGTAAAGAGTATTGTAGTCGTCGTCGTTTCAGCCGATAGACGTCCACTGCTGGACATAGGCCTCCCCCAATTTTGGGGGGGGGGGGTTGCCATAATCGCCACGCTTGGCAGGCGGGTTGGCGATCGCAGTATGGTATGATGGTGGAATAAATAGAGAACGCTGCTGCCCATTCTCCGGTAAGACCCTTAGTCGCCTTAGTCGCCTTAGTCGCCTTAGTCGAGTATTGTAGTAGTAGTAGATAAATTAATAAAATTGGTATGCATGCATAATTATGCCTATCAACATCTACTAAGCACGAGTTAGATTATGTTAAGTAGTTGATTAATATACTTAAGTAGATACTGAATGTGCAACTGACTTATTTTGTCACCAAATATACGGAATCAGATGCTTCGTTAAGAAACTTTTCAATTTGAGATGCTGTGAAAACCTTCGATTTTTTTGGTTGATGACCAAATGAGGCTCTTTTTAAAAATGCCACAAATATAGGATAGGTGTCGATATGTATGTCCTTTTTAGGGTTCCGTACCCATAGGGTAAAAACGGGACCCTATTACTAAGACTTCGCTCTGTCCGTCTGTCTGTCACCAGGCTGTATCTCAAGAACCGCGACAGCTAGACAGTTGAAATTCTCACAAATTATGTATTTCTGTTGCCGCTATAACAACAAATACTAAAAACAAAATAAAATAAATATTTAAGGGGCCCGACTCCCATACAACGAACGCGATTTTTTTGCCCTTTTTTGCTCGATATCAAAAATGGCAACAGGTAGGCACTTGAAATATTCACAAAATACTCAGTTGTATTTTTACTTTAATAATAAAATTAGAATAAAATAAATATTTAAGGAGGGCTCCCATACAAAAACGTCATTGTTTGCCTTTTTTGCTCGATATTAATATTATAGGTAACAGGTAGGCACTTGAAATATTCACAAAATATATATTTACTTTAATAATAAAAAATAAAATGAAAATAAAATAAATATTTAATCCCTCTCATGCAACCAACATGTTTTTTCGGCGTTTTTGCCTTGTGGTACGGAACCCTTCGTGTGCGAGTCCGACTCCCACTTGGCCAGTTTTTTCATCTTTATTGTTGCTTTTAGCATTGAATACGTACCTATTATCCTCCATAGAGTGCTTGATTTCTTGGTCTCGGATAATAGGCGTGACGACAGTATCAAATAATCAAAAATTTAATGATGTTAGGGGAAAATACATATTAAAAGGATTTAAAACAGAGATTTAGTTTAATTTAAATTTTCACTAAAATAAAATATTAAAATACTGCAGTCGGCCATTTTGACTGAAACACCAATCACAGCGCATGACGTCACGCCTATGTAAACATCACTGTGGTTCACTGAGTACACTATAGATCAGTCATGTCAAAGATACGGCCCGCGGGCCGAATCCGGCCCTCGGGCCATTTCGATACGGCCCGCGATCACAATATATCACAGATAAATTAATATTTTTTTAAGAGATTTTAGACTGCACTCAATGCCTCTACGCAGATTTAAAAATACGCGCGCTTTACTTAAAAGTAATTTCAAGAGTAGCGCCTGACAAGACGAGTGAGAGAGTGTTAGTTATGCTTTTCTCTCTCTCTCGTGCGCGCGCGAAGTCGTCTTCTATTTCGTCCGTGCAGCTAACGCATACTGCGCCCCTCCCTCACCTTCTTTCTTACTTTTGGTATGATTTGTAACAACTACCTATATATAACTAAATAAATAAAGATGTTAAAATAATTTAGTATGTTTTAGTATTTTAATTTGAACCTGGCCCGCCTACACATTCTAAATCTAATATATGGCCCTCTGCAAAATTGAGTTTGTCACCCCTGCTATAGATAGTATACTGACAACATTTGATGTTTACCTAGGCGTAACGTCAGATCCGACGCCATGACACTATTAAAAAAATATTAGAAAAATGGCTTCAAACTTCGTTAAACTTCAGTTTATTACCGAAATATAGGTGTTTTCGTAAATAGTAAATGTGTACGTACAGTGGGCTGCATCAATTGGGTACCCCAGTCGTATGAAAATTTTAATACAACTGGGGTACCCAATTGATGCAGCCCACCGTACATTACGGAAGAAGATTTGAAAATCATTCGTCATGCCTATTCAATAAAATATGCCAGCAAAACGTTTTCTGAGAAAGTTTTGGCTCCTTTAGCTAGTCGCCACGTGTTAAGCATATCGTACCTACTGTTTCAAATACTTCTCGCGTGATTGTTGAGGGAGAAAGCTCATTTGCGCATTATTAACAGTTTCAGTCAATTCTGTTGGCGTCAAATAAACTTCCTAGTCGCTAGAACCATCATTTTAGGATTTTCAATTGTTTTCAAGTTTCTGGTTTTTAACCTAAGTACACCAAGAAGGTTCCGAGTCTTGAGTTAATATGATAAATTCGGCACCATGGAGGGAAAAGTACCTAAATAGGTTTAATGATGTATCGAATTCATAAACTTGGTGCACACGATGTTCTAAATTCAATTTACTTTATCCTCCTAGCTGATAAAAACGGCTTTTGCACTCAGATATCGATGAGCAAAAATACTCTTTCCGAGATGGGGGATAGAAAATAAAATTATTTGCCATAATTATGTTAGCTAGCCACGCCAATATACCTACCAACAAACACAATAAAATCTATACGTAGGACAGTCATCAAACGAGATAAGTATACAGGAGCGTCGGATATAGTTGAAGTTTACTAAGAAACCGATGGATGAACTTTAAAGGAAAACTATAGCGGTTAAGAAAACTTTATTAGTTTAGCAGTAATAGTCGTTGAACTTGGGTGTTGGATAATTTTGTACCAAATACGAAATCCTTAGCATTAATCTTTTAAAGTGACTAAGGGTTGATTTCTCCATCGCCAGATATCTTTTATTCGAGGAATAAAATTGACGTTTGACAGTTTTTGTATGAAATAACTGTCAAAATTTCAAAATTATTCCTCGAACAGAGTTATCAGATGATTGAAAAATCAGCCCTAAGATGAAGTAGTTGCTTGTTTATAACGGGTATAAAGACTTGCATTGAAAAACAAAATATTTTTTTATTTTTTATATTTCGAATAAATATATTTTTTTTTGTGTTCAGAATAAAGAACAACAGAATCGTACTACATTGTGATAACGGGCTACTACGGAACCCTACACTGTGCGTGGCCCGACACGCACTTGGCCGGTTTTTTTAGATGATACGAGTAGGTATTGCTTGTTTTGCATCGGGTAGATTCCATGTTACCGTTAGCCAGCCTGCATTATCCCACAGATGGGCAAAGGCCTCTCCCAATGACTTCCAGCTCTTTTGATCCAGTGCTAAAGTGAACCATGACTGGTCGTTTGTTATAAAGAGTAGGTGCATCAAATATAAATTCACACATAAAAAGTAGGTACTCTTAGTGATCTTGGAACCGTGAGTTGATAAGAGTTTGTTAATCCTGAAAAAAAAGCAGCCGCGGTCTGTGACAGAATGTGTATGCGATCACTTTTGCCAGCTTAGGCGGCATTAGGCGGCATATAAACGACACTAGAGATGGGCAATCAACCGGGTTTAAGCCCGTTTACTGGGTTTAAACCCAATAAAAACCCATTTATTCCCTCCCACGGGATTTTTATTCGGGTGTTTATTTATTTGGTGAATTTTACCAAACCTAAAATCGCGAAATAAAAATCAGCTGTTCCCTACATTTATGTTCGTTTCGTAGGTAGGATAACTCGCCTACGAAACGAACATAAATGTAGGGAACAGCTGATTTTTTTATCGCGATTTCAGGTTTGGTTCCTTAGTAAAAGTTGTTCATAATGTTGAGTACAATGACCTCTTAAGAGGTTGTTAATGTTTTATCAATAACTCTGTATATCGCAGGCAATTTGTAATTCCGCGTTTTACAAACGTCCGTTTAAAAACGCTCGTTGTTTTATAATATGCCGAACCCCGAGGTTATGTTTGGTTAGGTTACTATGCCGAACCCTGAGGTTAGGTTTGGTTAGGTTAATTTATACCCTTTACACAGGAATAGGAGCCCCACCTCCGCTAGGAGTAATAGTGTTCTGTGAGCCCCACCAAGTGTGGCTAAGTCGACATAGGATGCAAGAGCGAACGAAGGGCACCCCGAAGTTCGCTACTTGTACTAGGTATTTATTCTGTGGTTCGGTTTGGTTAGGTAAAACAGCGAGCGCTTGAAAACGGAGGACGCCGTTTGTAAAACGCGCAAACCAAATGTGAAACACATATTTACTTTGGATCATATAAATTCAAATCAAAAGGCATTTAAGTAGGTACTGAAACTAGGCTGAAAATCAGCACTTTTGAACGTTCAAATTACAAAAACTCCCGCTCTTTACCACTACCTACTCTTCCGCTGGGAACAACACGTGGCGCAACCTTCGCTAGGAGTAATAGTGTTCTGTGGGCGCAACAAACTCCCCCAGTCAGTTGTTTTCTTTCATCCATCCATACTAGTAGTAGTAGCCATACTAATATTATAAATTTGATAGTAACTCTGTCTGTCTGTCTGTATGTTACCTTTTCACGCCCAAACCACTGAACGGATTTCGATAAAATTTGGCAGAGAGATAGATTGCATCCCGGGGAAGGACATAGGATAGTTTTTATCGGCATACCTCACGGGCAAAGCCGCGGGCAGAAGCTAGTAGTCTATAAAAGTATGTAGTACAATAGGTACCACAGATAGGTACCACAAAGCATAGGTACTATACACTCTATGGTTTGTTCT
Organism: Mesoligia furuncula; assembly: GCA_916614155.1. Taxonomy (NCBI): domain Eukaryota; kingdom Metazoa; phylum Arthropoda; class Insecta; order Lepidoptera; family Noctuidae; genus Mesoligia; species Mesoligia furuncula. Next base: position 36,313,218 of record OU744790.1, read on the forward strand.
TCTTTGAAATCTATGAAAAAAGCTGCGTTCCGAGTTGGGAAATAATCGATTTGAGCGTGCTTATACCCGTACCAAATTAGCGTGAGCGCGTTAACGATGTCCCAAGAATAGTCATAGATGACGTCATGACATGCGCCATCTTGCGATAACGCCGACCGTGCCTTATAATAATATCACCGTGGGCGCTGTCAAAAATTACAGTGTATGTGTGAGGATGTGTCATGTGTGGGTTTTGTTTTGAGTTGCATCATATCTTTAAATTAAACTAACGTGGCATTTTCGAAATTGTGCTTTTGGCATACAGTCGCCATCTAACCAAAGAAGAAGAAATGTGGTGTTTATACAAAGAAATACTGTAGTAATATTGTTTTGACATTAAGGGGAATGCTCCAACCAGCCCGCGAAATTCAAAATTTCTTGCGTTTTTTGCAATTTGCAGGCCAGTGCTAGGTTGTATGTTGATTAAAATATTATTCGCGGCTGTAAGACGTATGTAGTTACAGAATTATAATAATCAAAATCACCAATACAACCCTCCAACTTCATAAAGGTTTGCCAGCTTAGGCGGCATTAGGCGGCATATAAACGACACTAGAGATGGGCAATCAACCGGGTTTAAGCCCGTTTACTGGGTTTAAACCCAATAAAAACCCATTTATTCCCTCCCACGGGATTTTTATTCGGGTGTTTATTTATTTGGTGAATTTTACCAAACCTAAAATCGCGAAATAAAAATCAGCTGTTCCCTACATTTATGTTCGTTTCGTAGGTAGGATAACTCGCCTACGAAACGAACATAAATGTAGGGAACAGCTGATTTTTTTATCGCGATTTCAGGTTTGGTTCCTTAGTAAAAGTTGTTCATAATGTTGAGTACAATGACCTCTTAAGAGGTTGTTAATGTTTTATCAATAACTCTGTATATCGCAGGCAATTTGTAATTCCGCGTTTTACAAACGTCCGTTTAAAAACGCTCGTTGTTTTATAATATGCCGAACCCCGAGGTTATGTTTGGTTAGGTTACTATGCCGAACCCTGAGGTTAGGTTTGGTTAGGTTAATTTATACCCTTTACACAGGAATAGGAGCCCCACCTCCGCTAGGAGTAATAGTGTTCTGTGAGCCCCACCAAGTGTGGCTAAGTCGACATAGGATGCAAGAGCGAACGAAGGGCACCCCGAAGTTCGCTACTTGTACTAGGTATTTATTCTGTGGTTCGGTTTGGTTAGGTAAAACAGCGAGCGCTTGAAAACGGAGGACGCCGTTTGTAAAACGCGCAAACCAAATGTGAAACACATATTTACTTTGGATCATATAAATTCAAATCAAAAGGCATTTAAGTAGGTACTGAAACTAGGCTGAAAATCAGCACTTTTGAACGTTCAAATTACAAAAACTCCCGCTCTTTACCACTACCTACTCTTCCGCTGGGAACAACACGTGGCGCAACCTTCGCTAGGAGTAATAGTGTTCTGTGGGCGCAACAAACTCCCCCAGTCAGTTGTTTTCTTTCATCCATCCATACTAGTAGTAGTAGCCATACTAATATTATAAATTTGATAGTAACTCTGTCTGTCTGTCTGTATGTTACCTTTTCACGCCCAAACCACTGAACGGATTTCGATAAAATTTGGCAGAGAGATAGATTGCATCCCGGGGAAGGACATAGGATAGTTTTTATCGGCATACCTCACGGGCAAAGCCGCGGGCAGAAGCTAGTAGTCTATAAAAGTATGTAGTACAATAGGTACCACAGATAGGTACCACAAAGCATAGGTACTATACACTCTATGGTTTGTTCTTCTTTGATATCTATGAAAAAAGCTGCGTTCCGAGTTGGGAAATAATCGATTTGAGCGTGCTTATACCCGTACCAAATTAGCGTGAGCGCGTTAACGATGTCCCAAGAATAGTCATAGATGACGTCATGACATGCGCCATCTTGCGATAACGCCGACCGTGCCTTATAATAATATCACCGTGGGCGCTGTCAAAAATTACAGTGTATGTGTGAGGATGTGTCATGTGTGGGTTTTGTTTTGAGTTGCATCATATCTTTAAATTAAACTAACGTGGCATTTTCGAAATTGTGCTTTTGGCATACAGTCGCCATCTAACCAAAGAAGAAGAAATGTGGTGTTTATACAAAGAAATACTGTAGTAATATTGTTTTGACATTAAGGGGAATGCTCCAACCAGCCCGCGAAATTCAAAATTTCTTGCGTTTTTTGCAATTTGCAGGCCAGTGCTAGGTTGTATGTTGATTAAAATATTATTCGCGGCTGTAAGACGTATGTAGTTACAGAATTATAATAATCAAAATCACCAATACAACCCTCCAACTTCATAAAGGTGTAAGAACAAAAAAAAAACAGAAAAAGTAATTCTAACAGCTTTATGAACTTAGAGCGTTTTATTGATGATTTTCATTATTATAATTCTGTACCTATATATGTCTTACAACCGCGAATAATATTTTAATCAACATACAACCTAGCACTGGCCTGCAAATTGCAAAAAACGTAAGAAAATTTGAATTTCGCGGGCTGGTTGGAGCATTCACCATAAGTAAGCACTGTAAGCGCGTTCACGAGTGTTCCGAATTGTTGTCATCTGGCAGCTGTTATAATCGTAATAGTATCTAAATCGGAATGCATGTGAGATGATGTGAGTGCTGTGAGCACTGACCTCTATCATAATATTGTATAATACAGGTCAGTGGCTGTGAGCGATTATAGCTAATTCGGAATGCGGCCAAAGACATTTGTAGGAGAGTTGCCATTGTTGGAAATGTATTACTACTAAGAGTTTCAATTTAAATAAATCGACTAAAGCCCTTTTATTATGTCGGCTTCACCAGATTGCGAGCGGGTTTAGCTTGGCTTGTGAGTTTCTGACCGACTTGCAAGCACTCGCTAACGATCTGCCGAACCGATCGAGTCTCGGTTGTTGTGCACAAATCAACGGAAGCTTGCGGCAAACGCTTGCAATGATGCATCCACACGTTTCTTTTTTGTCATATTCGGCAAAAAAAAAACCAGTAACAATTAGGACCACCAAACCCTGGTTTGAAGACCGCCCCTGGTTTAGTTTGACGAACGTGGTCTAAACGTAAATTAAAAGAATGGGCTGGGTCAAAGACTTCTCTTGTGGAAGAAATTTTTATATTTTTGCCATACATTTACACAATACACAATAAAAAAAATCATGACGGATTGGCCCTTCGGCAGTCCCATCATCATTTTTACCGATTTCAAAAAAAGGAGGTTATTATTAATGTCAAGTGCTGGCAATGATTTCAAAAGTAAGTAAGTAAATCTAAGTCAATAAGTGCTGGCCAATTTTGCTGATTTGACGCAAATTTTAATAATGCAAAATCAGCAAGGGACAGGCTGGATCGGATTATTTAAGCGTTAGAATCGTTTTTATGAACGTACTAGAACAAAATTAAAATTTGTTCTTATAAAATTAATCAATAAAGCGGTGTACGAATTCCTCTATTTTAGACTCTCAATCTGACTGATGTTTGACAGACTGACTGTCGTCTAACGGCCGCTTGCCTGAGAGTTTCAGTACGTGATCACACACGAGTGACTGAGTGACGTCGAATATCTAGATATTTTGATTTTTGCAGTCACTGAGTCATGAATGGCCGTGTAATGGTTTGCTGTCAGTCCCGCGTCAGTCAGTGTTTGGCCAGACTGGGGACCGGGCGCGGGGCGGGCGCGGCGCGGCGAACTCAAACATATGAACTTCCTTTGAGTGTCCATAGTAGGCACGGGTGTGCGGTGAGCGGCGTGGGCTGCTCGTCGCGGGGAGCGCGCGGGAAGTGTTTGGGTAACTCACACCATATGTCGTTCATACAAGTGGCCGCAGTGACCGGGGTTCTCAAACTAGTTCGAGCTTTTTTCTAGTAAAAATAAGTCTTCTTCATGCATATTATATTTTGACAAACACTGGACACGACAACACGCAGAACGCCACCATGCTCCAGTGCAGACAGGCAGCCCGCGCGCGTTCTCGAACCCGCGCCCACCCCGTGTCCGCGCCCGCCCCGCTCCCCTGTCTGTACAGTACAGATACTCAGTCGTGATTTGAACAGCGATGCAATGGAAGCGCGCGCGTGCTAAACGACGCCATAGCCACCAGCAGCGTTGCCATTGAATAATTTAAAAGTTGAAAAGTAATTTCTATGTTGGAAACGTATCCTGCTTTGTAGATCCCCAAAAATAATGGTTACACAAAAATACTTAAGTATAAAAGACTAGAAGCTTTAATAAAGCTGCAATAAGTACATACATAATATACCAAAAAATTAAGGAGGCGCAACCGTGGATGACATTAGGAAGAAGATAAAGTACACGTTCTACTCTTTTTTGCAACCATGATTTGATCCAACAAATAATAATAATGATATTGCAAGGATACACGCAATGCATGCTTTAACTTTATTAATATCCATGTTTTCCAGCCGGATGTTTGGTCTATGACTGAAGATGTTCGTGATTGCTCGTCTAAAATCGCTTCAGACCCAGCAGCAGCAGCAAGCCAAGCAGGCCTGAAGTGTCCGTGATATCAAATATCAATCAAATGTTGACAGCAGATTCAGCAGTCAGATTGGAATGGCCGCCTATAAGGCGGCCGTTAGACGCTCAATCTGTTGACCTCCGTGTTAACAGTGTGTCTAACCATGGAATTAGTATATTACTACCTACATAAACAGTAACATGACACCAGCGCTTGCCATGAGACCCTTTATGGGCACGTTATCTTGCTAAAACCCGAAAGTCACGCGACGCCACGACACTCCCGACTAATTCCATTATTATTATTCTCAGGCAGGCATTTCTTCTTCCTCATTCAATGTTTCTTTTTCTTTATTTCTTCATTCGCTCTTGCAGCATCCAGTGTTTTTACGATATTTTTGGAGTTATTTATTCCTACCAAAGTTATTCAGTTTTTGTTTCATTACAGAATAGTAGCGTTGAAGCAACCAGAGTTGCCAGATTAAAAAAAATATACTCGACTCTACTTTCCTCTACTTTTTTGACTATGGACGACTATGGTCGATGGCCGACCACGGTGTTTGAAGTCAATGTTTTAGATTGTTGCACATTGCATTATTATTTTTTAATTCGTCAATATTTTAATTATGTTTTAATAAAAACATAATGCAAATCTAATGAAATAACTAACACTGCGGGCCCCCGTACAGGTAGGTAACAAATTTTAAACTGTTTTGTAGCAGACGTGAGGCACGTAATAGGTTCCCCATGCCACTTTTTATGTATTCACGCCTTTCAAAATCCCAGGCAATGCTTTTCAACGAGCGATGCGTTTCTGCGCATCCCTCTAGTTGTTATAGTTATAGGTCAATATTGAATTGATCGCATCAGTCTGGAGTGTAATTAGGCAAAGGCCAGGTCAATTTCGCCATCAATTGTGAGAAATTCTGCCCATATTTTTTTTTGTTGAGAACTTGTGACGGATGCAAGTGAATCTTGCGTTTTCAGTGATAAAAAAAAGTTCTCACGGTCGTAGTCTGTGTTGCGTCGGGTTTTTTATAGGAAATGATATCCATGTGTTATACTTCCTGTACAGATGCACGTATTAGCTCTGCCCAGGGGCCCGTTCGATGTTTCGATCGCATTTCGCGTCCGTGCATGGAGTCGTGTCTTTGTATCGTCGTGTAGTGTGCACTGCTGTAATGTGCAATTTGTTGCTTACATTATTCTTGAACATATGATTGTAATGGCCTTGATTATGACATTGCCTACAGTTGTTGAGCCAGAGAAACAATTCAACACAATGGCCTTGTGAATTTCTTGTTCCTTGTTACTCCTTCATGTCTTATTGCAATGTGCTCTCAATACCTTTTACAAATCAATAAATGTTGCACATCTTTTGTATAGAATATTGGTGTATGTAGGTAGCCCTGTGTGCTCAGTGTGCCCTGCCCAGTGAATATTGATTGCCTTACAGTTGATTTTTTTATACATTTTTCATGATTGAGTTCTTTCAAGACTTTTGATGTCTCAGTTTTTTTCATGAATCCTTCAGATTATTCTCAAATATAGAACTGTTATTGATAAGGGTTTACAAAAATTGCAATTTGGTAATTGCTTGTTATAGTTCAACCTCATAATGATCTGTTATAGGCCCCTGCTTAGAAGTGCACACTTGTTCATTATAGATTTTACATAGACAATTAAAATATTAGGGATTGATTTTCATAAACAATGATTTTTTTAAATATAATGCTGTTGGACAAAGGAGGTGATTAATTTAAATATTTTATTTTCTGTTTTTTAATGTTTCTAAGTTTGATACTTCAGTAATTCTAACCATATTTTAGCACTACAGAAACAACTTTTTGAACATATTTCTAATATTCATCTTTATGATTGATAAAGATCCATGTTCACTCCTGCCTGCTTCTTTGTTGAATGAACAACATTATAATTAACATTGATAAACCATAAATATATTGTATGATTCTCCGCTTTCATAATAATGTAGTTTGTGTTTACAAATTATATTGATAATAGCTTAGTGTTACTTATCTATAAAGAATGAATAAAAAAAAAATATAGATTGAAAAATTAATTACATTATTTGATTCAGTTTACCATACAATGACATAAATCTACTATAACATTTTAAAAAATTGTCCTGACCTGGCACCAATTCAACGGCCAATCCATTATACACATTTGTGGGCTATTTTACATTATTTCATATCTGTCGAAGTACTATAGGTAATAGGTAATACGGGCTGGTTTCCGCAACTCCACGTCAATGCGCGTATTTTGCGTACGGAAAATGTCGAAGTACGATTTCACATGCATTTCATTATCACACTTCACACTAATATTATAAAGGCGAAAGTTTGTGAGTGTGTTTGCATGTTTGTTACTTCTTCACGGAGAAACTACTGAATCGATTTGGATGAAATTTGGCACACAGATAGTTTATAACCCGGATTAACACATAGGAAACCCGATACTTTTTATCACGATATTCCCATAGTATCGAAACTTATGCGGTGAAACAGTGGGGCACTGTTAGTGTTATATATAACCAATGTTAACTAAAGATTTATAGTCTTTGTATTAAGATTACAAAAATGCAAAAATTTACTTAATTTAGACTGCACTTTAAAAAAATGTTTGTCGAATCAACAAATGGTTAGGTATAAAGGGTACATGTAAATGTTAGGTTATATAACAAAACATTGTGGTTTTTAATTGTTATCAAAATCATCATGCATCATCATCTAAGTTTTAAAACAAGACTGCCAAACTAATTTTTAACCTTTAAGTATGGATGTGGAGTCTCACAGGCTACTCGATGTTGTCGTTTTCTTAGTTTCACCTACTTTCCCCCACTCCTCGCGATTGAGCGGCTCAGTAGCTTTTGTTTTAGATGTAAAACTACCGACGAGGGAGGAGGTTGCGACTTCCGATGAATATCACGTAAGTAATGACCATCAAAATATTGACCGGAGCCTGTCAGGCTACACGTCCATTGTTGCCCTATGATATATTTTATATGGGCGATTATGTTTGTTTCCGATTTTGTAGTACAAAATCTCAAAAAACAATAAAGCCGGTAGTTCTAAATCAAAACGACCATCTACGAGTTCTGTTCAGGGCCCTGCGAGAAAAACTTTGCGTGCAGCAGATCCATCTTTCGAACAAAAGTGAGTGAGTTGTTCTTAGCTTCGGATTAGTCTGACAATGAAGAGAATATTGAAGATTTTTTTATATTGGAGTTCGAACTGATACAAAATCATGAAAGTGACAATTATGAAGATCAGGACCAGGGCCAGGACCTAGGAGAAGAGTCAGGTAGTGATAGTTCGGACAATATTCCACTATCGGAGTTATCGAAAAGTAACTATTAGTTGTTAGTTGTCAAAAATTTTTATATTTGTTACCTGAAGTAGGTGTTTCGTGTTTTTGGTTTCTTATATATTATATTTTGAGAAAAAAAGACTCATTTTGTTAAAGGAATAAGTTTGGCTGTTTTTAATACCTAAAAATGTAACCTAAGTAGATTTAGACTGAAAAGTGCCATAATTTTTGATTTTTCAAATTTCTATAATTTTTGAAATAAAAGTTGATTATATAAGCCCGTTATTTTGTTACTAAATCCCATAACTTTAATATTCAAACAGTTTTAAAGCGATCTTATATCAAATTCCCAAAAAAAAATGTGTGTGCATATAGGAGCCTGTGAGACTCCACATCCACAGTAGTGTTAAGAAAAAATGACGTCCATACTTAAAGGTTAAAGTGGGCCCTAATTTTGATTCTGTGTCAGCCGGCGGTGATCTAGTAAATAAAACTTGCCTACAGTTATGGTGTTTCCACAGGTATCTACAGGTATGGTGATGTAACTAATTAGTAAAATTAAAACAAATCTTTAAGTTATTTATAGTTTGAATAATCTAATCGTCTAAAAGTTTTAAAACAAGACTGCCAAACTAATTTTTAAAGTGGGCCCTAATTTTGATTCTGTGTCAGGCGGCGGTGATCTAGTAAATAAAACTTGCCTACAGTTATGGTGTTTCCACAGGTATCTACAGGTATGGTGGTGTAATTAATTAGTAAAATTAAAACAAATCTTTAAGTTATTTATAGTTTGAATAATCTAATCATCTAAAAGTTGTAAAACAAGACTGCCAAACTAATTTTTAAAGTGGGCCAAAAGTTGTTCATAATGATGAGTACAATGACCTCTTAAGAGGTTGTTAATGTTTACCAATAACCCTGTATAGTCCTTGGATAAATCTGTAGTCAATAGTAACATCAAGTCTGAAAATATGTTTTATTGTTGACTAATTGAAAATGGGTTCATAAGAAGCAAAATATTTTTACACCTAGTTTGATACTCCTGAAATCTCTCAAGACTCGAAAGCTTATAAGCTTTTGGCAGGCTATTTCATCAAATGCGTTGGCGGGCCACTTGGTAGCCCGTGAGTTTGGGGTTGAGCAGCCTTGGTTTAAAACCCTATGTTTATAAAATGAATAAATTATACGGCGGTATTTATAATCAATGTGAATTGTAATTTAAATTTTTCAAGCTTTTATTTTTACAGAATAGGTATACCTAGGTATTTTTTTGCAATGTGGTACATTTAGTAAACATTCAGGCATTTCCAATAAGTAAATAAAAAAAAACCATCTATACATATAATAAAATGGTAGGAAAGTAAAAACTGTTCATTGAATATTTTTTTTAAAGAATACTTTGGGTGTGATCTACAATCGATACCGAAGACAAAAATATAGTTTTTAGAATTTTTGTCTTTTTGTCTGTATGTATGTCCGGGATAAACTCAAAAAGTACAATGCGTTTCAAATAGGATCGACTTAGCGCCATGTTGTGACGTCATAACTGTCAAATTGAATAAATTGGGTAGGGTGAGCAAAACAAGATATTTTTTTAATAACATTAATTATTTACGAAATCATTTTCTTTTTCAATTCCGCTCATGTCTGCATCACTGTTTGAGTGGTCATCGTCAACAAATAACATCAATAACAAATTTAACAGGAAACAACCACGTAACATCTGTATGAGACTGAGTGCTTATGGAGTGTTACTGTTTCTTTCGTTAATTAACGAAAGAAACAGTAACACTCCACATGCACTCAGTCTCACGAAGAAGCACACCAACAACCACAGAGCATGTAACACCCAACAACGACAAGATTGCGGCTGGCATCTTGTCGTTGTTGGGTCTTCTATCTGGTTCTTTACTTTCTGGTGAATTGGTGTCAACAATGCAAATAAGAAAGAAAGTAGCATAATTTAAAAAAAAACTAATTATGACTAATTTTTTGATACGCAAATAAGTTTTCTTTGCAAACCGTACTTTTTAATCAACATTTGACAGATAGAGGTCATTGACGTTCCTATTCTTATTTGAATCGCATTGTACTGCATGGATTTACTTCAAATTTGGCACGAATATTATTAAGAAGTCGGGTCAACATAAAGGCTAAATATTATCACGCTATCACCTACAGGGAACGAGCAGTGAACCTTTATCTATAAATATAATAAAACAGTAAAAGAAATGTTATCTGTACATTGAATATATTAAAAAAAATTGAGGGGGGTTTAGAAACGGTAATAGAGAACTATCCAAAAAAAAAATTGTCTGTTTGTTTGTACACGCTAATCTTCGGAACTACTGAACGAATTTGAATGATTTCTTTTTTGTTGTATAGGTATTAAGTCTGGGCAACATATAGGCTATAATTTATCTTGGAAACTTGAACACCTGATCCAGAACCGCAACAGACCAACTAAACTATAAGAGATACAATAATGGTACCATAGCAAAAATTGTTCCACGTGATGAGCATTTTCTGCTAGGAGAATAAATTTGAAGATCTGGAACACCTGATGTGGAACTCCAAGAGCCCATCTACACTATAACATATATAGGAATGACGTCTTAGCAAAAGTTGTTCGGTCTGATGGGCATTTCCTGTTGACTTACAAAAATGAAAGATCTGGCAGTCTCGAATCGTCTCGCGCATCCCGTTGTTTTCCCGTCCCCGGGCTCTTAGACGTTTCAGATCTTCGATTTTGACGACCCAGTTGTCGCTGGCATAAGCAACAGGATCCGCGTACGAAGTCGCGGGCAGAAGCTAGTAATTAATAAAAAAAAATATTTATAATTTTATTTTGTAGTTAATTATCTTTTTGTATGCACGTGTTTCTATGACAAATAAACCTATTTTTGTTTCATTCTTACTCGTAAAATTGCATCATTTTGGAAAGTAATCGATTTTGACATGAATCACATGAATTCACAAGCTCGTGCAATTCTTGTTTGGCAACTCATTTTAATAAGTCGTTTCCATCAATTTAGTATTATTTGAGGGGCAAGGTTCTCGTGTGAGCAGTGGTGGCCAAGTGGTAACGGACGCGACTTACGAGTTGTAGGTCGTAGGTTCGAACCCAGACAGGCGCTTTACTTTGTGTAAATTATTTCATCACCACTGCTCTCAAAACGGTGAAGGAAAACATCGTGAGGAAACCGGCATGTCCTAGAACCAAAAATTCGAAGACATGCGACATCTGCCAAGCCGCACTGGGCCCGCGTGGTGGATTATGGCCCACTCCCTCTCACCGAGAGGAGGCCTGTGTCCCAGCAGTGGGAACGTTATAGGCTGATTATGTAAGGTTCTCGTAATTTTAAGAACGTTCACTGTCTAATCTGTCTCGAATCTGTCACCTGTAATTTCTCTACATTTTAGACAAGTTGATCTGGTTGAGCTGATTGTCGCTGAAATGAGTTTTAAATTACTGGAATGGCCCTTCAGGTCATTTCAGTTATTTTTTTCTTCTTTTAATTTGTATATTAATTGTTACGCAGTTTTACGAAAGTCATAGCTTGTTAAGGACACTCTTCATGGCAAGTTGCCATCATCACTCATTGTTACCATGATAAAAACAGTGTTGTTTTGTAATCTTAATGGTGTTTTTAATCTGTTTTCCTATAAGAGTGATTGAAGTATGCAACATAGGGATAAACTTGTGTGCGTCTGGTATAAACATTGATGATACTAATAAATACTATAAGACTTCCTTCTGAACATCATAGGTTTTGTTGGTTTTCTGGTGTTCAACATAACAAGGGGCCAATTAGTTTTTTTGTTAAACAAATTAACTATAAAAAATTAACTACTATGAAAAGAAAGTGTTGTAATCAGACTTGTCTTTGTCGCCGAACGTATTACGTGCCTCTCTGTAGTGTCCCTTTGGTTTTTTTTTCACAACTTTGCTTTTTTCGTATGGTTGCTTTATTTCGTGCGTAGTCGTCAAAATCAGAGATTTGTTGAAGTCTTGCTTTTCCTACCTTATCATCATACTCATGTATTGATGGAGCATCGATACTCATTTAAATATACATTTTCGTAGTAATTGCTTCGAGATTCATACTAGTCTAATTTGATTATGGACCTTGGATCGCCGGCTGTCATAATAACCATTGGATGTGATAGAATTGACGGAATACCCTATTAACCTGTGACTGATGACTTACCTTTCTGTTTCAGCTTTTATTTAGCATCATCTTTACTCATCATCATCCTCAATTTTTGGTGTTGGAGTCGCTTTTGCAGATTTTAACTTTTTTCTATTCTTATATTATATTAGTGCTCACATTACAATAGTGCTTTAAAACATCAGTGTTTACCACAAGGATACTCTTCTTTCATCATTTAAATACTCACATATACATCAAAAATACTCATCTTCATGGTAGTGTGAAAAATGATAGTTCTTCCTTCTGTGTGAAAAGTGAATGAAAGACATTCTTAAAATGCAGCGAGCTGGCAAATTTGTTTGTGTCAAATGGGTTCATTTTGAGATTAATATGAATGCTAGGTAAACCCTCTACCAGTTCTCAGTAGTATTTGCACCCTGTGTGGCAATACTGACACTTTGTTTATTTCACAGGAATCCTGCACATGCACACCAAATAACAAGAGTTTATCAAAGAATTGTGAGTATTTTTAATTTTTATATAAGTATTATTGTTGTTTCGTCTTTTACATGTCTTACTAATAGGTGTATATAATTACAGCAAGAAGAAGAACCACGCACTAGCATGGATCCAGAATGTTCACGCAGCGGGTGTGAGATTTATGATGGGGCAAACAAAGGCCCCTTCGATATTAAACAAGAGAAAAAGACTGAAAAAGATCCTGTAACTGAGAAACCGGTGAGCCCGCAGAACAGTGGGAGGCAGCAAATCGACGATATTGAACGTGAAGATTTCGATGAAGAGAACAGAATCCTGAAGCATTGTTCGGGAATGATCGTCGATGGCAAGATAGCGGCGCCTGCACACTATTCCGGAAATCTGTCCAGTGCCAATTCGAGCCTGGCATCCAGTTCGGAGACAATATCAAATCTCTCCAACCTAATAACACACGATTACAGCCTCCCCGGTTGTAGCAAAGATGGGGATGACTCCAACACAACAATTAAGAACATGATACATTCAAAAAAGTACGTGGTACATGAGCAGAAGGAGGACTTCATGCAGAAGCTATTGAATAGCAATAAGGAGGAGAAGAAAGACTTTCCTAAGGGGAAGTTGTATAAAGGAGATAAGTTGGATTGCGACAATGATGAGGGTTGTGATATGGATACGAGTGGGCCGTCAGGAAGGACGAGCTCCAACGCTTCGAGTATAGGAAGCGCTAGTTCCGACAGCACCAAGGGGTTCACCGTGCCGTCCACCTCCAATGCCGACAAGTTGCTCGGTCTTGATGACAGCGGAAAGAATGGGCCGGGGAGTTCTAAGAAGAATGTGGTATGAATAAAAGTTTTGTTCAAATGTAAACATTACTATAGATACTTAGTGTAGTTAAAAAGGGTTTTTAAGCAAGAGGCATTACGGAAACAATTAAGAAAACTGGTTGTCAGAGAAAAGATCTTTCAATTTTCAATAGTTTACATGTTTGTTGCAGAGCTTCACCTACTGTCCGGATATGGAAGACAGTTCAGATGATGATGATATTGTGGAAGATACCTGGTGCACCTGCCTGTCGTCCCATGATGTGAGAACTTTACTTTATTTATAATCATTACTAATTATTCGTTATCTAAACTTTTCATCTAACTTCTAATCTTGGGGGTCGTGAGAACATTTGAGGGTAAACATTAACTGATGCAGTGGATATTTGTTTTTCTGAATATATGACTAAGTCTGAAAATCTCAAGGTAAACAGTAGTCAGTGATGATCCTCCATGCGGGCGAAACGTGCCTACATTGCCAGTTCAACAACATTAATTAATTTGGTCTAGTCTATTAAAGTATTATTTTATTATCTTAGTCAAGGAAGAAAATACTAAATGTAGGTAATAATTATAATGAACGAAGGTACCGTACTACAGGTATGTGTCCGACCCAGTTCTCGAAAATGGAAATATCACATTGTACAGGGATCGATCCATCATCACTGACAGGACTATTGTTGCCAATAAGCCTGATGTGTGGTGATCGATTAGAGAGGCGCGCAATGATTGTTGACATAGCCGTCCCGCATGATGAGCACCTCGTGAAAGAGGAAGATAAACAAATCAAGTATCTTGACTTGACTCGTGAGGTTGTCGACATGTGGGATGTTGAGTCAGCAATCATTGTGCCGATAGTCGTGACAGCCAATGGGTTAATAGCCAAGAGCCTCGACCAACACCCGAAGAGGCTCTCGTTGGGCCGTTGGCTCTCGTTGGATTAAGGGCCTGATTCAGAAAGTAGTACTTCTGGACACGGATCGCATTCTCAGGAGGTACCTCTCTCTGGAGCCCTGACTGTAGTTTCGACCCCGGTCCTGATACCGGTGGGCTACTATTTTTTTTATTTTTAAATGTTTTTATCCTAATATTTTAAAATATAATTTTTATGTATTTATTGAAATAAGGAGAATAACGAACGAAACTCTTTACACTTTATCTGGCAAATAAAAGTCATAGAATGACTGAACTTATTATGGCGGAAAACAAAAAAGTCAAAAAGTACGCTAAGCGAAAACGAGGTAAGAGCGCGTGCGGGCGATGGGATACGACGCGGTGGGTCGGGGGCCGAAATTTCTTAAAAAATAATATAAAAAATTTAATAAGTAACAACTAACAATTTATTTGCAAATAAAAAACCATTACGGTTCCATACATGTTTGCGCAATATTCGAAGCAATTCGCCACTATTTTGTTTCCTGGTAAATATAACTCATTTGGCGGAACAGAAATAACTCCGGGTCGCGACCTTCTGGTGTCACCCTCACCCCGCTAGGGAAAGGCTACGACGTATACTTAACTGCACATTTTGTACACCTATTCATAGACACATAACACAAAAGGTTTCAATGAAACCTGAGATTTATCTGAAACATAATATCTGATGTTCAGGCTTTTTCATTTACATTATTCCGTTATTCAATGGTGATGTGTGAACTTGTATCGATGGCTACTTAGTATGGACAAATATTCACTTCATTCATAGTTTTATTCATTATTGAAACATTTGACGTGTATAATGTATGCAAAAATGCATATTTCAGGAAGACTCGAGTGATGACCCAGAGCCGGAACCAGAAAGGGAAAGGAATTGGGTAATATAATATTTTTTAAGTGATGCGTTGATGTAGCCTGCGAAATTCAAAGATTCTTACGTTTTTTGCAATTTGCAAGACAGTGTAAGGTAGTAGGTATGTTGAATAAAATATGTTTCGGGATCGTCACAAATTTGTATTTATTAACTGAAATGTAATCATTAGAATCAGCAAAACGCCTTAAGTTACAATTGGCCTCAAATGTCATGTCATTTCGCGGGCTACTCTAGCGCTTCTAACGTAAAAGTATAAATGCAGCAATTTATATGTCTCTTAGTGTCGATGTCCGCTAAATGCTCTAGAAGTATTTGATGGTATGTCCGTTCCTAGATTTTGCAACTGGAATTAATATTTCATGTCCAATATTAATATTAACAATTCAATAACAATCGAGAAATATTAACACTTTATCGTGTCGGTAAAAGACTTGTGTTAAAGTTCTCTGGAGGTATCAAAAACCGATTAATTTATGATTCTGTTAAAAAAACACCTTACTTTCCTTGGGTAATAACAATTGAGCGTCATAAAATAGATTGCAGTTTTTTTATGACGCACTTTGAACAACCCTTCCCATTCCAAGTTTTACCTAACTGTTGAAATTGTTTTTTATAAGTTCTTTGCCTACTGATTTACGCAAGCAGAGAGGCCGGATAAATTTTGTTTTGTGAAGAATGAAAAAAGAAAGTTGAGCAAAGCTTTACGTGGGCAACAGTGGTTGGTTTTTAAGAACTTATAACTTATTTATAATTTATAAACAAAAAAAGGGTAAGAGCTCATTGGGCATAAAAAAGTCGTCCGCATCGCTGTCAGCGGGAGAAGTGCCCAAAAGGCTGGCAGCGTTGCCACGTAGGATGGCAATACTGATTTTTTGGCCAGCCCTCTGTTCACGTGAAGTCTACTAATCGAATTACTCGATAAGCACTTTTAACCCCAAACGACTCAAATATGTAGCTCCAAATAAGGTCCATATAGAGTATAAATATTTTAGTGTTAGCTTGTATATTGTATTTAATATTTGTAACAAAAGAATACGAATAGTATTTCGCTTTTACAGAATAAAAAAAATCGACGCGAATCAATGTACACAGGCACTGGGGGCCTGCCACTTTGGCAGAATCATACAAGGATAACATTATGAATCATAATGGACAGTTAACTGTTAAGTTAATCGTATAAAATCCCATTGGTGAAGGATTTTTCAGTAATTTTTTTTTCACCAATTCGTCCAATCCAAATCCAATCCCAATCTCTTTGATTATTCCTAAGTAGTGCAGCGAAAAAAAGAAAAACACGGACTGTCTTCGCCATATTATGATTCATAATGATGATCTTTTATGATTCTGCCAAAGTGGCCTTTTGAGGCCCCCTGGTCATTGCTTATACGCGTCGATATAGCAAATCTCACGATACAAGCTTTACTTACACTATAAGAACTTGCTGTATACGGCAAAACAATTTAATGCATTTGATACTTACATACAAGTATTTTTGAAATTAGCGTGGTTGCTTTTCTTGGGATTTGCAACTCGACATTTTATTGGTCAGTCATCATAACATCGAATCTTCAAACGTGTTTAACTGACATTAATAACAGGAAATGACTTAACGAAATGATCAGTGATACCTAAACTTTAATTTCGTATTGACGTACATGATACATCTTTACAAATAAATAAACTTGAAGTGTCTTTTTGTAATGTCAAAATAACAGCTTTTTACATATGAAAGTATTTATACGGTATTTAAAACAGAAAAAAACCTTTTTTATTTCTTTCTGTTTGTTTCGGCTATCTCCAAAACTGCTGGACCGATTTTGACGGGACTCACTGGCAGATAGCTGATGATAGAAGGAGTAAAATAGGCTTTTTTTCCGGTAGCGCGTTCCCGTGGAATAATTGCCGACATTCCCACTGGCGAAGCCGCGTTCAGAAGCTAGTATTTCAATATAACTAACATAAATCAATATAAAGTGTACATTATCAGATACTACGGCGTAACTAATAGCAGTTAACATATTCAGAAAGCCACTCTCGACCATGTATTATTCATTCATTTCAAGCTAAATACATAAAAACATCCATCAATAGTGTTGTCCTAATCTCTCTCGGTCAGTTTTTCTGAGATCTGATGACGTAACTAGATATTTCTGTAAAGTAATAGATATTGTCGTTTTTAGGGTTCCGTACCTAAAGGGTAAAAACGGAACCCTATCACTAAGACTTCGCTGTCTGTCCGTCTGTCCGTCTGCCGTCCGCGATAGCTAGACAGTTGAAATTTTCACAAGTTATGTATTTCTGTTGCCGCTATAACAACAAATACTAAAAACAAAATAAAATAAATATTTAAGGGGGGCTCCCATACAACAAACGCGATTTTTTTGCTTTTTTTTGCTCGATATCAAAAATGGCAACAGATAGGCACTTGAAATATTCACAAAAGACTCAGTTGTATTTTAACTTTAATAATAAATAATAAAATTAAAATAAAATAAATATTTAAGGGGGGCTCCCATACAACAAACATGTTTTTTCGGCGTTTTTGCCTTGTGGTACGGAACCCTTCGTGTGCGAGTCCGACTCGCACTTGGCCAGTTTTCCTATAAATAAATCTGCTGTACAGTATCTATCTCTGTTGTAAAACAGCTGACCACCCGTCATGGTACCTTTTTGTCATCTGGGTTGCATAAACCAAAAATTATACCAGTATTTGTTTTAAGATTTATGTTCACTCCGGAAGTTGTAACATAAATGACGTTTTCATTGTAAATTCAGGTTTTCTTTAGAATATAAGGGAAGGGTAATTACACGCCGAATATATCTCAATGTGACAGACTCCTTACCTCTAATTCCCTTACATTATCGACAAGCTTATGACATTGATTGTCGCTGAGATGAGATGGCTACTAGATTTTGAACGTTTTTAGGGTTCCGTAGCCAAATGGCAAAAACGGAACCCTTATAGATTCGTCATGTCTGTCTGTCTGTCTGTCCGTCCGTATGTCACAGCCACTTTTCTCCGAAACTATAAGAACTATACTGTTGAAACTTGGTAAGTAGATGTATTCTGTGAACCGCATTAAGATTTTCACACAAAAATAGAAAAAAAACAAGAACCGAAACACAAAATTTTTTTTTTCATCAAACCCATACGTGTGGGCATCTATGGATAGGTCTTCAAAAATGATATTGAGGTTTCTAATATCATTTTTTTCTAAACTGAATAGTTTGCGCGAGAGACACTTCCAAAGTGGTAAAATGTGTGTCCCCCCCCCCCTGTAACTTCTAAAATAAGAGAATGATAAAACTAAAAAAAATATATGATGTATATTACCATGTAAACTACCACCGAAAATTGGTTTGGACGAGATCTAGTAAGTAGTTTTTTTTAATACGTCATAAATCGTACACCGCAATTTAAAATTCATTCAATCAACTTAAAAATAAAAAAAAACATTTAATGTCACAAACATAAAACTTATGCATGAACCCGGATGTTACGGAACCCTCGGTGCGCTAGTCCGACTCACTCTTGCCCGGTTTTTTTAATTACGGAAATTGGCCTTCAGAACTGTGTGATAGGTACAATTACAAAAATACTGTTCACCTGTTATAACCAAGGGGTCAATACTATTTTCTAACAAGACACAAATTGAGATAAGCTCTTATAGGGTCTACATGCCGAAGATGCCTCTCTACGATACCTCGCGGTCGCGGTTTAGCTCGCTACCTCGATATCACCTCCATGTCAAACACATGCATGCTAATGGACATTATGGACAGGCACGCACATGCCAGGCATCGAGGTAAACCCCCACCGCGATTTATCGCAGTGAAGTACCCTTCGGCATATGCGTGCGTCTTAGCATGCATTTGTTTTTCGTCTTGTTAGAAAATAGTATTGACGAAATCACTTTTTCTTTTCTTCCACTTTTCACAATTTTACTTGTTTGACCAAAGTAAGTTCAATAAGTTATTTCCATGGCTTCACCGGTTACAGAAACGTATTTTTTCAATCTTAGTCCCGTCTTGGTCGCAGGTCGAGTAACTTCTCCGGCCATTCTTAAAATAATTGGAGTTGGTTATGGTTTTTTTTTATAACAATAATATTTTTGTTATAGCCACGGTTTGCATTTTGAGTTGTTTGTTTCGCGTGTCACCTTTATAGTGTGTTGTGACGTTGAGAATGGATTACGCGCTTGTACACAATGAGTGACAAGATGATCACAAAGTCCAGTTCTCACTTAAATCATTGCTTAGTCCCGCGAACACGAGTTGTAGGTACGTGCCAGGTCGACGATACTGAGACGCGGACATACCGTTTTTTAATCTGATTGTCAATTTAAATCATATTCAGAGTCGATTGACGACACGTGTGGTCGTGCATTCACACTTACATACAGCTCATTTGTTGTTGCAAGTAATAAATACAGTTTAGCAGAGTTCACACACACTCGGCCTTACCATCGTCATCAGAATTTCCGAAAATACTGGCACACTAATATGAGACTAAAAATGTGGGATGCTAACATCTAGAAGCCCCTTCTACCAAGAAAATGCTTTTGAGAAAAAATAGATACTACATGGTGAGTTTTAGAGATAGGTCTTTACATACATGGCCAAAAACGATATTATACGGCTGCGAACAACAGCTTAACTCTGAGATGAACCCGGCCTTGTTTTAAGGGATCAAACTTCGACCAAGTATTTAATATTCTAGATAAAGGATCACGAAGAAAACTCATCACCCAATTGGTCAAGTTTACTATTTACGCACATTTATATTTTATTTTTTTACGTAAATACAATTTATTTATTAGTACGAAAAATTTAAATGCTTTTATAAAATTATCACACTTACTATTTACACTAGGTACCTACTAAATTCGATGTGTTAGCGACGCAATATTTTACAGAATCTATTTATAACATAACATTGTAACATTATTATCCGCTCTGACTCCCACTCTACCGCGCACTCCCTGCGCGGAGTCAGAGCGGATAAAAAGACCGAGACCCAAACCGCCACTTTAGATAATGATCCAGTTTTTAGCCGGAATTTAAAGTATTTTTGATCAAAATTATCAAACCAACGAGGTTCTTCTGTATTAACAAGCTTGAAGTTTTTATTCTAGCATAAATTGGATCTCACTATCAATTATAATCCACAGAGGAAGCGTCGTCACGACCCACCTCCACAGCAACCCAGCAAGAAATTCTGCGGAGAAAATTCATCATCCTCTTTGGGATCGGATGGGTGGCCGTCTCCTACTCCTACTAGCAGCCTTGCAAGCGCTGCCGTGGACCAAGGACCGCCAGAGATAAAGCCATGGCTGAGCAGGTAAGTCCCTTATCCGCCCAAGTGGGAATTAGTTAAGTTTGGAGCAGAAAACAGGAAGAATACATTCTTTTAGAAATTTAGACCAATCGAATAACCGACAGCACAACTTCAAATGTTTCGGTGCAAAAGAAGCGATTTTCAAATCATTAAGTTATTTTTCCTCTCTCTCCTCCTAACTGAGTCTCACATGCAAGACAGACTGTATCATCAGCGTATGTTGCTGTGCATGTTCACTATTGGGCAGATCTGCTGTGTATATTGAGTACAGTATAGGTCCAAGCACTGAGCCTTGAGGTACTGAAGTTTTGATGTCATGGAGTTTCAATGTCCCCAAATTTGTCTACAAACTTTCTATCAGATACGTAAGATTAACATCTTAACTGCCAATATCATATTATTTGGCAGTTTAATCTTTAGCTTGTACAGCAATCCTTCGTGCCACACCCTGTCAAAAGCCTGTTGTACATCCAGAAAGACAGCAGCTCAGTATTCCTTTCTTTCAAGGGATTGTTTTATCTTGTCAACCACTGAATGGTGCAGTCACCTCCTTCTGCGAAGCAGTCATGCTAGCGAAGGAGGTGGCGAGACGGTTCAGGGAGAGAGCCTCCCGTCTCAGCCGCCGCGGGGGACGCCCCAGGCGTCGGGAGCCGCGTGACGACTCCCGGCCACCGTAGGCGCGGGCCTGCGGGCGGTGAGTAATGGGTAGCTCACCGTCCGATCAGGACCAGGCCCGTGCCGGACGGCGCGTAAGTGTTCCACGCGCGCCTCAAAGAGATGTCAGCATCGAGGAGGGGCCCCTTAGGGCCGAAGCCTGCCGGGTCAGCGGGATTGTCCGAAAGGGTTACCGCTGGCCCGGAACATGAAGGGCTAAGGAAGGAACACGGGTGGGTTTTAGTCAGTAAGAGTCTGACACTCCCTTCCGCTCCACCCAGAGCGGGAGGAGTTATTTGATGATTTCCCATCCACAAAAAAAAAAAAACCACTGAATGGTGAATGGTATTGCCGAAAGCCAAATTGATGGTCTGGTATTATGTTTTCTTCGTCCAGTATCGGCTAGAGTCGTCTTAAGAATACCTTCTCAGAGATCATTGAAATTGACTGAATGAGACTTATTGGTCTGTAAAAATGCATTGCAAGCGGCAAGTTCAAAATATTTTTTTATATAATTGATTAAACTAACTCATACTAGCTCTCCACTGTGTGAAGATGTGGTCTCCTCATTTCGCAAATTACCCGTCACCTTTCATTCTTCTTCAGGTTCAATAACTGGACTAATGTGGAGAAGATCCAGGCTATCGACGAGCTGATCAACTGCTGCGACCCTAGCCAGGTGCGGCACATGATGAAGGCCATCGAACCGCTGTTCCAACGAGACTTCATCTCGTTACTGCCTAAGGAGCTGGCACTCACTGTGCTGGGGTACCTACAGCCTAAGGATCTATTGAGGGCCGCCCAGACTTGTCGTTACTGGAAGTAAGTCCTTTTATAGTTTGACGCAAACGTATCTAACGAAAATGTAAACAAATTGATCAGAAAATGTACTTGTAGATGCGAATTTGTATTGCTACTTACAAATTGAGTGCTTTGATTTGATTATTTGAATACTTATCCGAAAATCAAATTACAAATCACATTAAAGATTTTTTCATTTGACAATTAAGGTCAATTTTCATTGACTATTTTTCAATTACTATTTTAAAATGTTATTAAAAACAATTGTTGAAAAAGTGCTGAGATATAAAGTTGAAACTTTCTTAAAACCAATTAATGTAAGTAGTATTTGCGTAAGAATTTGACCTGATCTGGGTTTGTTTACATTATCATCACATACTTTTGGAACAGACCACAACAGTATAATATACTGTCTTACGGTGTGTCTTAGTAAAGTCAACATTATTAGGTTGCAGTCTCCTATTAAACGCCATCGGTTATATTTGGCGTGAACTTAGACTTCACAGGATCTTATTAAGCGTTTCATTTTTCATCAGTGTCATCAGTACATTCCTATAACGAATATCTCGACGTACGGCAAGACGCTGTATGTGGCCGATCTCTTTTATAGAAGTCTTCACTCTTAAAAATACGTCTAAATAATGTGTTTCTGTGACAAACTCACACTATTTTCCAGCTAAAATGCAGCTGACATTTATAGAAGATTCTCATTACTATTTTTTGCTATCTCTAATATTAATGACGCATACAATGATTTGCATTTGATGAGTATCTATTACAATGATTGGAACACAATTACAATTGGCCAATCAATAAAAACAAACGAGATCTGAGGTCAAAAGTTCAAAACACTGCGATACCCAGCCGTAGAAGTAGCACATAGAATTTTCGAAGTAGACTTTGATGAGCGTCACCTTTGTCACCGGCTTTTTCTCAGAGCCTCACTAACACACCTAACTTTTAGATTCCTCGCCGAAGACAACCTGCTGTGGAAGGAACAATGTCGTCGAATCGGCATTACCACCCTGAAGAAGATGCCTCGTTCACTCCCGCGCTGCGCCAGCCCTTGGAAGGCGGCCTACATGCGCCAGTACCTCATCGAGAACAACTGGCTTCATAAACCAGTAGCGTCACCCATCATCATGAGGGGACATGACGACCACGTTATAACCTGCTTGCAGTTCTACGGAAACCGCATCCTAAGCGGCAGTGATGATACCACCCTCAAAGTGTGGTCAGCTGTTACCGGGAAGGTAAGCATTACATACATTGGCTCGCTATCAGTTCTCTGTATTGTTAATGAGGCAAGTTATCGGCTGAATTGTCCATCAATTGTACCGATTGATAATGCAGTCTGAAGGTAACATCAATTGAGTTTTATTGTCGTGCTAAATTATCAGTTGTCAGAATTAAACAAGTTTAGGTATCTTAAAGACTTGCTTATGTGTTGTGTTACGGTTTATACGCCGTGTTTAGGCATGGTTGTCACTGTTGTAGGGATCACTATGGAAGTTTGACGACACGGCGGCACTATGGCACGGTGCCACCCATGTCATATACACGTCACACGATTTTTCTACGGGGCCTTACACAAACAGAATTGTAAACTCGAGATGTTTGGGTGTTTGTTAACCAATCACGCATAAAAGGCTGAACACAGATGGAGGGGCAAGATTAAATTTGTATGTGGGCAAAGTACATTGTATGGGGCTTTCGGGGTTTTTAATTGTAATTTTTAAATTTAATTAAAAAACCCAGCTCGTAACTGATATGTTAGATATTTATTTGATCATTCATATATAAATAGGAATTAATTTGTCGTCGTAAGAAGTAACTTC
Source organism: Mesoligia furuncula (assembly GCA_916614155.1). Lineage (NCBI taxonomy): Eukaryota > Metazoa > Arthropoda > Insecta > Lepidoptera > Noctuidae > Mesoligia > Mesoligia furuncula. The sequence goes on from OU744790.1 coordinate 36,336,987, forward strand.
AGAATACAAGCTACAAGAGCGAACGAAACGAGCTAAAATATTTTAGGATTCCGCCTCGGATAGGTTATGAATTTCAATTAATTCAATCAAAAGTAAGAGTTCCTTTGTCGATTTATGCAGAAACGCTCAAGGATAACCTAGGCTGCAAGAGCGAGCAGAGCGTAATCGTTTTTAGCACCCCGCATCAGATTCTCTTCACCATTCAAACAGAAATAGGAGTTATTTTGTCGTCTTATGTAGAGCAGTTTTAGAATATATTAAAGGGAAGCTGCAAAAACCCAACGCACCCCGTCTCGGATAGGTTACATTTTCTTTTGATGCCCTTTGCTAAATATTTTTGTGACAAAGACAGCTGGGAACCTCGTGGAGCGAGGGATCTCGCGCCTCTGAAGATAAACTTTGGGGGTGCGAGGCCCCTCGGACCGCGAGGCCATAGACCAGAGCCCACGCATTTCGCTCTTTCTGCACGTAGAATACTTTCTATCTGAATACATGACTACAATTTGTGTGAAACCGTGACCAGCAACTGCGTAATTCATATTAAATCTTATTCGCCAGTGCCTACGCACCTTGGTGGGTCATTCTGGCGGCGTGTGGTCCTCGCAAATGATAAACGACCTGGTGATCAGCGGCTCTACAGACCGCACCCTTCGCGTGTGGAACGCCAGGACAGGCCAATGCTTGAAGGTCCTCGCCGGACATACTTCCACCGTGCGTTGTATGCATCTGTACCAAAACAGGTAGACATTTGGGTCCTGTTTTTACAGTGACTGATTTATTACTATTATTAATTTATTAAGTAAGTATATTTGGACAACATGCTGTGCTGTTATTAAGTTATAACTAACCATAATACATTATAACTAACACTGTATGATGGCTAAGCGAAAAAGATTATTAGCGAAATTATTTAATGGATTGCCTAACCGTGATCTACAGGGTGAATTTTTGAGAAGGGGCAGTAAGGGCAGGCCTCTACCGCTGTAACTACTGGAAAACGGTCTTAACTTCTTGAGAAATTATGATCTGCAATCACAGATTCGAAAAAAAACAGTCTGCATGAAAATTGGCAGTTTTTGCTAAAACTTTTGTGATGCCAATCGATCCTCTTTCTTATTAGGATTAAAAATTCTATTGAACCTACTGAGGTTTAAGCACTAGAAAAGTCAGAAATCACAAAAACTTTCCCTTCTTAGCTGAAAATAAACAAAAAAAAAATTAAACTTTGAATTTGGAAAAAAATTGCGTCTTAGTTTTGTATGCTTTGAAGACAAGAGTTTGAAGTTTTTTTTAGTACCTCAGTTGGTCCTACAGAGATTTATGATCCTTGTAAGAAACGGATCGATTGGCATAAAAAAAGTCTTTGTGAAAACTGCCCTTTTTCTGCTCATTTTTTTTCTTCAGAATTTGTGAATGCAGATCAAAGTTTTTCAAAATGTTGAGGACACTCTCCTAATACCGTTTTCCTGTAGCTAGAGCAGTAAAGTTGCCTGCCATTTCAAAAATCCACTCTTTACAAAAAAAATGTGACTTTCATAATGTTATTTTTATTAAAAAAACAACAACTTTGTTAATTTACCAATTTAACCTCCTGAAACGATTGGTCGTTTTATTCTATTACATTCCTGATAAGAACGGAAAATACTCCTTGCATGCGAGTACTTCCTTTCAGTCGTACTAAGATGTATAGTCAACATACATAATAATGTCTTACACAAAATAACAGTGCTATGCGTTGCTTAAATCTTACTAAACAAATAATACTTATGAAAACTTTTAATAGATATACAGCTTGCGGCAAAATAAAGCCAATCTTAAAAGAGTAGGCAAATGCGTAATGTTATCTTAAAACAACGCGATCGTTGTCATATTATTATGTAATTCGTTACATGTTATGTTTATCAAAAATTCGCAAAAAGCATCCATTTATCTATGTGCCGCGAACACTGCAGCGTAGAGAGCATTGGAGCGAAAATTTACTTCTCTTGCCAAGAAAAATTGCTTCTTATAATTAGCATTGCAATGGAATTTATTTGCTGAACTGTTTTCAATAATGGAAAAATAAACAGCTCTTTTATCTAGATTTATATTGAACTGAAAATAAAGTAACAAACTAACAAAAATAAAGTTATTTTATGAAAACAATAATCCTCTTGCTGAAGCGTTAGGGTAATTACGTGCCGAAGATGCCTGCCTCACTGCGATAAATCACGGTCTCTTGGGGGTTTACCTCGATGCCTGGCATGTGCGTGCGTGTGTCCATTAGCATGCATTTGTTTTACATAGAGGTGACTTCGAGGTAGTGAGCGAGGTATATAGCGAGGTATCGCAGTGAGGCATCTTCGGCATGTTATTACCCTTATAATGCACGAACTACATGAACATCTAAATTACAAACGCGATAATTATGCCACTGCAAAGTTTTAATTCATTTTCTGGCTTGCTGCTTTAAATGTCCATAGATAATACATTGTCAGTATTCCTCCTTTCAAATCTCTGCATATAGCTTTAAGAATCGCGGTACCCTAAACGAACACCACAGGAGATTGACTGTCACCATCCTTTCAGGGTAATATCTGGTTCCCGCGATGCGACATTGCGGGTGTGGTCCATCCCCGAAGGACGTTGCCTGCGCGTCCTCATGGGCCACTTGGCTGCTGTCCGCTGCGTGCAATACGACGGGAAGCTAGTCGTGTCCGGGGCCTACGACTACTTTGTCAAAGTGTGGAACCCTGAAACCGGTGACTGCCTGCACACGCTCGCCGGACATACCAACCGAGTTTATAGCCTGCAGGTAAGACTACACTTTGTTTGAATCTGTTTTGTATTGTATAACGAACTGGGTTCCGCAACTCCGTCCAAGCGCATAATTTGCGTACGGGTGGGATAATCATTCGATTTACCCCAGCTCCTCAGGAAAGGCCAGCATTGCCTTAGTGTTACTGACAATCTCTCAAAGGGGACTCCGAGGCTCCTGGGTTTCCAAAGTGATTTGTCGTGCATGTTGTTACCACCAGAGCACATGCTGCTGTCTCATTAAGATGAGACAGCTCATGTGCTCCAGTGGATAGATAGAGTAAGCTCTATTCAGGCCCTGCACTGGCCTGCCTGCATTCCCTATAGTCTAACTCATGATATAAAGACATAAATCTTGTCTTCTTTATGAGTTATTTGGTGCAGCAATGACTGAAATGAATTAAAGTAATTCCATGACACCAGAAAGAAAGTAATAAAAATTACCAAGCAATACTTTCCATGTTTCCTTTACGAAGAGATGTTCTAGCAACACATAAAATGATACATAGGTACACAAAATATTGAAATTTTGACACATCTTTTCAGTTTGATGGCATCCACGTGGTGAGTGGTTCTTTGGATACTTCCATTCGCGTGTGGGACGTAGAATCTGGTCAGTTGAAGCATACCCTCACCGGACACCAGTCGCTTACATCCGGTATGGAGCTGCATTCCAACATTCTGGTGTCTGGCAATGCCGATTCCACGGTCAAGGTCTGGGATATTACTACGGGCCACTGCCTTCATACCCTGTCAGGTGAGTTCTGTTTATGTACCCTTTTTAGGGTTCCGTACCCAAAGGGTAAAAACGGGACCCTATTACTAAGACTTCGCTGTCTGTCCGTCTGTCCGTCTGTCTGTCTGTCTGTCACCAGGCTGTATCTCAAGAACCGCGATAGCTAGACAGTTGAAATTTTCCCAGATGATGTATTTCTGTTGCCGCTATAACAACAAATACTAAAAACAAAATAAAATAAATATTTAAGGGGGGCTCCCATACAACAAACGCAATTTTTTTGCCCTTTTTTGCTCGATATCAAAAATGGCAACAGGTAGGCACTTGAAATATTTACAAAATACTCAGTTGTATTTTAACTTTAATAATAAATAATAAAATTATAATAAAATAAATATTTAAGGGGGGCCAAACATACAACAAACATGTTTTTTTCGGGGTTTTTACCTTGTGGTACGGAACCCTTCGTGTGCGAGTCCGACTCGTACTTGGCCAGTTTTTGCTAATATTCTACTTCTCTTCTATTGGTACGAACAATAATATGATGATAAATGATGTTTATTTCTATAATTATGTAGGTTTCTACACATCAATAATAGTTTAAAAACTAGACCAGTTTTTATGTTTTCCATCCGACTCCTCTGAAAAGAAACACCAACACATACTCAGAGGTCATAGTCTCTTAAACTCCATTATATTATCTTGGCAGATCATGTAAGGACCATGATTAGTGTCTGAAATTGTCTTTTGAAAAAAGAACCACACAGATTGGAGTAGACCTGTCCAGTCAGTGCTCGCATTTGTCAGTTGTGTAGTTGTAATAAAATAATATTAACCACAATAAAAATAAAATAAATTATCCACAATAACACACCTTTCTACTTGCAGGACCCAACAAGCATCAGTCAGCGGTAACCTGCTTGCAATCAAGCAACCGTTTCGTGATCACCTCTTCGGACGACGGCACCGTGAAGCTGTGGGACGTGCACACAGGCGAGTTCATTCGCAACCTAGTGGAGCTGGGATCTGGCGGATCCGGCGGAGTCGTATGGCGCATCCGGGCTTCGGCCACAAAATTGATCTGCGCTGTCGGATCCCGCAACGGAACTGAGGAGACGAAGCTCCTCGTTCTCGACTTTGACGTCCCCGGCGCTTGCCGCAGATGTGATGAATAGCAGCGACTGAACCGACGCCTCCTGCGTCGCTACGCAAACCTCTACGCGCCTTGGCACTGTTAAAGTGCCTACAATGTGTCTGTGTCGGTCATCACGGCTGCTGGAAGTGTCCTCACTTGTATTTAGATGTTAATGGGAACGTAAGAATTAATGTCTGAATAGCCCTGTTTTGCTGTAAAAGTTCTGTGTCATTTTATTGTGATGTGTTGTATTGGTATGCTACATAACTTTTACAGTGCTATAGCAGCCTAAGTTGTCCACTCAAAAGGACACTACAACTTTGCAGCCAATCAAACCAACGACAGTAACTACCAAGTACATATATGGCCTGAGAAAAAAACTGTATTTTAATCAGGTATTTCGCTATTCGACGCACCCATAGCAGCCGATAGCATCACTGTTTATAAAATGATTAAAATGTTCAGTTTTTATCAGGTCATTCATCTGTTATTGTCATTAAGTGAAGCAACATGTGGTTCGACAAAGTAGCTAGATGTTTCTAAAATCTAATGCAGCTAAATTTTATCTGTACCCTTCATTTGACATTTTCGACGCCGACGTACGTCACTTGCCATTAAAACGTCTTTGAATGTCAAATAAAGGAGGTGAAGTAGCTAATTGGGAGTTTAAAGCCCCTTCGAATCTCAAACCGAAGACCAGTACTTGGAGATCTCGTTACTACACCATTGTGCATATCATAATTATAGCGTAATGAAGGCGTTTATGCAGCTTTGTCGAATCATCTGTTGTTCAGGACCGACCAGCGTAAAGTTAGAGGTGAGGTTCAGTCGGTTGCTCGGGCATATGTCTGCTCGAATATCATCAATAATTTTGCACGAGGTGTCGCGAAGCTGTGAATGTGTACCGTCGACGTGGCAAGGGGATCAGTTGTACCCACCGGACTGTTTTATGTGAAACGTGCAAATGGACATAATTTTCTTACTATAGTCTTGCGTAACTCAAGTATCCATGATGTACTCAAATAATAATCAATTCAATACCATTACTATAGTGTTCTAGTTGTTAAAATGTTCAGTAGATAAAAATGGTGGCTAAACAACCATGTCGCATTGCCAAATTCCTTTATTTTTTACTCTGTGTTCCAAAGAGATGAAAATCGGAATTAGATGTTAAGTTTATTTTTTTTATTTTATGTTAATTTTTAAGATGCTTCCCGCGATGATTTTATTAAATCGACACAGTATAATTTTGGGCAATTTAATAGTAATTCAGTTGAAACATTATTTTCTTTATGATAATATATTTTATGTGCTAATTTTCTCGTAAAGATTATTATTGATTTATTTTATTATTTGAACTTATTGTTTTTTTATTTTCTTGACATAAGACAGTACTTAAGCCTGTCTGCGTTTAAGACATTGATTACATTAATTTTTTGTAATTACTTCATGTTATTTGTATCGTCCTCAATTATGTTATTTATTACCAATACTTTTTCTTTTATAACAATGAAATACTGTGTCGTCCCCCAAATATCTCATTTAATGGCCAGCAGTTTTATCGCTTAACTTGTTTAATAGTCACTTAAGATAAATGTATGTCTAATATTATAAACATTAATAAACATTTCAGACTTGTAATGATACCGAATTAAGATTTAAACAATTTAAATAATCATAATTCTCGATGGTGTTAGTATGCGCGTACGCAATTGAACTTTGCGATTTAAACGTAACGTGAGGCAGCGGGTGGCTATAATACACTCGCTGTGTATGTATTTATTTGTTGTATATATATACAAATAATAATGTGGTCATTGAAGGTCGCGTTTATGTAGCCGCTACTCTTCATAAATGGCTGTAATATTAAATAATTAAACGAAGACTGAAGCATAGTTATAGTGTAATATTTAAAGTATTAAATTGTAGTTACTCCTGTACTACCGACCATCACACTCAGCTGTATGTCTTTGTTGTCTACACCCCCCCCCCCCCACCCCCACCCCCTTTATTGTATAACATTCGGTTTCTTTTTTTTTGTTATTAGTTTATAAGAACAGACGCGAAACGGTCGCGACAATATTGAAATGAAAAATTAGTTACGGCTTATTGTAGTTCTCTTTAGTTGTACATGTAATTATTACCTTGTTTTTTGTAAAACCAAAATGTTTCCATAGCCGGGGTTAGAAATTAATTTATTTTGTGTAATCCTTCACTTTGCTTTGTACATCATCGCGCGAGTGCACTTGCGTAGATTGTTTCATAACATAGTATGTACCTAGGTGTTTGAGATGTTACTTGCCGCTAGTGATGCGACTCCTACAGTTACGCATGCGCTATGTGAAGCTAGTGATGTGACTTATTCAATGCTGCATACGCTTTTTCATTTCACACACATTGCTCAAGTTTGTCATAGTTAATATTTCTAGCCCCGATGTAACTACGGCATTTTCTTTCGAATCTATTTATTTTATAATACTTCATTTCAGAAACGACTTCTGTCAAATAAACGGGCGAGAATACGCCGTGTAATCTAATGTGTATTTCTGGAAAATTGGGAAGATGAGAATTAAATGGGGCAGTTTTGATCACATAAACTGACAGTGTTTTTATTTTTGCAGCGACCGCACGTCTGACGATACGTAACGGCACTTGTATATTTAGCTTTATAATGTTTTTCAGAACTGTTTTAATTTAAAAAATCATGGAGCCAGGGATAAATTATGTTGAAAGATATTCTTTTAATTTATAATGCGCTGCAATGGGACTAGAGAAGATTGAAATTATTTAATAATATGAAGTGTTGTGAGTCGTCAGTGCATGTGGGTCGCTGCGTCGCCCGTTCGAACAAACTGACAGCTCAACTGTATGTATAGATGGTGGTACTAGACGGCGATGCGTGGTTGTTATTATTTTCATATATTTCTTCAATTCCTTTTGCTTTTAATGTGTAATTATTGATTAATAAATCCAATTGTTTTCAAGTTTTATTTTGTTTATTTTCTGATTTGCGTGAGCTAGTGAGTTGCATTTTATTAGTTTTATTTATTTTTGGGTACTTATGTTGTTGTTTGTTGTTGCTTTTTGTGGTAGTACTCCATATCGGAAGTCGGAAGAACTTCGGATAACCCTGATGCCAGAATATACCTACAAAGTCATAACTTCTACTTCCCTGTCCCATCTTCTTTTATTAGCGTCTACAGTTTACCGGCGAATAACGTTACTGAAACGTTATTAATGAAACAATATAAGTTGGTGTGTTTTCCTAGACAGCGTTTTTGACACCGCAAAGTCAAACCTCGCTGTCCAAAGATTTTAATAGATGATTATTTTCATGACAGCCCACAGAGTACATTTTATCAGCTGTCTCTGTGGCCGTAATAAGCAGCCACCGCTCTTCTAGGACCCGATAGGATGAAGCACAGATCCAAAACTTAACGAACATTCTGTATGAAGAACATTTGCTACACTGTGCGTCCCAGTTTTGCCATGCTCCTTGCAAATCGAGCATTTATTATCATCCCAAAATCGATGATTGTCATAGCAGTGGTAAAGACAAACGCCCTCCCCCAAAAAGTGTCATACTTTCTAGCAGTGACATGACTTTATACGAACATCAGTCCAATTTCTAAAATATGTACGAAATTGTACGCTAAATAAAAAAAAAATAACTTTAAAGACTTCGCAGAAAACAATAATCAACGTGTCACCGCCAGGAAGACCGCCGCTTGGCTTGGTGGAGATGGACATTAGCTACCGGGCGCAAACTGAAGGACATGTGGGAACTATTGACGATATGGCCAAAAAAGTATCAAGATCAACATCCGAGGCAATTATTGATGTACAGTCAGCATCAAAAGTCGATTATCACATTCAGATTTTCAAAATCACTGTACACTATATCACCCATAAATCGCTCAACTAGATAGGGCGCCAGTATTGAATGAACATCATTAAAGTCAACTCGTCAAAGGTCACTGAACACCATTTTGTCAAAAATTGCTGATCGTTATAATATCCGAAAACATCTTAACATTCAGTTTTACAAAAATAAATAACAAAAGTTACTGAACATTACTTTGTTTCGGATACGTAGCGAGTAAACATAAACTATCAAAAGTAGCTGAACTGCAAACTAAAAAAACCGGGCAAGAGCGAGTCGGACTCGCGCACCGAGGGTTCCGTAATTCCTTATGCATAAGGTTTATGTTTATGAAATTAAATGTTTTTAGGGTTCCGTTGCCAATTGGCAAAAAACGGGACCCTTATAGATTCGTCATATCTGTCTGTTCGTCTGTCTGTCCATCCGTATGTCACAGCCACTTTTCTTCGAAACTATAAGAACTATACTGTTGAAACTTGGTAAGTAGATGTATTCTGTGAACCGCATTAAGATTTTCACACAAAAATAGAAAAAAAAAACAATAAATTTTGGGGTTCCCCATACTTAGAACTGAAACTTAAAAAAAAATTTTTCGTCAAACCACACGTGTGGGGTATCTATGGATAGGTCTTCAAAAATGATATTGAGGTTTCTAATATCATTTTTTTCTAAACTGAATAGTTTGCGCGAGAGACACTTCCAAAGTGGTAAAATGTGTCCCCCCCCTGTAACTTCTAAAATAAGAGAATGATAAAACTAAAAAAATATATATGATGTACAATACTATGTAAACTTCCACCGAAAATTGGTTTGAACGAGATCTAGTAAGTAGTTTTTTTTTTAATACGTCATAAATCGTACACCGCAATTTACATTTTATTCAATCAACTCAAATATAAAAATAATAAAAAAAACATTTAATTTGATAAACATAAACCAAACCAAACAAAAAAAAAAACTACTTAGTAAATCTCGTTCTAAGCAATTTTCGGTGGAAGTTTACATAGTAATGTACAACATATTTTTTTAGTTTTATCATTCTCTTATTTTAGAAGTTACAGGGGGGGAGACACATTTTACCACTTTGGAAGTGCTCTCGCGCAAACTATTCAGTTCAAAAAAAATGATATTAGAAACGTCAATATCATTTTTGAAGACCTCTCCATAGATACGCCACAAGTATGGGGTGATGAAAAAAAATGAGTTTCGGTTCTAAGTATGGGGAACCCTAAAATTTATTGTTTTTTTTTCAATTTTTGTGTGAAAATCTTAATGCGGTTCACAGAATACCTACGTGTAAGTTTCAACAATATAGTTCTTATAGTTTCGGAGAAAAGTGTCTGTGACATACGGACGGACAGACAGACATGACGAATCTATAAGGGTTCCGTTTTTTGCCATTTGGCTACGTAACCCCAAAAACCGGGCAAGATCGAGTCGGACTCGCGCACCGAATGTTCCGTAACATCCGGGTTTATGCATAAGGTTTATGTTTATGAAATTATTATTTTTTAATTATTATTTTTATATTTGAGTTGATTGAATAAAAGGTAAATTGCGGTTTACGATTTACGACGTATTAAAAAAAAACTACTTACTAGATCTCGTTCAAACTAATTTTCGGTGGAAGTTTACATGATATTGTACATCATATATTTTTTTTAGTTTTATCATTCACTTATTTTAGAAGTTACAGGGAGGGGGGGACACATTTTACCACTTTGGAAGTGTCTCTCGCGCAAACTATTAAAAAAATATATTAGAAACCTCAATATAATTTTTGAAGACCTATCCACGCGTGTGGGTTTGACGACAAAACATTTTTTAGTTTCAGTTCTAAGTATGGGGAACCCCAAAATCTTTTTTTTCTTTCTATTTTTGTGTGAAAATCTTAATGCGGTTCACAAAATACATCTACTTAAGTACCAAGTTTCAACAGTATAGTTCTTATAGTTTCGGAGAAAAGTGGCTGTGACATACGGACGGACAGACAGACAGACGGACGGACAGACAGACAGACGGACGGACAGACAGACAGACGTGACGAATCTATAAGGGTTCCGTTTTTCGTCATTTGGCAACGGAACCCTAAAAAGTGCTCGTTACTATCTTCGTTTCTATTTTTTTGGATTTATAAATCCAATCTTGTCCTATCCAAACTAAATCATGTAAAAAAAATTAAATGGATGTTAGTTTCGAATTTAACTTTCCAAAATAATTTTGTTTTTTTTTTCACAGTGTCAATGAGAAATATTAAAAGTGGGTGTTCAAGCGGCAAGCACATTTTTAAGCCTATTTTACGAATATATAAAGATAAGCATCCGCTTAAAAATTATTCCGTCGACATCATCTAAGCTTTCTATATTACGATTGAATAGTAACCTTATTTTTATAGCTGTAAGACTCACTTTCAAAAATCATGCAGATTCTGTTTGAATTTATACCATCGACGTAATTAATGATTTTTTTAAGTTCGATTGAATTGTAACCTTATTCGTGAAGCAATAAGACTCATTTTCAAAAATTACGCAGATTCTGTTCAAATTCATACCGTCGACTTAGTTTATGATTTTATAGTAGGTACGATTGAATTAGAAACAAATCTGTATAAGACTCATTTTCAAAATTCACACAAATTCCGTTTTAATTCAAGTCTTTGAGAAACATGGTGGGTATTTGAAAAACGGTAAAATACCAAACACATTATACCTACCAAAACATTTCATTTTGTTCAGGGACTTTATAGATAAACGATGGTATGCTACTTTTGTCAAAAACTTGTTCAGAGACTTTTGAGACGAAGAATGTTATGCTTTTTTTACTAAACCTTTGTTTAGCGACTTTTGAAAAGTGATGGTCACCTACTTAAGCCCTTTTATGATAATCATTCATTTCTGGCTCTTGTCATGTTGAGCGATTTAGGTATAATACGGTGTACAGCGATTTTGAAAATCTAAATGTGGTCATCAACTTTTGATGCTGACTGTACAGTCAACAAAGGAGATAAGTATACAGGATCATCGGATATAGTTGAAGTTCACTAAGAAACCGATGGATGTTTTAGAATAAAATTTTATTTTATTAATAGAAAACAAACAGCTCATTTATCAAATTAAATTTCAGGCAGCAACCTCCATCGGTTTCTTACTAAACTTCAACTATATCCGACGATTCTGTATACTTATCACCTTTGTTGACTGTACATAGAAAGATGATTGAAAGTAAAGTAATCGAACAATAAAATAATATAATAATAATAATTTTATTTGTACCTACACGAATACCAAACAATACAATTCAGTGACAGGATTTAGTTGTTGTAGCAGAGACAGTCTATGAATGAACGTTTGACTTCTAAACTAGGCAAGAAGCCTGTGTCTTAGAAGCCATTTGTTCCCCGAAGAGCGGCGATATACATACAAAAACATAGTGCTAGTACTTTTAATTTTCTTTGTACAAATAGGTAACTGAATATGGGAATATTTGTCTAGGTCAGAATGACGGGTGTATTGTTATAGAAATGAATATGTTATATATGAAAGGAATGTACTTGAATGTATCTTTAATGAAATTCAATGTACCTCCAAGAAACAAGAACAATTATAATAATAAAGTGAGCCGCAGTCCTGACAGTTAGAATGACGGGTGAATACCTACTATCTAATAATGAATGTAACAGATATCTTATGGTTACTTAATATTTAGGTACCAGAGGAATGTACCTTCAATGTACCTCATAAAAATATAATCTGAAAATATAATGCGACGCGCAATTAACGAGAAAATCAAGAAAATACATTTTGACGCCTACCAATTTTTCATAGCAATGTGAGTAAAGTGTTATTTGCTCGTATTGAGAATTGAACTTGATTATGAGAGGATTATTTACATTTTTTTACATAAGTAGGTACCTACATGTGATTTGATTTGATAAATAAAACAAATATTGATTAAAAAATGTATTATCATTTACTCATATTTTATGAAAAGCAGTGAAAAATGTAAGTACTCAATTGGTACTAATTAGTATTCGAATAACAAAATTGGTACCTTAGCAGTTTTCGAGAAAATCGACTTGGAAGGTGGTCCGGCGGTAGTCACGCTCCCTTCAGCAGGACCACTATGAGCGCCAAAAACGGGGGCACGCTACAGCTATTCTAAGTATACAAATAATTAGTACCCTTTTATGTGATTTATTTCGTAAAAAAAAACAGAACTGTAACATTTGTATTTACCGAGAAATCAACGATGATAACTTTCTCGCAATTGTTCAGCAGGACCACGACTTTGAATGTTGATTCCAAGTTAGAGAAGCTTAGGGTCAAATCACACCGAGATGGCAGCGAAGCGGCGAGCAGTTTCAGTGTCATATAATTTTAAACTTTATATTCATTACTATAATACATAGTATCACTTGAGAAACTTGAGTCGTCGGACTGCTCGCGGCGCCGCGGGCGGCCGCGCGCCTTTTCAAGTTTCTCAAGCGATACTATGTGTTATAGTAATGACGATAAAGTTTAAAATTATATGACACTGAAACTGCTCGCCGCTTCGCTGCCATCTCGGTGTGATTTGACCCTTATCGCTTTCCTCAAACCTACATAAAAAAATTGTAGGTACACTGCAAGATAAAATTAGTAGGTACCCAAAATTCAAAGTGAGTACTCCAGTAGTTTACGAGATTCATGCCATTGGTCGTGGCGGTTGTCACGGTGCCAAATTTTCATTTCAAGATTTCCCTATTAAAAACTGTGATTTCTTTCCAAATTTATACAAAAATTAGTACTCCTAAAGAAGTTAAAGCGACCAAAAATCTTTGCAGATTTGTCAAGAACTTTGCAGATATAGCCAAACCCCTGCATAAGCTAACCGAGGAGAAGCGACATTTCTGCTGGGATGAAAGTTGCGACATCGCATTCCAGGAGCTAAAGGACCGTCTGTGCAAAACACCTATTTTGGGGTACCCTGATGCGGGCAAGGAATTTATAGTTGACACAGGCGCAAGTGACATAGGACTTGGCGGTGTGTTGTCTCAACGATCAAGAGGTTGTGGTAGCATACTTCAGCAAGTCATTGTCGAAACCTGAAAGGAACTATTGTGTTACGAGACGGGAACTGCTTGCTGTGGTAAAGTCATTGCAGCACTTTAGCAAATATCTTTTGGGGCGGAAATTCTACCTGGAAGATCATGCTGCACTGAAATGGCTATTGCAGTTCAAAAAGGACAAGTTGCGAGATGGATTGAACTACTGCAGGAATACGACTCGAGGTCGAACTTCGCAGCGGGAAATCTCATGGCAATGCAGATGCATTGTCAAGAAGACCTTGTCCAGAAAACTGCAAGCATTGTACTAGGCAAGAAAGTAAAGAAGTCGTACCTGTGAGGATGCTCAAGACAGACCTCACCAACGAGTGGAAGGAAAGCCTACAACGTGCACAGCAGGAAGATTCGGACATCAAGCCGATTCTGGAGTGGATGAAGGCCAGAGCTTCTAAGCCCAGGTGGAGCGACGTCTCAGCAATGAGTTCGATCACAAAAAGCTATTGTGCCCAATGGGACAGCTTGGTGATTCAGGATGGAGTCATGTGCCGTAAATGGGAAAATGCTCGGGGAGACAGCTGTCATTTGCAAATGGTTGTCCCTAAAGCTCAAGTACCGGCTGTTCTACAGCTGTGCCATAATGGATGTTCAGGAGGTCATCTGGGAGTAAAACGGACTCTATTGAAGATACGAGAACGGTTTTACTGGGTCCACTGTCGGGACGATGTCGAGGACTGGTGTCGCAAATGTACAAGTTGTGCAGCTGTAAAGGGACCTCAGACTCGTAGTAGAGGTGCATTAAAATTGTACAATGTTAGTGCACCATGGGAGAGGATAGCCCTTGACGTTGCGGGGCCGTTTCCGGAAAGTGAAAGTGGTAACAAGTATTTCATGGTTGTGATGGATTACTTTACTAAGTGGCCGGAAGTCTTCACTATTCCAAATCAAAAAGCTTCGACAGTTGCGGATAGATTAGTCCATGAAGTCTTCTGCCGTTTTGGAGTACCCTTGGAGATTCACAGCGATGAGGGAAGGAATTTTGAGTCCCAAATATTTCAGGAAACTCGCCGAGTAATGGGTACTCATAAAACGAGAACAACTTCTTACCACCCACAATCGGATGGAATGGTGGAACGATTCAATCAGACACCTAGAGGTACCTAGCCAAAGTTGTGGAAAATCGGCAACGAGATTGGGACAAGCATATACAACAGTTTTTGTTGTCATATCAAAGCGCTGTTCACGAAAGTACATCGGTGACACCAGCTTTCGCAAACTTTGGAAGAGAATTACGGCCGCCTGCAGACCTGGGGGCTTAAAAAGGCCACTTTGGAGAATCATAAAAGGATAACAGAATGGACAGTTAACTGTTAAGTTAATCGTATCAAATCCCATTGGTGAAGCATTTTTCAGTTATTTTTTTTTGTCTGTGCCAAAATACCAATCAATTCAATCCAAATCCAATCCGAATCTCTTTGATTGTACCTACGTAGTGCAGTGAAAAAAAGAAAAACACGGACTGTCTTCGCAATTTTATAATTCATAATGTTATCCTTTTATGATTCTCCAAAGTGGCCTTTTTAGGCCCCCTGATCACCGGAGTACCACCTGATGACGCAGTATAACCGATTATGCGAATGACTTGCGAAACAAAATGAATGACATTAAATTTATGAGCACGTCAGACAATCGGGCCAGCAAATGTCTGAAAAGATGAAAACCCGCTATGACCGTAAAATGAACAATAAAGGGTCCGACGAAGGTTCACTAGTGTGGTTGCACAATCCAGTCCGCAGCAAAGGGAAATCTCCTAAGCTTCAAGCTAAATGGGACGGACCGTGCCGGATTGTTACAAAGATAAATCACGTAACCTACCGGATACAGAAAGGTGCAAGAGGAACTCCTAAGATCGTCCATGTGGATGGACTGGCGCGTTATTATGGGGCCGATATTGCTCGGGACGAGCATGTCTTAGGAGGGGGCAGTGTTGCGCGCCACAATTAATTCCTAGTACATGGTGACATTAGTTACCACTAGCGCCATCTAGTATCGAATAGCGGAACTAGTAGTCAAGATCCTTCTAGAAATTTCGATGCGAAAACTTTCTAAAAAAAAAAACCGACTTCCAAAAAACTCTACAAAGTGAGAAATAGCTTTAATTTCAGAAGTTGGTGGCAAAAAACTAAAATACAGACCCAAAGACACCGACTTCCGAAATTAAAGTTATTTTTCACTTTGTAGTGTTTTTTTGGAAGTCTATAAAGTTTATAAACCAAATAAATAAGATTTTTCATATAAACTTTGTCCCCTCTTTTTATCCCCATAGGGATGGAATTTTGAACAATCGTCGGGGATGTTTCTATGACTTGACTTAAGGATTATTTATACCAATTTTCCAATTAATCAAGCCACGTAATAAAATACTCCCCTGTTAAATTGACTACCCCTCTTCACCCCGTTAGGGGTAGATTATCGAAATACCCTGATACGTTATTCTTTATTTTTGGTCATAAGTATAAATAGGTACTGAGTTTCGAGTTAATCTAACTGCACGTTAAAATTCTTCCATACAAATTTTGACACCCCCCAATCCAATTTAGAAAAGCAAAAAATGCCAAATTTCATAATTTACTTAGATAAGTATTCCTGCCAAGTTTTAAGGTTATTAACTCAAGGAATAAGATTTTTCATACAAACAAAATCCCCCCTTTTCACCTCCTTAAAGGTTGAATTTCCAAAATCTCTTTCTTAGTGGATACCTACTCTTCACAAAGAACACACCCTCCAAAATTCATGTCTCTAGGACCAGCGATTTAGGCTGTGCGTTGATAGATTATATAATTAAAAACAAAATTTCGTCCACCTTTTCACCTCCTTAAGGGTTGAAATTCTAACAACACCGTTGCGTTACCTTTCAATCTAGATAATAAATTTTGTGATTTTTACTTCGAAAATTAAGGACTTTCCATACGCAACTTCATCCCCCTTTTTAACCCTTCGGGGGTAGTAGTGTCAAAAACGCTAAGACATGTATAAATTAATTTTCAATCCTCAGTCTAAACACAAAATTTGAAGATCCTAACTTCAAAACTGACGGACTTTCATATAAACTTTCATCCCCTATTTCACCCCTTTAGGGGTAGAATTCGCAAAAATTATTTCTTAGTGGATTCTTACTCTTCACAAAGAACACACCCTCCAAGTTCCATGTCTCTAAGACCAGCGGTTTGGGCTGTGTGTTGATTGATTATATAATTAGAAACAAAATTTCACCCCCCTTTTCACCCCCTTAAGGGTTTAAATTCTAACAACATCGTTGCGTTACCTTCCAGCCGTAAGCCTAGATAGTAAATTTAGTGATTTTTACTTCGAAAATTAAGGACTTTCCATACACAACTTCATCCCCCTTTTTAACCCTTCAGGGGTGGAATTGTCAAAAACGCTGAGACACGTATAAATTAATTTTTAATCCTCAGCTTAAACACAAAATTTTAAGATCCTAACTTCAAAACTGACGGACTTTCATATAAACTTCCATCCCCTATTTCACCCCTTTAGAGGTAGAATTCCCAAAAATCCTTTCTTAGTGGATACTTACTCTTCACAAAGAACACACCCTCCAAGTTTCATGTCTCTAGGACCAGCGGTTTGGGCTGTGTGTTGATATATCAATAATCAGTCAGTTTACCATTTTATATAAATAGATTAAATCGGCAGTTTTTATTGTCACGAACCCGAAGCTCGTAAAAATACATATTTCGAAGCAAGTGCTACGCGCCCAGGCGATCGGCGTAGACCCTGGCTGCACCTTACAGCTGCAGCATGCGCAAACACATTTTTTAAAGTCTAGTAGTAGAGATTTTAAGCGACATTTTTATACATAATTCAATGGCACAAGTAGATACAAACATTAATAAAAGCTTTCAACATTAAAAAAAATACAGAAATAAATACGTAAGAAATGTTGCGGCGCGGTAGATTGAAAATACAAAATAGTAAAGTAAATTACCTGTAACTTGAATGTCCATTGCAAAATAACAGGTCACACACAAGTTGGAACTTGAAAACACGCGTCGCGTCTTAGGCTAATTAGCGCTTGGCGGCTTGGTGATAAACATGGTTGATGACTATTTAGATGTGTTCACTTCCGATGCCGAAAAAGGAATGTTGCGAACAATAGATTGCAAAACCTTTTATAGCCTCAGGTAGTATGACTACTAGTGTGTAACTGAACCAGATATCATAGCTTAGCTCAATCATTGCCATCGGAGGCCTGTCACCTTCTACGTGACCACTGTGCAATGGCCTGTGGCCGAAAGCCTCGATCAACATCTATCGAGGCTCTCGTTAGGCAGTTGGATCAAGGGCCTAATTCAGAAGGCAGTACAGGAGTTCTGCCACCTCCTCACAATGCGAGCCGTATCGAGGAAGATACGGCTCGCATTGTGAGGAGTTGCCTGTCTCTGGAGCCCTAACCACCGTAGCTTGGACCCTGCTCCAGACACCGGCGGATCACTATTTTTTTATAGGTAGGTACTCATTTTTATATTTCAAGTTGAAATATATAAAACCGGCCAAGTGCGTGTCGGGTCACGCACAGTGTAGGGTTCCGTAGTAGGTATCACAATGTAGTACGATTCTGTTGTGCTTTATTCTGAATATTAAAAAAATAAAAAACGATGTTTTTCAATGCAAGTCTTTACCCGTTATAAACAAGCAACTACTTCATCTTAGTCACTTTAAAGCAGTCATGTCAAAGATACGGCCCGCGGGCCGAATCCGGCCCTCGGGCCATTTTGATACGGCCCGCGATCACAATATATCACAGATAAAAATGAATCTTTTTTTTTAGAGATTTTAGACTGCACTCAATGCCTCTACGCAGATTTAAAAATACGCGCGCTTTACTTAAAAGTAATTTCAAGAGTAGCGCCTGACAAGACGAGTGAGTGTTATGCTTTTCTCTCTCTCTCGTGCGCGCGCGAAGTCGTCTTCTATTTTGTCCGTGCAGCTAACGCATACTGCGCCCCTCCCTCACCGTCTTTCTTACTTTTGGTATGATTTGTAACAACTATATATAACTAAATAAATAAAGATGTTAAAATAATTTAGTATGTTTTAGTATTTTAATTTGAACCTGGCCCGCCTACACATTCTAAATCTAATATATGGCCCTCTGCAAAATTGAGTTTGACACCCCTGCTTTAAAGGATTAATGCTAAGGATTTTGAATTTGGTACAAAATTATCCAACACCCAAGTTCAACGACTATTACTGCTAAACTAATAAAGTTATCTTAACCGCTTTACTTTTCCTTTAAAGTTCATGAAATGCACTATCATCGTGAATTTTTTCAGATTTTTCAAGCTAGCAGTTTAGGTTTTAGAGGGGGGGGGGGGGACGCCCGACTGAAAAAGTAAACTTTAATATTTCTTAAATGGAGAATTAAATCGAAAAATAATTTTAGCAACCCTCAAGTCATTTTAGAAGACCTATTCAACGATACCCCACATGAAGGGGTAGACGATGAAAAAAATATTCATCCCCACTTCACATATAGGGGAGCTACCCTAAAAAAAAAATATTTTCCAAAATTTTATTTTACCACTTTGTCGGCGTGATTGATATACGCACTCCCACAAGATTGCAGCTTTCTAGTACTAATGCCGCTCCTATCCTAGATGTAGCCCCCACGCAGTTATAAAGCCCCTCCTCTAATTTAGGAGGGGAGCCTTAACTATACATGGCGTCTCACGGCTATGCCACATGGAGGGAATGTACCTTGAATATTGTAGATGGAACATTTTACTGAAAGAAGACATTATTTTAATTTAAAAAACAATTTAAACTGCATTCATAGATTTTTAAATAATTACATGATTGAACCGGGAATCGAACCCGCTACACGAGAAAAAAAATTACCCTGTAGCTTTATCATACCGATCGAAAAGCTTCATCATAAGGATTATTTTTTGCTAAATAACGTAGTGTCAGAAATAAAAGGAAGACCATGAATTTTAACATTAAATCAAAATTATATCGATTAGCTACCCGCTAATCGATATCCGTGGTAACTGGTGGCTAAGCATAAGTTAGGATATATTTTTGTTATTTTTATTAATTAATTAGGTATTAGTTGTGATTTAGGTAATAAATAATAATAATAATAATTTCATATAAATTTTTAAATGTTTTTATATTTTTTATACTAATATTTAAAAATATAATTTATATGTATTTAGTGAAAGAAAAGAAATAGTAATTTAATATAATAATAATTTACATATAATTTTAATTCTGAAGCTAAAATACTATGGCTATTATTATTTTTTTCGTTTATTTATTTAATTAAATTATTTTTTACATTTTTAGGATTCCGTAGTACCTACAAGGAACCCTTATAGTTGCGTCATGTCCGTCTGTCTGTCTGTCTGAGGTTTTGCTAAGAGACCATTATAGCGTGAGCTTGAATGCGGACTAGGGTGACCTTTGTTCATACAATACTACGTAGTTTTGCTCCGTAGTTAGGAGGTAAATTGACAGATGGCGCTTTGTTATGTTTGACCGTAGGATAGAAAACTGGTTGATGTATACCTACCTAATTCATAGACATGTTAAAATCATAACCCATGCTTCTAGCATAGTCGGGAAAAATATATATACATATCTTTCTTGCACGCCAGCAGTTTTCTTCCTTCATAGTCAACGAAAAAAAGTTTCTTCTTTGTTGTATAAGCATGCTAATCTCTGCTGCCTGATCTCCAAATCGCATCTAATGCTAATCTAAGGACCAGTACCTATAGAATAAATGAGTAGAAAGTATCATTCATACTAGCTTTTTAAACCTTTTCGTAGACGGTCAACATGACGGTAGATGGCGTTACTTGGCTGATTCTTAACATGCCCCTAACTACCTACTGGGAAAACTTTGTAATAAAACCCGTTCGACCAGAAGCAGGAGATCGAATCCAGGACCACACGTTCTGCAGTCGTGCTTGCGAACAACGAGACAGTCAGTCTTTCTAGTTAGTAGGCTACCGTCACATTTTTTATTTGGGCCGGCTGGTTTTTGCCTTCATAATGATCTGACATCTCTATACCTACCCACTTACGATAATGCTTGTTATACAAGCATCATCGTAAGTGGGTAGGTATATGATGGTAGCTTGTTATACAAGCATTATCCGAGAGTATATTACGCCAGCCTATAAATAAATAGTCCCACTGTAACAAAAACCTCTTCTCATACAAAGGAGGCACGAGCATTGATCACCATGCTTGCTCAAGAGGGGTTGGCGATTTCGATGTCTTTTCCTTCACCGACGTCATTAATATCCAAGAGAAACTTAGTAGGCATCATCATCTGCCTGCCTTTTCCCAACTATGTTGGGGTCGGCTGGTAGTCTAAACGGATGCAGCTGAATAGCCAGTATTTTACATGGAGCGACTGCCTATCTGACTTCCACCACCAAGTTACTGGGTAATACGGCTGTTATCTATAATATAAAAATGAATTGCTGAATGTGTTGCTAAGCGCAAATCTCGAGAACAGCTGAACCGATTTCGCTATTTCTTTTTTTAGAATATTCCTTAAAGTACGAGGATGGTTCTTGCGCAGAGAAAAATTTAGTATATATATATGGGAGTAGGGTAGAAGTAGGGTAGGAGTAGAGTAGGAGTAGTGTAGGAGTAGTGTAGGATTAGGTTAGGAGTACGGTAGGAGTAGGTTAGAAGTAGGAGTAGGGTAGGAGTAGTGTAGGAGTAGGGTAGGAGTAGGGTAAGGGGTAGGACACCACGCAAACGAAGTAGCGCCGGGCAGCTGGAAATAATTTATATGACAAAACAACGTTTGCCGGGTCAGCTAGTTATTTAATAAACGTCATAATGGTGGGACCAACTCTTGTAATTGAAAGATTCTACCACGCATATTTAGTAGAGTACCTACCCATTTAGTACTATTTTGTACCTGTCCTGAAAATGTACCTCACACGGCATAAACGGAATTCTCGGTATGAAATTGATGGTCACCCATCCACGGACAACCGCGGCATGCGTTGCTTAACCTTGATCCGGCTGTTAGCCACGAATTCCTCGCGCTTTGACTATACTGGCCGCCATATGGGAGCGTAACTTAAATTGAATGTGTTAACTAAGTATAGGCACACATCATGGCATGGCTCATCTTACATTAGTACCCTGGGGGCCTAAAAACGCCACTTTGGCAGAATCATGTAAGGATAACATTATGAATCATAACTTAGTTAGGAAAAGGCTAGGCAGATGATGATGACCGAGGTCGCGATTGAATGGGCCTTTTATTATTATCTCGGCGTGGTACGATACTGGCCCATTACAATAGAAAATCAATTGTGTCTCATATAGCGGTGATTAAGGCCTGAGTTCACCAACATTCAAACCACGACCAGTTAGGTATTTAAACAGTTGGTTTCTGTCAAATCTCCTAAGGAAATTTTAAATATAGAACTGATTAAATATTTAATCAGTTGATTTAAATGTTGGTGAACACAAGGCTTAGCGGTTAATTGCCTAAGTCGGTGCGATAGCAACTTAATTCCAAATGCCAGGTGCCAGGTGAAACTGTCAGTTGTCCGCACCCGCAACTTGCTCGCATCGCTCACGATTTAGTATAAAATACGCTAGTAGGTAGGTACTACATTAAGTCCGTTCCCTGTTTTTTAGTATAAAGTACGCTAGTAGGTAGGTAACTAGGTACTACAAGTCCGTTCCCTGTTATTTAGTATAAAGTACTCTAGTAGGTACTACAAGTCCGTTCTCTGTTATTTAGTATTAAGTACGCTAGTAGGTACCTACTACATTAAGTCCGTTCCCTGTTATTTAGTATAAAGTACGCTAGTAGGTACTACAAGTCCGTTCTCTGTTATTTAGTATTAAGTACGCTAGTAGGTACCTACTACATTAAGTCCGTTCCCTGTTATTTAGTATAAAGTACGCTAGTAGGTACTACAAGTCCGTTCTCTGTTATTTAGTATTAAGTACGCTAGTAGGTACTACATTAAGTCCGTTCCCTGTTATTTAGTATAAAGTACGCCAGTAGGTACTAAAAGTCCGTTCATTGTTATTTAGTATTAAGTACGCTAGTAGGTACTACATTAAGTCCGTTCCCTGTTATTTAGTATAAAGTACGATAGTAGGTACTACAAGTCCGTTCCCTGTTATTTAGTATAAAGTACGCTAGTAGGTACAAGTCCGTTCCCTGTTATTTTACCTCTGATTTTGCATCACTGATGTCCAAATCACAGTGAGTGATCTTTCAAAATCAAAGTATTTTATTTCACATCATAAACCTACAAGGGCACTTATGAAACGTCAGAGGCTAGGTGCACGGTTCCAATTGGTCGTTTCCTATGGAGAAGAGCCGGCATGAGATTCCATGGTTACTCTTTTAAAAATAATTGGCTTTTACAATGTTTTCATATTAGGGAGGACTGCGTAGGCCTGTCAACAAGTACCAGGTACTTAGTAAAATAAAAAATAGTCTACAGATCTAAAGTCTACATGTGTGGACTTGTAGGCCACAAGTCCACACATTTACAAAATTTAAAAGAATCCATCAAAGGGATAAACAAAATACAAAAACCAAGTGA
The DNA here is from genome assembly GCA_916614155.1 of Mesoligia furuncula. NCBI lineage: Eukaryota > Metazoa > Arthropoda > Insecta > Lepidoptera > Noctuidae > Mesoligia > Mesoligia furuncula. The sequence goes on from OU744790.1 coordinate 36,360,204, forward strand.
TATGATTGCCATCACAACCACTAATAAAGAGTTCAAATTAGAATTGTCTATAGGTATATAATGTTAAATAATAAGATTATGTCAAATAAGTGTGTAAAAAATAAACATCGTAGGTAATTTGAGAGCAGGTAACATACATTTACCTACTTACATAGTTATGCCGTTAATGAGGTGCCAGGGAAGCCACATGTGCAGAAGGCATTATTGCCAAACTACCTTGTCTTCAACGTAGTCTATAATAATAATTTAATATAGGTAATAAAATCTTTATTCTCATACTTCTACGGTTGCTGTTAGTTTGCTGCCACTAACAGGTTTGTCAAAATCATTGTTATCTTTTTATTCTCGTTATAAGTATAAGGTTGCTGTTGTAACATAACTGTGAACGGACTATTTTTACATCAAAATCAGATTTATCAACTATATCGAAGAACTTCCCTAATTTATCTGAGAATTACTTGAACATTATGACATTAAAGGGGAAGGATAAAAATAAATAAAAATTACTAATATCTCGTATAATAAGAGACTGTAGACTTACCAGTGGTGAAACTATAGGGTGTCCTTGGGGCAAAATGCCACGGGCCCCCAGCCAGCAGAGGGGGTCCCCGGCCCGAGAAGGCCATGCGCACAGGAGGATCCTAACATAAGTTTAAAAAAAACTGGCCAAGTGCGAGTCGGACTCGCACACGAAGGGTTCCGTACCACAAGGCGAAAACACCAAAAAAAAAACATGTTTGTTGTATGGGAGCCCCCCTTAAATATTTATTTTATTTTAATTTTATTATTTATTATTAAAGTTAAAATACAACTGAGTATTTTGTGAATATTTCAAGTGCCTACCTGTTGCCATTTTTGATATCGAGCAAAAAAGGGCAAAAAAATCACGTTTGTTGTATGGGAGCCCCCCTTAAATATTTAATTTATTTTGTTTTTAGTATTTGTTGTTATAGCGGCAACAGAAATACATAATTTGTGAAAATTTCAACTGTCTAGCTATCGCGGTTCTTGAGATACAGCCTGGTGACAGACAGACGGACAGACAGCGAAGTCTTAGTAATAGGGTCCCGTTTTTACCCTTCGGGTAAGGAACCCAAAAAATGCAAACTTTTTTGAAAATGTGCTCAAGGACATCATTCAGGTTTCAAACATTTTGTACCTACCCAAAATTAAAGTAGCCTAAAATTTATTTAAATTAGCCATTTCCGATGACGGCAAAGTGCGATCTTCTATGATGTTGTGTTATCACTCTTTTTGTCATCTATGCTCCCGTCAAAGAAGTGAAGTGAAAACGCCCATTTGCACCATTGATGACAAGAGGAACACAGATGGTAATGTGACGTAGGGACCGTGCGTTTCGTAAATTTAAAAGGGATCGTATCTACTGATGAGAACTGGACACCGCTTCAAGTGTTGTCATACATCAAAATACGCGGAATTTAAGAACGAACCATTCGAAATGAACGGAAAGGGAAAGTAATCCTTCATAGTGAAGCAATATGGACTAAATTGGAATCAATACCGCCCGGTTCCTTCGGGAACCGCGTGCACTCAACGGCAAAAAAAGTCAGGTCCGTCTCGGGACAGTGTTTTAAACGGTGTCGAGGTCCAACACTACTCGCCGGGAATCGACACATGTGTCCCGGCTATTGTTTCTCTTTGGGTTCGGCAGTCTGCCGGAAGGTTGTGAACGCTAAATACGTTTCTTTTCTATAATACATATTCTTATCTGGAAATAACTGGAGTTTATTTTTAACAGTCGGCTCTAATTGTTTCTCTTTGGGTTCGGCAGTCTGCCGGAAGGTTGTGAACGCTAAATACGTCTTAGTGAATCTCTTTTCTATAACACATATTTTTATCTGGAAATAACTGGAGTTTATTTTTAACAGTGTTTAAAGCTGCACGGAATAGATGTAGGTACTTAATCAAGCGATTTGCAGTGCTAAACGCCGCCACATTCTAGAAACTATCAATTCTTCTGCCGATATTTGGAAATTTGTTACAACTTTTGGTATCGGCAAACCGCGACATTTAGACCTTCTTAATTTAATTGACTTGGACAAACTCGTAATTTCTCCACTGTTGCTACCATGGATCGTCTAACCAAGCAACAAACTCTGTCTCTAATTTCTGGTTTAACGCGTCCTCCTATTAAAGTTCACGAGCACATTCGTAAGAAGCAGTCAGTATCGTTACAACGTTAATGTTTTCCCCTTGTTTGTCAATTTTTTTGGACAGGACCTCATGCTCTGCTGTAGCGCTTGCGACCACTAGACCAACGAAGCAGTCAGGTTCAATTTAGTAGGGGAAAATATGAAATCTACGCGGAAGTGCTAGTAAAAAATAAAACTACCTATAACGTTGGTTGAGCATCTTTATTTTGCGGGATCGGGAGGTCCCCATCCACTGAATTTGCCACGGGCCCCAAACTGCATAGTTACGCCACTGAGACCTACCGACCTATAAAAATAAATAACGCACAACCAAAAAAGGCGAATGCAACACAAACTGGCTGTGAAATGAAACAACACACATTTGCTCTATTTTCATGTTATATTATTTATTCAGACAACGGTACACTGTGACAATAACAAACTTAAATTAATGAATTTAATTGAGACAGATATACGACATACAATTTAGTCAGTTAACGGCCACTAAAGTTTGAGTTCACTTGGATTAATTTCTACACGAATATCAGTAAACAGGTTTGATTAAAAGATTACACCAATTTTCACAAATTGTACTTAAGATAAACACTGAATGTATCGATATTGCTGTGCCACTTTTCTATAGAATACTCGCTTATCAACCCAGTTATTTTCTCAAGAAAAAGTAGGAAAAATTTCGACAACATTGATTGAAACAAGCAGAATGTAACAATGAAAATAAGTAAGTATAAAACAATTCATTTACATATCGTGTAACCATTAAAGTATATAAATTAATTGTAAAAATAACTTCATTAATTAACCAGCTAATCAGATCAAAACCATAATCGCGGTTTTAACTAAACAGTTGTGACAATAACTTAATAGTGAGCGGAAAAAGACATGGGCCTGAAGCGGTTACCCTACCGAGATCTATGGTTATATCGTATCGTGGCAACAGCCTAAACATTACTTAATGTTATTATAATTATACGTGTTTACCTACATACAAACAAGGTTACACCATAATCAGGAACACAGAGTAGCAAAAATGTGACGAAATTATCATAACAACAATAACTGAATAAAACAAAGTGTCTGCGCTTACACGCGCAGTGCACACGCGGTGTTTTGAAGTAACCAATTATTATTGTATCAAGTAAAACGCAGCGTCAAACCGCTGCGTAAGTGTGGAGTCTAATAACAATAGCTACATCGCAAACTAACCAAGTTAACATTTCATTTAGTTATAATATTGTAATTAAATTAAAATACAGTTAGGTGCCTATAATATTTTTGTTTGATCGGCTTTTGTCATCCCAATAAAACAGGGTGCAATCATGTTATTTAGTTGAATAAAACATTCAACGAAACACTATCGATGCTGTCATCAGTACCTAGATAATTATAATTAAAGGAGAACGAACAGTAAATAAATAAGAAACTATTAACACAGGAGTCATGAAGCTGACGAGAAAATAATACACTAAGTACTATAAGTACTGGGGTGACAAAACCAATTTTTTGGCGAACTGTAGGTGATGTAGATAATGATATGCAAGTCATTATATTTTTTGTTATAGTCAAAAGCAAGGTAGATAAAAACTTAGGTACCAATACATTTAGATACCTAACGACAACGCCTCTTATGAACTAAACAGTCGCACTTTAAACACTGGAATAGTTACAGTAAAATATTTTTGGTTATAATGGACATGCTAAAGTTAACTTCAATCATTTGAGCCCAACGGCGGCTGTTGCGCTAAATAAAATAAATACTCATAATAATAATCCAAAAGAGCAATCATATCGGTATACTATATCGTCCTTTAAAATTATATATATCACAAAAAGTTAAGATTTGTCATGCAGTATAACACATTGTAATGGTCGCCAGTAACGATAAGATTAACTAATAAAAAATCATAAATTAACATCTATTCATATAAATTACAAACCAACCAAAACCGCCTCTGTAGGTGTATATTATATTACTACAAGTTTTTTTTACTTATCTATCACGAAAATAACACATAGGTACTTATTTATCCAAATGTATACTTCTTTTTCCAATACAATAAATTAATCATTAATTATAACTACAAAATCCACATTGTGATACAAAAAAAATATGAACCATAAGTGATTCAGCTCAAAACAAATGGCACTTGCATGTCTGCATTGTTTACTCAATGGATTCTAGTCATCGATTTTAAAGAAATACATAGGATCAATTTCGACACCGAATAGTCAGCTAACGCTTGCCTGTCAGGGTATTACCACATCGGCCAAATATATAATTTTATGTACTTATATTTTTCTATATAATAGTCATATGTATTTATCTTTTTATATAATAATTTTGAATTTTTTATTCTAACTTTTTTATAGTTAAGCACGTTCAAGCGGAGTGCAGCAGCCGCGCAGCTAGTGTTGCCAGCTGCTGCGCACCGCCCCCGACTCCTCATCGCCGCATCCCCCCCCCAACACTTACTGTGGTCAAAAATTTGGAAGGCACTTTCTACTTTTCAAAAAATTTAAATTTTAATTTATTTTTTGAACACATTAGCCTAGACTTACACAATAGAAAATATGCGTAGTAAAATTTACCAAAATCTACGCAATTCGTCCGAAACGTCAGGCCCAGTATATAATTTTTAATTTTTTTTACCTAGATTAAATTTATTTCCAAAAGGACAGCCAAATAGTTTCAACATTAATCTGAATTGCAGATGTAATAATTTTTCCTCAAATTTAATAATTTGGTCTTTTTTTATATTCTAGTTCCAAACTTTAACCGAACCGGATATTCCAAATACCAAAATAATAGTGAAGTATCAAGGCCACTTGGAGACTAATTATAAAACATGGTTACCATGTTTTGCGACGAGTCCTCGCCGGCGCCCGGGCGCACGCGGCCCCGCACGGCAGGTGCGAGTGCGCACGCCCGGGCCCCAGCCTCCCCACAACGCGCAAGTGAATACGTGAACGCCAACAATTTCCGCCAACAATACCTAAATCGTGGATACCCCTGCGGCAAGAAGGTAACACTAGTAATTTTTCATCCAAACTATGAAACGAAATTATGCGTCCAGGGAAGTAGTTGTTGGTAAAACAAATTTGTACATATACACCTTAAAGTCCTAGCGACGGTGAGACACCCGACATCGGCGCGCGCGCACCTCATCGAGCTATAGCGTCGAATAACACTGAATCAGATCGCTACGAGTAGGTACATAGCTAATCTAAGTAAATTGAAATGTATAACACTAACTATGCGTAGGTAGGATAGCAGACTGGTGAATGATTGACATTCAGTACTTGGCGATTTCAGTGCATCTAAATCGAATGCGGCGGGCCACGCTTCTGGGAGTTAACGGTTAACTAAAGTTACGTGAAGCTTCGGACAAATGAGTTTACAGGAGAATATGGAAACTGTTGTCATACTTTATTTAATCCAATTTAATAAAATAGGTACTCAGTTGACTTTGCATTATCAAAAAAAGTCTCAAACTGTCTTAACAGATAGGGACGAGCTATAATCACCACGCGCTGATTCAGGCTGATTTCAGACTATTTAAGTCCTGGTTTCCTCTCAATGTTTTCCTTCACCGTCACTCAAATTGCTATTTGCCAGGTTTGCCTAGGTTAGAGAAGCAGAAACTTAGCTGCCACTTACTTGAATAAAGTCAAACCATCTTTATCCGTAAGCCCCATAAAATAAAATAATATTTATTCGTAATCTTAATAAAATAATACAATTTTTATTGATAAGCTTTATAAACAATCTCAATAATGTATCTAAATCGTCTCTTATTTTAATTAAAATACTTTTAAGAAAAGAAGTGATGCGTAAATTTTTGTGTGGCAACACTTTTGTGAAGAGGTCATATTAGCTTTTGTTACGTGTAGGTAAATTATGTTCTTGTAAGTAACTTATTGTTCTTCCCGTGTTACATTCTCAATGCCGGGAGGTTTTTAATCTGTAACTTTCTCAATTAGACAACTTTTCTTCTTGGCATTCAAACTTGTATGTTCAGACGCTAGCACATCAAGCTACTCGACACTGTCTAATTTTCCCAACCAACTTTGAACCTTACGCTTTAGCGATAAAGTTGAAATTCTATAAAGAAATCCGACAGATTGTAGTAGCTTGATGTGCTGGCGTCTGTACAGTTCGGCTGACGAAAGAATGTGTTCTTGGCACCTGTCAGTTTCATACAAAAGAATACGTGTTTTGTGAATTTGATGACGCACTGAAAGGTGTCATGAACGCATCCTCTCAACGGGCCGGACTATAATTGTAACGTTAACTATCCTGTTAATTATCCAAATAATTATTATTTTATGAACATAAAAATAAACTTTGTAAGAAAAAAAACTTAAATGACTGACTAAAAATAGTGAACTAAAATATTGTAGTACCAAAATATAACCACATTTAAAAGCGTTTTGAACGCTTGTACAACATTTTTAGAGTTGAATTGATTCTAAAATATTTTAGACCAAGAATACTATAGATAATGTTGCCACACTAAAAAAACTTACAGTCAGAATCAGTAATAAATATTACATTTTCTGAGGTCAAACCCCGGAAGTGTATTGCATCAATAATTCCGATTTCTATATCACATTAGATTGTTATGGGAAGAAATAAAAAGGGATGTTAACAAGTAGAAGCGGGCTCCGTCGCGAACGCCTAATTTAGTCTAACATTTGGAACAATCACTACTGACTAACGATACATCTAAATTACATTTGGCGATCACTAATTCTACATGTATGTGAATCGCTGCACGAACAGTGAACAATGAGCTTGGGCGCGGAAACCCGCAAGCGACAACACACAATACCCACGATAACTGCTACTAGAGAAATTGACATCGACCTGACATGAAACGATAGGATCTATACTTTAAAGGATTACATCTAACACTAAACCACATTTTTTTTCAATTTCTTAAATATGTTTGCTGAATTATAATGAATAGGTATACCGAACAGTCTTTTGAATCGGGCCGAATATATATATACGTATATATAATATACTTTTTAAATTTTGATAATCCCTACTTTCACAGATGGATCTAAATTGTAATGTATTAGTTAAGCTTACACGTATTTCGAAGTTCTACTTAGGATTAGATAATAATAGTGTTGGGAAAGCGGGCGGCGCCGGCGCACTGGGTGACCGACGACGCGCCCGTGCCCATCAAAGAATATTAAAGAAAACTTAAAATATATCAATGGAACACACTAATAATAAAAATTATAATAAATCCATAATGTTACAAAAGTCAACTAATAACAAAGCATTGTATTGCACAGCGAGTCCACAATAATTTATTAAATATGATCGTAAATTAATGCCGATTTGAAATATTGATTAAAACAACTTCACCCATCTTGGGCCCGTCGCGTGATCGTATCTAGCTCCTCTGACTGGGAACAGCTCCATGTCGTCCTGGATGTGCGACGGGCGCTACGAACCTCAATGTCTGCTTACGCCGACACACTCATCACACAAATATATTATTCTTTGCTTGCGACTCCACATTACATCCGTGGAATTGCAACATTTTTGGCATCTCGCGGCTGGTCGCTTCGATACGCCTGACGGCAGAAAACTATTGACATCGTCGTGTCGAGTATCTTTAAAACCGTCAATATTTTGTTTGCTAATATTCACCGCAGTTTCAACTGTCCCGCATAAAATATAATACTTCTCAATAAAAATTACATACTTAACAGATTTACTCATCTACTTTTGCATGAAAAAAAAAGGTATTTTTAAATGTTTGTCACTGTTTCTGAAACATTTTTTACAGTTCAAATCATTCAACTCAATTACACAGTCAGCATCACAACACGTGCTTCAAGCTTTAGTGTAAATGCAATGAATTCAAACTTACCATTGTTAATGATGCTGACTGTACTGCGGTGATGAAAATTAATGACGTCGACTATATCGGCTTTTACTTTAAAAGAGAGATACAATGCATCAGGCGTGAGGTTCACAGAGGAAAGTGATCACATTACTGCAGGCACTCGAGCGAGTGTGTGCAGTAACTGTGCTCTGTAGGTGGCAGGAACCTCGCGTCGTCAGGATTTAATAATAGGTGGAGCTGTTTCCGTTCGGCACGAAATATTTGTAAGCGGGCATCGGGATCGGCGGAGGCGGCAGCCCCAGAGGGGGCAGCACCGGTGCCATGCCCGCGGCCTCGCTTCAGATGTCCGCGCGCCCGTCGCTCGCATCCAGCTCGGAGGGCGACGAGCCCTGGCCGGCGCCCTTCCTGGCGTGGCCCTGCTGGCCGTTCTTCGGCGGTCCCATGAGCGTGATATCGGAGGATGTGTCGCGGTCGCCGTAGCGGCTCTCAGTCGGTGAGGCGAAGGGGCGGAACGGGTCCGGGTGCTTCGCAGGCTCCAGCGCGTGGCCGGGCGGCGGGGGCGAGCACAGCGGTGACTCCAGCCCGGTAGACAGCGGCGACGTGAGCTGCGGCGACGACTGCATGGGGGGGCCCAGGTGCGGCGGGTGGTCTGGGGGGCGCTGGCCGGCCACCATGTTGCACATCTGGCGGCGCAGGCCGTGCGCCACGGCGGCCACGGCGGCGGCGGCCGCGGCGTTGGGCGACATGCGGCCCTCGCGACCGTTGCCACACCCGATGTAAGCGTTCTGAACGGCCACACCGTCCTGAAACACGCATCACTCACGTACAATGCTTGCTCGTCACATCGGAAATCGCATGGCAATAAAAAACCCTTCGAGATAATGACGTTTAGCGCTTAACGTCTTTATCTCGAAACGTTTGTTTGAGTCTAAAATAATAACTTGAATACACGTGAGTCTAAAATAATATAAATAGTCTGTAAATTATGTAGCCAAATCTAACCATGGCAACCGCCGAGCCAATTATTATAATTGACGATCGCAATGGCATATTCGCATGGCTGCGGAAACAAGGGGTCAACGAGATGTGATGAGAGTAATAATAGAATAATAATAAAAATTAAATTCGTTTTGTACAATATTGAAGTGTTTCTTTATTGCAACCTGACGTCATGACACGTTTGTTGTAAGGGACAGTTTAGTAGAATGTGCCGTGGTTGACGTAAAGTGGCGAGGTAAAGTCGAAAGCACGCTGTGAGGCGGGTGCTGTCGGCTTGCGCAAGGTTTGTGATACTGACCGGTGCGATGGCAGGGTAGCCCGGCAGTTCGATCTCTTTAAGGTTCGTGGCCGGGGGCGGGCAGGGCGCGTGCGTGTCTCTGAACACGACCGCGCGGATTACGCCGCGGATGTGCTCGTCGGGCCAAACGCCCAGTAAGATCCTCTGTGGCCGCCCCCTTCCCTTTGGTCTTAAATCTGGAAAGTCGCATAATAGTAAAACGTGAACACGTAAGGTATTATGGCGTTATTTATTTTGTTGTTATAGCTTATTCGAAATAAATGAAAAAAATAAAAAGATTTAGAATTGTATTAGGTTGCAGGTCAGGTACTAATTATTTCGAACAGTCTATAGGGAAGAGGGTTTAAAAGTAAACAGGTAAAAGGACGACTATCGACTGTGCGAGGCGTGAATCGCGAGATGGCTCGCATTGTCGATTTCAACAAATCATGGGACGATTGCAATACATAAGCGCAGTTCATGTTACTTGACATAAATATTTGTGTGCATTTAATTTTCTGCCGGTAAGCTGCCAACACGACACAAGAAAACTACGCCAAATTAAAGGTAATAACAAACTGACACATTGAAACATTTAATTTTAATTAAGTATAGGTACATTACATCTAACTTACTTGCGATTGTGAGCTCTTTAGATGTGCCGCAGAGTAAAAAGAAAGAAAAATATTATTACTTCTCATTATAACCCTGCACAAAAAAGGATGCATTATTTGAACTTAACTACCTAATTAAGCCTAAGTTCAGATGACGATAATCTGAGAGGCGCTTTGGAAGCGCCAGCCTATACATCCTTAAATGGATCACGCATGCAACTGTCCACAAGAGTGTGGACGCGTTAAAAGTGTTAACAGAATCGTTAACGCGCTGAGAAAAGTACCATGTCATGACCGCGCGTTAACGTTCCTCATCAGACATCTGATATGATTCATTGTTTGCGGATCCATTTCAACCACCATTTCCATCCAACCATTGATCCAGTGACCATAGATTCATAGAAGGGTTTAACGCGAGTAAACGCACGTTATCTGAACCCATTCCAGTTTCTAACGCGCGCTGTCGCACTTTTTTGCTAGTTTGAACTTAGCGAAGAAGCAAGAAGAAGAAATAGTAATAAATGGCACTATCATAAGTTGTTAACTCGAGTCATTGCACTTGGTGCCAATATTTAAGTCGTTAGCTCGAGTCGTTGGACTTGGTGCCAATATTTAAGTGGTTAGCTCGAGTCATTGCACTTGGTGCCAATATTTAAGTGGTTAGCTCGAGTTATTGCACTTGGTGCCAATATTTAAGTCGTTAGCTCGAGTCGTTGGACTTGGTGCCAATATTTAAGTGGTTAGCTCGAGTCATTGCACTTGTTGCCAATATTTAAGTCGTTAGCTCGAGTCACTGCACTTGGTGCCAATATTTAAGTCGTTAGCTCGAGTCATTGCACTTGGTGCCAATATTTAAGTCGTTAGCTCGAGTCACTGCACTTGGTGCCAATATTTAAGTCGTTAGCTCGAGTCACTGCACTTGGTGCCAATATTTAAGTCGTTAGCTCGAGTCACTGCACTTGGTGCCAATATTTAAGTCGCTAGCTCGAGTCATTGCACTTGGTGCCAATATTTAAGTCGTTAGCTCAAGTCACTGCACTTGGTGCCAATATTTAAGTCGTTAGCTCGAGTCACTGCACTTGGTGCCAATATTTAAGTCGTTAGCTCGAATCATTGCACTTGGTGCCAATATTTAAGTCGTTAGCTCGAGTCATTGCACTTGGTGCCAATATTTAAGTCGTTAGCTCGAGTCATCGGACTTGGTGCCAATATTTCATTGCAATTTGAAAATTCGTTTAGCTAGATTAAAATTTAGAAAAAATGTAACATTTGACAAGCATCTTGTACTTTAAAGAAGTCTAGGAATGCGCGACCTGCTCTGGTCTGCTCGGGATACTGAAGGATTGTTACATTTCCCATAAGAAACGCGAAGTAGTGTTATATCTAACCCATGGCGCACCTTGATAAGCAATATTTTAATCCATAGGTTTAATAGCACCATGGTAACTTTATACTTAAATTAATTTAACATTTCAATTACAAATAATCTCAGTGTATATCACATTGTTTAAGTAACCGTATGATTATGAACATCGTTAGTTTATAATCTATCTCACAAAATAATAAATTATCGAAAAATTGTGAACTGCAACAAACCATTTACAATTTGACGCATTATTTTTTATAGTTTATAATCTATCCATGGCAAACCAACAAATTGTGAACTGGTATAAAACTTGCATGTGACGGTACGCGCCTTGCGCTAATAAGTACTAAATAGTCAAGTAACTGCGCCCAACTTGGAAGTTACAGTTCAAACATAACCTAAACTATTTGGTCTGGATGCTCTGGCTTAATAACTGCGACCAATTCAGCTACCGCCACAGCGACCAATCAGGGGACGATTCACAAATTTACAGGTGATAAAATTCAGACAGATTGTGAACCCTGCCGGTTCGTTCACAATTTGACGGTTTGACATGGAAATATTATATATAACTATCAAAAATAATTCGAAGATAAGCAGTATGGAGTTCACAATTTATCGACAGTTTCGCGACATAGATTATAAGTTAACGGTGTCCACAATCATAAGATGACTACAGAATGTCACGAATGAATTTAGTTAGAAACTTTAAACGTTTTCTTGTGTCGTACCTCTAGATGTATCGTAGGTATCCATAAAAGGCTAGCATTCATTTTAGAAACAGCCAACTATAGATATTAAATACGTATACATATTCATAATGTTTCACACAGTCACAAATAATATGGGATATTACTATAGCACTCGCATAGCAGATAAGTTCGCAATGCTAAAACATTATTTTTATAATATTTCGCATACACCTTATAATTATACGTGTACATCGTACATTATTCAATACCAATTATAAGAGTATTATCATTTAAAAGGCTTTTACAGAACGTCGTATCACAGGTTACTTACAATTTTTCAATATAAAATGTTCAAAGTTATATCTGTTTAAATTGAACGTTATTAGACGTTGACTGACTAAACGTCGGTTTTGCTCAATAAAGTCGAAATACCACTTGCTTTCCGTTAACAGCTTATAAGATGGAATTAATTTTGTATTTTGCATCCAAGCTGAATATTCCATGTTAAAAATCCGAGGAATGAGAAAAATAATATGCTAACTTGTCATTTCTTTATATCTAAGTACAATTTGTATTAGGGTAGGAACTATTAATTAGACTAATTAAATAAAAAGAGATAACGTTAATTTATTGAATGCCCATTTATACTAAACGCTACTTAAGAATGAAACTGTTGAACATAATCGATGTTTAATTATAAAGTGACCTGCGACAACATTCAAGACAACCGGAGATGTTTCGCTATTATAAAATGGCGCACATCTGCACTCGTCATTAAGCCGGGATCATACTGGCGGACGCGGCTTGCAGTATAAAAAAAATGTGTCTTAACGCTGAAAATTTTCTAATTAAAGTAATGGTCAACATCGTAGTGAGACTTATGTTAAACGGTGTAGACCACAAGGGGCTTTCGCCAGTAATCCGAGCTTTGAAATAGAACAATGGCTGAACATACCTGCGCCGCCGTCCGCGCTGGGGCCCAGCATGTTGTGAACTCGGTTGGCGTACAGGACGAACGTCGGGTACGGAATATCGTATTTTCGGGCTGCCTGTGACAGGGAGAGTCCTTCCTTCAGCACGGAGAAGATGGCCTCGGCCATGGTCTCTGGCCGCCATGATTTGAGTGGTCCACGCTCGCGGAATCTTAGGTTGTGCACCAAAGTCTGCGTGTTCCAGCACTTCTGCCACATCGACTGGAGCTGGTATTGGTAGCTATCTGCAGAGGTAATAAAGATTCGTGTTAATATTTGAAACAACTGTGCAACTTAATAAACTGGAGACAAGATGGAGCTTGATTTTGTAACAATAATTTCCGTTTAGGGTACATGACCTAAAGCGCGGTCACTGTCGGACTGCATAGAAAAAAAAGAGAATCGCGATGACACAACGCTGGTAATTTATTGCAAAATATAAAACAATTATCTATTTACAAAAAATCTATTGTTTGGACAAAAAAAATTAAAACACTAGTGTTTTAGTATGTTGCTTGTAGAATAATCCGACAAAAAATTATGTATAATATTAGTATGGTTTTTATTGTAAAAAGAAAGTTTTTAGAGGTATCTACCGAGAATATATCCTGAAGTAAATCATATATTTTTCTGATTTTGTTTACTGTAGTCGATCATATACTTTTATTGCTTCTAAAACTTGCGTTTTTGCGTTTAGGTCCTGTAATCCCCTTAATGTAAAACGGGGGTCAACGTCGATCAATTGATCAGGGGCACCTAAAAAGGCCACTTTGGCAGAATCATAAAACAATATGAATCATAATATGGCAAAGACGGTCCGTGTTTTTCTTTTTTTCGCTGCACTACTTATGTATAATCAAAGAGATTGGGATTTGATTTGGATTGGTTGGTATTAGCACAGACAAAAAAAAAATAACTGAAAAAATCCTTCACTTAACAGTTAACTGTCCATTATGATCCATAATGTTATTATTTTATGATTCTGCCAAAGTGGCCTTTTTAGGCCCTCAGGTACAACTTTAAAACTGCATTTATCTGGAAATATAGTATAAGTATAAGAAGTATCCTAAGTAAAAATAATATGTATTAGAATATCCGCAAAGCGCGTCAAAGCTGCTTAAGCCGCTTAAAGAAGCGGGTTCCTCTTACATCTACGAGTAGTTTATACAGTTCTACATCTCAATTCAAGAAGTTTATCGATTGTGATAATTTAAGCAGTCTATTATGCATGAGTCGAGTTCCATTCAAGATATCGAGTGTATCGACTTCATCCATGGAAGTCGATTAACTGACTCGTCCCGCTATCGACTAATCAGCTTTAATCATTATAAATTGCATTTTATTCGTGTTATGTATGCAAAATTATAAAGTTCACGTTGTGTTATTAATTTTATTATGCTGTTAGTTATTGGTTGAGTACTTTCGCATTAATTAATTTGGGCGAAAGGAAAGTGAGGGGCCTGGGTACTGTAATTACACTCGACATTTTTTTAATATTTTTGTCCATCGTTGATATAGAACTTTATAATGATGATGTATTTGTAAGTAGGTACCTATTACTTTTATAAATTCGTTTGCTCCTCATGAACACGGACCCCTAAACTAACATCTGCTCACCAAGTAAGGAATACTGTTAACTTAATCATACTTTAATTAAAGATAACTTACTTCCCATATCGTCCCCTATTGCATTCATATTTTAAGTAACACCTACTTAAATTGAGCATTTACGAGCCTAATATAGAAGGCACGAGATATAGGTACACAACAACTTAAGTTAACTTAAGTTAATTTACGTTATACAAAACTTTTATTTACAATGCAATTATGCAATCTGTGTAATAACACAGATTGCATCGTAAAGAAAAGTTTTAAGTTTTTTATTTTTTTCATTTTTTATTTTTAATTAACAGGATATAAGCTTGCTCACTTACGCGAAATTAAGTGAATTTAAGAAACGTTTTCTATTTTTTTTTGTAACGCCTAAAGATTAGATAGGTACACAAAATAATAAAAATACAATATTATCTAGATATCGAAAAAATCACACTATAAAACAATAACTTCTCCGCGCCAATGTAATGTAGGGTAAATAGCCCAGAAAAGTCAAGAAAAATAAAATATAAAGCACTCTACATACTAACCTCCAAAAGAAACCTGTTACTACGAGAAAAACAAATAAAAATTAGCGGGAAATAAATAAAACTGCATACAAGTAAAACTAAAGATTTTATGTATAAAAATAGGTACAGTCTTGTTCATTAGGACGAGAGATGGCGCTGCCATCGCTTACAAGTGAAAATATAAAACTAGAAAATTGACAAAGGAATGTTTTTTTTTATATCTAAGACAAGTCTAGTATTAGGTATACATGCCAATGACTTGCACGAAAATAAGCAAGTTGCTTCGTACTCATCTAGTTTTATATAACATAATTTAATTTTGACGCGTAGTGTATTAGTGTATTTTTAACCAGTTTACAGAAATAAATATCATTTGTCATTATTTATCATTTTCTTGCAACATTGCATAACAATTTAATGCAACATTGCATAACAATGTGACAGTCACCAACAGATGTTGTTGTTGTTGTTGAGGTTGTTATGGCTCAATAACCTGCAAGCTACTGGCAAAGGTATTTTCCAGGTTTCTGGCAAGTGCACTATACTCCTGGCTTTAGGAATTTTTGTTTGTAACTAACTGTAACTACAGTCCTTCCACAATTATTTCAACTTTGATTTTGCATTATTTTCAAAATCACAGTGATCTGTAGAATCATTACAATAAGGTTGCAATCCGGTTGCAGGCATTGACAAATCTGTCAAAATCACAGTGATATTTATAATCATTACAATAAGTTTGCTATCCGTTTGCAGCCATTGGCAAATCTGTCAAAATCACAGTGATCTTTATAATCATTACGATAAGGTTGCTATCCGGTTGCAGCCATTGACAAATCTGTCAAAATCACGGTGATCTTTATAATCATTACAATAAGGTTGCTGCCCGGTTGCAGCCATTGACAAACCTATCAAAATCACGGTGAACTTTATTCTCCTTGGTTGCTATTGGGTTGCTGCTGTCAGAGGTAAAATAACTGTAAAACGTTGTAACTGTCTGTAGTAGTATTTATGAAGCTAGAAAAAGGTCAATGTCTAAGGGAGTATTACAATAAACATAATTAATTGTTTGGAACCGTTTACTATTACAAAATTGTTGCTAATGGCTAATCTATGCATAAAAAATAATTCACAACAGTGTGTACAAGAAATCACCCTATTTCTCAAAATGTGCCATTAAAGTCGTTTTTTAAGAAAATAAAGTAAATACGGCTTGTGAAAAAGGATGAATGAATATTCAACACTGTTCAAAATGTCAAAAATAGTATCTATATGATACTATAATACTTTTGTACATTTCAAACGGTTAAGTAATTAACTTGCTGTGTGTTAAAAACTTATTATTAACATAAGGCCACTACGTGACAATTAAGTCTCATTAAACTTAGTTTAGGTCTCAATAAACTTAAACGTTTTCAATAACTTAGTAATGTCAATATTGTTTCTGTATTAGCTATAATATAATATTAATATTAACACACTGCTCAATTGCGATAAACACAACTAAATGATTTAGTTTAACTAAGAAAGAACATAGGTCCCTGCATAAAAAATAAAAAAATACTCCAATAAGAAAAGCGGATATTCTTATCAATTAAAATTTTTGACGAATGTAACTAAAAGAATTAGTAGATATAAGCTTCCATGTTACTTTGACATTAAAGCTGGATGGATGGATACACTGGATGGCACAAAAACGCATACACAAAAACATTACTCAAAGTTATTCTGACTTCTTATTTTATTTTTGTTCTAGGATAATGTATATAATTAATTTTTAGACAATGTGGAGACAACAATACGACAGTAAATTAAAACAATGGCAAAACTTATGCGTAGGAGTATTTTGGAACTATCACGTATACGTGATAGTTCACGAAAAAAAACACTTTTATTTCAATTTTGGGATATATCCCAAAATAAAAGTGTTTTTTTTTAAACAAACTAAATAGTAGTGGTGGGCCAACTGCCAATCTTTGACTGGCTATAGTGACTAAACTATTGGATATATTTCGTTGAATTTTTGTACACAGATTGGGAACGCCATAAGATATATTTTAATGTCGTTTTGTGGTCTCCACCTAGTATGGTAATAATAAATAAAAGTGACTAAAGACTATCAAGATATTGAGCATAGTTTGACGAACAAACTAATTAATGTACAACAATGTTAATTGAGAATAGACAGTCGCTATAGGCCGACCGCTTAACTGAGACGTTGCCTGAGGTAGTTGCGCGGTGCGGGAGGGGTGATAGTTGTCACAATTTGACGAATCACTGGGCTCTCGCATCACGTCACCACACCCCCCCCTACACCGCGCTGCTACCTCTGGCAACGTCTCAGTTTAGCGGTCGGCTTATAGAAGTAATCAAGCATTTTCATAAAACAGTTACAGTTTAGTTTTCATTTTGCAATAAATTCTGAGTAGTAAGTATGTACTTTCATGTTACAGACAAAATTCTTTTCCGGTCCTAGTTGTTATTGGCTATAAATGTTTCTTGAAGCTTCTATGGTTGGACTCTTGTTTAATAAAGATAAGCTGATTTTGCTCGAAAGTTTTTTAGTATGTTTCTTCAATATTCTAACTACAATAGCCCGCGTAGTTTTAAGCATTTTACGAATTCGTTGAATTTGAAAATCAACTGTATATCATGTTTGAAAGCAACTGGATTCTACCTACCATCAGAAATAGGTACTTTTTACCCTTTAGCCAAAATACGAATGCCACATATCTTCAGTCAAAGTAACTTTTGACTGGAAAATAGGTATAACTATGACATATACAATTTATTTACTTATAAAGTGCATAGTAAAAACATACTAGAGCGGTGCGCAGACGCAGCCGCGCAGGTGGAGCTGTGTGTAACAATGCAAGAAAAAGTGAGAATGCGAGCGTGCGTTTAATTTATATTTAGCGATAAAACATAATTGTGTATTTCATTGAAAAATATTTATGCGGTAAAAACATTCTTCTGTTTCCTGTCGGGAGTGGCATTCTGTAATTATGAAGGTTATACAAATGTTGCGAACCTGCAACCTTCTTTTCGGTAGGGAGTTTTGCCCGCAGGCTTGCCAAAGAGTACCAAAAAGAATTATATTGCAATGAGTCCGTAATTGTTATGGAAGTAGTTGTCTACAGGTACACGGGAAACAAAAGCTGGGAAACTTATTAAACAACAGTTTTTGTTTGCAACACTAAACAAACATAACAATGTATTTCGTAATAGCGCTTTCTCCAATTGTTCACAGTTATTTCATTTAATAAGAGAATGTAGACCCGTAACCTAATCAGTCGGAAGCCATTTACACAAACTAAATTTTAAACCACCATTTTTAATAAAACATAATATGTGTTGCAGATGCCATGCGCAGAATCTATCAGCTTGTTGTTTTTTTTTCATTTTAAGGAATAAAACCTCACCACACCTTAATAATAAAATATCACAAATACATTTATGTTATGCATCGAATCGCCTTTTAAGCAGAACGTTTTATTTTATAAAATGTGTATTAACAATGTTATTTCCGCTAACTAAGGAGCTTTTACCATAAAGTTTGTACAGTGACGGACGAGCAAAAACACGAGTGCAGCCCGGCTTTACATTCCAACTATTTTAATAGAGAACTAAATAAAGTTTTCACAGAGAATCAGTAATTTTTTTATCGAATAACTACGGAGCCGTGGAGGGAAATAATAAACTTAGCATTTTAAATAACTCGCCAAAAGAATGTGAATTATTTTTTGAAGTAATTAAAATATCACGTTACCAGTTTCATTGGCCGCGTGTGTATTTATTATTGCTATTTACTGTGAAGACATGAAACACTATATGGTTTCGTGTTATCTATGCAAATCTTAAAAAAAATACTTGATGGCTTATAACGGCGGGCTGATAACAACCCGCAGATATAATTTTTGTCGTACTATCAATTAAACATATAACTTTATAGTGAGTATCACGATAAGGTTTCCTCATTAATATTAAAAGTATTTTATTCAGCAAAATTTGTGAATTAATTTAGGACACTGTGTGAGATTTCTCATTAATTGTTTATTTGTACCAAAGGATCTGCGGTGCTATTCTGTAAAAATCTCACCGTGAAAGTTAGGTGAAGTGAGCGTGGCGAACTGTCAATAGTGTCATTTCCTAGCAAAAATAAACTCACTTCACCTAAGTTTTCACGGTGAAATTTTTACAGAATCGACCGGCTGTTGAGCTGTTCAGTAAAAATCTCACCGTGATAAATGAAGGTCTATTCACACACGTTTCAAATTAATATGAAGTATTTCAAGTTAAACAAACATCGGCTTTATTTTAATGGTAATTAAGTTGATTTCAGAGAGACTGAAAAATGTTTAAGTTGTAGCGTAAACTGAACTTTATTGTGTAGGACTTAAAGTTATTTTTCCATAAACTCAAATTCGTTTACATTTTTGGGAAATAAATCGCGAATGCAGATTAGATACTTAAACTCACGCTTTCTTCCCATTGGGTTGAGCAGAAACTACAGATCAAAAATAGTAGGTACCAAATAATTGCGAATCTGTATTACTTCTTACAAAACAAAAAAAACAACCGACTTCCAAAAAAGACACTACAAAGTTAAAAATAACTTTAATTTCTACAAAGTTACAAAAGTCGTTGTCGTTGGGTTCGCATTTTCGTTGTTTGCCACCGAACTCCGAAATTAGTAAAAAGTTATTATCTTTAAGCTGTAGGTACCTATTTGCTGTAAATAAAAATATTAGTGACAGCAAGTTATTATAAAATCATCAATATAAACTAAGTGGCAAAAATACGTATTATTGAAGCTAACTCAAAAACTACCAAAGGAAATTTAATAAAATTTATACCCTTGAAGCATAACCTACCCAAATTTTTTTTTTAATCAGTTTACAATTGCCGGAGACATCGCGTAACATACATACAGTCGAATTGAGAACCTCCTCTATTTTGAAGTCGGTTAGTTATGTAAAGATACGGCACTTATAGCCACAATGAATCCCATGACAATTCCACTAAGCCACCACTGAAAAGTCATAGGAATGCAAACAACACAATTCGTTTACTTGAATTTTTACCAGTAATTTTGGTTTAAAAACCAAACTACTGAACCGATTTCGATGAAATTTCTGTGAGACCAATCTAAAAGTATATCCTTTCAAATAAAAAACACGAATATTGCAAATCGGCCTTTAAATAACGGAGCTCTGAGATAAAAAAAAAAAATTCAACCGAATTGGTAACCTCCTCCTTTTTCGAAGTTGGTTAAAAATGAGTTCGTCTTTGAGAATAAAAATAATTCGATTTGTACAAAAATACTTTTGTAAAGTAGTAGAATCAGTTCTATAAGTACCTACATCTATTTTATAAGATCTTTCATTGGATAACCAACATAGTAGGGAAAACGCTAGGCAGAGGACGATGATTTTGAAGATGGACCAGTTCAGCTACGATACGGAATGACGTCATTGAAACGTTATTTATGAAAGTTGGTTTGTTTTCCTAGAGTGTTTTTGATACCTACCGCAAAGTCAAGCCCCGGTGCCATAATTTTTTGATACCGTAAAGTCAAGCCCCGGTGCCATAATTTTTTGATACCGCAAAGTCAAGCCCCGGTGCCATAATTTTTTGATACCGCAAAGTCAAGGCCCCGGTGCCATAATTTTTTGATACCGCAAAGTCAAGCCCCAGTGCCATAATTTACAAGACATTATGGCACCGGGTGCCATAATATTTTGATACCGCAAAGTCAAGGCCCCGATGCCATAATATTTTGATACCGCAAAGTCAAGGCCCCGGTGCCATAATTTTTTGATACTGCAAAGTCAATGCCCCGGTGCCATAATATTTTGATACCGCAAAGTCAAGGCCCCGGTGCCATAATTTTTTGATACCGCAAAGTCAAGCCCCAGTGCCATAATTTACATGACAGCCGTCACTGGTGCTATTAACCCGTTATGTCGCGGCCATATCTCTTTTAGGAAACCGTACGTAGCTTAATATGTAAATCCGTGACGTCAGAACCCGTAGTATGAAACCTAAGAACAAAGCTAGTTGCACACCCATGTCAGTACAGACCATGAG
Source organism: Mesoligia furuncula (assembly GCA_916614155.1). Classification (NCBI taxonomy): domain Eukaryota; kingdom Metazoa; phylum Arthropoda; class Insecta; order Lepidoptera; family Noctuidae; genus Mesoligia; species Mesoligia furuncula. The sequence continues at coordinate 36,381,371 of OU744790.1, forward strand.
TGGATGTCTGCACGTGCTAAGCTGTTATTCTTGTAAGGATTAATGTGAAGACAGTGAAAAGGCCACAGATATAGATATACCTAGATAACGCAAGTATCACGAACTGTATGAAAACCAAGCGTGCCATTTTTTTACTACCTACTATGACGTCACAAGCTCGCGCTCTCGCTCACACTTACCCAGCCAGCAGTACAAAGGACTGAGCGCGAAAGGGGCGGCTTACGATTTGTAATCATAAGTTTATGCAATTTTTGGCACGCGAAGTAGTTACTCTTGCGTTATCTAGGTATATCTATATCTGTGGAAAAGGCCATATCTTGGCAGAACACACAAGAAGTTACGTCAACAATACAGAATGGCAAGGATCTCGACGTGCAAACTATTACCATGGTTTCAGCTAAGCTAGTCTGTTAAAATCTCACCGTGAAATCTTAAGTGAAGTGAGCAGTCAATACTGTCAATCCAAAGCTTCAGGTCAATTAACCTAACTTTTCGTTTCGTTTTGTTTAAATTTTTCGTTGGTAACCGACATAGCCCTAAGAATTGCCAAACTTAAGTGGCAGTGGGCAGGGCACATTCCTCGCAGAACAGATGGCCGATGGGGCCGAAAGGTTCTGGAGAGCGACCGCGTACCGGAAGACTTAGCGTTGGAAGGCCTCCCACAAAGTTGACCGACGACCTTGTGAAGGGCGCAGGAACCCGTTAGATGCGAGAAGCACAGAACCGGTCGAAGTGAAGGTGCTTGGGGGTGCCGTATGTCCAGCAGTGGACTTTCTGGTCTGGTAGTGGTCTTTCGGCTGCAATGATGATTGCATTTAATATTGTATTTTTGTGTTATTGCAGATTTCTATAAAAGAGCTGATTTTTTTTTTATCCCTAGCAAATTTTCTACGCTTGTCTTGAATTATGTGCTGAATGCATGGCTACAGTTTTCGCGTCAATGTCTTTGCTACCGCGTAAACAAATGAATATTATTTATCTTCATTTATGAAGTTGAATTAAAATTAAGTAATTGTAGTCTCTTAATATCAATAACTATAATAAATTGATTGTTGCCTGTTTGGTGCTTACATGCAACATCCGCGAGTCAGTTAAAAGTTATTGGCATGAAATACGAGACAAACATGAAGTTAGCTTAAGAGCGTTTACGCCGTACGGCATTTCATACAAACTTTCAAGCCCTTGTTTTTCGAAATGAATGAACCAATTTTAATAAAACTTCATACGCATAAGCAGGATGCAAAGGTCTAAAAAGTTACTTAGGAACATTTTAGGAAAAGATGGAATAATTATTGGACACACGTGTTAAACTGTATTTTTTTAATTGATTCCTCCCGGTACCCTGAAGCTCGTCGAGGGGCCCGTGTCTAAATAATAACAGCCGGACAGGTCGATCGATCAGGTTAAGCTACGCTTACCGTGGTTGGTCTGTGGATGAGTGACCATCTTTACATACCGAGACCCCTCCGTGTCTCGGAAAGCGCGTTAAGCTGTTGGTCTCAGCTGTCATTCGTGGATCTTTGACAGTCGTTACGGGTAGTCAGAAGCCCGGAAGTCTGATAACCAGTCTTATCAGTGGTACCGTACCTATTACCCAATAACTGGGTTGTGTAGGTCAGATAGGCAGTCGCTCCATGTAAAATATTGGTAATCAGCTGCATCCGGTTGGACTGGAAGCCGACTCCAACATAGTTGGGAAAAGGCTAGGCAGATGATGACCCAGAAGCGCGTCGAGAGCTTCACCGTACCGTATGTGTGTGTGTAATATAGGTAGGTACATAAATAACCGTTCATTGACCAACAATTGTTAAATTATATGAAGCTGTCAGAGGGAAGACAGTATCTTTTGATTGATGCCTGAAAATTGAGGCTTAAAAATATATTACCTCGTTCTTAGTTATAACCATAATTTTTAATGGAAAATTACACACCATGTCTTCACGTTGACATACCATTTAAGGTTCTCGGGTAAATGTCAAAACGTCTTAATTATTCATGTGTTTATAAAATATTCTGATACACGCCAAGTTACAGGTGATGGCTGTTATACCCTTATATTATCTATACTAATATAAAATATTATAAAGAGGTAAACTTTGTTTGTTTGTAAGTTTGTACGTAGGGAGTAATCTCTGGATCTACCAGTCGGATTTGAAATAATATTTTTGCATTTTACAGCCAAATTTTCGGGAAAGGCTATAGGCTAATTACCATCATGCTAGGACCGTTAGGGCCCTACCTCACTAGGACACCATGGTTGCGTTGCGTTGCGTTGGCAGGGCAACCATCGGTGCGCCACGATGGTGTCCCAGTGAGATATAAGCCTTAGGAGCTGAGAAAAAGAAAGGCCAGAAAGAATGCTAGGCGACAAACGCGGTGCGACGGGATGGGTCGGGGAACAACAAATTTCACGCAGACGAAGTCGCAGGTAGAGCTAGTGTTTTAATAAGCACATAAATATGTGCTAGATAGAAATATAAATATATATCTGTTCAAAACTAGCCATCAATTTATTACTATGGGAGTTGACGGCTTTAATAATGAACCGAGTTGAAAACATCTTGTCAGCTTACTGTGTTGGTACTCGTGCAAATATATTCTTCTTATCTTATATCATTTAAAGGACAAAATTGTGATATTACTTATCGACTTCCTATCTACAATAATCATTTAATTCTCACATAATCATTTAATTATAAAGGCAGGAGAATGATGATAAAGTTCGAAATTTAAATCATTTAAAGGACGAAATTGTGATATTACTTATCGACTTCCTATCTACAATAATCATTTAATTATCACATTATCATTTAATTGTAAGGACAAGAGAATGATGATAAAGTACCTACTTAAAAATTATCTCATAAACCGTACGTAAGCTCTAACTTAATAAAAATATATAATAGCTATCACAAAAAAAGTAATTCTAAATGCCATCGAGGACGTTGTTACCCAAATCATTTAATTACCTAATAATATTTATTAAAAAAAAAACAGTCAAATAAGTATTTCCTTTTTTCCGCAGTTAGCATAAAACAAATGGCAGTATTTTTTACCTACGACATAGAAAATAAGTACATACTTAAGTTTCTCACTATACCTATTCAAATCAAATTAATATAATACACTCCTAAGTAACTACTTCAGAACAAAAAAAAAAACAAATAAAAAAGACGTAAAAATAAAAAATAAGTTTAAAGAATAAAAATAAATAATGTTAAATTGCGAAAATCAAAATCAGCATCGCTCATTTACATGGGTCTAAAGACTAATGATCAGTCAATGTGTAGACCTATAATTAAAAATTAAACTAAATATGTATCAAATAAATTAAACTAAATATGTCTTAATTCTAAAAAAAAACATTAAGTACAGTCAACAAAAGAGATACAGTGCCCTCTAAAAGTAAGTTGAAATTCTTCCACTTCAACTGTGATGCCATATCATGGTTTAAAATAAAAAAAATAATCAGGTAATCCTGAGGGATTACTTGATTATTTGTTAAAGGTTGAATTAGTCAATAAAAACGTTATAGTGTACAGTTCAATCATTTGGAAGTATAATAAATTATAGTTCCAAACGATTGAACTGTACACTACACACACCACATGATTTTTTATAAGAGCCACACCACATGATTTTTTCTTCGTGTGAAGAGGAAAAACGTCAACTACCTTTTGGAGGCCACTTTTCGTGAAAATAAAACAAAAATACCCTTCTTTAAAAGGCGGGATCCCCCTTAAAAATTACATTACAGTTCCTATGCTTAATTCAGTAAAATATTATATCTATAAGTCTTTACATGGCAATGTAATAAACTATATCATTAAAGTTGCAATACATAGAATGCTTGACAATCGCTTATTGTACCATGAGTCGTTACTTGACAAATAAGGGTGATTGCAAACGACTGACTTCTTTTTGGTGCGATATTCATCACATCCGATATTCACATTGTAAAATCCTTTGATAAGGGCCATCGGTGTTTGGTCGTCCATGAACTTCGTCACTTTAGTTTTTTCATGTAAAACTAGTTTCCTAGAAGACCGGTGACGTCATATTATAACGGTTGTCAAGAAAATCCGTCATTTTCACCTGTATTTGTCATTATGGTGTCAAAAAACACTCCGTATTTGGATAGCGGTTATTGTGTAACCGATCATCGCGTTCTTAGGAAACCAAATATTTACTTTAATACATGAGAATACATAAAATTATTTTTTTTCAGTAAGTAGTTAGAAAAAAACTGTGATATACTCGTTCATTACCATCTTCTCTTTATAGCCTTGTAGACATGTAATCATTCCTTTCACCCTCACAAGTTAACTACATAACTACGTGGTTTATGGGCGACCCCATATCAACGATTTTGGGAATGTCATAGTAAAATATGGCCGATATGTCAGTCATCGGCACTGTACACATCAACTTTTTAAGTGACCGACTTTAATTCTGTGTCGGATAACATTATCACAAATCGGAAGGTGTGCAGAGCCCTCTAGGGTCGCTCGTGTCACTGTACTCACATGGGTTGCCAACCTGTTACTGATCATTGCGTTGAAATCTACTTTTATATCTCATTAAATTGTGCCAAAATGCGGTTTGGCGCCAAATCCTGCTTAACCCGTGAAGTCCATCAGTTTATTAATACCACGTCCGTATAAAACAAAGGTGTAATTGTTTATAGACGAGAAAATTACAACTTAATTTTGGCGATGTAATAAATAAGATAATAAAAAGCCATCGAGAACAAAAAATATGTCTCTGCAATTATGCTTGTTGAAATTTTAATAACTACGAAGCGAAGCACCACCTGTCGTTTTACGGAATAAAAATGGCTTCTTAATCAAAATTAATTATGAATTGAGAATCATATTTGCTATTAATCGACAATCATTTAAAATAACGGTCTTAAATTTCTTAATTTTGTGTGAATAATATTCAACGGTGTTCAACGCCGAATTTATAAGAAAAATGTGACAGAGAGCTAAGTGTGTCTTTTATTTATGGCAAAATTATATTTTATGATACGGCATGAAAGTGGCGACGACTCCATAGCCTGGGGAGCATGCCAATGATTATATATACATATTAATGTTTACACATTACAGCCACTTTAGTGCTAATAAAATACGCTACAGACGTAAGTTATTTTTTTATATAAAATGTATTAAAGTTCTTAACGGCAGAAAAGTTAAGAATGTGTTTAACTATTGATATTGCATTAATTGCCTGAACTCAAATTAAGACCAAAAACGAACTTTTGACGAGTGTTATTCTCTGGATTAAGGCAGGGTAGCCCACGAAATTCAAATTTCTGACGTTTTTTACAATTAGCAGGTCAGTATCAGGTGGGGTGTGGATAAAAATGTGATTTGCGACCGTAACAAATATATATTATCAGAATTATAGTAATCAATACAACTACACTCGCGGATCCGACTCACTCGTCAGTACAGAAACACAGATGGCGCCACCTGTTGCTTGTTCAGTAATAATCAGTTAGTCACGACTCATCATCTGGGTTAAACTCAGTTTTAACTTTCGGGTTTTTATTCTTAAGCGACCCTTCATAGTACAGAGACACTATAGAATGCTTCTTACAAAAAGCCCACCACCATCTGAACCCTGTCAGACCTATGAACGAGAACCCTGGGTCCCTTATCCTTCTCAACTTTTCTACGTAAGGCAGTACTTCTTTTAGGGACTTTTTAGTTCGTCTATTGTAAGGAGAGACGGTGGTCTCGCAGCAGAAGTCCAACACGGTTCTCTCTTCGCTGGCCAGGAGACTAGCTTCGTCTAAAACGGCCATTCGTTTAGATTTTCCTAGTATATTATCGTATAATGTTCCCTTGGGAATGCCGTAGTGTGTGGCGGCTTGTGTGAATCTCATCCTCTGGGTGACGACGGCTTGGATCGCTTCTTGCAGCTGGCTCTGTGTCCACGTGGGAGACTTCAGCTTCCGTGTGCTATGACCGTGGTAATCTGACAGGGTGGGGCAACAAAAACTTTCAAAACAAATCCGTATCAATTTGATGCAGTAGTTTTTAAACAGTAATTTAGATTTTATTTAGAAACAATGGTTGGACTGTGTGAATGATGATATGGTTAAAAAGAGGCTGACTACTGGCATGACGACTAATAGAGAAGTATCAAAGAAAACTAGCCTAAATAAATTAGGATAAGGGCTGGAGACTGGTGATGATAATTCAGATTTTGTCTGACTGACATTGAAACTTTGTCAATCTTTCAACGACACTTTGACCATTTTTCTATTACTTATATTATATAATTTCATTATAACATTATAATAAACAGTAAAATATACAATAGTCGTTTCTGTAGATTGAAAATACTTGCGAAGATTGCACAGATTAGATCGGTTTCGATTTGTCCTAGATTTTCTGAACAAAATGCGTGCGTTGAATACGGATTGTGCTATGCCTATGAATGAGATAGGTGGCAAAACAAATAGATATGTGGGTATGTGCTCACAGGAATATTTTCAGTGTTTGTGAACGAAGGCTGTAGCTGTTCAGCGTAAAATAAATGTACTGCTGAAACAGTTTCTTCAGCCAAAACTATTATGAAAATGATAAATCTTTCGTTTTTTGTTGGTTTTAAGGGATGTAATTTTGAGAAGCATCGACGACCAGTGGCGCGTTCTATGGATTCCAAAGGCTGAATTAAAAAGTTTATTTTTATTTGCTAAGAGCGCCCTGGGCCTCTGGTCTTCCACCACCCTTGCGTTCTACATTCAGTTTTTCTGCATAGGTCGAAAAATTAAGTAAGATGACAGAAAAATATTCCAAAATCCTTCAAATTTTTTATTTTTTTTTATTTGATGTCCCTTTATTTTATCATATCTTTTTTTTGTAGAGGCCTACTCTACAAAAAAAAATGATTTATTTATTTATTGTTATTTAGCATTCGATCCTTGCCTTGGAACAAAACCCCAGCGGTAGCTGGCTGCGTGGTAACGCTACCTGCTATTGTTATTGTCTGAACGTTTTCCCAATGCTGCTATATTGGTTAGGAATACTTACTAACGAATATTGAGCTAAACAACATTTATTTTTAAAAGGGACACATTAAAAATTTCACAGTTTCTAACTTAGCTATAAGAATTTTACCTATCTGTCTCTGGATTTTAAAAGAGACTGTAAATCTCTGAGGATTTTTTTCGGCTTTTCTTCTCAGAGTAGTCAGATAGGAAACGCCGATCTCATCTAGATTTTAGTTTTTGGGCCTGCTTTTGACCTTACGCCTGATGGAAAGCGATGGATGAGGTCTATGATGGAACGAGCGTGCCCAGAAGATGCCTGTTCACTCTAGCTTTGAAGAATATGGTAAGTGTTGATGCAAACCTACTTACAAAAATAAAATCATTTATCGTTTATCTTCTAATAAGTATACTATTAGTACCATAAGTAACTGCACTACACCATAATTACACACGACAAACAGCCACGAAAAACCCATGAAACTAGTAAGTTGTACGTTCACAATGTAAGACATCAACCAACATAATGACAGTGCCAGTTTTTATGCTATTAAGCTATAAATTTCACTAACAGTAAGTAGGTACGACCATCGTAACTCCAACAATGTAGTATTGAGATAATATAATAGTGTTTCTATATTAATTTCTCACGTTATAATGACAGCAAAGAATAGAAGTTATTATCAATGAGAAGTATTTGCAATAAAATACAGTGACTGGCTATGTTTTGCTGTTTATTATTGTATTATAATGCGCGAACTGTCAATAAAGTGACGATAGAAACTATACAGTCATTAGGATTTCTATTACTGTAGTCACGCACGGACGTGTTTCTGTTTTTCAATATGAATTAATTCGATTCCCGGGTCGGGTAAATTTTTATTAGGTTTTTCCAGCCGAAATTTTTATTGGGTTTTTCCAACCGAAGTTTCTCAGTAGCAGTCTGGATTTGTGCCCTGTTGCTGGCAACAGGCTCGCCCATGGACATGGACATGGGACTTAAGGGGCTTACATGACCTAAAGCGCGGTCACTGTCGGACTATACAGAAAAGAAAGAGGAGCGCGATGACACAATGCTGGTAATTTGTTGCAAAATATGAAGCAATTATCTATTTACAAAAAATCTGTTGTTTGGACTAAAAAATTAAAAAACAAGTGCGTTAGTATGTTGCTTGTAAAATAATCTGACAAAAAATCAGAACGATTGTATGTATATTAGTAGGGTTTTTATTGTAAAAAGAAAGCTTTTAGAGGTATCTTCATGATGTTTTTTCTATCGTATTAAATTAGTGTATTATGTTTTCAACACACTATTTACCTAGCATATGACCTGAAGAACATCATATATTTTCTGATTTTGTTTATTGTAGTCGATCATAGAATAATTATATTGCTTCTAAAACTTGCATTTTTTGCGTTTAGGTCCTGTAATCCCCTTAAAAATATAACTGGCGAAATGTGTATGTACAGTCAACAAAGGAGATAGGTATACAGATATAGTTGAAGTTTACTAAGAAACCGATGGATGTTCTCGTATAAAATTTGATTTTGTTAATAGAAAACAAACAGCTCATTTATTAAATTAAATTTCAGTCCAGAACATCCATCGGTTTCTTAGTAAACTTCAACTATATCCGACGCTCCTGTATACTTATCTCCTTTGTTGACTGTACAAAAGTACACCTCTGCATAACCTTTAAGATACTACAGGCGTGATGATATGTTACTTAAAGAAACTTCTTCTGTCCAACTGCATCAGCAAAATACGGATTTTAAACGAAAACAGAATTAAAAAAGCGTAAATTACTTAAAACAAAATACGGATTAGTGAAAACAATTACAAATTAAATGGTCTGACTTTTTACGAAAGCAAAACTGAAAGTAACCTTTCAGATCGTAAGTTAGCTGTTGTGAAATGTAATTTGTTGATCAAAATAGCCATCACAATCAAACCTAATGCTTAATACTGGCTGATTTGACTGAAAATAGGCTTTCAGTGAAATCTGGTAACATAACAAACAAAAAACTGATTTCACTTTAAAAAAAAAATTAATCAAAGTCACACCGGATGACGCATTTTTTTGTTATTAAAATTCAATCAATCATTTTCAAGTGTTATAGAATTAAAAATATATAACAAACCTGCAATTGCTGCCGATGTGGAGGCTCCTAGCCAGGCCTGCGAGTTTTCAATCATTTTGGCCTGCGAACAAAGAAAAAGCCGTCAGCAATCATAGAAACAAATAAGAAAACTTATGTTATAAGTTGGCACACAGGCCAAGGACCTTTAGAAATTGCCTTGTAAGTAACACCAAGAGGATTTAGACACTTAAGTTAAGATACAATCAATCTATTAATCATCTCATAGATGAATCGAAACTGCATCCTAATTGCGTAACATAATCACAATTTGAATCATTTTAAAAGATATTGCTAATCCATTGCTTGATATGTACGAAAAATTGATCTGCTTAACAACGCAAATAACGCAATGAATGTTGTTAAACTCTCGAAATGAAGAAGTCAATGCTTAGTGTGTTCGTCATCATCATTTCAGCCGACAGACGTCCACTGCTAGACTTAGGCCTCCCCCAATTTTGGGGGGGTTTGCCATAATCGCCACGCTTGGCAGGCGGGTTGGCGATCGCAGTATGGTATGATGGTGGAATGCATAGAGTTAACGCTGCTGCCCATTCTCCGGTACGACCCTTAGTCGCCTTTTACGACACCCACGGGAATTAAGGGGTGGTGCTATTCTTTAAGTCCGGCACCACACAGACATTAGTAGACTTAGTGTGTTACACTTACGCAATTACCCCGCTAATTTTGATAGGACCACCAAAAGTACAGTCCCTGGGGTGATGAGCCGTCGTGGTTGTCGCCATCGTAAAACCACAGAGATATTTTTTTTAAATATGTCGTGTCACATTTCAGCTGAAAAAGTTGGTTCGTTTACAGGACGACATCATGTGGCAAGCGATGTCAAACGCAATAAAAATATCATTTTTCACTGAAATTGTTTACGCTTGGGCTTGTACGGGGCAGGACAAATCAACCGAACGGATAACGTTTATGTGAAATGAAAACAATACAACGAGAGGAAAACTCACACTTCCCAATGACTGGCACGAACATCAGAAACAAAATCGAGCTTAATTTCCTTTCATTAACGAAGTAATGGACACCGCACATAGGTAGTAAAGTATATAAAACAGCGTTCTAAATCTTGTGCCGACACAATTACAACAAAGGTTTAACAAGTCGGCTTCATTACCCTACAATAATAATAACGGTCAGATGAAAAAGAACAATTCGTCAGTTAATTTACAATTTCCCATCTCGTACAGGAAGTTTACGATTGCACATTTTATCGATCGCTACTGTAGATCACGCGTCGCTCGGACGCGCCGCCCGCGCCGCCGCGCCGCCGCTCAAGCGCACGTTTATTTACGTCCACCCTGTAATTGTTGGAGCAAAGAGCGGCATTTCTTTGTGCACAGCGCTACAACTAAACATTATCGAAGTTTTAATTGTGAACGCAGACAAAAGCCGGCCATTTTACGGCGGCAATAACGGAACGCAGTTCAATCTACAAATAAAATCTTTTATTAAGTTAGCCGGGCGACGACGCGCGCGCCGCTAGTCGTGTTTACGAAACACACACGTGCCCTAAGTACCGGTTGAAACGTTCCGATGTATTGTTTGTTTACCCGAATAAAACACTAAAATCCAATTCAATAACAAAGAATTAAAGATCCCGAAATAAAATTTATTGCCAGTGTACGATAAAATAGATTTATGTAGGCGCGGGTGGGTGCAGGGGGGGGGGGGGGGGCGAGGCGCGGCTGAACGCGACCGCCTCGATCATATTATTAAATTAGGTACACTCGGTAAACTAAATAATACTTACTCAGTTTGTACGAGACAAAGGCCGTGATAGGAAGAAATCAAGAAGTCGGTCTGTGGACGTGACACAGGGCTAAGATAGTGTTAATAAAAATGTCGCTGTGGACGTGTGACGTGTGACGCGTGTCGGAGGTGTGACAACATGTCGGGTCGGTGGGTGGGACATGTATTGCTAACTTGTTGAGCCGGGCTACGTCATAGACGTAAGCAGCTGTTTGACGAGGGTAAGGGGCGTAAACGGCGATTTGTAAGCTCATCCTTAAATCTTGTTACAAGCTTAACCGCTAATGTACAAGATCCCTCTCGTCTTGGAAAGTGTTGGTCCATATTTTATCCTCCTTTATAGAAAACTAGCAGCGCCCCGCGTTTACACCCGCATAAGTGTCGATCCCGTGGGAATATCGGGATAATAACTATCTTATGTCCTTCCCCGGGATGCAAAATGTCTCTCTGCCAAATTTTATCGAATTTCGTTCCGTGGTTTAGGCGTGAAAAGGTAACATACAGACAAACAGAGTTACTTTCCAATTTGCAATATTAGTATGGATTATTTTCCTATTGATTCTCTATCTGATTATGAAACTTCCAGCCCTTTGAGTTTAAAACAATATTATTATAATACTAGCAGCGCAGCGCCCCGCGGTTTCACCAGCGTAAGTTTCAATCCCGTGGGAATATCGGGATAAAAGCTATCCTATGTCCTTTCCCGGGACTCAAACTATATACCAAATTTCATCTAAATCGGTTCAGCGGTTTACGCGTGAATGAGTAACAAACATCGAAACATCTTCAAAAACTTTCACATTTATAATAATATACTTAGTAGGATTCATCACTACTTACAATACAAAGCTATACTTAGTACAAAACCCAGTACGGTACCTAATTTCATAAACACACTTGCATAGTTACTTTGATAATGGTCATGTAGTAATGTAATTAGGTTCTAAGATCACGTGACATTTGTGGCATTATTAAATTACTTAGGTCCGCCATTGTCCATCTGACCAATGATAATGTTCTTCTCTAATGATATTAAATTCAGACGAGTTTTATCAGACGGCACAAGGATTTATTAAAGTTTTTCGACAGTGAGCGTGTCGTCGAACCGGTGAATTAGCGACAGAACTTTTGGCTGAATTTAAAAATAGCAAAAACTGAGTCTTTCAATTAACATAGCTTTACATATTTTGCGTAAAACAAAAATCTAGCACCATCTGCGCGAATAACTTCCTAGATAGCAAATGAGTGCAATCCAGCGCATTAGTCGGTCATTATTTATGTTATTCCGGCGGCTGCGCGGCGTGGCGCCCCTCTAATCGAAACTTTGCGTACGAAACGCAATAATAAACTTCCGCGGTACCGCGCAATTACTGTCTACGTACATATACGCGTAATAAGTCCGCCAGTCAGCCCTAGCGTACGATTTACGCGAAATTTAATTTCGCCGTTTTATAATCAAGGTAGGTACTCGTGCCCTGCCTATCGCTGGCCAGTGGCCGAACATACGGAGAGCCAAAAAAGAAAGTGTCCCTGGTTGATAGTTTTGGTCGGAAAAGCCGACTCTTTTATTATAAATACATTAATTAGGTTGGTCAAAAAGTGGTGATGGCCCGGAAATTAAGATAAAGTATTTCTTAAGCAAATAAAAAACTCTCTCTCTGTCGCTTATGTAGGTACTGTCTAGTCTATTATTATCATCATCTTAGACACCTTTGACATAGAATGGCAAACATCGCAAGCTCATTAGGATTTACCTCATCATCTACCTAGCCTTTTCCCAACTCTGTTGGGTCGGCTTCCAGTCTAACCGGATGCAACTGAGTACCAATGTTTTACATGGAGTAACTGCCTATCTGACCTCCACAATCCAGTTACTGGGTATTGGGTAATACGAAACCCTTTGGTATTGGTAAGACTGGTTGTCAGACTTTCGGGCTTCTGACGACGCGTAACGACTGTCAAAGATCCACGAATGACAGCCCGGATCCGTGCTTTCCGAGGCATGGAGGGGTCTTGGTATGTAAAGATGGTCACCCATCCATGGACCAACCGCGGAAAGCGTAGCTTAACCTGATTGATTGACCCGTGCGGCTGTTATTACTTAGCCACAAGCCCCTCCGATTTACCTATAAGTCCAAAATTAATAAGAAAGCTTATGAATAACCCGCCTTCATTAAAATAATGCCTTTGCCAAGGACTAATTATAGTCCAAACAGTGTAAACACAATTACATTTCGATAGGTATTACTGTAAGGGTGGTCAGTGGTCTTGCCTGCTATCTAAATGATTAGGCCCGGTGACCCCGGTGACCACCTTGGTGGTCAGTGTGGCTACTAATTTAGATGACTGTAGTAATTGGGTGTTTCCGCTATCTTGTATCGGAAGGATAATCGATTTTCGATCTTGGTACATCATTGATATCACCACAGGCGTTTATAGGGGGCTGGGGGGTTGGCGAACGGCCCTAGAATGGTCTGGTGCCCACCCTAGGATGTTTGGGGATCTATTCGAAATTCTAAGCTGATTCTAAGATACTTACATAATATAACTTCACACAAAAGCAATCAATTAAATAATCTGCCACAAAGACCTACACAAACTTATTTATTACCTATAAAACATTCCATTTAATTACTTTTGATATAACAAAAATAGTTGAATCTACTAATACGCAACGTAATGAGATAGAGTAGGTAAATTTAAATTTCGTGCCACAGCCCACAATGCAATGTGACAAGCAGGCGCACGTCAGAACACCGCGCTGTTCCGCGCGCTGCCGCTTCGATCGATGCTTTTTTAAATTTAGATCTCGAAAGTGGAAAGCATTTTGTTGGGTATAAGGGTATTCTCCAAATTGACGATACTCTTTTAGGAGCAGAATGATTAATAATGAAAAACATGCTAAAAGAAAAGGATCGGTCGTGGGATCGCTCGCACTTGGGGATGGGGCCCGCTAGGTATGGCGGGCTGATATCAGTCGAGGGTGCGGCGAATGTACAAGTATCTTTCGGGGTTCTCGGGCCCCCGATCTATGGTAGTAGAAGGAACAGTGGGGTTTTAGTCCTCCGTTCATCCTAGTCGGAAGGTTTCCATGAGGATTTTTCAAGGCAAAAAAAAAGGTTAATACGCCAATGGATATCACCTAGTAATAAGGTCGTCGATTATTATCGAAGCAAAATGTTGTACTTCGTCAAGTAAGAAAAGGCTAGGCTAGTCAGTTAATAATATGATCCTAGCATAAGATGGACGGGTTCCTTAATTGGAGCCACCGTGCAAATTCCAAAGCCTAAATCGTCAAAATAATTATGTGTCAAAGAAAAAGGTTTTATGCAGTTTTGATGACGACATACTGGCCCATCATTCTGGTGTCGTAATTGTTCCGAATTTGAATTCTCGACCATTTAAAAAGTATAGACTTCTATACAAAACAGCTCGATTTAGGAATCCGGAAGTGAATTATAAGTTGAAGACTTTCAGTTTTATAACATTGGCTGCTACTATTACTGCTTATCCTACCTGCATGGTAATTGCGTAACACACTATCAGTAGGAATGGCTTTCAATTTGACAATTCAATAACATTTACGTTGTTGAACAGACAATTTGTGATAAATAAATAAAAAATAGATAGAATAAAATTTTATTTTTTCGAAGATATAAAGTAATGGGTTAGCAATATCCTTCAAAATGATTAAGATTGTGATTGATAGTATGTTACGCAATTAAGTTGCTGATCAGAAATTGTCGCTGGCATGGCTAAAGTCCTATCTCATTTTTTAGCTGATTGGACGGCTACACTTTTCTATTTGTGTTGGGACGGCTACACTTTTCTATTTGTGTTGGGACGGCTACACTTTTCTATTTGTGTTGGGACGGCTACACTTTTCTATTTGTGTTGGGACGGCCTACACTTTTCTAATTGTGTTGGGACGGGTACACTTTTCTATTTGTGTTGGGACGGCTACACTTTTCTATTTGTGTGGGACGGCTACACTTTTCTATTTGTGTTGGGACGGCTACACTTTTCTAATTGTGTTGGGACGGCTACACTTTTCTAATTGTGTTGGGACGGCTACACTTTTCTAATTGTGTTGGGACGGCTACACTTTTCTATTTGGGTTGGGACGGCTACACTTTGCTATTCGTGATTCTTTACATTTTGTTGCGTTTCAAAATGGTTATAGATCCAAATAACATTGAGGTACGACGGTTAGTGAAAAGTGTAAAGAATCACGAATAGAAGAGTGTAGTTGTCCTGACTTAGATCAGCTAAAAAATGTGAAGAATGAAATAGGACTTTAAATCATGTGAGCAACGAAATATCATACACGATATTTAAAACCAATAAGTTTCCCATATTTATTTCATTCCATATTGTTAACCGTCCTGCGAGTTCCATTCAATTTGTTATGATAAAGCTTATGCTATTTCCCCGTTAATACAGGCTGATTCATTTGTTGGCGAAGAATGGCGGGGGAAGGGCGCGTCAAAGGGGGTGAGAGGGTGGAAGGACGGCGCTCCAAGGGGCGAAGGATAAAACTAATCACACATCCTCTTCATAGAGCGTAGTGTAGGGTCACTGTGATAGACGGCAGCGAGAGGAGCCGATGGAAACATATCGCAGATTTATGTGCTGACTCAAAATTTCCTTGCAAACTTTTATTTTTTGTACGCAATCATGGAATTCATGTTCTGTGTTAACTGAAAACACCTCTTTACTGTTGATTACAATTCTGCGAACGTTCTCTCAATAGTCTGACTGACGAATGTCACCATCTCATATCCTCGTCCGCAAGCAGTCCACAGAACAAAAAAAAAAAAAAGAATAGTTCACACACATTCCGCAACATTAAAAAGTGCGCCAACACAGTCATCACAGTTAAAGCCTGCGACAGTGGCGCCCCGCCCCTACGTCGCTCCTGCATTATCCATTTCCACATTAGTGTCTTTTTGTTCGTCGTTTGATTGTTTAAACGTGCGTCGATGCGGTATCCAGCGGTTATTATTTCCACTCCTCTCACTTGAAATGGCCTCACTCGATTGTGGAAAAATGCTTCTCTTATTGTTACTGAAGGAACAATAAGCGCCTTCATTTTATATGTTTACAGCGTCTGAAGCTTGATAGGCACTTTACCTCTCTATTACACATGCGCGGTCCGGCCCATTGTTTGTGTCGGCCATTGCTTTTTTTCTATCGAGACATTTTTTTTATGTTAAGTTTGGTGTGTAAACTAAGGGTCGATTTGGTTATTGGGGTGTTTTGACAAGGAGATTGTACTTAATGGAATTAGTGTTTGGTAATATGTTTGTTTGGGGTCTGATCATGATCAGTGAGATTTGCATTTGATGTTTTCTTTCTTTTGAATTTGGCTGCATCTATAGTAATCTATAGTAATAATAAAGCTTTTGTGAAGAGTTTGTTTGAACGCGCTAACTTTTAGAAATTCCAGTCGGATTTGAAACATTATTTTTGCATTTGATAGCTCAATCCTTGAGGAAGGCTCGAGGCTATTTCAAATCACGATAGGACTCCTTGGAGCCGAGTAAAAACTAAGAAAGAACGCTAAGCGAAAACGAAGTGATAACGCCTGCTATCACTTCGTTTTCGCCAGCCTAGGCGATGGGGAAAACGGCCAAACGATAAATTTTTAATGCGGACTTTTTCGTAACCCGTAAGAATACAATGGTGAGTCCCTAATTTGTAACGGGCTTGGCCTGTTTCTCGAAAGCTCGTTATGCAAGAATTGTTCAATCAGGCGACATACGACATACTTACTTATATAATAATAATAAATATCATTAACCAACTGTCGTTTCATAAGGACAGACAAGTACTTAACAATGCATTGTTATAAAAAACCGCAGCTCCTGATAAATCGTCGCACTCTGTATATCGCTTTACAAATCACGTTTTGCCATTAGCAACCTTATTTTTGCCAACCAAAGTCCATTTTTCATTGCCATCAAAATAATCTTGTGACATTTTCAGCAACGTCTGTCACTCTGAAATTAACCTTATTTCTCATGATGTTAAAGCTGATATTAGAAGGGATTATTATGCTTTACTATTGTTACATTGACTTTGGGTTACCTATAAAGAGCGGAATAAACCTCTTGTCGTGAAATTATTGTTGTTTACGAGGGAGACACACAATTTTCCGCTATTCATATTATTATGATAGAGGTATAAGAGATACTATTAACTATTAAGTGAACAGAATATTTATTATTTATAGGTTAGCTACGATGTCCCCATGTTTGTAACGATGATACCTACAGCATAATTATTCGACTTGTTCATAATTTTACTGTTAGTGCAATTATCGAAAAATGTCATATCGTCTCCTTCCCATATCCCCCCTCCCTATTGGCCTCGCACAGGTCTTTTATTGAGGCCAAGCGCTCACCACGATTTTACTTTTTGCGACACGATTTTAGAATCGCGCTGTAAAATATCGCAGAACGTACAGTGCACGCATTGCGATAAAAAATCGTTGGTCATTGCTCTGTCTCATCATGGATTCGGTACAAGTTGCTTGTCTCTATTTACTACTTCGGAGGGAAAGCAGAAAAAAGAAAACAAATCGTCAATACTGGACTCATTCTTTTACAGCGGCTAGATTTATTAAGGCTTTCTTTTATCAGAAATACAGTGATCTTCGGCTATATCCCAAAAAATTCTATGGCTTTTATATAATGAAAATTCAAGCATTAGACAGATTACTGAGAATGTTAGAGTTATTCCGTTATGACCCCCTGAACCCCCCCCCCCCCCCCCGTCCACGTTTCGTAAGACTATTAGGCTGCAGTTTACTTTCGCGATAGTCGCGTCTCTCGCGAGCAAACGCAGCAAATTGTGACAAATCATAATTCGAATGTGCGAGCACTGCCGTACTAAAGGCACCTTTCTAACAGGCACGACACGCGATGGAATCGCGCGCGAAACAAAGGCTCCGCAAGTCGCGTAACGAGCGGTGCCTTTGTGTCGCGCGCGATTATTTCGCGTGTCGCGCCTGTCTGTAAAGCCTTAACTCGTACGTTGCATTCCTGCGACAAAATTATCGCACGAAAAAAAATCGTGGTGCGCGCTTAGCCTTACTGTTGTATAATTTTTTTTTTGTTTTTAATGTAATTTTGTTAGTTTTAAATGTTCCTTTTTAATTAGGGTTCCGTACCAAAATGGTAAAAAGGAACACTTATGGTGCGACTCAGTCTGTCTGTCACAGCTGGATATCTCAAGAACTACTAATGCTATCAACTTGCTACTGTTTGTATTTCCTGTCCGTGTCCCAAATTTTCTTTCTTTCTTTATTTGTCTAGCCTCAGAGGGAACTATGCTAATTTATAGAGTGCTCATAATTCTGACCCAAAATCCGTTACCACTCCTCGGTTATATAATTTAAAATCACTTGTAGAAATGTGGTCAAGTTCGTTTATACAGGGTTATTGGTAAAACATTAAAAACCTCTTAAGAGGTCATTGTACTCATCATTATGAACAACTTTTACTATGGGACCAAACCTAAAATCGCGAAAAACAAATCAGTTGTTCCCGACATTTATGTTCGTATAACTCGTCAAAATGTAGGGAACAGCTGATTTTTTTTTAGAAAAGTAGTTTTTTTTGCATTAAGTAAAAAGCTGTTATTTTGACACTACAAACATGCACTTCAATTTTATTTATTTGTATGTACAGACGCCAGCACATCAAGCTACTACAATCTGTCACTATATTTTCAACTTTATTGCTAAAGCATAAGGTTCAAAGTTGATTGGGAAAATTTGACAGGTTCGGGTAGCTTGATGTGGTGGCGTCTGTACCTATCCATACTAATATTATTCGAAAGTAACTCAGTATGTCTGTCGGTCTGTCTGTCTGTCTGTCTGTATGTTACCTTTTCACGTCTAAACCACTGAACGGATTTCGATAAAATTTGGCAGAGAGATAGATTGCATCCCGGGTTTTTTAGTTTTTAGGAGATAGGATAGTTCATTGTTCATGTCCTTCACATAGGAACTATCCTATGTCCTAAAAACTAAATTGGGATAAAAACTATTTTATCCCGATATTCCCACGGGATCGACACTTATGCGGGTGAAACCGCGTGGCGCTGCTAGTGTATAGATAAAACGAAATGTACTAGTGTATTAAATCGATAAAATTAAAGTACGGTAAGTAGGTGTCTTTACAATAATTTCAGGTTAACTGAAGCTAATTCTACAGTGGAAACTATATTATCATGATAGTGGGCATTATTACTGTAAGTATCAATGTGTGGTAGGAAATTGTATGCTCTAGTCGCATGACAATGGTGGTAGGTAATCTCTTCATTGCCTGTATGAGAATTGTTAGCTAATTCAGAAATAGAAATGGAGGTAGTAAAATAATTTACAGGCTGGCAGGGCTTTGACGCACAACCTCTTAGGTACAAACGCCAGCACATCAAGCTACTATAATCTGTCAAATTTCTTTAATAGATTTTCAACTTTATCTCTACAGTATAAGGTTTAAAGTTGATTGGCAAAATTTGACAGTTTCGGGTAGCTTGATGGGCTGGCGTATGTACCATAGATTCAGTACATGATTCTGAACCCCTATGATTCAGAATCTTTCATTTTTCTTTTTTCAAAAATCTTTTTTCAAAAAAATTTTACCGGTTATAAAAAAAAATGCTGTTCCATACATTTTGATCGCGTATAGCTGATTTTTTTTTAATAAGCGATGTAAATTTCTACGCTACACTCTGTCCAGTTTTTCAATAGCTGCCTTAGAACGTAACTATTCCAGATTACGTACCTAAAAGTTAATTTTAAAGTGCGTAATAATATACATAAATATATATGTAAACTGCCTTTAAATCTTATTGAATTATCTTATTTGTGTCTTCTTACAGACATTATAATAACGTACGTGTATCAGTTTTGACAAAAAAAAAATATAATTGTTATGCGTATCAAATTACATTCTATCGTACTGAGTGATTGGATCGAATGTATTCGCTTCAAATGAATAAATCGAAAATAATTATTTTTATTAGGAACCTATAATATATTATAGGTTCCTAAATCAGTACCTATAGAAAAACCTTGCAGCAACTCAAACATCAATCATCATCTGCCTGCCTTTTCCCAACTATGTTGGGGTTGGCTTCCAGTCTAACCGGATGCAGCTGAATACCAGCTGCACAGGTCGATTGGTCTGTGGATGGGTGACCATCTTTACATACCGTGACCCCTCCGTGCCTCGGAAAGCACGTTAAGACGTTGGTCCCGGCTGTCATTCGTGGATCTTTGACAGGAAGCCTGACAACCAGTCTTACCAAGGGGTATAGTATTAGCCAGTAACTGGGTTGTGGAGGTCAGATAGGACTGCTTATCTGACCTCCATGTAAAATACTGGTATTTAGCTGCATCCGGTTAGACTGGAAGCCGACCCCAACATAGTTGGGAAAAGGCTCGGCAGACGACGACGACATACATATACATATAAATGTGAGAACCTACGCATATACTCTGCCTACCCTTTTTGCGAATACAGGTAACAAACATAGAATTTTAACAAGTATTATACCAGAAGGTAATCGTTGTTTCACTTGTTATGTCATCTAAATGTTTTACGAAATTGAGGAACTTTATTTCTACTTTTAATTATTTTTTGAATAACCCTTTATTTACCTATTGCATGGTTAAGGTTCTCTATTCTCTCCCCCTCTCTATTCATAAGTAAAAAAAACTTTTATGTAATTAAAAATTCTTGAACAAAATAATTAAAAATGACAAAAACGATTGCCTCATTGGATGGGGTTCTGGGTTTGATTCCCAAATCGGGCAACGTGTTCCATAAGACATTTCTCAGTAGTGGTATATATGTGTTTACATATATGCTCGCCCTCTATTAAATGATGGGACTACTTAAAACTTGCAATATAGATGCACTGCACACCACAGCCGATACATTCGGGGAATATACCCATTATACTTAAATGATTTTATTTCTGCAAGTAGAGATTTGTACGAACACTTTTACACGTTTTTTTTAAACAGATGAGGTCGGCGTTTCCTATCTTTTTTTTGTTTTTGTTTTCAGGGGAAAACCTTCAAAAGGCACCCGACCTCCCCACCCCGGTGATCACCATCAGCACATAGGGGTGGTCCCAGTTCCTCTTAAAAGACCAATTCCGGAACCCTCCCGTGCAACGCCTGTAAGGCACATCCCTGGGGAGACTGTAAAGGCGCCTCCCCTCAGCCTAGCTATGCACGGCAGCACGTGACCACTGTGCCACCGTCTTCCCTGGGGTCACTTGGTAGGCGGACAGAGTCTCCACTCTGTGCGCTCGCGACCCCAAAGGTCCACCTTCCTTGTTTGGTAAGTGGGTTTCGGCGTATTAGGCGCCAAGGCGGTAGCCACCCCGACGCCGACGCCTCCTTCTCCGAGCAGGATCAGCCCTCTCCCGATCCCGCTCCGGCGTTTCCATCTGACTACTCCAGAGAGAAGAAAGACCGAAACAAACTCAGAGGTCCCAGTCTCTTTTAAAGTCCAGATATAGTCTTGGCCAGATCACGTGAAGACCATGTAGATTGGTGCAGTGCACGAATTTGTCTGTAATCGTGAAACTCAACTCAGAACTTAAGGAGCTCAACGATTCGACGAACAATGCCAAAGAAAGGACATTTGGGTTGGCATGGTGTTACCTAAACATCATCATCTGCATAGCCTTTTCCCAACTATGTTGGGGTCAGCTTCCAGTCTAACCGGATGCAGCTGAATACCAATATTTTACAGGGAGCGACTGCCTATCTGACCATAATTATCAATCACATCCCAGTTACTGGGTAATACGATACTCCTTAGTAAGACTGGTTGGTTGGTTGTAAGACTGGTTTCGGGCTTCTGACGACCCGTAACGACTGTCAAAGATCCACGAATGACAGCCGGGACCAACCGGCTAAGCGTGCTTTCCGAGGCGCGGAGGGGTCTGGGTATGTAAAGATGGTCATCCATCCACGGACTAACCGCGGCAACCGTAACTTAACCTGATCGATCGATATGTGCTGCCGTTATTACTTGCCCACAAGCCCTTGCCCCTCTAATGTAGCATACCTAATACATACATCAAAAACATACACAAAATCATTATAACACACGAAATCTTTTAATTCTTAGCATTAATTACTGGGAACAAACGTCGTCCCGTAGTGCTGTTTGTTTAAAACATTAGTATATATGCTTATGTTAAACGGGAGGAAATTTATTTGACTTAGGCGTAGTTTCAGTGTTGGCGACGATGTAAGCAAGACAAACATGTTAATTTTCACCCTCTCTCCTATCACCCTCTCACACCCCCGCCGACGGATAGGGCTGCCAAATATATCTTTTAAATGGGACATTCATTTGTGTTTATAAACTTTGAATGAGGCTGTAGTGCCTAAATTCAGGTGAAGACGCGTTGGGGGGGTTTATTTTTTTCATTTTACATGCTGAAGTGTGGCTATCTTACCGATGGTGTCAAACGTGAAATGAATTAAAAAATGTGGGAAATTTTAAAATTTAGAGGTACTTTTTGACAAATTGAAACTGAGATTAGAATGCGAACATTTTTAAAACCCCTTGAAAACAGCCAGGAAAACCTTTTTAACACCTTTTGCTAGATAATTTCGTTCAAATTCTGCTCCTATTTTTATTTTTTAACCGACTTCAAAAAACTAGGACGTTCTAAATTCGGATGTTTATATGTCTTTTTTTTTAATGTATGTTTGGGCATAACTCCGTCATAATACAGGGTTTCTTTTCAAAGACCATCCAAATTTTTACATGATGTTTTACCCATGAATATAAACAACTTTCACTATGGGACCAACTCTGAAATCACGAAAAAAAAATCTGCTGTTTCATACAAAATACAAATTTGGATAGTCTTTGAAAAGTAACCCTGTGTAGCCGGATTTGCAAAATTCTTTTTTGTTCGAAAGAGTCCGAATTCCGAAATGGTTCCACTGAAATTTCGTAAAGATCTGATGATGAGTTTCGAAGACAGACAACGGAACTCTTCAGTAAATGCCAGCAAATCAACCGCGATTGCTGCTATCGCATATGTATGCATTGTTTACGCAATCCCACAACATAAAATCACGCCTGTACCCTGTAAAGGGGTACACAGATGTGTTCAATAGCTTCCTATCACTGATATTCACATAGTGTTATATGAATTTGTGTGGGGTAGGTGGGTACCACTAAAAAGTGAAAAACAAAAACTTTTTTTACAAAAAAAAACAATCGACTTGAAAAATGAAAAGTTTTTTCAAGTGAAAATTTTTTAAATTCGGAAGTCAAAAAACCAAAATGCGGAACCAACGACACCGACTTCCGAGATTAAAGCTATTTTTCACTTTGTAGTGATTTTTTTTGGAAGGCGGGTGTCACTGAGCATAGTAATTCGTATATCAGCTGACAGCCCTATCTAACGCTTCCAATTACAACATGGCCCGTTAGAGGGCGCCCTGAATTATATACCGACAACTTTGACGAACATTTATTTTTAATTTACAAAGGCTTCCGTGCCCCGTGCCGTACGATAGCACCGAAATTACAAGCTCGTTGTAATATTCACGATGAATGTTAAACCTGACTTCCTTGCATATACGTGCATACTGAATTAGCTAATGTGCTTATTAATATTGGAGAATAAATATCATAAAAGGGAGATCCGTTTAAAAAAAAAAAGAAGATAACTGTATACAGGGTTATTGTTAAAAAAAATTAACAACCTCTTAAGAGGTCATTGTACTCATCATTATGAACAAGTTTTAATATGGGACCAAACCTGAAATCGTGAAAAAAAAATCAGCTGTTCCCTACATTTTGACGAGTTATACGAACACAGGTGCAACATAGGAACATAGGTGTAGGGAACAGCTGATTTTTACATTTTAGTAAATATATGTATAAGTATACAGTTTTTTTTTAATAAAAAATAACAGCCGCACAGGTCGATCGATCAGGTTAAGCTACGCTTGCCGCGGTTGGTCTGTGGATGGGTGACCATCTTTACATACCGAGACCCTTCCGTGCCTCGGAGAGCACGTTAAGCCGTTAGTCCCGGCTGTCATTCGTGGATCTTTGACAGTCGTTACGGGTAGTCAGAAGCCCGAAATTCTGTCAACTAGTCTTACCAAGGCGTATCGTATTACCCAGTAATCCGGTTAGACTGGAAGCCGACCCCAACATAGTTGGGAAAAGGCTAGGCAGATGATGATGATACAGAATTTTTTTTTGCCTGTATTTGTTATTCTAAACAAATTTTTTTTTCCTCACATTTTTAACTCACGCAATAAATGTCAATAACGAAACGAATCATCATACAAAGAGTCATAGGTTACCAGTTTTGCGTACCTTTATTGGGTACCTTTATTGGCAAACGCAATCCTATCACCCAAACTCGCCGGAAAAGTTGGGAAATTAAAAAGTTGGAGGCAATTCACGCGACGACTGCCGACAGCCATTAGCATCACATACGACGACATTTCGGTATTTGCATTTACGCACATCTTTTATACGAAGGGGTAAAGTGCACTGAAAATAGATCTCACAGTTTGGTACTTCGACATACAATGTTACTTGAACTTCAGCTTCCTTTACAATGCAAACGAGTGGTCACATAAGTAATAATTACCGACGGCATTCAACGTGTCCTATGAGTTAATAACTTACAGTAGAGAACATTTCGCGTGCTTTTCACGTCTCAGGCCTCAAAGATTTAAATCGTTAGATTCGCTCACTGCGTCAAAAGATGACACATAATGATGCAGTGACTTGATTCGTCATGGAAACGCTTTTTAATAATCTGTGAGCTTACTCATCTCAGTAACATAAGCAGCCTATAATGTTCCCACTACTTGGACGCAGGCCTCCTCTCTCTGAGAGGGACTGGGCCGTAATCTACAACAAGGGACCAGTGCGGGTTGGTAGATGTCACATGTCTTCGAATTTTTGGTTCTAGGACATGCCGGTCTCCTCACGATGTTTTCCTTTATCCTTTTGAGAGCTCTTCTCAGTATGGACAAGTTTTCGCGTGACAAAGCACGAAGAGGGTAAATCTAGCGACTTAAATCTTTGGTTAGCTTTACACACGACCGTGAAAACGGGCCACCAGTGACGCAACACACGAACCTTCTTAACCCTAATTAACCGGACGAAAGCGAAAACGCGCGAGAAAAAGAAACGAGTTGTATAATTCGGGAAGCTAGTTACCAGCACGTCGGGCCAGACTCTTTCCTTTTGTTTTTTTAATTAGTTGCCGCTTAAACTTTTGCGCGTTTTACGCTGTTCATTTTGTTCTGTACTGTTATTTTTTCCCGACCTCTTTCTATTGCTTTTCGATGGACATTATGCATTAGGCTTCAGCGAGTTTACCAAAACAATTTATTTTCGTTTTTTATCATGAACTGAGGGGCAATTCTCAGGTTAAGCTACGCTTGCCGCGGTTGGTCTGTGGATGGGTGACCATCTTTACATACCGTGACCCCTCCGTGCCTCGGAAAGCACGTTAAGCCGTTGGTCCCGGCTGTCATTCGTGGATCTTTGACAGTCGTTACGGGTAGTCAGAAGCCCGAAAGTCTGACAACCAGTCTTACCAAAGGGTATCGTATTACCCAGTAACTGGGTTGTGGAGGTCAGATAGGCAGTCGCTCCATGTAAAATACTGGTATTCAGCTGCATCCGGTTAGACTGGAAGCCGACCCCAACATAGTTGGGAAAAGGCTAGGCAGATGATGATGATGATGAGGGGCAATTCTCGTAATTTAAAGGATGTTCACAGTCTGATCTCATTCTCAATCTGTCAAAAAAGCCACTAATTTCCCCACATTTTTGACAAGTTTTGACATTGGTTGTCGCTGAGATGAGATTGCCAAGTGATTTTGAAAGTTTTTGAATACGGCAACTGGCCCGCGCTGACATAACGCTTTGAGTTCAGCCGGTCTGTTGTCACCGTGGAAGTTTGAGTGAAGTAAATACTTATGAATTGAGCAGTAAATCCCTAGATCCCCTATCATCTATTCTGTAAAAAAAACTTAGGTGAAGTCAGCTTGAAGTCTGCTGTCATTTCACCAGGAAATAGACACTCACTCAGGGATTGACACTAGATTGCACAGATATAGATATACCTAGATAACGCAAGAGTAACTACTTCGCGTGCCAAAAATTGCACCAACTTATGATTACAAATCGTAAGCCGCCCCTTTCGCGCTCAGTCTTTTGTAGTGCTGGCTGGGTAAGTGTGAGCGAGAGCGCGAGCTTGTGACGTCATAGTAGATAGTCAAAAAATGGCACGCTTGGTTTTCATACAGTTCGTGATACTTGCGTTATCTAGGTATATCTATATCTGTGCTAGATTGATTGATAGCTCACTTCACCTAAGTTTTCACGGTGAGATTTTACAGAAAATCATTATCATAATATACCTAATTATCAGAATATTATTATCATTACAGGCACAATAACCATGAAGCAACAATGTTCTCCTTCCATATTATACTAGCTGCGCTCCTCGGTTTCATCCGCATTAGACTCGATTTCGTGAGAATAACGGTATAAAAAGTAGCCTATATGTTAATCCGTGTGTCAGCTACCTCCATACTAAATTTTATCAAAACTGGTTCCGCCATTAAATTTGTGCGTGAAAAAGTAACAAACACACTCACAAACTTTCGCCTTTATAATATTAGTGTGACTAGCTGCGCCCCGCGGTTTCACCCATGCGAGTGTTGATCCCGTGGGAATATCGGGATGAAAAGTAGCCTATGTGTTAATCCTGGTTATAAACTATCTGTGTGCCAATTTTCATCCAAATCTGTTCAGCCGTCTGTGCGTGAAGTAGTAACAAACATACAAATACACACACTCACAAACTTTCGCCTTTATAATATTAGTGTGATACAAAGCATGGCTAGGGAGAGAGGCATTCGAGTAGTAATGATTACACATTTCACCCCATTTGCTTAAGGAAAACAGAAATAAAATAAGATGATTTTATCATAACAAGAGGAAGACGAGGCGCCAGTTTCGCTTATATTATTAAAACAAAACAATAGACACACAGACACAGACGAACAGACGAACATACGCAGTACTAATGTAGTAAATTAATTATAAACAGGGCGCGGAAACTCTCCGGCCCCGTCTTAACAGGCGATTTGTAATTACGTTATCGTTCAATTTGTGCCATTAGTTGTCGAGCATGGCCGTCGACGAATGAAATTTCGATTTATTTAACGTCCGACCTTCTTTAGTATTAATATTAATTAATATTATTACAGCCGTAAGTGGGTGTTGAACTATTAGAAAATGAGGAGCGTTTTACCGTTGGCGATGCCGGTCATTAAGTTTCACAGTAAGGATAAAAAATAACGTAAGTTTCTGAAGTTATCAAACGCAGGTTTTAACTTTATTCGCTGTCACCACGAAAAAGTTTTTATTTTGTCAATTAAATAATTGCCAATATCAATATTATGTGCCTCAGTTAGAGGGACACCACTAGCCAAATTATCTATTCTCATCTGCCTGCCTATTCCCAACTAAAGTCCTCCAGATCGTATTTCGGCCACGGCGGCCAATCTCAGCCTTCGACACGGGAGATATTATAGTGCACAAGTGTGCGCGCAGACACAGGTGCACTTTTCCCTCCCTCTCATAGTCCTAGCTTCTGCCCGCGACTTCATCCGCGTGTAATTTCACCCTCCTCCCATTCACCCTCTTAGGGATGAAATTTTGGTGAAAAAATCCTTTCTTAGTGGATATCTTCACAAAGAACACAACCTCCAAATTTCATGCCTCTAGGACCAGCGGTTTAGGCTGAGCGTTGATATATCAGTCAGTCAGGACTTTGGATTTTATATAATATAACCTAGATGGGACGGCAATCCGACACGAGCGGGGAGAGATCAGGCGGAGGACCAACGGCTTTACGTGCTTTCCGAGGCACTTTATCACACCGCCAACTTCCAAACTCCAAGCTGATGCTGATATTGATACTAAGAAATTCCTAATGGAAAAACTCAATAACACTGCCCGACCCGGGAATCGAACCCAGAGCGCTGAGCGTTTTCCCAACTATGTTGGCTTCCAGTCTAACCGAATGCAGCTGATTACCAGTATTTTACATGGAGCGACTGCCTATCTGACCTCCACGACCCAGTTACTGGGTAATACGATACCCCTTGGTAAGACTGGTTGTCAGACTTTCGGGCTTCTGACGACCCGTAAGTATTGTCAAAGATCCATGAATGACAACCGGGACCAACGGCTTGACGTGCTTTCCGAGGCACGGAGGGGTCTTGGTATGTAAAGATCACCCATCCATGGACCAACCGCGGCAAGGGTAGCTTAACCTGATCGATCGAACCGTGCGGCTGTTATTTCATAGCCACAAGCCCCTTAGCCTAATTATCAATATATAAATATTATAAATTAAAGTATCTTTTCGTGTCTGTGTGGCTGCGTTGTTCTTCCAAATTCCGCAAAAGGCTTTCATGCGGTTTTCACCATCACTTAGAGAATTTATTCCGGAAGGCTTATGTGTAAAATATATATTATATTAAACGCACTTAGAATTAAGAACTTGCCATGTTTCGTCAGGTTGTGAAAACCGTTCGAAGCAGGGGAGGACCGCTATCGCTAGTGAGAGATATAACGAAATTATATGAAGTGTACCTACGTCCGTACGACCTTTGTGTTTAGGCTGGCTATGTCAGCAAAGCTTGTCATTCTACCACCTATCAGGCAAGGACAACGTGAGCGGGAGCTTCATGATTTGTCTGGTCGTTACGTACAGAAACTATTTTTGTCATCGACACAAGAAGAAGAAGGGGATTCATCACTACCACCTCACTGAGGGATGAAGATAAGAGGGAAGCTTTAGTAAAAGGGAGGAAATACGTATTTCGCCACTTCTTCAGTTTATAGAAATGTAACAGCTTGAGGAAGGATAGAAGGCACGTGCCAGTGATCCAACAGTCGAAGACAGTTCCCGTGCAGACAGCGCCTATTAAAGCTCCGCAAGAGACCTCTTTAGGTGTCGCAGAGGCGTCGACAACCCACAATACGTCTCGCCTCGCGTCCCAACAATATCCCCGTGTTTACATTCCCGGCGTAATTCCTTTGAACTCGCATGTGGGCCCGAGGAAACGTAAAATAAACAGAACTTTCTCGTAATGTTTAATTAAATTAATCAGTTGGTTGATTAGTCGATGGTTCGCCGGCGTTGGCGTAAACAAAGCGCGTCGGCGGCGTGGCCGGGCTTTGATCTAGCGACTCACTCTCATCTCCACTATTGTTATATATTTGTGAGGTTCCCGCCGCCCGCCGCCAGCTGCCGGCGCCTCGCGCCTCTTGTGCCACAGGGATGACACGTCCATGTTTTTGCATTCTATACGGAGTCAGATGAGCAGGGTTTTCTTGGTCAACTACTTTTTTGGGCACTATGGCTAATTGACATTCAAAGCAAAAAGAAGAGAAGAAAAGAAAAAGCAACAAAGCATTTTTGAGAAGCAGCTCTCAAAAATTGATAAGATTCTCTTAAGTATCGTGTCAATTTTTGAGAGCTGCTTCTTTTGGGCTTACAAAACTCTCTTTCACTAATTTTGCTGATGAGAAACCTGGGTTCCTAGGAACTTTTTAAGGTCTAGGGTCTAGGATCTACGATCATCAACAGCCCAACACTGTCACTAATAATATTATCTTGTTATCATGGATACAACTGTCTTTCGCCAGTTGGGTTACACACGACGAACAAAGCTAAGATTCATATTTCAGATGTTTCGTTTTCCGTTTCCGTTCAAGTTAAGTTACTATAAGTTTTCAGTTGAAGCAGAAGAGTTGATTTTAAGCGGATAATGGCAGCTTATTTAATACAACAATCTCTTTGGATCTCATGAGGTACCTACTGGGAGTGCGCAGTGATTGTCTTTGTGTATAGATTAGTTAAAAAAAAAACAAAACAAAAAAAAAATCTTAACTAAAAAAACAAAAAAAAAATCTAAAATGCAAAACTAAAGAAAGTAAAGGTCTGTTTTTAGGGTTCCGTACCTAAAGGGTAAAAACGGAACCCTATTACTAAGACTTCGCTGTCTGTCCGTCTGTCTCTCTGTCTGTCACCAGGCTGTATCTCAAGAACCGCGATAGCTAGACAGTTGAAATTTTCACAAGTTATGTATTTCTGTTGCCGCTATAACAACAATACTAAAAACAAATTAAAATAAATATTTAAGGGGAGCTCCAATACAACAAACGCGATTTTTTGGCCCTTTTTTGCTCGATATCAAAAATGGCAACAGGTAGGCACTTGAAATATTCACAAAAGACTCAGTTGTATTTTAACTTTAATAATAAATAATAAAATTAAAATAAAATAAATATTTAAGGGGGCTCCCATACAACAAACATGTTTTTTTCGGCGTTTTTGCCTTGTGGTACGGAACCCTTCGTGTGCGAGTCCGACTCGCACTTGGCCAGTTTTTTTTTAATGTAAGCCTTGCCTCGTTTCTGCCAGTAAAAAGCTTTGCGTTTGAAAAATTTGCAAAATGAATTTTAGTCGTCCATCCAACGCCTTATGCAGAGATTTGATTTCAGCTACTGTGTCCTTCATTACTGGCACTTGGCAAACTATTGCTATTAAGGGCTTACAGGACCTAAACACAAAAAAAAACACACTAGACGAGCATTACCAAAATTAACAAATATTTTGAAACAATTACATATATAAGTTACTATAGGGCTAGCTATAGCTACAAAACCAAATCATATCAGAAACTATTTCATTTAAATTACCAGTGTTGTGTCATCGAGCTTCTCTTTCTTTTCTATGCAGTCCGACAGTGACCGCGCTTTAGGTCATGTAAGCCCCTTAAATGGTGAGCAACAGAACCTCCACAGAAGAGCTTTTACATCCGCAAGCGTTTGAACAGCTTCTGAGCCGGGAGACGACATGACTTAGCTGACCACCATCCTTATCCAGCCATCTCTATTATCACTTATCATTGGCTGTAGTACTTTTCCCCCAAAGTTTTTCTTCATTTCGTCAGGATGAACAAATAAAACATCTATAATCGAAGTAAGTAAACTAGCGGGGCAATTGGTATATTTTCGTATGGGATTTAAAAATCCCATATTTTAGGTATTTACGATGGGTCCCATTTGCTATTTCCTTTGAATCCCATGTTATAACAACATGTGTACTTTTCAGAAGAAAAGTGATTTACCTTTATCAAACATTTAAAAAGCAGCGTTTGTTACTATTACGTAACACACTATCAATAGCAATGGCTTTCATTTTGATAGTTCATCAAGATTCATTACGTTATTTACGTTTTGAGTAGACAAATTCGGACATATGAAGCAATGGACTAGCAATCATCATCTGCCTAGCCTTTTCCCAACTATGTTGGGGTTGGCTTCCAGTCTAACCGTTTGCAGCTGAATACCAGTATTTTACATGAAGCGACTGCCTATCTGACCTTCACAACCCAGTTACCAGGCAATACGATACCTATTGGTAAGACTGGTTGTCAGACTTTCGGGCTTCTGACTACCCGTAACGACTGTCAAAGATCCATGAATGACAGCCGGGACCAACGGCTTAACGTGCTTTCCGAGGCATGGAGGGGTCTCGGTATGTTAAGATGGTCACCTATCCACAGACCAACCGCGGCATGCGTAGCTTAACCTGAACCGACGACCTGTGCGGCTGTTGTTGTTTAGCAATGGACTAGCAATATCCTTCAAAATGAATCAGAAAGTGGGTGCTGCGTGTGAAAAAAAACTGGCCAAGTGCGAGTCGGACTCGCACACGAAGGGTTCCGTACCACAAGGCAAAAACGCCGAAAAAAACATGTTTGTTGTATGGAAGCCCCCCTTAAATATTTATTTTAATTTTATTATTAAAGTTAAAATACAACTGAGTATTTTGTGAATATTTCAAGTGCCTACCTGTTGCCATTTTTGATATCGAGCAAAAAAGGGCAAAAAAATCGCGTTTATTGTATGGGAGCCCCCCTTAAATATTTAATTTATTTTGTTTTTAGTATTTGTTGTTATAGCGGCAACAGAAATACATAATTTGTGAAAATTTCAACTGTCTAGCTATCGCGGTTCTCGAGATACAGCCTGGTGACAGACAGACGGACAGACGGACAGACGGACAGACAGCGAAGTCTTAGTAATAGGGTTCCGTTTTTACCCTTTGGGTACGGAACCCTAAAAAGGAACGCATAATAGTTTGTCACCCCTACGAGGCTACAAGCTACACCTATCCCTCTAGCATTATGTTTTACTTTCACTACATAGTACATCGCAGAACGACGTGCTGAATCGCAATTTTAATTTATGTCAAAAACTCAGTTTTGGCACGCTTTTCATGCTGACAATCTTTTGTATTACAATGAGGATTTAAAAGAGAAGTCTACTTTTATTTTTTTTCAGTTTTGGTACACCTTGATGTAGATTATTAAAAGAGAAAATGTTTTTCAGTAGTTAATTGAGTTGGGCTACCCTGTTCCAGGTTTCAAAAGACTTTTGTATGGATTTTGTCTCAAAATTGACTGTTGTTTGCTATTTATTGTGTGCTTTGTCCGGATGTAGCTTGATTATAAAGAAAAATTTTACATTATTTTTTGGGCCTTGTTTTGTTGGAAAAGTACTGCGTTTTACTTCCTCCTAAAAATCTTTTCGCTGAAAAAATATGACAAAGCTCCAAACATTTACTCAACTAATAAAACAGTAATTCAAAAGGCAGGTGCCACATCAGTGGAATCGATCGTGCGGGTCGATCTTTCATGCTCACGCAGTTAACCCATGTCAGCACTATGCTGGACAAAATGTAGATATTATTAGCGTACACGATACGGCGCCGGCGCCGGCGTCCGCTGAGCGACGGCTATCTCAATCTAACGGCTATGGTTCTCACTTCCATCGATTTAATGCATTCATAATTTTCTCGATATCATCAGGAATCCTGAAAAAGTATCCTAGAGTTTATTTCAGGACAAGCTGTAGGTACCTACTTCCCTGTGTGCAAAATGTAATTTGCGAAAAACAGTTCTGCCGCTTTATTGTGACTCGGTAAGTATTTCATTTTGGTTTTTGTCAGGGATTCACTGACAGGTGGCCAAAGGAAACACCTTAAGGTCTAATAAGTATAATGGCCCCAGACCGCAGTGTGCAGTCGCAAAGTTTCTGAAATAAAGTACTTATTTCCCTCCAAATAAGGAGAAATCAGCCCAAAGCTCAGCGACCAAAACATAAAAAACCGTTCATAAAACTCAACAACGGCCAAGTCATTTCAAGCCCACAATATGACCACAATTGACCACATCTCGGCCGCACATTAATAAAAGAACATGTCTATATTTGTTTGTACGTACATAATCAACCAATAACTGAATAAGTAATAAAAAACGCGCGTTTCAATGGATCCAGTAGCGACGCGAAATTCCGTACGTTGAACGACGTATTGTTGTTAGCCGTATTTATAGCTTTAAGGAACCCCCCTCGGGGCCGGCGAGCACTCAGGGACGTCGTGCTAACTATGAAAATTATAATATGTGTTACTTGGGCGAAAAACTCCGGTTTACGAGATAGGGTGGAAGCTATTGACAGTGTCATGGCTTGTTTACCGTGAAAACTTAGGTGAGGTGAGCGTGGAGTGAGCTGTCAACAGTGTCAATTCCTAGCAAAAACAAACTCACTTCACCTAAGTTTTCACGGTGAGATTTTTACAGAATCGACTGGCTGAGCTGATGTGAGCTGTCAATAGTGTCAATCCCTAGCTTCACGTGGAATGTCATCTGGTCTATTCTGCAAAAACTCTCACCGTGACAGCTTAGGTGAAGTGAATGATAGCTCCATTCACTTTACCTAATCTGTCACGGTGAGATTTTTACAGAATCAATCGGCTGCTCAAATCACGCTCACTTCACCTTAGTTACACAGAAGAGATCGACTGTTCCTAAAATAAGCAAATCCTTAAGAGTACTAAACAAGTAGTAACAGAAACAGTAGCATAGAAAAATCAAAATACTTTCATCAAAACAACTAAGTATAGGTACGTTCCATGAGAAATACTCCGCGTCTCCCATTACCATATTAAGACGTGAACGTGCAACACTGAATACACTTACCAACCCTGCGCTGCAGGCGCGAATAAAATCTAAATTTGAAATACCGATGTTTTCAATCAATTCAGCGATCACAATTATAATGGAGCGCGGTCCGTCCATACCACTGCCTTGGACGTCACTCGTTCTCTGAATAAATAATCGCCACGCAAGTTTTATTAGTTATAGGGTTAAATAGGGTGATAATTGTATGTTGTTCCTTACTAAATCTAATTTTCTAAGCCGTAATTTTGTAATTGTGCCTTCATAATTAATAATTCTGTCTTTCCAGGTATTCGGTCCACTTATTCGGTTTGTTAGCTGGCCGTATACGGATGACACATTACGGTGGGTCGTTTTACTGAACGGCAAAGAATTGAATTTGATTGGAGATTTGTAACAATGACATATAATGACAGCCGCACAGGTCGATCGATCAGGTTAAGCTAAGCTTGTCGCGGTTGGTCTGTGGATGGGTGACCATCTTTACTTACCGTGACCCCTCCGTGCCTCGGAAAGCACGTTAAGCCGTTGGTCCCGGCTGTCATTTGTGGATCTTTGACAGTCGTTACGGGTAGTCATAAGCCCGAAAGTCTGACAACCAGTCTTACCAAGGGGTATCGTATTACCCAGTAACTGGGTTGTGGAGGTCAGATAGGCAGTTGCTCCATGTAAAATACTGGTATTCAGCTGCATCCGGTTAGACTGGAAGCCGACCCCAACATGGTTGGGAAAAGGCTAGGCAGATGATGATGATGATTTGTAACAATGAATAAGTTCACTTGCGATTATGTTAGCTAAAGCAAAGTGACCATTGTTAAAAGAACCTTCTTAAAACTTCTTCAAAATTAATAAAAACATGCTTCCCTAAAAGGATGACCGACTTACATGTAAAGGTTGTAAGGCCAGTGACACAACGACTGCGGGGCTACTTACGATTCTAGTCCAATTGAATTGCAACTCACTTGCCTGTTACGCTTTCCATGAATCCCAAATCATAGGGTGGACTAGTTTCATAATTGAGATTTACATATGTATGGAAACAAGATTGAAAGTTTCACCTATTTTTAGAATACAGCAGAAGTTTTACCTTTTTACTCTTTCACCACTGGCAACACCAAACTATTTTTTTATTACATGTAGAATTATTTTTATTTTATAACTGGCAACCAAGATACGATTCTTCAACGGTCCATAGTCAATTAGGCTTAAGATAGAGCTAAATGATAACGTTTTTCCAAGTAGTGCGTTTTCAATTGTTTGTAGTACTAATGTTATTCAAATGAGAGCACGCGTGATGCGGGAGGCACAGTCTTCCGGGTGCGGGAGTCTCAGCGAGTCCAGCCGACCGGAAAATTGCCGGCGGAACGGTCCGAAATAGTAGAAAATATTGCCAGATACGAAACAATGGCATGTTTGCATAAGTGGCGGATCGAAAATTACTTTTATGAATAAGAAACCGAGTGTTTCTGTACTAGTGTTTTAGCAATGTATGATGCTGGTTAGTGGCTGGTTATTTTATTATGACGCTCTAGTTCGAGGATTTACTTACTCTAGAAGATAACTGTAAAATGTTATTCATCATCATCTGCCTAGCCTTTTCCCAACTATGTTGGGGTCGGCTTCCAGTCTAACCGGATGCAGCTGAATACCAGTATTTTACATGGAGAAAAAAAAACGGTAAAATGTTATTGTATACAAAAAAAAAGAAACTGACAAAGGCAGCTAACGTCGTGCTTCTTTTATTTTAAAAGCTCATAATAATATCCTTTTAGAAAAACCTGAAAACTTTAATGTAAAGAAGGGCTCCTTCAAACAACAACAACGAGGATTAAACTCCGCTTCCTTTGTGAAGATTTTCATAAAATCCTCTTCATAAAATTAAATCAAACTAATTTCCGCGCAATAAAATTCCGATCCTCGTTATCACATATTACAAAGGCATCCCCGTGGACAGGGAACGTAGAAAATTAGCTTTATAACGAAACGATAGATTTGAAAAGAGTGTAAAAATACTAAATTGAAGAATTTCATGCATCCACACGATAATGAAAATGTAATTTACGTAGGTAATGTAAAAAACGCGAAAAAAGCAGGGCAGCCCGGGTAAGTTGATGGAGTCAAACGAGATATTTGCAGTGTTTTGCATAACTGCATTAAGTGTAGGGCCGAGAGGCCCGCTGAAGGCACGTACACTCGCCTACTAAAGTGCAATAAAAGCCTTGTAAAAATTGTAATGGCGCTAATAAAGACTTTTTTGTCGTTCAACACTTTTGCCCAGTTCTTTCTGGTTGTTATTTTTAACGTATTATGAATTGCATTTGTAATTCAAGTGAAAATGCGACGGCTGTGCGAAATTAATTGGCACGAACGTTTTTGTGATCGCCTCGAGAATTCTGACTGACGTGTGAACTAAAAAACTAGTTGTGGACAAGTGTGTGTGCGACTAAATACAGAACAATTCGGATGGATGAAATTAGTTTTTGCCATCCCTTCGCTGCGTTCACCTGTTTAGTCATACATTTCTTCTCCTTGGTTATGATGAGTGTAAGACATGCCTACCTACATACATGTATATTTTTTAAACATCGCTGTGTGTAACCCTCAAATGTCGCGATAGCAACTTACGTGTCCGTAGCAATAAGCGAGCAATTAGTAACAGAGCCTATTAATAAATCGAACCGTCAAACAGAAGATAACGTGAAAAGTCAGTGGTAATTAAAAACGTTTTCAGAATAAGAAAGTTCACAATCAACGATGGAAACTAAAGAGCAACCGACAGATTCAATTAGAGACTTTCGCTCTGAATATTGCTATCGCCACAGAATCATTTCAAGTGCGAGTTTAAAAAGTGATAATTAATTTGTGAGCGTTGAGCGCCCGGGACTTTAGCGGGCGATTGTACCCACCTGAAGATATCTCGTACATTGTTTCCGTTCGTGGAGTACAAATTGTTGCTATTGTACTCTACTTTCCATAACGTACGAGGGCCATTACGATTGGCGTTTTCTTATAACTGAACGGTACCGCCATATTGTGGAAAATTCTTTGAAATACCTTTTGAATAGAATGCACGTCTATTATAAGAGTAAGTATTTGTCGTTGCATCAACCACTTGACTTGTTTGTTACGTATCGGTATTTTACATTTCGATCTGCCCGTTCTTCTGCACGGTAATTTCCTCGTGAATGCGTGCTGTGTTACGTTACCTAAGTTTATGTAGATGAACTACATTAACTTTTAAAGAGGTTTTAATTTAACAGTTTTCGACACAACGTATTCTAATCACGGTGTTAAATCACAGAACCAGCTCACGAATCCGCAACTACATTACAGCGAACAACGCGATATTCTCGCACAACAAGCACACATTCACGCCGGAGAACCCAAAAACGTGTGACAATAAAAATCACGACAGAAAGTAGGTAGTCGTAGCTATACAAGGATGAGTATATCGGCCCACCGGTGTGGGCGATGTAAACAATTTCAATCGAATCGTAACAGCTACTGAACAATGAACGTCGGATCACGAAAAAATCATCTTACAAGTTAGTCGTGAGGCCGGGCCACGGTAGTCGTGTGTCCGGGACGTGTCCGGCCCGGCGGGGCGGGACCACTGCTGCTCTTTCCACCGCCGTTCCTGACAACAGACTATTTTATGACCTTTTCGGGACCTGATCGCCGACGGCACTGGATGTCAGAATCGGAATGATTTTATTCGCCACAAGATATTGGGAAATGTATAGCAATTATGTAAATGTTTACTGTTGTTAAGGCGAGGTTTTCCCGGACCGATAGGCATAGAAAACACTACCTCAGCCCCCGCCAGTTGAACGCGGCG
The DNA here is from genome assembly GCA_916614155.1 of Mesoligia furuncula. Taxonomy (NCBI): domain Eukaryota; kingdom Metazoa; phylum Arthropoda; class Insecta; order Lepidoptera; family Noctuidae; genus Mesoligia; species Mesoligia furuncula. The sequence continues at coordinate 36,419,267 of OU744790.1, forward strand.
TATTTAACTACGATGCGCTGAGCGGGACCGCGCCACGTGACACGTTGTGACCGCGAATAACCTTTGTGCAATGAATGCGCGCCACGAAACAGACAATATACAGTAGATCAACCTCAGATCAAAAAAATAGGCAGATAGAACGTGCGCGAACAACAAAGCGACTGCAGTTTTTATTTATGTGTGCGCGGCAGATAAGTGACGCCGTGTACGGACACGTGCATCTGTGTGCGTTTACGGTTGCCAGATATTGAGAAATACTCCCACATTTTTGTTCAGTTATATTGTTCTCAAATTGTACTACTATTTTTTTTAATTGGAAATGCGGTTTGCGTATGCGTAATATGTAATATGCGTAATTACTTACTACCTATTTAATTAATTTATATCAGACCAGATAACACTTCATAACGCTTTTTGGTAATTTGTTTAATAAACTATTTTGACTGGCCCGTTGGTCTAGTGGTTAGTGGCCCTGACTGCTATGCCGGAGGTCGTGGGTTCGATTCCCACCCAGGATAAATGTTTGTGTGATGAGCATGATCATTTGTTCTGTGTCTGGGTGTAATTTATCTATAATATGTATGTATTTAGAAATATATAAGTATGTTTATCAGTTGTCTAGTACCCATAACACAAGCTCTGCTTAGCTTGGGACTAGACGGCGTTGTGTGATAGTTGTCGAATATATATATATACAGGGTGATTGGAAGATGGGTGCAAAGCTTCAAGGCGAAGATATTACAGACAATTTAGAACCATTTAAGCCATAGTTGTCTTAGACGAAGTCTTATCATCTTTTTTTAACCAATTTTTTAAGATTTTTTTCGAAAATTCCCAAAATTTTAACTAAACTGCTTATTTATGGCCAAATTTAATGATAAACGAATTCATTTTTATTTTATTTAATTAAAGTAATGTGTAAGCAATCTAGCAAAACATGTCTTAGGCCTCTGTATCGTTAGACATTTTTTTTACAGACATTTAAAGTTCATAAAAAAATTTCAAATTCATAAATACATTTTGTAAACCTTATTTAAAAAAAAGCGGAGGGTGCTTTTTTTGTTCATATCTTTTTGAAAACATGCTTGATAATCTCTCTTTCTTTTGAGGTAACATTTACGCGGATATCTTACAAATTATTAAAATTAGGACCTACAAACCAATTTGAGGGAGAAATTTTAGGCACACTAATTAAAACAACATTTGAATTTAATTTATTTATTTTTCATGTTCAAAATGTTGTCCGTGATTCCAATACACGCACGGCTCCGTCTTCTCGCTTCTGTTGTTGTTATTTTCAACATCATCTCCAACTTCATCGTTTCAAACGCTGAATTAATTCTCTCTATCAATTCTTCTCTCGTTTTTATTTCAACATTCGTATACACCAGTTCCTTGGCCCGGCCCCACACGAAAAAGTCCAGCGGGGTCAGATCTGGTGAGCGAGCAGGCCAAGGGATGAGTCCATCTCTGCCAATCCAGATGTCAGGAAAGCAATTATTTAAGTGTTCCCTTACATGTAACACCCAATGCGCTGGACAACCGTCTTGCTGAAAGATGACTCTATGGTCTCTTTCGAATATCGGGACACCGGTTTCCTCTATCAGCACTGGTAAATCGACTTGTAAAAATTGCAAATAATTTTCACCATTTAAAGTATCCGGTAAGAAGTGGGGCCCAATCAACGTCCTGCCAATTACTCCAGCCCAAACATTGACAGAGAATTTCCTCTGAAACGATACCTGCTTCTTAAAATGTGGATTGTTGTCTTTGGCGGCCCATTCATGGAGGTTATGGAAGTTTGTAATGCCCTCCCTAGAAAATTTGCTTTCATCCGTCCACAAGATTGATTTCAGGAACCACGCATCTTCGATGTCTCTGTTAAGCAGGAAACGGCAGAACTGTATTCTTCTTTGGGGATCTTGCTCTTCCAGACCTTGCACACCCCTGCCATGGAACGGATATTTGTCATTTTGGTGCATTGTATGCCACACCTTCCATTGTAAAATGTTTAGATTTCGAGCTACTGCTTTGGTACTGGTAGTAGGAACCGCTTGAAATGCTGCCAAAATGTCTTCTTCGACGTCAGGTTCGTGTCTGCCCTGGTTGACTCCAGGTTCTACGTGGTGAAACCCATCTTGGGCAAGTCGACGAAAAGTGTTGTAAAACACTCGCACATTCGGTACTCTGTGATTCGGATAGCTCTCTTGATACATCCGTCGCGCCAAGGATCCATTGCCGTCTGCTCTGCCATACATAAATACGATATCCGCATATTCCTGATTGGAAAAAGTAGCCATAGCCACTTAACAATTAAGAAAAACGGCGTAGGAGCGCACTAAATGTCAACTCAACACAATTAACTTAAAAATCAACACGTGCAGGAGCTTGAGGCTACGACTAGACACAGTGAAACAAAAATGTCCAAAACTAACGCAAACAACACGTGCAGGAACGCAAAGGACAACTGAACACGATAAAATGTGAATCAAAACTTCACAAGGGCAGCTGTAGTTTGACTAATAGTAATAACTAATAAGTAAAAGATGGCTTCAAAGAACAAACTAAATGGGCCCATAACCTATTAAAACACACGTAGTTGTAAATCAAATGACAGCAATTTATTTATATAAATTCATGTTAGCATTGATCATAACTGCCAGTTAGTACATAAGCAATGGCAGTAGTATTTACTAAAGTATTATTTTGACATTAATTCTAACACAAACACGACTTTGTTACCTTAGTAACTAAGACCATTTTAGTAACTAAGACCATTTTGCTGTAAAAACCAACGTACTATCGCTATTTTCTATTCACTGAACGTTCTACCTGGAAATGCCGTCGCATCGCGCGCTGCGGCCATTGTTTAGATAATCCCCTCAATTTGCATGTGCAAAAAAATCTTAAAATTTATCATTTCCAACACATAAAGTAATTTATTAAGCAAACATTTTGTTTAAAATATTGTGCCTAAAATTTAAAATTTCTCCCTCAAATTGGTTTGTAGATCCTAATTTCAATAATTTGTAAGATATCCGCGTAAATGTTACCTCAAAAGAAAGAGCGATTATCAAGCATGTTTTCAAAAAGGTATGAACAAAAAAAGCACCCTCCGTTTTTTTTTAAATAAGGTTTACAAAAAGTATTTATGAATTTTAAATTTTTTTATGAACTTTAAATGTCTGTAAAAAAAAATGTCTAACGATACAGAGTCCTAAAACATGTTTTGCTAGATTGCTTACACATTACTTTAATTAAATAAAATAAAAATGAATTCGTTTATCATTCAATTTGGCCATAAATAAGCCGTTTATTTAAAATTTTGTATATTTTCGAAAAAAATCTTTAAAAATTGGTTAAAAAAAAATGGTACGACTTCGTCTAAGACAACTATGGCTTAAATGTTTCTAAATTGTCTGTACTATCTTCGCCTTAAAGCTTTGCACCCATCTTCCAATCACCCTGTATATTTAAGGATAGGTTTTTTAGTTTAAAAAGATAAAGAATTTGTTATAACAATCAACATATTTATTAAAATAATAATTATTTTACACACAATCATTAAACCTTATATCAGCCTTAGTTCTGCACCAATTATATTGTACAAACATATTATGTACTATTAATGTTTAAAATTGGAAACGCGATTTTGCTTTATGGTTATATCCAGATAGCAAAAGTGCGTAATATTTGAACAGAATAATAATAAGGGAATAAAAGTTAAAGATGCGTAATTACTTACTATTTATATATTTTTATATGAGACACTTTTTATGAAAAATATCACTAATGAAAGTATGGAAACCTCTATAATGTCACATGGCAAAACCTAATTGTTGCAATTAAATACTAAAAGTAATAATAAAATACTTTACAAACCCTAATAACTCTTGAAATATAAAAATTTTAAAGCGCATTTTTCTTTACATAAAAATACTAGACACGTGTTTCAGGTTTCGCATAAGCAAAAACTAATGTTGTATAGGTACTATAAATTACGACTGCGCAGTTGTTTTGACGAATTTGATCGATATTTTTTATGCACAATACACATTCCCTTAATTCAGGGTAATTTACCCGTCATAAACTAGCAACATAGACGATTTACTGTTAAGGTTTTGTGTTTCAAGTGAGCCGAAAATATTTTATGGAAAATAAATACCAAAACAATAAAAATAACAAGAGTTACCTGTGGAAAGATATTCCATCTTGTTTTCTTTGTTTTTGTGAACAACTTTTGCAGTGTTTAAACACACAAGACGGCATGTTTTGACATAAAATGACAAATCACTAGTGACGTGTGAGCGAGACGATGCGTAGCTTGGTACTGTCGCGAGTTTGTATGTATTAACGTTTGATTTTGTATTAACTTTGGTGGACCCACTCGCGTGTTCTGAGCGCTCTATCTGGCTATTTTTTTGATCTGAGAGATCAACTTTGATGTTATATTTTATTTTTAATGAATAAAATTTGTATGTAGGAACTTATCATCTACGCTTGATAAATTCTCATGACAGTTTCCGGTTAGTAAAAATTAGGTTAGTTTGGCAAAGAAACGCACTATGTAAAAAATCTAAGGTAAGTTTGTACCTATATTTAAAATACACATACCATCAGTAACATGTCGAAAAATCTCAAAAATCAGACTTTTATCAAAATAAAATTTATCGGGACGTGTCGCGGGACACCCGGATGGAACGACGTTCCTTTCACTATACATATACTATGCGTTTCAGATGAGAAGATATGTTCTGGACAACTTCACTCACAACTTGTCAATAATGTAGTGTTAGGAACAAAAACAACAAAATCGATTAAGCAAACTTTATTTTTATGTTATAAACAGAAAAGATTAAGAAAATGAAAATAATACACAATAAAAAATATAACTATCCGAATTGAGAACCTCCTCCTTTTTTGAAGTCGGTTATAAAACGTATTTAATAATTATTAAAATTAACTGTTTGTGACACAGAAGTAGACGCCACATTCTCAAAATTCACTATTTGTGATACAGAAGTGGAAACAATACCAGGTGTTGCAATATTTTATTTGTTTTCTCGCATTTTTATTTTTCTTATATCCATTCCTCTAATATGTCGTGGATCTATGATTTCAGGCAATAGACACTGCATATAAAAATTAATAAGTTTTTTTTCCCATTTTTTCTTCCCAAAATTTACTATCTTTCACTATCTTGATTACATGTTCGGGTATTGTTTCATCTGACCATATACCAAACAAGCAATATTGCCTGCCGGTAACATGGAGTTGGCCCTGAAATTATATTGCATTAATTTTTCAGAGATCAGACTGTAAACGTTCTTAAAATTACGAGAATTGCCCCTCTGGTGTGCAATCGAGGTTTAGGAGATAGCTTACTATAATCACGTGTATTAATTTATTTTCGATTTTTTTTTACTCTGATATCATTTTAGTTTTTATACATCGTACTCGGTACTAGTACTGATCAACAAAGTTAACGTATGTATTTAGGCAATCGGTATAAAAACATTTAAGATTCATTTCTTCTCTACTTGTTAACATATAGTTTAGTAAGACTTACTTATTTGCTGTTTCAACTTCTGAATTATTGGCAGTTAAAAAGTTCTCTGAAATCTTGTCTCTATCTTGTACTAATTTCTGTTTGACTTACAGTACTTTGAGGTTCACTAATAGTGTTTAAGGTTGTTCTGTAACAGTGTTATAAACAATATGAGTCATGAATCGCAATCTATATTCAATTTTAACACTATTATCTCCATGATTAAGATGGTGATGATGATTATATTCATGACAATCATGAGTACAATCAATATTACTTTTATAATTGTTAGTATGTAATGACTAAAGTTTTATGTTTTGAAGAAAGTAAGTACTTACGTATGACTATGGAAAGTAGTATCAGGGTTATCTAGAGTCTGAACAACACCCCTGAGTATATTTTTTCTCATTGAAACGCTGCAAAATAAATGTTGACATTATAGTGGCATTTCAAATCGTTTAAATTATACATTTTACAAGTATATTTTATAATTGTTATATAAGTTTAGCAATATTTCGAACTTATTGAGCAAAGAAAATAATCATTTCAACGAATTTAATAACAAACCTACTGTACTTTTTTGTACAGTGTCGCGTCTAAACAATGGTCGTAACATTTTCGTGCTTTTCCGTCATTTATTTACACTAATAATAGTTATACAATATTATTGTATTTTTTTTACAAGCTTTTATTTTTTATATTATAAAGAGATAAAATTGTAAGTTTTGTATGTATAGGGTAATTTCTGAAACTACTGATCCGAGTTAGAAAATTCTTTCACAAAAAATTTTTCAATAGGTAGTTACATTATTAAGGAGTGCTACACGCTATTTTTATTCTGATAAAGATGTATTTTCCATAGGAAATCATAATAAATGTAATTGAAGTCGGAAAAAAACTCGTCGCTCGGCCGCTTATATTGCTAACGCTGGCTAAACCATACGAGGAACTTCAAAATAATGTACCTACTACAGAATTGTATATCTTGAAAATGCCCTCAAATAAGTTCGCGGCGGTATATGTCTATATTATAAGGATAGCTTACAGTAACCAATTTTATCTTTTTACAATCAATAAAATATAATGAGTGACTTTCGAAGCAATTTTGACATACATTGTATTAATCCTTATCTCATTAAATATGTTAGTAAAATTAAGCATTCAATTTAGATCAAAACTGCAGTTTACAGCATGTCATTAATGAATACTTTAGAAGTTATCACAGTATTAAAATTACGCGCACAACAAAACAAAAAAAAAACAAAAGAACGGAAAAGTCTTCCTCAACAAAGTATTATTACGTATGCAAGTAATCTGATAAAATAAAACTACTAGACAAAATTGTAGTGCTACTATAGTATTGATAATGAGTTACTTACCATTTCTCGAGTTGATATTTTCGTAATGCCCGAGGTGTCAATTTCCTGTATGAACTTTTGTTCTTTGATAAATTCTTGCAAATATTCTTACAAATAATTATCATTTATCAATTTATTTTTCTCTCTGTCTTCGATATTTTCTGCCTCGTTTTTTTTATTAAAATTATACATAGGTACTTTTAATGAATTTCTTCGTAGGTTTTTCAGTTGCATTAAATGTAGGTATAGCATTCCTTTATTTCTGTTTTACTATGTAATGTGCCTTTGATTTTCGTTGTGGACATTTTATTTCTTAGTTTAGTTTTCAAGTTGTTTACTGCTGTTTTGTTAGACATAGATAAAAATTTATTCGCATACATATACATACATGCATAACATGAAGCTAGGTATTTTAACTGGAGTTTTATCGTTTTAGACGAAATCTCCAGTAAATTATAATGAAAACTGTAGAAATTGGTACTTAAACAGAAAACAGGGATGTCATGGTGAAAACAGTAAATCTACTGTTAAAACAGTAGGGTTGGCAACATTGAGCGTACCTAACGTTTCATATAATGGAAAGCGCAAACGCGGAAAAAAATTGGCGTGCGTCCGTCCTCGAAGACCTCTCGGCCGGCACTAAACGGCCCGCTCGAAATCGAATAGCTCAATATCGTATGATTTTTGTTCTTACAAAAATAAATAGCCACTAATATAAAAATCTACCTTACCCAGCGCTAGAAAATATTAAAACCTATTTTTTGATACATTACTTAGATGGTTTCGTAATATAATTTTTTGCTAAGAAGTACATTTGAAAAATCGATTTAGTGTCATCTTTGCGATTTTTTTTTATCGAGTCAATTATTAGTAATTACGTTTCCGTCTTTATACAGCGCTTGACCATATGTTCAATTTTGCTAAAATGATTTTTATTTTGCGGAATATTTACATTATTTAGATATACATAGCTCCAAAAAACTTAAAAATGGTACAACCTCGCCTTAAGTGCCCAATGCAACAAGGAAAGTTTGCTCGAATAACAGGCGCTTCCAAAAATAGAACCTTATTAAAATCTCGCAGGAAATTCACACTTTTTAGCTTTTTTTTATTTCAGATAATCAGTTTACAATGGGGCTCGTGGCTAAGTAAGAACAGCCGCACGGGTCGATCGATCAGGTGAAGCTACGCTTGCCGCGGTTGGTCATGGATTGGTCGCGGTTGGTCGGTGTTGGAGATTGGTTGGTGTTGGATCTTTACATACCAAGATCCCTCCGTGCTTCGGAAAGCACGTTAAGCCGTTGGTTCCGCCTGTCAGTCGTGGATCTTTGACAGACGTTACGGGCAGTCAGAAGCCCGAAAGTCTGGCAACCGGTCCTACCAAGGGATATGGTACCCAGTAACTGGGTTGTGGAGGTCAGATAGGTAGTCGCTTCATGTAAAATATTGGTATTCATTTGGTTGGTGGTTAGACTGGAAGCTGACCCCAACATAGTTGGGAAAAGGCTAGGTAGATTGAAAGATTACAATGGTACAAGTAAAGCAGGAGAATTTCAGAACTAGCTTCTATTTATCACCTAAATTTGAATTCAAAGGTAAATGGATACTAATTGTAGTTAGTGATACAGAGAACTCCAGTTTGAATCCAGGAGAGACACAAACAGACAATTGTACATTGAATGGACATACATATTACACTTGCTCTCAAGTTAGCGTCATTCATTACACGAAAAACAGGATTCACACGAATGCAGGGAACACTAAGTGCGAAGTTACATTACCAACATTCTGTTTTTTTTTCTGCCAAAGCAAGAGAGCCCTTAATTTAATTTAAAAAGAGAAAATTTAACATGGCAAACTTTTTATTCGAAGAATTTAAATGTTGTAGCACCGTTGAATTTCAAGTCAGTCAGGATTGAAGTTCAACGGTTCGTCTGTAAGTTAGTTGTCTATAGAAAACTGTCGATTATGATAACTACTTGGAACGTGTCATCAATTTCAACGTGTTATCGGTCCCTTCGAGCCTTCTGAACCACTACCGACTGTGCACGGTCCCACTTCAAAGGGAACATTGCTAGGCATAGTGAAAAAGCATACAAGAGGCTCTTGATAATTGTATCAAGAGCCTATTGTATGCGAGTGAAGTAGAAGTGGACTAAGGCATTGGCCTTAGTCCACTTCTACTTCACTCGCGGGAGACAAGTTAGACCTACCTTTTTAAGAGGATAATCGATCACCCCTGTCTACCTCCCTCCCTGTCCCAAGCATGAAGGTACGGGCCTTGACCCTGACCCTTTCGTAACAGTTGTCAATACACCTCCACAGCACACACCTCTATTTTTCGCGATTAACATATACTCAAACAAATTATATGTCTGTATATTTGTTTAAACAAAACACAAGGGCTATATTTTATAAAATATACAACAGTTTAAATGATAATTTATACTCCATTGTTATTCATTGATGTTATTATATGTATATTTTGCCATTGTTTCAAATCAGAGCATATTTCATGCATTTAATGTTTAATTCCGCGTTACACTAGACGCTATGCCACGCGAGATATTGAATGCGAAGTTATTTGATGTAGTTCAGAAAGAGAGTTGCACGTCGCATGTGTTTGATGAATACGTTATTCACATACAGTCGCGGTCTGGAAATGCTTACTACCTTAAGGTTTACAATTGCATGCACACATCTACATCAGAAGGTCGATGATATATGTGATTTGATTAGGTATAAGACCATAGATTTTTTAAATTTAAACGTCTATGATAGATATAGAAATCCTTTTTTGTAAAAAAACGATGAAATATTAACTAAAAATGCAAAAAATAGGAAGAAATAATCAAATAGACCGTTGAAACAGATTTTCAATCGGGTTCATGTCTGCTGACCGAGCGGGGCATTGAACGAGATGAATTATATTAATGTGTCAATTTTTTTATGAAGAAATGAGTTTCATCATCAAAAAGTCTTTAATAGGTACTCTTTTTGTTAGATTAGCTGCTTCACAACTATTAAAAAGTAATAGTTGTACCTACCTAGATATAGAATTTCAGACTTGACTGCACAGTGTGATAAAGAATCTAATTTGAACACTGATAAACATTTTTAGACTGCGACTGTACATTACCTATTGAGATTTATTGGTTTAATTTAAAATTATAATGCACATAACGGATGTCTTGAAAACATGTTTTGATAGACCCTATATTTCCTACGCATGAAGAGTTGTGTTTTGATGAAATGCAAAAATATGAGATGTAAATGGATTTTATATGGTTAATGAGTTTTCAGGCGAGTTGCGATATGCTGCAACTCGATGTGACCTTTGAAGAAAAGTTGTATATATTTTCGTAAACTTTGAAAAGGCTTCGCGCGATAATCTTAATGCGCCGCATTTGAACCCACCTAGACTAGACTGGGGCCGTATTCTCTATGGCACAATGAACGACCCGCGCGAAATGAACGCGAGACTGGCGTGAGTAGCTAAGGCTTGACGTGGTTTCGAAGTGAGGAATCATTGAGTGGTCATAGTGAATTAAGGCCCTGTACTACTGTACCACTCCTATTTTTTTTTTGTGAGTGGTAACTGGTAAATCATCAAATAACTTCTCCAGCTCTGGGCGGAGCTGGCGTGTCAGACTTTTACTGACTAAAACCCACCCGTGTTCCTTCAGTTGCCTGTGCCAGGGGCCACGGTATCTCTTCCGAACAACCCAGTCCTAAATCTCGGCATCGCTTCGCTCGCGCTGTGTGCCATGTCCAAACAGCTCGTATTGTTTCGCTTGCTTGTGAAATGTAATTCGTGTGCTGTAAACACACAAACACACACAACTTTCGCACACACACACGCACCACAGTTATTTATATTTGAGACGCGGAGGTCGCATGTCGTGAGCATGTTGGTACAAATATAGAAACTATTCGCGATTTATTGTGAATATTAAATTTGGCACAATATAATTGAGGGCGTATTGTTTCGAGGGCACTTGGAACATTCTTCTTCGTGTTTCTGACGTCTGAAAACATTAAACTATATAACTTCCTTTATTGGAGTGGGTTTGCAGATTTGGCTGTGACTAATAATGGCAACATTTTAAAGCACAATAAGGATACTAGAGTGCGACATTTTCACAACGTACGTAAATCATTTATTTCGTAAAAATGGAGCTTTAGCAAGCACAGAAAATGCTTTAGAGTTAAAAAAAAAATCACTTTACGCTTAGAGGGAAGTTATTTCATGCAATACTGACAACCGTAGTTCCTGGAACCGCTTTCCCTCTAAAGCGGGCGAGTTTCGTCTTTTGTACGGCTTTTATTCAAACATTTGGCATCAAAATTTAATACTGAAGCTTTTAAAATATTATAAGTTTAAATAACGTGCCTTTACGGGTTTAATTTGTCTAGGAAATCATTGAGAGGAAACCATGCATAATGGTCGAAAACTAATACAAATATATTCTGATATTTTTAGTTATTCTGTGTTTAAATCACTGACCTCTATAATACAAGTACGCTGGACTAACGATACTCTACGAAATGACAGTTGTTTTTTGTGCCGATTCAAAGCGCCCCGCTCGTAGCCCCAAGGAACTAAAATTGACACGTTCTTTCAAATGGACGTTGATTTGTTTACTTCGTCTCTGATGATTTAGGTCTAAATCGTAAAAAACTAGTTTATTTGTGTATTTTGTGTTTACTACGTGATATTTGAAACATTTTTATTATGAAAGCATGCGGATTTTGTAAAACTCGCTGCCAAAAAGACAGCGGATTAACCTTTCACAAGTAAGTGAATTTTACGACTGTAAATGTTTCGATTGCTTATGTGAGCATTTTTATTACTATCTTATATTTAGAATAAATGTTTTCATTAATATCCCATCATATTTAATTGTAATTAGGGCTCAGTTTTCACATTTAGTGAATACAATAATTTGAATAGGGTTGTAAATGTTCCATGTCGATAATGTGTCGATAGTTTTCTTCAGACAGTTAATCATTTTAAATTTACGTCTTTCAAATAGAAATTTACTGTCGCCAGAAATTTCTGCAATTTGATTACCTACCTAAAAGAAATTAGCAAATACTAGTTTCTAATTTCAACAGATAAATCCATACTAATATTATAGGTAAATTCGAAAGTAACTCTGTCTGTCTGTATGTTACATTTTCACGCCTAAACCACTGAACGGATTTCAATATTTGGCAGAGTATAGTTTTTATCGACATATCTCGCGGGCGAAGCCGCGACCGGAAGCATAGTATTATATGTAATGTGTACTTGTTTCCGAAGAAAAGACCTAACATCAAAATAAAACTTGTCATCTACAATGTACTGTATACTTGAGTCAGTTTTACTTTAATTAAATACTTAATTTCAGATTTCCCACCAAATCAACTAAGCAGGGCTCAAAAACATGAAAATGGAAAATTGGAGTCCTAAATCGGATTATCATCTTTGTAGCAATTTCACTGCGGACTGTTTCGTTAAACACTCTACACTTACGCTCTTCTCCATACGAACACGGCCTTTTGGAAGACTAGAATCAATTCTATTTTATTGTATGTTTGACGTTGAAAAGTGCCTATGTACCTATTTGAAATTAAATAATGACGTTCAAAAGTGTCTATTTTATTTGAAATAAATTATTTGACTTAGACTTTGTTATTTCTTGTGTTTTTTTCCATTAGTACGCACGCAATAATGAAAATGGAATCCCTCTGCTTTCCGCTAGTAATGACTACATGGTAAACTTACAAGGTTCACTTTAGGTATTCAATTTGAGTGAATTTGATTGAATTTGTATGGACGCTGTTTGTTGCTTTTTGTTTCCTACATGGTTCAATTCTTCCAAATTGAACACCAAAATTGACAACACAAAGTCGCGAAGAATACAGCTGCCATTTGATTTACTAGGTTAGAGCGAAATGGCAACAGTTCATATTGCGAACTAATGTGACCCCAGTTCAGATTGTAAAACTAGTGTAGTTGAGCCAGGAGATATTAGCTCAACCATAGTAGTTTTTAGGCTAAATTCTAAGCCTATCCTCATATTTAAAGCTCACTGATCTAACCGTCATGCGCTGTAACCTTACTAGGACACTATCCACTAGTTTATAGCGTGCGATCTGACCGCGCCCTAATGAATTTTCAGATAGGGGGCCGGTGAACTACACATGCTAATGCGTAGTTCATACAAACGTAATACCAAAATCATTTGTAATTCAAACATATTCTTAAGGTAGTGTGTATTTATTCCGATTACATTACAGAATATGATATTCTATGATATTATATATTATCTACCTAGATATTCTAAAGGACTCTGATTATATCAGAGTCCTTTAGAATATCTAGGTAGACGAGAGTGAATATCAAATTTCTATAGAAAACTTATTTTTCTCATAACTCGTCTTTAAATCAGTGTCCATTCAAAATATATATTTGGGAACCTAGATATTCTGTAATCCAATCGGAATAAATGCACACTACATTAAAAATATGTTTGATTTACAAATTATTTTGGTATTACGTTTGTATGAACTACGCATGCTCCGCCGGCCCCTTAACTTTTGCACTATTACTTAAAAATGAAGCATAAAAATAACTGGGAGTGATCCGATATTATTCTCTTAAGTAATAAATTACTCTCAGTGGTTATAACGGTCGATAAAATTCATAAAAGTTTTTTTTTATCGTAGGATATATCCCATCTCTAATATTAGTTCTATGGTCCCTTCACATTGCTATCAGCGCCAAAATGGCGAAAATCAAATGGCTTCAATCTGTCATCCATAGTCTGCAGTCCAGCGTACTTGTATTATAGAGGTCAGTGGTTTAAATTAATTGTTTTATTTATTTTTTGTTTATTTTGCACAATTACGACGGACAATACAAAGTTAAACATCAAGGAGTTTATTTATAATCGTTGTTTACATTATGATTATCGACTATTTAACTATACATTTTTGACATTTAAATGTATCTTAAAACTTTAAGTAACGTTTATAAATATAGGGGACAATCAAAATAAAAATGTTTTATTTCACATAAACCTACATGGGCACATAGGAAACGTCAGACGCTAGGTGCACGGTTCCAATTGGTCGTTTCCTATAGAGAAAAGCCGGCAAGGAACGGTTACTCTTTTAAAAATAATTGGCTTTTGCAATATTAATAGGTATGAGAGGACAGTGAAGGCCTGTCAACAAGTACTTATCCAAAAAAGCCAAATTGCAAACAAACCGGCGTGGTGACACACAGATCATTGCTTCTCCTACACCATGCAATTGGAAGCTTTATTAGTTTTAATTAAACCCACATAATTGCTGTATCAATATGAGTAGAAAAGAAAGAAAGAAGTGTCAGCTGTCTGCGGCTTATTACGGCATTTAGTTGTAAAAGTCAAGGGAAACTGTGACGTCACGGAAGCCGGGGGCAGTGCCCATTGAGCTTCACTCGAGCGACATTACTCAGGACACCTGGCGGTAATACCCTGATACCTTCATTCGACAACATCACGCGATGACAACTTATTAAAACAACCCCAAAACAATAAAATAACGGTCACCACGTAACGTTTTATTTGAAAAAAGAATAGTGGTCTGTCTCTCTCCCTTCCGAATATTTAAAAAAACGAAGGCAGTGGCAATTAAAATAAATAAAGCAATTATAAGTTAGTACTGTACATCTCAATTATGTCCCTTTCATAACTATTACGAAACAATGACGTGTAATTAAATTGTTCTGAATAACAGGTGGTTCGAGACGGCCATTAATTTTATTATTGGAAAAAATTAACGTTTTATTCTGTATCTATATAATGTCACCGACAGGCTATTTGTAATAGGTGTCTTTGGCCATCCATATTAATGAGCTACTAGAGTAATTACCAAACAGATACCTTTTTACACACTACAAGGGAAGTTTTCAGAGAAATTTCAATGAGGAAAATATGTAGAATGTTCAATGAAGTTGAAAACCAATAAGTGTCACTTCCAGATAATTATTCTAATACAGTTCAATACGCAGCTTGGCATATATGCGTTATAAGATCTCATATTTTCAGTAAGAACAATCATAACTTCCCTCGTTCAACGGGAACTATTTTTAAGTAACTTTGCAAAGCAACCCGCACAGGAAACATAATAAATACAAAAAAGCGTAAAGCAAATAAAAGAGGTTATGACTTATGAATTAATACCCCAGGCAAGGCGAGCCTGCCTATTAGTATTGGTACGAAAATATTGAATTACTGCTATAAATATACACACAAAAATATTGTTTTTATGTAAATACTGCCGTACTGTTGCAGTAACGAGTCTTGCTAAATCACAATATGAAGTTGATTTATATCTCTATACGGTTCGGTTAGCTTCATGGGAGGGCCATAAAAACCGCATACGAAAATGCGTATATACGTACATACGTACAGGAGTCGTTTAATTGGTCACTTACGAGTTAACAATGCGACATAACGCTTGAAACCCTACCGCGATGTGGTGTAGAAATTGACCTCGAATTTGATATATTTTTTTGGTCAAGCTCTGCTGGCTTCCTTATGACTGGAAACGTATGAATGAACTTTCGACTTTTTGCGTTTTTTTTGCGTATTCAAAGCCCCACACTATGATTGTTTTTATGTGCAGTTAGTGAGACACATCTCACAAGTTAACAAATTCATATTCCATACTATCCATACGTAAAGCGTTTTCAAATGTCCTTTATAATGCGCACAGCAAAAGAGTGGAAATCTCTACCTGCGTCTGTTTCCGAGCGCATACAACCCGAATCTCTTCAAAATAAGAGTGAACAGGCTTCTTCTGGGTAAGCTCCATTGTCGACTTTGTCTCTGTCACCGCTGACCTAGACTAGAGTCAAGAGCAAACCCATTTCAAATAAAAAAAAATCGTAAGTAACATTATCTGTATGTTACTTTTTCACGCCTAAACCACTGAACGGATTTCGATATCATTTGGTGAGGAGATAGATGGCATCCTGGGGAAGGCATAGGTAGCACGTTCCCGTGACATCATTTTCGACGTCCATGCGGGGGGCGTAGACGCGGGCAGAAGCTAGTCTATACATAAGTCACAAAACTGCCTCCTTGGTCTAGTGATCGCAACCGCTACTGTTGAACATGAGGTCCTGGGTTCGATAATTCCCAGGTCGCACAAAGAATTATTAGGTTTCTCCATCTGGAATTTCGGAGTTTGGAAGTTGACAACAACACACTTGTTGTTGTTGTGTTATGCCCGATTGATGGCAATAGGCTCGCATGGTACTTTTATACAGGGTTATTGGGAAAATATTAACAACCTCTTAAGAGGTCATTGTACTCATCATTATGAACAACTTTTACTATGGGACCAAACCTGAAATCGCGAAAAAAAATCAGCTGTTCCCTAATGTTCGCGTAACTCGTCAAAATGTAGGGAACAGCTGATTTGTTTTCCGCGGTTTGGGGACCTGTCTTATGTAATTTAGACGTTCAAAAAGTGCTGATTCTCAGACTATTTAAAAAAAATACTTTTCATTTTAATTTTGTTACAAAACGATACTTTTATCAAAAGTCCCTATAAATATTTAAAAGTAAAAGTTGATATAGTATGACAAAGACGAGTCGATGTCCTGACGCGTGTATTGCTGTATCCATTACTGGCAATTACTATTGACGGATAACATGTGAGAGGACAATGTGCAGATCATTCAAATGGCCCGAGCTTTATTGCCAATAAGTGCCAAATGAATATTAAAAGCTTTCAATAATAGTTTTGTTTGAACTTTCTGCTGTAACTTATAAATTATCATTATGAAAATATGAAGCTTATTTTTTATCACACTATTATTATAAAGGCGAAAGTTTGTGAGTGTGTGGGGGTGTGTGTGTGTGTTACTTCTTCACGCTCAAACGGCTGGACCAATTTTGATAAAATTTTGTATGGAGGTAGCTGACACCCTGGATTAAGATAATATAGGCAACTTTTTATCCCGATATTCCCACGGGATCGACACTTACGCGGGTGAAACCGCGGGGCGCAGAAATAAAATGTTTAGTTATCCTCTGAAAACTTCTTGCGCTTCTAATGATGGACACTTTTTCAAATGTTTCATTATCTGCCTAGATTTTTCCCAACTATGTTGGGGTCGGCTTCGGTCTAACCGGATACAGCCAAATACTAGTATTTTACATGGAGCGACTGCCTATGTAACCTCCACAACCCACTGACTGGGTATACCCCCTTGGTAAGACTGGTTGTTAGACTTACGGGCTTCTGACTACCTGTAACGACTGTCAAAGATCCACGAATAACAGCCGGGACCAACGGCTTAACGTGCTTTCCGAGGCACGGGTCTTGGTATGTAAAGATGGTCTCCCATCCATGGACCAAGCGCGGCAAGTGTAGCTTAACCTGATCGATCGAGCCGTTCGGATGTTATAACTTAGCCCCACTTTTTCAAATGATTGAACCTCTAATAACTTTTTGCACTTTTACATCCAAGTTGGACGCTGTTACGTGGCTATTTAATATTTTTGAAACCCAAAATAGGAATTTAAAAAAAAGAGGCGCAATCATTAAATTAGAGGTTCGATTAAATACTTGCTATTTTTATGAGCTGAGCTTTCGTTTTTCTACTAGAATAATTTATTTGAATAAGTAACTAATTGTATCACTAGTTTGAACTCAAATTCCTGTAGCATATTGTCATGAATGTTCAAGCATATCGTCGGATTAACTTTTACATAATTCCGCGCAGAACAAGTTCCGAAGGCAGACGTTATAAATTAATAAGTCGCATGCGTAATTAATGACAGCGCTAGAGCAACAATGGCTGCACAATTATCTAGCTTGGCATCCCATCTTACGTACCCACATTACTAATTATTTCGATTGTTACCGCTCGTAATGAGTGGTGCGACATATTATAGCTCGGCGGCCACCGGGCTATACATTGCGCGTCGCGCTTCGATAAACAATGCCCACCGGCGAACCGGAGGAGGCAACTAATCGCATTAACGAACTAATCACGAGCCGCTGTGACGAGGAAATTCATTAATATCCTGCACCCAGAGCCGAGTGATGAAAAAGTAGATGCATGGTGCGGGAGACGGGTCGAGGTCGGGGCAGAGTTCGATTTTATAAAAAAACTTTATTGAGTAATTCCCCTGACGACATGTAGCCAGCCAATACTTCATTTTTCTTTTTTTATGTCTAGATAACGGCATTTTTAAAAAATTCATGGAGACTTGTTTTTCTGAACATTATGGGAAATGAATTGTTAAACAAATTGACACCCAACCTCAATTTGCAACTTAATTTTTTTTGTTGTGAAATCAATTGACTTAATAGTAATTTTAAGAACTCATTCCGCCTGTGATACTGTTTTATCTTAGTACAGGCATCATACATCATATACATCATATACTTACTGCATTTTACCAATTTTTACTTTTGAATAATATATTTTTTTCATAACTGCATGTCAAAGAATGACAGTTGTAATTTGAATATACGAACAATTTAGGTTAGTAGTCTTACCAAGGGGTATCGTATTACCCAGTAACTGGGTTGTGGAGGTCAGATAAGCAGTCGCTTCATGTAAAATACTGGCATTCAACTGCATCCGGTTAGACTGGAAGCCGACCCCAAAATAGTTGGGAAAAGGCTAGGCAGATGATATATTCCTTTCTCAATGGTCCAGTTCACCCGGTTCCGTCGCATCCCGTGAACAGTCGATGTAGCCCGACCCTCCCTTTCAAATTGTCCTACTCTAAATGGTCGGCCGTCATAGGCAGAAAGGCACTCAATATAAATATTAATCTAACGCACTCCATTTGCATACAAAGTATTGTGAGGTAAAATAATTAAATACATGCTCTTTGTTGTTTAAACAATGCACATCTCGAAGAGAACTGTGGAGTTGAAACAGTAATTGAACTGTCATACGAAATTATTTTTTTTAGTATTCTGTTTCGCAAGCTTTGTAAAAGAGGCATAGAGGGAGGGAAGGCAGGACGGACCTCTTAAAAGCAAGAAGTAAAAAAAAAAAATTAATCACAAACATTCAATACGCTACTTATTATACGCTATTACCGGTCGATGGATCAGGTTAAGCTACGCTTGTCGCGGTTGGTCTGTGGATGGGTGACCATCTTTACATACCGAGACCCCTTCCCTTGCCTCGGAAAGCACGTTAAGCCGTTGGTCCCGGCTGTCATTCGTGGATCTTTGACAGTCGTTACGGGTAGTCAGAAACCCGAAAGTCTGACAACCAGTCTTACCAAGGGGTATCGTATTACCCAGTAACTGGGTTGTGGAAGTCATATAGGCAGTCGTTCCATGTAAAATACTGGTATTCAGCTGCATCCGGTTAGACTGGAAGCCGACCCCAACATAGTTGTGAAAAGGCTAGGCAGATGGTGTATTACGCTAATTATAAATTAGACATCAAGTACATCTAGATAATTAATTAAGGTTATGGTGGATATCCCAAAATTCCTGATCTAGTGCACCTCCCTCCCAGAACCGGATTCTCCAGATACCCGGATTTTTTAATGTTTCAATCTCCTATGGTGTTGACTTTTGGCTGTGCTTTGCCTGTTTGTCAGAAAGTTTCGACGCAACGCCGGAGAGTTTCAAGATCCTGGTGTTAAAGTACCCTATTTTCCCCTATTTATAGTCCTAGATATGTCAAATCGAAAAAAAATATTCTTTACACGCATGCAAAGACGAAGTAGAGAAGAAGATTAATATTGTATTGCGGCAAAATTAGACCTGCAGGGTAATTGCGTACAGTTGCCGGCACGTAACTTGGCAAGAGATTTTCGTAGTGGGGGAAGTGCGCGCATATAAAAATGTATGAAATTGTGCGTGCGCAAACTTCCCCCACTACAAAAACTCTTGCCAAGTTACGTGCCGGAACTATAACACACCATCAGTACAGTAGCAATGGCTTTCATTTTGACAGTTCAACAACATTCATTGCGTTATTTACGTTGTTGAGCAGACACATTTTTCGAACATATGAAGCAATGGATTAGCAATATTCTACTAAAATATTTAGGTAGATTGCGATTGATACGCTATGGTGTGCAACGCTATAGGTCTATGCTAGTTGCGGTAAACTCTACTTGCGCGATGCAGGATTTTGCGTGACGTCAGTATGACGCGTTGTTCGCATGTGGCGTTGTAGATACCGGTAGAACGCTATTGAGGTGCTTGAAGGCAGTCTCGTAAAAAAAATATAAGTAAATTCGAGTAAATAAAATTTTTTGACATTTATTGAGGCTGAGATTTTAATGCTCAATGAAAGCGTTTTGAAAAATACGGAATTGCCCCGCTGTTTTAAGAGGACCACCGGTTGATCTACTGTTTGAACTTTTACAACGTATTAAAATACAATGTACAATATATGCCTTGAGAACGTTTGTCATTAATTAATATACGACATTTGCAATAGCGACAGAGCTGAATGTAATTTAATATTTGTATAGGATATGAATTAATTGCTTACTTAATTGAGTTATGGTTCTGACTGGCTTGAGACTGACCTTCATACAAAGGAACTTGGGTGGCATGAGATGTTTCTCGTGTCGACACGAGAGAGAAAGAGTGGTTTGGAAAAATAATGGAACACTGCAGAGCAGTTTAATAAATCCGTGATTTACACTTACTTTGCAGCCTTCCAACTTACGTGTATGGTCGGAGGATATTTTTACCCAGATTTTTTTTTTATAAAGGATACAATTAAGACCATAATATTTTTTTAAAATAATTTCTTTTATATTCACAATTTAAATTCTTACTCAGAATTTTTTAAATATTATATTATTTACCGAACTCTTTGAATTCCACATATTTGCAATGAATAAAACAGTTAAAACAAATATTTAAACAGATCAATCAACAAATAAAACTGTTAAAGCAAATATGTATTTAAACAAATCAATCAGCAGCGCCAATATAAAATCGAATCAACTCTCTCACGCCCATGAATCAAGGTTCACGAATAACTTATTAACAAAATATAGCCAAATCGAGTTTTATTCGGTATCGAGTCGGAAAATCGGTCGGGAAATAATCGAGATACGAGTATCGAATCATACCGGAGATTGCGCCGTTTGCCATTTTAAAAGGTGTCGCGATGTTGGGAAGTTTCACGCGGCGCGTGTGACCATCCGCTATAATATGCACTGTTTACTCATTAATTAAATTAGGCTTTTTAATATTCAACTTACATGTCTGATTGTGATTCGAATGTTTTACTGAAATCACAGTCTGGCTACTTTTTGAATGACATATATGGTTAGGCAGAGCTGTAGCTATAGCCTACACCCCACCACACGCAACTCCGGATAAAATCTTCTATGTTTATTTATTGAAAACAGTTCTCATTCCAAGCAATGATCAAACTACCACCGATGGTAACATGATACGGAATTGGTAAGACATATCCCTTAGAAGGTTGTGGATTCACTAAGAAAGGATTTTCCGAGAGAGTAGGCAAAATAAGAATTTTGAGTTAATGCATTACTTCTGCTAACACTGACTCACTGATTAAATGAATAGTATCTCAATCCGAACGGAAATGAAATAGAATTAACCGCTGTAGCTCACCATAAGTTCTGTGAGTGTTTCTGAGCAATATGGAGTTGATTCGGACGCGGCATAGCCATGTTCAGACATTCAGAATCAGATCATGTCGGGCACACAAACTTTACTGAGGCATGGTGTGTTAAGAACACATCGGTCTATAGCCAAAATACACTCGAACGGACTAACAGAGCCGTGTAAACGAGGCATTCAAGTAACAATATGTTATAATTACTTATGGTAAGTTTGTGGCTATTCGAACAGATACCAACAGTTCGTTTAGTTGTTATTGTTGTGGGAATAGCTGTTCTAGGTATTTTATTCAGAAGTTGCTGGTAAAATAACGGAAATAGGCCTTGTTTTTATTGAAATATAAATGGGGGATAATGCTGCCCTGACACACATGTGGATAGTGAGAATAACATATTTCAGAGGGGCAATTCTAGTTATTTTAAGAACATTCATGGTCTGATATCAGTCTCAATCTGTCAGAAATACCTCTATCATCATTTCAGCCGACAGACGTCCACTGCTGGACATAGGCCTCCCCCAATTTTGGGGGGGGGGTTTGCCATAATCGCCACGCTTGGCAGGTGGGTTGGCGATCGCAGTATGGTATGATGGTGGAATGCATAGAGAACGCTGCTGCCCATTCTCCGGTACGACCCTTAGTCGCCTTTTACGACACCCACGGGAGTAAGGGCTGGTGCTATTCTTTAAATCCGGAACCACACAGAAATACCTCTAGTTCCCTTACATTTTTGACAAGTTTTAGAAATTGATTGTCGCTGAGATGAGATTGCGACAAGACTTTGGACGTAATTGGGTTTGACTAAGGTTAATAAAAAATAGAACATTTAAGCAACATTCGTATAAGTACGTTTCTTTGCCGTAAAATAGTTCTAAGAAACATGAAAAAATAACCCAAAATGTTAGTAATAGGTAAGCGGTATCCATGTATTCACCGGATCGTTTTATTGACACGTAACAAAGCGCAAGACGGTTAGCTCACACAAAACAGCGAAGTAATGCGGCGGTAACTGCTAAACATTGGCTCACTCACTCCCTCGGCCGAGGGGCTCGACTAGTGCTGCTAACACAAGGAAACGCGAATGTTTACGAAGCGCGAACATTTATTTTTCGGCCTCCAAACGAAAGCTCTTAATTTCGACGTTTTCGTTTTTTTGGATCTCTGTTCTAAAGGTTCCCAAATAGCTAGTTTCTTTTATCAATTTATTTTGGGAGACAGATCTCAATTCAATTAAATATTATTTTTTTGATACGGGAGGGTTTTTCTTAATACCTACTCCTTAACGGTAAATTCAAAATTGTGAGTGATTTCTTATTGTTCTCTATGAAATTATTGTTTATTCAGAAATATAGGAACTGAAGTTGCAATGATTTCTAACAAAAATATATTTTTTAAAGCGACTTTCCATAGTTCCATCGCCATAGCACCGCGATAGAGCAACACGAATCATCGACGTTTTTGCTGAGCTACAATTACAACACTAGTCGCGGGCGTACAGGGGGTGAGTGAAAGACCGGGCTATCGTACACTTGATGCGATCATAATGATTATTAACATGTGAAGCCCGGTGCCAGGCGGCGACTTACGCCGCGCCCCAGATATCTTTGACATAAGTCAGTTATTTTAATACAAGCAATTAGAGGTTCCCACTGGAGCCGACGAACTTTTCGATTAGCAGTCTGCGGTTGTCTTTAAGTGGATTTTAAATTGCTCGCCGAATCGATAGGCGGCTAGATTTGTTGGAGTCGCTGGTTGCGCTTTATATTCCGTATGGTTTTTTGGGTAACGTAGCGTTTGAGGGTTAGGTAGGACTGGTGTTACATGATATTATTTTTATGTTACGTTCAGTTGTAAGTTTATTTTTAATGTTTTGTGATTTTTTGGGATATCGCATTGACAAGGTTACTTTACGTTGAACAAAAAACCAAAACTTAACCTAAAATCTCACATCGTTTTTCTAGATTGCAAGAATTTTCATTTAATAATAAACCAGCAGCAATCAAAACGTCGTCATCGCACTAAGTATTAACATACCAACTTTAAATTGGACTCACGTTACAAAAAGCTTTGCAGCCAACAACTAAAACTTGACTTCCTTTACTAGTTTCCATAGTAGCAAGGTGAGAATATGATGAAGTTACGCGCATTTGGCCGAAGCGGGTGTCGCGGTCGACTTTAATGGAGTGTCGACATTCTATCGCGATGTCGGACACTTATCTACCAGGCGAACTTTGGCACGAGTTGGAGACAAGTTCGAGTGGGGGGTTTTCTCCGCGATGTTTTCGTGTTATATTTTGTGTTAAGCAGTGGCGCAGTGTGGGTTTTTGATAAGGGCAGTCGGAGTGTAGAATTCGTTGGGTTTAGTCGTTAGTAACGATGGATGGACTGTGTGAGTGATGATATGGTTAAAAACGGGTGACTAACGAGATGACTGAGAATAGAGAAGTATGGAAGACAAAGACTTGTTGCGCTGTCACCAAATAAATTGGGATAAAGGAGAATGATCAGAATCAGAATCAGAATGCTGTATTTGTAAACATAGGTCAAATTACAATAGTGTGCGAGATGTTACAGGTAGGTAGATCCTCTATGTTTTGCCCAGAGGCGTACAAATATATTAAATTGACATTGTCGAACTTTTTTTAAACAATCATGAAGTGGTAGAATTATGTAAAATTATGTAAACTTTCACATTAGTCATAAAATCAATATTAATAGGTACCTACATGCATATCAATACAAATTGAAAATAGAATTAATTTCAATAAATGTCAAATAGATTAATTTATATGTGAATAAATAATAGGTAGGTAGGTGTAGGTAAATAATAATGCTAATGTCAAATAAAATTCTAAATCGTCAAAATAGGTGAGGTGATGTAAAATTTTTAACCGACTTCAAAAAAAAAGGAGGAGGTTCTCAATTCGGTTGTATTTTTTTTTTGTTACAAAGACACCGACAAGCGAAATTAAAGTTATTTTTCACTTTATAGTGTTTTTTTTTTTTGAAGTCGGTTTTTTTTTGTTAAAAAGTTTTCTGAAGCAGTAATTATAGAATTATCGTCCAAATATTCCTATAGTTCTGTTTTGAAATTATCCAGTTTTAACGTTTTTATTTTTTCAGGTAGATTGTTAAATATTTTTTGGCCATACAGAAGGTACTTTTATTCATTAGTGCAGTTTTGCCATGAGTCACTTCGAGTTCTGACTTTTATTTTATCGCGCAATTTTCTGTAGTAACTTTTAGTAGCTATTTTATATAATGAAATGTTAGATTTGACGAACATATTTGTTTCGTATATGTTCAGCGATGGCAAGGTAAGAACGGTTGACAACTGTCTACTTTTAAGGCCACACATAGCTCTGACACGTCATATTTTTTGGGCTCTAAATACGAGTTCTCTATCAACTGAATTGCCCCAGTATATTACGCCATATCTGAGTGTTGATGCAACATAGGCGTGATAGACTGTTAGTACGGATTCTAGGCTTACTATTTTTGATAGTTTATAGAGAGCATAGGTGAATTTATTAAGGTTTTTACATATTTCGTCTGTCTGGGGCCTCCAAGCCAAGTTGTTGTCTATATTAATACCAAGAAATTTAGTAGCAGTAGTTGATTCTATTTTTGTCCCTAAATACCTAATGTCAAGGATTGTACCTATTTGGTATTCTCTGATAAAAATGCATAATTTTAGTCGTGCCTGAAACGTGAAATCCGGTTAAAACGCAGAGCTAAAAGGTTCTGCGAAAGAAACTAAGTAACGCACAAGTTATTTCTTTGACATTTAACGTCATATGAGTTTAGTGACACGCTATTGTATTGAATTGGAATGACAGACATTTTTACTAAGAATAATTTACTTATACACAGGGTGAAGTTTGAGTTTAAGTTTTTTTGAGGGGCCCGTGGCTAAATTTAATAATAAAAGTCGCACAGGTAGATTGATCAGGTTAAGCTACGCTTGCCGCGTTTGGTCTGTGGATGGGTGACTATCATTACATACTGAGACCCCTCCGTGCCTCGGAAAGCACGTTAAGCCGTTGGTCCCGGCTGTCACTTGTGGATCTTTGACAGTCGTTACGGGTAGTTAGAAGCCCGAAAATCTGACAACGAGTCTTACGAAGGGGTATCACCCAGTAACTGGGTTGTGGAGGTCAGATACGCAGTCGCTTTATGTAAAATATTTGTATTCAGCTGCATCCGGTTAGACTGGAAGCTGACCCCCACATAGTTGGGAAAAGGCTAGGAAGATGATGATGACACAGGGTGAAATTTTGAGATGGAATTTTAGGGCGAAAACCTAAACTATGATATTGGGATAAAGTGGTCAGAGGACTAATTTCTAAAGTTCCTGAAAACGTCCAACGGCATCCCATCGGAAGACCCAGACGAAGATGGCGGGATGAACTTGGCGCTTATAATCCACATGTGACTGTTCCTATAATACCCCAGGCTGATAAAATTTTCGTTTGTCCTGATTATGTTAAATATTAGTGTATCGAGGGTTGGGTCAATATTGCCCAGGATCGATTTGCGTGGAATAATGAAAGGGAAGGGTCTTTACCATGCAGTAGGACAGTACAATGTAACTAAGAATGGAACCCAACATTTTTGAAGATGATTAATTATTAAAAGGAAAAACGGTACCTTTATAAGATAACTTTGTTGCCCGTCTATCTGTCCGTCTGTCAATACTCTTTTTCTTAGGAACGCTTGTTGTTATCAACTTGAAATTAATATCACATAGGTACTCAGGGTTGCAATTCCTTGAAGCAGTGAAGAAATTAAACTTCTAAGTCAACGCAAACAAAAGATACGGGCGTTTATGTTCCGTTTAAATCTTCGAATCAAAACCTATAGGGTACTTCCCGTTGACCTTGAATCATGAAATTTGGCAAGAAGCAAGATCATGTAGCACAAGAATATGAAAAAATACGAAAACCGTAAATTTGTAGCTATATTACAAAAAAAAGTGATTATTTTGTAATGTAGAAATTTGATTTTTTCCTTTAAACTATTCGAGACATGATTCCCGTGGTAAACTATTTACATACCTACAAATTTGTACGGAACCCTCGGTGCGCGAGTCCGACTAGACTCGCACTTGACCGTTTTTTTTTCCACTAACCTACTTTCTCCTATACAGGTCCAATAAGAAAATGTAAAGTCTTTTACAGCTTCTTATGTCTTCACAATGATAGTGAAAAGAATTGTAGCAAAAAAAACAAATATTCATTGTACAGTAAAGTCTGAAAAAATAATATCCTACTGGTCTAGTGGCATTAACTCAAGTTGCAAGAGAACATTGTTTATTTCAATTCAGCAGGGTACACTGCGTTTTACAAACAAATGGGATCCACTATTATATTTTTCTGTTGAACTTATTCCGTGAGTACCAATTATTTTACAAGACTGCGAATACAAGGGCAAGTTATAAATTGGCATTGTTGTTGTTCTAGCGATTTATTTACCTTTGACCTTTCTAAAGGTTTTGTGACTATCTAGATTAAAATGCTCAGAAGAAAATTCCGGAAAATTTACTTCATGAGTTTGTCATTTTTTCTAGCATTAAAAAAGGACTTCTGAAAGAAGTAACAAAATCGGTTAAATATTTTTATGCTCTAAAAGGCAGATTTTTCCAAAAGTGAAAAGATGTGTGGGAATCGGATGACATGGTATGATTGGTATGGGCATGCGATGCGGGAAGAATGAGGAAAATGTCGTGAGGAAAATTTTGAGTACGAATGAGAATGGCTATAAGAGGAGGGGGAGAGACTAAAGAAACGATTGGTGGACTGTGCGAATGATAATAATTATGTAGACTTAGACTATTGGGATGAAAACCAATAGAGAGGTATGGAATAAGAGATGCTGCGCCAACCTAAAATAAATTGTTATAGGACATGACAACGATGTTTCAAAATACAATAAATCAGTACTTAGTTATTCTTAGTAAGATAACTATATGCTTGTTATGAAAATAATGAGCAAAAGTGTACCTAATGAACCAAAACGAAATTTTTGAAAAGAGGAATATATATAATCTCAACGGAACATACGTTTACAATCTTGCCTTCAGACTTACATCCGTCTAGTTTACAAGACGAATGTTGCATCATCGATACGAAACGAAGACGACTTACACATTCATAATCAAAAACGCAACGCAAGCGTTCGACAGAACCGGGTGCGTCGCACACTCATATCGAAAATATTAGGACGGGAGCCCACTACTGTCGGCCGTTCGATCGAACCTCACGCCACCGCCACTCCAACACGCCTCGCGCCTTAATGAACTTTGTGTCACTATTCGCCAATACAAGTACACTTTTCTTTGCCACTATCGTGTGTTGCGAGGAACAAAGCGAGTGTGAAGTCGAACGAAAAGGGTTACCTACCTCTCCTGGTTTTATTGTTCGGCCGGCACGACTCTTTTTGCAAAGTCAAATAGGCCGCTGGAACGCACCAAAGAAGGAATGGGAAGTACGCGCCATGTGAACATGATGTGTGTGAATTCCTGGGTAAAGGGGAAATGGCGTTTGGAAGCTAACGTTTCGCCAGATTCGCTTATTTTTTGGCCAATGGTGGTAAAATGGCGATAATATTTTTTTTTAATGATATGCCAACAAATAAAGAGGAATTTGAATCCTTTCGAAAAAACACTCGGAAATTTATTTTAACCGGAAATACATTACAGCTGTAGAAACATTCAATTTCACTGATTCTCAGTCAAATACGTCTTTAAACGTTATTATACCATAGAGTTTCGTAAAATAAAGTCACGATTATATTTTCGCCAAAAGGCTAATAAAAGTAACGGTCCACATACGAGACTACGAGTTCACGAAACAAAAATTCCGAAAGCCTTAGCAAATTTGATAAGCGATCGAAAAAGGGATTTCACGGAGGAAAAATGGAGGCTGTATAGCGCTACCCATTTTTTGAGCTGAAAGCCTGACTGAGGACCTTTTTTAATTCAGGCTGTAATTAGGGCTTGCTTTTCAGTCTCACCTTTAAATTTAGTTTCAGGGGCTACAGGAAACTTTTGTTAAGGCTTCATATTTTTACAAAATTCAGACTGAAACACTTTTTGAAGCTGCTTTTTTTGAGAAGTGATGCTAACATTGGCACAGCTTAGCGATCATTTAGGTAAGTATTTATACACAGAAACACACATATCATAAATCTAAAAGTATTAAAAACAACGCTTAACTTCTCAATAAGACACGCCACGCAAACAAACAGACATTCCGCAAACGACCGACCTTTATTAGAATCGGTTCGAATGCACACACAGCAGAATAGTACCTACGTACCTAACCACTCGTACCTATCTATACGCCATTGCACCATAACAAGTTGTACCTCGAAGCGCGAATTCTAATTACCACAGAATAATATCCACTGTAGGAATCGATCTAACGGCGGTCTGTGGCCCCCTCCCGTAGAGCCTAGTGCCTGGCCACCCGCCTCCCCACAATGCAGGCCGAACTGAGGCTATACCTATACCTAGATTAGAAGTCATGGCTAATGATTTGTTAATGATATTATTATGTGTTAGAATTCGCGCTCGAAACGCCACAAGCACGCGTTCCATTGGACTCCCTCCTGCGATTATACTGATTGAAAACACGTAGGTAAGTAATTTTAACTCAGCAGTTGGACAACTTTTGAATTCCTATTTACTGTTCACGGTAACTGATCTCCTTTTTGCGATAGACGTGATCTAGCTAACTTTTAATCTTGCGTTGTTTTCCGAAAATATGATATTGTATCTGAGCGACGCGAGGCGGTCCCGATAGTCTTTTAATTAAAAATGATTCTAGTCTCTATAGGAGATTCGCATCACATGTTCTGTTTTTCTTCTTTTGGCAGAACGTCAAAAATCCGGTCACTACTAAAAGGGTTAAAGAAAACAGCTTTCGGAATTTCGTTCTGTGTTTCATTTTCAAATACATTACGTCAATTAAATTGTCATCGATCACGGTGGTCTGTAACACGATTAATTATTTAGATTAACGTTCGGGTAAAAATTATAGAATCGATAATTTAAGCATGAATAAATGAGTGTGCTCACGCATTTTATTCATGCATAATTTATTGATATTGTAATTTAATTTTCGCGCATTCGTTTGCCTCTCTGTTTGGGAGTTACAGAACTTTTTGAGTTACATGCTAGTGAAAGTTTTTATTGGTAGGTATTTTGAACTTTTATAATCACATAAAAAAGTGAAAAACAACAAGATGCGGTAATTTGATGATTCCTAATATAAGCTCGTCCTACTTTAAAGATCCTTTTACTGATTTTTTCCTAAACCTTAACAGGTTATGCCTAAAACTCTTCACAGACACAATAGAAATATGCCTAGGTATAAGTCGAATACCGTAGTTTGCCGATAGCGGTGGCGCGATGGAGGCCGGGTCCCGAAGTAGGGGTGGGCCTATCGCCAATTAGGACTTCATTACAATTACCTACACATACACTTGAACTGAGAATAATGTTCCACACGTTGGTATACTTAATTACTATCGATTTGTAAACTGACGGGCAGTTCTCGTAATTTTAAGACCGTTCACAGTCAGATCTGTTTCAATCTTTCAAAAATAGTTCTAAAATCCCTACATTTTTGACAAGTTTTGGACACTGAATGTCGCTGAGATAAAATTGCGACTAGATTTTAAACGTTTTTCATGACGGGAGTGTAGGCCTTGGGAAATAAGAAACCTACCTTTATAAAGCAAAAAAATCTGATAAGTAGTTAACAGTTTTAGATTTGGGAAAAACAAATAATAATATAAATATCACACTAATATTATAAAGTTTGTGTGTGTGTGTGTGTGTTTACTTATATGTTTGTTACTTCTTCACGCTCAAAAGGGTAAACCAATTTTGATAAAATTTGGTACGGAGGCAGCTGACACCCTGGATTAATATATAGGCAGTTTTTATCCCGATATTCGCACGGGAACGAAACTTATGCAGGTGAAACCGCGGGGCGCAGCTAGTATAATATAAATCCTAAAGCCGCTGAGAGGCGGAGGTGGAACACCGCGGTGATTTTAGCCGTTAAGAGTCCGGCCTGCCCCTCTGTCACCCCTACGATGAAGGACGTCGAAAAAAATAAAAATTAAGTACAACGTTTTTTATTCATAATCAAAGGGTAATTTAAAACCACCTGACTGGTGTCCATTTCTTTGGCTTATACAGCATGTTATTACCGTGGTTTTTCTGCCATTAATAAACTACCAACACAGACAAAGAAAAAGAAAGACTGAAAGTTTTCGTTTTTTTTTCGCGGAAAGAATGAACAATGCAAAACATGAATGACTTCAAATATTATTGTGTTTGCTCTGATTGAAAGTTAATGTTGTCAGAAAAAAAGTCGGTGAACAAACACTACTCAAAGTTATAGAAGGGTTAAAGTAAAAGAAAACTTACGACGGACGGTGCGGATACTTTAAGCTTATCGAAATGATCAATGACTTTTGTCGCCAACTGTACCTACTACTTAATTTAAGCGCTGGTAATCTGCGGGGTAGTTGCGTAACACAATAACAGTAGCAATGGCTTTCATTTTGACAGGTCAACAACATTCATTGAGTTATTTACATTATATGAAGCAATAGATTAGCAATTGCCTTCAAAATGATTCAGATTGTGATTGAAAGTGTGTTACGCAATTAGGTTGCAGGTTGCATACCAACATTATCCGAACCCATTTGTCAAGCACAATTGAGCGCCTTAAAGTCCTAGAAAGGTCCGCCCACAAATTTTCTTCCATTAAGTTGGCTTAACGTTTCAGTCTAGTGGATCACATAAACAAAAACAGGCCTAGGTTAACAAAGGGTCTAGAACAACGGGCATTTATTGAATGACTGAGTATACCGGACGGAAAGGCCGAGTGTATAATATAATAATGTGTAAGAAGGTAGTTCACGCTTCGTTGTTACGTTGAAAGCTCAGCTATTACACGCAATAAGACAATTTGTCTTAGTTCGTTACACCACCGCCGGGAGCGCTGCGTTACATAATGTTAAACTGCGGATGCCTTGTTTAGTTTTCGCAAATCGTTTTATTGTATGGGAACTGAATTGGCTTGGATTCGTTTTGACGTATGGAACCCTTAAAAAAAAGGTAATAAAAAAAAAAAAACTGGCCAAGTGCGAGTCGGACTCGCACACGAAGGGTTCCGTACCACAAGGCAAAAACGCCGAAAAAAACATGTTTGTTGTATGGGAGCCCCCCTTAAATATTTATTTTATTTTAATTTTATTATTTCTTATTAAAGTTAAAATACAACTGAGTATTTTGTGAATATTTCAAGTGCCTACCTCTTGCCATTTTTTATATCGAGCAAAAAAGGGCAAAAAAATTGCGTTTGTTGTATGGGAGCCCCCCTTAAATATTTATTTTATTTTGTTTTTAGTATTTGTTGTTATAGCGGCAACAGAAATACATCATCTGTGACAATTTCAACTGTCTAGCTATCGCGGTTCTTGAGATACAGCCTGGTGACAGACAGACAGACAGACGGACAGACGGACAGACGGACAGACAGCGAAGTCTTAGTAATAGGGTCCCGTTTTTACCCTTTGGGTACGGAACCCTAAAAACACGCTTGCGGTAAAAAACTTAAATTAAAAAAAAGGAAAAGCTAAAAACAAGCCCATTTTAAATTAAATAAAAGTTGGAAGCAGGCGGAACCCGTACCATTTTTATTATATTTTCAATTTCAAGACATTTATGACGTTAATTTATCAATGGGACAAGATTGCGACTAGATTTTTACAGGAATTGGTATTCTGGAGTTACTTCGCGGAAAGAGTAAGAAAACGGGACAGAAGTAATTATGTACAGCCTTTTGGGTTTTATTCTTCTGCGAAAGGACAGCGGGCTTTTATTTTGGCGCCCAAAATGTCGGTTTATCTTTGTTATAAAGACATCTATTTTTCCCCCTCGGTACGAATGGCTGCGATAAGGTATCTGAGGGCCAATGCAGTACCTATAGAATTACAGGAGTTGGTTGAGATGATGGACAACTAATATTATACCATGGTATGTAATATTATTATTTTAACGTTTTTTAGCTAAGTTGTTAATTTTAATAAAATAAATATCTTTGTTGTGCATTCGTGAAGGAGTACATTTACTTAATAATACATTAGTACAATAATACAGTTCATTTTCATAGATAACTTCCTTCTCTCTAAAAATTATGTAGAAGCTGAAAATATACTAAAAAGTATAAAATAAAATAGAATAAAACCACTCAGGCCCATTCATACAGGCAAACACATACACACACACACACCCCCCCCACACACAAATACACTACACACCTCTCACACACACACACACACACACACACACACCTAGGTTAATTAATAATAATATTGTAAGTAATACTCATACCTTTGCACCGCACCACACTTGTAATGGCAGTTCGATCACGGTGGTGGCGGAAGTAACTGGTGCTTATAGCACAGGAGTCCTCCTAGTTTAAGCCCAGTTGCATCATGTTTTGTATCTTGCCACTGAGTTACAAAGTCTAATTTAATAAGGTTCAAAATGTAATAGGTTTAAGCCTTGAACAAATAAATATTATTATTATTAATATCAGCAGGCCAATTCCCATAATTAAAAACGTTCAAAATCTAGTCGCAATCTCATCTCAGCGACAATCAATGTCAAAAACTTGTCAAAAATATCGAGTGTTTAGGGTATTTTTGACAGATTGACACTGAGATCAGGGGCCTAAAAGGGCCACTTTGGCAGAATCATAAATGGATAACATTATGAATTACAATATGACGAAGACAGTCCGTGTTTTTCTTTTTTTCACTGCTCTACGTAGGTATAATCAAAATGCATTGGATTGATTGGTGTTTTAGCACAGACCGAGGGTATAGTGTTAAAACCCAACAGGTAAGTGCCGAAAAATTAAAAATCGTTTTATTAGTACATCTTAATGCATTTTTGACGCTCTTTCCAGTGGTATAATCCAATAAGTGGAATTGGCAGTAGAAAGAAAATTACTTGAGGTAATAACCTAATAAAGTGACTACGTTTAGTCAAAACTTGACAAAAAAAAAATACTGAAAAATCCTTCACCAATGGGATTTGATACGATTAACTTAACAGTTAACTGTCCATTATGATTCATAATGTTATCCTTTTATGATTCTGCCAAAGTAGCCTTTTTAGGCCCCCAGACTGAACGTTCTTAAAATTTCGAGAATTGCCTTTCTGATGTTGCCTATTATTTATGTGTCGTCTTTTGTGTATAGTTTGTTGGAGATCCTAAATAAACTAGCCCAAAGAAGATTTTGGTTTATAATAGGTAAATGATCAACGGTTTTATTTCTATAAGAAGGTTTGTACAAACATATTTACACGCCAATAATATTTTTAAAACTAGATGAGGGCGGCGTTTCCTGTCTGACTCCTCTGAGAAGAAAGGCCGAAACAAACTCAGAGGTCACAGTCTCTTTTAAAATCCAAACATAATCTTAGTCAGATCATTTGAATATCGTGTTGATTAATGTCTGAAATGGTTTTTTTAGGACAGAGCCTCACAGATTGAGTGGATCTGTCCAGGCAGTGCACGCAAAACCTATTTACGTTGTGGTTTGGATAGATCGTATCCCATTCTGTGAAGTCTCTATCAAGGCTTTAATCGGTAAACACAATGATGGCTAGTGATCATACTGACGAACTGTCAGTCACAGAAATAGGACTTGTCGTTGATAACAATGCTTTCAGCTAGCTTCCGGTGACCACTGTTCCCGGTACAGCTGTGCAAAGATATTTAGCATCAATAATAATCAGCCTATAATGTTCCCACTGTTGGGACACAGGCCTCCACTCGAAGAGAGGGTGTGGGCATAATCCGCCACGCTTTTTAAGAATGTTGTACGTATCCAGTTATCCATTTAAGTTTAAGAAACAACTAATAACATTATGGAGTTTACTAAATTGACATTAAACCGGCAGTGGGCGATCCCTTGTATGAGAGCACTAAAAATATAAAAAATCGGATCAAATGGCGAAAAATCGTGAGGCGAATCACATCAAAAAAAAAAGAAACTAAATGAGAACCACGACCGCTCTGACAAGAGTGAAATGAAGAAGAAGCAGAAGAAACTAAATAAACAAATATACTTAGTTAAGATACAATACCTTAATATCAAACGCCACTTGATAATGCTAGTAAAATCTGCTAAAATGATTTAGCTTTATGGGGCTTACATGACCTAAAGCGCGGTCACTGGACTGCATAGAAAAGAAAGAGAAGCGCGATGACACAACGCTGATAATTTCTTGCAAAATATGAAGCAATTATTTAATTACGAAAAGTTTGGAATAAAAAAAACACTAGTATTTTAGTATGTTGCTTGTAGAATAGTCTGACAAAAAATCAGAATGATTGTATGTGTATTAGTATGGTTTTTATTGTAAAAACAAAGTTTTTAGAGGTATCTTCAGAGGATTTTTTTCTATCGTATCAAATTAGTTGTATTATGTTTTCAACACACTACCCACCTAGCAAATATCCTGAAGACTATCATATATT
Source organism: Mesoligia furuncula (assembly GCA_916614155.1). Lineage (NCBI taxonomy): Eukaryota > Metazoa > Arthropoda > Insecta > Lepidoptera > Noctuidae > Mesoligia > Mesoligia furuncula. The sequence continues at coordinate 36,454,388 of OU744790.1, forward strand.
TTTCTGATTTTGTTTACTGTATTCGATCATATACTTTTATGGTTTTTAAAACTTGCTTTTTTTGTGTTTAGGTCCTGTAACCCTCGACGCTAAGTTGCGATGGAAAGCTCATGTCAAAAAGAAAAGACAGGAACTCGACATACGCTATAAAAGTATGTATTGGTTACTCGGAAGGAAATCCTGTTTATCAATACATAATAAGATTATACTCTATAAGCATATTCTGATGCCAATTTGGACGTATGGTATCCAACTCTGGGGCTGTACTAAACGGAGCAACCTCAAAATAATACAACAATTCCAGAATAAAGTACTCAGGGATGCTGTAAAAGCACCTTGGTACATCAGAAATGACGACCTCCACCGTGACCTTAAAATAGAACTCGTCACCACCATCATTCAAAAATTTGCTGAAGCCCACGAACACAGACTTCACCGACATGTGAATGTTGAGGCAATCCAGCTGTTAGACAACACGGACCTAGTGCGTAGACTAAAGAGAACAAAACCTTTTGAGTTAGTGTAGTGTTTAAAGTTAGTGTATAATAGTGATCATTGCTGTGCTATGCATATAACACATGAACAAAGTGTTTTTATCAATACCAGACTCTAAGAAAGTGCTATGGACTTGTATAAAAGTGCTAAAGGACGCTATTCTTAGTTTTAACAAAATCTTTACCGTATAATAATAAGTTAGAGTTAAATTGCTTATTAGTCTTTTAGGCTAGATTGTAATCATTTATTAAGAAATCTGTTCTTAATAATAAGGAAAAAGAAAAAAAAAAAAAAAAGTATGGTTTTTATTGTAAAAACAAAGTTTTTAGAGGTATCTTCAGAGGATTTTTTTCTATCGTATCAAATTAGTTGTATTATGTTTTCAACACACTACCCACCTAGCAAATATCCTGAAGACTATCATATATTTTTCTGATTTTGTTTACTGTATTTGATCATATACTTTTATGGTTTTTAAAACTTGCTTTTTTTGTGTTTAGGTCCTGTAAGCCCCTTAACAGAACTATCTACCTAATACAAAAAAAATATCATCGCCCGTCTTAATATTAAATCACTTCCTAAGAAATTCATGCATCGGTAATTTTCTTTGATTTCTTTTTAAAGGGTTAATTTTGTTTTGTCACTTCAGTGTTGTATGCAGGGGCATTTTTCCATGTAACTTATTGATTTCGGGGGTAGATAGTTATCGTGCCTTGTTTCTTTCTTTCTTTCTTTTTCTTTCTTTTTTTTTTCTTTTGTTCGAACTGCTATGTACTCGGCTCAAAGCTGGTTATTTGAAGTGCTACTACTACACCGTATGTTTTTGAAAATTTATAATGAGCACCAACTTTTAAGACTAACTGAGTCTCTTTTAACATTTTGGGAAAACAACATAGATACATTCTTTATTATGTACTTACACCATAAAAATTACTAGAATTAAATTATTTTAATTAAATTATTAGATATGAATGTAGAAATTTTTCAAGGGTTGACACAATGGGCGGCCTTATTATAATTAAAAGTGATCTTTTAAACAAACAATAAGACAAGTAGAAGTTTTAATGAAACTACCACATAAATCTTTCTCCCACTGACCAACAGACGCTGTTCATTTGGGTGAACACACCACATGCTAATAAGCTGAAACTATAGACAATGCCGTTCGTTTGGCTCGTCGAATGTCGCCAACCCAGCGGTGACCTGCGTTGGATCACAAACACGGACGGCGCTGCACGTTGCAAGACATTTTCTGTTCGACCCTTGTCTCTTTGTGGACGCAATCAGCGGGCAGTAGCATACCCGCTGCCCAGCAATTATTCAAAATACATCGGGCAATATTAGATAGGTGGGCGGCCGATGCGTTTTGCATTGCGAATCAGTCCGACTTTGTGCGGGCAGCCCTCGGGAGCCGTAGTGTTTATGCGTGAACGTCACAGGCAGATTGTGGATTCTGCCTTTTGCTGAATTATCCGTGCGCTTGGGGATTCTGTTCGCTGTCGGCTTCCACGTCTGAGCACCGCCCAGCATAGCTATAGTAATGTGTGCGATTTAGTGGACCGCGATTTATTCTGTCTTTAGGGGCCGACAAACTAGCGGAAAACAGATGCAGCCAACTATCCGAGTCGTGTTGACATTAATAATTATACAAATTAACGATTGAAAGTTTTGACTTCCTATCTATTGTTCCAATGTCGGTGGCATAACACTTTTGTATTTTAGCACTAGATGCTGTTGCCTACTAAACATGAAAACTAAGTGTGAATAAAAATATGACAGATGTCATCCTAACGCGATTTTTAACAGGTTTATAGTCAAATAAAACTAACCGTGTCTTTGGCAGGCCATTGCGAAATATAACAAGACATAGTATATTTTCTTACAATGACTTATTAATACTGCTACGATAGGTACTATGTTGAATGTCAGATAGGTATTGGCAATTTAATTATTAGTTATTACAGAAATAACCTTATTTCTTCTTTATCGACATTTTTACACTGTATTTTCTCACGCAATCAATGAGATATTAAATCATTATTATAGACATTAATAGGTTTTTATTCTCTTAGGGTGTGTTTACACCAAGTAAGATTTAGAACAGATCGGAAGTGAGAAAAAACGTGTTCGAGTTGTGGAAAGACACATTAGGTACTACTTCAAACTATTTCAAGCTAATGAGTGTTTTTCTAATCTTACTCTACGCCAAAGCATCTTAAGAATTTACAGAAAAATCAACAATCTACATCTTTACATTAACCTATAAATCATTTGTAAGATTCCAATGTCAGATCGCATTACAGCTATATTATCGAGGAGTTATCTAAGAACTGTTAACAATGTCATGTTCGTCAATTAAACTATCGGTCTGTGAAATATCAAAGGTTTGAACTTGGCCTGTCTCCAATGTAGACTACAATTTAAGACTACTGGTACAATCAGAGTTATTAATTGTTTATCAACTTAATTGCCCAAATATTCAAATCACACCTAACTGTCATTCTTCGACAGATTGACATGATTTTAACACGATAGTGTGTCGATTAGATAAGCAACTAATTTCCCTGACTGTACAATTAACAGTTTGATTGTAAGATCGGTCAGGGACAACTAAATTACTGTCGGGAAAACCGTGGAAAAGATTGGCGCGAAATGGAGAAGAATGGCGCTTATTACCTAGTGGTTGAAAAATGCTGTGCATTTATGATTATATCTACCTATTCTTAGTATTGTTGGCTAAATGTATACTTTTTGTAAAAGTTTTATTTAAAAAAAAGTAATAAATAATAAAAAGTTTAATTTAATAAATTATTTTAATTAAATTAAACTTTAATTAAATTTAATAAATTATTTTAATTAAATTAAACTTTAATTAAATTTAATTTTAATTAAATTAATTTAAACTTTAAGTAATTAAATTAAATTCTAATTAACGTAAATTGTAATTAAAATATACATTAAATTATTAAAACACGCGGTAATGAAGGCGAAAAGTAATCTGGCCACATCACCATCTGATTTGTTTGTGTCTCCTTTACTTCCGACCCCAACATATGTAGTTGGGAAAAGGCTAGATGATGATGGACGGGCAAAAATCATCGGGAGTAGCGACTACATCAAGTCGTGGTGTCATTCATTCTTAGTTTGAACCCTAAGCTAATCTATTTCCGTAGGTGATATAGAGAACTAAGCCCGTAACTCCCGAAACTACGGATTTCGTGCTCAGGGAGGAGACTCCTCCATCCGTCCATGCCTCATTATCTGCGCTAGCCTTTTCCCTATGTATTTCTTATGTACATTCACTAGCAATAATATGTCAACACTTGGCAACTTTCAATTGCGATTTTTCACGAAATAACGACTACAACGTTGAAATACGACACTTTACATAAAACTATTGGTTCTAAAACACTATGCTCCTAATAATATAAAATTTCATTAAAAAATAAAGGAGAAAATCGCCTTTGAATGAAGTCCAGGGTATACGTACTTATGCTCGTGGCTGTACTCTCTAGTCTATATCATAATCTTGGACACCATTCGCAAGCTCATTTACTTCATCATCTGCCTAGCCTTTTCCCAACTCTGTTGGGGTCGGCTTCCTGTCTAACCGGATGCAGCTGAATACCAGTATTTTTCATGGAGCAACTGCCTATCTGACCTCCAGAACCCAGTTATTGGGTAATACAATACTCCTTGGTAAGACTGAACCGTAACTATTGTCAAAGATTCAAGAATAACAGCCGGGACTAACGGCTGAATGTGCTTTCTGAGGTACCGAGTGGTCTTGGTATATAAATATGGTCACCCATCCACGGACCAACCGCAGCAAGAGTAGCTTAGCCTGATCAATTGAACCGTACGGCTCTTCTTTCTTAGGGTGCGTTTCCACTGAAGGTGAGCTGGGCTTAGCGGAGCGGAGACAGGAATCAGCAGATGCAGGAATCAACCAATCACAATTGCTGAAATCTCGTCTGTAATTGGACTATTTCTGCACGTCTCCGCTCCGCTCCGCCCAGCTCCGCTTCAGTGGAAACGCACCCGTAGCCACAAGCCCGTCATTCATCCTTACCTATGTCTAATAAAACAATCTTCCAAGTAATCTCATGATTATTGCGCAGGCTCAAAAGATCTTTGACTAAAAACTTGCCAATGACAAAAAGAACGTTCTTCATATTATTATTACGAAAGAGTAGGAAATACTAAAAATAGTTGTACTTTTTTCAAAGCAATATCAGTAAGAAGCATCTATGAACACTAATTTCGATGTTTATTTGCACGCAAAGTTATAAAACATCCCGTCCGTTTTTACCTACATCCCATCAAGTGGATCAAGGTCGCGTGAAGGTCAAAAGCCGCCCCTCGGACCGTGTGTCCTAATAAACTAAATGGTTTCACCTCAAGGATTATCTTCTACATTTCTACGAACTACGCTCAAGGCAGTCGTTTTCACATTTGTTCGAACCTTCCCCCTTCCCCTCTTTCGTGCGGGATTTAGCATTAAAAATGCCCACAACACAATAATTAATAATTAATTATGTAGACAGATCTTTTAGTAAATTTAAAAGTTCACACGTTTCCCGTTCCCGATAAAGGGGAAATGGAAATGCCGGTTATTATTGAAACGGACGTATTTTTTTAACTTGTATACCGTTAGAATGTGGTGGCTAGACTTTCGGCATACCACGTAAGTAAAAGATTACATTTTGACCCTGGCTAATAATTTCAGGGGTTAAATTGGGATAGTGTCCATTTCAATAGTATCTATCTATCTTCAATGGCCTTCAAAAAATCTTTCAAAATAAAAAATAAAAAAAAAAACATAAAAATCTTTTTAATCATCTTGCTTTGAGGTAAACTTTAACTCTTGGTGAGTCATCTATTTTACTGTCCTGGTTTTAGAAAGGTGTTTCTAAAACCAGGATACCATCGCAAGATAACACTTCAACACCTCGATTCAACATCCGAAATAGCTTTCAAATTCGCTTCGCAAAACTACTCCAACGCGATACACCGTCACAGAAGCAAAAGTGTTCAACACCCGAGAAATGAACCCGCACTACGTCGATATGTGGTTAATTAACATTGATCACTATTTGACGTTATTCGCTAGCCAAAGGTTTTCGCAAAACTACTCCAAAGCGATACACCGCCACAGAAGCAAAAGTGTTCACCACCCGAAAAATGAACCCGCACTACGTCGATATGTGATGAACATGATCACTATTTGACGTTATTCGCTAGCCAAAGGTGCCCGCGATAGATCCGCACAGCCTTAGGCAGTCAATTTAAAGCATCAATACACCGAATCGATTAGCAAATACAAAATGGTGGATGTCTGTAGGCAGTTTTACATCTAATATTATTTTGGTTACCGAATCCTCAAACGATAACCTAAGACTTTCTTAAAAGTTTTCTGTAGCTACAATATAGAATCTTAACCTTAAAGCGACAGAGAAAAAAATTGTAGTGATTTACAATTCAGCGGTAAGTGTGAATCTTTAAAGCTATGAAGTAAGACAATTTTCCCTAAAGACTCCAGCCAAGCCAGCATTAAGGCCAAGACAAGATGGCAACTCAAGGAACTTTGACTGATAGAACCTGCGACATTAGTATGCTATTATTATTTCTTCTTCTTAATTGTTTATGGCGTAATTTACATTAGATAACCAGACAAGGTTTTCGTAAGGTCAAGATTTTAAATATGTTGACGGTAAAAAAAAACCCGATGTGAACTAGCTACTTCAACCTTTATTTGGATACGAACCCAAAAAAGTCGTCCTTGGTTGACCTTTCGACTCTATTACAGGCTCTCAGACTCCTGTACAGTTAGAACATCAGTGCACTAAATAATGCCTCAGCGAGCATCAGTAGTCAATCGAAATGGTCCCTAATACTAGTTCGACGAAGTTAAATGTTTTAGTTGCATTCGTAGACACATAAGACCCGAAATGTTGCTGGTTGGCCTATAGGCACATGTCAACTATCGTTCAAAAGCGATCTCTATTCTAGGTCCTAACGAACGTTCTATTGGCTACCCAAGCAACACATTAGCGGAAATTACATCCATAAACAAGCTATATTACAGTCAAAGGCTCTTATGTAGCTGTACTAACGGATAAGTTGATTCTTGAGACTGTATGAGGGGTGATCTCTACTCTGTTAAGCAGCACAACTGACTAATGGCTGTATAATGGAGAAAAAAACCACAAAATGCATTTTAGTAGAATTTGAAAGAACTACTGTCCAGCCTTTGGCTACGTATTATGCTACCAGCTGGTTAAGAAGACCAACGCTTGTAAACGGCTGCTTAACGCGGTAAAGTTACACCTTTTCTCAGTTGTGAGCTGTATTAGAGAATCAAATTTTGCCATTGGCTTTTTTATGGCGTACATCAATTCTATTATGATGCTAACTTAATGAGCTTAGTAGTAGCTGGTTAAAAGCATTTACTGACTGCATGAGCTGTAAATTAGTGTAGCTTTACTCTACTTTAATTCCAAAGCTTATAGTGTAAATACTAGCTATTTTACAGCCTCTAGAATGATTGAAGAGTAAACATAGGTTAGTAGTGCTATGAAAACGTCAATTTTGACATAACCTCGCAACGCTAATTAATTTTCGTGCGAGAATAAAATACAATTTAAAATGAATACGGTTAAACCATGGAAAAATTGGAAAATAACTGGTGCAGTTAAAAATAAACTTTCAAAAGTATACAATAAGCAAAGGAGCAAAGATAGTGAAAATCTCCTTCATTTATCTAGCTACAGTCACGTGCCGGTGTCGATTAAAAATGAGGGTTCCGGACACATACGATCATAGTTCCGTACAATTAATGGATTTGATCAGCCAGACATATGAAGATGACGGAGAAAATATTTATATGAAATACATTTTATTTAAAGAAAATATAAAAGAATGGGCAATAAAGAGACATATTGCTCAAAATGTAAAGATAAATATTTTATGACAAATAACCGTGAAATATTGAAGTACAATCAATGGCTACAAAATAATCGACTTCACAGAAGTTTTAAAACTTCTTAAATGAAATCAGAGGATGTCATCAATTTTCGATATACCTAAATAAAGCGAAACTACCCAGCATGGACCGTATTAGAACGACAATATACCCACGAGATGTGAATTTCAAATGTGTAAATATTATGCAGAAAAACATTCCATACCACTTTTACATACACTGTAAATAATGAATATTATACTAATATGAGATTATATATTAATACTGATGGGTAAGGAATTGTCAATAAAAATAAAAGTAATTATATAAATTTACTGCGCTTTATTTTATTAATCACAGATTCAAGATTTGTCTTTTGTAATTCTATGTGCTAAACCTTTAGTTGGTTATTCAAGCAGTACATATTTCTTCTTCGTCAAAATATTCTATTTCTTAATTGTTTTTTTTTGTCTTTCTCAAAATATGTACTTAGCATTAAATAAATTTCTTCACCAATTTAGTTTTCAATTCCATCCATTTCTTTTTCAGTTTCCGTTACTTTACTGGTTTTCTTTTCTTTTCTCTTACTTTGCTGTTGAAGTGTCTAAAAGTAAAAGCATCAAATTAGGTAAAGTGATGTAAATTAATGGGAAAAAGAAGCGGAGGTGAATATTTATCTAGGTTGGCTGATGTTTTTGATTTTCAATATCGGAATACCTTTTTACTTTATATTCTGCATTTCTAAGCAACATGACAATTTATTGGCTCGCTAGTTGGGATAACAGGCGAGAATAAATAGGATCACAAAATCAAGTGAATTACCTAATGCTCGAAATGGTTTTCTATCAAGATTAGAGATCCCTAAGACGCTGTTGTATATTCTCACTTTACTCCTTCAACCAGTCGTTAGAATAACTGAAAGCCATTGTACAGCTAACGTACAGTTCTCAGCTGATTAATAGAATTAGTTATGGCCATTGAACAGAAAAGAGAGGGTCAAGGGAATTTAGTTAGAATTATTGCTGGATAACGATTTTACGCCATTTTAATGTAAACAAGCTGATTACATATGGAAAAAAAACACTGATATCTGTTAAATGTTCATGATATTTGACAGCTATTTAAGTAAAAACACATTATTTTATTGTTAAAAATAGATATAAAATGCTCATTAAATGGAAAAAATTAGCAAAAATCCATAAATAATTCGTATACCGTATTTATTTTGTATAACATTTTTAGTAAAACTATATTATTTCCATGGCGCGTGTAATATTTGATAATATCACCTAAATATTTAACAGTAAAGTGGCACCCGCAGTACAATTTACCAATAGAGAAACAAAACAAACGTGAAAAAGACTTACCTTAAATTAGAAATTATTATTTGTCAACAGAAATAGTTAGACCGCCATGACACTATAGTTGCATGTACTGGACAAATAGTTTTTTGTTGCCATTTCTTTGCAAATTTAACAATAGCCGTTACTAAGCCATAAACCATCTTTTGGATGTCTAAGAGAATTAAAGGAGCTGGATAGTGGCCTATTGACAGCTGTCTAAGCCCTTGTACAGCTTATGTACAGCTCTTAGAATGTTCAACATCTGTTAACAAGCTACTATAATGCTCAGGGCTGGTTAATTTGGGGCCAAATTTAGAATTATGAGAACTGTGTAGCCGGATATACAGCCCTTGTACAGAAAGCACAACAGCTACGAGTTTTCAAAAATTCTGTTGTCCAGTGACTATACAGCTATGTGTGCTGCTTGGGTAGTTCCTACAAATCATTAATAATGATTTCATTTGACTACTGTCCTACACTCTACATCGTTCGTGAAATATCGTTTATTTTCAAGGGGTTTAGGAGACTCATTATTAAAAGTACCTAGACTTTTTTAAGATTAATTATTAACATTATTGTTTATTTTTTTAAACAACACTCACACAGGCTCAGCTAAAACTTTGAAAATTAGAGTCTTGCCTTTTGTTTCTATTCATTGTCCCACCCCATCCACCTGGCTGTACCCCACAACTCGGAAGCCTACTCTTACAAAGTTCTTACAGATGCTCAGCGGCGTCGCGACGCTCAGGCACAGCCTCCACAATGCGCCAATTTCCAAACGAATTCATGCATTTTAATAGCACATCAAATGAAGCCAACCATGCTGTCCGGTGAGGTGCTAACCTCTATTAGAATGCGAACTGTTGGAGATTCGTTTGATTCTCCTAGTTCCGCAGCTCTGCTTATAATGGTATTCCCTTGCACAGTTTGTTGCGCTACCGAACATTATTTGTACACACTAAGCATGAAATGTTGCCAAGCAAACGTGTACGTACTCGTAGCATTTGCGGGTAGGTTTAGGAAAGGTGGGTAGAGTAGAGTGGGAGGGTGGCGGCGGCGCGGGCGGCGGTCGCCCACCCTGGGGCCGCGCGGTGCGTGCACGGCCGAGCCAGGAGGAATACCCGCATCGCCCACTGAGGTTTCAATATTCCATACCGAATTGCATTCAATTGCAACATTTTTGGACAAATAGAAATAGAGCAAAGCGGCCGCGCCGCTTGAACTAAAATCTTGAAAGGTTTTCAATATTTTGTTTGTCTTTGTCGGAATTTAATTTACTGTGAATTGTGAGTGGACAGCGTTTTATAAATAACGTCTGAAGTTATTGGATAGAAATATTGACCTCAGACGACGGAGTCCGCTGATGTTAGCGATTTGTTTGCATTGGCTTTGAGAGAATATTGCCGGAATAAATACTTATGGATTTTACTGGCTTCATTCATATTTTTCAGATTTTATGTCTTTTGTTCGAGTTTGATTGCTTTGTCATCTGATTTATTTTCTTGTATTAATAATATAACTTTTGTCAATCGTAATTCGCCTTTCTACAATTTCATATATCTTTAAGCCATGTTCAGCCTCAATGGACTAATTAGTTCCTAATTATTGTAGAAAAAAATGACATTAAAGAAGATAGGAGTATTATAATTTTTTAAAATTAATTACGGTAGGCATTAATTAAAAAGCTAGAAAGTCAAAAGAATCCTTAAAAAAAGAGACCGCACACTGAGACTGCATGTCCGTTTTTTTAAATGGGTATTTCTTACAAGAACAAGATTAATCATCCAGTTAAAATAAAACATTCACAAAAAAAGTTTTTTTTGCGATCATACATGTGCACGTAATAATTAATTAGCAGAAACTTCCCTTTAAAAACGTGTTTTAGTAACTATTGATGTACTGTATTAATTAATATTTATGATATAAATAATACCAGCCTACAATTGTCCTACTGCAAGGACTCGTATATAAAGAAGGTGTGAGCATTGAACACCCACCACGCGAGTCTAGAGAAACATCACACTATCAAACTAATTATTATAAAGGCGAAAGTTTGTGAGTGTGTTTGTATGTAGCTGACACCCTGGATTAACATAGGCTACTTTTTATCCCGATATCCCCACGGGATCGAAACTTATGCGGGTGAAACCGCGGGGCGTTGCTAGTTTATAATATAATATTAAAAACATAAATATCTTTTTAGTTGGTATACTCTTCTACTCTTTAAGGGGATTACAGGACCTAAACGCAAAAACGCAAGCTTTAGAAACAATAAAAGTATATGATCGACTACAGTAAACAAAATCAGAAAAATATATGATATTCTTCAGGTTATATGCTAGGTAGATAGTGTGTTGAAAACATAATAAAACTAATTTGATACGATAGAAGAAAATCATGAATCACAATCAAAACCATACTAATAATATACATACAATCATTCTGATTTTTTGTCAGATTATTCTAAAAGCAACATATTAAAATACTAGTACAGCTAAAATATTTGTAATAAAATAATTGCTTCATATTTTGTAATAAATTACCAGCGTTGTGTCATCGCGCTTCTCTTTCTTTGCGGCAGCGCTTTAGGTCATGTAATCCCCTTAAGCAGGTACTATCTTCGAGAAACAAGACAATCTATTCAAAAACGGCACGAACCTGCACCAAAATTCGTTATTTTCATGACCAGATTAGCTTTCACTCACCTATTTGTACTGCCTGTCCACGATAACAAGATAACACAGTGCCTCGGCGACCAATTATCGAAATTTTAAGCTTGCATCGGTTGTCCGTCTATCGAGATTCTGTCCAAAACCGCGCTGTGAAAACCGGCTATTTATCGCCCTCTCCGAGACTGAGTTTCATAAATCCGTAGATTTAATAGGAGAAAAGCCTGGCTGTCAGTCGTGGATCTTTGACAGTCGTTACGGGTAGTCAGAAGCCCGAAAGTCTGACAACCAGTCTTATCAAGGGGTATAGTAGGTATTACCCAGTAATTGGGCTGTGGAGATCAGATAGGCAGTCGCTCCATGTAAAATACTGGTATTCAGCTGCATCAGGTGAGACTGGAAGCCGACCCCAACAAGGTTAGGAAAAGGCTAGGCAGATGATGAAAAGCCTGGTCAAAATCGTAGCAAATATTTAACAGAAGCATCGAAATCTTTTAAGTATCTCATTATTGCTACTCTGACGTCAAAAAAGTGCAATAAACGATAACGTACGCAACATCGCGTCATCTTAAACTGCATGAAGTTTTTCGTTTCGATGTGATGATGTAATAAACTGCATGGAGTTTTTTAGTTTTTCTCTGGAATAAATAAATAATAATAATGAGAAAGAGTAATGCTTAGGAGGTATCTTTTTGAGGAGTCCTGACCACCGGTAGTTTGGACCTCGGATACCGGTGGGCTATTATTTTTTATATTTCTGAATGTTTTTTTATTCCTATAAATAGGTAACCATACAATACCGCATCAACCCTTAGCAAACCTGACCAAGATTATGTCTGGACTTTAAAAGAGACTGTGACCTCTGAGTTTCTTTCGACCTTTCTCCTCAGACTAGTCAGGTAGGAAACGCCGACCTCATCTAGCTTAAAAAAAAATATGATTGACGTGTAAAAGTGTTTGTACAAACCTACTTACAAAATAAAATCATTTATTATTTAAACCCTAAGTATTGCCTTTTTATTTATGACCGGCATAGCGTCACCCTAGACTTAAAATTCAGGGCCAGCACTGAACTATCCACAATGGATGTCTCAATAATTATCTAATCGCTAATTAGTTTGGGGAGGCGTTAAGACCCTGTGCGGCGATCGAGGGTTGGACACAGTAATTGCATGAACTGACGTCGAATGCAAACTGGGATGTTTTGGCTAGGTGATGCATATGTAGCTCATTCAACTTCTTGATGAACCATTTCATTGATATGTTATATCATTGTGTTATTTTTCCATAAGGGTTTGGAAACCTTTTCCCAGCTTATAATTTCACTATGAATGATGTAACCAATATTTTTAATTTAAAAAGCGTCCGTGGAGTTTCTAGCCCGTTCTTCTCCATAGGTACCTATTATGCTTTGAAATGCGCAACTAGCTTCATCGTTCTGACTGACCGAACCCTTTAAAATTAAGTAAAACAATTCAAAATTGGTTTATTTGAAATAAATGCTTTCGGCCTTATTACAAAACAAGATTTATCTTTAGACCCAGGTTTAAACCATCCAGCCATTTTTAAATTTCGAACTATAATCCGACGAAGCTAAAGTTCTTATTACAAAAACTGACGTTAAACCCGAGTCTAAGTTGTCAATTTTGCATTAAGAAATTTACGTTTGTCGGAATAAACTTCAAAATAGAGTAACTGGCTCGAAGGTTTAGGCTAGGTCTAAAATTAGATCTCGTTTTGAGTTTCGAGTTTTTTGAAATATAACTTCACAGAATAACACTAAATTCACCCAAGTACAGTGACATCTAGAGACGGCAGAGAAGAATAATTAGAAGTGTTGCTCATATCACATTATCACACTAATATTATAAAGGCGAAAGTTTGTGAGCGTGTGTTTTTATATATTTGTTATTTCTTCACGCTCAAACGGCTGGACCAATTTTGATAAAATTTTGTACGGAGGTGGACACCCTGGATTAACATATAGGCTACTTTTTATCCCGATATTCTCACGGGATCGACTTTTACGCGGGTGAAACCGCTGGGCGCAGCTAGTAATATTATAAAGGCGCAAGTTTGTGAGTGTGTGTGTGTTTATATGTTTGTTACTTCTTCACGCTCAAACGGCTGGACCAATTTTGATAAAATTTGTCATGGTGGTAGCTGACACCCTGAATTAACACATAGGCTTTTATCCCGATATTCCCACGGGATAGAAACTTATGCGGGTGAAACCGCGGGGCGCAGCTAGTTTCTTTATAAAATCAGTTTAATTATTCCAGACGGCGCGTACGTGTTCCACGCGCGCCTCGAAGAGATGTCAGCATCGAGGTGGGGCCCCTTAGGGACGAAGCCTGCCGGGTCAGCGGGATTGTACCGCTGGCCCGGAACATAAAGGGCTAAGGAAGGAACACGGGTGGGTTTTAGTCAGTAAGAGTCTGACACTCCCTTCCGCTCCACCCAGAGCGGGAGGAGTCATTTGATGCTTTCCCATCCGCAAAAAAAAAAAAAGAAAAAAAAAAAATATTCCAGATTATTATCAAAATTGCATCATACAATAATAAACTTCTGTTCCGAGCGGCAAGTGAAGTGCTTGATATTTAGTTAATTTTAATTTGAATTACCGGCTCATTAGAGTTTAGTTCTACAACAGATAGGTTCGTTATCCACCAACCATTTTAGAGGATTATTAATTAGAATATAATTATAGTGTTAGCTATTATGAAATGATTTGGCATATTACTATGATAACGCGGAACGAATTTGTGTGAGATCAGAGTAGCAATTAGGTATGATTTGTTGCGATTAAAATGAAATACTATGATTATTATAAGTATGTTATTTATTAACATAACATCACGCTTGTATTCCCCTAAGTGCTAGTTATGTTTAAGTCCCAAGTAATAGGGGCAAGATATTTTATTGTACAGACTCCAGCACATAAAGCTACTACAATCTGTCAAATTTCTTTAATAGATTTTCAACTTTATCGCTTAAGGTTTAGGTTCAAAGTTGATTGGGAAAATTTGACAGTTTCGGGTAGCTTGATGTGCTGGCGTCTGTATAAAAATATAGCAATTTTACTTTCGTAAAACTCCATTTGTTTGGTCGTTCTATACGCTGTATTTCACGTCGCTACAATGCCAAAGAGCCGGCGAAACTTAGGCCCTAAATCATAATCACGAAAGGGAAAAAGTAGAAAAAACCCCCGCGTCTGGCACAACTGGTCTGCGATACCAATTGCATGTAGAATTTCCATTGAACAAATAAAGAACAACGCTGCTACCAAGTACAATACGACATAAATACAGCTATAACATGGAAAATATTGAATCGATTAACAAAATGGACCAAAAGGAAGGCCGGGAAACGAACGATTTTGAGGATCTCGAACTGCCCACGAATATTCCATATTCGTATAGGCTTTTTTGGTCCTTCACTTATGTGTAAAATACCTAAGCCTACTGAAGCATAGGTTTCTATGAACGCAATAATACACGTAGGTACGGTCGAGGGAGAAAAATATCAGTAAAATGGATACCACAGGTTCCGGATAACCTAATATTTATAAGCCATTAGTTACGAAGGTTTTCTTAAACGAACTCTGATTTGTTTTCAACACAGTTTAGAACGAGGTCACAGAATAGAAGAGCATCAGTAGTTAGCCCATTGCATACGTTAGATGCAAATGAGTTTCAAGAAGCGTAACCGCCGGGGCAGCCTTGTTTTACGTAACATCGGACTGACCGTGCAACGTGCAACACTGTGGCTTCGTGTTACATTTGCCACAAGAACATACTGCGGACGACGACGTCTAATTTTCATAACAAAACAAAAGGAACGAACAATGCGACCCGGTGAGATGTAGGGACCCGCGACTGCGTACCAGTACTTAGGTTTGATTGAACGCATAAGAATGTGGGAGACGCGGGTAACACCGCGCGCGCGAGCGAGACGGCACCGCGAGCGAAAGAGAACAACACATCGCAATTACCTCGTGAGATTGTTGAATAAATTTACATTCAGTTGATTGAAATAATAATGAAATTGCCCCGGCACAGAACGTTCATACGGGATATTTAAATTAATAATAAAATCATAATATTATACAAATCGCGCACGTGATCCGTACAGCTATTTCTGTTTTATTTGGCTGGTTTCAAAGAAAAAAACTCGTTTCTTATGTTTGTGTAATGTTAATTTTTTATTGAATATTAAAGATACATAAACAATACGTTCGATGTATGTAGTTATAGATATTTAGACGTGCTCGCGTTAGCAGCGCCCCCTGCATGTTCGGAGTTTATACAGGGTGTCCCTAGAAGAATGGATCAAATCGAATGGGCAAGGTCATTTCCAAACTTTTTAGCCCTGAGAATGTCGGTGAATTTTTTCACGGTTCAAAAGTTATGACCAATTTTTGTTTTTATTTCATTTTTATTTTCATTTGATAGCCCTAATAGTTTTTTTTTATGATTTTTTTCTTTTCAGGGACACCCTTTATAATGCAGCCAAAAAATATCAGGCACCCATTAATATGTTCAATCGAATTGCTCCGATGTTCAGAGTGCATTCGGTACAGAGACTATGCCTGTTCGCATTCAACCTTAGCTTCACATAAATTGACATTTGAAAACTTGTCGATCCGTTTGTCTTGTTTTGTGCGTTGACGGGTTATGTCTAGCCTTCTCATTAATGCCTTTCTTATTTAGATGTTTCCTAGGATGAAGTTCAAAAGTTACCTTTGGGCTTTTTTTTTTTTGCGGGTGGGATATCATCAAATGACTCGGTCCCTTTGAGAACCGTTTCATTAAAACCATCATCAGCCTAGCCTTTTCCCAGCTATTTTTGGGGTCGGCTTCCAGTCTATCGGGATGAGCTGAATACCAGTATTTTCGTGGAGCGACTGCCTATCTGACCTCCACACTATACTCCTTGGTAAGACTAGTTGTCAGACTTTCGGGCTTCTGACGACCCTCTAAATTGATTTGACGATTAAATAACATGTTTTATTATAAGCTACAGTAACTACTTTCCAGTGTCTAAGTGTACTTTTTAAGGGAGTCCTAATAAATACGTTTACTTTCTAGCCTTTCTTATTAATTTTGAACATGATTTGTGAGCTTTCCGTCGCAGAACGTCTACCAACTATTGAAGAAACATCCAAGAACTCCTCTTAAGACAACGAAAACAGTAAGATCCATTATCGTAACGGTACTTTGTGTCTTTGTCCATAAAATAATCCATTTTGCTAATAGGGAAATCAAATAAATCAATGAGAAAATACTTAACTAAAACAAGACTGCAAGTTAGCCCTGTGAAAGAGAATAACATCATAATTCTTGCATTAAAATTACAGACTACATTTTTTCTTTGATTCACGTTCACCCGTATTACTGTAAACATGTTTCAATAAATGAAAAAAAAACCGGGAGTGCCGGCAGAAGTGAAAACTTGAATATTAACGTTATGCATTTCTGATATTTTGGAATGGTTAGGGAAAAATTTTGCACGAATTGCTTTAATTATCAGTATAAAAGTACTATCATTTATGTGGTAGAATACAATATTTATTTATTGCGTACACAAACATGACAATTTATATTACATTAAAAAGTTTATCTCTCAGAAAAATCAACTTCCATCCATAATTTCAACTTTTTAAATGGTTATGAATTCAAATTTGGAACAATGATGACATCAAAATGGTGGCCAGTATAATCGGCTTCAAAAACTGCATTAAAACTTTTTCATTGAAATATTTTTATGGCCTTTATATTTACCTTTTTTATATTTTGGAATCTTACGAATTTTTGATCAGGGTCACGTGTCATCTTACGATCCCCTGATCGTAAGATGACATGTGACCCTGATCACGTGTCATCTTACGAATCTTACGATCAGGGTCACGTGTCACGCGAGTTTAACATTTTTTACCCATTACAAAAAAAGTGTACAACGCCGCTAAAGAAGTTTTCACTTCAATATTATCACGTATTCAAATTCAAATTCAAAGCATTTATTTCAATTAGACCCTGTACAGGCACTTTTGAATTGTCAAAATTAAATAGTCTGTCAGTTAGTCCGAAAGTTGAGGCTAGTTGCCCATTCCAAAACGTAGATCTCTAAGGAGAAGAACGGGCAAGAAACTCCATGGACACTCTTTTAAATCAAGATATTACAAAATCCTGGGTACATTATTCTTGTAGCTTCTATATGTGATGTATAACCACTATAACCAGTATCAGTTTTTTTTTAAATCACACTACTGTCTTGCTGTCACTGGTGTCTTTGAGAATGTAATAGTGAATTTAAAACATAAGGATGTCTGGGAAACACCGTATGCATTCTTTATTATAAATTGCACAAGAAAAGGATTTAAAAGTTTGACAGCCTTTAATTTTCTAGGCTTGGCATGTCGTTTAATGACAGGTTAATAATAAGCTACCTTAACTTCGAAATTCAAGCTGTCATATTATTTGCCGGCTGCCAAACTCCCACTTTTTTTCATCATGTAGAAGTGTTTGAAGATTGTCTACTTACATCCCCTTCGACTTGGTTTTTCGTGCAGTTCTGAATTTCCTAGAAGGATTTTTCAAATATTTAGAGCATTAATTTTGCAATGCTCACTGTTAACTGGAAAGGAGCGAACACAAAACGAGCAATCTTTTGCCACGGAACCCTTATAAGATACTGAAAACAGGGGTAAACATAAAATTAGCTAAAAGCGAAGAAAAAAAACTAAGAAGAAAATTGAGGAAAACTTTTTCACTAGTAAAAAAGTTTAAACAAAAGTTAGTCGTCTTAAAGGGCTGAATGTTTTGAACGATAACAAAATCTTTTTCAAATGGGAACTGAACGAAACCATTGGTACCTACTGACTCTTTCAGACCGCAGGGACGCATGGAAAGGCAAGGTTTCCACCGAGGGAGGAGGGTTCCACCGAGGTTAAGTAAACCATTAACAGTAGGTACTTAAATATTATTATTTTGTGGTTTAATAAACAATATACGAGCATACTTATACAAATTCGAAATGAAAATAATGAATGACTGAAAGGTAATATCGCTTAAGCAACAAGCGAGAGAAAGAAAGAAAAATACAACCGCGCAAAAATCTTTAACCGCAAATAATCGCATCACAGACCCACACACACATTTAAATGTACTCATCCTTGACCTAACCCAGCAAGGGTCAACAGACGCGACCCATCAGACGTATCAGAAACTATCCGAACGGAAAAATTGGGTGGGTCGGCGACGCGGTAAGGCGACGAGAAGCCATTGAGAAAAGAGCCTCGTGCGCGGGCGACGGGCGCGCGGCGGGGGGTCAGCGTAAAGTGGTGCAGATGTCGCGAGCGACCCTGACCTAGCGCAAGTGCTGGGCGGGTCACGTGGTCGGGCGGGCGGCTAACTTACTCCGGTCGTTCACCTTGAGACGGAGTGGGTAGCGAGAGGTGGCGACAGCGATTCCTCGCTTATCAATGATACCTCCCTTCCGAGTTCTCCACAAACAAATATAGAACAGATCATTGAAGACTCGAGTTAGGTGTTCCATTTAAATTAAAGACGTAATCACGTCATTGTAATTCGAAACGATCGATGGGAGCACATGTGTCAATTTAATGCCTCAAAATAATTTCCTCCGTAACCAGCTCCTATTGAAACTCCGTTTCACGTATCAGCAACTAGTAATTACCAATAGTACTTATTGATAATTTAATTTCATCACGATAGGTCTTTGCTTGGCACAGCGACATTGATAAGTTTTTATTACGACAATGTTTGGTGAAGCAATTACGATAGAATTCAAAGAACAACATAAAATTTTACATAACAACAAGGTGTCACATCATACACGCCGATAACAGACGCTATATAATATTTTACAAAGCAATTACCTCGTCTATCAGATAACATTTTGTACGACACATTAGCTGCCTTTAAAATTTAAAACGATTGTTAATTAAATCAGAATCACAAGTCATTTATCCAAAACATTTTTGAACGTAAAAATTAGGCTTAGTAGGCGACTCGGCCGCTGAATCTCGTCCGGTCCGGCCGAGACAGGAATTTCATTATTATTAATATTTTTGAGTGGTGTTTCGGACTATACTTTTATTTAAAGCAAATTTTGTACAGTCAGAATGAAAAACCTTAGGTCGGGTTATATTATTTAAGTAAAAGTCAGGGAATTGTTAGAAAGAGATAAAGTTTAATATACAATTACAACAATCAACAGTAAACATGATAAATCTCAATAATCAGTCTTATATATCAAATAAAGCGTACAATAATAATTATAAATGTTAACAACAATAATCAGTCTTATATATCAATTGAAACGTGTACAACAAGAATATTAAATGAGTTTACATTTAATATTCTTGTTGTACACGTTTCAATAATCAGTCTTGTATATCAATTACCTATTAAAAATCACTTTACTAAAATACCGAAAATAAATAACAATAGCGTCAAAAATCAGTGACTAACTACGATACCAAAATAACCTCTTGTTATGTTTATAATATAATATTTATAACAATCAGTCTGTTCAATACAATAAAAAAAATAAAAAACTATTTTCATTAAAAAAAAAACAATCATATTGGTACCTATATCTACCAACTAGAAGTCATTAAGTCTCATGTGTTTTTAGACACAACAAAATAAACTAAAATACTAAAAGTTCAATACAATGTTCTAGTGAAATTTTGTGATTTTCCAAATCCGAAATGGTGCTAGAAATGTGGTCATCAATTTCAATTGTTTCATGAGTTTTTGCATGTATAAGATAATGCCCTCCCTCTCTTTGCATTTTCATAGTTAGGATTTCAAAATAATTAGCTTCTTCTTGTAGTAAAGTTAAAAATTGTGCCACATTTCGCGGTTTTTTATTATTTTTTTTATTGACAGTTCCATGCCATGATTCAACCATGTTTGTGGTTCGATTTTTTAATGATGATGTTGCATATAACAAGACCATCATTTGATGAATTCCCATCCGCAAAAAAAAAAAAAAAAGAAAAAAAAAAAAAAAAAAAAAAGGCTTCCCTATTTGTCAGCTTATCGCTCATTAATGTTTATTTTATTTATATATAATTCATTAATTTTTCAATTTATCCATCGCCACAAAGTAAAATATGTATTATTGAATTATGTGTCTGACGGTACTTTGCCTCTAAAAAAGGATTCGTCCGAAACACCACTCAAAAATATTAATAATAATGAAATTCCTGTCTCGGCCGGACCGGACGAGATTGAGCGGTCGAGTCGCCTACTAAGCCAAAAATTACATAAGACAGTCCCCTAAAACGACAACACTTCATCACTTTTTATAGTGCTTGGCTTAAACTGGTAGAAGAAGTGCCTCAACAAACTGCCCAGCAGCTGTCTGTTCCGTTAGAAGAACTTGATTCTATACAATATGCAAAATGTTCGAACAGCAATAAGTTATAATATCTATTAATTGTGTATTACGTCGGGATGGCGTCCCTTCGCTCGGTAGTCCTGCAGGTGCTATTTATAAAGTTATTAGCTCTTCAGCGTTTTTCCCCGCGACTGTACTTTGTATACGCCGTGACATTTTTATAAAAATTGATATCGTATTTTTTAAATGTCAACATTTTACAAACATAAATATGTTTTTATTTGCGCAAGCAAGCAAGTTGAAACGGGCACTTGTTGGAATTTCACTTAGTATAATAACTATCAACTGTGTTAATGCTCAATTAATTAGTGAACACGTCTCTTAAAGACAACAAAGGCTATCAATTATAAGTCATTTGATATTTTTTCATTGCATTTTTATACCGTATTGGCGCTTGTTAAAGAAATGACTTCAACTGGCAGAAGAACGACATATAAGTATAACATTGTGTTTTTACAAATGTTAAATTCACAGGCAAACTTGTTCTTGCCCTAGAATAAGTTAAGTAGCGGTAATGGGGCAAGGGAATGAGGCGAGTAATTTTGATCGTAGATGATAAAATTTAAAGATAAGCATACTTGAGACTTGAGACGTAATAGAGCTAAGCAGGAAGCCTTTTTCTAGAATACCATAATGCGTTAGTACATAATGGTTTCGTAGAAAAGAGAACACATAATCTTCTGTTTTCCACCAACCAACCATTTAAGATGCACGATAAAGCGCGCCAAATCCTGCCGAATATTCGGTTCGGTAAATTTTTAACCGAACATTCGGCCTATTATTCGTTTTCGGTAAAACCTGTGTTCGGCCCGTCAATAGAAGATTATGCTACGTAAAGTACTCGCAAGTTTTACAAGACTATCAAGATTATTTATATTTCTAGCGAGTTAATATACAAAAGAATTGTCTTAAGGTAAAACTAATAGATTATTTACAACAGAAAATAACTAGATTAAAACCGTGCTCTAGAAAGAAGTTAATAGGAAAATAACAGGATTACGGCATCATCGGGGAAGTTTTATTTTAATATGTAAGCTAATTCATTTTATAATGTTTTCATTGACGTTCGATACTGCTACGGAACCTTTATCAGTGAAGCTTGAGGCGTTTTTAGGGTTCCGTACCCATGGGCACTAAGGCTCCGCTGTCCGTCCGTCCGCCTGTCACAGAACTATGTCTTTTGAACCGTAATAGGTACTTGGAACTTTTTACAGACTGCGTGCGCTACACTACAACAATAAATAATAAATATTATTATTATTACTATCCATTTATTTCAGGCATCAAGGCCCATATAAAACACATACCTACAATAAAAAAAAAACCGGGCAAGAGCGAGACAGACTCGCGAAAAAAAAAAAATTTTGAGTTTCGGTTCTAAGTATGGGGAACCCTAAAATTTATTGTTTTTTTTCTATTTTTGTGTGAAAATCTTAATGCGGTTCACAGAATACATCTACTTATCAAGTTTCAACAATATAGTTCTTATAGTTTCGGAGAAAAGTGGCTGTGACATACGGACGGACAGACAGACAGACAGACTATAAGGGTTCCGTTTTTGCCATTTGGCTACGGAACCCTAATAAAAATAAAACGGCTCCCGTCCCCATTCAAGAGATGTGTTCTTTTCGTTTTTTTTTAAATTATTGTATGGTCGTACGGAACCCTTCGTGAGCGAGTCCCGAGTCGCACTTGGCCGCTTTTATAATAGCAGAATTTGCAAATGAGCTTGCAACCTACCTGATGGTTTCACAACACACTCTTAAAAAGATATTAATTAAAAAGCATACTTAAATATTAACTAGCAATGAATAAACACTTAAGAGCTGAATTAAATATGACATTGTACATGTCGCATCCGTATTTAGCAACTGGTTGCTATTCGGGAAAACATCTGTCAATTTATTTAAGTAACTATAAAGGTGTACAAGCTGCGCCTGCGGCCCCGTCCGCGTGGCAGTTAGAAAAGAAGATTCATTTCTTAAGTTTTTAATTTTAATTTTTAATTTTAATTTTGATTTTAATTTTGATTTTAAATTAGGTTTTTTTTATTTAGATTTTAATTTTGATTTTAATATTTGATTTTAATTTTATAAGTGTGCAATTTTATTTTGATTTGATTTGTATGGATATTTATCTGAAATAAATGATTTGATTTGATTAAGTATCAAAAACTTCTTGGGGTCTGATGTTAATGTCAGAGATTGGGTAGGTAGAGTGACTGAAGAGTAGATTCAATATTAGCAGGTAGGTAGATAGGATTATTATATTGGATAGGTATGCAACGTTGGAAATACCTGTGCTATAAGTAATGCTCTACTTATGAATTTCTGTTAAATTGAATTCTATTTTTGGACTTCGTGTGAAATGGTATCCGTGCAAACTGAAAAATTCGTAGGTGTTCAGTGCGGTAAGCGATTTTTTGAAAAAAAAAGCCTTTGAACCTTTTAACCAAATCCGTTCTACATTTTTTTAGTTTCATTTCAAAAACGTAACCCAAAATTACTTGAAAGGTTTCCGAATCCTAATCCTAAGTGCGGGCTATTCTAGAGTAAAAACTGTCCGTCCATTTGTAACAGTAAATGAAAGGAAGTGTGTATGCAGATGTACGGCTGAATGGCCGACTTCCACCTCCTTGCTCGGCCCTGGTTGGAAGCACGCGTGCATACTTGCGATTACGACTGACATTTCCAGTTGCATTTGTCGCGTTCGAATCATGTTTGGTGATTGCAATTACTATTCTCTAGTCGCCCCAATTAATAAATAAATAATTTGCTAGAATTTAGTCAACAGCAAGATGTACAATAAAGATAAGTACAACTTCAAAAAGTTTGTCAATTAAAGTCAGTTTCTAACACGCAACAATATATTTAATGCATCAATAGAAAATCGATCCACGCGAAAGATATACGAAGTACTTTTATTAATCTGTCAAATGTATCCACACTTTCATCATCTGCCTAGCCTTTTCCCAACTATGTTGGGGTCGGCTTCCAGTCTAACCGGATGCAGCTGAATACCAGTATTTTACATGGAGCGACTGCCTATCTGACCTCCACAACCCAGCTACTGGGTAATATGATACCCCTTGGTAAGACTGGTTGTCAGACTTTCGGGCTTCTGACTACCCGTAACGACTGTCAAAGATCCACGAATGACATGTATCCACATGTATCCACACTTTCAATAAAAGCTATACTCGTTATGACAATTACGATATGCTAGTTAACAATCTACACTGTGTCCGATGACAGGACGTTTAACCGTAATCGATCAAGTTGAAAAACGGCAACCTAAAGGAAATTACCTGAGTAATGTGTAAACGAGCGTTAATATATCATGACCGCGAGTACGCCCAAGTTTTTTATTTAAAATTAAATTCAAAATCGTCAGCCGCATCTTCCGATAGTAGTGCAAAATGGGAGCAAATCTTGCGTGCGTCATATCATTGAGAATAGAGTCGCTAATGTGGCTTATTGGTTGAATCGCACGAATTTACTCGCCCGATAGGGGCGAATCGACACTTTTAAATAATAATGTTTTTTCTATAGGCGACTCGCACGAATTTAATTGATTTGTGGGCGAATTCGACAACTTCAAAAATATGTTTAGGGTTGTTGGCACATTTTGAATTTTATGCAATGAAGTTAAGAAAAAAGTACTTACCTACACGTTTTACAATGTTTTACTCTTATCACTTTTACGTGCTATTGTCCATTTTTCTATACTTTAAATAAGTAATATGAATTAAAAGTGACATACCCGTTTCCGGTGAGCAAATTCGTGCGGATCAACTAACAACCTGCTAATGTGCGCCGTGTCGAATGTTTTAGAATAATGGCGACAAATGACACACATATTTTGGTGTTTGTTCTATTGTTGCTTGGAAGAGATGTGCGGAGGCTGAATTTCCGAAGGCCCTGTTGAAAAATGTCGTACAATTGTCCCCCCGCCCCCTCAGAGGAGCCCCCTCTCCTCTAGGTGATTACATGAATCAAATCGTAACGCTCGGTTTCGATGGCGCGATCGTAAGATGCGTAAGATGACACGTGACCCTGACCGTAAGATGACACGTGACCCTGATCGAAAATTCGTAAGATTCCAAAATATCAAAAATTGAAAACAAGTATAAAGGATCAAATTACAGACAGACAGACAGACATACAGTCATTAGACAGGCACAGACAGGCACAAACAGGCACAGACAGGAACAGACAGGCACAGACAGCCTGTCTGTGCCTGTCTGAGACAGGCACAGACAGACAGACAGACAGACAGATGTGAAAGACGGCACGGTTGACATCTGTCATCTTTCAACACGTTAAAATAAAATAAAAAAAATAAAGGAGAATAACCCAAAGTCGTAGCAAAAAGTCTCATGCATCAAGATCAAAATATTATAGTACCTAATTATTTTCATATTTTGTACGACATTATGCGTCGGAGATTTAATTTTTGAAGTGAAAACTTCTTTAGCGGCGTTGTACACTTTTTTTGTAATGGGTAAAAAATGTTAAACTCGCGTCAGGACACGTGACCTGATCGAAAATTCGTAAGATTCCAGAATATCAAAAATGCACAACGTTAATATTCAAGTTTTCACTTCTGCCGGCACTCCCGGAGAGCAATCCGTCGTTTTTTTTTTTATTTGTTCCTTTATCTGGAGGTTCCTTCAGATAACGCAACAAAATATATCGTGGATGTGTTATAAAATGTGAATAATTTTCTCAAGGAAGCGTTTTGCAGGCAATGCAACATTTAAGCAGTAACTTTCGCTAACTTTTCCCTTTGAATCGTCTTCATTATGGACTGAAAATCGGAAAATATTTTCATTAACTTTTGCGTGACTGCAGATTTTTCTTCATGTCCTTTGGTTTTTTTTAATCCACAATATTGGAACGCCCAAAACCCGTAAGTAATATGTTCTGTTTTAATATTTTACTACAAAATAAAGTACCTACTACCCAAAGACAAATGGATCAGAATTTTTGCAGTGCCACAATTGATCATCATCACATCATCATCATCATCATCATCATGACAGATTGATCATCAATTTTGGAAAGGAACACATTTTTTATCACCATTATAGGTAGAATACCTTTGAATGACCGGCTTCTTCTTGGCAATATCATAAATTCATAACATAAGACGATTTTCTTTACAGACTTTGGTACCATTTCTTGCTGTAAATATCGTAAACCAAGATGAAGAAACTTCGGCATCACAACTAAAGCAAGAGATCCACTTTGACCGCAGGTCTGTACTTTCGTGGCCCTGGCCGGATCCGAGCCGGATCCGGGCGGAATTGGGATTTCCGGGCCGAGCCTTCGCGGCGCGTTGGTTTCCGACACGACCTTGAATCCACCACGACACCACTTATTGGGATGTAACTTAATGTCAGTTGCCGAGACACGGTGTTACTCCTTTCGCACTAGTGTCCTGTTTATTTATTGGACCGTTATTTAAATATTACATTCACGTTTTTGTATATGAATTCGTTCATGATTATTTTAGTTTTGTGTTTACAATATTTGTAGGTATATTATGTGATTAGATAAGTATTTTAACGCTAGAAAAAGGATGTTTTCGCGTACTGAAATACGTACCAGGGGACTAGCTGGAATGTTTTACCTACGGGACATCGTTTTTTTTTCTTTTTTTTTTCATTATTAATTTATTTAAAAAAAATGTTTTCTAGATTGGTACTAAGTACGTAACTACGTAATCTGATTAAAATTACTAATTAACTATCTAACATAATAATAATCAGCCTGTTTTGTGCCACTGCAGGCTACCCCCTTTCCTGTTTTTCAATACGGACCAATCCCTCATAATTATAGACGACAAGTTCACCCCGCCATCTTTGCCTGGGTCTTCCGCGATGCCGTTAGACGTTTGGAAGAACACATGCAGCTGTGGTGGTTATAGCTCACAATGCTGAGAGCTGGGCCACTATTAGTTTGACGTCTGCGATCAATTAACTAAGCAACTGCTACAGTAACTGCTTTTTATATCGTTTTTGTCATGCTTTTCATATCATGCTTTTATAACTGCATACATATAATTCGCGTTTTTCATGTCTCCCCACCGTCAGTTCCGGGTTGTCCGCGAAGTTAAAAGGTGCGAACACCGCCGCGCCATGACATGGCCAGCACATATCCGTGATTTAATCATGGAACGCGACAGGAAAAGGGGGGAAATATTACAAAAAGATAGACCACACCACCAGCCTTTGACGTGGTCTTATATTGCAAAACAATAACAGAGGGTTGCGTCAAACAGCCTCAGTTTTGACTGAATGTCCGCGTGTCCCCCGCATGTAAGCCTATTAAGTATAGGGATGCTTTCCAAATTAGGGGAGAGTAGCCCAAAACGGGTAAGCTAAGGTTGATGATAAATAAAAACAGTTTATAGATAGAAATTGAACATTTATTTGTACATTTTGAAATGTTTAGTTATCAAGGACTATAAAATAAATGACATATTTAGTAGTTTTGTACATTAAGAATAAAAAAATAACAAAAATCTTTACCATTCGAATTACCCGTTTTGCCCGTAGGGGGGGCCTAAAGCAGGTAGGGCTTTTGGGCAAAGCGGGTAGGGGCTGAATTACATTAGGTCAACGTCAATCAATGACTAAAACTGTTTCTTAACAATCATAACTCAGATGGAGCTCCACCAGGATCATCAGCTACTTGCAGTGATAATGGTTGGATCAATGGACCAGTATTCTTGGAATGGTTACGGCACTTTGTAGACAACGTAATGAGTTGGCAACGTAAACAGATAATCCATATGAAATAGATACTCAACTAGCTCTAATTCTTGAGCTGCTGTAAAAACTGTTGTGAATCTTCCTAGATTTTTTTTGACATCCTTTCTTTACATGTATCTGTAAAGTCGAAAAGTTGATGCAATATTTTTTTGCTGCACCATTGACGGAAGTTTTGAGAGCTTCTTCTATCGCAAGCTTCATAACTCCCTCATCCCACGATGCATTTGCAGTATTTCTTTTGCATTTATTAACCATCTGCAAAAATAAAAGAACTAATAAGCAGTCAATGAAATTATACAAGGCAAATCGGGTATGGGCAAAACGGGCACCCGCTTTACCCCTACCCTTTTTGCCCACAAGCATGTATTTTTTTCAATCGACTCATATCCTTAAAACCTAAATAATAAACGCCAACCTATTACACAAATAAAACGTCTATTTATTGCAAAATAATAACACAAAACTAGTAAGAACATATTGTAAACCATTTTCGAGTATTCAAAAGTAATGTAACTCAAGTTTTTTTAGTGGAAATAGCAAAAAACTTCTTTCTTATCTTACCGTGAACTAGTGTCCGCCAGAGAAGCGCGCCGACTCCCTGTGATTGGCGAGCGGCAGGGTTCGCGCACTGCACGCACACATTCTAATTAGCAATAACGATGCGCAATTTAAAAAGCATACCCGTTTTAGGCGGGCTACCCGTTTTAGGCTTACCTCCCCTACGCATTCGTAAATTTTAATCATGATGCAACAGAAATTGACAGTTCAACGTCTCCTTTTACGATAATATTTCAGTCTAAAGGCGGTGTAGGCTAGCCCGAGTAATTCAAATTTTCTTAAGTTTTTTTGCAATTTTCAGGACAGTTTCATCAGGTTGTGTGTTGATTGAAATATGATTCGCGACGGAGGCAAAGGCTTTGCAGAACTAGAATCAGCAATACAACTCCTTAAGTTAGAATTGCATGGCCTCAAATGTCATGGCTTCATGAAATAGTCATTCAATATGGTAAAATGAACTACGAGAGTTGTATTGATGATTTTTATGATTATAATTCTATAAACAAATAATTTATATGGCCGCGAAACTTATTTAGAGCAACATACAATCTGCACCTTAATTGCGTAACACACTATGAATCTCAATCTGAATCATTTT
This sequence comes from Mesoligia furuncula, assembly GCA_916614155.1. NCBI lineage: Eukaryota > Metazoa > Arthropoda > Insecta > Lepidoptera > Noctuidae > Mesoligia > Mesoligia furuncula. The sequence continues at coordinate 36,483,225 of OU744790.1, forward strand.
GAAGGATATTGCTAATCCATTGCTTCACATGTTCGAAAAATGTGTCTGCTCAACATCGTAAAGAACGCAATGAATGTTGTTGAACTGTCAAAATGAAACCCATTGCTACAGTACTGATAGTGTGTTACTCAATTACCCCGCTGTTACTGACCAGCGAATTGCGAAAAACGTAAGTAGAGAACTTCGCGAGCTCCCATAGCGCATCCCCCAAGAAACGCGCTGAAAGTAAACATTTTTTAACGATTAATTTCTAATAATTCGACAATTGTTTAGTCTTCAAACAAAGCTTCAACAGCCAAAGCCAATAAAGAAATAACGCCACAATGAAACAGAACGGTGGAGTAGGTATGACGGATAGTTCGCCGACAGTAATTACATGGTGCTACCGTAAGAGACTCAACACTCGGCTCACTCAAGCACTTTTTCACCAGTCGACTAAACCAACAGCAATAATTCACTATATGATTCTAAAGGCAGCAGTACACTAGCTAAGCATTAGGCTGATCGATTGTGAATTGTGCATACACAATGCTTTAATGATTCAAGATAATTCAACGTATTAGGGTTCCGTATCTAGTAGGACCCTTTTGCAATCTGAAATGTCAGATCCAATGTTTATCTCAGTAAACGACACATTTTAAGACTTAGTAGATTGCATATTGTTGCATTGTCTTAGTAAATAATGTCAAAATAAAAGCGTGTGTTAGCCCTAACAGTCACCCCATACACGCATGGAGATGCCATGTTAACATCCAATTTTTTAATCGATTTTAGGCCCTAGCTGTGGTTTTTCTTATTTGCTGCCATGTTTTGAGGCTAGGGGCGATGTCTGTCACTTTATTACCTTTATTACTCTCGAGGTTATTAGTTTATTAAAGCAAAATTCGGAACAGCAACTGTGGTACGGAACCCTCAGTGCACGAACATAACCGATTGTAATTTAATATTTATGTGCAGACCTGCACTTAAGTTCGAATGACTAACTTGATTCTTTTAATAGACCATTTTCAAGCAAATTGTTCTATTTTTATATTTTATTTTTAAAAATCATGACATGACATTATGTTCTTCACTATAAGTAGGTAGGTACATAAGTATTGGATACAATGAAAATTGCGAATGACGGGGAGTCCGGAAGGCATGTAGACGAAGATGTCAAACGCTTCATCGTCTTGCATCTTAGTGCGGCTCACAAACAGGGCTAATTATAAATATTGATGACCTGTCTCTGCACCCCTCGAGTCGTCAAGAAGACTCTCAAAGCTAATTCCTAGATACTGTAGTCACCGCTGACGCCTTTCTGTCATCCGGCCACCCGAAAAGCACTTTCCAGGCGCGTTAAGCACTCGACTCGGAGGGGGAGAGTGGGGGCCTCCCTCACCCCTCCCAATCTCGCGCCGCCCGACTTCGAAAAAAGGCGATGCACTTCATATTGTTCTTTTTGTGTCCACGATCGATCGTTTCAGTGAAGGAGTGAGTTTTATCTGTTCGGCCCTGCTTCACTTGCTTCACACGTGGTGGGCTAATTGGGGGATGCGTTCGGACGCTCAATTAGAAAATAGAAGAGCCGCGGGGGGCAGGGCGGGGGGGCATGGGGCGACGCAGCTTGAGAATTTCGCGAGGACACGCGATGGGGAATTGAGATAACGCAGTGTTCGGACGACACCGTCTCATTTTATTTACACCCCGGCCGGCATCGCTTATGATTACACGTGAACGTTAACAACCACCTCCGAATGCAAATTGGCGGTATTGTAAGCGAGTGAAGGAGACAATAAGGATGGAAACTGGTCAAACGAAACGCAGGAATTGTGGCCCGGGTTTGTAGTAAGCTTTATCTGGTCTGTGTATTCGAATCAAGGTGGACAGTTTCAACCTTTCGACAACAACGTGCGCGTTGTTCTTTAAAAGCCGGAGTTCGTCCCCTCACCTGTAATTGGCGGGCCCTGTTGTGTCTAAGGCTAATGACGTGCACTCGCACGGTGCGCCTGCGGCTGCTAATCTGACGTTTAGTAAGCCCGTTTGATTGGCTAAAGCCACGTGGTCTGCCGCCGGATTATCGGCAGTGCCTGTTTGTCCCTTGCTTCTATTTGAAACATATCACTTTTATACTTCGATTTATACAGAAGTTAACTATATATACGTTTGTTTGGCTACCTCAAATAGCTTAGCATGGTCCGCCGTTATGTCGAAGGTATTGCAGCAATCATTTTGAAATAAATATAAGGTAAAGTTGAGCATTAATGTTAAGTAGGTAGGTACTATGTTTGGCGAAAACACGATTTCATAAAATTTTCTCAATAGAAAAAAATTACAACGTTACCTCCAAACCGAACAATAAACCGCTAGTAATAAAAAAATACTCCAAATTAGATCAAAAAAAAAAATAATTAAATGGCCGATTTTTGGCCATTAAAAAATCAAAAATCGGCCATTTTAATTTTTTTTTCAATTTTGATAAACCCAGTGTCACTCTCACAATTAAGACGAATCTAATGGCACCTCTCAAGCTGAAATCGATCAAGCCGTTTAGGCTATAGAGCGTGCCAAAAAATATACATACATACATAAGTATTCGTGCCACGTTTCAAGTTTATTAACTCAAGGAATAAGATTTTTCATACAATCAAAATCCCCCCTTTTCACCCCTTTAGTTTAGAGTTTAGGAAAATCCTTTCTTAATAGCTATATGTGTGCCAAATTTCAGCGCAGTTCATTCAGCGGTTTGAGCTGTGCGTTGGATAATAATAATAATAATCGTTTATTTCGACCAACACAGGATCATATTAGGCACAAAAATTACAAAATATAAAAAAAAAACTAAAACAAAATAAAAAACACACACTATTAAAAAGAAAGACCATACCCAAAACATACTACATACTTCGATTGCTCAGTATGTGAACCATACAGCAATGGTTCAAGTACTGGCAATCGAACCTCTGCGCGAATGCCCTCAGGATACCGCTGGAGCTAGCCCGAACCCTGCGCACCAGGGATGTGCATCGTTTTCGCATAGTAGAATAAAAACAGTCTACTCGCGACTCGGCGAACATACCTGACGCGCTACAGAATCGGGGCAACCCCATCAGCACCCTGAATGCATTATTATATTGCACACGCAAGGCGTTGTACTGTCCGCGCGTGTATGAGACCCACAGGCTGCTCGTGTAAAAAGATGTACAGTATGCTCTGAACAACGTTGTTTTTACTTCTGTGGTACAACGAGCAAACCTGCGGGCTAACATATTCGCCCTTACAGACAACGCCCTGCGTTCTCTCTCTATGTCTACATCATCTTTCAGATCAGAGGACAACATATGCCCAAGATATTTAAAATGTTCCACCCTCTTCAGTGGTGTGTATATAGATATGTGTGTGGATAGATCAGTCAGTAACGGTTGCCTTTTATACGAGTATATATAGATAATTAGCAGCAAGTGTTTTATAATCATTATAATTATTTACACTATCGAGAATCACACCGGTTTTCTCAGCACGTGGCAATATGCCCGCCGACGTTAACTAGTGTAACATGAATTAAAATATTCCTACTTACGTCGGACGAACTGAGCACGCGATCTGACTTACCTGTAAAAGAAAGTAGTTTTCAATTAAACACAGTTCGCAAATCGCAACACAACAAAAAAAAAAGAAAAAAATTATTACTATTCGAGATACTTTATAGACGCGATTATACTTATACCTATATAAAAATACACTCTGTATAATGTCGAACTCATATTTTGTTTCGTAACTAGCTTTCACACGCAGTTTTGAGCACATACAACTTTTGCGTCCCACAGAAAACATGCATGGGGAACACAAATATGGACCCTAAAAAAACATGTGCGTTTTTAAGGCCAGTGCACACCCGCGGACGGCGGGGGACGGCATCGAGGTGGATTTACTGCCGGTCAGCACACACTTCTTCTTCTTCGTGTGGCTGGCACAACTGTACGGTATACCGCGGTATGCCCGGTTGCTCCTTCAGCTTGCTTAGCGACTACGCAACGCAGTCAAAAAGATGCTAGCGGACTCCGGCGCATACCGTTGCATGCCTTCGCATCCCGCTGCAACCTGCCGCATGGAGTCACCCAGCACGCTATTCAATATCGCAAAGAGAAATCCTTTTTGATGTTCCGTGATCAGTCTCTGAGCTTTGGAATTTGGAACCTATATCTTGTTACCATTAGACATACGAATTTACATTGGTAAATTTAAAATACCCTGCTCCGCCGTCCGCCGATGTGCACTGGCCTTTATTCCTCTCGACGGACGCCTCCGCTAATCTTTTGCTTTATTTTAAGCGATTGTTTACAAATTAGACTCTCGTTAATAAAATGGAATCAATTAACACGAACCCCATGAAACCCCATGAGTTTTTAACTAGGAGTCGATTTAATGTTTGGTTTGATTTTTAGGGTGGTGTGCAACGTAGGGGGGGGGTGTATCTCCAGAGTTAATATCATTGTATCACAGGTGATTACACCAGCTAAGTTTTCATAATTTACCCCTTAAAGGTTCTAATCAAATTCATACATTGTTGCTTGCGACTCTGGGTGCCGTACCGAAAGTAGATAATCAGACAAAAAACAAGTGTCAAATTATTTTTTTCGGACGGACAAAAACACATCGGGCTTAAGCACAACAGATTTGTCATTCATTCTTCACTATTAGGGGCTTGTGGGTAAGTAATAACAGCCGCACGGGTCGATCAATCAGGTTAAGCTACAATTGCCACGGTTGGTCAGTGGATGGGTGACCATCTTCAAATACTAAGGTCCCGGCTGTCATTCGTGGATCTATGACAGTCGTTACCAGTCGTCAGAAGCCCGGAAGTCTGACAAACAGTCTTATCAAGGGGTATCGTATTATGGGAGTAACTAGGTTGTGGAAGTCAGATAGGTGATCGCTCCATGTAACATACTGGTATTCAGCTGCATCGGTTAAACTGGAAGCCGACCCTAACATAGTTGGGAAAAGGCTAGGGAGATGATGTTCACTAGGCCCGACCTGTTCTTATGTTCACTAGGCCCGACCTGCTCTTATGTTCACTAGGCCCGACCTGTTCTTATGTTCACTAGGCCCGACCTGTTCTTATGTTCACTAGGCCCGACCTGTTCTTATGTTGACTAGGCCCGACCTGTTCTTATGTTCACTAGGCCCGACCTGTTCTTATGTTCACTAGGCCCGACCTGTTCTAATGTTCACTAAGGCCCGACCTGTTTTTATGTTCACTAGGCCCGACCTGTTCTTATGTTCACTAGGCCCGGCCTGTTCTTATGTTCACTAGGCCCGACCTGTTCTTATGTCCGTACGTAAAACGGAGTAGGAAATACCCGTAGCCTATAATGTTACCACTGCTGACACAGGCCTCCTGTTTTCGAGAGGGAGTGGGCCGTAATCTACCACGCGGGCCCAGTGCGGGTTGTTAGATCTCATCGTTAGATGCCAGTAACTTCGATCATAACTACTGATATCGACTACTGATCCCTCCCCCTGAATACTTTTCTAACCTTAGGGTAACGCGGCGCGCAGTTTTCTAGATAGCAATACAATTATAGACCTTATCTACTACAATAAAAGGTACACAATTCATGTCTACTACATCGAGCTACTAGTGTACCTTTTTGTGTAGTAGATAAGGTCTACGTCGCGTCGCGGTGTGTTCTGACCCTAAGCCTCTCAGGAAAAAAACACCGGTCAAGTGCGAGTCGGACTCGCGCACCGAGGGTTCCGCACAAATTTGTAGGTACGTAAATAGTTTATCATGGGATTTTTTTTCTTGTAATGTATCTACACTATCTACTACTATTTTCGGATTTCTACCTTAACATGTCTCTTAACAAACATAAACGCCCGTATCTTCTGATTGCGTTGACTTACAAGTTTGACTTTTTCACTGCTGCAAGGGATTGCAGCCTTGAGTACAAACCATGTCCCGCCGATAGGCATACAAAATTAGATTAATATGAACAATGTCAAAGTTACACAAGGATGTCAAATTATAAAATTGTCATAATAATAAAGGGAAAATGTCATGAAAATAAGAAAAGATAAAGATACACAATGCAAAAACACAAACGAAAAATTACATAAAATGAATAAATTATAAAAATTGATCAAAATTTGTCATCCAGGTACTCCTTGACCGAATAATATACCTTGTCATTTAGTAGCTTAAAAAGATTACTTTTGAATTCATTATAATTCTTACTATTCCTAATATGACAAGGTAATTTGTTATACAATTTTGGTGCCATTGCATAGACACTAGAGTATTCGATATTAATTTAAACTTGATAACTCCACGCGTTTCTGAGCAAAAGGGTCTTGACAGACAGACAACGCAGTTATCTTATCAGGGTTCCGTTTCTCATTTTGAGACACGAAACCCTAAAAAGTCTGTAAAACTATTCACCTCAAGACGGACACTTCATAAATAAGCACGTTCATATTTGTGCCAGGTGTATCAGAAAGAATATAATGTATGTATGTATGTATAGTCCTGGGCGTATAGCGTGAATTAATATATTATACATGAGTGTAACATGCTTGTGTTCGTAAGTTACGGATGCCGTCCGCTTCGCTGCGCCGCCGTACAATGTTGTTCTTTACTATCGCCGCGCCATCTATTAATAATAATTTAATGTGAATATAAAATTACTAACAATATTGTGATAGTTTTATTGTTATGAATAATGTTTGTGGTGGATAGGTGCAGGTGGGTACTTTAATTATTGTAGTACGTCGATTGGAAGTAGGATTATTGTGTACTAGCTTCCGCCCGCGGCTTCGCCCGCGAGGTATGTCGATAAAAACTATCCTATGTCCTTCCCCGGGATGCAATCTATCTCTCTGCCAAATTTTATCGAAATCCGTTCAGTGGTTTAGGCGTGAAAAGGTAACACACAGACAGACAGAGTTACTTTCGAATTTATAATATTAGTATGGATAATTTAAAAGTTAAAGGACCAGAATAGAGACTGCTAAAGCTTGGAAGCAAGAAGTCTTCTGCACACAAGGAAGTATTTCGTTTGTTTTTCGTTTTATTTAATATTACTTATTTAGCAAATTAATTTACTCCGCTCGTTATGGAGCTTGTGTCCGCTTCTTTCAAACAGGCATTACAAAGACAAACATGAAGAATTTATTCTCATTAAAAGATTAATGGATTAAACATTACATTATCGCATTTGCCCATGAGTACTTATAGTTCAATATCTAGGTATAGTTTTATTGTTTTTACAAATGACTAAGGGTGAATATTACCAACGAAACTTTTTAGATAGAAAAAACGTTTATTCAGTGCAAGAAAAGACATTAAAAATGGGGTATTAAAAAACATTAAAAACAGGTGAAAGAAAAAAAAAACAAAGATTAAAAAGATAAATTGACCCATAGACACCTAGCTCCTGTTGTACATCTATAACGGTCGATCACTACTACGGTTTTTGTTGAACTCGGTTAGTTCCATCGGTGAATTTGTCTCTAAATCTCGTAAAACTTGAGAGGCGTTTAAAAAGATTTCAGCCTGCTTAATTATTTTTGTCCTCTCTTGAAGAAATGTTTTTGGATTTTTTTGTTTTTTAAACTTCAACATTCTCTTTTATTTTTTATCGAATGGAACAACAGTTCGGAGGAAATAATTAAATCGGAATATTTTTCTTAGGGATCAGACTTTTTATACAGCATTTTACTATTCATGAAGGTGATAGAGAGCTCTAAAGGGAGATAAAAAAATTTGGACTGTTTATTAACTTTGTCAGACGACTGGAAGGAACAATAGGTATGTTCCTATGTTAAGGTTCCGTATTTTCAAATCTGAATACATACATAGATTGGTACCTACCAATCTATGTATGTATTCAGATTTGAAAATAATAATTTGTAATCTAAAAAATACTCAGTTGTATTTTAACTTTAATAATAAATAATAAAATTAAAATAAAATAAATATTTAAGGGGGGCCCCTATACAACAAACATGTTTTTTTCGGCGTTTTTGCCTTGTGGTACGGAACCCTTCGTGTGCGAGTCCGACTCGCACTTGGCCAGTTTTTAGGGTTCCGTTGGCAAAAAACGGAACCCTTATAGATTCGTCATGTCTGTCTGTCCGTCTGTCTGTCCGTCCGTATGTCACAGCCACTTTTCTCCGAAACTATAAGAACTATACTGTTGAAACTTGGTAAGTAGATGTATTCTGTGAACCGCATTAAGATTTTCACACAAAAATAGAAAAAAAAACAATAAATTTTGGGGTTCCCCATACTTAGAACTGAAACTAAAAAAAAAATTTTTTCGTCAAATACGTGTGGGGTATCTATGGATAGGTCTTCAAAAATGATATTGAGGTTTCTAATATCATTTTTTTCTAAACTGAATAGTTTGCGCGAGAGACACTTCCAAAGTGGTAAATTGTGTGTGTCCCCCCCCGTAACTTCTAAAATAAGAGAATTATAAAACTAAAAAAAATATATGATGTACAATACCATGTAAACTTCCACCGAAAATTGGTTTGAACGAGATCTAGTAAGTAGTTTTTTTTAATACGTCATAAATCGTAAACCGCAATTTACATTTTATTCAATCAACTCAAATATAAAAATAATAAAAAAAACATTTAATTTCATAAACATAAACCTTATTCATAAATCCGGATGTTACGGAACCCTCGGTGCGCGAATCCAACTCGCTCTTACCCGGTTTTTTTTTATGACATGTGTTGGACTGAAACTCGAACGCGGGCTTATACTTTGTGTCAGATTTGTGTAGGTACCAATGTAAGAGTTGGTTAGAGTATTTTTCTATAATATCTACAAGCCTAAGCGCACAGATATTGCCAGCACTTTAATAATACATTGTGTTCGTGAACTTTTACATTATTTTTAGGGTTCCGTTTACAGAAAAGAAAATTTTCCTGGAACACTGGCTCTCGATCTGTCCATCAAGTTTATTTTCTCATGAGAGCTGCAGGTTTGATATTGGCATTACTTTTAACTTATTGGCTTCAAAAATACTTAGCTACTTCGTCGTTTCAGCCGATAGACGTCCACTGCTGGACATAGGCCTCCCCCAATTTTGGGGGGGGTTTGCCATAATCGCCACGCTTGGCAGGCGGGTTGGCGATCGCAGTATGGTATGATGGTGGAATAAATAGAGAACGCTGCGGTCAGTGGGTCGTCTTGCTGCCCATTCTCCGGTAAGACCCTTAGTCGCCTTTTACGACACCCATGGGAAGTTAGGGGTGGTGCAATTCTTTAAGTCCGGCACCACATCGACATACTTAGCTACTTACTTACTTAATAAATGAGGTTAGGTTCTTTTTCTCATGTTCCCACTGAACTCTAGACGAAAAGACCAATTTGCACACAATCGTTTTTAGGGTTCCAACCCAAAGGGTACTCGTATTTATTAATAATAAGAAAAAGTAAAAAATTAAAAGAAGTCTTCAAATGTGTTTTTTCGGTGTTTTTTGCCTTGTATTACGGAACTTCGTGTACGAGTCCGACCCGCACTTGGCCGGTTTTTTTAAAACAAATTAAATATAAAAGTACCTACTCGCTCTTTGCAGTAAACAAAAAACGTACAGTTTAGAAAGAGCACATGTTTGCGTACATATATAAAGGTCGGCGGATCGGCAACATAGTTGCCTTGCAACAGACGTAACAGGCCAATTAATTCCCTATAAGTACATTATAATAATTGTTATTGTTTTAAAAAAATCATACCAGTTCCCCGACCCTTACCTACGAGCCGTCGATTTTTATTATCTTGAATTTTATTGCTTTTATTATAAATAAATAAAGGAGATTTTTATCATCTTGAATTTTATTACTTTTATTATAAACTAGCAGCGCCCCGCGGTTTCATCCGCATAAGTGTCGACCCCGTGGGAATATCGGGACTAAAAAACTATTCTATGTCCTTCCCCGGGATGCAATCTATCTCTATGCCAAATTTTATCGAATTCCGTTCAGTGGTTTAGGCGTGAAAAGGTAACATACAGAGAGACAGAAAGACAGACAGAGTTACTTTCTAATTTATAATCTTAGTAAGTCATCATCATCATCTGCCTAGCCTTTTCCCAACTGTGTTGGGGTCGGCTTCCAGTCTATCCCGATGCAGCTGAATACCAGTATTTTACATGGAGCGACTGCCTATCTGACCTCCACAAACCAGTTACTGGGTAATATGATACCCCTTGGTAAGACTGGTTGTCAGACTTTCGGGCTTCTGACTACCCGTAACGACTGTCAAAGATCCACGAATGACAGCCGGGACCAACGGCTTAACGTGCTTTCCGAGGCACGGAGGGGTCACGGTATGTAAAGATGGTCACCCATCCACAGACCAACCGCGGCAAGCGTAGCTTAACCTGCTCGATCGACCTGTGCGGCTGTTATTATTTAGCCACGGGCCCCTAATAATAAATGTTTAACTATAATCTTAGTAAGTATGGATAAATAAAGATGATTTTTATTATCTTGAATTTTATGACTTTTATTATAAATAAATAAATGTACCACTCATTATTCATCATTATACGCAACTTTGCAGCTTGAAATCATAAGAAGTCTTAGATAATTTACTTCTTGAGAGTTTAAGGAAATCACACTAATATTATAAAGGTGAAAGTTTGTGTGTATGTTTATATGTTTGTTACCTCCTCACGCTCAAACGGCTAGACCAATTTTGATAAAATTTTGTATGGAGGTAGCTGACACCCTGGATTAACATATAGGCTACTTTTTATCCCGATATTCTCACATTTACGCGGGTGAAACCGCGGGACGCAGCTAGTTGTAAATTAAATGATAGTTTGATGAGTATAATGTGGGGACTATAAAATGATACAAAGTTATAATTATTACGTTTACGAACGCCACACCAACACGCCTGTCCCATCACCATTTTTCGAAACAAAAACCTACTAGAAATAATTTGACAGCTCATTCAAAATTCGCTTGAATGTTCGACTGCAACCAGAGTTATTCTTCTGCTGTCTGCTCAACATAAGTAAATGTGTAGTACTATGTATTAAATGTTACTAAGTTAATATAATAGTTGTTCTGTGTTATTGTTATGTATGAGATTTATATAATTTAGGATAAGTAGTATGTTATAGAAGTTCCTTATTAGGTTAATTTAATATTGTAAGTATATAAATACCACACCATCGCATTAGGTTAGACCTGTTATGATGTTGTAAAGGTAATAAATAAATAAGTAAGGTAAACTTTTGCAGACAACATGAGATACGTTTTTATTTCGAAAAACAATGATGTTATAAGCGCGTTGATGTAAACACGGTCGCGAGGAATAAACGTAATAATTATAACGTTGTAAAGAAAGAAAGAAAGAAAATACGTTTATTTGCGGTAAACATGACGCAATGAAGAACATAAACAAAAAAAAAATAAGAAAGGGTTGGGGGAAACATGCGTCACATCCACGCAAAACGGCTATCGCTCAGCATTATGCTGCGACCCTATGCAAGACAGAGCCCCAGCGCTGGTTTTCAGCGACAGCCGGCGCCGACGTATTGTCGTCGACGACGTTGTACAACACAACATACAACTATGCAACGTTTTGTATCATTTTATAACGCACAAACTAAACCCATCACACACAGTCATTATCATCATCATCTGCCTAGCCTTTTCCCAACTATGTTGGGGTCGGCTTCCAGTCTAACCGGATGCAGCTGAATACCAGTATTTTTTACATGGAGCGACTGCCTATCTGACCTCCACAACCCAAAAACTGGCCAAGTGCGAGTCGGACTCGCACACGAAGGGTTCCGTACCGCAAGGCAAAAACGCCAAAAAAACATGTTTGTTGTATAGGAGCCCCCCCCTTAAATATTTATTTTATTTTAATTTTATTATTTATTATATAAGTTAAAATACAACTGAGTATTTTGTGAATATTTCAAGTGCCTACCTGTTGCCATTTTTGATATCGAGCAAAAAAGAGCAAAAAAATCGCGTTTGTTGTATGGGAGCCCCCCTTAAATATTTAATTTATTTTGTTTTTAGTAGTTGTTGTTATAGCGGCAACAGAAATACATAATTTGTGAAAATTTCAACTGTCTAACTATCGCGGTTCTTGAGATACAGCCTGGTGACAGACAGACGGACAGACAGCGAAGTCTTAGTAATAGGGTTCCGTTTTTACCCTTTGGGTACGGAACCCTAATTACTGGCTAATACGATACCCCTGATAAGACTGGTTGTCAGACTTTCGGGCTTCTGACTACCCGTAACGACTGTCAAAGTTCCACGAATGACAGCCGGGACCAACGGCTTAAAAAGCTCTCCGAGGCACGGAGGGTCACAGTATGTAAAGATGGTCACCCATCCACAGACCAACCGCTGCAAGCGTAGCTTAACCTGATTGATCGACCTGTGCGACTGTTATTATTTAGCCACGGGCCCCTCAAAGTAAAGTGAAAACCAACCATCACACAGTACCTACCAAAAATAAAGTGCACGAGACTGAAATAAAACTTTAAAGTATTTAAGTACAAAACTAAGCTTTTATACCATGTTGACGTCATTCAACCCTTAAAGCCTGATCGGATCCTCTCACCAAAAAGGTACCTGAAACCACCGACGTCGAATCCAAAGCGGGGACATGTGTATGCTTTTAAAATTTCCGTTAACAAAATTAACTTCAGTTAGGACATGTCGTGGAAACTGAAAACCAGCAAATGCATGAAAGGAAAACGCAACGAAATATGCAAATTTGGAAAAAAATATTATCGGCACGCAGATTCCTGAAGCTAGGGTCTGCCAACGGGAATTATTTTTGTATTTTAAAATCCAACATTTACATCAAGTCAAGTAATTTATTTAAACACGGCTGAGAAACAGCACTTATTGAACGTCAAAATTATATATATGACGATTTTTAGGATTCCGTACCCAAAGGGTAAAAACTGGACCCTATTGCTAAGACTCCACTGTCCGTCTGTCTGTCTGTCACCAGGCTGTATCTCATGAACCGTGAAAGCTAGACAGTTGAAATTTTCTCAGATGACGTACTTCTGTTGCCTCTATAACAACAAATAATAAAAATAAAATAAAGTTGAAATTTAAAGGGGTATAAAAGAAACGTTTTTTTGGCGTTTTATGCCTTGTGGTAAGGAACCCTTCGTGTGCGAGTCCGACTCGCACTTGGTCGGTTTTTTTTTAATTATGGGGAAGTCCACAAAAGCGCGCCCGTCACTACTTCCCAGTGCAGAAGTCGGGCAGAAGAAGTGACGCAAAAAGCTCCCCAGCATTGGTATAAAGTTGTAAGTACTAAGGTGGAAGGACCACCATGCTATCGTAGGAGGTCAAATAACAGTCGCTCCAAGGAAACTATAGATGGGAGCTGTGGTAGCCCAGTAGTAGCGGCCTAAACTTGCGAGTTATAAGTCGTAGGATCCAACCCAGACGCACACTTTGTGTAAATTATTTCTTCACCAAAACGGTGAAGCAAAACATCAATCAGCAAGTCCTAGGACCAAAAATTCGAAGACATTTGTAACATCTACCAACGCGTGGTGGATTTCGGCCGACTCCCTCTCACTGAGGCCTAGGTCCCAGCAGTGGGAGCATTATAGGCAGATTATGCTTATTATTCTAAACTATAGATATTCAACCGTATATTGTTAGATATTCAACCGTATATTGTTAGAGTACATCTTAGTAAATTGTCAAAGGTTATGATGATGAATGATGATACTAGTTCCTAAGACGAGCAAGACCTTTGACCGTTTTTAATTTTTTAGAAACAGTGAAAAAGAATTCCACTTTTCTTGGTCCTACCATACCAATTTTTTTTTTTTGGTTAGCATGTACTGTCCTACTGCTGGGCAAAGGCCTCCCCCCCTCGAGTATTGTAAACGGTACCTACAGTAAACAGTAAAGACAATTTTAATGAATTAAAGACTAAATATTATATACGTAAACAGTACTTTGTGACAAAATAGTTTATTTTGATAAGGAGTAATGACATGTGTAAAATAAATGCGTTTAAATAAAGTCCTAAAAAAATTCAAGAATTTTAAATAAAAAAATGGTTGTTGTGCTTAACTCGAAATATTGTATAGGTATAGTGTGTCGCGGACTTTTTTGTAGATATTTTTAAGGTCTTTAATTAATTAGAACATTTTATGGTTCTGTCTTTTATAGTTTAGGCGGCGTACGCTTTCCCGGTCAGCGGGATTGTCCGCCGGGTCAGCGGGATTGTCCGAAAGGGTTACCGCTGGCCCGGAACATAAAGGGCTAAGGAAGGAACACGGGTGGGTTTTAGTCAGTAAGAGTCTGACACTCCCTTCCGCTCCACCCAGAGCGGGAGGAGTCATTTGATGATTTCCCATCCTCAAAAAAAAAAAAAAAAAAAAAAGGCGGCGTACGCTAAATAAGGAACTTTTTTGGATGATTTTTTACACCTTCTGTCCGAAAAACCCAAATATCTTACAGACCCTGACCGGTCTTAAAATATAGCCTATGTTACTCGCAGATAATGTAGCTTTCTAATGGTGAAAGAATTTAAAAAATCGTTCCAGTAGTTTTTGAGTTTATCCGTTACAAACAAACAAAAATACAAATTTTTCCTCTTTATAATATTAGTGTAGAAAAACGACGGGTTGCACTCCGGGAGTGCCGGCAGAAGTGAAAACTTGAATATTAACGTTGTGCATTTTTGATATTTTGGAATCTTACGAATTTTCGATCAGGTCACGTGTCCTGACGCGAAAGTGAAAACTTCTTTAGCGGCGTTACAACGCCGCTAAAGAAGTTTTCACTTCAAAAATTAAATCGCCGACGCGTAATGTCGTAAAAAATATGAAAATAATTAGGTACTACAATATTTTGATCTTGATGCATGAGACTTTTTGGTACAACTTTGGGTCAATCTCCTTTAATTTTCTTATTTTATTTTAACGCGTTGAAAGATGACAGATGTCAACCGTGCCGTCTTTCACATCTGTCTGTCTGTCCTGCCTGTCTGTGCCTGTCTGTGCACAGCTGTGCACAGCTGTCTGTGCCTGTCTGTCTGTCTATCTGTCTGTCTGTCTGTAATTTGATCCTGTATACTTGTTTTCAATTTTTGATATTTTGGAATCTTACGAATTTTCGATCCCCTGTCACGATCGAAAATTCGTAAGATTCCAAAATATCACGGTCATGTGGTCACGTGTCATCTTACGATCAGGGTCACGTGTCATCTTACGAATCTTACGATCAGGGTCACGTGTCCTGACGCGAGTTTAACATTTTTTACCCATTACAAAAAAAGTTTACAACGCTGCTAAAGAAGTTTTCACTTCAAAAATCAGAACACTCTTGAACATTTTCATTTTTCACCATTCCGTTGCACTCAAATATTGTTAATTAAAAAAGGTGTTTAAAATTCATTAAAGCGTTTAAATATTCAACTCCAATAAATATTATATCGAATATATTCTACACGTTATCTCACGGAATAGCTCCGCTAACTTATTCATACAGCGCTGCCCCACTTCTGTATTGCATATTTTAAAAGATATCATCGACGTACTTGTAATGATAAAGAAAAATTACTGTAGCAATATTGTTCGGTCTAACTTTACAACGTTTGTGAAACTATGTTAAAATCCTAACTAATATTAGTATTTACTAATATTAGTATTTACTAATATTAGTATTTAGTATTTATTTTTTATTGGGAAAGTAAGTTTGTTTGTTACGCATTCACGCTAAAACGGCTGAACAGATTTGGAGAAAATTTTGCACATGGTAGAGCATGACCCGGGGAAGGACATAGGCTACTTTTCATCCTGGAACTCAGACAAAGTCGCGGGCAAGAGCTAGTTTACTATAAAGAAATAAGGAAACTTATTTGCAAGTACCTAGTAAACGGCCATGTTCTTTTTTTCCTCGACTGTTTCGCTAAATTGGAATATTTATCTAGGTAATTAAGGAATACAGTAAACTTTTGCTGGGATTAACAATATAATATTAACACCTCTTAACTCCTTTTTAGGTAGTGTACCAGTACATTTACAAGCTTTTAAGGTATTCAGTAGTATGGTTTTTATTGTAAAAAGAAAGTTTTTAGAGGTATCTTCATGGTTTTTTTTCTATTGTATCAAATTAGTTGTATTATGTTTTCAACACACTATCTACCTTTTTTTTAGCATATTTCCTGAAGAATATCATACTTATATTTTTCTGATTTTGCTTACTGTAGTCGATCATATACTTTGATTGTTTCTAAAACTTGCGTTTTTTGTGTTTAGGTCCTGTAAGCCCCTTAAGAGCGTTTACGCCGAACGGCATTTCATACAAACTTTCAAGCCCTTTTTTTTAGAAGCGAATGAACCGATTTTAATGAAACTTCGTACGTATAAGCAAAATACAAAGGTTTAAAAAGTTAGTAGAGAACATTTTCGAAAAATACTGTTACAGCCAAGTTAGACCGATTTTAAACTTTCCATAGAAACAGATATTTCCAGTTATCTTTTTTTATATAAGACATTTCGAAATTGTTCTACTAACTTTTTAGACCTTTGTATCCTGCTTATGCTTAGGAAGTTTCATTAGAATCCGTTCATTAATTTCGAAAAACAAGTCCTTGAAAGTTTGTATGAAATGCCGTACGGCGTAAACGCTCTTAAACATAACTGGCAAAATGTGTCTGTTCTATAGATAGGTACACGTCTGTCATACCTTTAGGTGTTATGTTGTATTTATTCATATTTCATAGAAATAGCAAGACAACAAGCTTATCGAAAACAAATTCTTAAGACACACCATTATATACATTCCCACGTATTAGATTATTTACTCGTAGAGTAATATGAAGGTATACCATTCAATGTATTTGGAAAAACATGAATTACTCATGGGAAATGGTAATGGTATTTGCTACCATTTTCTTCGGTGGGAATTCGGGTCGTCGCCCCCCGACTATGGGTAGTGTGGGTAGTGGACGCCTGGCGTTGCTTCTACAAATTATGCATTGTGGAATTATTTAACGCTTCCAGCTATGAGCTTGTTTTAACTATGTTTTGTCGCTTTTATCTTTTATGAGATCTTCGTTTTTGTCTGCTTTTTGTTTCTTGGAAATTGCTCTATCGATTCACAAATAATGTACAACTAAGCCCTGCACACTAATTGTGTAATACAGTTTCAATCACAATCTGAATAATTTACAAGGATATTGCTTCATGATTGAAAGATTGTCTCTGCTCGACCACGTAAATATCGCAATGGATGTTGTTGAACTGTCAAAATGGAAGCTATACTGTATTGCTATTCTGTAAAAATCGCACCGTGAACATAGGTGAAGTGAGCGTGGAGTGAGCTGTCAATAGTGTCAATTCCTAGCAAAAACAAACTCACTTCACCTAAGTTATCACGGTGATATTTTTACAGAATAGCACTGGTGATAGTGTGCTACGCAATTACCTCGGGTTCTCGTAAAATAGACAGATAATTAAAATAGAACGAGCCAAGATCATAAGGATTCTTTACTGTAATACCTCTGGAAATGACGGTTAGGTAAACAGAGTTTTATTGATATAGAAACATTGGTAAGAGGAATTTTGTGTACCATTTAAGATACAAACAAACTCCATCTTGGATTTAAGAAGAAAATAGTACTTACATTTTTCATAATTCCTTGCACAAACAAACACTCGCAAAATATTATTGCGGCTGAAGCGTAAGCAAATGTATTGCGCTGTTTAATCAGCGTATCTTTGAATCCATTCAGCTGAAATTTGATATGAAAACCTGAATGGCATCCCCCCCCCGCGGGATTTCGAGCAAGAGGACGCGGATTATGTTGCAGCTTCAACCTTTCTGTTTTGTTTTATTTAACGTACTACATAATATTGAGGTGCCCGTGGCTAAATAATAA
Source organism: Mesoligia furuncula (assembly GCA_916614155.1). Taxonomy (NCBI): domain Eukaryota; kingdom Metazoa; phylum Arthropoda; class Insecta; order Lepidoptera; family Noctuidae; genus Mesoligia; species Mesoligia furuncula. The sequence continues at coordinate 36,501,128 of OU744790.1, forward strand.
CAGCCGCACAAGTCGATCGATCAGGTTAAGCTACGCTTCCCGCGGTTGGTCTGTGGATGGGTGACCATCTTTACAAACCGTGACCTCTCCGTGCCTCGGAAAGCACGCTAAGCCGTTGGTCCCGGCTGTCATTCTTGGATCTTTGACAGTCGTTACGGGTAGTCAGAAGCCCGATAGTCTGTCAACCAGTCTTACTAAGGGGTATCGTATTACCCAGTAACTGGAGTGGTTGTGGAGGTCAGTTAGGCAGTCGCTCCATGTTAATTACTGGTATTCAGCTGCATCCGGTTAGACTGGAAGCCGACCCCTAAGTAGATCTGCCTAGATAATGAATCTGCCTAGATAAGTTGAATAACCTTGGCTCAGCAGTGTTTTTCCATCTGAAAAATTTGCGTAGAATGCAGTTGGCAATATCTACTAGGTAAAATTTGCTTACCTATTTATATTAGGAGGTGATCTCCGGAGCTAATGATTCAATTCTAAAAAAAAATGCACTGGTACCTAGTCATCTATACTGTGACTTTGCCAAAATAACAGGTTTTTACTAATTGCGTTTGAAAGTAAATAGGGTACTTATAACAATTTATTTTTGTTGTTTGTTCCGGCTGAACTCCGAAACGGCTAGATCGATTTTGACTGGACTTTCACTGGCAGATAGCAGATGTTTTAAGGATTAACATAGGCGTTTAGTTCGTTCCCGTGGGGTACATAATGTCCGACAACCACGCCGACTAGGCAGCGGGCACCAACCAGTCCGAAATACAGGGTGTATTCGTAAGTCGACGTCAAGCCGGAATCGGGTAATAGGCCAGGTCATAATAGTTATCAGAAAAATAAAATCATTGGAATAAAAAAAAAATTGAATAATTTTTTTTTTGGAATGCTTATTAAATACTAGCTTCCGCCCGCGGCTTCGCCCGCGAGGTATGTCGATAAAAACTATCCTACGTGCTTCCCCGGGATGCAATCTATCTCTCTGCCAAATGTTATCGAAATCCGTTCAGTGGTTTAGGCGTGAAAAGGTAACATACAGACAGACAGAGAGTTACTTTCGAATTTATAATATTAGTATGGCAACTTTTAATGTTACTTGCCAAAATCGCACAGTACATTTTTTTTCAGTACAGTCCGTCAAAGTTTGGCAAAGTATTAATTTTGAATATTTGGTTAGGCAAAAAGTTTAGATTTTTTAAAATATTTTTCTGATAACTTTAAGACTTGACCCATTAACCGTTTTCGGCTTGATGTCGACTTACGGGACACCCTGTATAATTAATAAAACATACCACGACATTAATTCTAATTAACCTAGCCGATCCATATTATAATTAATCGACGATAAAATAATTACACAATCAAATTGGTCGAATCATCCTCCACTAAGGTTAATGATAATTTCTGTTTGAAGATGCGAATGGCGGACGTTGGCCACATGAAATAATTAGGGGCGTGACATCGCCGGGGTGCGGCGCTTACGCCGAACGAAATCGGACACTTAAATTTGGTATTGTTGATAAATGGTTTAATTGTTTTGGCAATTAACCACGATGGGCCCGCGGGGTGCGGGGCGCCGCCGGGGGGAGGGGTAACCCGGTTGTAATTTGGCTCCGGCGATCAAATTTGTCGCTTCATCTACCGGACGCGATTAGGCCGTCTTAAACAAGCGAGAACTTCCTGGTCGCAATGCTTTGTAAAACAACAAATAACCTAATAACAAAATCCTATAAATTAATAGCGGGTTTTGTTGTGCGAAATATTTTGATTGGATTGTGCCCGACACTCGTAGGCACGGGACCGGGGCCGGTTGGTGTCGCCCGGCCCGTGCCGATTTCATTTTAATAACAGGATAGACAGATCGTATTGCAAATAGTGCACAGATTTTAGTGTGGGCCCGTGAAAAAGGCGCTCGCGGTCAGTTATCGTAAACTAACAGTGATACCGGTGGCGATAATTGGTCTCGGCAATTAACCCTGCCGCGCCGACCAGCGCAGCACCCCGGGCCAATGGTTTAATTTGACACGAATTTTTAACCGCTATCGGGACATATCCCGCTGTGTGGACGATTGACAATCAGAGTTCAGCCATTTGAGGTGAGCTAAAAAAATTAAATTTTTCCCGCACACGATTTGGAAGAAGCGACTTTTTTATTTATACAGTTTAGGCTTAAATGCTTTTTTAGTCTATAGTATTTTTATTCTAACAAAATTTTAATAAACTAGTTGATTGGCATCATGTTGTTATTTTAGCCACTATTTAGAATCAGACCAGACCGACTTCCTTAGAAAAATGCCTAGGTATTCATTGAGCTCTGGTTACGGTAGCTTCAAATTTCACTAACTACAAGATTTAATCACATACCTGTTAAACACTTAACCGCCGCAGGCGCCACAAAATTAGTATAACAACTGTATCACCACACGATTAACATTAAATAATGCCTACAAATAATTCAACTAAAGACACACACTGCACATTTCCAATACGTAACATTTTAATATTTCCCAGTGAACAGTAACGCAGCGGTCTCACGAACGGATGGCTGCCCAATGTTGTATAAGTATCACGGTTTTGTTAATGTTTCGACGTTTTAAATGATATAATAAATTCGTATTATCACCGTTGTCCGGACAAAATTGTTTTCGCACTCGCCCGGCTTAATTCATTAACCGACTGGATATACTATGAGCGATAAAATACCGTTTCGCGCGGGATATTACTGGATGCGGCCGGCAGCGGGAGGGTTAAACATTCTCTTTTCAATAAACTTTGCTATGTTTCGGCTGTATTCATTACAGCGCTTATACTTGTGTAGCGGTGTCATAGCTCATAAGTCTGAATTTCAAATGTAGCACTTTACCAAGTATTAATATTTAAAGGTAGTCTGAAGCCTCGCTAAGTAGCATGCTGCAGCTCTGCTTTCGCAGCTCGAGCTTAACTTTTGTTAATTCTTTATTTATTGCACTAAATATACACTGCAGCGCTTCCTATCATATAGCTGTTCCATATATTTGTAATCGCGCAGGTATTGTACTTTGGTATCAATTAGCAGTTTTTTTTATAACCAACGTTATATTTAAACGCAGGGGTCGAGAATCATGTACAGTATAAATAAAAAAACCGGCCAAGTGCGTGTCAGTCCACGCACAGTGTAGGGTTCCGTAGTAGCTCGTTATCACAATATAGTACGATTCTGTTGTTCTTTATTCTGAATATAATAAATATATGTAATGGTAAAGATATTAGGAATTATTTATATTTAGAATATTATATTGTTCCATTTTGAATGCGTAGTACTGAATTTCAAATATGAACTATGACAATATTGTGTCCAGAGTAGGTAAAACAAAACTTTAACACATAACGTAACCACGGAGGTGCAGGAAAAACTTAACACCGCGATCTACAAGTGACGTCACGGCACAACGTCATCTGTTATCGAATAGCGATACAAAACACAACAAAATATTGATTTTCGAAGATAATTATTTAAACAGATTAGACATTAATTAATAAGAACCACTTTCTTCCTTGAAAAGCTAAAAAATAAGAGTACAATTGCTGCCAAGTTATTATTTTAATTCACAAAATTATTGTAATTCGAAAATTAAACAAAGTTCGTTTGTGACTTCTATAGGTACTCGAATGAAAGCATAAACCGTTGGTACAGCGCCATCTAGCGGCAGTATTGTGAAACATGATAATTTATTATGTTTTTTTTTGTTTTTTTATTATATATATAAACAAGCAACTACTTCATCTTAGTCACTATATTTTATAGGATTAATGCTAAGGATTTTGTATTTGGTACAAAATTATGCAACACCCAAGTTCAACGACTATTACTGCTAAACTTATAAAGTTATCTTAACCGCTATAGTTTTTCTTTAAAGTTCATGAAATGCACTATCATCGTGAATTTTTCCAGATTTTTCAAGCCAACAGTTTAGCTTTTAGAGAGGGGGAGGACGCCCTACTGGAACAAAAATTTGCACTTTAAAGTTTAATATTTCGTAAACGGAGCATTAAATCGAAAAATAATTTTAGCAACCCCGAAGCCATTTTAGAAGACCTATTTAACGATACCCCGCACGATGGGGTAGACGACGAAAAAAATATTCATCCCCACTTCACCTGTAGGGGAGCTACCCTAAAAAAAAAAAAATTCCAAAATTTTATTGTACCACTTTGTCGGCGTAATTGGTATACACGCTCCTACAAAATTACAGCTTTCTAGTACTACGGTCTCTTACCAAAACCTCGGACAGACAGACAGACAGACGGACATGACGAAACTAAAAGGGTTCCTTGTAGGAACTACAAAACCCTAAAAGTTAAATGCGTAAGAGCATCACTTGAGAACCGCTGGGCCGATTTGGCTATTGGTTTTTATTAAATCTTTATAGGTTTTAAGGAAACCAAAATTGGAAAAAAAAATCCAGAATATTTTCAAATTCGGGGAAAGCTGAACGTCCTTTTTCTAATGGAAGAATCTATTAGAAAAAGGACGTTTTTCCATTAGAAAAATAATTTATACAAGAATGTATAAATTATGGAAAATTGAACAGGACGTCTGTCGGGGCAGCTCGTTTTAAAATATAAAAGCAGGACACATTGCGAAGAGAACTAGGAATATAAAGCACTGCCGCTAATCTATTTGATATCATTCTATTATTGACAAGATGCGCTCGCAATCTGCTTTATCCGGAGGATGAGACTTAAAGTAATTACATCTGGCATCGATTCCATATTATCTTCTTTACAATAAAACTTTTCTATGAAAATTCCGACTACATTTTATTCTTCAATCTTTTTGCATTGTAATAAGGTTTGTGCACTCGCGGGATGAAAAGTATAGTTTATAAATAAATATAGGTTTAATTATCACAGACAATTTATTTCATTATACTAGCAGCGCCCCGCGGTTTCACCCGCATAAGTGTCGATCCCGTTGGAAAATCGGGATGAAAACTATCCTGTGTCCTTTCCCGGGATGCAATTTATCTCTCTGCCAAATTTTCTCCAAATCTAAAAATTAATCCAAAACTGGCTATCCTTTTCAGTCTCCTATTGAACATTACCAAAATCACTTGTGCGCAGAAAATACCGCCGCACACACACGTTTTGACGTAATTAAGTTTGGCCTTAATCGGGAAATGTGTAATAACTAATGCATAAGTCTGTGCATAGGATCGAGTATTATACTATCGATTCCTATTATACTAGAGGTATTATACTAGTCGTAGTATACTAGTGGAATTATCAAGCTGACTGTGGACTTACGTGGTGCGTGTTAGTGATTGTCTTTTTTGAAATGGTACAGGGGGGGGGGGGGGGGTTGAATCGTTGAAACACTATTACATAATTTTGTGATAGGTATTTCATTTGTCTATCGACGAATGACATCAATGCTAGGGTAATTCATACTAATATTATAAATTCGAAAGTAACTCTAACGCCTAAACCACTGAACGGATTTCGACTAAATTTGACAGAGATAGATTGCATCCCGGGGAAGGACATAGGATATTTTTTATCGACATACATCGCGGGCGAAGCCGCGGGCGGAAGCTACTATTTTGTAAAATTAACGTTGGGAATTGAAAGCAATTTTAGATTTTCACAAGAATTTTTATTTTTATTGTGCAGTTATTTTTTTCTTTACAAGTAATATTTAACTTTTCGTAATGTTTAAACTTGTATAATTGTAACTAAGTCATTGAATTAAACAACAGTTACTTTAAAAATGTGTTACTATAGACACACCCCTGCCCAACCCTTCAGGGATAACGGGCGTGATATAATTACTTAATTATTTTATTTTATTAACTATAAAGAAATAAATTACTTATGTTATTGTTATGTACCAAAAACCGGTCAAAAGCTAGTCGGACTCGAACACGAAGAGTTACGTACACCCGTACCTACAACTATTTTATTTTTATTATTTGTTGCTATAGCGGTAAAAGAAATACACACTCTGAAAATTTCAACTGTCTAGCCTCTATACCTCTTACTGTTCATGAGTTAAGAGGAAATGTGGTCGGAGAGACTTTTGAAAAAAACCCAAATAAAAAGTCATAATTCGAGGTTTGGCTCTCGCCTATTTCCTCCTCCAATCTTGGACCTATATAAAAAACATTTCATTAAATGAGAAAAAAAAAGAAAAATATAGGGACATACAAGTAGTTAATATTTATTATTCCGCAAAAAGTCATTGCTTTATGGTCATTAACCAGAAAGAAAACAGGCGAGAGCGTTTCTATAGAGAAAAGACCACCCGCATTTCCTCTTAAGAGGGACAGGGCGTGCGATTCTCCATACAAATGTATTCCCCTTTTTTCTTCCTCTGGAGCATTTTATTTTTTCATAAAATCAAAGTCTGCTGTAAACACGTCCCGCTCATTTTCTTTTTTTCAGCAACTAACTAGTTAAGAAAATATGACCCTCTAAAAATTACGAAAAATGTCCTATTTTACCGCCGTGATTAGAGGACTACCAGACAAATTAGAAAAGTTTTTAACAAAAATGTTAATGTAAAAAATAATTGAATCGGCTCAGTTTTCGAGGAGAAAAAAGGTGAATACGAAAAGTCGATCTCGTCAAATTTTTTGTGTTAATTTCGGTATGAGCTGCAGCTGTCCCTATCACACACTACGGGGGCAGACTTGAGGTAAGGTGACGGCAATAGTTTCTTCAAATACCTATTTTTCAAATTCTTCGCAAGCCCCGTCCCCTCTTAAAGCCCGCTGACAGACGGACGGACATACTGACGGTTGGATGGACAGACGTACAGACGGATGGATGGACGGACGGACAGCGGAGGCTGTAATAATAATAGAATTAGGGTCCCGTTAGCACCCTTTGGGTACGAAACTGTAAAAACCACTCAAGATCGCAAAATGAACTTGTAACTAACAAATACCTCGGAACACGTCATCATCAAAATCGTTTAAAAAGCTGTGAACACACTCACTCATACTATCACAATCCATTGGCGCAACATTTAACGGGGCGCGTAATAAAATGAAATCTATACGTTGTTATACGCGACAAGCACGTTGATTGCAGCGATATATCAAGTGCAAAAAGCTTCTGACATTCGTTGTACGCACACTTAAATTATGTACGTTTTTTTAATAAATTATTAATTATAGGCCCCGTTGTAAGTGGAGCGTTGAATGGTTAAAATAATATTAAAAAGTGCTGTGTTAATTATTGCGGTTCAGTAATTTTGCTTATAAAAAAAATCGTCAACGATGTAAGAATATTTAATTTTTTTTAATTATCACTTAAACAGTTGCCAAAAAAAAAGGACTTTAAAAGTCGTGACATAAATTCTAAAGACCTAGTCAAGTGCCATTTACAATTTTAAAATGTTAAAAAGATTATATAAACTCATCAGTCGATTCCGTTCGTAGCTAATCGTAGCCCATTTGTAGACGATCGTAGCCTACTCGTAGCAATGCTTAGAAAATTTCGCCAACGACACATGTATTTTAGTTGAGCCAAACTGGTAACTGACTTGAATATTACTTAGTATGTTTAAGGTAGGTAAAAGAGAAATCGGTTTAGATTGGGCACCAGACTTGTGGTTCCGGTTCCTTTTATTTTAAAGTGTTTAGTTTAGTTTGTGATCTTCCTGTACGAGTCGCAATAAATCCTTTTTTTTTTTTTTTTTATTTAGTCCATGATAGTTATTTTTATTTATAAGAAGGCAAAAAGTCACCCAAAGGGCAATGGAGAGTGCTATGCTTGGAGTTTCCCTGCGTGATCGAATCAGGAATGAGGAGATCCGCAGGAGAACCAAGGTAACAGACATACCCCGAAGAATTGCTAAACTTAAGTGGCAGTGGGAAGGGCACATTGGTCGCAGAACAGATGGCCGATGGGGCCGAAAGGTTCTGGAGTGGCGACCGCGTACCGGAAGACGTAGCGTTGGAAGGCCTCCCAGAACCAAGGTGGTCTGACGACCTTGTGAAGGCCGCAGGAACCCGTTGGATGCGAGAAGCATATAACCGGTCGAAGTGGAGGTGCTTGGGGGAGGCCCATGTCCAGCAATGGACGTCTTTCGGCTGCTTTCGAATCATGATGATGTAATTATTGTTTGCTAAGTTGTCAGTTGCTCTTTTGTCGTATCGTATCGCGCTTATTACAAATGACGGTTGAAGGGGAGAATAGAAGAAGTAAACGAGTTGCGTTAACCTCAGGAAGATGATGATGATCACGCTTGTCAGAATCATAGTTTACGCCGTGTCAAAAATATAAGCTAGTCCACTGGTCTGTTACGTTCCGGACTTAAAGAATAGCACCACCCCATGCTTCCCGTGGGTGTCGTAAAAGGCGACTAAGGGTCGTACCGGAGAATGGGCAGCAGCGTTCTCTATGCATTCCACCACTATACTATACTGCGATCGCCAACCCGCCTGCCAAGCGTGGCGATTATGGCAAACCCCCCCCCCCCGCCCTTTTGGGGGAGGCCTATGTCCAGCAGTGGACGTCTTTCGCCTGAAATGATGAGTGGTAGCTCATCTCCTCCCAGGGGATGAGCTACCAGTGCTACCACTCGACTAGCTTATATTTACACCAGAAATGCTGGTGTTTCGTGCGTTATTTGAATGTAGGTAACATTTAAACAACGCCACTAAAGGAGGCTAATAGTATAATAAATGACTTTGTTGTACGAAAATAGGTGAATGACAACAAGTACGTAAGGTCGCATTGTGATTTTATTTGAGGTTGTGAACTCAAAGGATCGTTTGTACCAATATTAGAGTAACAGGTTGCATATCTGTAATATCTTATAGTAGCCGTAGATTTGCACAGGTCTGCGCAAGTTCAGTTTTGCGCAAGTTTATCGTAACGTGTGAGGCCTGCATTACTTTACCTCTCTTTGTTGTCCTTTAATAGGGGGGTAATGTGCGTGGGTCCGTCCCCAAAGGAATGCGGCTGTTTATTCATTGTTCAGGGTTTAAAAAACCTTTTATTTTCACCCAACTCGACCGCATCAGAAATGAACATGACAATACAAATGATTACATTACAATAAAATCCCAGTTAGTAAATATAAAAAAAAAAAACATAAATTTAAATACTGCCATCGGAAAATGGCACGCACGGTCCAATCAAATATTGACCACCGCTCAACACGTAACGGTTCTGCCGCGAAAAACATTTTACAAACAAAATAATTACGGGAGTACCGAAAGGGGAACCCAAAACCCATGCGATAGTTCACAAATTAGTTTGGCAACGTGAAAAATTGAATTGAACAGAGCATTCGATTGCCATGTCCCGACCTGATGTATTAACATTTATTGGTTTACAAATTAAAGATAACTCCTTCACTGGCCGTGCAATATTGTGTTCGGGGAAAATTTTTCCCGTTTAAATGTTCGCTAATCGGCCGGCTATGAAACTTTTAATATCCGATGCGAGTTTTTTTTGTGTATGTATCGTTTCGGTTTTATCAGCGCGGGTTATATAAATTGGAATGGTTTCCTCGAGTAGCTACGGGTAGTAATATACAGTATTTCGGGAAGTGTTGTGTGACACTGCTCTCTCTTCACGATAGCATGATTTGCATGACATATCTGTAGAATGGCGTTACGTCGCCGCGCCGTCGTAGAAGTATTATGGTGACCTATAAATATTTAACTTGAATTTTGATTTCTATGCCATTCAAAACAACTCTTCTCCACAGTATGGCTTCCTAACTACGGTGACATCGAAATTATTTTTCAATTTGCACACATCGTGCAATATTCTATTTTAGTTTTGCCTTTTTTTCTAGGGTAAGCGTTCTCTAGGGTACCTAAGCGTCGGAAAGCACGTTAAGCCGTTGGTCCCGGCTGTCATTCTCGTCTCGGCAGTCGTTACGGGTCGCCGAAAGTCTAACAACGAGTCTAATCTAGGGGTATTCTATTACTCAGTACCTGGTTAGTGGATGTCAGGCAGATAGGCAGTCGCTCCATGTAAAATACTGGTATTCAGCTGCATCCGGTTAGACTGGAAGCCGACCCCAACATGGTTGGGAAAAGGCTAGGCAGATGCGCTATAATTTAATTAAACATCTTGTGTACCCACAATATTTCAGGCAAATAAATGATTTATGATGATGATGAAAAAACTAGGGTAAGGGCATTTGAAATCAATACTAGAAAGAAAGGCTATCGATGTTGTTTCCCCTAACTATTAGGTCATACGTTTATTGTCTACATTCTACCTACGATTTGACAAGATAATTAAGCATCAATTAACAATTCCACTTTTTAGGTCAGTTGAAGACATTGCACTGATATAATTGCAATCGATCAGTGAATGACATGGAGGTGACCTAAATAAATCCTACTAATATTTATAAATGAGAAAGTTTGTATGCTTGGATGTTTGTTACTTAATCACGCAAAAACGGCTAAACGGATTTGGATGAAATTTGACACACAGATAGTTTATAACCTGATTAACACACAAGGATACTTTTTATCCCGGTAGTACATTCCCGTGGGTTAGTTTCTGACCTACACGCGGACGATACTGCGGACAAAAGCTAGTTAATGATAAAAAAATGCGTTTTTTGCTATGTTTACACCGTTATTTAAAAACACCGATAATTGAATAAAATAAATTTCATTTTCAAGACGTGGCGCGGCACTGAATAAGCTTTAGGAATAAGTGATGCGAATCAGTCCTGTATAATGCGGAGAAAGGTGATGTTTTAAGAAAAAGGGAGGTTGAGTACAGTGGCAGCATCATCTTTCCACCAACTGCCGAAAAGATCAACGATTTTTTTAAACAAAACATTCTTACTAATAACATTTGTATCATTGAGAACAATTTTCTCTAAGCTATACCAAATAATCTCGTCTTTAGACATGCATTTTCGCGGATTACAAAATTACCTTACCCGAAAACGTTAAAATTAGGACAACACTCGGGTAAAATAGTAATCTATCATTAAACCAATTATGTTGTCGTATAGCCGAAAATCCATTGGACCCGAGGTAAAGTTACGATCACACTAAACGTCGCAAAGTTAACAAATCCTTTTGAATGACATCTCAATTGGCCGTCACTGCCGATGTTTGAAAAGTTTATGTAAAACAACAATTGATTAGGTACTTGATCCATTTATTACGAAGAGTCATCTGTTTTGAGGCCTATTTTCTTAAATTAGCCGCAGTGCACAAGAGGTAGCTTCAAATCATAGGTCATGTCAAATACTCCATAATATAGTCTACACTATGTACACTATTCCACTTCCACTTCTTGCAGAGTAAGAAGGCTGAAGTTGGTAGTAGGATGGCCATGTTTGTCGAAGGACTGATGACCGGTGGAGAAGACGAATCTTGGAGTGGAACCCGGTATCGGCAAGCGTACTGTGGAATGCCCCCCAGTACGTAAACTTCGCCATTTCAGTTTAACTGTCTAATAGGACCCTATGCAATCAATCAGGCACAAATTCAAGACTCGAGACTGGTGCTAAGAAATTTTTGATGGAAAACCATAACATTTTGCGCGACCTGGAAATCGACTTTTTTTTTCTTTTTTTTTTGCGTATGGGAAATCATCAAATGACTCCTCCCGCTCTGGGTGGAGCGGAAGGGAGTGTCAGACTCTTACTGACTAAAACCCACCCGTGTTCCTTCCTAAGCCCTTTATGTTCCGGGCCAGCGGTAACCCTTTCGGACAATCCCGCTGACCGCCTGGAAATCGACTCCAGGCACTAATAGCGCTTGCGCTACTAGACCAAAGATGCTGTCAACTGTACGCATAATCATTATAAAAGTTAAGCGCACTTACGTCCTTTTTCACAAACTATCGACATATATCACGTTTATATATTATGGTATTCGTCTATAATAACCAGTCGGCGAGCCGCCGTTGCGAAGGGAGGACTATGCCGCTCTGACGGTTAAAGTTTATTTTATTTTACGTAAATCTGAATTACGAAATATCGTATGGTCTGCAGCATGGAGCTGGTGTCTACGGGATATCCAACAGCATTTCAACATGGTCTGAGGTCTCATGATTGCGTTGTTGGTCTAGTGGACACAAGAACGACTGCTAAACGTGGAATCCTAAGTTCAATCATAATGTTACTGGGATTTTGAATAAGGAAATTCTCAGTAATAGATCGGATTCTTGAAGAACTTATTCTTGTTTTTCCATTCACAAATGATTGGTATTGCGAAACACTAACAGCAGCAATGACTTTCATTTTGAGAGTTCACCAACATTCACTGCGTTATTTGTGTTGTTGAGCAGATAATTTTTTTGAACGAATGAAGCAATCGATTAGCAATAGTGCAATTAGGGTCATATTATTTTTTTTTGTTTCTTTTTTCTTGCTCATTTTTTGGGACCATGGAAATATAGAACTTCCCAATAAATGGTGAATTACTACTACATGGGGTATGTGAACGAAAGGCGCCACCAGCTCTCCAGCCTCTTGTTTCCACAGTCGGAAATTCGGAAGACATTTCGGAAATTACCGCCATGGAAGAACATGGTACACAATTAATGGAGTAAAATGATGCATATATAATTATGTATGTCTGGTATTCTTTAGAAGAAAGTATGCAAGGGAGTCCACGGTTCCATATTAGTTTTTAATTAAAATACATATATATGTTACCGGCCAAACCCGATTTTAGGATGAACTAGTTTCGCCTAGGAAAAACCAGTTCTCATTCGCTCGCTCTTGCATTCTACGTCGACGGAGCCCCGCTTGGCGGGGCTCCTATTTCTGTGTAAAGGGTTTAAAGTAACCTAACAAACCTAACCTCGGGGTGCCCTTCGCTCGCTCTTGCGTCCTAAGTCGCCTATCGACCGACCGCAACCATGCAACCCGTGTAGAGAGAACTGGTTTGGCCTAGGCGAAACTAGTTCATCCTAAAATCGGGTTTGGCCGATTTAGCTATTTGTTTTTATTAAATCTTTATAGGTTTTAAGGAAAGCAAAATTGGAAAAACAAAACCAGAATATTTTCAAATTCGGGGAAAGCTGAACGTCCTTTTTCTAATGGAAGAATCTATTAGAAAAAGGACGTTTTTCCATTAGAAAAAGAATTTATAAATTATGGAAAATTGAACAGGACGTCTGTCGGGTTAGCTCGTTTTAAAATATAAACGCAGGACACATTGCGAAGAGAACTAGGAATATAAAGCACTGCCGCTAATCTATTTGATATCATTCTATTATTGACAAGATGCGCTCGCAATCTGCTTTATCCGGAGGATGAGACTTAAAGTAATTACATCTGGCATCGATTCCATATTATCTTCTTTACAATAAAACTTTTCTATGAAAATTCCGACTACAGTTTATTCTTCAATCTTTTTGCATTGTAATAAGGTTTGTGCACTCGCGGGATGAAAAGTATAGTTTATAAATAAATATGGGTTTAATTATCACTGACAATTTATTTCATTATACTAGCTGCGCCCCGCGGTTTCACCCGCATAAGTGTCGATCCCGTTGGAAAATCGGGATAAAAACTATCCTATGTCCTTTCCCGGGATGCAATTTATATCTCTGCCAAATTTTCTCCAAATCTAAAAATTAATCCAAAACTGGCTATCCTTTTCAGTCTCCTATTGAACATTACCAAAATCACTTGTGCGCACAAAATACCGCCGCACACACACGTTTTGACGTAATTAAGTTTGGCCTTAATCGGGAAATGTGTAATAACTAATGCATAAGTCTGTGCATAGGATCGAGTATTATACTATCGATTCCTATTATACTAGAGGTATTATACTAGTCGTAGTATACTAGTGGAATTATCAAGCTGACTGTGGACTTATGTGGTGCGTGTTGGTGATTATCTTTTTTGAAATGGTACAGGGGGGGGGGGGGGGTTGAATCGTTGAAACACTATTACATATTTTGTGATAGGTATTTCATTTGTCTATCGACGAATGACATCAATGCTAGGGTAATTCATACTAATATTATAAATTCGAAAGTAACTCTACGCCTAAACCACTGAACGGATTTCGACTAAATTTGGCAGAGAGATAGATTGCATCCCGGGGAAGGACATAGGATATTTTTTATCGACATACATCGCGGGCGCGCGAAGCCGCGGGCGGAAGCTACTATTTTGTAAAATTAACGTTGGGAATTGAAAGCAATTTTAGATTTTCACAAGAATTTTTATTTTTATTGTGCAGTTATTTTTTTCTTTACAAGTAATATTTAACTTTTCGTAATGTTTAAACTTGTATAATTGTAACTAAGTCATTGAATTAAACAACAGTTACTTTAAAAATGTGTTACTATAGACACACCCCTGCCCAACCCTTCAGGGATAACGGGCGTGATATAATTACTTAATTATTTTATTTTATTAACTATAAAGAAATAAATTACTTATGTTATTGTTATGTACCAAAAACCGGTCAAAAGCTAGTCGGACTCGAACACGAAGAGTTACGTACACCCGTACCTACAACTATTTTATTTTTATTATTTGTTGCTATAGCGGTAAAAGAAATACACACTCTGAAAATTTCAACTGTCTAGCCTCTATACCTCTTACTGTTCATGAGTTAAGAGGAAATGTGGTCGGAGAGACTTTTGAAAAAAACCCAAATAAAAAGTCATAATTCGAGGTTTGGCTCTCGCCTATTTCCTCCTCCAATCTTGGACCTATATAAAAAACATTTCATTAAATGAGAAAAAAAAAGAAAAATATAGGGACATACAAGTAGTTAATATTTATTATTCCGCAAAAAGTCATTGCTTTATGGTCATTAACCAGAAAGAAAACAGGCGAGAGCGTTTCTATAGAGAAAAGACCACCCGCATTTCCTCTTAAGAGGGACAGGGCGTGCGATTCTCCATACAAATGTATTCCCCTTTTTTCTTCCTCTGGAGCATTTTATTTTTTCATAAAATCAAAGTCTGCTGTAAACACGTCCCGCTCATTTTCTTTTTTTCAGCAACTAACTAGTTAAGAAAATATGACCCTCTAAAAATTACGAAAAATGTCCTATTTTACCGCCGTGATTAGAGGACTACCAGACAAATTAGAAAAGTTTTTAACAAAAATGTTAATGTAAAAAATAATTGAATCGGCTCAGTTTTCGAGGAGAAAAAAGGTGAATACGAAAAGTCGATCTCGTCAAATTTTTTGTGTTAATTTCGGTATGAGCTGCAGCTGTCCCTATCACACACTACGGGGGCAGACTTGAGGTAAGGTGACGGCAATAGTTTCTTCAAATACCTATTTTTCAAATTCTTCGCAAGCCCCGTCCCCTCTTAAAGCCCGCTGACAGACGGACGGACATACTGACGGTTGGATGGACAGACGTACAGACGGATGGATGGACGGACGGACAGCGGAGGCTGTAATAATAATAGAATTAGGGTCCCGTTAGCACCCTTTGGGTACGAAACTGTAAAAACCACTCAAGATCGCAAAATGAACTTGTAACTAACAAATACCTCGGAACACGTCATCATCAAAATCGTTTAAAAAGCTGTGAACACACTCACTCATACTATCACAATCCATTGGCGCAACATTTAACGGGGCGCGTAATAAAATGAAATCTATACGTTGTTATACGCGACAAGCACGTTGATTGCAGCGATATATCAAGTGCAAAAAGCTTCTGACATTCGTTGTACGCACACTTAAATTATGTACGTTTTTTTAATAAATTATTAATTATAGGCCCCGTTGTAAGTGGAGCGTTGAATGGTTAAAATAATATTAAAAAGTGCTGTGTTAATTATTGCGGTTCAGTAATTTTGCTTATAAAAAAAATCGTCAACGATGTAAGAATATTTAATTTTTTTTTATTATCACTTAAGAGCGTTTACGCCGAACGGCATTTCATACAAACTTTCAAGCCCTTGTTTTTCGAAGTGAATGAACCGATTTTAATGAAACTTCATACACATAAGCAGGATAAAAAGGTCTAAAAAAAAAAAAGTTGCCAAAAAAAGGACTTTAAAAGTCGTGACATAAATTCTAAAGACCTAGTCAAGTGCCATTTACAATTTTAAAATGTTAAAAAGATTACATAAACTCATCAGTCGATTCCGTTCGTAGCTAATCGTAGCTTATTTGTAGACGATCGTAGCCTACTCGTAGCAATGCTTAGAAAAGTTCGCCAACGACACATGTATTTTAGTTGAGCCAAACTGGTAACTGACTTGAATATTACTTAGTATGTTTAAGGTAGGTAAAAGAGAAATCGGGTTAGATTGGGCACCAGACTTGTGGTTCCGGTTCCTTTTATTTTAAAGTGTTTAGTTTAGTTTAGTTTGTGATCTTCCTGTACGAGTCGCAATAAATACTTTTTCTTTATTTTTTTTTTTAGTCCAAGTTAGTTATTTTTATTTATAAGAAGGCAAACAGTCACCCAAAGGGCAATGGAGAGTGCTATGCTTGGAGTTTCCCTGCGTGATCGAATCAGGAATGAGGAGATCCGCAGGAGAACCAAGGTAACAGACATACCCCGAAGAATTGCTAAACTTAAGTGGCAGTGGGCAGGGCACATTGGTCGCAGAACAGATGGCCGATGGGGCCGAAAGGTTCTGGAGTGGCGACCGCGTACCGGAAGACGTAGCGTTGGAAGGCCTCCCAGAACCAAGGTGGTCTGACGACCTTGTGAAGGCCGCAGGAACCCGTTGGATGCGAGAAGCATATAACCGGTCGAAGTGGAGGTGCTTGGGGGAGGCCCATGTCCAGCAATGGACGTCTTTCGGCTGCTTTCGAATCATGATGATGTAATTATTGTTTGCTAAGTTGTCAGTTGCTCTTTTGTCGTATCGTATCGCGCTTATTACAAATGAGGGTTGACGGGGAGAATAGAAGAAGTAAACGAGTTGCTTTAACCTCAGGAAGATGATGATGATCACGCTTGTCAGAATCATAGGTTACGCCGTGTCAAAAATATAAGCTAGTCGACTGGTAGCTGGTTGTCTGTGTGGTGCCGGACTTAAAGAATAACACCACCCCATACTTCCCGTGGGTATCGTAAAAGGCGACTAAGGGTCGTACCGGAGAATGGCAGCAGCGTTCTCTATGCATTCCACCACCATACTATACTGCGATCGCCAACCCGCCTGCCAAGCGTGGCGATTATGGCAAACCCCCCCCTTTTGGGGGAGGCGTATGTCCAGCAGTGGACGTCTTTCGGCTGAAATGATGAGTGGTAGCTCCTCTCCTCCCAGGGGATGAGCTACCACTCGACTAGCTTATATTTACACCAGAAATGCTGGTGATTCTAGCGTTATTTGAATGTAGGTAACATTTAAACAACGCCACCAAAGGAGGCTATTCTAATAAATTACTTTAGTTGTACGAAAATAGGCGAATGACAACAAGTACCGTAAGGTCGCATTGTGATTTTATTTGAGGTTGTGAAGTCTAAGGATCGTTTGTACCAATTTTAGAGTAACAGGTTGCGTATCAGTAATATCTTATAGTAGCCGTAGATTTGCACAAGTCTGCGCAAGTTCAGTTTTGCCCAAGTTTATCGTAACGTGTGAGGCCTGCATTAATTTACCTCTCTTTGTTGTCCTTTAATAGGGGGGGGGGAGGGGGGGGGTAATGTGCGTGGGTCCCCAAAGGAATGCGGCTGTTTATTCATTGTTCAGGGTTTAAAAAACCTTTTATTTTCACCCAACTCGACCGCATCAGAAATGAACATGACAATACAAATGATTACATTACAATAAAATCCCAGTTAGTAAATATAAAAAAAAAAAACACATAAATTTAAATACTGCCATCGGAAAATGGCACGCACGGTCCAATCAAATATTGACCACCGCTCAACACGTAACGGTTCTGCCGCGAAAAACATTTTACAAACAAAATAATTACGGGAGTACCGAAAGGGGAACCCAAAACCCATGCGATAGTTCACAAATTAGTTTGGCAACGTGAAAAATTGAATTGAACAGAGCATTCGATTGCCATGTCCCGACCTGATGTATTAACATTTATTGGTTTACAAATTAAAGATAACTCCTTCACTGGCCGTGCAATATTGTGTTCGGGGAAAATTTTTCCCGTTTAAATGTTCGCTAATCGGCCGGCTATGAAACTTTTAATATCCGATGCGAGTTTTTTTTTGTGTATGTATCGTTTCGGTTTTATCAGCGTGGGTTATATAAATTGGAATGGTTTCCTCGAGTAGCTACGGGTAGTAATATACAGTATTTCGGGAAGTGTTGTGTGACACTGCTCTCTTTTCACGATAGCATGATTTGCATGACATATCTGTAGAATGGCGTTACGTCGCCGCGCCGTCGTAGAAGTATTATGGTGACATATAAATATTTAACTTGAATTTTGATTTCTATGCCATTCAAAACAACTCTTCTCCACAGTATGGCTTCCTAACTACGGTGACATCGAAATTATTTTTCAATTTTCACACATCGTGCAATATTCTATTTTAGTTTTGCCTTTTTTTCTAGGGTAAGCGTTCTCTAGGGTAAGCGTCGGAAAGCACGTTAAGCCGTTGGTCCCGGCTGTCATTCTCGTCTCGGATCTTTGACAGTCGTTACGGGTCGCCGAAAGTCTAACAACGAGTTTTACGTAGGGGTATTCTATTACTCAGTACCTGGGAGGTGGAGGTCATGCAGATAGGCAGTCGCTCCATGTAAAATACTGGTATTCAGCTGCATCTTGTGTACCCACAATATTCCAGGCAAATAAATGATTTATGATGATGATGATGAAAAAACTAGGGTAAGGGCATTTGAAATCAATACTAGAAAGAAAGGCTATCGATGTTGTTTCCCCTAACTATTAGGTCATACGTTTATTGTCTACATTCTACCTACGATTTGACAAGATAATTAAGCATCAATTAACAATTCCACTTTGTTAGGTCAGTTGAAGACATTGCACTAACATAATTACAATCGATCAGTGAATGACATGGAGGTGACCTAAATAAATCCTACTAATATTATAAATGAGAAAGTTTGTATGCTTGGATGTTTGTTACTTAATCACGCAAAAACGGCTGAACGTATTTGGATGAAATTTGACACACAGATAGTTTATAACCTGATTAACACACAAAGATACTTTTTATCCCGGTAGTACATTCCCGTGGGTTAGTTTCTGACCTACACGCGGACGATACTGCGGGTAAAAGCTAGTTAATGATAAAAAAATGCGTTTTAGCTATGTTTACTTACCCCGTTATTTAAAAACACCGATAATTGAATAAAATAACTTTCATTTTCAAGACGTGGCGCGGCACTGAATAAGCTTTAGGAATAAGTGATGCGAATCAGTCCTGTATAATGCGGAGAAAGGTGATGTTTTAAGAAAAAGGGAGGTTGAGTATAGTGGCAGCATCATTTTTCCACCAGCTGCCGAAAAGATCAACGATTTTTTGAGCAAAACATTCTTACTAATAACATTTCTATCATTGAGAACAATTTTCTCTAAGCTATACCAAACAATCTCGTCTTTAGACATGCATTTTCGCGGATTACAAAATTACCTAACCCGAAAACGTCAAATTTAGGACAACACTCGGGTAAAACAGTAATCTATCATTAAACCAATTATGTTGTCGTATAGCCGAAAAGCCATTGGACCCGAGGTAAAGTTACGATCACACTAAACGTCGCAAAGTTAACAAATCCTTTTGAATGACATCTCAATTGGCCGTCACTGCCGATGTTTGAAAAGTTTATGTAAAACAACAATTGATTAGGTACTTAATCCATTTATTACGAAGAGTCATCTGTTTTGAGGCCTATTTTCTTAAATTAGCCGCAGTGCACAAGAGGTAGCTTCAAATCATAGGTCATTTCAAATACTCCATAATATACTCTACACTATGTACACTATTCCACTTCCACTTCTTGCAGAGTAAGAAGGCTAAAGTTGGTAGTAGGATGGCCTTGTTTGTCGAAGGACTGATGGCCGGTGGAGAAGACGAATCTTGGAGTGGAACCCGGTATCGGCAAGCGTACTGTGGAATGCCCCCCAGTACGTAAACTTCGCCATTTCAGTTTAACTGTCTAATAGGACCCTATGCAATCAATCAGGCACAAATTCAAGACTCGAGACTGGTGCTAAGAAATTTTTGATGGAAAACCATAACATTTTGCGCGACCTGGAAATCGACTCCAGGCACTAATAGCGCTTGCGCTACTAGACCAAAGATGCTGTCAACTATACGCATAATCATTATAAAAGTTAAGCGCACTTAAGTCCTTTTTCACAAACTATCCACATATATCACGTTTATATATTATGGTATTCGTCTATAATAACCAGTCGGCGAGCCGCCGTTGCGAAGGGAGGACTATGCCGCTCTGACGGTTAAAGTTTATTTTATTTTACGTAAATCTGAATTACGAAATATCGTATGGTCTGCAGCATAGAGCTGGTGTCTACAGGATATCCAACAGCATTTCAACATGGTCTGAGGTCTCATGACTGCGTTGTTGGTCTAGTGGACACAAGAACGACTGCTAAACGTGGAATCCTAAGTTCAATCATAGTGTTACTGGGATTTTGAATAAGGAAATGAAATCAAATGGATTTTGAATAAGGAAATTCTCAGTATAGATCGAGTCTGGATTATTGAAGAACTTATTCTTGTTTTTCCATTCACAAATGATTGTGGTTATTGCGAAACACTATCAGCTTTCATTTTGACAGTTCACCAACATTCATTGCGTTATTTGTGTTGTTGAGCAGATAATTTTTTTGAACGAATGAAGCAATCGATTAGCAATAGTGCAATTAGGGTCATATTTTTTTTTTTGTTCCTTTTATCTTGCTCATTTTTTGGAACCATGGAAATATAGAACTTTCCAATAAATGGTGAATTACTACTACATGGGGTATGTGAACGAAAGGCGCCACCAGCTCATTAAAAACTCATGAAACTTGTTGCATTCTGAGCCTATTTTTGTCCACCACGACTGTAAAGTTGTTGCCTCTATTTAATTATTTAGAGGCTAATCCAATTTCGTATATTTGTTCTTTAAACAAATTAGGTACCTATATATTGAACAACTGCGATGCGGGCTTTAACCTGCACACTGATTGGGTTATTGAACGCAGTATATGTAAAATAAACACATGCTGACTTTTTCAAATATTCATCTAATAGATATTATTGTCTTTTGTTATGCTAACGTTATCATTAAAACATTCCTTTATTTCAGATTTGCCTCTTGTTTCCACAGTCGGAAATTCGGAAGACATTTCGGAAATTACCGCCATGGAAGAACATGGTACACAATTAATGGAGTAAAATGATGCGTATATAATTATGTATGTCTGGTATTCTTTAGAAGAAAGTATGCAAGGGAGTCCACGGTTCCATATTAGTTTTTAATTAAAATACATATATATGTTACCGGCCAAACCCGATTTTAGGATGAACTAAAATCGGGTTTGGCCGGAAAACCAGTTCTCATTCGCTCGCTCTTGCATTCTACGTCGACGGAGCCCCGCTTGGCGGGGCTCCTATTTCTGTGTAAAGGGTTTAAAGTAACCTAACAAAACCTAACCTCGGGGTGCCCTTCGCTCGCTCTTGCGTCCTAAGTCGCCTATCGACCGACCGCAACCATGCAACCCGTGTAGAGAGAACTGGTTTGGCCTAGGCGAAACTAGTTCATCCTAAAATCGGGTTTGGCCGGTAACATATACAATATTATGCTATAATTGTCAACGTTTTATAGGTTTCTTTTTATGTTTCAATATTAATTAATGTAATGTGTGTATTTACCGTTCTAATCCTGCTAATATTATAAACGCGAAAGTTTGTGAAGATGGATGGATGGATGATTGTTACTCAAAGACTATTGAACGGATTTAGATAAAATTTGGCACACAGATAGTTTTTCCGTCGAAAAGTCATTACCGGACTTTCTAATAGCTGTTGTAATACTAGAAGTATTGCAACAGCGAGCGGGGAAATCATGTGACATGAAACGCCGGTTATTGCCTCCATTTTATTATTTACAAGCTAACTTAACTCATTGCACATTTACATTATATTAATGTTGTTTTCTTAACAAATTGTTTTTAACGACTTTGATGCGGGTATTATATATTATTGCATTATCAGTATATGTTAAATAAGTAGATGCTTCTCTACACTTCAATATTCATTTTTGAGTTTATTTGGGACGATAACTAAACTAATAATTTTAGGTATTTAAATATGTTTCGGAATCTTTTGGGACATTAATTTATGATCCTAAACTTTTAAGACATATATTCATAACCGAAATTAAAAAAATATATTATGTTAGTGGACAGAAGTTAAACCATTCCATCTTATTTGATAGCAGCTCACCTATTCTGTCGCGAAATCAATAAATAACTCGCTTTCTACAATGAATATCCTTCTCCCAACTATGTTTGGGTCGGCTTTCAATCTAACCGGATGCGTGGAGCAACTGTGTATCTGACCTCCACAACCCAGTTACTGGGTAACACGATACTTATTCAAGAAGACAAGATGTGTAAATAAATGAAATTAATTTCCAACGACTCCTAGAACCGCGTTACAAATATTGAATATTTTAAATAAAGGAGGTGTTCGACTGCCGCGCCCTCCCCCACAGGGGCGTCCAATCAAACAGCGTTATTACAAAAGCTATAAAACATTCTGCTCGCCACCCAACACAGTTCCAATGACGACTGTCAACTCGAAAAAACGCAATATAGAGTACTTCAATAGTTTCCATTGTACTGTGTCCACGACGGAAAAAATCTCGCACCGTCCAAAGTGAAAAAGGCACTTGCAATAACGAATTTGAAATCCAATAAACCCCGATCTAGTTGCGGCATTCTTCTGCTGGTAATGAAAGTGGGAAAAGAATTGCGCTCACCGGTGGACATGTATCGGGGTTTGAGTGGAACTATTATTATAATTGGTTCCTAGGAGAGCTCCGTCACTCGATCGATCAGGTTAAGCTACGCTTGCCGCGGTTGGTCCGTGGATGGGTGACCATCTTTACATAGCGAGACCCCTCCGTGCCTCGGAAAGCACGTTAAGCCGTTGGTCCCGGCTGTCATTCGTGGATCTTTGACAGTCGTTACGGGTAGTCAGAAACCCGAAAGTCTGACCACCAGTCTTACCAAGGGGTATCGTATTACCCAATAACTGGGTTGTGGATGTCTTATAAGCAATAAGCTCAATGTAAAATACTGGTATTCAGGTGCATCCGGTTAGACTGGAAGTCGACCCCAACGTAGTTGGGAGAAGGCTGGCTAGGCAGATGATGGGTGTTCGAAATCATGTACTGAATCCATGACATTTATATAATTAAATGTCATTTATTTCTCGTGATTTCTCATTTATTTTTCTTTAAGCCGTTGGTCCCGGCTGTCATTTGTGGATCTTTGACAGTCGTTAAGGGTCGTCAGAAGCCCGAAAGTCTAACAACCAGTCTTACCAAGGGGTATCGTATTACCCAGTAACTGGGTTGTGGAGGTCAGATAGGCAGTCGCTCCATGTAAAATACTGGTATTCAGTTGCATCCGGTTAGACTGGAAGCCGACCCCAACATAGGTGGGAAAAGGCTAGGCAGATGATGATGAACGGGATTTTAAAGGATTTTTGATCCGTTCGTAATAAATAATATGAAATGCCTTACAGCTACAAAAAAAAAATACAAAATTATGTTAATACTACGTTCAAAGGTTCAAGGGCGGCTTACGATTTGTAATCATAAGTTGGTGCAATTTTTGGCACGCGAAGTAGTTACTCTTGCGTTATCTAGGTATATCTATATCTGTGGTGGAAACGAATATAGACATGGAGCAGATACGGTGGGAGGAACGCACTAAGTTGTCCAGGCCTTCCCGACAAGGTTTAGGCTATTATTGAAGTGAAAACTTCTTTAGGCGCTGAAAAACTGATGGGGAAAAACCATTGAACTCGCACCACTGTTACTGTAAGCGGCACTGCGCGTGTTTTGTTTAGACGATTAAAAATATATGGGTTCGGCTGTCCTCGGGATGTTCGTTTCAGCCGATAAACGTCCACTGCTGGACATAGGCCTCCCCCAATTTTGGGAGGGTTTGCCATAATCGCCACGCTTGGCAGGCGGGTTGGCGATCGCAGTGTGGTATGATAGTGGAATACACAGAGAACGCTGCTGCCCATTCTCCGGTACGATCCTTAGTCGCCTTTTACGACACCCACGGGAAGTAAGGGGTGGTGGTATTCTTTAAGTCCGGCACCACACAGACTTCCTCGGGATGCGGGATGAGGGGTTTTAATGTATATGTCAGTGAGTGACGGCAAAGTATTCTGTTTGTGTTTTCTTTTCACTTCTGTCA
The DNA here is from genome assembly GCA_916614155.1 of Mesoligia furuncula. Classification (NCBI taxonomy): domain Eukaryota; kingdom Metazoa; phylum Arthropoda; class Insecta; order Lepidoptera; family Noctuidae; genus Mesoligia; species Mesoligia furuncula. Next base: position 36,525,435 of record OU744790.1, read on the forward strand.
GCATGCAGCACTACCGGAGTGGTACTGTTTTTTTCAGAATCTTATCTCGTCATCGGTCTTTCTACTTCCTTTTTATAGCTGAAATTGAAATAATTGATTTATGATATTTAAAAAATAGGGCCTTAAACTAGTGTTAGGTGAGAAATAATTGGATTCTACCTGAACTAGGAATAAACCTGTATCTCAGGTATCTCATTCAAGTGCTTATACGTAAGTATTAGGCATCTAAAAGTCCTACTAATCACACTAATGCTTTGTATCACACTAATATTATAAAGGCGAAAGTTTGTGAGTGTGTGTGTATGTGTGTGTGTGTTTATATGTTTGTTACTTCTTCACGCTCACACGACTGGACCAATTTTGATAAAATTTTGTATGGAGGTAGCTGGCACCCTGGATTAACATATAGGCTACTTTTATTCCGATATTCCCACGGGATCGACATTTACGCGGGTGAAACCGCAGGGCGCAGCTAGTAGTAAATAATTTATCTTCTTTTATTATGGTTATATTCAAATTGAGCAAAATAGTATGCTACTTTTTTGCATCATCGTAAGACATTTTTGTAACCATATTCTATTAAGATTTTTGCAATGTTACATTTTTAATAAGGTCGCGTTTACTTTGCCATACAGAAAAATTTGCCGTGCTGACATTACTTAGTTCTTAATTCTTCTACATCAACATCTCAGCAGTCGTGTTTACGACCACGAGACCAACGCGCCGGGTTCTGGATTCTATTCCCTGGTCGGGTATTGTTATTGGGTTTTTCCATTAGGAATTTCTTAGTAATAGCCCGGAGTTTGAAAGTTGGCTGTGTGATACCCCCGTGACTCGGTAAACACGTTAAGCCGTTGGTCCTGTGCCTGACCTCTCTCCAGTCATGTCGGTTTGCGCACCGTCCAATCGGACTATGAGAGTGAGGGAAGACCTACTTCACCGAAGGTTAGTCTCCGTTGAGATTGGCCTCCATGGCCGAAATTCGGTCTAGACTATAGAGGACTATTATTATTACATCAACATCTATAGTCCATACTATCACACTACTGATGGGACTTTTTGGGCCACAATAAGTCAAAGAAGGACTTGAAACGATAAGATCAATAAAACTATACGCCAGAGGGATTCGTACAAAATGTGACAAAGTATAGAGGTATGAGAAACAGGGTGTAAAGTTCACTTATTCTCCATATAAAAGGGAGGATCCTTCGACCAGGCGGGAGTTGTGTCTGGCGGGCAACTGCTCGATGATTCATGTCGGGCCGTTGTATATATGGTAGTTGCGCGGTAAACTCTGCTTGCGAGATGCAGGATTTTGTGTGACGTCAGTATTGAGACACAGATCCAGACACTTGTAGACACAGATCCAAAAAAAATAAAAAATTACGGTAATCCGTATTAGACACATACAGGGTGGCAGTCGCCGCGCAAACTGAAACCATGAGATCAGCACACGATTCTAGACCGTAGAAAGTTTTCGATGGTTAACAAATAAATCTGCTGTTTCATAGAAAAGTGCAATACCTCCTCATCATCTGCATTCTGCCTAGCCTTTTCCCAACTATGTTGGGAGCGGCTTCCAGTCTAACCGGATGCAGCTGACGACCAGAATTTTACATGGAGCAACTGCCTATCTGACCCCCACAACCCATCATCATCATTCAGCCGAAAGAGGTCCACTGCTGGACATAGGCCTCCCCCAAGTTGTGGAAAGTGGTGGAAAGCATAGAGAACGCTGCTGCCCATTCTCCGGTACGATCTTAGTCGCCTTTTACGACACCCATGGGAAGTATGGGGTGGTGCTATTCTTTAAGTCCGGCACCACACAGACAACCCAGTTATTGGGTAATAAGATACCCCTTGGTAAGACTGGTTGTCAGACTTTCGGGCTTCTGACTACCCGTAAAGACTGTCAAAGATCCACGTATGACAGCCGGGACCAATGGCTTAACGTGCTTTCAGAGGCACGGAGGGTTCACGGTATGTAAAGATGGTCACCCATCCACAGACCAACCGCGGCAGGCGTAGCTTAACCTGGTCGATCGACCTGTGCAGCTGTTATTATTAAGCCACGGGTCCCATACCTCCTCCGCAGACAAAAGTATTTCTTTAATAACCGACGAAATTTTTTTGCACAGGGCTTGTTGCCAAGTAATAACAGCCGCACGGGTCGATCGATCAGGTTAAGCTACGCTTGCCGCGTGGATGGGTGACCATCCTTACATACCAAAACCCCTTTCCTGCCTTAGAAAGCACGTTAAGCCGTTGGTCCCGGCTGTCATTCGTGGATCTTTGACAGTCGTTACGGGTAGTCAGAAACCCGAAAGTCTGACCACCAGTCTTACCAAGGGGTATCGTATTACCCAATAACTGGGTTGTGGATGTCTTATAAGCAATAGCTCTATGTAAAATACTTGGTATTCAAGTGCATCCGGTTAGACTGGAAGTCGACCCCAACGTAGTTGGGAGAAGGCTAGGCAGATGATGGGTGTTCAAAACCATGTACCTACTGAATCTATGCAGGTTGCTCGTCTGTGTCCCAGCCAGCCAAATACAAAAATCGCGCATAATCCTCTTTCTAAATGCAAACAAAATGTTCGCACCGCACTCTGATCCGGCCCTGTCATCATGCCGATCATACGCTGCTCCAATTTTTTAAATTCTAAACGAGAACCCGCTGCCACGGAAGCCAAATTGGTCATGTTCTATTTAATAGTTTTCTTGACTTATTGAATTTGACTGTGCGGAGCAGCTACGCCTATTTTCGGCCGACAGTAGTTCATTAGGTGTGTCATACGGCTGCATCGGCTTTCCGATTAATCCTTTGCAGATAGGGATTGTAATTTTCATGTTGGCCCATTAACGGACACTCGTGAAACTGGATGATAATATCTTCGTGGTTGGGATTGTTATACAATAGTTTATATGTAGGGTGATTCGTTATTTTGTTTTAAAACTAGTTGTGCCTGTCGGAAAACAATAATAAGTCTCTTTACTAATTAGTTTTTTTAAATAAAAAGTAGCCTAATTTAATCCTTATAACATCAGCTATCTGCCAGTGAAAGTTCCTTAAAAATTGGTAGAGCCCTTTCGGAGATCAGCCGGACTAAGCAGACGGACAAAAAAATCACAAATTGTTTTTTCTTTTATAAGTAGGTACGGTACCGTGTGTAGTTTCATAGGCATTTAGTAAAAAAAAAATATTTCGACATTACAAACAGGCACTGCAATTTTATTATTTTTTATGTTTGTATGTATGGATAAGGTGAAAAATACAAACGTATCTACTGAAATATAAACAGTGACACTATTAAGAAAAGATGGTTTACAACTAAAACGTTTCTTCCTACACCTGTGATTTATGTAAATCTTCTATAAGCTTTGGAACCTCCTTTTCCTCTCTTATATTTAGCATCTTTTACATTTCTCTTCTCTTTTTCTGCTCTAGTTATCACACAACATTCTATGTATGTGTAAAATCATGCACAAGTCTATGGAATTCAAAACAGTATTGTGCATGTGCATAGATATTGTGTTAATATTCGGGACAATAACTTATAATTAATTAGAATACATTAACGACTTGAATAAGGACATTTGTGTATGCACTATTGTTTCCAATATTCTAAATGGAGTTCTAATTATTTGCATATTTTACGAATTTGAACTCACTGAATTAAGTATCCCAAATTGTGAGATTGGCAATTGTGAGTGGACGCCGCCCTAGGTGGGTGGCAGTGTATTGTGCTGGTGTGTGGCACTACTCGGCATTCCCGCTGGACTCCATTTTTGTTATAGTGGACTGTAGGCTGGTTTGATTTCTAGGAGATGAGGGATAGGAAGAACGGTAAACAACACGCACTTGTTACCTTTAGTGCAAAACCGAAGACATCTCTATTCGCACTTGTCAAAAAGGAGTCACAATCACAATACAACTGACAGATCATCTGTCAAGATGACAGTAGTACAATGTTACAATGTGTAAACCACACTAATATTATAAAGGCGAAAGTTTGTGAGTGTGTGTGTGAGTGTTGTGTGAGTGTGTGTGTGTTTATATGTTTGTTACTTCTTCACGCTCAAACGGCTGGACCAATTTTGATAAAATTTGGTATGGAGGTAGCTGACACCCTGGATTAACATATAGGCTACTTTTTATCCCGATATTCCCACGGGATCGAGACTTATGCGGGTGAAACCGCGGGGCGCAGCTAGTATTAACTAAAATGTTGCAACTTCTAACACTAGGTGAACATAATATAGTGACCTTGTTGGTGATGTTCTTCGGAAAGGTGAGGTGCGTAGTGCTCGTGACCGGGCTGCGTGTACGACCAGATGTACGAACGTGAACGAGGCAAAAGGAGTATGTGAGGATCATAGCGGGTGGCACAAAATACAGATAGTACAGAAGGCAATCTACATACAAAGTGCGCTCGAGCAACGCACACATAGACACCGCTCACGGACACGTTATCTCGGAGTGGTTGGGACTAGTGCAAGCGCGGGTGCCATCCGCTTGAGACACGCGTCTGTGAAGTGCAAAATGGAACAACAAAAAAAAGGCTATCTAAGCTCGATTTATATAATAGTTTCCTATTTCGAATCAGTATAAACGAAGTAACTTTTTTATAAGATAAATTCACGCCACCAATTATTACGTAAGTTGAAAACATAATTTTTTGTTTGTGTAGATATTGCGTTGATATTGCGTTTAGAGTCATTTGATAGGTTTAGGTCTAAAACGGATAGGGCAAAATAAATTGTGGTAATAGGGTAATCCGTTTTGAAGGTATTAGGGATTTTCGATAGTGAAAATTGACAAATGTAAAATTTTATGTGTTTTTTTCTGTAAACTTTTTGTATTGTAAATACTATGTTTATAGTTTTGTTATAATATTGTAGAATAAGCTCAACAATAAATCAAACAACTATAAGATACGAGCGCCACTACCACGATAGTTTTTTGTGCATAAGCCAAAGTTGACAACCCCAGCGCAACAGCCGAGCGTAGGTATGAAAAGTAAAGTACAAACATGTGATTGCCTTCTGCACTATCTGTATTTTGTGCAGGTGGCGTTGTGTAGTTTCTGGCTACCACTATGGGACGAAGGGGTAAGTTAATGTATGTGTATGTATTTGCTCATTGTTTTACAACATACACGCAACATGTAATAGAATATAATAAAATAGAATAGTCTACACCGGTATATATACCGTGTATGTCCGTATATACGTGATTCCTGACATCACAACGTGGTCCTCAAGTCACTGGCTGGTTGTAGTACCTACACAATCGGATCGGATTCCCGCCCAGAATGAATAGAAAACGACCAAGATCAATTAAAACAGCCTCGCCGTATATGTACAGTCGCCGACGAAAGTTGCGAACTCTAATTGTGTTACATTAAGTATCGGTTAACACGAGAAGATTTAAGTTCTTGTTTTTGCTGTCGGTGCGCTTTTATTTAAGATGGTGGATTTTTATGATAGGACTTGGATGTCGTTCTGGTTTTATAATGTTCAGACGATTGACAGCAAAAGAAAATTTGATTAATTAGATCTAGTAAAAGTAGTTGTTTTTTCCAAGCCTTTATATAATTAACTTTTCCAATTCAGTAAAATGATAGGTAGGTACCTTGAATTGATAAGCGCTCATTTTATTTTCAGATACGAGTGTCATTTTTGTGTTGTCAAAGCAACCATACTTTTTTCGGACTTGAGAGCTACGGAAGGCATATTTCAATTACCAAATTATCGGTTACTCAGTCAGGAACGCTCGTGTGCAACAGTGCATCACGGGTTCAAGTACTCAGTGCCTTCAATTACTGCTCACTGCTTCAGATAATTTATTAATTACGCCACTTAATAAGCAGATGACAGTTCTGCGAAGCATCTACACCTACGAATCTCTGATACTAAGGGCGAATTTCACCAATGACTCTGAACGCGATCAGCACATCTGAACTGCGTTCAAGTGTCACATTGCTGTAGAATATTGACACTGACAACTCCTGAAATTCGTCGAAAACGTCCAAACACAGCCCTCCAAGTCCAAAGTGTTCCAAATATTTGAAATTAACAGACACTTTGTGAGCGCTAACACTTGATACGACGACAGTACGAGAGCGCGGAATTAAAAGCTAAACTTCGTTACCGTCCAGTTTTGTCGTTTGCAATTGGAAGAAACTTGTTACATCGTCTGTATCATTTCAATTCAAAAACGGATCTCGCGCTTTGATTGGTTGCTCGTGTTATGAGGAACGAATCACGGGCGCCGTGATTGTTCCCAATTACCTGGACCTTACATAGGTACCTAGCATATGGCTGTGATTGAAGAAAAGAACAATCTTACTCTTTTTAGATTTGAATTTGGGGAATGTGAAAGGATGGTAGGTAGTTTTCATTTTTAATTTATTATGCGCGTCGGGCATTTTTTGAGATGGGGAAAAACCATTGAACTCGCGCCACTGTTGCGTTAAGTGACACCGCGCGTGTTTTGTTTATAAGACGATTCAAAAAATACCCGCTTCGGATGTGTTCGGCTGTCCTCGGGATGTACTCGGTTTTAATGTATATTCGATATGTTAGTGTGTTTTGTTTTCACTTTTGTCGGCTCTCCCGGAGTGCCACTGTTTTTAGGGTTCCGTACCCAAAGGGTAAAAACGGGACCCTATTACTAAGACTTCGCTGTCTGTCCGTCTGTCCGCCTGTCCGTCTGTCTGTCTGTCTGTCACCAGGCTGTATCTCAAGAACCGCGATAGCTAGACAGTTGAAATTTTCACACATGATTTATTTCTGTTGGCGCTATAACAACAAATACTAAAAACAAAATAAAATAAATATTTAAGGGGGGCTCCCATACAACAAACGCGATTTTTTTGCCCTTTTTTGCTCGATATCAAAAATGGCAACAGGTAGGCACTTGAAATATTCACAAAATACTCAGTTGTATTTTAACTTTAATAATAAATAATAAAATTAAAATAAAATAAATATTTAAGGGGGGCTCCCATACAACAAACATGTTTTTTTCGGCGTTTTTGCCTTGTGGTACGGAACCCTTCGTGTGCGAGTCCGACTCGCACTTGGCCAGTTTTTTTTAATATTTATTTATTATTTATTTATTACTTATTTTTTTATATTTATTTATTATTGGAATCCGTGGACAATAGTGTGGGTTATACCTTTATTAAATAAATCTAATTAGCTCCGATATTCATATTGTAACGCGTAACTGTTTTTTGTCTCTAAATAAATAAAATAAAATACTTCAAGCACATAAATGTACAGAGGCCTACCAATCAACTTTTGGGTGATGCAGAGACAAACAGTGGTAGGTGCAATCATGAAAATTGAGAAATAAATATTTTAAATATAAAGATACGCATAAATCTATTAAAAGTATAAATACACATCCTTTCTTTGGAAGACCAAAAAATGATGCATGGATTATGTGAAAGATGATATGGCAGAGGTAGACCCCCACTCTTATATGGCAGAGGTAGAACCCCACTCTTATAAGAGTTAAATTTACCGCAGACCCCCACTCTTATAGCTATCGACATTGTGACTATTCCTAAAAGAATTTAAAATACTAACATAAATAAAAGCTCTTGAATCGAGTAACCTCTTCATTCTTCCCGATAAAAAATACAAAATCCGCCAGCCGACTGAAAACGCCTGCACAGTAAAAAAATAAAAATACTCGAAAGGTTCGGTAACTCGTTTTTTACTCAGTGTTGCAATCTTTTTAATCTGTTATTACCGTACGTGGCGTGGAGTGCTATCAACACCTCTAGTTGATACCGTTTGGCGCCGCGAACATAAAAATACCGACAAAAGCCCTACGCAAAAATGGCTTTTTGAACTTTTACAAGTGATTAAAAAAGAACAATACAGAAGTCCCACAGTGTCCACAACTATGTAAACTGTGTCCCCGATAATACTTGTGTTTTTTCATTAAATATACATAGAGTACACAACACAAGTTAAACAGTGAAACGCGTACGTATGTACACGTTTGTCCCAGTCATTAACATTTATCCGGACGCTACACAAATAGGTGGAAAACTACACAAACTTTGTTGAGTAACGCCGTAACTGGGTAACTTTATTAAATAAAATATCGCGCGGTACTAAGTGTACCGCCCAAGGCGTTCAACTTACACAAAACTATTGCATATTTTAGTGGTAAGCGGTGTATCTGATCATTTATTCAGGTACACATTCCCAAGTCACGGCTGACTCTACGTATTGACTGTACATAATGCATGTCATGTAAAACACAACTCGTAAATCATGTTGGTAGATATTATAACAATCACAAGGCGATCGGTGGCTAAATTACGTAGCGTTGAAATACCTTTACAGGAAAATTCCATCCTGAACCACCCCGTTAATTTCAAGTCTAAATATTTGTGGAAAATAAAACCGATACACTAAGTGACTGAATTCTTGAATCCCATTTTCCAAATCAAGCTCATTAGTATTCCATTATCTAATTTAGATACAAAAGACTACACATTTACACAGCCTTTTTAGAGCATTAGCACTATCTATTCTGTAACGGAACAGAACTGGAAGGTCGATAGTGCCTTCCTTTATTGATATAAGTGTCGAGCCACTTCTAGTGAGTGTCGCTCTTTGTTTGTGGGAAAATCACTGAAAAATGACAGAGTAGGATGTTTACTTACATTGTGAAAGTCAAATCATGTCGTTAGTAAATGGACAGACGTGAATGCTATCACAACAATACTGTGAAAAAAAAAACTGTTCTTACGATTCGCGACGGAGCAAAGAAAGACTAGAAAGAAAAGACCTATAATTTTTAGCACCAAATGAATTGAGGCGATTTGGCGAACTTGCCGTCAAACGTAGTTCATAGATTTCAACTACTTACTCAACGTCTTAGAGTTCTAAATATAGTATTTACCTTTATTGGGATTAATGCAACTTATGAAAGCTGTTCCATCAATAAAAATGTTCTTTGAACGCGCTAATATTTTTCTCATCAGTCGAAGACCACATTGTCCAAAGTCATTTCAAGCAGTTTTCGCTGAAATATAGCAATGTAACAGTATCGTTAATATACGAACCCCAAACATTTATTTCCAATAAAAGCATTATTCATCAATTATCCTGCATCTTCATAAACTGCAGAAATGAACGAATAAATAAACATTGTTAGTATCATTGTCCGCTTAGCGAGGCGGGTGACAAATTATTCATTGCATTATTGAGCAACTGCGCGAGGGACGTGCACAGCATCCAGTTAAAGATGTTTTCAGTAAGTTCGTACATATTTCATACCATTTAAGTTCTATTTCGTCTCGGAGCGACGGATATTTTCTTCAGACATTTTAGAAAAGTTTTGGAAACTATTGATTCCCGCATTCCATTATGAAGTTCACCCACAACCATGTGAGGTTTAATGATTCTTCCCACCCTAATTCATTAGCAGACAGTGAACACACGAATAAATCAGCATCCAAACAATGGCGATGCATCGTACAGACGATGATTTGATGAGTCGCGGGCGTAGGAGGCCGATGACCATCGATATGAGCCCGATAAGGGAGGGCCAGCGCTCTGGGGGCAGGGGACTGGGAGGGTATCCAACAACATTATCTTGAAAGGGAAGCGGGGTACGTTAGTCGCTTACTTCGTACATTTTGCATGAACCGCGTCGTGTGCGCTGCGAGTGAGAGAGAGCGCGGTGTGCGAGCGAGACACACGCTGGATCTACATTTAAAGCGCATTGTAAGCAAACGCATTATTAATGTATAAGTTTTAGTTGTCGGAGAGCAGAGGCGAGCCCGCCAAGCCCGCCAAGCCCCGCTCGTTCATGTAACATGTATAGTGCGTTCATATTTGATTCCTTTTAATTCCAGACGTCTTTCGTCTAGTTAAACGGGATGCTGTGTTGCCAGATTTCCTGGTTGGTCATCTTTTGTGGGGGAAGTTTGGTGTTTAGGACTTTGGTTGTGGTTTTAATAATGATTTCCTGTTCTTTTCTCGAGCACCGTTCTTTTCACGAGCGATACAAACCTGGCGTGGTGAAAAAATACTTATAATGCGTCTTTTTTTGGACTTTGACGATTTTGCAGACATGAAACTGTATTTAAAGAGGTGTCGATTAAAGCAACATGCATTTTTCATAGTCTGCTAGACACAATTTAAAAGTTAAGAGGCAGGTGGTGAGAAATCACGAGAAATAAATGACATTTATTTGTATAAATGTCATGAATAATTGCCTTGTGACAGACAGTTAGACAGACATGTACCTAAGACTAGACAGTTCCGTTTGTATAAAATATGAATAGAAAAAAAAGTTAGGCACTGTGTTTTAGGCATGTTCATTAATTTTAAAAGTTTGACCCACCATTCGGCAATATTCGGCGACACGTTTGATTTTCGAACACAAGACCCGAAGTCTAAACTTTGTCATCTTGAGACGGATTACGCGCATGCGCGATGTGTCCTAATGAAATATTCACCAGGCCCGCCGATGGAACGGGCGCTACGCTCCTTCAATTCGACAATTTCCCTCCAAGACGGAAATCTTGAACTGTAGACATGATTTTTATAGCCGCTGTGTACTTATCTTTATTCCTACTAATAATAAATGCCATGACTTCTGCGTGCCGCTTAATAAACGTGAATTTACGTAAACAATTTTGATGTAGCAACCTGTTTTCGTGGTTCGTGCTGTTTGCGAATGTAATCGAGGTTTCATTGCCACCGCTATACCTATACGAATAAATAAATGTGACGAATGCTTAGACGTCTGGCGACGTTCATAATATGTGAATATTTGTCTAAAACATTCAAATATATGGTGCCTACCTGAGAGACCGTCTGTCTGTTACAGCCTATTTGAATGTCCACCTGTCACCTGTACGAAATTAAAAAAAAGACATGTATGTGGATGCATTTATTCTGTAACTGTCTGAAAATCATGAAAATGTCACATTAATAAACATAGGCAAAGCATTTTAAATTTGAGTGAGTACTAATATTAAAATAGTGGCTGCATACAAGCGGAGTCGTAGTGAAAAGAGTGCAAGGGACAGAGTGGAATGAATGAAAGGCGTCGCGGAGAGACCCTTTGCCGACACACGGGAACACCGAACATAGAACATATCTATCACTACAACTTCGATATTTTTAGCCGTCGCGGCGCCCATTGAAATTCTGTGCAACTTTGACATGTCAAAGGTGTGTCTGTGTTGAATGATTTTTATATATAGATCTTGTAACACCAGTTTTAGCGGTAGTGTTGTGAACAGTTTGTAGTATTGCTGATATGAACGCAAATATCGACGCGGCACGCGTAGGTAAAGTGTTGACGATTTAGTTTTTTTGTTTTGAGGTTAGTGCAAATTTTTTATTTGGATTTAGTATTTGTTCTTAATAAAATAGTTTAACAATATTATGATAACAATAGTCATCATCATCATCTACCTAGCCTTTTCCCAACTATGTTGGGGTTGGCTTCCAGTCTAACCGGATGCAGCTGAATACCAGTATTTTACATGGAGCGACTGCCTACCTGACCTCCACACCCCTGTTACTGGGTAATACGATACCCCTTGGTAAGACTGGTTGTCAGGCTTTGGGGCTTCTGACTACCCGTAACGACTGTCAAAGATCCACGAATGACAGCCGGGACCAACGGCTTAACGTGCTTTCCGAGGCACGGAGGGGTCACGGTATGTAAAGATGGTCACCCATCCATTATGATAACAATAGTATTAAATAAAAATCAAAGTTAATCGTATCAATAAGTCGCTATATAACCTAACCCACTTTACACAAAAAACCGCCAAAAACGACCCCAAAACGTAAACTTCAAAGCTGCAATCCTCAGATATCGACTAACGCGAACATTATCGGCGTGGCACCCTACACGCGGGGTTTAAAAGGAAAACATTTTGAAACAAACCCGCGCGACTCAAGGCGGCAAAGCCTACCGCACAAAGGGCTACACTCCACAATTTTCTGGGAAAAAAATCTCGTGCCGTGAGCGTGAACTAGCCCGGAGTGCAATTCAAATGACTCGACCCGCACCTACGTACATAAGTTATTAAAAAAAGTATGCCTCAGCTTGTGGGTTTTAATAAAAATAGTCGCGCGTCACTCTTTGTCTGAACATCAGAGGACGCGTCATACGTCTATTAGTGCCGGAGCGACCTAAGACGTGCAGAGGCGGATTTAGAAGGTTTTTTTTATGGAAGTTACCTGAAGACCAATTCTCGTAATTAAAAACGTTAAAAATCTAGTCGCAGTCTCATCTCGGCGACAAAGAAATGTCAAAAACTTGTCAAAAATTTAGGGAAACTAAAGGTATTATTGACAGATTGAGTACTATAGTTATTTTTGAAATTAGAGTTATATAGTGCTCTGAAAACTAATGACCATTAATATCTTTGCATCTGTTATAATCAGCAAATACATTAAATTGAAGCCTAGAAATATCACAAGCATCCAAACACAAACAACACTGCGTTTAGGACGCAAAGTATTTATTTCAAATCAATCAATTACGGGCGCTTTTGAATTGTCAACGGGTCAGTTAGTCAGAATGATGAAGCTAGTTGCCCATTCCAAATCATAGTAGGTACCTACGAAAAAGAACGGGCAAGAAAACCCACCACATTACCTTTATTATAATTAATTAATTAAAACGCACGACGAAAAGCAATGAAAACGTTTATCGAAGCATTTAACGCACATCAAATACGAAGAGGTCAACCATGAGGATAATATATGAACAACACACATCCAGCCGAATATTGTAAACCTTCCATTTTGAATAAACGTATTTTAATCGAGCCACCGGAGGCTCCGCCGCACCGTTTAAGTGCTCCGAAAATTGAGCTCCTGAATTCGTATTTGTAAATCTTTTGTATTTATGAAAAGCGTCTCGGTAACCATACTTTCAGTGTGAGAAATAATATGGTAGAAGAAATTAAATATACATTTTTTATGGTAGACGGAGCCGGTTAATTGTCGTTCAGAATGTTCAATTACTTGAATGGTGCTGAAATAAATATTAATAACTCTAGGGAAACAAAAATATAATAAAGTTGTTTTAATGTAAAAAGCATCGTGCATGACCGCATCTTGGAAAAAACTGAGGGTCACGATGAACAATAAATGTGAAAAGGTATTTTGCTGTCACAGAGGAAAACTTATGTACAGGTAAAATTTTTAGGGTTCCGTACCAAAATGGTAAAAACGTAACCCTTATGGTAAGACAGTCTGTCTGTCTGACTGTCTGTGACAGCTAGATATCTCAAGAACTACTAATGCTATCAACTTGAAATTTGGAACAGTTTTAAATGACGTTTGCCCAACTATTTTGCAAATAAGAAAGAAATAAAAATATATGTATATTTTTTGGAACAGGGACTGAAGGGGCGTCTGAAAAATTCGAAGTTGGGCTACTAGGGCATATTGTGGGGTATCACATCAAAGAGCGCAGTTTGCACATTCTCAAACATCTTTTCTTTTTTTTAGGCTGCATAGTTTTCGATTTTTGATGAAAAATGTAAAAAAAAAATACCGTCCCCTTTCGGAGATAAGGCTTATCTCCAAAGTTTACAAAGAGAAAAATCCGAAATAATTGTATGTGATAGAAGTTCATGTAAAGATTACCGGAAAAATAAAACGAAGTCTCTAAATATCTCATTTTTCAGAAATCATCAACAAAAGATACATTAGTGTTAAAATTCTCTGACGAATATAGGCCTCACCGATAAAAATTTTAAAACATATAATGTTACGGAACCCTCGGTGTGCGAGTCCGACTCACTCTTGCCCGGTTTTTAATCTTCTAGATCGGAAATCATAACATAGTAATTTACTACTTAATCTAAACCAAATCATTTAATAGACGAGTAATACAGAAGTACCTATGGAAGAAAAAGACATGTTGCGCCAACTTCAAACAAATTGGTATATAAGGGTAGGAGAATGAATGATATGAGTCTTAACCAAATCAATAAGTAGCGATAACAAATCACTACCGACTACCAACTTCAGCACAACCGGAGAAACGTAACGCAAACGTAAACTCAACGTAAGCACGTTAAAGCTAACCGGTCCTAAGTACGAGCCTGCCACAAGATCGTGCAGTGGGGCGATTCCTCTCGCTCGCACACTATATATGAATGAATAGCACTGAGGTCCTTTTCATCAAAGAACGTCTTTGTGACATTGCTACTCCGCGAATTAGTAACTACATAATATATGTACACGGCTATGGAACTATCAAACTTTTATGGTGTTTCGTGATGCTGGTGATGAGTATTTTGTAAGGGGAATGTGTGGGGCTAATTAGAAATGGGAGTAGACTACTTAGTCGAGGGAAGGGATTATGAAACGATTCCTTTTGGATTCGGTTTCTAAAGGCTTGTTTTACGGTGTCGGAATTGGCAGTGTCTAGTTGCTAGATATATTTTAATTTGGAATAGAGGTGTGTTTGGTGGTGACGACCGTAATGGTATGGTAAGGTACAGTAGTGGTTAATATTTTGTGAATAATAATATGCAAGATGGCCGCTGGGCAAAAGTCGCCACACAATTGGTGCTAAAGGTGGACGGCATCAGAAAGCGGTGGTGAGATGACCTGGACGCGTACCGCGTGGGCTGGTTCGAGGTTTTGCAGGAAAAGAGTTCTTGGAAGGACTTGGGGGAGGCTTTTGCCCAACAGTGGGACAGCTAGAAAAATATTATTTTTTCCAAAAAGGTGTTGTGTTTTCCAAATAGGTGTTGTGATGAAAACTTTCTTTGACATAAGAAATAAAACCTTCAGTATGATGCCCACAATTTAGAAATACCACGACAACCTGAAGAGCATTTTTATCTCAACACCAACACCAGTTTCTACATAATTTTACTGTCGACGATATTTACCTTCTTACGAATTTTCCGAAAATTTTCTTTTCTTACCCTAAGTACCTACTTTACAAAAACTCAAAAAAATATTTGTTTATAATATCAGTTCCAAATTAGAGACCTACTAACTAAATTTAATAATTACAAAAAAATAACAATATACAGGCATCCGATGCACAGAGATACATAATTTATATGGCTTTTGTTTTTTGGGGAATAATAAATAATAAAATATTTATTTCCATAAAGGTAGGGGCGAGGCCACAACACTGCGTTGCGGCGTCGTATCGCAAAAACGACGTCACAGCACAATGTGTCGTAAATACAATGCGTCGTAGATTTTTACGATGCGACGCCGCAACGCAGTGTTGTGGCCTCGCCCTATGTACAACAATTTCTTAATCTAATAACAATTTAAATCATAGTTTAGAGGTTGTACGCTGTCACATAGAAATTAGGGGATTCTCTAACTCCTAAACTAAGTCAAGCTTGTATTATAGGAGTTAGTGAGCTGTTGACTCTAAGCCAACAGCTCACTAACTCCTACAATACAACCTTGAACTTATGCAACGGTAAAACATTAAAAAGTTATTGCTTAAGAACAAATAAAGAAAACAACCTAAACCTACCGAATGGCATCTCGCAGGTCATCTTAGGAATAGGAGGTTGTCGTCTGCTTATCCGGACTTTCCTGTGGATGCCTCAATAAGTTAAGGCCTCCAGCCAGGGCATAAAACTTATAAACTAAGCGACTACACCAGTGGAGTCCGGTCCTCGGCATAGGACGTCGTTGGGGAAGGGTAGCAAGGGACAGGCTGGATCGGATTTAGATTTAAATGAAAACGTAAACCTGTGAACAAGACGATGAATGGTGTCGCGGTTTGTTACTCGTGCAATGTGTATGTATGTCTGTTTGTGTCTAGCTTCATGTGCGAGAGGAGCACAGCAAACTTTGTGACGTGACTTAAGTGACAGATAGGTTATTAATCGTAGATAAGAAAAAAAAAATAAGATCTAAGACAGATTAAAAAAAAAGGTCGACAAACAAGAAAACGCGAGATATTTCTTTAAAAAATCTTGTCTCTTTTTAAGTAAAGAACAATCCCATTTCCTCCTATCTGTCTCTTCACAATGTCCAGGTTTGCGTCATGTCTCTACAACTTAAGAGTCCTAATACTCGGTCATTTATTTTTATTTTTATTTTTTATTTTATTTATTTGGGACAAAAAACAGTTATACATTAGAGCATTAATTTAAGAACAGAACAAGATATCCTTTATTTTGAAGAGGACATCACACTAATTTTATAAAGGCGAACGTTTGTGAGTGTGTTTGTACGTTTGTTACTTCTTCACGCACAAACGGCTGAACGGATTCGGATGAATTTAGGCACACAGATAGTTAATAACCAGAAATATGTTAATACATATGATACTTTTATCCCGATATTCTCACGGGGTCGACACTTATGCGGGGAAACCGCGGGGCGCTGCTAATTACCAAGGTAAAGTCGAATTTGTATAGGTAATCTATCGATTTATGTTCGGTGGAAGTATTATTCTGTCATATTTCTAGGACCATATCACATCATCATCTATAAGTATCCAAATATGGGTCGGCTTACAGTCTAACCGGATGCAGCAGAATAACATACTTTACATGGAGCGGCTGTCTATTGGACCTCTACAATCCAGTTACTGGGTAATAAGATACCCCTTTTTTTTTTTTGCGGATGGGAAATCATCAAATGACTCCTCCCGCTCTGGGTGGAGCGGAAGGGAGTGTCAGACTCTTACTGACTAAAACCCACCCGTGTTCCTTCCTTAGCCCTTTATGTTCCGGGCCAGCGATAACCCTTTCGGACAATCCCGCTGACCCGGCAGGCTTCGGCCCTAAGGGGCCCCTCCTCGATGCTGACATCTCTTTGAGGCGCGCGTGGAACACGTACGCGCCGTCCGGCACGGGCATAAGATACCCCTTGGTAAGACTTTTGGGCTCCTGAACGTAACCCGTAACGACTGTCAAAGATTTGCAACGTATTGGTTTACGGCCGAACGTAATAACCTATTGACAGATCGCTACTGGTGGTAGCTCTAGCTGGTCTAATCATAACTGCCAGTACAATATAATCATACAGATCGCTGATATAGGTTATTGAGACGTTAAAACCAGAGATAGATAGATTTTTCTACCTACAGTATGCCAAAACTGGTGATAGATAGGTAATTGGGTTCGGCCGTCAGAGTATGGTAAATCGCGGCGACATTTATACGTGCCACACTGCTTTAGGTCTGTGTGGTGCCGGACTGGTCTGTGTGGTGCCGGACTTAAAGAATACCACCACCCCTTACTTCCCGTGGGTGTCGTAAAAGGCGACTAAGGATCGTACCGGAGAATGGGCAGGAGCGTTCTCTATGTATTCCACCATCATACCATACTGCGATCGCCAACCCGCCTGCCAAGCGTGGCGATTATGGCAAACCCTCCCAAAATTGGGGGAGGCCTATGGCCAGCAGTGGACGTCTATCGGCTGAAACGACGAACGACACTGCTTTAGGTGTGTGATGTTATGTCATGTCATCAGAATGGCATAAGTTTTATACTTGTGCCGTAAGTTCCAACTTGATAGACCAAGAGTAAGCTGTCAAAAATTGGAATGCCAGAAACCATCTTGTGATAACATCTTGAGGAAACCGCAATGTCCTAGAATCAAAAACTAAAAATCGAAGACCACATGTGACGTCTACCAACCCGCACTAGACCCGCGTGGTGGATTACAGCCCACTCGAAGAGAGGTTCCCTGTTTCCCAGCAGTGGGAACATTATGGGCTGATAATGTTACGTAATCCATCATAACACACTGACAAGACGTAACAGCTGGTAAAAAGATTAGATAACAAAAGCTTGTAAAAGGTACGGAGAGTGTCCCACAAAAAAACAACTTCATTGTCGTTTCACGGCGACCATTGCGGGTCAGGGCTAAAGGCTAATTAATATGTTTGGACCCTGAATCACCCTTAAAACAGTGAAACATTGATGACCCGGACCCATTTCCCGGATTCCCGAATATTCGGATTGTTTTTAGCACGAGATTTGTAAATAATTAAAGAGGTTACTGAAAATACTTTGCATATCCAATGCCCAATTTTCAATGTCAAGGCTCATTTACACTAGGACCAGTGCCAGAAACTGCGGGTCCAAACCATAACTATAACCGCTTTTTGATCGTGATGTAATGCATAAGGATAAGAAATGGAGTAAAAAGGAACTTCTCAATAATTTTGTCTTATAACCTGCTTAAAGTCTGTCCAAAGGGTATTTAAGTAAGATAAAGCATCTAAAACTTTACTGAATCAATCAAAGGATCACGACACAGTTGCACTGTCACGAAATCTAACTTGGTTCGAAGACCGACGAAAAAAGTCCCAGCCACGCGACGTCATGACTCCGTACAGCACGACTCACGCTTGACCGTCCCGCGCGGTGCACAATAAACAATTTGTACTAGCACAAGTATCACAGAAGCGGTGTGAGCACTCAAGATTTGCATACGAAAAGATAACCCAACGGATGTGCCCGTAATGATAATGTTTTTTCATGGGGGGTCATACAATTTGCAGCATTTTTTCATCCGACATAATCTTAACGCGTGCTCTGTATAAATGGAGACAACCCTAAACGTTATGACGGCAATGAACCATGTTACAAAGCCATAAAGCTCAAAATTGCGCGCCATAAACCTCCACACATCACTTAAGATATTAATGAGTGCATCCGTAATAGGCGAAACATACATATGAAATTCAAATTTGTAGCGGGCTGGGAGCGAGCTCTTCTACATATTTTAGTAGGCAACAGAGTGTGAATTTGAATCTTTTGTTAGCGTTTAGTACGTCAGTTTATACAGGAAAACAATGTTTTATCACAAACGAATATATTTATCAGAGAGCAAGGCGAGCGTGAGGGCGAGTGCGAGTGAGGCGGGCGAGCGCGACCCGACCACGCGGCCAATGTCATTACCGCGCGCCTCCACTCCCAAGTCCCAACTCGATTAAGGAATGAAGATTTATAGTTTCTATAGAAAAAGTAATTAGTGAAAACGAAAGAAACGGGGCGTCGGGAAAAGTCATCGGACATAATTCATAACAAACAGAAATAACGGAAAGCCGGTTCGGCGGGGGTAGGCAATGAATAATTCTCTAACTGCGAGCACCCTCCACACCCCTCGGCGGGCAGGGGTGCCGCGAAAAAAGCGCACAACCCCGGCCCAGTTTTATAGTCACGAAAAAATAGGAGGTAGCCAAAATATCTATATACGGCGCATGCAAAAAGTAGAAAAAAAATTACAATCCCGCTCGCATGAATAAGTGAGTGGACCTTCATATAGAAAAAAGTAAGGCAACAAAAATAAAAGTGGCGGAGGGGTGCGCTGCGTCGTGGCCGCGCCGCGCGCGACACGTCCGCGCGCCGCCGCCGCCACGCACGCTGCGATGCACTGCTAATGACACCTGCCTCGCGCTAATGTTTTTAGTGTCCGCGTCAAAACACCTGTGACTTAACGCAACTTACTTACAGAACGCCACCCAACTAAGCTTACTTAGGAGCTTGTGCTGACTGTTTGTTCCTTGAAACTATAGAAGACAAACGAGCTTGAATAGAATTTTATTCAACTTAAATACCTATGAGGAGAGTCTTAACCTTTTGAACGCCAGAGTATAAACGTATCGCCGTACCCCTGACGCCAGGCCAGTTTTTTCAACTTTTAAATTATATAAATGAAAACACACAAAAGTAATGATTAAATTGTTTATTTCATAATATGGTGCGACGTGTATTTTGTCATATATTTGTGACGTTGGCGTTCAGGGTAAGATTTCGTTTGTCACATATATGTGACAATGGCGTGCAAAAGGTTATGCACTCTCATCTCGTAATTCTATTTAATATAGATCAGAACTCAATAAAGGTTTCCGTTTAAAAATCCGGCCCAAGAGAAGCACCGACGATTGGTTTAAGCCTCATTAGTTCTCACAGGCCGTTTAAGGAGTGAACATTAAATATCGCAACAAGAACGCAGGAAGTTTTTCAGGCTGGACCGTTCGCTTGTCGCGTTCGTTCGATCATTCGCGCGCCTTCGCTTACAACTCTAATTCAGGATCTACAGTCACTGACCCCACATTAAAACCGACCGACCTAAAAGGGAGCGAATACAAGTTTTCGAAATTAGCTCGGCCTGTATCGAGCCCTGGCTTTACGCCATGGTATTTAATCACTTTATTAAAGCAATAAACCGAGCCGAGAGGCGAGAACGCCACGCCAAACAATGCACACCATGTGATCGCTATAAAAATGTATCGAATCATAATCGAAGCACAATGTCACTTACATTCTGATATAATTAACTTAATGCGGACATGTTGTATGTGTGAGCCACCGCAGCTTGTACGAATATTCGCAAGCACAATGCTTAATTAAAAACTTCGGTTTAATGATTTACAATGAAGGCGTGAACGGAGAATCGTCACGTGCGAGCTTGGAATCAAACTCTAGTGTTGCTTTCGGATTCCGTACGTACATGTGTCTATCTACTTGAGTATAAGCATATCGAGGAGGAGCTACAATGCAGGATTCACGTTCCCCTTCGGAATACCTTTAGCTATACGCGTGGTGTTATATATTATTTTGTACAGTAGCAGTCACAGGCGTTAAATATTTGAAAATTGTTGCCGATGGTCTCTCGCACCCTCGTGCGATTAAATATTCACAAATGACGAAATGTTGGCTTTCATTCATTGTGTTATTTATAACAGAGAATTAAAACATACAACCGACTTACGAGTCGGTCGTGGGTAAAAACCCAGAGAGGCGCTTGACTTTGACTCTCTAAACGGTGATGGATAACATCGTGAGGAAACCGGCATGTCCTAGAACCAAAAATTAGAAGACATGTGATATCTAATAACCCGCACTGGGCTCGCGTGGTCGATTACAGCCCACTCCCTCTTACAGAGAGGAAGCCTCCTAGTGGAAACATTGAGGGCTAAAACATACAAAACTGAAAGATAAATTATTTGAAATTTTGAATACTATAGGCCGACCGCTTAACTGAGACGTTGCCTGAGGTAGCAGCGCAGTGCGGAAGGGGTGTGGTGACGTGATACGAGAGCCCAGTGATTCGTCAACTTGTGACAACTATCACCCCTCCCTCACCGCGCAGCTACCTCAGGCAACGTCGCAGTTAAGCGGTCGGCCTATGGCTGATTTTAGAGTCGCGCTGACCGCACGCTGACCGTCGGCGCTGACAGCCGAAACGTATGAAACGCACGCGCTGATAGCTACGCGTTATTCTAAAACGCTCCATAGAAGTTCATACGTTTCAGGCTGTCAGCGCCGACGGTCAGCGTGCGGTCAGCGCGACTCTAAAACCAGCCTAAAGTATTCAAAATTTCAAATAATTTATCTTTCAGTTTTGTATGTTTTAGCCCTTGATGTTATTTTTTCTCAAATATGTGTAAGATACGAGATAGTCTGAGCTATGAGGCATTAGTCTTTCAAGTAGTAAATGTGCACAATAATGGCTACATAAAGTGATTCTAAGTTATTAGTACGATAAGCATATGTTTGTAGCGAAGCTCTATGAATGACCTGAATGACCAGTGAAGCTGGTTATTGTACGATAAGCATATGTTTGTAGTGATGCTCTATGAATGACCAGTGAAGCTGAACTTGATATGACTGACAAACACTGCTATTATCTGCTATCGTGACGACAAGTGGCCAACCTCTATGGTGTAGCGTAGTGCTCGGAGAGACTTTTGAAAAATCCTAAGCAAAAAGTCATAATTCGAGGTTTGGCTCTCGCCTATTTCCTCCTCCACTATTGGACCTATTGGACATTTCATAAAATGAATAAGAATTTGCCAAATTTGTACACTAGGCCTGTATTGACAGCGGTTTGAATCGGCATTTTTGGAGGGTTCTGGTGGTTATAAAAATAATGTATCATCAAAAAGGAAAACATAGGGAGATTCAAGTAGTTTTAATAATTATTATTTTGTAAAAAATCATTGCTTTATGGTCATTAGCCAGAAAGAAAACAGGCGAGAGCGTTTCTATGGAGAAAAGAGCGTTTCCTCTTAAAGTCGACCTCATCTAGTTTCAAAAATATGATTGACGTGTAAAGTGTTTGTACAAACCTACTTACTGAAATAAATAATTTATCATTAACGGTCTTTATGTACCTACCTTAACCAAGACCAAAGTCAAATTCAAAGCATATATTTCAAATAGGCACATTTGAAGGTCAAAATTTACAAAAAAGTAGAATTGATTCCCCCCTTTTAAAAGGTAGTTTCGTATGGCTTTTTAGGTTCAACGATATCGTTCGTCGTGTCGTAGGTGATCGAGCTTGAACCCTAAAGGCATACACGATACTCACTTTGGTTGAGGTCAGACGAATCTGCTGACCGTAACACCTGACATATAATTCCCGAGCCGTACCGTTCCCATTCCACATCAATCAGTTACGTTAGTTGCGAATTTTCTGAACAGACAATTGACAGAAAGACAAAGTTGTCATTTTCATATTCGTTTTCATAAAAATATGCACTTTCCTTCCCCATACCTGGCCTTTACAGAGTGATCATTTTCTTCTCCTGCACGAGTAGCATGACCGCCGTAGAAACGGGGTTTGTCAACGGAAGAATAGACAAAATGACAGATTGTATAGAAATATTTGTACGCATTCTACGCGTCTAAGCATGGCAGTGTGTCATTTTGTATATTCTTCCGTCGACAAACATCTCAAAACCTTGGTCAAATTCTAGTGCAAAAACTAAAAATTACGAAATAAAAAAGTAATTTTAAAAAAATATACCGACTTCAAAAAGAAATTAACTCAAAATTATGAAATAACTTTAAAAACATATCGGAAGTCGATGGCAAAAAAAAACTAAAACTATAAAATACAGATCACAAAGACACTGACTTCCGATATTAAATAACTTGAGGTAATTTCTTTTTGAAGTCGGTTAAATTTTTTTAAATTACTTTTTTAGTTCACTAGCTAAGTGAACATTTACAATTATACAAGGTATAGACGAGAATACAATAAATTAAACTGGGTATATCATAACCCAGTCTGCATACGAACATTGAATCAAATATATCCAATAGCTAGTCTGTTTGTTTGACTAAATTCTTTTTTTTATTTTCGTTGCTAGGATTCATTTAATAGTTTCAAAATACTCTTCTGCATTAGTATGGTCAGTGTTTTAAAAAAAATATTGTCGTATTTGTTGTATATTCATACTTAATAAGTGTTTACAGTCACGACCACTAATATGTCAACACTTGGCAACTTTCAATTGCGATTTTTTCATGAAATAACGTATGCAACGTTGAAATACGACACTTTACACAAACCAATGTGTTTGAAAATACTTTGTTCGTAATAACATAAAATTTCATTCAAAACTAAATGAGAACACCGTCTTTGAATAAAGCCAATTGTATACATACTTATGCTCGTGACTGTACCTTGACTACCTACTTATGTATAGGCTACCCTAAGCTGTCAAATTTTCCCAATCAACTTTGAACCGTAGGCTTTAGCGATAAAGCTGAAAATCTATTAAAGAAATTTGACAGATTATAGTAGCTTAATGTGCGGCGTATGTACAAAAAGTTATGGTTTGTACTCTTTACTATATTGTTGTCACCTTGTTATATTTTCTATACAAAAGCTGTTTGGTTCAAATAAATAAAATTCAATACTTTTCTTTCATCAAGCTTATTCTTTCAACTGTATTGTTGTCAACACATTGTATCTATGTGACAATAATACCTAGGTGTGCTGATTGACAGTGCTTTTACGTCCAACGGATGATGAATCTAACTTAGTTTAGACGAATTGATTGATGGCAACAAAATGTCAGATTTAAAAGTGTTTGGACTATTTTCTGCTCCGTAAAAGGTATCTGTCTATGTTTCAGCTGAAGTCTGTAGTGTGTATAGATTAATTATATTTTGGTGGGATTTAAACATAACTGATGAAATGTGCACCTCTGCCCCCATCAGAGAATAGAGGCGTGAAGTTATAATTTTGGTTGGAATCTCCTCTCATCATCATCATCTGCCTAGCCTTTTCCCAACTATGTTGGGGTCGGCTTCCAGTCTGACCCGATGCAGCTGAATACCAGTATTTTACATGGAGCGACTGCCTATCTGACCTCCACAACCCAGTTACTGGGTAA
Organism: Mesoligia furuncula; assembly: GCA_916614155.1. Lineage (NCBI taxonomy): Eukaryota > Metazoa > Arthropoda > Insecta > Lepidoptera > Noctuidae > Mesoligia > Mesoligia furuncula. The sequence goes on from OU744790.1 coordinate 36,549,589, forward strand.
TATGATACCCCTTGGTAAGACTGGTTGTCAGACTTTCGGGCTTCTGATTAACCGTAACGACTGTCAAAGATCCACGAATGACAGCCGGTACCAACGGCTTAACGTGCTTTCCGAGGCACGGAAGGGTCACGGTATGTAAAGATGGTCACCCATCCGCAGACCAACCGCGGCAAACGTAGCTTAACCTGATCGATCGACCTGTGCGGCTGTTATTATTTATCCACGGGCCCCTCCATGCCCTTCTCTCATATCAACGCGAACTATTTACCTTACGTAAGTTTTGAATAGATTGACATCATAATTGATTTTTTTTTTAAGTTAGCCCACATTGTCCCACTGCTTAGCGAAGGCCTCCCCCAACTCTTTTCAGGCATCCTGTTCGAGAGCCACCTAGATCCAACCCTTGTGGTACCTACGCGACTAAGACGTCTCGCCACCTCTTCCTGAGCCGACCTCGGCGGCGCCAGGAAAGAAAAAAATATGTTGTTCTTTCAAAATAAAATATAAAATCCTGAAGTATCTGGGACATTTCGAAGCAGGAAATGCAATTTCATGAACGTAGATTATATCGCACCTCCGATAAAAATAGGGTTACAACTCGAAAAACCTGGATTTTTAGAAAAGCGAAAATAAACTCACGGATTTGTTAATCAGTCTTTATTCTAACACTATTATTATTATGTGATCAAAATTACATATACTTGAAAAGCTTACAAAAAAAAAATGTTTTAATTTTCCTGAAAAACAACCTGTAAATGACTTTTTTGAGTTGTAATCCTATTTTATCGGAGGTGCGATATGTACAGACGCCAGTACATCAAGCTACCCGAAACTGTCAAATTTTCCCAATCAACTTTGAGCCTTATACTTTGGCGATAAAGTTGAAAATCTATTCAAGAAATTTGACAGATTGTAGTAGCGTCATGTGCTGGCGTAATTATACCAAACTCTAAATAAAATATAATAAGATAGAATACTTTTTATTATGCACATAATCAGCCCCAAATGTTCCCACTTCTGGGACGCAGGCTTCCTCTCTGCGTGAGGGAGTGGGCCATAATCCACCACGTGGGCCCAGTGCGGGTTGGTGGATCTTTATTGATAAATGATTTATTTTCTGTAAGTAGGTTTTTACAAACACTTTTACACGTCATCATATTTTTTAAACTAGATGTGGTCGGCGTTTCCTATCTGACTACTCTGAGAAGAAAGGCCGAAACAAACTCAGAGGTCACAGTTATGTGATACTTCATAAAAAATACAGGTATAAGTAAATGTAGAAATTTAAAATTACTGCTTTCTCAATCTACAATGTTCGCATACATGCCAACAAGATGAAACGGCAAGTGATATATACTGTGCATGTGCAATTAACATTTTTAACTGTATTCATTTAATACACTTAGAATAGTTTATGAAGAAAAGTTAATAATAAATGCCGTGACGTGATATTAATGTGAAAGCTAGCGGCAATCGCTCGAGCCAGTCGACCGTTGAAGTTTTTTTAGAGAAATGAATAGACCGCATCATCGGCTTTTAACTATCTGACAGCAAAATATATTAAAGTATAATTTCCTATTTAGCAGCTACTTTGGATTCGATCGCTGGTCTTTTACCAGCGATCGAATCCAAACTTAGGAGTACCTTTTCGAATCTATTGCAATTCAATCGAATAAAACAAAGTTTACAAATATCACAAAGTGACTTCAAAAAGCTCAGTCACATGGCCAGTTTCCTCAGTTTTGCAAATTTTCAGAGTTTTGCTAAAAATTTTCGGAGCCACGGGGATTCATTCGAAAACTTCTCCCTACAAGTATGAAAGCCATTTTGACAAAACAAAACACTTTAACTCGTACTTTTTCGTCACTTTTGCTCCATTCATTCGTAGTTTTTATTTCCTGTAAGCTCACACGCTTGCAATGAAATCAAATAAAAAAAAAATGCCTTTACAAAATAATAGAAAAATTGTTGAGTAAAAGTTTTCAAACGTCCCGTATAGGAAACTGTGGGTGAAAAACAGCATGTTACATTTGAATCATACTTCCCCTTTCACACTAGATGGTGCACGCGATCCCCGTATTAAAGGACAGAATTAGAACCGCACAGAATGAACCATTGTTGGCGGCAGAAACAGCTTTTAAATTTTACACCGTAAATAATATATGAGTCTGAATCGTTTTGAGCTAGACCGCGACGATCATAAGTCGCTACGAGCAGGTAATTAGCTCTTCAGTTGCCGTCAATACCTGATAAGTGGATTGATGACAGGACTGTGTCAGCCACTTTGTAGACTTTAGTGGTCTGTGAGGTTATAATGATAGACTTTGTAATTAGCAGGGTTGCAATTCAAGCACTCGAAGGCGTTTGTACCTGCATTATTGAGTAGGATACAATAACGATATCAATGATTGTCGGGGGGGTAATTTCGTTCAAACTACCTACATGTTTATTTTTAGCAGAAACCTTAGGCATATTAACGCAAAATTAATAGAATTTCCATTCTGCGATTCGAATGTGTCTAATGTTACTTTACAATTTTTCAACCCTTCGATTTCCGAGCCAACTTTATTTTTAGAGATCGCAATAAAATTCGGCCACGTCAGTCAAAAGGACGCGTCAGGAGCGCCAATCTCATCTATTGGCACGTTCGGGTGTGTCCACAAATGTTGTCCTAGCAAACAGCCAGGCTCAAGGGCGATCTAAAACCTGGTTTTACCATACGGTTTTAGTGAAACACTTTTAAAGGAACAGCCGTGATTGAAGCATTGTCGTGGACGTGGAAAATAAAGTACCTAAATCGTTGCAGGCGCTCATTTTTTTTTTTGCCAATATTTTACATTAGGGTTTAATAAGCCGGACTTTAATAGGTACTGATTAATTATTAGTAACATTTTTTTTCATAAATCTACAATCAACTTTATCTTGCTCGTATTCCTATCTACACTAACCATTAATAAGCATAAATACAATGGCAAAATACAATAAAGATTTTCAAAAAAGAAAGATAATAAAATATACTAATGAACTTCCTGCGCTAGAATAGATATTTTTCCAGTTCATAACTCACTAACAGTAAATATCGTTAATAAACAGTTATCACATTTAATTGTTTTCCTACTTCCATTTAACAATTACTTTTCTTTAAGGGCGCGTACACATGTTTTTTCCCTACACATATTATGTTGCACACGTATTTTTCCCATGCGGGTAAGCTTACGTTTTTCTATTACTTAAGAAAGTGTAATTTGCGTTTACAACTAAGTATGGCGATGGTATGTTTTTCCGCCATAACGTGTGCCTTTTACATATTATGACATGTCTTGAGTAACTTTTATTGTTACTCGTAAATTAGTTCGCTTTAAATTGCACGTTTGCTGGTAGTTGAGCGTCTAACTACCACTTAGGGTGTCATAAATTTAATTATTCTTGTGTTTTGCCTGTGTTTTTAACTCGACAGATAAGTCAATATGTAACGGTTATAATTTCGTGCTTAGAACGAAACTACTTATACAAAACATCTTCTCATCTTGGAACTAATCAGGCCGATGACAAAATGCTTGTCTGTGTTTGTAAATCGACAGATACGTCAATATGTAACATCAATAATTTCGTGATTAGAAAGAAACTGTACAAAAACATTAAAAAACACCTCAATGTTGGAACTAATCAGGCCGATGACAAATGCACTAACCAAACATAGGTATACAATTTGCCTTAAGTCCAGGGGTGGCACAAACACTTAAGCTTACGTAACCACGCTAGGGTTGTCAACAGCAATAAACGCGAACGTATGTAATTACTATTGTAACAAAAAACTCACAATTCTCCACAATGAAAGAAACGTCGCCTATCTGCAGCATTAGCGGTAATTTATCGACGAAGAAAACACACGACCCTATTAAAATAGTCGTTATATTACGTTCATCATACATTTTTTTTCGTTCCGTTTCTTTGTAAAGGTTAATAGTTCGATTCGATTGTAATTCCCCTGTTTAGGGTACCGTTAGGGAAAAAAGGTTTTTGCGAAATCCATTGGTTATCTATATGGCTTTGTAATTAATGGCGTGAACTTTGTTTTGCGATTATGCTTATTATTATGTATTTTAAAAGGAAGATTTTGTAAACATTGTTATGAGTTAGTACTTAGTAAGGTTTTTATTAGGGGCGGTCCAGTGGAAACACGAGTACGAGTTATGAGTTGTGGGTCGTAGGATCGAACCCAGACAGGTGTTTTAGCTTTGTGAAATTTATTTCATCACCACTACATTGAAAACGGCGAAGGAAAGCATCGTGAGGAAACCGACTAGAATGAAAACTCGAAGACATGTGACGTCTACCCACACTGTGCCCGCGTGGTGGATTACGGCCCACTCCCTGTCACGGAGAGGAGGCGTGTGTCCCAGCAGTGGGAACATTATAGGTTTATGTATGTAGGTATGTAAGGTTTTGTTCATTTCAGAAACTGATGACGCTAAAACGAAAACAAAATGAACACGTGTCGCAGAACAACAAACAAAATCTAGGAGGCATGCGGCAGCAGCTCAGTGGCTGTCAAAAGATAAACTCGAACCTTACACAAAACTAATTAACTTGCGCAGATAACATATTAGGTGACGGTATTGTCAGAGGTCAGTGAGAGGGGTACGTCGTAAAAAGCATCGACCTTTCAAAAACAGGCATTTATTGGGAGGCGAGTCACACCTCCCCCTGACAACAACGTGTCGACTCTTCGACATGAGTTCAACAGTTCTGTCAAGAGTGAAACTATGAAGGTGACAAATAAGAACCACGTGATGATGGAGTGTCTGTGTGGTGCCGGACTTGTCTGTGTGGTGCCGTACTTAAAGAATTGCACCACCCCTTATTTCCCGTGGGTGTCGTAAAAGGTGACTAAAGGTCTTACCGGAGAATGGGCAGCAGCGTTCTCTATTTATTCCACCATCATACCATACTGCGGTCGCCAACCCGCCTGCCAAGCGTGGCGATTATGGCAAACCCCCCCAAAATCGGGGGAGGCCTATGTCCAGCAGTGGACGTCTATCGGCTGAAACGACGATGATGGAGAACTGTTTTAAAAAGCCAATAAATGACCTGAAGCAGAAGAAATCTAAGGATATTGTTTCTTAAAACATGAACACAACCAAACTTTGAATTTTTTTTTGGGTAGTTGGTCAATTCCGCCTTGATGGTTTAGCGCAAGCGCAACTCTTGGATTAAATGCTCAGATCGGGCAACCTAGTGGTCGCAAGCGAAATGTGGTTGTAGTAAAAGGTGAACCTTTATCTAACGCGTCAAGGATTACCAGGCGTCATGGCACAGGTGACAGGACATCAGGCTACCCGAAACTGTCAAACCTTCCCAATCAACTTTGAACCTTATAGGTACCTTAGCGATAAAGTTGAAAATTAATTAAATAAATTTGACAGATTTGTAGTAGCTTGATGTACCTACTGGCGTCTGTACATTGGATAAAAAAATCCCCAAAAATATCTTCAACATCTATAAAAAAGTTTTGCGCTATCAACAATTATAAGGTCAACGAAGCGAGGTCGCGATCGCGTGTACGCCTCGGAAATGACGAACAAATACAACAGGGCCCTTTTAATTTTCCGCGATCCCTTTGTCAGATGATACCTTTTATCATCGGCACTGACAGCCCTGACTCGTAATTTAGGCCGGAAAGTTTTCTAAGCATCAATCGCGGCCCGAAATAGGGGTGCTACGTTAGTGTTCAAAGTTTTGTGAAATATATTTTTTGTAAAAAAAAAAGTTTTTGGATTTTTTTTTTGTTTTTTATTTTGGTTATGGTTTTTGGTGCCAGGTTTTTTTTTGTGTTTTTGTGTTAGAAGTAGGTAGTATACACTCTTAAATTCATGCATTAATTTAAAAAATATATAATTAGGTACTGTCTTTCTAGTTACTGTTGCGCTTCCCATTTATTTCAATGAAGACACCGATCCAGATCCAAAACCGAAAAATCAAATCCAACCACCAACCAATAATCCAAAATCACATTAAAGCCTTAACCCTCACGCGCCGAACAAACACTACACAAAACCGCAAAGCATTGTGACTAAAAGTGGGACATACTCGAAGTACGAAATCAGAGAGCACGTTGCAACCCACGTCATTAAACCCGCCGCGACACGCAGACACCTCTGAAGAATGCACTCTTAATAAGTCATCAGCTAAGTAGCGCACCCCGGCAGGTGGCGGGTTATGGAAGGGGGGGGGGGGGGGGGGGCGCGGGGGTTGAGGAACGAGACGCGAAGCGCGCCGTTCGCACAAAAATGTCACAAAGTATAAAATCTGCATGCAGTAATGGGAGTAGCCTCTGAGAGGCTCGCAGTGTACAAAGATCAAAGGTGCATTGGCTTTTCTGTTCGCCTCCGTTCATATTTTTCTGCAATTCTATATAGGGCGACCTCGTCAATTTTAGTGGCGAGAAAACTGTCTTTTCGAATTCTTACGGTTTTGGTTGTGGGACTGTGGTGCGTGTGCAGGATGCTGCAGGGTTAATCTCAGTTCTGAACTCTGGACTTTGCGACATTTCTATACATATAACATAACTAGTCTAAAAAAGCAGTGATTTCTCTCCAACAACAACATTTCATGTTGACACAAAAGTTTCAAAATAAACAAATACAAAAAATACCTGAATAAAATAGACATAAGCGTAAAATACTCATATTTAACATTAACATTCCACGTTTACTCGATCGGGGACAGCCATTCACAAAACAAAACTTTGGGATTAAATAAAAAGTGTAACAAAAATATGAATAGGTAAACACAGAGTAGCAAGGAACAGTGTTACAACAAATCCCTCATCGCCTCCCTACTCTGTGACACTATTTATTGTTACGTAGACACCGTGACGTAATATGAGTAGTTGGTGAGATAACGCATTGTTCCCTTTAGTGGGTATTACTTGTGTGCCAGACAGTGTACTGTGTAGAGAATGCTCCCCCTCCCACTTCAAATATTATTATCTGTGCATTGTATTACACTGGCGAGCACTTGCTAGCCATTCGAGATCTACGAAATCTTGATAGTGCGTTATCAACTGAGTTCCTTTAAACTTCGTGATTTGTTTTGTTGGAAAACTACTTATTATTGGTATTGATTGGTTAAGCTATATTAAAGTTTTCTTTGTTGTGTTACTTGAAAAGTGAGACGGTAAGACACTGTGCAGAAAATACTGCAACGTTATTTGGATGTGCGTTAGACCACGTGAGACTTCCACAAGACAAGTACAGAAATAACTGAATATTTTGTTTCTACAGGGAAAACAGGACAAAACACAAACGAACATGTGTCAAACTTACCAGCTACAATCAATGATGAGCATGAAAGATAAAAACAATCACAATTATTTTTATAATTACAATTTACAATAAATAACATCGAATAATTGCGTTTCTTCAGCAATCTGCACGTTTAAACAACTAAGTACCGTATTTAATTAATAAAACTTATATCACTTTAACATTAATAATATAAAGTTACATATTATACAACATTATTTTTAGTATATGCGAAACCCGAAACACGTTTGTATGTAAAGAATCTATGTGCAAAATTTCAAAACTGTAACATGTAAAATCATAAAGTTATAAGCTTGTTAAATTAACTGTTTGTCCGTACAAAAACACCTCACCACGGCTTGTGCTCATTGATAATAATACCTAGGTACCTAACCGTTCGGCGCGGAGACTGGATAATCTACTTAGTGTCGCTCGGTGTCCAACTTTAAACCTTTTTTAAATATTTTTGGAACAAAATATAACATGGGGTAAAAATTATCGGAATCGATTCAGTTACTTATTCTGGACAAACTATATTCTGGTTTCGCATATACTAAAAATAACGTTGTATAAATAAAGAACTCATTAACAACTCAAAACAGTTATTTTATTTAGGTAATCAGCTACTTATTAGCTCAATAATATTACATTAATACAAAATGATTTATTAACTTTTCTGGTTGCATGCAACGATTCACCCTCCACCGTAGCTAGTACTCGAGAGCGGAAAAAAATAATTGCACCTCATTTGAGCTCCGTATTAATGTAATTAATTTGATAAACTATCAATACGAGTAGCTTGATGTAGCCAAACTAATTGGGAGCAGGCGAGCGACGATCGATCGCTGAAAGGTAACCGGGAAGGATGAATAGAATTCTTTGATTCGAAATGATTACCAATTCAAAACTTTGGTTCAAGCATTGGGCCTTAATTAGAAGTTTTCCATTGAGGTGAGGGCTTGGAGTAGAAAAAAATATTGAATTTGTATCGCGGAGTCGCTTGTGAGTCGTGCGATATAGCTTGTTTGCCAATGCCCTCTTCACATCCCTCGCCCTACCTGAGATGCGATATCTGGTAAGGCAAAAATGGAAGTGCTTAATGCATAAGTTTGCCTGGTTCGTTTGTTTTTGTGTGGTTTTAGTGATTCACACCGGAATTGGTCAGATTGAGTCGTGTTATTGCACGGGTAAGAACTTAGTAAGTTACTAAGTCATTCTGGTTGCTTGATTTGTATGTTATATTAAACTAGCAGTGCCCCGCTTTTCACCCACATAAGTGTCGATCCCGTGGGAATATCGGGATAAAAATTATCCTGTGTCCTTTCCCGGGACTCAAAGTATCTCTATACCAAATTTCATGTAAATCGGTTTAGCGGTTTAAGCGTGAAGAGGTAACAGACAGACATACAGACACACTTTCGCATTTATAATATTATAAGTATGGATTCTGTTAAACATAACAAAATGGAGCCAATACAAAATGCATTGAATGAAATAATAATTTCGTTAATATGTCACTTAAATCTATCCGGTTGACTGGAAGCCTACCCCAACATAGTTGGGAAAAGGCTAGGCATATGATGATGTGATGTGTGTGTGTTTATTGTTATTGGCGGCAGGTAACCGATAGGTACACGTTAACCAAACAATCAAAGCATTCAAAGAATAAATTTTAACTTTTTAAAACTCTTATTTTAAGGCCATTTACTAGTTAATTTAGTTTAGTTAAGACTCGAGGCTTCTGCAGACAGGTGCGACCGTGAGACGCGGCTGTAGTAGACCAAACTTCATGGAAAGAACAATGCCCACTTTCCATACATTTAAAAACCTGATAATGAAAGTTAATGTATAGTTATAAGGTATAGTAGAAAGAGTACCTGTAAGATTAGAAAATAATGTCATATAGTCATTTTTACGATTTAAAGTCTACAAAGGCCAAAAAATATTAATGTTACTTTTTAGGTTAGGATTTGCCTTTACGATAGTTTGTTTACATATAAAAAGTCTAACTTTGCTATTGTATTGTCAAAAGTGATCACTTGCCTACCCATTTCGTTGACCGCAGTACTACTACGTCATCCAGAAATTCTGCTGGAGCAGAGATATTGTCTTGAAACCTAGCCCATCTCAGTAGTTACACACACAAAATGGCACAATACACAACGAGACGCAAGCGCAACAACGAAGTCGCAGAACTGTCAAAATATGTAAAAAATCCGTTTCACTCGTGCGAACTCAATTATAATCTGCATAATTAATTTATTTAATTATCATGTTATTTTGAATTGATCTCTATTATGCACAGACTAATAAAAAATAGTTATTGATTAAATAAAACTTAAAATAATATATAAAACTCAGAAAAAGAGTTGAATAAAGTCAACAAGCAGTGTGAAAACGGAACGTTGTAAAAAATTAGTAGTTGGATGCGTTCAGGGTAATTGAGATGCGTTCAAAATAAGGTAATAAGACAGAGTTAGCATAAAGAAAAATTAATAAATATTCTTTTCCTGGCCTTCTTTTAAAATTGTGATTAGCGTAATGAATGTACAATTAAATTAGCTGAATTTTAATATTTATTTCATTTCTATACATTGTCAGGTGAAAAATGGGCATCCTTCTTTGGCACATAGTAGAGCATGACCCGGGGAAGGACATAGGCTACTTTTCATCCTGGATCGCAGACAAAGTCGCGGGCAACAGCTAGTTTACTATAAAGAAATAAGGAAACTTTTTTGCAAGTACCTAGTAAACGGCCATGTTCTTTTTTTCCTCGACTGGCATCCTTCTTTTCTAAGTACTAGAGTCGCGTCGCGCCTGTCTGCGGGAGCCTTCATTGTGTCCGATATTAATAAAAAAGGTTGCCACCCTACAAACGATAAAAAAGAAACATAGTTTCCTACCTAACTTTAACAAACAGAGTCCACGTGTCTCGACCCTCATGAATACTAACGGATAATGGAAAATAAATAATAAATATATTTTTTAATTAAGCCACTAATAGACAATATGGCCGCGCCGCCTTATTCATTAGTTATAATGTATTAATTACACGTGTAATTAGTGTATAGTTTGATTAGAGCTAAATAATTTATTAGAGTAATTTGGGCGGCTATAAAGAAAGTTTGATGGGGTCTGACGTCATGCCGGTCATTCGATTAAATTCGAAAGGTAAACGTCAAATGCGAGTTCGTGTGACGTTTGAAAAAAGTTTTGAGAAAAGGTAGGAGTTGAAGATATTTAGGAGTATCGGTGAAAAGTAGGTACTCGAACTTAATGGTTCCACAAAGCTTTTATTTATTTGCCAGTATGGCCGGAACTTGAATAAATATTTCGAAATCTGGACGTACCTACTGACATGACAGTTTGTAGTAAGTAGTCTGTGTCGTACACGTTTGCCGTCTGAGCAACTGTGGGTACCCACCGACTCATACCTAGAACATCAAACATTTATCGGAAGCAATACTTTTTTTAATTGGTTACCGACGTACCGTCTCCCTTGCTCCCGAGGGAGGTAGTAAAAATATATAGTATTATTTTGAACATTCGGCAGGCGGCAGTAGCGTTCCCTCTCGCTCCAATTTCTTGTTCCTTTTTCTTTTAATTCCGCATATTTTTATTTGCTATGATAAATTGTAACTGCGGCGAGGTGAAGAGGGGGGAGGGGGGTGGAATAACCCCCGTTCGCTTTTGTTTCGGTAATTTTTTATGTCTGGTGTGCTTAATTGCGTGGCGCTAGGCGGAAGCGTATTGTGCCGATGTGGGTCAGTCAGTGAGCCGGCTTCAGACGGACCGCCCGACCTCTTTACCTTGCAACTTCACTATCGAACATTGATGTTTCAGGACCCTTTGTTGCAAGTGGGGACGAAAACACTTTCAGACTTCAACATTTTTGGCAGCGACTTAGAATTCTTCGAATGCCCTCCCAATTATTGTAAGCCCAGTTCCGTTTAACCGTCAAATGCGTTATTCCGAGTATTTTGCCCAAGCGCGTAAATATTTTATTACTACAACAATGTTCACAATTATGCGGAATAGATGCGCATGCGTTCATTATTAGTGTTACGTGTGAAAAGTAAACAATATAATACCGCGCAGGATATTATGATCGAGTAACAAAACTATATGTGGTGAATGGGCCATGTGATACTGCCACGCGATCCGCGGATATGATAAAGTGACGCTAAGACACTGTAATGGTAACTCACCTATTGTTTAGTTTGTAACCAACTGCTTAACTGTCTTCATCAACTGTTTTTGTGCGATTGATTTAAGAAAGAAAAAATCAAAAGTCGTTTATTCAAACTATGCTGAGAGTCAGCACTTTTCGAAAGACACTCGCTTTATGTAAAATACTGGTATTCACCTGCATCCGAAACACAGTTGAGAAAAGGCTAGGTAGATGATGATGATGAGGTCATCATTCATCATCTAGGTGAAGGTAGGTACCTACCTATTATAATCGGTGAATCGGTGCACCACAGACTGCTTAACGAACTCTCCTTTTCTGCCTTAATCCATTCACAAATATCGCTTTTAACGATAAGACCGCTGATCATGTCACTTGTAAGATTTCTTCATTTATATCAGTAATTTTTATGGTGTACGTAATAAAGAGTATTCTTTAAATATAGACCCCAATTAGATAGATATCAAGAATTTATTTATATCTATCTATCTGATTGGGGTCTACATTTTTAGCCACAAGTTCATCATACATTTTAATTCTCTACAGATAAAGTTTGTACAACCTCTTAGGAGAAAATTCGGTGCTTGCCAGACCACTCAGAAAAGTAAGGCTAGAACATGTCGCAAGTCTTACGAATATTGTCTTGTCTCACAGCACCCTTCTAATGGGCACGTGCACAAATCGACTGCAAAGTGAATATCAAGTAAATTAAACAACACCAAGTCACAAAGCCAGCTGAAAGTGCATATTTTAATAAACCTATCTACTCTAGCCGTGACGAGGGCCGCGTATCGCGCTCGCACAACAATAAAATAACAATGCAAATAGATGACACAAGTAGAATATCTGACAAGCATCACACTGCAGTTTACCTTCGAGAAATAATTATTTCAAGGACGAATTGGTTCGGCGGTCCAGCCCGTTTGTTCTGGTCGGCTCCGGTTAACCCCCTCTCTGCCGGGGAGGTCACAATTGAGTTAGCCCCCCAAGCATCACGTAATTCGCAATGCACGTCATATCGACGCGCTGTTTAGACCACAGGCGAGGTAATTAACGGGAGTTGAGATTGTAATGACCTGTATTCACTTGGCTCGGGAAATTTTAATTGAATAGATAAGGAAATTATTGGGAATTTAAATTGCGTGCGCGATAATCTGCGGTGTCAATTTTGAGTTTGATGGAACATCAAATCCATCGGCTTGGAATCAAGTTCACAGGTTGCGGTGGTCAGCGCTCCAAAGACAAGAACCTATTAACAACACACACGAAGTCCAAGCATGCCCTTGCCTTTGCCACCTAAGAAGGCTTTGCTAATGGTCCAGGCTTAAAGATCTCTGACTTCTGTCAGCTGGTGGCACAATGTCTGCTTCCAAGACACAACTAAAATAACCTCATTATAATTTATTTCAATAACCTATGTTGTACCTATACCTTTTTTTTAAATTGTATTTCAGAGCAAGTTGCCGGAAAATCATTGCTACCAGATTCTGCATGCTCGCAAAAACGCCCATCTCGCGATAAGCCAGATCGATCATTTCGCCGGACCGCGGCTGCAGGCATAGCTGAAAGGTGTCAACCACGTCATGCCAATCCAGAATCGCTCGAACAAACTTTCAGTTTCCTGAACACAGTTCCCGAAACGTAGCCGGCATACGGTTGTTAGGTAACCTGCATCGGGCCAATAAGGGCGAGCACGAAGTTTCACGAACGCTTTGACGTAAAACTGTCCGTTCAAATTCCTCTGTCGTAGGGAAGGCCAGTTAGTTTATTAACCATTTTCGCATCAAGTGTATCTTTATTAACTAGTTTAATAGTCGTTAATGAAGAATGTTGCGTCTAAAACGTTGCGCGCGGGGCGCAGGCGCTGGCCCAAAGGCGCGGCGCGACGCTCGCCGTAACCCCATTAAAACTGCTTCGGGCCCCGCTTGCGTCCCTCTTCATGAAATATTAAAAATTCAATTGCGCTTCTCTTTATTTTAACCCCCACCTCTGCGACGCCCGCCACGCGTTCCCGTACAATATAAAATGAAATATGTATCCGAAAAAATAACGTTCACCTATTATTTATAATTTGTGTTACACGTTACCGCGCGCGCCTCGCCCCCTCCCCCTCCTCGCCGGCTCCCGTCAAGGTTGTCTTTTTGTAATCGCATTCGAAATAGATTTTAAGGCGGAACTGCAAAGATTCTGAAATATGTACGTCTAACCATCTAGCTACATAATTTAGTTACGAGAGGCGATTCGGATAAAGCTCTCAAATATTAATTAAAACCTTTTATAAGGAGAACTTGTAACTTTGTGAAGCTAAAACTTATTTCATAATCGTTTGATAAAAATTAAAAAATAAACCGTTTCATGGCGTAACATAGTTATGTATAAAAACATTTGACGCAATAAAAACGTAGAGTTTGTATGTTCAGAGGCAACGCTTAGTTCTACGTGTCGACTATTAAAAAGTTTCCACGTCAAAGTTTGCCGTTTTGAACTGGGAACAAATTAAAAAAAAACGCTCCCATACGCGAGCGTTAATAAGCAACGCATTTGTATCGAAAATTGTATAACCCTCGCCGTAGGAATTATTTTGCTAACTTTACTAGATAATGAAGTATGCGGGCGCTTCAACGACTTTTTCATAAACAGATGTTCATTTGTTAAATGAACTAACAGAACTAACTTACTTGTTTTAATCGGTATTCAATATTAACTAGTTATCTGCAGTTTTAGCTTGTAAAAGTTTAAAATGGAAAGGAATAGAGCAAATATCTTTCATCATAACTTGCAACTAATTTCTAAACATTTTTCAACAATTAAACTGTATGATTCGAATCAGATAAAGTTGTTTTCTTGTTGAAATTTTTACCTAGGATGCTAATGGATGTTCTTTTTATGAAAAATACAAAAAAAAGGAACGTTTTAGCGAAAAGGAATGGTTCTTATTTTAAAAGTGAGCGTGCGAATTGTGTGTCGTTGCACTCGGTGGTTCTCGACAGCCGCAACAAAGGTGACGCCTGCCCTATCTATACTTGCCCCCGCAGCCACTCTGCTGCGAGACACTTTTATGCGCGAATGTCCATTATTGTTACCACTAATGTACAGTCGCGGTTAATTAGTATGTATAGTACCTATTGAATATGGAGCTTTTATGATATTATTTAAGTTTTCTTTATTGAATGAAACGGTTTTTTGCTATTGCACAAATGCGTCAATTAATTGACAATCTAATGGAGAGTTTTAATTATTGTTCTTTTTCTTTCTTTACTAAAGCTTCAAAACAGGCACTGTAGTCTTTTACTCTAGACTAGTTTTGAAAAATCGGCGTAAAAAAGCGAATATTAAGTTAGAATGATGCATAGAAAAAACATTCAAATATTTATCTAAGTACATTTTGAAGCGCGGCTCCGCGCTATATCGGGGAGCCAACTTTCGTACCGAACTTCGTCCGATCCGAAATCGACGTTCCTTTTTCAAGTTTTTTCGACGCGGTACGCTACCGTGTTTTGTTTTACCCCGTTTGTCATTGTCGTTTGTGTGAGTAATGTGTTAATAGGTACCCCCTCAGCCCGCGCTTTTTACTGCTTTTAAGTTTAAGCGTTTGTTTGTGCGACTACGGAACTCAAAATGGCCGCTAGACCTCTCGTTTCTGTGCTTTGACGGTAGAGTGCGACAAAACGCTGATGCGAATCATATTTTTGTGGTATTTGTTATTTTGTGTGTAGGTTATTGTTGCCATTACTTAAATTATTCGAAGGATCTAGTTGTAGACTGTTTGGAAATAAATTTTCCCATGTTATGTTTAACCAAAATGCATTATGCTTTTGTTTGAAACAAGCCACAGGATTATATTTAAATCATAAAGTAACAACAGATAACTAATATGTATGAAAATTAATCTCATGATGAGAAAATAGCTTCAGCGCTTTGAAACCAAGCGTAATAAAAAAGTATTTGTTATTGGAGAAGCATGCCAAGAAGAAACTCAAGACGTTATTATTATAATAGACGATAAATACGCGCAACGGGTAAACTCAACTCAATGCACGTAAAATTACGTGCGAATCGCGCACTTTCAAATCGCATTGTAAATTATTGATTTACCTAACAATAGTTATAACCGAGACAGATGATATAACTCCTAGTACTTTATACAATATAATGTATTTCCAAGTAAAGGCAACAATCAGCGCATGAAACGTTCATTGTATTCTGTCTCTGTGTAAGTCACCCACACGCGCCCACCGACACACACACACGAAACATAAAAATACTCACACTCATTGTTTTACTGCTATGAAATCGTTCGGAATTCTAAACAGGTTGGATTTTATGGTGCCGAACTTACCTGAAAAAGAAGAAAAAAAATGTATTACAATCACTAATAAGGAAAGGAGTGCGAGGCGATTGGTTATTTATAAATGTACACGAACAATTACCAGCGGTAATTTAGACGGTCCGGTAACCAGCTACAATGCAGTAAATGTGAAACATTTTATATTTAAAATTATTTGCTGTACTCGAGCCGGAAATCGGTTGCTTTTGAAATCGTAAATAATGGTGACGATGAGAAAAAATCCTTCGGTGGCACGGTTGGTAGAGGTAGACATAAGTACAGTGAGCTCCAAAAACACATTCGAAATAGCGTTGAGGAATGCCACTACAGCGGCTGAATGTACCGGCCAGCTACGTCGGCGTCGAAGCATCATTTTGCTAAATACCTTACATATTCCGATTCTCGTGCGATCTGCGGTGGGATTTTCGAGATTTTCAGTTAGTCCGTTGAGCTTGAGCCCCGGGCCTTGTTAAGAATCCATCGGTTGAAATTCGAATTTAGGCTGGTTACCGCAGATAAAGGCATTTCATTCGATAGTCAAATCCCACTCATCACCGTCACTCGCCTGTGCTGTTAATTACGTGTTCGGCATTAACTATATTTATTTGATGAAAAAACCTGGTCTCACTGTGAGCTTACTCATATGCTTGTGGTGTAAAACAGCTTTGTAGAGAATCTTCCCAAAGACAGATTTTGCGTTACCTTGACGGCGGCGGCGACTAGAATCAATTCTACTTTATCGTAATTTTTTACGTTCAAAAGTGCCTTTTATGTGCCTATTTGAAATAAATGTTTTGACTTTGACTTGATTCCAGTAAATAAATAGGGTTAAATTAAAAGAAATAAAGTTTCTTTAAAAAGTAATTTTTAAGTTAAGAACGATGGCTTCATAATAGATATAAATATTGTTTGAGGTACTTTGAAAAATAAAAATATAAAAATCAATTGCCGTGCGTTAGTGTTGCAAAGACTCGAAAATGGCTCGAAGGATTATGATGAAACTTTGGTAAGTCGTGGATTTCGCGCCGGAGAAGGTTCCAAAAAACAATAATAAAAAAAAGATTCCGACGAACTGAGAACCTCCTCCTTTCGTTGAAGTCGGTTAATAATAATACATTATGATACATGTGTGCTATGTTGATCATTACGCTCGAGGCGGTACTGTTGATAAGAAAGCCGAGAGTCTAATGATCAATGCACACGCGTTTCATACGACGTTTTTCAACACACTTGCGAGGAAAAAAACAGACTTGTAGGTATTGTTAAATATTAACTTGTTTGGAAAATGGCGCGTAGTTTTGTTTTTCCGCGCGCCGTGCTAGCCAGCACTAGCGATGCGCGCGCTGGTGTAAATAAAAGCACTGACTCTCATTTTAAATATATTAGTCTATGGCACTGACAAAACCTCTAAACAGCCTATAGAAAAAAATTAATAAACACATAATAATGTTTAGACTGATCGTAGTGTTGTCGTATATCAAATTGTAGTTTAGTTAGTATGGAATTAGAAAGTACTACTGGCATAGAGAAATATACATTAGTTCAGTGAGAATCCGCAGTAATAGAACGCCAGTCAGGGTCTTTTCCGTTTGGTTTCGGAAGGGGACCACGGACAATTTATGGTGGATAATTAAAATTTTCTTACGTTTTTTTGTAATTTTCAGGTCAGTATCAGGTTGTATCTTGATCAAATATGATTCGCGACTATAATATATATGTATTTACATAATTATAGTCATTAGAATAGAATCTTTCAAGTTAGATTTTTTCCCTAAGAACTTTTCCATAAGAAAGATGTATTAATGATTCGAATGATTACCATTCTGTAAAGACGTAGCTGTTATAGTCACAAATCATATTTTGATCAAGATACAACCTGACACTGACCTGAAAATTGCAAAAAACCTAAGAAAATTTTAATTTCGCGGTCTACCACTGCGCATTCGCCTTAAATTGTCCGTGGTCCCTGCGCATTCACCTTAAGGGGGAAGCGCTAAGGTAGCCCGCGAAATTCAATTTTTTTTACGTTTTTTGCAATTTGCTGGTCAGTATTAAGTTGTACGTTGATTAAAATATGATTCGCGGTCGTAACAAATATGTATTTACAGAATTATAATCATTACAATCAGTAATAATACAAGTTGTTAAGTTAGTCATCATCATCATTTCAGCCGAAAGACGTCCACCGCTGGACATAGGCCTCCCCCAAGCACCTCCACTTCGACCGGTCCTGTGCTTCCCGCATCCAACGGGTTCCTGCGGCCTTCACAAGGTCATCGGTCCACCTTGTGGGAGGCCTTCCAACGCTACGTCTTCCGGTACGCGGTCGCCACTCCAGAACCTTTCGGCCCCATCGGCCATCTGTTCTGCGAGCAATGTGCCCTGCCCACTGCCACTTAAGTTTGGCAATTCTTCGGGCTATGTCGGTTACCTTGGTTCTCCTGCGGATCTCCTCATTCCTGATTCGATCACGCAGGGAAACTCCAAGCATAGCCCTCTCCATTGCCCTTTGGGTGACTTTTAGCCTTCTTATAAGGCCCATTGTGAGCGACCACGTTTCCGTTCCATAAGTCATCACTGGCAACACACACTGGTCAAAGACTTTCGTCTTGAGACACTGCGGTATGTGGGACGAGAAGATATTGCGTAGCTTCCCGAACGCTGCCCAGCCGAGTCGGATTCGTCGATTTACCTCTTTCTCGAAGTTCGTTTCGTTAAGTTAGTATAAACCCCCAAATGTCAAGATTTCATGAAATAGCCATTCTTGGGGATAACTTGGTCTTATAGAGTTGTGTTGATGGCTTTAATGATTATAATTCTGTAAATATATATTTGTTACGGCTGCGAATTATACTTTAACAACTTAATACTAACCAGCAAATTGCAAAAACGTAAAAAAAATTGAATTTCGCGGGCTACCCAGGCGCTTTCGCCTTAAGGTAAATAAATATTAGTTAATTTTGGGACCAAGGACAATACAGACTATTTAAAAAAAAAGTGAATTGATGAGACGCATCTCCGACTAGTAAATAGTTATCTGTGGAAATAAAGCACTTGTGGATTAAAATAAAGAAAAAGCACGCGTTTTTAATACACTGCACTATGGACCTAAAAGCGGTTCAATAAGAGCCACTTTACGAGCAAGTGTGTTGAAAAAAGTATTACAACGCAAGCCGGGCATAATCTAGTGCTTCATACATACATGAAGTACTAAATATAAGAAGTTTATTGTAATGCACAAAATAATAAGGGCAGAGTGAAAAACGGCACGTTAAACAGCTGTTTCAAAATTGTATGTATTTCTTTGACGACAATTTGACACTGGAAATGGCTCATTATAGCAATTTATTACTATAATGTAGCTAAGTACTTGTGTGGAGTGGGTGTAATGGGGACAGGTTATAAACATTTATGTGCTATAAATATTTAAATTATATGTATCTACCTAGATATATTTTCCTCGAAGTAACTTGAAAAAGGCTGAATGTAGAGGCAGGAGACCAGGAAACCTTGGATGTAAAGACTTTTTGGTGGTGCAGGGTGACCGAAATATTTAAAATTTTGTATTAATTCTTAAGAATAAGATGAGCTTCTTGCCTTTGAAAGGTCTCAATGATAACTAACTAAAACATAACTATCGTATATGATGTTATTGAAATGAAAATATAAATTAGAAATCTAAGCTTTTTGAGCCCATTTCCTTTTATCGCAACTAAAAAGCTAAACCTCACAACGATTAGTGAAGTGAATTATACATATAACATAACCAAAAGTTAACAAGAAAAGAAAACAAATCACTAACGAATCGGACCTAAACAAACGTCATTCGAACAACAAACAGAAAATGCGTCAAAAACATAAAACTAAAGAAAAAAGAAAGAGAAACACGCAGTCTTCCGCAGGCCATAGACCACAGAACAAAAGGCGTCAGCGGGCTTTTATATTTGGACAATGGCTTCTTGATATCCTCACAGAGTAACTGACGCTGTTAGGCTGGCGATGCACGGGCGACGGAAATGACGCGTCTGTCACAATCCTGCCAAGGCACAGCCGAATGTGCGCGGCTGATGTCTGTGCGTACAGTGCCTAAGCCGGGAACGTTTTGTGCGTTCAGATGGGGCTTCCTTGTAATGGAACTAAAGGGCTACTGTTGCTGCGATTCGATTGTGGTGCTATTGGAATGCTTTGAGTTTTTCCTGAAGAAGGTGGATTATGGTTTTTGTCGTAGTGTACGGCTTACATTTTTGAAAATTAGGTATTCGATATTTTGTTCTGCGTGTCAAAGACGTACCTACGATTCGCGTCTTAATAATCATTTTAGAAGAAAAATAAGAGGGACAATCGACAGAGGCATCAAATTTAGGCTTTTCTTATACAATTGCCTTTTAATTACTTACTTATTTTATTTTTAAGAGCTGTTTTTCAATCGACAATAGTTTTTATTCGTGGAATAAAATTGACGTCTGACAGTTTTTGTATGGAAGAACTGTCATAAATTTAAAGTTATACCTCCGGTAAAATTATCCGGAAAAATCAGCCCTATGAAAAGTAAATAAAACATGCATCTCGGAAATCCGTTATTTTACCAAGAAGTTTTAACAAGAACATAATATTTCAGCGAGCTACGAAGACTCGGAAAAGTTAAATGTTTACGACGAGACTGAAACCAGGCGCCCATCCAAAATATTAGTTAGTTTATCTATTAATAAATCAATAATTGATATTTAACGGAACACACAATAACGTATACTATCCTTTCTCGCATTTTATTTGCACCAACATTATGTATTACAACATTTTCGTGTATTATAATACAAAGCTAATATATAACGACAACAGATTGTGTCCGATGATGGACGCATAATATTACTTTATAAACAAAGTTGGAAACGCAATCAGCTACCCTAACGATATGAAAATGAAGGAAAACCCAATTTGAATATAAACTAGCCATACGTTAGTACTTAACCATAGTATATTTAGTGACGTCACGAAAGATAACGACTATAAAAGCATACAAAAAGAGTTTGTAAAGGAGCGAGCATAAACAACAGCGGTATGACAGGACTCTATGCATAGACTATGACCGTGGTGCATTATTTCCACACGTAATACTAAAATTGTCTAAGCATAACCCCGCTGCCTAAACCGGCTCACACAGAGACAACACGCACACAGCTGCAACACACCCCATGCCACTTGTATACAGCGGGATCAAGTACTTTCAGCGATTTATACTGACGAAAAATCTTACAGCTTTTCATTAGAGCCACGCGGACTGTGAATCCTTAAGATTTTTCGCTATCTTTCTCGTGTTAAACGAGGCAAGAAACTATTTACACTGCATAGGTAATCTTCAAAAGATTTTAAGCCTTGCGTATGTGTAGGTATTAAATTCATCAAAATTCTCGCTTGTCAAAATTCTCGACAAACATGCAGCGCAAAGTTTCCGCGAAACGAGACACTGCTCACAATTATCGAAATTCTAGCGGCTTTACACACAGGCTATTTGCACCTTAAAAACAGGCTTGATTTCGAGAAGTTTTATCAAAAAGCTATTTTGTGAATAAAGAAGAGCGGTTTCGTTCTACCTATCGCAGGAAACGTGGCGCAAAATTCGTCAAATTTGTTAGAAATTTCTCGGCTTGTATTTTGGAGCAGCCTGTGTGTCGGGGAGGCGCGCTGGCCGTCTATTTGTTTTGCCATAGCTTTGTCGGGCCTGGGACATGCAGGTCATTAATTGTTGTGAACGCCGGCTCCTAATCGATAGCACACCACGTTCGATTCTAGTTTATATTAGTGTTATTTGCGCTAAATCTGCCTACCTAACCACGCGCTGCGCTAAATATCTAATGAAGCGTCATCCGTGATACCCGTTTGTCTGATTTATTTATTCAGTTGACATCGTGAATGTATGAGATGGGATGTATTAAAGGATGGGTCTTAAATATGGCTCGATTAGTTATGGCTGGACGTGACCGTCTCATAAACTATTCAAGCTCAGTTTACGTTGATAGCGTGCCTTCATACCAAGTGAGTTCCTGCAAAGTAACTAAAATCTAAACTGAAACTGTTAGAAAACATAATATTAATGACGCTGCATATTTTGAATATAAACACATTAATAATTAAGAGTCTGCTGCAGGCGGGACCGCGGGACACTCGAATTAAATAAACGTCATCGCTCCCAAATAGGTGTTGAATAAGCGAATATGAAGCGGCCATCTTGGCAAGTGCACCAATTATGGCCCTATCAAAAATAATGGCTTCGACGCGCACTCGAACTCTTCGGGTGTAAAAACTAGGAGAATTTTATCCGTAGATTGATGTTACTGTGCCATTTTAGAGCGGGATGAATCGGCTGTTCGTTCTTGTGTAACAAGAAAAGCTGGCTAACGTGAATTGTGAAAAAATTGTGCCTTTAGTATCTGTAGTGTTCCCGGTAAAATTGGCAAAACGGAGTCACTTCGGTATAGTAGGCGATAAGAATTTTAAAAGCTGACAGAGTTTGTTGGCCGAATTTTGGGTGCATGAAAAAGCTTTCCAGTTGAAAGGCAGAAATAAGTAGGTATCACGATCGTTATAGAGTATTGTCAAAAGCAAAAAGCTCTTTGAATACAAAATATACATCAGAAGTAATTATTTGTTAAAAATTTGCGTGTAAAACTGGTATTTCCATTCATTATATTTTAAAATACCCTGATTTGAAATTTCGCTTTTAGTACTCGAAACCCGTTAAGAGCGGTTACGCCGAACGGCATTTCATACAAACTTTCAAGCCCTTTTTTTTCGAAGTGAATCAACCACCTTTCCTCCCGAAAAAAAGTGCTGTTCCGTACGTATGAGCAAAATACAAAGGTCTAAAAAGTTAGTAGAGAACATTTTCGAAAAATAGCCAAATTAGACCGATTTTAAACTTTCCATAGAAACAGATATTTCTAGTTATCTTTTTTTATATAAGACATTTCGAAAATGTTCTTTACTAACTTTTTAGACCTTTATATTTTGCTTATACGTACGAAGTTTCATTAAAATCCGTTCATTAATTTCGAAAAACAAGGGCTTGAAAGTTTGTATGAAATGCCGTACGGCGTAAACGCTCTTAAACGAAACGTTACAAAAGGGAATCGTTCAGGATATTTAACCGTTATTTATAAAGCATTCTATGAAAAAAATACGAACCAATAAAAAAACTTTTATACTCTCGCGGAATAAATAAAATTCCAGTGACCATGAATTATAAGTTAACAATTTAATTAACACCATAATAATGTAATTATTAGAAAAGTTTGTAGTAATTACCGCCTAGATTTATTTAACCTAGGCAAAAGGGGCGCAGCACACGTAAATGAAACCAAATACGATCTCCGATCGAATTAGCCTTTTCACTAGCTAGCTAAGTACCTACCTTTAATAGGATTACAAACGTCATTGAAATTCCAAATTATGTCATGTTCGAGAAGCATTGTGCAGCATGGTTAGAGCTTAAATCCGAAGCCGAAGCGTAGCCCCGTTTGATTTTACAGATTGAACCCAAGCTAGGCACGATATTTCGATAACGGCTCTATACTAACTAAACTAACCTTTATTACATTTAATACGTTCATCTTTTACAGAAAAGTAATAATAGTAAGCATATGATTCTAGACCAACCCCCGCTCCCCCCTCGCCAGACTTTATTTTTTTGCTTTTTTTTATTATACTTATATTTATTTTTTTAAATTTAATTCTTGTGGACTATGTGGGTCATTTCTTTTTCTGTTTTCCTTCTTAGTTAGTTTCAATCATGATCTGGCAGTTTGAGTAAATTACGCGGCTTACCCAAATGCCCCTTCTTTGGTATTGTTTGTCGAATCGTTGAGCTCCTCAAGTTCTGAGTTATGCTGCACGATTTTTGACAAATGCGTGCACTGATTGGACAGGTCCGCTCAATCTGTGTGGTTATTTCCTCAAAAGACCATTTCAGACACCAATCTACATGGTCTTAACACGATCTGACCAAGATTTCTCTGGACTTTAAAAGAGACTGTGACCTATGAGTTTGATTCGGCCTTTCTTCTCAGAATAGTCAGATAGGAAATGCCGACCTCATCTAGTTAAAAAAAAATGTAAACGACGACGTACGACGTACGACGACGTGTGTGACGTGTAAAAGTGTTTGTACAAACCTTCTGACAGAAAATAAATAATTTACTTATCTTTATAAAAAAAAAACTGCTGTTTCATAGAAAAGTGCAATACCATCTACGCGGTCAAAATGTATAGAACAGCAAACTTTTCATAGGTTATTAAAAAAAAAACTACACTTGGGGGTTCAGAAGCGTGCGTGTCTATGGTAGATATATAGGTAGTTGCGCGTCGAGCCGTCAATATTCCTGCCACCCTGTATTCATCTTCTAGAGATTACAAGCCACACTGCAACCAAGTCCAAGTCAAATCCTAAATGATCTTTTATCCCTATACAGATGAGCAGTCGGATATTGAAATCAAATTGCAATCAACAAAATCAAGACTACGCCGCGCCGGCTCCCCACCCTCTGTTTTTTTAATTCGATCAGGCGAACACTTTGCTTACCGCATTCTGCAACCATTAATATGTCAACAAAATTCTTTCTATTGTATGTACAGTGTTGTATTTGGAAAACCTGCCAGTTCACTGTAACTCGTCCAGCGTTATTGTTATGATTCTGTTTGTTAAGATTTCAAAACTCGTCTCCATATTGTAATGCGATTTTCTGTTAAAATGTAAACTGTCATTGTTCATAGTTGTTTTGCTGTAACTCGATCGCGTGTTTACACTGTTTTTGTTTAACATTTGCGCCTATTTGTCTTCTGCAATATGGAGTACCTGGACTTGTTAAGTGTTATACAAAGTAATTTGATATTGATATCTTATAGTTATAGCCTAGGAAGAGGTGGCGAGACAGTCTAGATTCGTACCGCAAGGGTTGGATCCAGGAGGCTCTAGAAAAGGATGACTGGAAGGATTTGAGGGAGGCTTTAAAAAAAAAACTTAATACTTTGGGTTCCTCATCATGACGCGTAGGTACTGACATGCTGAGGATAGCAATGAGCTACAATACTAGAACTACTATGTCTGATCCATTCGTGCCAACGCCTTTAATAGGAACCCTGACCTTTGATTGATTGAGCATTGAAGACAGATCAATCATCATCATTTTATCAATTAAGTTGTAATTGCGTTTATGAATGCCAAGACGGATCATATTATCTTCATATCTTGACTTAGCAGAACTCAATCAGGAGTGAATGTGAAAATTTCCTCTGAACTGGACCAATAATAATCGTCGTACTAAACTAAATTCCCCAAACTTCCAGTAGAAATGGCTGCCAGATTGTTTAATAGTTGTTCCATTCGAGGCGCTAGTCAGGCGTATAGGCATCAGCGGACCAATGAGGCTTCCATAACAAAATTGCACAGATGCACATTGGAAGGCCGTGGCGCTTCAAGGGTTTTCGACAATTTCCGCTGCGACAGCGGTCGACGATGCGAAAATTGAATCTGGACGCGTTTGTAGGGTTGCGTCGAGTGTGGTGGAAGCGGTGGGTTAACTTTCGCTGGAGATCTACAGTCACTTACAGACACAGAATTATTCGCAGTAGGTCCTACTTTCTAACGACGTCAGTTATCCGACGTCGTCGTGGCGTTGAATGTTATGCGACCAGATTAATTTTGAGACATGACTAGACTTGATATGATTTGACTCGATTTAAAAGTTTTTCATCGGTAAATATAACTATCGACCAAACAAAATCAAGATTTTGAAATTATATCGGGCAGTTTTATGCCTTTAATAGCATGATGTCTGTAGTTTGGCCCCCTCTGTATGAAGCTGTCGAACCGTCCGAGGACTCACATCTTACAAAGCAGCAAAATGACTAGTTGGTTGGTGTGAAGACGTTCTCTTCGTAATGTCGAACTATATCAGTTTTGCAGTTTCTGTAGTCGTCCTAGAGGCCTATGTTCAGCAGTAGACGTTTTTCGGCTGAAATGATGATGAAGATGATAAAATAACAAAAGCAAATTATATCGAATTATTCCGTTCTGATCCCCTGAACCCCCCCTCCAACCCCCGTCCACTTTTAAATTAAGAAATAAGTTTCATCGACATACATTTTGTTAGAATACATGCTTCACAACTATTAAAAAGTAATAAGTACCTAGATATAGCATTTTAGACTTTACTGTAACCAGTGTGATAGAGGATCTAATTTGAAAATTGAATAACATGTTTAGATCGTAACTGTAAGTTAATATTTGAGGAGTCAACGTCTTGGTTTGGTATAAACAACTTATAGCAGGTCAAGTGTCGCTCTCTGCCATCGGACTGGCGGAAGTAAACGAGGTTAGGGGACAGCGCTAGGCGAGCGAATGCTTCGATTTGAGAAGTGTGTGCCTACTGTTATGTCATTGCGTGCGTCTTTAAACCAGATGAATAATAAATGATGAGAACGAGATTATGCGACGCAACTGTTAAAACATGGCAAACTTTCTACGGTAAGTACGTAAGTAGTTTCTACGTATTGATTCTGGTGATTGAAACCAAGTGTTGTCAAATGTAATTTTTCTGTAGGTATATCCGTTAAAAACTCCTAATTATTTTGGGTTAAGAATCTCTAAAAGCACGTTAAGCCGTTGGTCCCGGCTGTCATTCGTCAGATCTTTGACAGTCGTTACGAGTAGTCCAAAAAGCCTGACAACCAGTCTCGCTAAGGGGTATTGTGTTAGCCAGTAACTGGGTTGTGGAGGTCAAGGCAGTCGCCCTATGTTAAATACGGGTACTCAGCTGCATCCGGTTAGACTGGAAGCCGACCCAGCTTTAGGATAACTAACAAGAAAATTCGGAACAACAAACGAAATTAAAACAATCTCACACAACTCAACTGCACAGAAATATAAATACTTTATCAATCGAAACGAAGTACAAATTCATTGTATAACTAGTTATTTCTCTTAGTTGCCCTAATTGAATATTAATCGTTGTTACACAATGGCGAACTTCGCCTTCAGAAATATGTTTCTTGTATAAAAGATTGCGTGAAGCCAGCCTTGCGTACCACAGATAAAATTAACAATAAAACATTTAAAAGAAACATTGTAATACTCGATCTATTCTAGGTTCTGGTTCAACATAATTAACCTTATTGTACGTACCTATTTCTTTACATTTTATATCATTTCGTGATGTTTTCTGAATTCATTACTTGTTTTATCTGTTATCTTTACATAACGAATCATGATTATGATAGCTAGAATTGCTTTGTAAACCTATAAAATTGGGTTTCCGTTTTTGATTATTACGTATTTGTGATTTTTTGACTACGTTCAAGAATATTTTCATTATTATGAAACTTTATACCATCTATTTGTATTATTAAATACGATATTATTGCATTATAAGAGGTGTCACATACTTTTGAAGCCGATGCAGCGTCGTAAGTATATTTTGGCGTCGCATGTCTCGTCAGATAGTTTGTTGTTCCTTCGATGTTATATATTTGTGCTGCTACTTGTATATATGGTTTCCAAAAATGATCACGTATACATTTGCCGTAATCTTGACGACAGATATTAATGGATGAAACACGAAATCAGATATTATTGCCGAACTGTCCATAACAATATATTTTATGATCGTGACCGTAAATATTCCATATTATTAGTTTAGATAGACATTTGAGACTATTGCTAGATAATTATAGTTTCAACATAATTGATAAATTAATTAATCTAAAATCAAAATAGAACTGCATCCAATTCTAATATCGGCAACATAGTAATTAAAGCAAATGTTTATAGCTAGTATGTACTATGTTAGGTATAAATTAATTATCCACGATCTATCCATTTTGTCACAGACAAGTAGTACAAACGATGGTCACTCAGGGTTCTCACTAACATACGAATTTAGAGGACGAAAGGTATTTAAATTAAAGTTTCTTTTTTTAATATGCACGTGTTAGTTGTAGGTATTTCTACGTTTAAAATCCTTGGAGCTTCCTGTGACGGAAGTCTTTAGATTGTAATGACGATAATGAAAATATTGACAGAGTGAGAGGTAGGGACTAAAAAGAGGAAGTGGGATGATAAAGGCTAAATAAATTACCATATATAATGTTGGGCTTAAATTAGGTCAGCCCATCGATATCCGTGGGCCAGCCGGTATTAGGAAAAGTTACAAATGCATTTTATACATAGTTTTCAAGCGATAAGCACCAAAGCGAAGGCGACATGTTATACCTCGTAAATAAAGCTAAGTTACGACGATACACAGTTTGGCCATCCGCCACCATTCGTTGGACTCTTAAGCCAAATGCTTCGTTTGATACCCTGCAAATTGGCTTTGGGGAAATTGGTATAATAACTTTCACAATATTACCAATACCAATAAGGTATACAGCATTATTTTTAAAAGTTGTAATGATTTATTTGTGTTTTAGGCCGATGTTGGGATAACCTTATCCGGCAGTAACTGTTCATTTTGAGTAATAAAGCTACCTATTGGGAATTAGACAGTTCAACAATCGATATTGAAGGCTATTTATCATTCATCATCATCATCAGCCTATAGCAGTCCATTGCTGGACATAGGCCTTCCCTATTGCACGCCATTCAACTCGATTTTCGGTAACCCTCATCCAGCTGCTACCAGCAGCAAAGTTAAAAATGTCAGTTAGCAAAGTTAAAAATGGGGCTGGTACCGAAGTTGTTCCAGATATACAAAGTACCGACGTGGAAGCTCACATAACGCACTATAATATATGGAAAGTGTACAGCAAAACATATACCTAATTATCAAATTGACACACTACGCAAATTTGCCGAATTATAGACATTTCAGACAACTGTCGAAGAATAACACTTGTGATTTGAATACACTGACAATTTGAGTCGGTACACAATTTGGTAAGCTATGAATTTCCCTGAATTTACATATCTTACGTGGAATTTCCCATCATTTCAGCCGAAAGACGTCCACTGCTGGACATAGGCCTCCCCCAAAAGAGGGGGGGGGGGGGGTTGCCATAATCG
Source organism: Mesoligia furuncula (assembly GCA_916614155.1). NCBI lineage: Eukaryota > Metazoa > Arthropoda > Insecta > Lepidoptera > Noctuidae > Mesoligia > Mesoligia furuncula. Next base: position 36,578,466 of record OU744790.1, read on the forward strand.
CCACGCTTGGCAGGCGGGCTGGCGATCGCAGTATGGTATGGTGGTGGAATGCATAGAGAACGCTGCTGCCCATTCTCCGGTACGCCCCTAAGTCGCCTTTTACGACACCCACGGGAAGTATGGGATGGTGCTATTCTTTAAGTCCGGCACCACACAGACATGTCCGGCACGACACAGACAAGTCCGGCACCACACAGACAAGTCCGGCACCACACAGACAATTTCTCATAATGCACCATAATTTAGGGTAACCTTACAACAAAACATATATGCACATGCAGGGTCAATTTTGATATCGATAGCCATCATATCTGCTGAGTTTCGCTGCTTAATTTAATTTAACCCTGTACAGGTGCTTGCATACATTCAAATCTCACTCGCACACATGAAATTATTATTCTAAGTAAAAAATTTACGTAGCCTTTGAAAGATCTATCAACCCTAGGCACCGTTAGCGGGCGGCGAATCTAAATTCATGAGTACCAACGTGATTAGAACGGGGGTAGCTCGACTGCCTACCTATATATTATAACATATATACTTTAGTTTACCCTGTGCGTTAAATTGTTTAACGCAGACGCTATCGGCGAATTTTGTCCGGGAATCGATAAATTGGTATGGTTATTAGGCGGTGCTTGTTTGTTGTGTAACTGATTTTAGTTATGTGACTAGAAGTAAGGTTTCTGAAGAAAAAGGAAGTTTAGCTTCAGAATATAGCGCTGCAAAATTTATTTTTTAATGACGCATCAACATGCTGAGACGGGGCCTTTTGGCCAAAGTACGGTACAGGACTTTGTTTTTGAAGTGAAAACTTCTTTAAGCGCGTTGGGCATGTTTTGAGATGGGAAAAAACCATTGAACTCGCGCCACTGTTACCGTAAGCGACACCGCGCGTGTTTTGTTTAGAAGACGATTAAGAAAATACCCGCTTAACCAATACCACCAACCACCAATACCAATATGTCAGTGAGTGATAGCAAAGTATTCTGTTTGTGTTTTGTTTTCACTTGTGTCGGCACGCCCAGAGTTTAGTGAATTTTCAGTTCACCATTTTTTATGTTTCTATAAGCGCAAGTGGGGTCCAGTTGACCAAAGACTCTTGCTTTAGTTTGTGATATTCCTGTGCGCCTCCTAATAAATACTATAATAATTTCTTCTAAAACCCGGCCACTCGCGTCCCGTGCCACTGAAGGGATCCGTAGTCGGGATGACTATCTACGCATGCACAATATTGATTTTATCGGCAACAAAAATAAGATTGTATTTATAAAAGAAACTGTGAATCTTTAATTTATTCAGAATTTTCCACGATATCGTTGAATAGTAAGAAGGTTACGACTATCTCACCAACTATTGACTTAAATAGAAAACTAGCTGTTTCTTTTTTTTTTAAGTTAGCCTTCTCTGTCCTACTTCTGAGCAAAGGCGGCCCCAAATCCTTCCCGACATCCTTTTCTAGAGTCACCTCGATCCAACCCTTGTGGTATGCGTCTAGGTAGTCTCGCCACCTCTTCCTGCGGGCCTTATTATATTTTAATAACAATTAATAAATTAATATTCAAGGCCGAAACAAATTCTATGAATATAAAAATCTTGTTCTCCGGAAAGGGGGTTATTACAATATCATATATAAGGATCAAAGATTTATCAATGGGTTATAGATACAATGTAATATGGATATAATTATGTCTCATTTGTGAGCTAAAGTGAAATTTGAATGTCGTGTTTCGTGTAGGAGAAAAGATAAAGTCCTAAATATGCCCTTTGTACTCACATGCTTTTCTTGCCGAGAATAACTAAGGTTTATTTGCCTTGAGTAGGTGGTTACGCGCGCGGACAAACCTAGGTCATCAGTGTTGTATGGATCACTATGGAAGCTTGTTGACAGACACATATTTTCTACAGGGTACCGTAAATAAACAGCGAGGTGGCCTCAGGCATTAACTGCATTACATAATTGGCACACGTAGAATCAACGAATGTACAACGGGCAAATAATTAAGGACATCAGCGAGAATATTGTCCACGCTAAAATCGAATCTTACGCTCCTAAACAACGTTAGTGCGACTAAATCGCAGTGCCCTGAGCGACCATGGCGGGTCTGACGGCGAAATGTTTTCGCATGCACAAACTGAATTATGTGCTAATATTTAACGGTAACTGGCGGTCGTGGCGCCTATTACACATTCACGCCTCTACAACATCTCAGATAGTATATTGCCAAAACATTGAATAATTTAGATACATAGTTATGTCATCGTCCCGTTGTCCTCGTGGCTTGTCTAACGAGCGTCATCTTGATAGGATGTTCACATACTTCCTTGGAGATCATTCATGTTTTCTTGGATCCTTTGCCACCTTTGTATATACAGGGTTACTGGTAAATCATTGACAACCTTTTAAGAGGTCATTGTACTCATCATTATGAACAACTTTTACTATGGGACCAAACCTGAAATCGCGAAAAAAAAATCAGCTTTCCGTACATTTAGGTTAGTATAACTCGTCAACATGTAGGGAATAGCTGATTTTTTTTTTCCGCTATTACAGGTTTGGTCCCATAGTAAAGTTGATGAGTTCAATGACCCCTTAAGATTTTGTTAATGTTTTACCAATAACCCTGTATATTTTGTAAAATATTTTCAATTTTGGTAAGTACATGTTCAAATCGTCAAGACCTCCTAATTAAGTGACTCAATAAATCAATAATACAGTCACATATTCATAAAAGTCTATTTACCAAATAATATTGAGAATATAAAACCTTAATTATGCTGCTATTTAATCGGATCGCTGACCAATATAACTACCTACAAAGTTTCTTATTGAAATCCTTATCAGTCACACCTGTTTGAAACCGTAGGCAAAGGCAAAAAGACTAAGAGTACCAATAGTAGTAGGTACTTAAGACTTGTGCAACCAGCCTTGTTATCAGCAACTACTACTACTAGCAGAGTAGCTAATAATCACTTGTACACTTAAGGGGAAAGTGCCGGGGCAGTAGTATTTTTACGTTTTGTGCAATTTGCAGGTCAGTGTCACCCTATTGATTGATATTTCATGAAATACAGGATAATCATTAGAATCAGTAATACAAATTGTTAAGTTAGTATAATCCTAAAATGTCAAGATTTCATGAAATAGTCATTCAGTAGACTTGGTCTTAGAGAGTTGTGTTGATGACTTTAGTGATTATAATTTTGTAAATACACATTTGTTACGGTCGCGAATCATATTTTAATCAACGTTCAACTTAATACTGACCAGCAAATTGCAAAAAACGTAAGAAAATTTTAACTTCGCGGGCTACCTTGACGCTTGCCCCTTAAATGTAGGCATAGAAATATGGATAACATTATTCAATATTCGATAAGAAATTGTAAATTGACATAAGAAATTAATAAATGATTTAAAAAGTTGACACCTCTTTTGAATAGTCGCTATGTTATAGGGCGTTTTGAATTACTTTATGTGACACTAGCTGACCCGACAGACGTTGTCCAGTTTTTGATTCGAAAGACACGTGGCGCCATCTCTTATCATAAAAACGTTATTGTTGTTCTCTTCGGGAACAGCACTTTTTTTCGGGATGAAAGCCCTACCCTAACCAGTCCGTTTCTGTACACCTGACAACGTATATGCAAATATTTAGGTTGATCGGTTCAGTGGTTTAGGCGTGAAAAGGTAACAAACAAACTTACTTTCGCATTTATAACATTAGTTAGGATAGTTTGGATTATAGAGACTAATAGAGAAGTATGGAAGAAAAAGACATATTGCGCCGACCCCAAATAACTTGGGACAAGGGCAGGAGAATGATGATGATGAGTTAGGATTGAATGTTTCATTTCTTCTTTTTTTAATAGAGTCAATAAACCGACTAATTAACTATAGACTTAATAAAGGGAGGGGAGAGAATCATAGGGCATCAAAGAATTCGTTCGCATCATTGTCAACAGGAAAGTGCCTAAAAGGTTGGCAGCATTACCACACTGTATGGTAATGCTGATTCTTTGGCCACGAAATAGGCCAGCCCTCTGGTCACGTGAAGTGTCGATCAACCGCTTGGAGAGTCGATCAAAGTCTCGAAAAACTAAGTGGGCACTCGGACGCCATGGCCCTAGAGTTTCAACACCAAACGGCTCGAATATACGAGTATAGATAACGCATTAATTTTAAAGCTGAACCTATTATAAAATCAATGTTGTCGTTCAACGTACATCATTAGATGATCATCACGCTGAGTCACTACGTGTTCACGACTTCATACTGTCCTCACCGAAGGCCATAAAAAGTGTATTTTCCACTTTAAACAAACATAGCATAATCATAATAACACTTACAATGACGTTTGTTGGTCTATCTGGACCAATTGGTGGACAATTTGTCCGATTAAACATAATGCTGATGCGGATGTGGACCAATTAGGTGCGGATACGAGCGATCCGCGGTAATGTCTTAAAGCGAGCCATTTGATGCGCGTGCGCCGGTGACGTGGCGTTGCTAAGGCGACACGGAGGCCACGTCTATTACAAAATATAAAGCCTCGTATCCACTATTCAACAATTGACGCGCAACACGTGACGCTCAACATGTTCGGCACCGTTGCACAACAGCGCGCGACGTTGCTAGCTGGCGCGCAATATGACTCGCGGCTTGTTGTTTATTTCCGTGCAACATGCAGTTGAGCATCAAATGTTGTTGAGTGGAGACATGACGCGCAGAAATGTCGTGTGGTGTAACGAACGAGTGCTCATTCGGGTAAAATTCGTAAAAGATCCATCAACCACACGGAGATCACTGAATACATTTTCTTTGTGTCTTTTTGATGCATTTTTCGATAAAATTATAACCATCGTTGCTGAAATCAACACTAGTTCCTCTGGCAACATGTTGTCGACGACTGATCAAGCGTAGACAGACAACGTTGCTAAACAAAACTTCCGCGCTAACTTTAAACATGTTGAGCGACATGTTGTGCAACATGTCGTGCGCCAAATGTTGCCTAGTGGATACGAGGCTTTACAGTCTAAATATAATTAAGATGTACTATTTACTATTATAAGTTTTTTCACAAGTGAATATGGTTAAATAATATTCCTTTTGAAATTGAAAGGTGCCTGCCAGTTTAAAAATAATAAACTAATGCTGTTACTAAATCTAGAACCCAGACTAATATTATAAATTCGAAAGTAACTCTGTCTGTCAGTCTGTATGTTACCTTTTCACGCCTAAACTACTGAACGATTTCGATAAAATTTGGCAAAGAGATAGATTGCATCCCGGGGTATATATATGTATACCTATATATATGTAATATATATGTATATATATATACACATAGGATAGTTTTTATCCCGTTATTCCCACGGGATCGACACTTATGCGGATGAAACTGCGGGGCGCTGGTAGTTTATTATATAGCTAATGCCTGCGCCGCAATGCCTTTTTATTTATTTTTTGTTAGTAACCGGTGCGCGCGCAACAAATGACCAAAGTGTCATCAAATTCCAAGCCATTTTCGAGATTTTGCGAGATTAATTTAGCACTTCATTTTTGTACATATATACATTTTCTTATAAGAAACAGAAGAAGAAGATATATAGATAGAAGATAGCATATTTTTAAAGGAAATAACTACCTACTGTGACATTTTGATAAAAGTACCTGCATAAGCACCTAATTCTTGATTTACTATCTTCTTGTCTTACTATTAACTGGCGGAAATTAGGAGTAGGAGGTAAGTACATATATAATCCTATCTTGAAAGCCTAACACGTAACATTAAGCCTAACATTAACATGAGATAACCAAACTTATCTCAATAGGAAACTATTTCGAACACATTATTACACAAATAGAGGTATTATATTCATATATTGCATCTAAACCGAACTGCGCATACCGCAAAATAAGTCGTCAGACTAAATTATTGTGTACACGACACCAATCCGACGTCGGTCTTGTACCGGCTAACGTCGAAATCATGTTACACCGGACGTCACCTAATGACGACGTCACAAGGTACATGAGGGGTGCGATTGAACCATCGACGAGAGTACGAGCTACGGGCTACACCGCTACAGGCGCAGGCTCGTAGCAGCTACGACACTACGCCGTACGCGTAGGCGGTAGCTTCACAATTTGGTGGGTTAGACTTTAATAGATTTGTGTGGAGTTTTTAATGCACGTCAAGTCTTAAAATTTAATACATTCATAAATAAACTAAAACAATTTCTATTATCTAAATTATATCGTAATATCATTGAATATCAACCTAAACTGTTTATTTAGGGTTCCGCACCCAAAGGGTAAAAACGGAACCCTATTACTAAGACTTCGCTGTCTGTCTGTCTGTCACCAGGCTGTATCGCAAGAACCGCGACAGCTAGATAGTTGAAATTTTCACAAATTATGTATTTCTGTTGCCGCTATAACAACAAATACTAAAAACAAAATAAAATAAATATTTAAGGGGGCTCCCATACAACAAACGCGATTTTTTTTCCCTTTTTTGCTCGATATCAAAAATGGCAACAGGTAGGCATTTGAAATATTCACAAAATGATGATGATGATGACTCAGTTGTATTTTAACTTTAATAATAAGTAAATAATAAAATACAAATAAAAATTTAAGCCCATACAAGAAACCAGGGTTCGAAATTATCAAGATAATTCAGCTCTTTGATAATTATCCGATAATTATCTGATAATTATCCGATAATTATCGGATAATTATCACCTGTGTTAGAAATTTATTTGTTGTATTGTTTCATAACAAATACATTATAATTTCGGCAATTCTCACAGAAAAAAAAAAATTATAATATTCATTTAATATCCAACACAAAGTACCATTAATTATAGGCAGATTGAGTAAAAATCAGTGTCCGTCAGATTCGACATTATAATTAAATTAAATTGAATGAAGTAAAGCCAAAGCAATATCTTCTTCGTCCGATAATGATTCTATTACCATTGGCGTTCCGATACACGCAAGTGCAGAAATGTTCATTCGAATACAGTTCACTTTCACGAGTGCATTTTTTGTTATTATCAATCGATAATTATCCATGTGTTATTATCACGATAATTATCATGATAATTATCATGATAATTATCATTGATAATTATCCTTTCGAACCCTGCAAGAAACATGTTTTGTTCGGCGTTTTTGCCTTGTGGTATGGAACCCTTCGTGTGCGAGTTCGACTCGCACTTGGCCAGTTTTTTTTAAATAACATGTAGAGAAGCGCGATGACACAACCCTGGTAATTTATTGCAAAATATGAAGCAATTATTTAATTACTCAAAAACTATTGTTCGGACTAAAAAATTTAAACACTAGTGTTTTAGTATTTTGCTTGTAGAATAATCTGACACAAAATCAGAATGATTGTATGTACATTCACGAGCATAAGTATGATACACACTTGGTTTTATTCAAAGCCGATTTTCTCCTTTATTTTTGAATGAAATTGTATGTTATTACGAATATAGTATTTTCGAACCCATAGGTTTATGTAAAGTGTCATATTTCAACATTGCATTCGTTATTTCATGAAAAAATCGGAATTTAAAGTAGCCTAGTGTTGACATAAGTGCTCGTGACTGCATGTATATTAGAATGTTTTTTATTGTAAAAATAAAGCTTTTAAAGGTACGAGTATCTTCATGATTTTTTTCTATCGTATCAACATGTTGTTATGTTTTCAACACACTATCTACCTAGCATCCTGAAGAATATCATATATTTTTCTGATTTTGTTTACTGTAGTCGATCATATACTTTTATTGTTTCTAAAACTTCCGTTTTTGCGTTTAGGTCCTGTGATCCCCTTAAGGTAATATTGTTCCTACCTCTATTTAGTACCAGTCAAGTACCGAAAATGGCCGCTCAAAAGGGACATTAATATGGCTGTTATTGACGCTTCAATTTCACAGAACCCTGCATCTGTTTAAACCTGATTTCCCGTCGTTCTATCAGTTTCTGTCTAGAATCCGTTACGGGATAGTCTGCAATGGTTACTGGTACATAGAAACCAAAGCATTAAAGTAACGTTTACTTTGAAAACGATTTACGACACTAGCACAGGATTAAGCATTCTTAGTTTGCATTTAATATTTCAGACATCATTTAAGTGGTGTTTGATAAATGGATTGCTTTTTAGAAGAATTAATTGACATTTGAGGCCAATCCTAAATTAAGGAGTTGTATGGCTGATTCTAAAGATATATAATTCTTTAAAGTCATATTTAGTAAGGTCGCGAATCGAATTTTATTCAACATTCAACCCGAGATTGACCCAGTAACTGGGTTGTGGCGGTCAGATAGGCTGTCGCTCCATGTAAAATACTGGTATTCAGCTGCATCCGGTTAAACTGGAAGCCGACCCCAACATAGTTGGGAAAAGGCTAGGCAGATGATGATGATACAATCTGACATTGATTGCAAAATCGCAAATAAAAAAAGCAAGAAACGCGTTCGTTGACTTTAACATTATTAACTAAGTAAGATAATAAATAACTTTCAAAACATTCACAGTAAGATCTAATCGAGGAAAGCCCGTGTTCATGAACAATGAGAAACCATCTGAATCTGAAACCTACACTGCTAGGAATCATACGAAACGACGACTCGGCATCAAAATATCCATTTGTAGCATAACCATTGCAAATAGGGATGAGCGTGTGTTATCGATGTTTACCCCTCCCGCATGGCTGTGATTGCCGTAGCATTGTAGTATGAATTCGAAGTGCAGCCTAAAAGTGAATTAGGAGCAAGTCAGGTGAACGCCGCACCTGGCGACGCTTAAACCTAGACAATAGTCGCCCCTATCGATGTTGGTGCAACTCTATTTATTGCCTGTAATGCCCGTGATGGCTTGTTTGTGGCGTAAGTCCGTGTTGTAGGTTGGGAATGAAAATACTTTACGTAGAAAATATAAGATATTTTCTAACGTAACTTGAACATGCTATTCTTAGTATAGACTTGATTGAAGAAATATTTATAGGTGTTAATAGAAATATCAACTTAGTATCTTCAGTGTTTTAAAAATGTATCTTTATAAAGAGAAACATTTCAACAATACCGTGCATTGTTTCAATGAATTAATAATCAAATTAAAATAGCAGAATATCCCAACGATCTTAAGGGATTATGAATGCAGTAATGAATGAAATGTCTGGTAGAAAATAAGAATATTTATGGATCCTCACATTCTAATCCAAACCTTTATTTCCTTCGTCGGGTCGTCCGATATTTTTCAATCCGAACGCAAGTCAAATTTGCTGTAAAATATTCGCACACGATAATGCATCAAAACAGCGTTGCGACCAAAACAAAGGGGGTCAGCTGACTTTATAGTTGAGCCTAATACCTTTAGGGGGAGGTAGGTGGTTCGATAAAACTGTTCTCAAATCAGTAGGAGCGGGCGAAGCGAGCGTCAGGGAGAGCTCGACAAAGCGGACCTAATCAGGCACATTTGTTCGACAAACTGGACTTTGGGACAACAGGGGGGTTTAACCCCCTGTCGCCCGCCCACCCTTCGTTGATGCAGATAATTAACAGGACACGTATATTGTCTTGACAATAAAACAAAGTGCCTTCGCACACTAGACCTTGTTGTAATTTTTCTTCAATTTTTTAAAGGATGGCTCGTAAACAACTGAACCGGATGACATCTTTTTTTCAGTTGTTTCAGGTTATGTTAGCGAGTTACGGGGATGGGGATGACACGCGTTCAAGCTTATTGCGTTTACCTGTGAGGGCATCTGATTTTATGTTTTGCTTAGTTTTCGTTTGACTATAAAGTCATGAAGTGGCACAATGCACATTTTGAATTACAGCTTAACAGCTCATTTCAGTATCACTAAGCTTTTTACAATTTCGTGTCGTTTATTCATAGACAACGCAATTTGAGATCGTATGTTTCCACTGATGGAACATACGATCTGCTGTGCGGGTTTGGCTGCTAATAAACGGTTAACGATAGGTGATGTTGTTACCTAAGAACCCGCTAATTTTTCAGAAAATGGCGGTTTATTCTTCATAGTATAGGTAGGTAGTTAAAACGATTGCGATTGTGTAAGTTACGCAAATATCTCTTAAGGTGAAGTTCAAATTTTCTTACGTTTTTTGCAAGTTGTATCTTGATCAAAATATGATTCGCGACAATAACAGGTACATATTTAGAGAATTGTAATCATTAGAATCATTAATACATCTTTCTTATGGTTATGGTTTCTGGCTTATGGTAGAAATCTAAATTAGATTTCTACCATAAGCACTTTTCCATAAGAGATTGATTCTTATGGTAGAAATTTAACTTAGAAAGATGTATTAATGAGTCTAATGATTATTATTCTCTAAATATGTACCTGTTATTGTAGGGAATCATATTTTGATCAAGATACAATCTGACACTGACCTGCAAATTGCAAAAAACGTAAGAAAATTTTAATTTCGCGGTCTAAATTAGATTTCTACCATAAGCTTTTCCATAAGAGATTGATTCTTATGGTAGAAATCTAGCTTAGAAAGATGTATTAATGAGTCTAATGATTATTATTCTCTAAATATGTAGGTACCTGTTATTGTCGGGAATCATATTTTGATCAAGATACAATCTGACACTGACCTGCAAATTGCAAAAAACGTAAGAAAATTTTAATTTCGCAGACTACTACTATACTGCCCATTCACCTTAACCACCCCATTTATTGGGCAGGTGTATTCATAACCGAACTAATCGTGTTAACCCGGATTAACATTACATTGTCGTGTCGCCTTCTGACACAGTGTTATCCAATCAAAATTGTGATATGATGATCTCCTGAACAGATTGGTTTTATTGGTAAATTCTGCATTACGATACGGCAGGAAAGTCTAGTAGGTAAGGGTGATGTCAGACGGTTCACTCGAGTGAATGATTATTTTTAGGGTTCCGTTGCCAAATGGCAAAAAACGGAACCCTTATAGATTCGTCATGTCTGTCTGTCTGTCCGTCCGTATGTCACAGCCTCGCCGAAACTATAGGAACTATACTGTTGAAACACAGATATAGATAAGTATACCTAGATAACGCAAGTATCACGAACTGTATGAAAACCAAGCGTGCCATATTTTTGACTACCTACTATGACGTCACAAGCTCGTGCTGTCGCTCACACTTACCCAGCCAGCAGTACACAGGACTGAGCGCGAAAGGGGCGGCTTATGATTTGTAATCATAAGTTGGTGCAATTTTTGGCACGCGAAGTAGTTACTCTTGCGTTATCTAGGTATATCTATATCTGTGTGTTGAAACTTGATAAGTAGATGTATTCTGTGAACTGAATTAAGATTTTCACACAAAAATAGAAAAAAAACAATAAATATTGGGGGTTCCCCAAACTTAGGACTGAAACTCGAAAATTTTTTTTTCATCCAACCCATACGTGTGGGGGTATCTATGGATAGGTCTTCAAAAATGATATTGAGGTTTCTAATATAATTTTTTTCTGAATAGTTTGCGCGAGAGTCACTTCCAAAGTGGTAAATTGTGTCCTCCCCCCCCATGTAACTTCTAAAATAAGAGAATGATAAAAGTAAAAAACATATATGATGTACATTACCATGTAAACTTCCACCGAAAATTGGTTTGAACGAGATCTAGTAAGTAGCTTTTTTTTAATAGGTACGTCATAAATCATAAACCGCAATTTACCTTTCATTCAATCAACTCAAATATAAAAAAAAAAAATTTCATAAACATAAACCTTATGCATAAATCCGGATGTTACGGAACCCTCGGTGCGCGAGTCCGACTCGCTCTTGCCCGGTTTTTGTTTTATTCCACGGTCACACGACACTTACAAAATGACAAAGGAATGTTCGTTCATCTACTCATTTCATTTTTCGAAAGATTTCGAATGCCGAAATCTAACATCGTTACATTGGTTAATTAAAAGAATATTTTTTTTTACTTTTGCTTTAACGCAACTTACACAACGAACAGTTTGGTTGACAACGCGAGTGGGGTGAAGCAAACGCAAAGTGCGTAAAAGATCTTAAGTAGAAATTAACTAAAATAAGGTTCCACCACTGCTCTCGGAAGAGTGAATGAAACCGGCATGCCCTGGAACCAAAAATTCGAAGACACGTTACGTTCATCAAACCGCACTGGCTCCACGTGGTGGACTATAGCCATCACAAAGAGGAGGCCTGTATCCCAGTAGAGGGAACATTATGGCTGATAATTTAACAAGGATGAAGTTTTAAAAATACTTTCATTGAAATAAAGCTGATATTTCAGAACGCAACTAACGAGGAAGCATCACACTAAAAACCTTTACAACAACCATATTCGAACCACTGAATGAGTGCAGCACTGCATTCAATACACGTAGTCTACGTGATAAAATTAATGCACACTATTTCACTATTCTAAGGGGTCCGTCGCTAAATAACAACAGCCGCACAGGTCGATCGATCAGGTTAAGCTACGCTTGCCGTGGTTGGTCTGTGGATGGGTGACCATCTTTACATACCGAGACCCCTCCGTGCCTCGGAAAGCACGTTAAGCCGCTGGTCCCGGCTGTCATTCGTGGCCCTTTGTCGTTACGGGTAGTCAGAAGGCCGAAAGTCTGACAAACAGTCTTACCAAGGGGTATCGTATTACCCAGTAACTGGATTGTGGAGGTCAGATAGGCAGTCGCTCCATATAAAATACTGGTATTCAGCTGCATTTGGTTAGACTAGAAGCCGACCCCAACATAGTTGGGAAAAGGCTAGGTAGATGATATTTCACTATTCTAATACGACCATGTAATAAAGTTCCTACCACAACTTACTCAGACACACGTAAGTCACTTGCAATAGTATTAAGCGAACACTATTCATTAATTTTCCATGATTTTAAGTCGCTTGCGTTCACTTAACTGGACCGACTCATTCGTTCGTTTACCGTGCCTAAATACCGGCTGACTTTTTTACAGTCGGAATAAAAACAGGATATAAAATAAGCATACCTATGGCACAGAAATTATCAAAACAATATTTTAAAAAAAACGAATAAATCGACAAATAATATAAAAAAAAACTCAACTAAAAAGGCACCCTTCTCAGCGGGATTGTCCGAAAGGGTTACCGCTGGCCCGGAACATAAAGGGCTAAGGAAGGAACACGGGTGGGTTTTAGTCAGTAAGAGAGTACACTCCCTTCCGCTCCACCCAGAGCGGAAGGAGTCATTTGATGATTTCCCATCCAAAAAAAAAAAAGGGTTAACAAAACCAAAATAAGCCGGCCTCTCATTCTATGAAAACTCAGTCTTACGCAATGCCAGCCCAAGCCCTAATCATGTACAAAATGCCTCCAGGTAAACTCCGATTTTTATAATATAGCTCACTGACCAATATGCACCGACCCTAAACCTGAAATTACTGAATATGTCGTAAATTGACAAACATACGTCAAACTGATATAATTAAGTAGTTTATTTGTAGAAATACTAATATTATTGATGCATATAATTATGTTTACAAATAGGTACCTATCGAATATCTGGCTTTCACATTATATTGGAGTTGCATTATGTGTTCATTCAGTTTCGGTGAGCACATACAACAGGCTCTGCGGTTCCAATCTATTCTATTTGGTACCTACGCATCTAAACTATGGCCGGACAATAACACGCCAACAGCGAGCCTGCGGGCCTTCTAAGGTCAGGCAGAAACGTAGGATGGCATTCTAGGTCTCACATCGGAAGTACGCCATTAGGTATGTTATTAAATAAAGTAGCCATCCTGTCAGCTGGGCAGTCAGCTCTACTTCCAACTTTCAGCAAAAAATATTTTTAAGAAGAATGATTGTTTATTCAAGCTGACACGACATGCGACAGAAGAAAATATGTCTGCATTAAAAACAATGTCTATTTTCCATCATTAATAATGGTGCAAAGCAAATATAAACGTTAAGTAAACAACAATTCAATTCAACGGACTTAGACAAACTCGTCTAGCTTTACCGACTCGCACCTGACCGATTAGTTGAATAAATAATGTACTTCTTTGTAACAGTCGAAAGCTGCGAATTGAATGTACCGAAAATAAGACGAAGAAACATTCGTGTGGGCTATCAAAGAGAAGAGACCAGATCAAATGAGTATGAGAGACTTTTGCAATCAAAACGATTCAATTGAAATCAATTAGAGGCTGGCTACTTACCTTAGGTAAGTAGCCAGCCTCTAGACATACGGTCAGTGCACTTAGGTGCACTGACCGTTTGTCTGTCATCGTCTGCAAAGCATCTTTAAAATAATTTATAGATTTTTAGCCTACAAAAAGAGTAATCCTTGGATAATGACTCAGAAGCTGCAAAATATCTCCGAACAGCTCGATAGTCGAATCCGCCCATCACTTCCTGTGCCGGTCGCCCCAAGAAAATCAAAAGTATTATTTACGAAGTAGAGCGCGGGAGACGTATCATAAAATTCATAATAAATAATTCAGGGCCACCATTACGCCGGGCTCGGAGAACCCGAAGAGGAAAACTACGCCTTTAAATATTTAAACCGAGACGTTATATGTATTGTAATTTTCATTAATGTATAATAAGGAATTTGGGTGGAAGGACGATGGGTCAGCGGCGATTAGCTTATTAAAACTGTATATAGTAATTAATTATTTGGAATATTGCTCGAGTATACTAGCAGCTGCACGCTTCGGTGGAAGACCAAATGCTTTGGCAACCAACAAGATAATCAATGGTATTTCTAGCCCGTTCTTCTCCATATGAACCTACTGCGCTTTTTAAAGCCCTTTCCAAAGCGTAGTGCTTTGCTTTCATCTTTCTGACAGACTCCTCAGACAACAAAGTAAATGGTTTAATTGAAATAAATGCTTTGAATTTGATTGAATAGATCTCGCATAAATGAGAAAAGCCTCTACGACATAACGTGAAATAATTTCCAAATATCCGATTATTTCAAAGTGAGCAATATCAATGAAATTGAATCTGTGTTTTACTCGTCACAACCTTTGAATACTAGTTAGTTGTTAGCGAATACGACATAGAATGGTCATTAGAAATTAGAATGGACATTTTGGCTCACATTGGTACGAATATTGACAGTTTCCTATTAAAAGAACGAAAGAGGCTTTTAACAGTTTTGCATGAAACACTGAATTCCATGAACGGGTTATGTCCAGAACTGAATAGAATAATAATATGTAATTACTCCTCTTTTTCAGCCATGCACACGTAATACGCGAAGCAAGGGCAGTATTTTAATTTAAAAAGTTTTTGAAATGTTCGATATTTTTCATTTCTTTACTGAATATTCTGGTCTAGATTTTAAGAATTTTTTTCTAGGGCCCTTCTTTTTTGTTTCACTTACCATAATGTCGCGAATCTGAAATAGCTATTGCTACGATTATACAACGTTATTTTTAGTATATGCGAAATCTGAATATAGTTTGTTCAGAATAAGTAACGAATGTGAAAACTTTATTTACATAATCTATGCTAATATTTAAAATAAATACAACAATATGTACATTTATATGAAAAAATAAGAAAAATAATCATAGGGCATCAAAAAATTCGTCCGCATCGCTGTCAACAGGAACAGTGCCCAAAAGGCTGGCAGCATTGCCACGTTGAATGGCAATGCTAATTCTTTGGCCAAGAAATAGGCCAGCCCTCTGGTCACGTGAAGAGTCGACTAACCGCTTGGCGATTTCTCGAAAAACCAAGTGGGCACTCGGACCCCATGGCCCTAGTGTTTCAACCCCAAACGGCTCGAACATATAACTCCCAATCAGGTTGGAATATTTACGCCGTTTGAGGTTTTCTGCACCTGCAGCAGCCGCTCCAGCACAGCCCACCGTGCTAGGAAGATGAGATGGCGCAAGGGTGTCGACACATGTTGCATCCCACACCAAAGGTCTGCCTAACTTCCAGGGCATTATGGTCATCCCGTCTGGTCTCTTCCCATCGTCGCGTGCCAAGCCGTTGGGTTCTAAAAGAGCACGACGGATGATGTCATTAATGCTGGCGTGCCGTGCTATCCGGCCTGCGCGCCTACTGCAAGATAGGCCATGGTGTCCGAGACAGTCGACAGCTTCACCGCACTGACAGCGATGCGGAGCTCCGCAAGGAGCGCCCAAACGCAGACAGGTAGCGAGCCGGAAGGTGGTGTCACCCAGCATAGTGCCTAAGTTGGGTGACGGGAGTGCTTGAATAAGTAACTGAATCGATTCCAATAATTTTTACCCCATGTTATATTTTGTCCCAAAAATATTTAAAAAAGGTTAAAAGTTGGACGCCGAGCGACACTAAGTAAGTTATCCAATCTCCGCGCTGAACGGTTAGGTACCTAGGTATTATTATCAATGAGCGCAAGACGGCGCGGCGCGGGTGAGCATTTTTTTGGACGGACAAACAGGTACCTTAACAAGCTTATAACTTTCATGATACAGTTTTGAAATTTTGTACATAGATTCTTTACATAAAAATACTAGACACGTGTTTCGGGTTACGTATATACCTACTAAAACTAATCTTGTATTTAAGCGTCTCGTAATTGTATAGTCGTGAAATAGGATATATAATTTTCGCCGCGTCTCCTGCCCCCCTGTAAGTCAGAAAGGCCCACGAGGGGGAGCGTTGTCGCACACGATGAGAACCTATGGTCTAGATATTGTGTAACAAAAACCCAACGAGGATTGTTTGTTGACTTTAATAAAATACCTTAGTAGTATAACAAGTTACGGTAAAACTATAATAATGGCCGGACTCATAAACTTGACCTGCTCGTTTCGGCATCTCATACATTAGTAAGTCCAGCCAGCGGTCTTGTATAAACCTGTTAATCTAAAGGGAGCTAATGCGGCGGACATCCATATTGTATGAAAAGCAGTGAGACGGTGTATTAGGTATATTTATTGCATTGTGGAACAGCGCTCGCCTACCGCCCTACAGAGCACCTGTTTGTGGCGACTCCCGTTACTGTGGCTAGTTTTGGTCGAGGTTTTAGTTTTCGACGGGTAAAGAGAAGGCTTTTAATTTGATAAACTATAAAACATGAAAAAGAAGTATACTTAACAACTGAATTATCTGAAATATTTTTGTGGCTTCACCAAAAACCGCCATTGACATTCCGCAGACCCAGCCCATGTTGCGTTAGTAAAAAAATTAATAGCGCTAATGACTTGTGTTAATGAGAGTACCGTCCCGAACAATTTACTTAACTCGAAGGTCCTTTTAACAAACGACGCGGGCGCTCAGTCACTCGTTATCGGCTTGTCGATAGCTCAAACTTTACACACGGGCAAACAAAGGAAACTTCGCATAGACGAGACAATCGCCAACAATGAGACCGCACTGATGTCCACTACAGATGACGCGCCCATTGTGCTCCGACATCTATTCGCGCTCGAGTTTAAAGGTTTTTAGAAACCCAAATGGAAATTTAAATGAGGCAAGATGAATTAAATCCGACTTCACGTGACGGATTCGTTCTGACGGTGGAGATGTGGCGGCCTTAATCTTTGTCATGGTCAGCTTTAAAATGAGCTTACAGCTAAAGTGAGAGGAACAGAATTAAACCAGCTGGATTGTGTTGGACTTCTGACACGAACAGCGAGGAAAATAGGTTTAGATATAGATACAATTTTCTGAAACTTGTTTTTAGAGTATTTTATGATTTAAAAGAGTATTGGTGGAGTTTCTTGCCCATTCTGCTCCATACGAAAACTACCTTCTGGAATGGGCGACTAGAATCAATTCTATTTAGTTGTAATTTTTGACGTTCAAAAGTGCCTTTAATGTGCCTATTTCAAATAAATGATTTGACTTTGACTTTGATTGGGTAACTTTACGGTTAGCGGACACAGTTCTAATTCCACGAAGGCTGAATATCGGAACAAACGTTGCCATAACGTTCCATAGATCTACGTTCGTCGCAAAAGCTTGCAAAAAGCTGACGGAAATAGATATTTTAACAAGCTTTTTCTAACATTCATAATTACTCGTATGTCCTTTTGATTCATACAAATGAATTTCACATGGACAGTGTCATTTCGTTAACTTGTTTATTTTTCATGTTCGTGGGTTGCATCACGCGTTCTTAACGAGAGTCCCCTCGACCCATCCACTGTGAATAGTTTATTTTGCTGACAACTAATGTGTGCTGTGAATGTTAAACACTTGTTTACTATACTTTGTTATTCTATGAAAAATATAGTTTTGTGTGTTAGAAAACCACTTGTGTTGTAATATGCGCCATATTGTTATTCGTGAGAGCAGTTTTGAAAGCTAACTGTTCTTTTTTAAAGTTTGTTCTAATTCAGTGCCCGTCAGGGTCTCTTGTTTATAGGCTTTCTGACTTCTCTCGTGCCGTCACGAGATAATAAGCAATAATAATTAATGTCACATAATTAGCCTATAATGTTCCCACTGCTGAGACACATCCTCCTCTTTTTGAGAGGAACTGGGCTGTAAAGACGCGGACCCAATGCGGGTTGGTAGATGTCACTTGTCGTCGAATTAATGGTTCTAGGACATGTTGGTTTCCTCATGATGTTTTCCTTTACCGTTCTTTAGAGAAGTGGTGATGAAATAATTTACACAAAGTGAAGCGCCTGTCTAGGTTCGAACCCACCACCTACTCGTAAGTTGGGGCCACAGATATAGATAGACCAAGTGTCGCGATCTTTATGAAAACCAAGCGTGCCAATATTTGACTACCTACTATGTCGTAACAAGCACTACTTAGTGATGGGAAAATCAAATCGATTCAAAGACGCCGCCGCGTGCAGCACCCGTCTCGCCCCACCCCTAGCGCCAGCGCTCATGCTCACCCAGACAGAAGTACTACGACGGACTGAGCGCGAAAGTGACGGCTTACGATTTTTGTACGTAAGCATGGCACGCGAAGAGTTACTCTTGCGTTATCTAGGCGTATCTATATTTGTGGTCGGACCGTTACCACTGGACCACCACTGTTCTAATAATAATTCATTTGGCAGTAAGCTGCTCTCACTATAATTAAAATCCTTCCTTAGGGGCCGTCTCCACGAGCGAGAGAAATCAAATTTTCGCCGCGCTTCTCTCGCTCGTGGACACGGCCCCTTAGTGCTCACCTTCTTTGCTTAAGAAACTTTTGGTGCAGAAGTCTGTTTGTGGGTAAATTAATTAATTTAAGATTTTGATGGAGCAGATGAGTGCCTCTCATACTATTTCCTGCATACACTTAGTAAACCTATTCAAACTTGATGCTGCCAATATTTGCCAAAAGCGATATTGCATCAAGTGGGTACTGGATTCATATCATTTTGCCAATTCGCAATTCATACCAAAGGGACTTACTTGGTAGTTAATATTAACATTTTGCTTATGCAAAAATTTAAAGTAAACTTGGTCGTTTGTGAAAATAAGAATTTCCACATTAATCACTTTTCGATTGATGCGTATAATATGAGTATTTCAATACTTTTAACTTTATTGCAAACAAAATGCTGGTTCATTGCAAACGAAACTGAAAACTGTAAGATATGTATTTCTTGTTGTTTATTTTGTGATAATCTAAATGATGAATATTTGTACCTTGGCTTTTTTACTTGGTAATGTTACCTTTATTTAGTGTGTACGCCAGGGGTTGAATGATGTTAAATTCATGGTTACATTTTGCGAGTCGATGTTCTCGGTATTACTTATAATAGTTCATGACAATGAAATTGAAGACTTTTTTAATTTTTTATTTGAAATGGGTTTGCTCTTGACTCTAGTCTAGAGGTGACAGAGACGAAGTCGACGATGAGTGATTCGTCGTCGTTGTTTCAGCCGATAGACGTCCACTGCTGGACATAGGCCTCCCCCAATTTTTGGGGGGGGGTTTGCCATAATCGCCACGCTTGGCAGGCGGGTTGGCGATCGCAGTATGGTATGATGGTGGAATAAATAGAGAACGCTGCTGCCCATTCTCCGGTAAGACCCTTAGTCGCATTTTACGACACCCACGGGAAGTAAGGGGTGGTGCAATTCTTTAAGTCCGGCACCACACAGACAAGATGAGTGATTGTTTGATTGATTTATTTGATTCTAGTTGTTTTTCTCTCCATTAGGCAAACTGGAAGCTTGGTTGATATAGTGTTAGTGCAGCCTTCTATGTAGAAGAATTTTAAATTTGGCGTTTTCCTAAAACGGATAGCTAGAGCTGATCGCATGTTTTGTAATCAAGAACCCAAAGGCAGTGTTGACCTTTAAAATACCTTTTCATTTATTTACTTTTTTGGTGGGAAATTATCAAATAATTTCTCCCGCTCTGGGAGGAGCAAAAGGGCATGTCAGACTTTTACCGACTAAAATCCACCCGTGTTCCTTCAGTTGCCTGTGCCAGAGACCACGGTATCTCTTTCGAACAACCTTTAAAAGACCTCATTTACAGAATAAAAGCAGAATGATTTCGAAAAGACAATTAGAAGGCAGAACTTCAATACGCGGTACCTATTGAAAAACTATTTTAGATATTAAGCCCAACCATCCCATGCTATCATCACAGTTGCTATAGAACACGGTTGCTATAGGTCTCAGAAAGGGGTGGTTCATATCAACAGGGACCAGCCTGACTTATCCTACGGATTGTTGACGCAGATGTCTGCTAGTGTCCGGGAGCTAATTCCTTAGCACCTTAGCCTTAGACGCTCAAACCAAGAGGCCCAAGTATTTGCAGTCACTGTTGCTCTGATGGTGATCTATCTATCAGCCCAAGTATTTAAGACGAAAGCAGAGTCGCCCGCAAATCTCAAAATTTTCTTACGTTTTTTGCAATTTGCAGACATGATTATTGGTAAAACATTAACAACCTCTTAAGAAGTCATTGTACTAATCATTATGAACAACTTTTACTATGGGACAAAAACTGAAATTGCGAAAAAAAAATCAGCTGTTCCCTAAATGTATATTCGTATAACTCGTCAAAATGTAGGGAACAGCTGATTGTTTCACCCACGTAAGTGTCGATCCCGTTCGAAAGAGACTTGGCGCCATCTACTATCGTAATAACGTTATTGTTGTTTTCCTCGGGAACAGCATTTTATTTCGGGATGAAAGGTACCCTATGTCTGTTTCTGTCAACGTTTATGCAAAATTTCAGGATGATCGGTTCAGTGGTTTAGGCGTGAAAAGGTAACAAACAAACTTACTTTCGCATTTATAATGTTAGTTAGGAAGTTAAGATTAGGACTGACCCCCGGAAAATTGCAAAAAAACGTAATACCTACATAATAATATACTTACGTATTTACGTAGAGAATTGTATTGCTTGTAATTTTGTACATACACATTTGTTACGGTCCCAAATCATATTTTGATCACCATACAACCCAACAATGAACTGCAAATTGAAAGAAAAAAACTGGCCAAGTGCGTGTCGGACTCGCACACGAAGGGTTCCGTACCTACCACAAGGTAAAAACACCGAAAAAAACATGTTTGTTGTATGGGAGCCCCCTTAAATATTTATTTTATTTTAATTTTATTATTTATTATTAAAGTTAAAATACAACTGAGTATTTTGTGAATATTTCAAGTGCCTACCTGTTGCCATTTTTGATATCGAGCAAAAAATGGCAAAAAAATCAAGTTTGTTGTATGGGAGCCCCCCTTAAATAATTATTTTATTTTGTTTTTAGGATTTGTTGTTATAGCGGCAACAGAAATACATAATTTGTGAAAATTTCAATTGTCTAGCTATCGTGGTTCTTGAGATACAGCCTGGTGACAGACAGACAGACAGACAGACAGACGGACAGACGGACAGACAGCGAAGTCTTAGTAATAGGGTTCCGTTTTTACCCTTTTGGTACGGAACCCTAAAAAAACGTAAAAAAGAGATAATTTTAATTTTGCGGGCTACCTTACTGCCTCTCCCTAAAACATTTCGCCTCATTTAGCATCTAATCCTCGTTGTTATTTTATGTCTTTACTTGACAGCTAACAGGGGGGTAAGGTTGTCATAAAAACAATCTGAATGTTTTGTCTATAAAGAGGTAAAGTTTGTAAGTTTGGATGCAGGGAGTAATCTCTGGAACTACCAGTCGGATTTGAAAAAATTGTATTTCATAGCCTGATTCTTGAGGAAGGTTATAGGCTATTTAACATCACGCTATGACCCTTAGGAGCCGTGCAAAAAGAAAAAAAGTCTGAGAAAACGCTAAGCAAAAACGAAGTAATAGCGCGGGCGATGAGATGCGACGAGGTGGGTCGGGGGAACCAGAAATTTCACGCGGACGAAGTCGCGGGCAGAAGCTAGTTAATTAATCATCATCTGCCTAGCCTTTTCCCAACTATGTTGGGGTCGGCTTCCAGTCTAACCGGATGCAGCTGAATACCAGTATTTTACATGGAGCGACTGCCTATCTGACCTCCACAACCCAGCTACTGGGTAATATGATACCCCTTGGTAAGACTGGTTGTCAGACTTTCGGGCTTCTGACTACCCGTAACGACTGTCAAAGATCCACGAATGACAGCCGGGACCAACGGCTTAACGTGCTTTCCGAGGCACGGAGGGGTCTCGGTATGTAAAGATGGTCACCCATCCACAAACCAACCGCGGCAAGCGTAGCTTAACCTGATCGATCGACCTGTGCGGCTGTTATTATTTAGCCACGGGCCCCTCAAGCTAGTTAATTAATAAAAATATAAAAATTTAGCATGACAACGACAACACAGGAGATCAATCGGGAGCACGTGACAGCTGTCATATTCACGCATGAAATACTTCTCTAATTTTATTAGAAGAAATAATTACTTTTATTAGTTATGGGGTAATCTTTCAGATAATTAGTTGTCTCTTTGTTATTTACTATCTCTCTTTCCAGACATGATTGCATAGGTATAAGGTCCTCACATGATCTGACCAAGATTATGTCTGGACTTTAAAAAACTTTGACCCCTGAGTCTGTTTTGCCATTTCTTCTCAAGGGTGGTCAGATAGGCAATGTCGGCTCTGCCTAGCATATTTTTATTTTGACGATTTATGACGTGTAAAAGTGATTGCGATAATAATACTTATCCTCTTTACAAAATAAACAACATAATCTGGAACTTTCGGATTAAGTAGGTATTAGTCGACTTAAAAAAATAATTTTGAAAGAAAATATTAAATTAATAAAAACAAATGTTTTTTGGATTGAGTCTTCAAGAAAGAGCAATTACGTCTTTGCCCAAAAACAAAAATAAGTTTAGTTTCAAACAAACTGTTCAACTTTTTAAGACAAACAAAATATTTTGTATCGTCGCTAAACCATTTTAAACAGCATACTATCCTCATTATTCTTGAATCATCATTCATCACACAATACAACGCTAACAAAATGCAACCCAACAAAGTCTTCACAAAGTCGAACACCATCCATAGTGCCGTGCCTATGTACATACTACACACACCGCTATTATTAACATTACACACGCAAACATTAAGAGGGGGTACATTTTGCAATTCAGATTCCTATATCTGCGCCGGGGGTGTGTGCAAATCATTATAAGAGCGGACATAGCCTACGAACGGCACAATCCGTCATCAAACATTACGGCATTCTGATCAGGGAACATTCACAACAAAGACTGCTTTATTGTGTACAAGAAAATATTATAAGCTGGAGGAAACGAGGTGTCCTTTTTAAACGACTTTAAAAAAAGGAAGTTCTGAATTTGGATGTTAATTTAAATACGGATTTGCAAAATTTTTGAGGTAGTCCCATATAAATTGTATTAACTTTGCTTGGATTGTTTTTGAGTTAGCTTCAATAACACGACTTTTTTCCACTTAGTTTATATTGATGATGTTTTAATAGCTTCCTGACACTAACATAACAAGTAGTGTTATATGAATTTGTGTGGGGTAGGTACAACTAAAAAGTGAAAAATAAAAACCTTTTTACAAAAGTCCACCGACTTTTGTAAAAAAGTTTTTATTTTTCACTTTTTTATGACACCTCATAAAACGAAAATGCGGAACCAACTGCAGCGGCTTCCGAAATTAAAGTTATTTTTCACTTTGTAGTGTTTTTTTCTGGAAGTCGGTTGTTTTTATTGCATAAGAGTTTTCTTGAATAATGTTAATATAAATTGTTCGGCAAATTGAATACCAACTTTAATTATCCGTATATTCGAATCACTTATATTTCGTCAGTGAGCGGAGTTCGCTAAGAATTTAGAAGATATTAGAACTTTTTGCAAAAAGAAGAATTCGAATCACAACTGTCATTCTTCGACAATTGAATGAAATGGCAAATTGACGCAGTGTTTCTTTCAGACCCGTACTAACCCCACAACATCTAAATTGAGTTCAACTGTATCAATCGAAGATCTGTATACGTGCCTAGTTGCAACAATTAATTTCCCTGACTGTACCTATGAATAGTTCGGGCAGTGGAGAAAATATTAACGAACAGTAAGATGATGGGACTGACTGTACGCTACTCGTAGACGCTAATTAATTAAGCAAGTTGAGATAGACTGAGAATAAGGTTTTTTCGAGAGGTCTCGGCTTGGTTTTTCTTGATAACAAAAAACCCGTACAGATTGATTAAGGATTTTAATGTCACCTCCAGAGCCTTAGAGCCATGAAGTTGATAGTAAAACCCTGATTGTCTCTTTTATTTTTATCAAGACAATCGCGTGGGATTTATTCAATGTTCCGTTGATCACACTTTTCTTCTATGTATTTACACAATGACGATTAAAATATTGTACCTATATAGAAGGCGGAGACGACAATACGGCATTGAATTAATATATCTAAATCATGCCCTTTGATTATTTCCCCTCCTTTTTATATACTTGTAGATATTATTGAATATTTTAAGACTTTTAGTTTTTTAAATTATGTAAACACTGTAAATAAATAAATAGTAGAGTTTTCCACAAGAAAATATATCTCTTTAGATAAATTATATTAAAAAAAAAAAAAAAAAAATTTAACCAATTATTTTCAATACAGTTATAGGTTTTCAGTAGTGACTGAAGTATTAGATATTTATACAGGGTTATTGGTAATGTTTTACCAATAACCCTGAATTTGGTTGGATTTTTGTTAGATATAGTGATGTCATAAATTGAAACAAAACCCATAGTCGGGTCATCACTACTTTTTAGTTTGTTTGAAAAAGTAACTTTTTTTCATTTCTATGTTAGGGTTTCTTTTGATAGTTCCAAAATTCTTCTATGCATTAGTATTCCTAGTGTTTTTGTTTATTGTCGTAATGTCGTTTCCACATTGTATAACGCCACTGCTGTCAGTAACGTTTTTAATCACAAGAGAACGTGTTAGTTTCCTCATCAAATCTACTAAAGATTCAGGAGATAGGTACTGTGTGTCTGTTTGTTTCAGTGTAGAACTTTTCAATTAGTGAGATGAAAGGATCCTCGCGGCCTGGGTTGGAAGGGTTAGTTGCGAATTTTTACACTTTTTTTCTTATTTTTCTTGTCCGATTTTTCGCTGTCTGGACGTAAACATGTTTGTTGCGTTAATTTGGTAATAACGATTAATTAAATGGTGCACCTATTATGTAGTCAATAATGAAATGGTATCAAATTTTTTTTTATTGTTTTTGAATGTATCAATGCTTCATCATGTACAAAAAATCCCTTTTACACTTTTAAGGAATGATTTTTCAGGCGTCAGATAACTTTGATCGGAAAACCAAACATGGCGGTTTGACTATAGGTACAAAAGCTGTCAAACCGTAATTTTTATTCCTCGAAAAAGTTATCTGAAGATTGAAAAATCGGCCCTAAATAATACTTGACCGATTTCCTTTTGTAATAAATATACTAATTAATTTCCAAATAAATTCATTTTTCAGAAAAAAAAAATCTACCGATAACTTTTCGACTTCCAAAGCTTCTAGTACTATTTCAAGAGAGACAATCATGAATCTATAATAATTGGCGTCACGTCGAACAAAAGACGTGAAATACCGTCCATTCCGTTTTACAAAGGCTTACACGATTTCCCTTCGGGGATGAGATGTCAATCAAGCGGCTATACGGTCTCCATTGAGGCTGTGTGCTCACCGAGCAGGAGGAAATGTCGTGAACGCCTTTGTCAACGAGCAGTGTACCTCACACGCGTGCGAAATGTCAAGGTGACTTAGGTTAGCATTAGCACTGCTGTTGACAGTAAATCAGATTAAATCGGACTATTAGTTTATGTAGCTTAAGGGGGAAGCGCTTCAGCGGGATTGTCCGAAAGGGTTACCGCTGGCCCGGAACATAAAGGGCTAAGGAAGGAACACGGGTGGGTTTTAGTCAGTAAGAGTCTGACACTCCCTTCCGGAGGAGTCATTTGATGATTTCCCATCCGCAAAAAAAAAAAAAAAAATAAAAAAGGGGGAAGCGCTAAGGTAGCCCGCGAAATTTAAATTTTCTTACGTTTTTTGCAATTTGCTGGTCAGTATTAAGTTGTACGTCGATTAAAATATGATTCGTGGTCGTAACAAATATGTATTTACAGAATTATAATCATAACAATCAGTAAAACAACTTGTTAAGTTAGTATAATCCCCAAATGTCAAGATTTCATGAAATAGTCATTCAGTAGGATTACTTGGTCTTAGAGAGTTGTGTTGATGACTTTAATGATTATAATTCTGTAATGCCATATTTGTTACGGCCCCGAATCATATTTTAATCAATGTACAACTTAATACTGACCAGCAAATTGCAAAAAACGTAAAAAAATAATTATTTCGCGGGCTACCCTGGCGCTTTCGCCTCAAAAGGTCGAATTTATTATATTTTGGTTTGTCTCTAAGTATTATTTTAAACTAGCTTTTACCGCGACGTGAAATTTCGCGCCCCGAACAAACCGCGTCGCATAGCACATCGCCGCGATATTACTTCGTTTTCGCTTAGCATTCTTTCTGGCTTTTCAGGGTTCCGTACCAAAATGGTAAAAAGGAACCCTTATGGTGAGACTCAGTCTGTCTATCTGTCTATCCGTCTGTCACAGCTGGATATCTCAAGAACTTATGCTATCAATTTAAAATTTAGTTTGCCCAACTATTTTCGAAATAAGAAAGAAATAAAAATATGAGTAGGTATATAAGTTTTATATTTTTAGCAAATTGAAAGGTGGTTTTAAAAATTCGAAGTGGGGCTAGTAAGGCATGCCTAAAATGAAAGAGTGCTGTGCACATTCTCAAACATTATTTTTTTTAGGCCTCATATTTTTCGACTGTTGATGAAAAATGTAAAAAAAATAACGGGCCCCCTTATCTCCGAAGTTTGCATAGAGAAAAGTCTGAAATTATTCTTCTATGTGATAGAAGTTTATGTAAAGATTACAGTAAAAATAAAACGTTGTCTCTAAATAGCACACTTTTCGACACGAAATCAACAAAAATTACATTACCCTCGGTGCGCGAGTCCGACTAGCTCTTGGCCGGTTTATTCTTTTATCTCGGCTTCTAAGAGTCGTAGAGCAATATGAAATAGCCTATATCCTTCCTCAAGAATTGGGCTATCGAATTCAAAAACAATTGTTCAAATCCGACCTGTAGTTCCAGAAATTAGCGCGTACAAACAAACTTTTCAGCTTTATTATTAGTATCGATTACCACTGAATATTTCGGTATCGCAATATTAATAACATTCATCTTGTCCTTCAATTATTCTCATTCTGTAGTTTCTGCTTACCCAAGAAGTCCCCCCCCCCTTCCAAGAAGAAGCTTCCCTTTGTTTCTGTAGTTTTTGCTTGCTTAAGAAGGGCGTGAGTCTATATACACCCTTACTAATAAACGTTGTATAGCGTCTGTTTAGTTCCACAACGCTTTGTCTTCTTCTTTCGAAAGTCATATTACTGACGACTGAAAGAGAGAAATCGGTGTGTAACTATTCATCCTTTTTAGGGTTCCGTATAAAAACGGAACCCTATTACTAAGACTTCGCTGTCTGTCCGTCTGTCCGTCTGTCTGTCACCAGGCTGTATCTCAAGAACCGCGATAGCTAGACAGTTGAAATTTTCACAAATTATGTATTTCTGTTGCCGCTATAACAACAAATACTAAAAACAAAATAAAATTAATATTTAAGGGGGGCTCCCATACAACAAACGCGATTTTTTTGCCCTTTTTTGCTCGATATCAAAAATGGCAACAGGTAGGCACTTGAAATATTCACGAAATACTCAGTTGTATTTTAACTTTAATAATAAATAATAATAATAAAATAAAATAAATATTTAAGGGGGGCTCCCATACAACAAACATGTTTTTTTCGGCGTTTTTGCCTTGTGGTACGGAACCCTTCGTGTGCGAGTCCGACTCGCACTTGGCCAGTTTTTTTATTTGAAATGGGTTTGCTCTTGACTCTAGTCTAGGTCAGAGGTGACAGAGACAAAGTCGACGATGGAGTGAGCTTACCCAGAAGACGCCTGTTCACTCTTACTTTGAAGAGATTCGGGTTGTATGCGCTCGGAAACACAGGCGCAGGTAGAGAGTTCCACTCTTTTTCTTCTGTTTTTCATCTGAAAGAATACGTTCATTCGTTCTTATTTAAATAATAGGGATGTGAAACAATATTCAACGCCTAGAAAGTACCTATACTAAAGAGGTGTGTTAGGAGGTTCTCTGCAATAACTGGTATTCAACACACAATTAAGCAGATGATAGACTGAATCATTTCAAGATGAAATCGTTACAATGACGTAGAGACTTCTTAGGTTTAACTTTCTTATTTAAAGTTGTAAATCAAGGCGTGGATTACCCAGATTTGGTGAGTCAGCTGAGCATGAATGTACAGACGCCAGCACATGAAGCTACTACAATCTGTCAAATTTATTTAATAGATTTTCAACTTTATCGCTAAAGCATACGGTTCAAAGTTGATTGGAAAAATTTGACAGTTCCGGGTAAGGTTTAAAGTTGATAAGGTTCAAAGTTGATTGGAAAAATTTTACAGTTTCGGGTAGCTTGATGTGCTGGCGTCTGTTACTAGGCCGTCCGCCAGAGTTCAAAATTATAACCCTTTCTCGATCAAATCCAGTCGACACAAATACGGATACAATGCGCCCCTTTCCTATATCCTCAGAAGATACCATGAGTCTACGGTTGCGATCTTGATGTTTTCGGTGGTAAATTGTGTACATTTAAGAAAAGTATTTTTAATAATATGTTAATCGTGTAGTATTAGAAAAAACAGCATTTTTAACCTATAGGTAACCTAGTATTCAAATTGTTTTGTAATTGTTTTAATATCTAATTTTCTATTTATTGTATGATGTACGCTAATAGGGGCCCGTGGCTCAATAATAACAGCCGCACAGGTCGAGCGATCAGGTTAAGCTACGCTTGCCGCGGTTGGTCTATGGATGGGTGTGGTGGTGGATCTTTACATACCGAGATCCCTCTGTGCCTCGGAAAGCACGTTAAGCCGTTGGTCCCGGCTGTCATTCGTGGATCTTTGACAGTCGTTACGGGTAGTCAGAAGCCCGAAAGTCTGACAACCAGTCTTTCTATGGGATATCGTATTACCCAGTAACCGGGTTGTGGAGGTCAGTCGCTCCATGTAAATTACTGGTATGCAGCTGCATCCGGTTAGACTGGAAGCCGACCCCAATATAGTTGGGAAAAGGCTAGGCAGATGATGATGTACTAGTACGCCAATAATTGATAATGCCGTGCTTTCCTATAATTTAAATACATGCGAGATCAATATTATGTCAACGACTCTGGGTTAATGCTGTGTGTTTAGTTGGTAAGCCTTATTAAATAAATAAATGTCGTTCAATTCAGTTATCGTTAATATACACATGTCTATATTAAATTTCAGTGTACCGACACTGAAATGCCATTGCCCAGGGGCATAAGTGGTATCAATTTAATTCACTGGCTTAGTCTCAATTTGATGATTAATAAACGAAGGACATTGATTTGACACTAACAAGTAGTCGAGACGCGTCGGCAATGGCTACATTGCATTGCAAACAGGTACTATGTGTTCTTTGTGATTGTATTGTGTACTAGCTGCGCCCCTCGGTTTCACCCGCGTAAATGTCGATCCCGTGGGAATATCGGGATAAAAAGTAGCCTATTTGTTAATCCAGCGTGTCAGCTACCTCCATACACAATTGTATCAAAATTGGTCCAGCCGTTTGAGCCTGAAGAAGTAACAAATATATAAACATACACACACAAACTTCGCCTAGTGAACCATTTTCTTATAGTTTCATGCACAGAGCAGTAGGTATCATTTAACTTTAAGATTACATCGTACAAAAACCTTTTACTTAGGGTAACGCATAAGTATACAGAATAGCACTATTCTTTACAATATTGAAGTTAATTAAATGTGTGAAGAGTGAAAAAAAACTTTACTTTTAGGTAGGTATTTCAACGACATGTGTACTCCTCATTTTAGCTGACGAAAGAAGGAAGAGGTTCTCAATTCGACGCATATAATTCTTTTTATGTTTGAAACAGTGATACTCCCAGGTTATTTGATTTAAAACCACGGATAAAACTATGTATACGAGAAAAAAATCAAGTTCTTTTTATGAAGATGTCGTAAAGTAAAAAGAAGAATCCCAAATCCCATTTGAGAAATACACTCAAAATGAAAACTTCCGTTCAGAAATTTAATCTACGTATTAATATGAACACTATAATATCCGTAACGAGGCAAACAACCCGTCCGTCTGTATCACTCATGTTTACCCGAGTATGAAGTCCACTAAAATTTAACAGTCTGTTAATTCAGTGCCCTGCGAGGGAAGCGGTGTGCGCAAGCGCCAACAAATCAAGTTTGCCTCCCGTATCCCTAGATAATTTGTTCTAATTGAAATTCAAGTCATTGACATAGCCATCGGAGGTAATCGAATTTCTAGAAGCAGTCTAGTACGAACACACTCAGTTCCGTCCGGAAGGTGGAGTATGTAGGTAGTGTTGGTGAGTTATTGATAGGGCAGAATTTAGAAGCTATAAGTTTGATGTTGAGAGCAGTGGTGGCGCGACTAACGAGTAGGTCGTAAGTTCGGACCCTGACAGGCACCTTACTTTTTGTAAATTATTTCATCAGCACAGGGGGCCTAAAAAGGCCGCTTTGGCAGAATCATAAAAGGATAACATAATGGACAGTTAACTGTTAAGTTAATCGTATCAAATCCCATTCATGAAGCATTGTTCAGTTATTTTTTTTTGTCTGTGCTAAAATACCAATAAATCCAATCCAAATCCAATCCCAATCTCTTTGATTGTACCTACGTAGTGCAGCGAAAAAAATAAAAACACGGACTGTCTTCGCCATATTATATTCATAATGTTAACCTTTTATGATTCTACAAAGTGGCCTTTTTAGGCCCCGTGCTCTCCTAACGGTAAAGGGAAATCTTGTAAGGAAACCGGCATGTCCTAAAACCAAAAAACCGGCCAAGTGCGTGCTGGGCCACGCACAGTGTAGGGTTCCGTAGTAGCCCGTTATCACAATGTAGTACGATTCTGTTGTTCTTTATTCTGAATACACTAAAAAAAACATATTTTGTTTTTCAATGCAAGTCTTTACCCGTTATAAACAAGCAACTACTTCATCTTAGTCACTTTAAAGGATTAATGCTAAGGATTTTGTATTTGGTACAAATTTATCCAACACCCAAGTTCAACGACTATTACCGCTAAACTAATAAAGTTATTTTAACCGCTATAGTTTAGTAGTTTTCCTTTATCATGAAATGCACTATCATCGTAAAGTTTTCCAGATTTTCAAGCCAGCAGTTTAGGTTTTAGACGGGGGGGGAAGGGGGGGGGGACGCCCTACTGGAACAAAAAATTTGCACTTTAACGTTTAATATTTCCTAAATGGAGCATTCAATCGCAAAATTATTTTAGCAACCCCGAAGTAATTTTAGAAGACCTATTTAACGATACCCCACACGATGGGGTAGACGACGAAAAAAATATTCATCCCCACTTCACATGTACCTACCCCGAGCTACCCTAAAAAAAAATATTTTTCAAAATTTTATAAAATATAAAAAATTTATACGCACTCCTACAAAATTACAGCTTTCTAGTACTAACGGTCTCTTAGCAAAACCTCGGACAGACAGACAGACAGACGGACATGACGAAACTATAAGGGTTCCTTGTAAGAACTACGGAACCCTACAAAACATCGATGTGACATCTAGCAATACGCACTAGGTGCGCGTGGGGTCAAGAGGCCTGAATCCCACTAGTGGGAACGTTATGGGCTGATTATTCTGTTTGACGTAAGCTTCACACTGTAAAGCTTTAAAAGGTATGTGTACTGGCACGTGGAACTTTTCAGCTTTGTCTCTGGGACAACCATGTAGCCGCTATGGCTCTGCCACTTTTATTTAATCATCTGCCTAGCCTTTTCCCAACTATGTTGGGGTCGGCTTCCAGTCTGACCGGATGCAGCTGAATACCAGTGTTTTACATGGAGCGACTGCCTATCTGACCTCCACAACCCAGTCACTGGGTAATACGATACCCCTTGGTAAGACTGGTTGTCAGACTTACCCATAACGACTGTC
This sequence comes from Mesoligia furuncula, assembly GCA_916614155.1. Taxonomy (NCBI): domain Eukaryota; kingdom Metazoa; phylum Arthropoda; class Insecta; order Lepidoptera; family Noctuidae; genus Mesoligia; species Mesoligia furuncula. Next base: position 36,611,012 of record OU744790.1, read on the forward strand.
AAAGGTCCACGAATGACAGCCGGGACCAACGGCTTAACGTGTTTTGCGAGGCACGGAAGGGTCACAGTATGTAAAGATGGTCACCCATCCACAGACCAACCGCGGCAAGCATAGCTTAACCTGATCGATCGACCTGTGCGAATGTTATTATTTAGTCACGGGCCGCTTTTATTTAATGCCCACCGAAAATAATACAGATTTTTAAAAACGTTCAGCTTATGTACGCTTCGCAAAAGCTATAGTAGTCGTTCATTCAAAAAGGTGTGTATGAGTTATACTTCGGATATCTATGGTTATACTACACAATCCCGTGTTGTGACGTTATAAAAAACTACATAGGACTGCACTCAATTTAATACCAGTAAGTGATGTGCCATACAGTTTCTGTAAGGTTTGACAATACCATTAGCAGAACACTTGCCCATGACTAACGCAATCGATGACGTCAGGATTAAGCTTTTAAACAATCTTCAAAGTAAATGGATTTTTATTGAAAATTACAAAATGAAATTTTAGAGTAGCTTTTAAATTAATGTGTTTTAAAACCGGCGAGTGGGCCGGTGTTATTTTGCTTTTATTTTTTAAGTATATTAATGAACATGGATATCTATTGAGATGACGGCTAAGGTCACCCGCAGACTGGCGCGATGTGACTCCGGTAGAGCAATTTCGATGAAGTTTTTATAAAATTTGTTCCACCAGAGTCCGGTCGCACCCATCTGCGGGAGCTTTAATAGTAATAGTAGCAAGATATAAAATATATGAGATAGAATGCTGGTCAATATCATTCACTGAAATATTGAAATACCGTTTGCATGAGAACCCTTCAATTTTACAATACTAATCACACTAATATTATAAAGGCGAAAGTTTGCGAGTGTGTGTGTGTGTGTGTCTATATAGTTGTCACTTCTTCACGCTCAAACGGCTGGACCAATTTTGATAAAATTTTGTATGGAGGTAGCTGACACCCTGGATTAACATATAGGCTACTTTTTATCCCGATATTCCCACGGGATCGATATTTACACGGGTGAAACCGCGGGGCGCAGCTAATTTATTATAAATGTGGGACTGACATGAATGAAGGGTATTTAAATGCGTTGTTTATATTACTATCTCTAAAGCCTTTCGGAGAGTTCATATTCATATATATTTGTTCGTGTGTAAATGAAATACAGTGACAGTTGCGCTTCGATGTCCTTGACATGACACCCACTCCCCTACTAGCAGCGCCCCTCGGTTACACCCGCATAAGTTTCGATCCGTGGGAATATCGGAATAAAAACTATCCTATGTCCTTTCCCGAGATTCAAACTATCACTGTACCAAGTTTCATCTAAATCGAAGAGGACACACTTTCGCATTTATAATATCACAGTATGGATTCACATTGACAAGTGGGTTAAGAGAACCACCGATTTCCCACTAAACTGACGCAATCGCGGAAGGCCGAGATGAAGATGGCGGGTAGAGGTAGAGATGGACTCCTACCGAAAGGACCGGCAAAAGACAGAATTACATGGAAGAGGGAGTCATTTGCCCTGTAGTGGGACAGGCTAGATACAGGGACAGTGGGACAGGATAATACAGGCTAGTTAGATTATAAAAAAACCGGGCAAGAGCGAGTCGGACTCGCGCACCGTGGGTTCCGTAACATCCGGGTTTATGCATAAGGTTTATGTTTATGAAATTAAATGTTTTATTTTTATTTTTGAGTTGATTGAATGAATGGTAAATTGTGGTTTACGATTTATGACGTATTAAAAAAAAACTACTTACCTACTAGATCTCGTTCAAACCAATTTGCGGTGGTAGTTTACATGGTAATGTACATCATATATTTTTTTTAGTTTTATCATTCTCTTATTTTAGAAGTTACAGGGGGGGGGGGGGGGACACATTTTACCACTTTGGAAGTGTCTCTCGCGTAAACTATTCAGTTTAGAAATAAATGATATTAGAAACCTCAATATCATTTTTGAAGACCTACCCATAGATACCCCACACGTATGGGTTTGATGAAAAAAAAATTTGAGTTTCGGTTCTAAGTAAGTTCTAACCATAAAATTTATTGTTTTTTTTTCTATTTTTGTGTGAAAATCTTAATGCGGTTCACAGAATACATCTACTTACCAAGTTTCAACAGTATAGTTCTTATAGTTTCGGAGAAAAGTGGCTGTGACATACGGACGGACAGACAGACGGACAGACAGACATGACGAATCTATTCCGTTTTTGCCATTTGGCTACGGTACGGTGTATGATAAGCGGATAGAAAAGGCAAAACTTTAACATTATTTTTTATACTTTTACAATGTATGGAGTCCAGTGTGTTAGGTTGGTGTAGGTAGGTTTAGTTATAAATCACCGCCATTCCGTGTAGGGTTCCCAGTTCGAGTTCCTAGTTAACTCTGCAGCAGAAATTGGCAGTGTTTTACGGTGACCATTAGTAACCGGAGCCTCCTTTCCAAGAGGTGAACACTGGCAGCAAAATAGAAGCTTCCTGTGCATTTCCAAAGCTGTGTTGTATGTTCCAATAGTGTCTATATTTACATGTTAGTCACGTAACGTATTATGTATGGGAGAAAAAGACATGTTGCCCCGACCCTTATTAAGGGGTTCAAACAGGCGCGACACGCGATATAACCGCGCGCGACACATAGCAACCGCTCGTTGCGCGACTTGCGGTGCCTCTGTGTCGTGCACGATTTTATCGCGTGTCGCGCCTGTTTGAAGGAACCTTAAATAGGGATAAGAGCAGGAGAATGAGTTTGATTAGTGTCGGCAACATTCAGAATAAATAAGTATTTTAAGCTCAAACAATCAAAGAAAGTTGACGTCAAAAAAGAATAAACCATCGTGTTTAAGTATTTATAAAGTTACTAAGCTGACCCCGCAAATTAAAAGTCGTATTGCAAAAAAAAAAAAATTCTCAGACCTACCAAATATACACAAAAAAATTCATTAAAATCGGTCAAGCCGTTTCGGAGGAGTTCAATAACAAACACTGTGACACGAGATTTTTATACATAATATATACTAGCTGACTTGGCAAACATTGTTTTGCCATATAAATTATTTCTAGCTGCCCGGCGCTACTTCGTTCACGTGGTGTCTTACCCCTTACCCTACCCTACCCTATTCCTACCCTACTCCTACCCTACTTCTACCCCACTCCTACCTACTCCTACCCTACTCCTACACTACTCCTAACCTACTCCTACACTACTCCTACCCTACTTCTACCCTACTCCTATAAGTAAATAAAAGTATTTAAAAAAAAAACGGATAAAAAGTATCCTGTGTCCGTCTCCCGGGTCTAGGCTACCTCCCCACCAATTTCCAGCCAAATCGGTTCAGCCGTTCTTGAGTTATAAATAGTGTAATTAACACGACTTTCTTTTATAAAGGTGTTCTTGAAAGTAGGTACTGAAGAAAATATCATCTTAGAAAAAGTTCAACCCTCAGCTTCTAAAGTTGTGCTAACTTTAGAAGCTAAACTACAAATAAATAGCAACCGAGATCTAAGAATAAATAAACTAGCAACTGTATCACCTTTTTAAGTTTACTGAGTCAAAGACCACGCAAATATAGAGGAAATCTTAGAAAAAGTTCAACAATCCTGTTGTGCTAACTTTAGAAAAAAAACTAGAAATAAATTGCGACCGAGATCTAAGAATAAATAGGTAAACTTTATTTTATTATTAATAGCGACTTGATCAGTGTTTCAAGTTTACTAAATCAGTAAAGGCTCCTACAGACAGGCGGGACACGCGATATAATCGCGCGCGACACAAAGGCACGTCGCGCAACGAGCGGTGCCTTTGTGTCGCGCGCGATTATATCGCGTGTCGCGTCTGTCTGTAAGGAGCCTTAATGCTACGCAAACATAAAGGGAATCTTACAAAACTAAATATAAAGTACAGCCACCTTCTTACAATAGTTACATAAGTTTCATAAAAGTATGGACAAGATATTGAGGCAAGTACGAGTTATAAAATTGAAGTAAGATTTAATTTTGGGACCAAAAACACTATGTTATAAACAAACTTTTACATTTTTTCCAGTGAACTTTTGGTGACGTAATGGAAATTTGACGTCATCTTTTCTCGTATCGACACGAGTTGCTCATGACGTGGTTACAAGTTTATTTCTTTCTTTCAAGTTTCAGGGTCATGTTGCGAGCCTGGATATATATTGCTTAGCCTTGCAAGGCACCAAAGCGCTTTGTTTGGTCGACAAAATATTTTGTTCAGCTAGAGAAGTAAAAATCCGCCATTTTTATTTTAAAAAGAAAACGAAACCTAGCTATCCACACGGCCTAGACGTATCGATGGACATCTCATCATCTTATCTCAATCGAGAGTATAAAGAATCCCACATAAAAAGATACGTAAGTAGGTATCTAAGCGTGAAAAACATAACCCTGTCTTGTTGTCGCGCAATCGAGTAATAATACGTCAAAAGTTACGCACACACGGCTAACACGACGCGCGACGTCTTGACATTTGGAAACGAGACAAGAAAAAAAATCTTAAGACAACTTAGTACCTAGACATTTCAACCCTCAAACTCAACAACACCTAATCTCAACCACAAACAACGCTAATCCTAGCCAATCAGCGAAAAGACCGCGAAAATAAACGACTCCATTTTAAAAAAAAAGCTACAAATCCCCCTACATAAGCCGAAAGTAGTTGCGGTGATAGCGGCCGCAGTTGACTCGCGCGGGCTGTCAGCGGCCCACACTAACAGGTTGCTAGATTTGCCCACTATTTTTACGTGTCCCGCACTAGTGATGCGACACGTCACACCTGTTGTTGGTCGTGGTCGTACTTACAATAGTGGTGTGTAGGCTTTTTTTTCGGTAGTTTTTTTCGTAATCGATGTTTTTTTTTGTGAATTGCTGCGTGACGTAGGCGTGGCTGCTTTCATTGAGGGTTAGGTAAGTGTGTTGTACACACACATTATACCAGCTGTTATAACTAGACAGGCAATGAAAATGCATCGTCTAATCTAATAGGTAATATCTATTATTGTTCCTATTATTATTATGGAACTGTTGTATAAATAACAATTTCAAAATGGAGGCTTCCTCCCACACCTACAGACGACACTAGAGCCCTTAATAATAAACTAATCTAAACACGACGTCTGAGGGGAGAACAAAAAAGACGCGACAAAAATATACTTCCTAAGTATTGATATCATACTATTTTACAAAATTGTGTTAGTTTTCCTAATAAGCATCTTAGAGAACAGATACATTTTTGTTACATCCGACCACAACATTTTGCAGGCAAAAAACAAAAAAACAGCGATCAAACAAATAAAAAAAAAAACAAAAAAAGACACTAACCCTTTACGCACAAAAATCGACTTGGCCGCATCACTAAAGTCGAGTACACACGCAGTGATACCGAATGATTCGGTATCGCGTACACCGCCCAATTAAACAGTTTTTGCTCCTCTACACATATGTAGCGAGTAATGTCGGCGTGTTTATGCGATCGCCCATGAATACAATGACCGCTTGCGGTACCTATGGGTGGTACGCACGTCGCACATACAGTGGTTTTTGAAACTAATTGTTTACGAAATAAATTTCACTGAAATGCCGCGAATATTACACTCATTTAGTCCCGGAATGTATTAATTGTTAAATGATGATGTCATTGTTGATGTTCGTAATAGTGGATTTATCATCTAAAATAAATGATGTGGTTAACTGGACCCGCGGGTGCAGAAGCGACCGGGTCCAGCTGACCGAAGACTCCTAAATACAAGGTATTCGATACATTTTGCATTTGAAATTCGATTATAAAATTATTCGGTGTACCGAAATTTTGCGAATTTAATTCATAAACGCAATTCTTAAAAACGATAGATTGATTGCAGCCGGAAACTATGCTAGTTCGAATTGTTATAGCTATGAGGGTAAAAGCCAAAGCAGGCGCCTACGACAACACCTAGGTTTGTCAGCTAAAATTAGGTTTAGCCTAGCCTTTGTGATTGAAACGTGTAAAACAAAATCGCTAAATACTTAATAAGAAAGAGTAACAAAAATGACTTCGTTTCAGACAATAATCCAATTCAATTTCTAGAAATCCTAAAATCTGTACCTATAAGGTACTATGACTGATTGAATTGGATCCCCATCCTATCAATAAATAAACACTACATTTGATTGAATTAGTAAAAGCTGCAAACACAAACTCTGTCCGCGGGAGCGAACGAAGCGAGCTCGCGAACACCCGGCACCCCGACAAGCGAGCTCGCGAACACCCGGCACCCCGACAAGCGAGCTCGCGAACACCCGGCACCCCGACAAGCGAGCTCGCGAACACCCGGCACCCCGACAAAGGCTGGCGATGTTTTTAAGCCCTATGCCTGTGGTCTGAGGTTATTTGGGATCTAAGAAGAATACGGGTTAACTTTTACTAAAATCGAAATATTTTCTAAATATAACCTGAAACGGGTTAAAATAGCCGAACTAGTTAGGTAGGTTAGGTCTCCTGGCAAGCCGCAGTGACCGGTGAAGTTAGAGGAAGACAGTGACCGAGTGCCGTCCAAGGACTGGAAGACGAGGCATCGGTCGTCCGGCGTTGAGATGATCAGACGTCGTTGTGATAAGGCTGGCACAGAAGCAGGAGATTGGCACAAGAAAAGAGAGGGCTTTGTCCAGGAGTGAGCGAAGTCGTGTGTTGTCTGTGTGGTGCCGGACTTAAAGAATTGCACCACCCCTTACTTCCTGTGGGTGTCGTAAAAGGGTCTAAGGGTCTTACCGGAGAATGGGCAGCAGCGTTCTCTATTTATTCCACCATCATACCATACTGCGATCGCCAACCCGCCTGCCAAGCGTGGCGATTATGGCAAACCCCCCCCAAAATTGGGGGAGGCCTATGTCCAGCAGTGGACGTCTATCGGCTGAAACGACGAGCGAAGTCGGACAGTGGATGATTACGATAACTCGAAACAATACAGAAAACACACTACATAATCTGTCAATTCCCAATTATTACCAATCAGTTATCACTAGACCGACGTTAAACGTTAATTTCTCGAGTTACAGAACACAACTCAATCATGCCGCTGATAATCCGCAGCTAACTTAACACAGTCATCTGATCAACAATTTAAATGCAATCTCGACTAAAATCGCGGTAAAAGCATGGCGTCGACAATTGAAACCGGATTGTCAACTATTCATCAATATGTCAATCATGGTGAAATGATGAATTAAATTCAGAGTAAAACTCGTATGATCGATGCAAAGCTGAGGTGCGAAACTTAATTAAAATATCAACTGAGCGACAAAGGGCCGGTTAATTTTATTATCGCGTATTATGGATTTGGCCGAAAGCTATGTGGGCAGTGTGTGGCTCAACATGGTTTACAGTTAAGCGATTGCATTCTGCATGGGATAGTGATTGCAAAACGTTTGGTAGGTATGACCGAGACCCCGCCTGCATCATCTAAGGCAGGCGGGAATATGGGGTCGCGGCCGATTAGAGTGGGGACTCTGTGGGCCCACTGAGTGACCTCAGGGAAGACGGCGCACAGTGGTCATGTTCTGCCTTGTACACTTGCTCTGCTAGGTTTTGGGGAGACCCCTTTACAGTCTCCCCAGAGATGTGCCCTAACAGGCGTGTGCCGCCTTCCTTAGTGCAGATGGTGACCACCGGGGTGTTTTATCCACAAAGACCAGGCGCCTTTTGATGGTTTCACCCCGAGAAAAACAAAAGAAAAAAAAGGGTATGAGCTGGTGCCACTTAAACGTTCCAAGTCCACAGCTGAGAAAAGGGTCGTTCTAAGTTAACCAAACAGAGGGGCGATTGCCGAATCTTCTCTAAACATTCGCATTATCAATCTGTCAAGAATACTCATTTTCATACATTTTTTTTACATTGACCGTCGCTGAATTGAGATTGCAACAACATTCTGAACGTTTTTAAACCAATTAAGAGATTGGCCTACAGATTGCCGAAATGAAATTAACTTAAATGCCTGCAAGAACTAAGATATTTCACAACATTTACATTAAATGCGTATTTGTTGCGATTTCTGCAGTGAGTGATAGGCATACAACACGTTGTCGACAATCATGTCGACTGACTGTTTTTGCTCATTATTCTGACGAATTTATTGCGTTATGCCTCAGTGGGCAAGAGTGCTAAGCTCATATAAATCTTAGGGTTCCATCACATTGTTCTGTGGGTGATATTGCGTTCTGGATCAGTGGGATGTTTTATTATTAACTTATAAGTGGGCACAAAACAGTGTGAGTGGTTTTGCGCCATTGAATGGAAATATTTTATGTTATGGATAAAGTCCGCTGTGTCCGCAGGTTTAGCGTATAATTTGAGCCAAAACAATACAAGACGGGATCTTAACTTAGCTTCGGCTATTTTAAAACAGGCACAGGTCACTAGTGAATTTATCTTTAGGCCCATAAGCAGATTCTACACCAAATACAGTCTTCGCTGGTAGACTTATCTTTAGAAATGACGCCTAAATGCAGATTCTGCACCAAATCGCGGTCTAGAACTACTAAGTTATTTTAAAGTTCATTAATTTCGAAAGGAAAGCTTTAGATACCATTTTTCTAAACAGTCTTCACATTTGAATTTGAATCAAAGTATCAATCCTTAGACGACGCCGACGGTGTATTTCTTTTTTATCTTGACTTTCTTTTGTTTCCTCATAGTTTATGCGTAGATACGATTATAGTGAACTTATACATTTCTCGATCAGCGTGGGTCAGAAGCTGACTTCAGTAAATAAACTGTATGAAATGGTGTTGCTAACATTAGAACTGTTTGCTTACGTCTTTTGTTTGATTTCTGCGATGGAAATAGCTAAAAGATGCGAAAGCTAGCTTATTATTAATAACAGTCGAATTAGATTGCTTATTAACTGTTATTTTGACTTATTATTTTTGATGGGGCCGAAAGGTTCTGAAATGGCGACCGCATACCGGAAGACGTAGCGTTAGAAGGACTCCTAGACCTGGTGAAGGCCGCAAGAGTCTGCTGGATGCAAGAAGCATAAAACCAATCGAAGTGGGGCTGCTTGTGGGAGGCCTATGTCCAGCAGTAGACGTTATTCAGGTGAAATAATAATGATGATTTACGAATATCAACTGAACTTTGATTGACGAGAATGAGCGTTGTTTTAGAATTAAACTAGTGTTGCCTGTCGCTAGATCTCAATGTGCGAGAAAATACGACACTCGTTCCTACCCTAGGCGCTGTGGCAGACTTGTAGAGCAGTCGTTGCTGTGGATTTTAAATAACTATCATATGACTACTTTGGAGGCCTTTGCCCAGCATTGGGACAGCATAGGCTAGCAAAAAAAAATGACTACTTATTGAAATATTAAAAAATAATATAGTGGAGAACGACTTTGTAAAGCTTTTAGGAAAACGTTTAATGGGTCCTACAATTTTCAATTAAACAATATAATTTAATTTTAAATGAAAATTAAAATAATAAAAAGGGCACTGGGAAGCATTAGTATAGACAGTCGCAAGAATGGAATCGAAAATAACGAGAATACACTTAAAAAAACGATTTCTTACTACTACAGCACATTAAAGCGATTTCATTAAGACTTACTGACTGACTTTATACAGTAAGAAGAAATGTTTGTAAAACAGTAAAAGACAAAACAGTAACTTTTAATGATTGAACAAACCTACTATTTACTGAAAAAAAAAAAACAATAAAAAAAGAAAAACCATTACTTTAATGTAAGTAAATTTCAATTATTTGAACGATATCACATAAATAAAACAGTTAATTTTGTGACCTTTTGAGCTACCTAGAACATTAAAGTTTACTGTCATGACGGTAAGATTTTGCCTCAAGCTTTAACTGTTCTTGGATCAGTAAAAAATACTGTTTTGAACGTTAGGCTCATATGGAACTGTTTAAAGTAGTTCAGATTAATGTTTTTAATTTTTATTTTCTGCTCATTCATTTCAGTGTAGATCCCGCTGTCTTGCACCTACTCCCGTCCGCAACTATCGATGTTCGGAGGGTTTACTGAAGGTAATTACTTCCCAAGGGGGCAGAGCCGCAGAGGTGGACGGTGCGCCCACGATTCGCGATGGTTTCAGACACTGCACTCGAACCCCTCAAGCGTCCAGTGTACACCAATCAAATATTATGATATGAAATCGATTTAAAGAGGAAGGTATTATGTAAAACATCCAAAATATTTGAAACACTAATTAATATCGCATACTTCGTCGAACACAAGTGGCAACTTAACCAAAGGTGTAACGCCGACGTTTCGAGTCATTAAATCTTATTATCCAATGGTGTTACGGCGACGCTTGAGAGATTAATGATCAGCTTTGTAATACGCCATGTTGAAGTAAACTGTCCACTCCTCATTTCATTTCGTTTATCGATCGGGAGCGCGAGTTAACGACAAAAAGTTGAATCTGACCCATGATGCGAGTCTGTTGTCATTAAGGGGGAAACACAAGGGTAGCCCGCGAAATATATTTTTATTACTAGCTGCGCCCCGCGGTTTTGCCCGCGTAAATGTCGATCCCGTGGATTCCCACGGAGATTGTTTTTATACCGGTATTCACCGGGATAAAAAGTAGCCTATATGTTAATCCAGGGTGTCAGCTACCTCTATACCAAATTTTATCAAAATTGGTCCAGCCATTTGAGCGTGAAGAAGTAACAAACATATAAACACACACACACTCACACACTCACAAACTTTCGCCTTTATAATATTAGTGTGTAAAAGAAATACTGTACAAAGGCGGACTTAATGCCTGAGGCATTTTCTACCAGTCAACCTTAGGGTGATGCAGAGACAAAACATGGTAGGTGCAACATATGAAATGACTATAAAATACAAGAATACATACTAATACATAGATAGATACATACATACATTACATATAAACAAAATGAACTGTGAGGAGAAAAAAATTATCGGTAGAGGAGAAAAACGAATCCAGTAACTCAGCGCTGAACAGTTACGGCCAACTTTTGACGGATATGTTCACGTGCCTTCACTTATTATTACTTCACTAATACGAAATTCAACTTTTCTCATATCTTTTGCAATTCGCAGGCCAATGTCATGATGACAGTTGATTAAAATATGATTAGCGAACATAACAAGTATGTATTCATAGAATTATGATCATTAATACAACCCTCTAAGGTCTATTGAATGACTATTTCATGAAATATCAAATAATAGGATTATTAAATGATTATTGTTTTCATGAAATGTCAATGCTACCTAGCTCATCCCCCTTAATCGGGCAGAAATCCAGAATACAGGCTGTCACAGAAAATGTTCCTGTAAAATACAGGCTGACACAGAAAATGTTCCTGTAAAAAAAGCCCAGTGACATTTTCACGGATCTGGTGATCGAATCAAATCTTCCAATACAGTTCCACACATACAGTCATGTTTGCAATCAGAGAAGACAAAAATATTGACAAAACTTCGATAACAAAGTGATTTCTCGCCATTTGACAGTCACAATACAAAGTACGTACAAATTACTTAATTCATAGTTTTGTATTACTTTCGACAAGGGACGTTAAAAACGACACTTTTAATAACATTTGTATACACTTTTAATAATACAGTTTCGACTAAGATTTCAGTGAATGAAATTGAAAACATTGGAGTTGAATGTTTTGACAACATACTAAAGAGTATGAATGATAGAGATACCATTGATAAATATTAGGCAGCTTGGTTGGTTTGTCGGTTCAGCCGATAGACGTCCACTGCTGGACATAGGCCTCCCCCAATTTTGGGAGGGTTTGCCATAATCGCCACGCTTGGCAGGCGGGTTGGCGATCGCAGTATGGTATGGTGGTGAAATACACAGAGAACGCTGCTACCCATTCTCCGGTACGATCCTTAGTCGCCTTTTACGACACCCACGGGAAGTAAGGGGTGGTGGTATTCTTTAAGTCCGGCACCACACAGACCTTGGTTGGTTGGTTTTGGTCTATAGTAGCTGTGGCCCGCGGATTCACTTGCGATCTTTTATTTGTGATTGTTGTGACGCAAACTTTTATATTCAAGTATATTTATTTACAACAATATGTGTAATATTCCCAAGCAACACATTAGCGGAAATTACATCCATAAACAAGCTATATTACAGTCAAAGGCTCTTATGTAGCTGTACTAACGGATAAGTTGATTCTTGAGACTGTATGAGGGGTGATCTCTACTCTGTTAAGCAGCACAACTGACTAATGGCTGTATAATGGAGAAAAAAACCGCAAAACGCATTTTAGTAGAATTTGAAAGAACTATTGTCCAGCCTTTGGCTACGTATAATGCTACCAGCTGGTTAAGAAGACCAACGCTTGTAAACGGCTGCTTAACGCGGTAAAGTTACACGTTTTCTCAGTTGTGAGCTGTATTAGAGAATCAAATTTCGCCATTGGCTTTTTTATGGCGTACATCAATTCTATTATGATGCTAACTTAATGAGCTTAGTAGTAGCTGGGTAAAAGCATTTACTGACTGCATGAGCTGTAAATTAGTGTAGCTTTACTCTACTTTAATTCCAAAGCTTATAGTGTAAATATTAGCTATTTTACAGCCTCTAGAATGATTGAAGAGTAAACATAGGTTAGTAGTGCTATGATAACGTCAATTTTGACATAACCTCGCAACGCTAATTAATTTTCGTGCGAGAATAAAATACAATTTAAAATGAATACGGTTAAACCATGGAAAAATTGGAAAAGAACTGGTGCAGTTAAAAATAAAGTTTCAAAGTATACAATAAGCAAAGGAGCAAGGATAGTGAAAATCTCCTTCATTTATCTAGCTACAGTCACGTGCCGGTGTCGATTAAAAATGAGGGTTCCGGACACATATATTTTGTTACCAATGATCATAGTTCCGTACAATTAATGGATTTGATCAGCCAGACATTATGAAGATGACGGAGAAAATATTTATATGAAATACATTTTATTTAAAGAAAATATAAAAGAATGGGCAATAAAGAGACATATTGCTCAAAATGTAAAGATAAATATTTTTTGACAAATAACCGTGAAATATTGAAGTACAATCAATGGTTACAAAATAATCGACTTCACAGAAGTTTTAAAACTTCTTAAATGAAATCAGAGGGTGTCATCAATTTTCGATATACCTAAATAAAGCGAAACTACCCAGCGTGGACCGTATTAGAATGACAATATACCCACGAGATGTGAATTTCAAATGTGTATACTATTATGCAGAAAAACGAGTTATATTTCATACCACTTTTACATAGACTGTAAATAATGAATATTATACTACTTAATATGAGATTATAATACTGCTGGGTAAGGAATTGTCAATAAAAATAAAAGTAATTATATAAATTTACTGCGCTTTACTTTATTAATCACAGATTCAAGATTTGTCTTTGGTAATTCTATGTGCTAAACCTTTAGTTGGTTATTCAAGCAGTAGGTACATATTTCTTCTTCGTCAAAATATTATATTTCTTAATTGTTTTTTTTTGTCTTTCTCAAAATATGTACTGAGCATAAAATAAATTTCTTCACCAATTTAGTTTTCAATTCCATCCATTTCTTTTTCAGTTTCCGTTACTTTACTGGTTTTCTTTTCTTTTCTCTTACTTTGCTGTAGAAGTGTCTAAAAGTAAAAGCATCAAATTAGGTAAAGTGATGTAAATTAATGGGAAAAAGAAGCGGAGGTGAATATTTAGCTAGGTTGGCTGATGTTTTTGATTTTCAATATCGGAATAAGTACCTTTTTACTTTATATTCTGCATTTCTAAGCAACATGACAATTTATTGGCTCGCTAGTTGGGATAACAGGCGAGAATAAATAGGATCACAAAATCAAATGAATTACCTAATGCTCGAAATGGTTTTCTATCAAGATTAGAGATCCCTAAGACGCTGTTGTATATTCTCACTTTACTCCTTCAACCAGTCGTTAGAATAACTGAAAGCCATTGTACAGCTAGCGTACAGTTCTCAGCTGATTAATAGAATTAGTTATGGCCATTGAACAGAAAAGAGAGGGTCAAGGGAATTTAGTTAGAATTATTGCTGGATAACGATTTAACGCCATTTTAATGTAAACAAGCTGATTACATATGAAAAAAAAACACTGATATCTGTTAAATGTTCATGATATTTGACAGCTATTTAAGTAAAAACACATTATTTTATTGTTACAAATAGATATGAATGCTCATTAAATGGAAAAAATTAGTAAAAATCCATAAATAATTCGTATACCGTATTTATTTTGTATATCATTTTTAGTAAAACTATATTATTTCCATGGCGCGTGTAATATTTGATAATATCACCTAAATATTTAACAGTAAAGTGGCACCCGCAGTAGAATTTACCAATAGAGAAACAAAACAAACGTGAAAAAGACTTACCTTAAATTAGAAATTATTATTTGTCAACAGAAATAGTTAGACCGCCATGACATAACACAGTTGCACTGGACAAATAGTTTTTTGTTGCCATCTCTTTGTAAATTTAACAATAGCCGTTACTAAGCCATAAACCATCTTTTGGATGTCTAAGAGAATTAAAGGAGCTGGATAGTGGCATATTGACAGCTGTCTAAGCCCTTGTACAGCTTATGTACAGCTCTTAGAATGCTCAACATCTGTTAACAAGCTACTATAATGCTCAGGGCTGGTTAATTTGGGGCCAAATTTAGAATTATGAGAACTGTGTAGCCGGATATACAGCCCTTGTACAGAAAGCACAACAGACTCGAGTTTTCAAAAATTCTGTTGTCCAGTGACTATACAGCTATGTGTGCTGCTTGGGTTGTTGGGTTAGTGAGAATGAGAAGCGGGACAGATACAGACAGCGAATAGTTCATGTTAAACAATTTTTTTTGTTTCAGTATTTTGCACTAGCTTGTACTCAACTGCAATTTTAATCTTTTATTATATAACACTAGCTTCTGCCCGTGACTTCGTCCGCGTGAAATTTCACCCTTCCCCCATTTACCCCCTTAGGGGTGGAATTTCATAAAACCCTTTCTTAGTGGATCTGGATACCTACTCTTCACAAAGAACACACCTTCCATTTTATGTCTCTAGGACCAGCGGTTTAGGCTGTGCGTTGATAATTATATCAGTCAGTCAGGACTTTGAATTTTTATATACAGGGTTATTGGTAAAACATTAACAACATCTTAAGAGGTCATTGTACTCATCATTATGAACAACTTTTACTATGGGACCTAACCTGAAATCGCGAAAAATAATCAGCTGTTCCCCACATTTATCGTATAACTCGTCAAAATGTAGGGAACAGGTGATTTTTTTTCGCGATTTCAGTTTACTGTATATTTTATGCAAATAGATTTTAGATTTTGATTTTGATTTAGTAACTCAGGACCCTCCTATCTCAGACACCTTATATGCATTATATTAATCAGTGCTAGTATAAAACGTTGAGATATATAAAGATTTATGTTTATGATTATTATTTTAGAACTATAGAAATAAAGAAAAACAAACCTATTTACGACTAAACCTACTTACAACAAATCGAAACAAACCCGAGCAAACGTCCTGCTATTTTCACAAACGCAGATAAAAAATGTAAAAGATAACATAGCAAATTTTCGTTAATAACTGTTAAAAACAATGTTTCTGTAAACCAAACGAGTCAACTTTGTATGGAAAAAACGGGGCTTTTCATTTCAAATATATACAGGAGAAAATATTCATAAAAAATTCAATAATTCCGGGCTTGTCGCGGCTGCCCAGTCGACGGAATTTGAAGCACAAGGATTGTATATGGATTGAAACAGATTGTTAAAATGTTATCACATTTTTTGACGCGGCTAATCCCAGCGCTCACGTTTGTTTGACAGATTTGATAAATCTTCTGACAACATTTCATCGAATATCACTGTTACAATAAAATATTTGCAGAATAACTTATACACATAAATATTATAAAATAGCTTCTGCCCGCCTCCGCCGTTCGCGTGGATCCACAATCATCATCTGCCTGCCTTTTCCCAACTATGTAGGGTCGGCTTCCAGTCTAGCCAGATGCAGCTGATTACCACTACCAGTATTTTTCCATGGAGCGACTGCCTATCTGACCTCCACAACCCAGTTACGGGTAATACGATACCCCCTGGTTATCAGCCTTCCTCAAGGATTGGGCTATCAAATGCAATAGTATTTTTTCAAAACCGACTGGCTGTACCAGAGATTAGCGCGTTCAAACAAACAAACAAACTCTTCAGATTTATTATTAGTATGTAATATTGATTAAAGTCGCTCTTCATGTGTGTGGCTGTGTGTGACCGCGTTGTTCTTCTAAACTAAGCAACGGATTTTGATGCGATTTTCACAATCATTGACCTAGAGAATTAATTCCGCAAAGAGAATGTGTAAAGAACATCAATATTAAACTTACATAATCATATAATAAAGAAATCTCATGTTTTGCCATTTCGTTGAAACCGTGTGAAGCAGGGGCGGGTCGCTAGTCAGCTATAAAATTAAATAAATGTGTGCATTGTAGAGTTAATATACCTAAATACGACAGGCAGCACCTCGAGGCAACATTATTGCATTTATTAGCACTGTTTATATAAAACTAGCGACCCGTCCCTGCTTCGCACGGTTTTTACGACTTGACAAAACACCGAGGTTTAAGTGCTTGGCCAGACTGGCAGCGCGGGGCGGGGAGCGGCGCGGATGTGGGAACGCGCGCGATCTACCGACGTTCGCATTCGAGTGCGGCTTAGTGTTGTCGTGTCCAGTGTTTGTCAAAATAGAATATGGATGAAGAATACTTATTTTTACTAGAAAACTACTAGAAAGCTCGAACTAGTTTGAGAGCACCGGTCCTCGCGCACTCACTGCGGTCACTTGTATGAAGCTATGGCGTGAGTTGCCCGCGCGCTCCCCGCGCCAAGCAGCCCGATCCGATCGATCGCCGATCGGCACCGCGCCCGCGCGTGCCCTCTATGGACGCTCAAATGAAGTTCTTATGTTTAAGTATGCCGCGCCCGCCTCGCGCCCGCCCCGCGGCCACGTTTGCAGTCTGGCCAAGCACTAAGTGTTTTATCTAACTTAAATATAAAAATTTTATACACACAAGCCAGTGAGCAGTGGTGGCCCAGTGGTAACAGCCCCGACAGTTGTAGGTCGTGTGTTCGAACCCAGGCAGGCGATTTACTTTGAATAAATAATTTCATTACCACTGCTCTCAAAACATTGAAGGAAAACATCGGAGGAAACCATTCGAAGATATGTGACATCTACCAACCCGCGCAGGGCCGCGTGGTAGGTTGTTGCCCACTCCCACTCGAAGAGAAGAGGCCTGTGTCTAAGCAATGATCACATTACAGGCTGATTATGCTTCACATTAACCTTCAGGAGTAATCGTTTGCCCAGGCTTGGCCCAACTAGTCGTAAATTCTCTAAATAATGGTGAAAAAGCATCAAAATACGTTCCGTATTTAAAAAAAAACTGGCCAAGTGCTAGTCGGACTCGCACACGAAGGGTTCCGTACCACAAGACAAAAATGCCGAAAAAAAAAAAAAAAAACGTTAGTTGCATGGGAGCCCCAAAAATTTCCACTGTCTAGCTATCGCGGTTCTTGAGATACAGCCTGGTGACAGACAGACGGACGGACGGACAGACAGCGAAGTCTTAGTAGTAGGGTCCCGTTTTTACCCTTTGGGTACGGAACCCTAAAAAAACACGTGGTCACACAGACATACACGAAAAGCGACTTTAACTTATAATAATAAAATGTGTAAATATCGCGTGCGCAAAACCGGGTGAGACGACTCAAGCACTGCAATATTAACACAACAACAAAAAAAAGCGAAACAATCTAAGAGATTTTATTGTTCCGCGAAATTTATTGCACACAATAAAACGTAGTATAAATTAATGAATTATTAACTATCGTTATATTAATAATTCATATCTACGTTATAATGTTAGTGTAACGGAAAAGTTATTTTAAATTTATTTTTCCGCCGAGTGCTAGTTACGCGCGTAATACGTAAGAAGTCGTAATTAAAATGAATGTAAAATAAATTCAATTATGTGCGTATTATTGGCGATATTCCCAGCCCGTCATAATTATTTCCTAATAAGTACTTTTAATACTTATTGCGAGCTGTTTTTAAGTGAAGCGGAAATATGACTAAGTAATGTATGCAGTCGTTTATATCATAAAGTAACAAACATTGTTAGTGCGCCGGCGATCGCAATCATTAGGTAATTTCTACACATTTTTATGAATATATTTTATCTGTAACTGCTTTTTAATTCATATCAGAACTATATTTTTTATGCACTTTTTATTAATCCCGGTTGGACGAGAATTTAACTTATAACAATGTATCTTAAAAGTAGGAAAAGTAAATGCCTACCGATCTCTAATATAAATAAATGAAATTAACACCCCGTTTCTGAATTGAGAATTTGAAGTAGCGAACTTGTCACACTAAACTTTAGCATTACAGTGAAAAGCGTCAGGGTAGTCCGCAAAATTCAATATATTTTATGTTTGTAGGTTTCCGTACCTCAAAGGAAAAACGGAACCTTTATAAGATCACTTCGTTGTCCGTCGGTCAAGTCCCTTTTTCTCAGGAACATGTGGAGTTATCAAGTTTAAATTAATATCAAATACTCAGGGCTGCAATCCCTTAAAGCAGTGAAAAAATCAAACTTCTAGGTCAACGCAATCAAAACATACGGGCGTTTATGTTTCGGAATCAAAACCTATAGTGTACTTCCAGTTGACCTAGAATCATGAAATTTGGCAAGAAGCAAAGTCATGTAGCACAAGTAAAGCAATAAATCCGCTAACCGTAAATTTGTAGTAACATTACAAAAAAAATAATTGCCGTGATAAACAATTTACATTTACAAATTTGTACGGATCCCTGGGTGCGCGAGTCCGACTCGCACTTGACCAGTTATTTTTTTAAGTTGTTTTTACTTTATTGAATCGCGAATCATATTTTAATCAACGTAAAACTTGACACTGATCAGCAAATTAGAAAAAACTTAGAGAAAATTTGAATTTCGCAGGCTGCCTTAGCGCGTCCTGATGTGATTCCTCCAATAGGCCACATTGAAAATTCAAAATTGTCGTTGCAAAAAGCGTAAGGTTTATGTCAGAAACCGGGTGTAAGAGTTCGTTTGACTAGGTAAAAAACTTAGGAACATTTATCGCATTAATTCACACGAAATACCTTACCTCATCCATTTTACTGTGCCATCTACTTACTACTAAGTAATACCACAACGACATCACCATTGATTTATTATAGAAAAACCCGCTTTCTAATAAACACTTAAATTACGAGCTCACTTCTCCGAGTCTATGTAATGTACAAAAAGCGATGTTAGAAAAATCATGGTTTGATCCCACGGTGTGGCGGTGCGGGCGGCGGTACAGCGGTATGAACTCGACGGAGGGGCGGGGCAGCGAGCAATGCTTAGCTTGCTTGAGACATTGTAAAATTTACAAGTGACAGCCTAGTTGCAACGCAGACAACGTAAATTAACCCCTTCGGGTATCACCGTCACCGACAGACATCGATGCGACAGATGACTTATTCCACGTTTCTATTATTTCTCTCTAAACGGTGATTGAGAGACGTAATAACAAGGGTTCCTCATTTAATACGCATACGCATGATGAGTCTTCCAACTTGCACGACGTGAAATTGATACAAAAAATATAAACACCGTTATTTAACTTATTTTTTTGGTCCGATGTGCAATAAGTTATTAAGTTTAAACATCGAGATAATGATAACCTGCTGTGCGTAGTAGGTAGCCACAATTAAACCAGCCTCCTTGATAAGCAGCTGATACACCTCACAACAACCGTGTGTGGTTAATTTAAGAAATTAATAAGCTAAGAAAAATAGCTGCGTGCCTTCATTTGGACGAGCAAAAACTATTTTGAGAGTAAACAGGCAAACGGTGCCAGTATTTTCTGAGACAAAACATTGCTATGATGGCAGGACTTAGGTATGTGTGCGCTAAAAAAGGCGAATTCCATTCACGACATGCCACGACACGTAAAAAATAGGCCTTTATCCGTTTATCCGGGCATACATATAAAGTTCTAAAAACACCAAAAAGTGGACACGGAGGGCATTAGTCGTACGTAAAAATAGTCTGACGGGCATGCATTTCCTGAGCACCCCGCATGCTGTTCCATTAGATGGAAATCGGAATACACGCTCAGAAGGTGAGGTTCGCCAAAAATGCCGGTGCCCCCATCCAACGAATAAAAACAAAATCTCGCTGCGAGTATTGATTTAATACGCACATGGACTCGCCCCAGGGCGGGGGGTGAAAAAAAATAAAATTAAAAAATATGCATAATAAAAATTTGGTCGATAACGATGCGTCCCTCGCGACGGTGGCGACCAGACGCAGCCTGTGCGTGGGGGTGGGGAATCGATTATTTTAGAAATTACAAATACGTTCACCATTAAAAATGCAGCTTGATACGCTTTTGTATTATTCTGCATTTGAAAGGAATATTGTACGGCGGCCATGTTCCGCGGAGCGCTGTTCCCGTCTGGAATGTGAATCCTTCCTTGACTTAGTTTTTGAAGTCTGATGAAGTTTGATTTCAGATCCTACTGATAAAAATTTTATTAATTTTGATTAAAATATTGATATTGATTGAAATAATACAAGGGGCTGGAGTAGTTAATTTCCGAGGATTTGCTCTTAAAAGAGCCATTTGGAATGGGTCTTGAGAAAGACCGGTTCGTGCAATAGTGGTGAACGGATTAGTCACCAAATCTATTGAAATGCGTATAGTTTATGTAATATTTATCCAGTGAGCGAGGCTCTTCCCAAGTAAGTATTTAACCGGATGAAAAGTGAACAAAAGTGTGCTGATGCAAGTCAATTTTAACCTGCTCACTTTTAATCTTATGCATTTTACCAATACTAATTGCAACGCTGTTTGTTTGTAATAATTGGTACTCAATTAAGCACAGTTATTTGTAACACAATAGGATCGCAGTACTTGACTGACAAAAGCCGATCTCCTGGTGGATTAACAATGTATTTATCTGTACAGAGCGTGAGCGGAGAATATTTATCAATTTCACATTTTTGTACTATAAGCGGCTCAGGGCAAATATGCGACTACAACTACACTACATGTATATTCGATAAGGTTTCTTTGAAGAAGCAAGATTTTAAATATATTGTGCATTTTTATATACATTAGCAAGAAAAGGAAATATTTATCGAAAACGCGCTAGGTAGTGAGAAAATCTGAAGAACGAACCAAGCGAAGCGCAAGGGCACTACCCCCACCTTTTCTCGAAGCGCTTCGTCGCTTTTTTGAACCCTCATAACTTGGGTTTGGATTATACCAGATAAACAAAATTCTCGGGATATGATGTCAATAGTAGCCTTATTAAACATAGAAAGTTTAAATTGCATACCTCTTATACTTTAGATTTAATTGATATCTCAAAAACGCCATTTTCGTCACTGACTGACTGATGATCATAAAAACTCTTAGGGTACTTCCTGAAGTCCTAGAAAGCTGAAATTTGGTATGTAAGCTAGTATTAGTAACTACACAAACAACAAAACACTTCTATAACTTGAAATTTTTACCCCCCAACCTCTTAAACTAGGGGATGAAAGTTTGTTTGAGACTTCCGCAAATTTTGATGCTAGAGTAAAAAAATTATTCACTGTTGTTGTTATACGAAAGTTCTTGTAGTAACGAAACGGCCAAGCCTCATATTTTGATTAAGGTGTAGAGTTTGTGAAGTTAGGGCTTGTAGAGTTAGGGCGTGTAGAGTTAGAAGCTTGGCTCTACATGACATCTGATAACTTTTTGACAGTGCGAGCCATAATGTGGTCTCGTCTTGGCAACATTATACATGAAAATCTTTTTGGTGGGATTGTTTTGCTTAGTTTTCTATTTTAAATTTAAATTTATTAAGTAAGCGTAGAACTTAGACTAACAAATATTTGTAGGGGTGAACTACTGTTCTCCTAGCGAGGTAGCTGTGCAAGCTGTATTATGGAATAAAATAAAAATACTTTAGTTGGTTACAAATTCGAAGGTAAAAAATAAGAATAAAGTAATAATAAAAATGAGATCGTTTTGTGTGGGACGTGATTGAGTATGAATGAATGTTTGATTTTTGTGTACTGCGTGTGTGTGTGTGTTTTCTGTTCGTGGGTGCGCGTGTTTATGTGCGTGTGCGAGTGTGCATGTGCGTGTGTATGCATGTGTGTATGTGTGTGAGTGTGTTTGTGAAATTACTATTTACTATTTTATTGGAACACTAGCTTCTGCCCGCTATTTACTATTTTATTGGAACACTAGCCTCTGCCCGCTATTTACTATTTTATTGGAACACTAGCTTCTGCCAGCTATTTACTATTTTATTGGAACACTAGCTTCTGCCAGCTATTTACTATTTTATTGGAACACTAGCTTCTGCCCGCTATTTACTATTTTATTGGAACACTAGCTTCTGCCCGCTATTTACTATTTTATTGGAACACTAGCTTCTGCCCGCTATTTACTATTTTATTGGAACACTAGCTTCTGCCAGCTATTTACTATTTTATTGGAACACTAGCTTCTGCCCGCTATTTACTATTTTATTGGAACACTAGCTTCTGCCCGCTATTTACTATTTTATTGGAACACTAGCTTCTGCCCGCTATTTACTATTTTATTGGAACACTAGCTTCTGCCCGCTATTTACTATTTTATTGGAACACTAGCTTCTGCCCGCTATTTACTATTTTATTGGAACACTAGCTTCTGCCCGCTATTTCGTCCGCGTGAAATTTATTGTTCCCCGACACACCCCGCCGTATCGCATCGGCTGCCCGCGCTATTATTACTTCGTTTTCGGTTAGCGTTCTTTCTGACTGTTTTTCTTTTAGCTCCGGTCCTAAGGGTCATAGATTGACGTAAGTAACCTATAAGCCTTCCTCAAGAATTGGGCTATCAAATTCAAAAATAATCCAATCCGACCGGTAGTTCAAGAGATTAGCGCGTTCAAACAAACAAACTCTTGAGCTTTATTATTGCTATAGATGCTCAATACTTAACCCAAGATACGTGCCAAATAAAAATCTTCAGACTAATTTGTTACTCAAGAACACTTAAGAGGTATATCGTAACGTACATTTTTCACTACGTAACTTATGATTGTAGTGTGTATCACGCAAATTATCTTGTTGCGGTGAGAGTTAGTTTATGTATACATTGGTATGTTCCGATTGAACTGTTCTAAAGCCGCGTATTCAATAGGAGACCATACAATGTCGCAGGTCACGTGTATCGCTCGCTATATGCATGTCAAATCAGGCGATATCGCACATCTCCGCGCGTCATCTATGTCTTGCGACTGTTCGATATGTCAGACAGTGAGTTAAGAGGGGACGGCCTGAGAGGAATTTGAAAAATAGGTATTTGAAGAAACTATTGCCGTCACCTTACCTCAAGTCTGCCCCCGTAGTGTGTGATAGGGACAGCTGCAGCTCAGACCGAAATTAACACTAAACATTTGACGAAATCGACGTTTCGTATTCACCATTTTTCTTCTCGAAAACTGAGCCGATTCAATTATTTTTTACATTAACATTTTGAGGAAGAGTATGTTTAGGTTCCTATCATTTTTTATGTTAAAAACTTTTCTAATTTGTCTGGTAGTCCTCTAATCACGGCGGTAAAATAGGGATTTTTTTGTGATTTTTAGAGGGTCATATTTTCTTTAGTTGCTGAATAAAAGAAAATGTTTACAGCATTTTGATTTTTGAAAAAAAAAAATTTGCTCGAAAGGCATTATTTATTAAGAAGGGGAATACATTTGTATGGATAATCGCGTTCCCTCTTAAGGCCGCGTATTCAATAGCAACAATAAACAAGACGCTTCGATTAAGTATCTGAACTCGCGCTTATTACGCTTCTATCTCGGTGCGTGGGACCGTACGTTCGTATAGAACGTCTTATCCTGAACAAGCACTTTGTGAATATAAGACTCAGTCATAATATAAGTAACTAAATGAAGATTATGACTCTTAATAAGATTACATAGCATGTCAGTAATAGAGCAATTTCCAAACTGTTGTCGGTTGCTTATCAACATGTGTGTGGATGGGTCCTAAGTGATGCCGTGTGACGTCATAGGAAGCGGCGAGCGCCATATTAGGGGCGCTGATGAGTGTGTGGGCCAGTTCCGTTTGACCCAGAGATAGGGCGTGTTGCACACTGCGGTAATTCGCAAGGTATAGAAACCATAACCGCTTGGATAATTCATATCAGATATAGGATGACTATTTTGAGCGATAGACGTAAAAGATCGAAACTATAAAATGCACATAACTTTACAGTAATTTAAAACTGTGATAAAAACAACAAATTAATGTAAGATCGTTAGGGAGTGATTTACTTCCATGGCCAAGATTACAATCACAAACTACGACAAGGAATAACTGCAATGACCCACTAAATCTAATTCTGACGTTACAAAAAGCTCAATCGACCAACCGATAGCCGCACGCGCACGTGTCATATGCATGCGATTCGTCCGGAAACTTGCGCTACTCCATAATGGCCGTACTCCTTTATTTTCAAGTATTAAATAAGTGCCCTAATAGAAGCATCCGCGGCCTGTTCCTGTCGTCGTACAAAGTCAAATTGGCGCTTGTGCGACTGAAGCGAATTGAAGAAAACGGTGCCGTCAAGGACGTACGCGACTTGTCTTGCGATTAGCGCAATTTGCGACTGTTTTTATATGCGTCAATGTTTGATTTGAGAGTTCCGCTTGCATCTCGGCTGAGGAAACGTTTATCGTTACATGCAGCATGTTGACGTTGGCTGTGAAGATTAAGGCCATTTTGTAGCCAACATTTCTGTATGGAGCTGGGGCTCATAAAAATATGACAAGTACCGTCGATACGAATGAAGATGAGAAGACCAGGGCGCCAGAGATTAGAATAGCAAAAGTTGTACAATCGAAAAAGTCCGCGTCATCAGGATAATCATCAATCATTTTACCACACTCAAGCTTTCCATAGCTCCACATTGTCATAACTAATTCATTATTTGTGTAGCACATTCCGTATTCAGAAACGGAATTTTCTTGAACCATAAATCTGGATCGCCTGACCTGTTATAATTATTATTTAGTATCGCTGTACACAAGACACTGAATCGATTACCTATGTCGGGGTGGTAAAGACTGCCTGTTGGTGCATAAATAGGTGTGTCAGCTGGCGCCACCTCCTCAATTCTCATGGTAGTTCTTAGACAATTACTTGAACGTGATTTTATTAGGAACTACCGGGTTTTCACGAAACTATTACAGTTATTGTAGGTGCCAATGACAGGACAGTTGTTACTTTTCTTTGATAGGCAGGATTTTTTAAGTGAAAGTTTCTTTAGACGCGTTGGGTATTTTTTGAGATGGGAAAAAACCATTGAACTCGCGCCACTGTTACCGTAAGCGACACCACGCGTTTTGTTTATAAGACGATTAAAAAAATACCCGCTTCGGATGTGTTCGGCTGTCCTCATATATCCGATATGTCAGTGGGTGATGGCAAAGTATTCTGTTTGTGTTTTGTTTTAACTTGTGTAGCCACTCCCAGAGAGCTAATTTTTCGTTGTTTTACAACGTACTTACTATTTAGTTAAATTATGTATGGACACCAGAACCGAAAGACGACAGTAGATTTTTTATTCAATTACCAAATGTTCCTAAGTATTTAAAAAAAATGTACTTTAATTTTGGAAAATACAATCCTCTAGCAAAAGACGGTAGGTAGGTACCTAAGTTTGAAATACAGGGTGTAAAAAAATATGTTAGAAATAGAAAACTTTCTAAAATATATTTTATACCTACCAAAAGACTTAGGTACCTAATTTGAAATCCCCTATATTCCAAATTTAGGTACCTACGTCTTTTGCTCTGAATTTTTTTTAATAAAAATTGAACACATTTCCAAAACATATTTTAGAGAATCTGATCCAACAGAAACTTCTATGCACTAAAGAGATTTAAAAAAGAACGCAATTCAATAGGGATAGAACAGATGAAATTCAATTTTTAAGATAAGCACTGCTGATATATGTAGAATTGAGAGGAAATGTCAAGTGTGTGGAGGGCTTGTTTCGATGCAGCCAATTGTATTGAAAACAAATATTCCGCTGAGAAACTCAATTATACTACCTGCGCAATACTTGTGCTGCATCCGGAAAATACGAGTATTTTATAAGCTTTTATTCCGTTTTCCTAACCAGTTATGTTAAGGTGAATGGATCACTATCCATTCACCTGTCTAGAAACAATTATTATACAATTATTGTGACAAGAAAATAAAGAATTATTGTGACAAGAAAATTTGAATTTCGCGATCTACCACTGGTAGACCGCGAAATTTAAATTTTCTTATGATTCTAATGATAATAATTCTCTAAATATTTACCTGTTATTGTAGCGAATCATATTTTGATCAAGATAAAATCTGACACTGACCTGAAAATTGCAAAAAACGTAAGAAAATTTGAATTTCGCGGTCTCAACTGTCCATTCACCTGAAGATGGATACTTGGGAATATTTTTGATCTAACTCTTGGATCATCTAGCAGAATAATTGTAAAGTCGTTGCACCTAGAGATGATGATTTATGCAGCCTGTTGAATAAGTTACCTGCAATAATTAAGAAGGCAATTCTTAATGTCATACTGAACAGCTGTCGCTTAGAAACCTAATCCGATTGATGATTGACAATGAATGAAATGCATAAATCCAATGGAATCATAAAACGGCTGGTTGCTAACCCAAGGACCTTACCTTTGCCAGGGGTAAAGCATTGCCATACAACGTGGCAATATTGCCTGTCAGTCAAAATTCATCCGCATCGCTGTCGACTGATACCTAATGCACATCAAGCTACTACAATCTGTCAAATTGCTTTAGTAGATCTTCAACTTTATCACTAAAGCATAAGGTTCAAAGTTGATTGGGAAAATTTGACAGTTTCGGGTACCTTTATGTGCTGGCGTCTGTACATTACCAGTCGACAGCGATGCGGATGAATTTTTCGACGCCATATTTTAGTTTGTTCATAGTTTTAGTTAATTTGTTAGTTTATTTAGGGCTGATTTTTCAATCGACAGATACTTTTTATTCGTGGAATAAAATTGGCTTCTGACAGTTTTTGTATGGAAGAACTGTCAAAAATTCAAAACTATTCCTCCGATAAAATTATCTGGCGTTGGAAAAATCAGCCCTTAGTATTACAAGTTTAATAATATTATAAATTGATTGGTCACAAAAAAACTTTTCCCGTCATAATAATATTTTTTTTTAGACTCATAACTCTCGGTCTTATACCTTCATGTTCAGCCCAATAAAATTAGGTGCACTGACATTAAAAAGTTCAACCATAGAAAGGCAGCCAATGCTGGCGTTTATTAATTAATAGCATAGTTAAGTACCTATACGCTTTGCGTGCTCAGCGCCTCGTGCATCAAAACAACGTCTTCCTAAGGGCACGCCTGCACGATCGATACACTGTCGATGGTGAGACGTCTGCAATCGACACTACAACAAGCTTATTGTTGCGATTTTGGTTCTTAAATATATTATTTTAAAAATAATATTGCATTGCTCGAGCAGTGGTGGTTCAGTGGTAACGGCGAGTTGTAGGTTGTATGTTCGAACCAATGATATTATATTAAAGCGGTAGATATGGCACAAGCGCGCGAAAATTGTTGCAGACAAATTGTTGTAGTTTCATAACTACAGATAGCTGTATCTCTTTCTGTGTCATAAGTTCCGTATGAAAAAAACCGGGCAAAAGCGAGTCGGACTCGCGCACCGAGGGTTCCGTAACAACCGGGTTTATGCATAAGGTTTATGTTTATGAAATTAAATGTTTTTTTTTATTATTTTTATATTTGAGTTGATTGAATAAAAGGTAAATTGCGGTTTACGTATTAAAAAAAAAACTACTTACTAGATCTCGTTCAAACCAATTTTCAGTGGAAGTTTACATGGTATTTATTGTACATCATATATTTTTTTAGTTTTATCATTCTCTTATTTTAGATGTTACAGGGGGGGACACATTTTACCACTTTGGAAGTGTCTCTCGCGCAAACTATTTGACGAAATAAATTTTTTTTTTGTTTCCATTCTAAGTATGGGGAACCCCAAAATTTATTGTTTTTTTCTATTTTTGTGTGAAAATCTTAATGCGGTTCACAGAATACATCTACTTACCAAGTTTCAACAGTATAGTAGGTACTTATAGTTTCTGAGAAAAGTGGCTGTGACATACGGACGGACAGACAGACGGACGGACAGACAGACATGACGAATCTATAAGGGTTCCGTTTTTTGCCATTTGGGAACTGAACCCTAATTAATTATCGCAGTAAGTACTTTGTAATATCAACGCAACAATACAGAACGTCGATCAGTATGAAGGTAAGCGTATCTTTCCTTTATAATATCATTGGTTTGAACCCAGACAGGCGCTTTACTTTGTGTAAACTATTTCTTCACCACTGCTCTCAAAACCG
Organism: Mesoligia furuncula; assembly: GCA_916614155.1. NCBI lineage: Eukaryota > Metazoa > Arthropoda > Insecta > Lepidoptera > Noctuidae > Mesoligia > Mesoligia furuncula. The sequence continues at coordinate 36,639,636 of OU744790.1, forward strand.
TGAAGAAAAACATCGTGACGAAACCGGCACGTTCTAGAACCAAAAAATCGAAGACATGTGACATGTATCAATCCGAACTTGTCCCGGGTGGTGGATTACGGCCCACTCCGTCACATAGAGAGGAGGCCTGTGGGAACGTTATAGGCTGATGTTGTCAAACTCAAACTCAAAGCATTTATTTCAATTAAACCTTGTACAGGCACTTTTGAATTGTCAAAATTAAATATTCTGTCAGTTAGTCAGAAAGTTGAAGCTAGTTGCCCATTCCAAAACGTAGATCTCTATGGAGAAGAACGGGCAAGAAACTCCATGGACACTCTTTTAAATCAAGTTGCTATCCTTGCCTTATTGTCAAGCGGACACGTGTATACAATCAATCAATGTTTCCGTAATCAGTATAACTAGGACCTATTACATAAAATTTTATAAACGAGCATGCAGTCCTTTCTCCGCATGAATTAATAATTTTCCTATTACTCAGAATCGTGAAGCGATGTGACGATTTTACAAATAGTTTTGTGATTACCGAACCATTGTTTACTTTATAACTTGCACATAGAGTTCATATTTGTAGAAATCATGTGTCAATATAATTTATGTAGTTTTAAAGTGTAGGAAGTATTTTAGGGGTTCTTAATAATGTAGGTAGAAGGTCTACGAATATACGAAAATATGATAATTATAGTGCCTTTTGAGTAGGAAAGTTGCGTCACCCTGCCTGTTGGAAGATGAATAAGGACATTTTACATATCTTAAAAGATCAATACAATCTTTTCCCTACTATGTTGGAGTCAGCTTCCAGTCTAACTCATAAGCAAAAGATACAATTCATTATGTCAAGCATCACCAACATTTTTCACAGTTTCTGCACACCCCTACATACACACCCACATACACAGTTAGCAAAATCAGAGGATTTTCAGAAATCAAAGTTTAGAAAATATGTAGAAATCGATGGATATGATAACCCATGAAGAGCGTGTGCGGCACCACGATGGGCTTGCCTTCAATTATGTAAAATAGCTAGCCATGAATGAGGGTTTCTACGGAAAATCATACCTTCGCAGAAGCTCGATTGGATCCTTATTTTAATATCCGTGAAGTAAATGCTTGAAATACCGTGCAACATAACAGTTGTCGAGATTCGAGAACGATTACAATTTCTTAATCTTCAACAGGCCAAGACTCTAATCAGTTAACACCCAATCCAATCACAAACCGAAGGATATTGTAAGAAATTCCTAATTGTTCAGCTTCTTCTTCATCGTGTCGCTGACACGCCTGTGTCAGATCTTGATGGCCCAAAACTTCGCCACGGCGTTGTCGTTGACAGCGCAGAGGTCACTTTGACTGCATGTTTTGGGACACAAAGGACAGGATAGGAGGCGGAGCATTGTTTGTGACACTCCACACCCTACTGCCGTTCATCATAAATTGGTTCATAGGTTTGAAAAGTTGAGTTTTATTTCTTGGGTTTCTATTTGAGAGAGAAGAGGCTCAAAAAAGTTATGGGTAGATAGATAACCCATCGGATCTTGTCATCAACGGCACCGATAATTTTATACCTACCCTACATATTTTTTGTGATTTTTTTCCGAAAAGTTATTCTTGGTGGAAAATAACTACATACCTATTTTGACATTCAACTGCTTGATCCAATAGAGAGAGTTACTTAAGTAAACTGACCTTATTTTACCCACGTGCGGGGTCTAATTTTCTCGGTAATATGTACAAAAGCGAAATAATGAAGTATTGGAGTAGTTATAATTATTGTGCAATTAAGACACGTTCTGTGGTAATTTTACGGCAGATTGTAAAACCGTTGTTATTTTGTAGAATATTGACCCCATTGTTGATGTGTTCTAATGGTGTGGAAACGCACCGTTATCTTATTGGTAAAAGCAATTTTTTTTTTGTAAATTTTCGAGTTTCATGGCTCAGCACTTCGAGTGGTTTACTGCCTTAGAAAGGTTTGTAAAGGAACAACTTATAACCAAAATCGACAGCATTAATCCATAATTAACCAATTGAACGCCATAACTATAAAAAAAAATTAAAAAGCTCTGGTGTCTCGCGTGGATCCACGTTCATAACGTGGATCCACGCGAGACACGTTGATGTTCAGATTATAAAAGTACATTTGATGTTTTAATATAAGTACCCGTAAGTTGCAGCTTTCCGAACTGAATCTTTTTTTTTTTGTGAATAACACAAATTAATATCCTAAAAAAAATTAAATTATTCATGAATTCCACAAATTATTTCCAAATAAACCCGTCACACACTAATCCTTAAGCCGGAGCTCGTTCGCATAATGCTATTTATTGCATAAACAACAAAAGCGATTGACCCAAATTCAACCCTGCGAATTAAAAAAACACAATAACCCCATATGATCGCGAGAGTGCACCCCAATCGATAGTCCACAGTCAGCTGAGCTATCTGTGCGCATTGCTCGCTGCTCGCCGCCTGCGCACTGAGCTCGATTCCGCGCACTGCGCAGAAACAACATGGCCGACAACCCTAAGAACGCTACTCATTAATTCTGCGCCCCTACGCATTGTAGTCGCACCCGTTGTAATTATTATAGAACAGGCACTTTTAATTCATGCTTATAATTTGAGCATTTTTTTTTGAGTGATCGTTTTTTGTTTCATATTGATATTTTTATTTAAAATAGTATACTTGATGCTGTGCTTGTGGACCGGGTTAAGAATGTTACAACAATCCGTTCCATCACTAAAATAACTTATGTCACTCGTGAAGCTTAAATGGAATTGGGCTGGACACAACTGCCGCATGTCGATCGGTCGACGATCAATGGGACAAACTTACGGGTGGGTCCCGCTTAATGGCAAACGACATGGCGGCAGGCCCAGAAGAAAAGATGGCGGTATGAGCTGGACTCCTTTCATTAAGATTGGTCCTCGGCAGCTCTAGACAGAGAGAGGTGGAAAGAGAGTAGGGAGGGCTTTGCCCAGCCGTGGGATATTAACGACAAATAATAAAAATCAAAAGAACTTGATGCTGAACTGAAGGCCGATTCTCGTAATTTAAGTCGTTCAAGATCAAGGCGCAGTCTCATCTCGGCGACAAACAAATGTAAAAAGTTGTCATAAATAAATGTGGAATGCGGAAGTGACAGGTTTTTTTTGACAGATTGAGACTGAGATCAGGGGCGGTATCCTTTTATGATTCCGCCAAAGTGTCCTTACTTTGGCAGAATCATAAAAGGATAACATAATGATAATGGACAGTTAACTTTTAAGTTAATCGTATCAAATCCCATTGGTGAAGCATTTATCAGTTATTTTTTTTTGTCTGTGTCTGTGTCTTTTTTGTTTGTCTAAAATAAGTACCAATCAATCCAATCCAAACCCAATCCCAATCTCTTTGATTATACCTACGTAAAGCAGCGAAAAAAAGAAAAACACGGACTGTCTTCGCCTTATAATTCATAATTTTATGCTTTTATGATTCTCCAGTGGCCTTTTTAGGCCCCCAGACTGTGAACATTCTTAAAATTACGAGAATTACCACTCTGATAAAAGAAGAAAGAGCAGTTTATACTGTCAAAATAATGAGTTAATAAATTAGAATTGCGTGAAGCATCAAGCAATAGACACAGAACATTATCCCATAAAAAATACAAATTTTAATAAGAAACTTACTGATATGCCGGCCGGTAAAAGTGTTATAGTAACATTCCAAAAAAAATAATTACAGAACATCGGACAAACATGGAATATGAAGAAAAACCAAAAACACAAAAAACCATGCTCGCGCCCTCGTATAATGTTTGGAATATGCTGCGAAATACTACATTTACAAAAATGATACGACTCGTAACATCTCTATTACCAAATAAACCATTGAAACATATTTGATTCAAAAACCCATATCACACTCATTCGCGAGGCTGGAAACTTTTGCGTTCAAATATTGAAATAGTCTCGTTTTTTTATAAGCCACGGCGTTCAGCCCATAGTTGTGGCGGTTCGTAATCTAAATATCTATATATCTAACTTCTATATTAATAAAACAAAGTCGGGTGGGTTAGTTACACCATTTACAACTCAAATACGGCTGGACCGATTTTTCCGACCAATCTTTGAATTTGTTGTATTTGTCTCCGCCCCAAATGGCAGAGTAACTATTAAAACATTGGAAAAGTTCACGAAAAACAAATCTGAGGTGGTACGAAGTTCGCCGGGTCAGCTTGTGTAATAATAAAAGAGTCACGAAGAATTTCTGTCCGTTTGTCTGAATGGTATGTTCCAGATTGGCGCAAATACGGCTGAACGGATTCGGATAAAATTTGGCACGCAGTATTTTTAATACCAGGATTAACACATCGTTTTGATCCCGACATTTTCCGACATCCACGCGGGCGAGCAAAAGCTCCAAGTCTTTTAAAATAAACCGTGTGTTCAACTAAACATAAAAAAAAACTTAAAAAGACACATCTTGCAAAAAAACTCAAAGTATTCGGTTTAAAAGTACGCGGTGTAGTATCGTAATAATGTCATTTCTATGTTAATCACATTTATATGCGATGTATGACAGGCGGGCGGCGCGCGCCGGCTGAAAAGGCCCCTCTCATTAAATTAGTCCAGTGGTTGGAGCACTATGCCTTTACTTGAGTTACGCACTGATTGACGTAAGTGTGAAACTCGCTCTCTCAACCCGCGTATGAATTAGCGAACATTGCCTGAATGCCTTCTATAGAGGCAATAAACACGGCAAGGAGAAATAGTGTTGGTCTCGTGGCTAATTTTTTTTTTTTATGTGCGCTACCTGCACCGTAGCTGCGGGCGCGGGTTGAGGCACATTAAGTCAGGGATTACGAAATTTTCAAAAAATTTCCCGTCGCATTCATGTTTCTCGCGGAGGAGGGGCTCGTGGCTGAATAATAACTGCTGCACGGGCCGATTGAAGGTTAAAGCAACGCTAGCCGCGGTTGGTTCGCGGATGGATGACCATCCATTACATATCGAGACTCCGTGCCTTTCGAAGCACGTTAAGGGACTGACATGACCTAAAGCGCGTTCACTGTCGGACTGCATAGAAAAGCTGGTAATTTATTGCAAAATATGAAGCAATTATTTAATTACAAATTACAAAAAATCTATTGTTTGGAGTTAAAAATTAAAAAATACTAGTATTTTAGTGTTGCTTGAATAATGTGACAAAAAATCAGAATGATTGAATGTATATTAGTATGGTTTTTATTGTAAAAAGAAAGTTTTTAGAGGTATCTTCATTTTTTTTTTCTATCGTATCAAATTAGTTGTATTACGTTTTCAACACACTATCTACCTAGCATATTTCCTGAAGAATATCATATATTTTTCTGATTTTGTTCACTGTAGTCGATCATATACTTTTAGGCGTTATAAAACTTGCGTTTTTTGTATTTAGGTCCTGTAAGTCCCTTAAGCTATTGGTTCCGGCTGTCATTTGGAGATCTTTGACAGTCGTTACGGGTAGTCCGAGGCCCAAGTCTGATAACCAGTCATACCAGGAGGTGCTGCTACTCAGAAACTAGGTTGTGGAGGTCAGATAGGCAGTCGCTCCATAAAAGTAAAATAAGTAAGTAAGGTAAGACTGAAAGCTGACCCCAACATAGTTGGAAAAAGCTGTTCATAAATTTTGTTCACGAAAAATGACGCTTATGATTATATACATTTTGAGCTAGGAATTATTACGAGTAAGTGGGCTCACTTTGGATTATTATTGCATTTTGCCCTGTCCAATGAGCGGCTTTAACACACCTCATACATTGAATGGAAATCATCAGTTGACAGCGGGAAATCATTGCAATGACGGATTGCAACCCTAATTGATACGTAGGGCGCTACACGGAATAAAGTGATTTAATATTCAATTTGATACCTACCTATAAAATAATTATCCTCGTTAATTGTAAAACATGTTACCCTAGAAAGTTATGAGCCGCTAAGTACTAATCTATATATGTACCACTAAGTAATAAAGCTGGAAAGTTTGTTTGCTTGAACACGCTAGTCTCTGGAACTACCAGTCGGATTAGAAAAAATATTTTTGCGATTGGTAGCCCAAGGAAGGCTAGGTAGGCTACTTAACATCATCACATCGATCTCTCACTTTTTTTTTAGTGGTCGGCTCCTAAGGGACTCACTTCGCTTCGCCTCGGGCATCACCTGCCCGCACTATTACTTTGTTTTTGCTTAGCGTTCTTTCTTACTTTTTTTTTGTTTGGTCGCGACTCGTAAGGGAGTTTCCCTTAGGAGTCAAGCATAAAAAAAAGTGAGAGATCAACATAGTGAGAGATCGATGTGATGATGTTAGTAGCCTAATAGCCTTCCTCAAGAATTGGGCTACCAAATGCAATTTTTTTTTTTTTACATACTTACTGTTTTTTGTGCTTGACTCCTAAGGGACCTCATTACATTTTCGAAATGTGTTATTTAAATAAAGATAAATGGAAATCTCTGTTTCTATAGAAAGTTTAAAATCGCTCTAATTTGGCTGTAACATTATTTTTCGAAAATGTTCTCTACTAACTTTTTAGACCTTTGTATCCTGCTTATGCGTATGAAGTTTCATTAAAATCGGTTCATTCACTTCGAAAAACAAGGGCTTGAAAGTTTGTATGAAATGCCTTTCGGCGTAAACGCTCTTAAAAGTCGAGCGCTAAGCAAAAACAAAGTAATAGTGGAGGTAGGTCGGGGGAAGAAGAAATTTCACGCGGACAAAGTCGAGGCAAGAACCTAGTACTTACATAAATAATTCCAATAAAAAAATGTTAACCAAATACAGAAGGACAGTAGATATCAAATAACTTTCAATTAATTAAGTTAATTTACCTTAATTGCTAATAAAACATGGTATTGGTATCCACTTAAACTAAAATTTTCTATTTAACAAGTCAAATGGGGACTGGACGTTCGTCACTAAGTACATACCATCGATTAGAAGAATACATAGTTCTTATTGAATAAATTAATGTGTTATACCCGACTTAAAATTGGCTTGTGGCTTCGTAATAACAGCCACACAGGTCGATCGATCAGGTTAAGCTACGCTTGCCGCGGTTGATCTATTGATGGGTGACAAGCTATACATACCCAGACCCGTCCGTACCTCGGAAAGCAGGTTAAGCGGTTGGTCCCGGCTGTCATTCGTGGATCGTCAGGGATCGGATGTGATTCGTGGATCGTGTGACAGTCGTTACTTACTGGTCGTCAGAAGCCCGAAAGTCTGACAACCAGTCTTCCAAGGTGTATCGTATTACCCAGTCACTGGGTTGTGAAGATCAGATAGGCAGTAGCTCCATGTAAAATACTGGTACTCAGCTGCATCCGGTTACACTGGAAGCTGACCCCAACATAGTTGGGGTCAGCTACGCTTGCCGCGGTTGATCCATAGATGGGTGACCATCTATACATACCCAGACCCCTCCGTGCCTCGGAAAGCAGGTTAAGCGGTTGGTCCCGGCTGTCATTCGTGGATCGTCAGGGATCGGATGTGACTCGTGGATCGTGGATCGACAGTCGTTACTGGTCGTCAGAAGCCCGAAAGTCTGACAACCAGTCTTCCAAGGTGTATAGCTGCATCCGGTTAGACTGGAAGCTGACCCCAACATAGTTGGGGTCAGCTTCCGCTGAGTACCAGTATTTTACATGGAGCTACTGCCTATCTGATCTTCACAACCCATTGAAGTATTCAAATAATTTTTAGTCGGGTCATCATTTGCTTAACCTTGTTGGGAAAAGGTTAAGCAGATGATGACCTGACTAAAAATTATTTTAATACTTTAATAATTATTAAGGAATCTTGTTATTTTCGGGCACTTTACACTCCTGATACACATAACTGTCCCGTGTCTAATGAATGTAGCATTTTGGTAAGTGTGTATGTCAGGTTTTTAGGGTTCGCGTACCCAAAGTGTGCCAACTGGACACCCTATTATAGTTACCGGCACGGATCTTGAGCGCTCGGTGGTAGAGTGGGGATCGCTTTGCGCATCGTATGCTTATGGCAAAATAAAACATAATATTAAATAATATTATTATTATGAATATATCTCGTAAATTCATAATAATAATAATATTATTTAATATTATGTTTTATGTTGCCATAAGTATACGATGCGCAAAGCGATCCCTACTCTACCGACGAGCGCTCAAGATCCGTGCCGGTAACTATACTAAGGCTTCGCTGTCCGTCTGTCTGTCGCAGGGCTCTATCTTTTGAATCGTAATAGGTATGAAATTTTCACAGTGTTACGGTGATAAATGACAACTATAACAACAAATAAAATTAAGTTAAAAATTCAACCATACAAGAAAAGTTTTTTTTCATATCTCGTAGTGTTCAATATTTTGGTGGTGGTGGTGGTGGTACGGAACCCTTCGTGTTTGGCCAGTTTGAAGGGTTCCCTAAAAGGAAAAACGGAATCCTTAAAGATTACTTCGTCGTCCGTCTTTCTGTCCGTCAGTCAAGACCCTTTTTCTTCAGGAACACGTAGAGTTATCAAGTTGAAATTAATATCAAATACTCAGGGCTGCAATCCCTTGAAGCAGTGAAAAAATCAAACGTCTAAGTCAACGCAATCAAAAGATACGGGCGTTTATGTTCCGAAATCAAAACCTATAGGGTACTTCCCGTTGATCTAGAATCATGATATTTGGCAAGTAGCAATGTCATGTAGCACAAGTAAAGGAAAATATCCGAAAACCGTAATTTGTAATTACATACAAATAAATAAAACTATTTCCTACAAATTTGTATGGAGCCCTCGGTGCGCGAGTCCGACTCGCTCCTGACAGGTTTTTTTAGGAATCTACGACGTTAAACATAATTCAAAGAAGTTTACTTTAATAAAAAAATTAATTACTTGTCTATGTTTTATTAGGAAGCCAAGCAACCCGGGCGTGATATACCAATCTGGCGGTTTTACATGTGTATGTAAATAAAGAGAGAAGATTTCTTTTCGGTTGTTATATTTGACAATGTGCAATCTGACGAACAACGCTAGTAAACTATTTGCATACAGAGCGTGGTCCAAAACTGATATACAGAACATAGACGGAACATAGACAACTTTGTCTTTGACGAGTCTCGTCTCAAGGGATCTTTATTTGTTCACCAGTCCATCTGTTGACAGTTCGTATTCAAAATTCGAATTTATCGTCAATTTTTGACCAATAGCGTGGCTCCCCTGACATTCGGGTGGGGTAGCTCGTCTCTGATTGGTGCCTCGTCTTTTTAGTTACACTCTAAAACCCGAAAACTTGCTGAAAATTGTATTATGTGAAAACTACTATATTTTATTTCCAATTTTCCTGTGAAAACGAAGTGTTGCATGCACTTTAGACCAACGGGTTTTCGAGTCGGAACAATTTTAGTATTATTAATAGGCTGTATTTAATTTTAATAAGATTCTTGTATGACTTAAGACTTCTCTTTTTAGTTCGTTTCAGCCGATAGACGTCCACTGCTGGACATAGGCCTCCCCCAATTTTGGGAGGGTTTGCCATAATCGCCACGCTTGGCAGGCGGGTTGGCGATCGCAGTATGGTATGATGGTGGAATACAAAGAGAACGCTGCTGCCCATTCTCCGGTACGATCCTTAGTCGCCTTTATCGACACCCACGGGAAGTAAGGGGTGGTGGTATTCTTTAAGTCCGGCACCACACATACTAGTTATTATCATAGAATTTAGATAATGGCATCTTGTCTTTCGACAACTATCACGCAAACATGGCCATAGCAGTGACTTAAATGAACATTACAAACACTGTGTACACTCAGAGAAATTAATTGTTGAATAAATTTAGTGTGTTAGGCACCCCATGGTCTTGTCCTCTCCTCTCCTTCTTCCTCGGATCGTTCTTTCCCCACATCTAACTAACAATGAACAAAGGCGAATCACTTTTGTTATTTCTATTCTTTCCTCCAATCCGTGACCTCCTGTTTTGAAACCGATCGCCCTAAAGCTCCGGTCATTCGATATGATAATTAGCCAATACAATTAATTAGCACTATGTAAACAATGTATCAATTTTCTATTACTGTAATGGCCCCATAATTATGCAAGGAAAACCTTGGCCAAACTAGGTTTGGCCGGATTTTTTGTGACCAAATGTCCGATATTAGGTTACGATCAAAAACATTTGCAGAGTTACGCTTTGGTTGGAAGAAGGGACTAATTGTTTGTGTTGTAGGATTGAGTAGCTTCCACATGGCTTTAGATATACTTATAGTACACCTTTTCAAGGCACTTATATCAGTTAAAATAAGACGATAAAGTGTTGTTCCAGTGCGAATTCTAACGTAGTTTTTTCTGACAACGTTTTCTTTCCTAAAAAACTTTAAGAGTTACAATTTTTTTATCACCGTCCCTGAAAATTAATATAATACTAACACTTAATCAAAGAAAAAGTGCGAAAATAGATCTTTAAAAAAACAATCACTGCACATCGCACTGAAACCAAACTCAAGCAGCAAACTGTAGTCTAGTTCACCAAACCAGGCTTTTGAAGATGCCGCGATTATGTAAGAACATGTAGCATCAGCCGGAAGCCTACGGCCCATCCCTATTAGCAAGTCCGTCGTGCCTCCGGCCCGATAGCTTCTGCTTAACTCAAATGAATCAGTGAAATCAGTCTTAAACCGCAACGCTACCGCAAAACCGTTTCCCAATCGCTCCCACGGACAGAATGGTAGATTTGACAATTAGAAAATAATGGGGCGGCCGACTGGAATATGTGCATATTCAGAAATGAATAACGTGGAAATTATAGAAGCGAGAGCCTCCACTTCCCCTACTTATCTCAATACTGCAGCATTTGTAATCATATTTAAAGAACCTGACTCAGGAAAGCCTCTCCTACAAATATGAACAACCTAAAATCATTGATTACAGCGAACTTGTTTCGAATTGAAATCAAGTCAAAAGTAAATCACAGAATACAGCGCTCTAATTGAGCAGTACATAACAGGTACATGGCAGGTAATAGTGAGCGTGAACGTCGCTCGTTTAAACTTCCCCAACACAAATTTAAAAAACGATAATGCTATATAATTGAGGCACTTGCATCTCGCAATACATTTATTCAAACGCGTCGTCGGAACGCGACAAATGATCGCGGGCGCCGACAAAGGGTTGCCTGACGTCACAAGACTAAAAACATCCCCAGCGCGCCATTAAAAGGGAGAGATCTAGCACTTTTGTCGCGCTAACCCAAAGCTTTGCAGTACTCAATGATCCACTAAAGCAGTGCGCTAAATTGAGGGACAATACAAACCGGCGCGCATGTCTACATGTTTTGGGTACCGCAAGCGTAATGCCGTGCGAATTATCTCGATCGTCGTCCTGTGAACGAGCAGCTAATTGGTAATTGATTGAACCCATAAACAATATGGGTACAGTAAGCACTTTTGGGAAGACGCGGACGTGGCAGTTGCATACTAATACCAAATAAATGTGGTAGTATAGGTAGAATGAGACACGTTCCGGAATAATTTTATCATCAACAGAGTGACAGATAGGAAATTGTCAAATAGCATACGGAACCTATTGGATACCTAGTGCGAGGTAGACACTAATATTTTCACTTGCATCTGAAAGAGTCGGTTACACTCGGCTAGTGTTGGGTGTTATTAAAGGATACGCGGTGGCGCGTGCAGATAAACATAAGTACAGTCAGAGCCGTATAAAATAAAAGCGTCGTGCGGGGGACACGTGAAAGGGGTAATCGCGGCAACGCTTACAAAACACCTTGTAAAAAAACTACCCGTATTGTGTGACGTTTTAGTAAAAGCTGATTTTACTAGACTGCTGTTTTAATTAAGGTAAATGTAACAACCTGTATTTTATATAATCCGAACTTTAAACCTGGCTTTGTAGTCTACATTCTGTGAGCATTCGGACGGAAAATAAAGCGATGAAATTCGGGAATACAAAACCGATAATACATGAATTAACCACAACAATTTTTAATCAGACTTTCGGACGGTGCAATGCATTTAATTAAGTAACTGGTATTTTTACATTAATAAGTATAAAATATGGTACTTGTCTGATTTCAGCATGTTTATCTTCTGGACTGGAAGCACTTACCTTTCTCCCGAGGGAATTTTGGTTGTTGATGCGTATAATGTACTTACCTGAAAGCAAAATAACATCAATGAAATATGCAAAATGATTAAACATTTATTTCAATAAAATGAAAACATTAGAGGCACGCAAATTTAAAAATTGAAACAAGCGTTAGCTTTCCTTTGCCTTATAGGGTGGTTTATTTAACCGCTGAATAATAAATAAGAAAGAAAAAAACGTAACACTTTTGTTTAATATTTCGGCTGCACTAAAAGAATAGCCCGCTTGCCTGCTGGAGATGGGCTGGGCTCTATGTAATTAGACCAATTTAAATCTTAATTAATATTAATTGTCCGACGGCGGAACGAATCTGTCGTATAAGTACGGTTGTGAAAAAAAGTCTTAATGAACATCTTGCATTTTATTAAATTAACGGAGCTAAAGAATTTTTTTAAATTTCGAGTTTTGAACGCGTTCTTTGAACGGTCGGCAGGTCGGTGATGCCTTTGCGAGTTTGAAGCGTTCTCGAGGGCACGTGTCGAGTTGTACGACGTCGCCGCGCTTTAAGATTTCTTTCCCCGACTGTACAGTAAAGTAATACGTACTTTTATCCTCGCCGAGCTCATTGTTGCCGCTTCAATACAATGCGATGCCCCTAGTACTCTTAATACGGATGTTAACATTTATTATTCTATTAAATTATCCACTTGCCTCTGTATCAAGTTTATTTTGTAATACCATTCTTCATCAATGGAAGATTTAACATTACGCTCTAAGGGAACCGACTTGGGTTCCTTGTGATTTCGAGTGTTTGTCATGTAATGGTTTGGTTAGTCGTATTGATTGATTGAGTCGAATCTTGCAGTACATTATCTAAGTATGTACCAACAACGCCTGATTGTCCTTTGTTTTTGTATTTATTTGTGTAGTAAGTTAGTTAGTCATTTAATTAAGTATCTACCTTTTATTTTTTTTAATTATATTTTCGGCGTATTATAGATTTATGATTAGTTATATAAATGACAATTGGAAGGAACATTTTATTGGTCGCAAATTTTATGAAAGCGACACTTTAGTACCTTAGTTTTAAGTAGTTATTCATTGATAGTTTCACATGTAAATAATTATCTATTTACACGTGGATTACAGCCCACTCCGTCTCAAAGAGAGGAGGCCCGTGTCCCAGCAGTGGGAACGTTACAGGCTGATTATGCTTTTTGATACGTGAAACTATCAATGAATAATTATGTTTGCGTTAACTACTTTCGATTTGTCTGTGTGGTGCCGGACTTAAAGAATTGCACCACCCCGTACTTCCCGTGGGTGTCGTAAAAGGCGACTAAGGGTCTTACCGGAGAATGGGCAGCAGCGTTCTCTATTTATTCCACCATCATACCATACTGCGATCGCCAACCCGCCTGCCAAGCGTGGCGATTATGGCAAACCCGCCCCCCAAAATTGGGGGAGGCCTAAAAATTTACTTTTTGCAATAAAAACCATACTAATACTGGTTTATTACAATACATTCTGATTTTTGTCTGATTATTCTACAAGCAACATACTAAAACACTAGTGTTTTAATTTTTTTAATTCAAACAATAGATATTTTGTAATTAAAAAATTGCTTCATATTTTGCAACAAATTACCAGCGTTGTCATCGCGCTTCTCTTTATTTTCCATGCAGTCCGACAGTGACCGTGCTTTAGGTCAATAAGCCCCTTAAAAAAATTAAGTAACATTTCCTGGGAATCGAAGCCAGCACCAAGTTTAAGACCAATGAACAAAGCACACGGATCATTAAACTGCAGTCTTATAGAGTTATTAATTAAACTAAATAAGCAACAAATTGACTGTAAAACTGATCAGGAATTAACGGTCATACAATCGTTCGCTCTCGCCCCCTCCCCCCACAGAGACTGGTTCTCCCCTCCCTCCCACCTTACTATGTTATTAATTTAATTCACACCCGCGTTTCTTTTATTTGTCTTCATTGTGTTAAATGCACCTGTAGTAGTGCTGTAGGGCCGTCGAAGATTATTTTCTGTTTTGAGAAAATATACACACATCAAAAGTGTCTAGGGATCAACATATATTTTTGCAATAACTTTTCTCCTGATTGATATTAATTAAAATTTTCTTTAAGGATTCATCAAATAAAGTGTTTTCGTTTGTCACAGTAACGATAAACCAAGTCACCTTTGCATTAATAAAGAAATTTGCCATTTTCCTAATAAAGGGATTTTTGACATTTGAACCACTAACACAAAAGTTCGAAAAAAAGACTGAAATAACAGTTTTCTTTAAAATTTTATTGGGCAACTTAAACAATTAATAATCCGTGTTTCTACCGCGAACACTAACAACACAAGAACATCGGTTTGGCATACTCAAAATGAGTTCATCCAAATCACGCTGTGGAATGGCCGCCCATGTTCGTTGCAACAACAAAAAAAGGTCTTCTTGCGACTGGATACCCTCCATATTTGGCAGAGCTCTTCTCTGTAGCATATCCCATGCATGCTCAATCGGGTTCAAGTCTGGCGACTGAGCAGGCCAGGGCAGGACATTGATGTTAGCTGCGGCGAGAGTCTGTCTTACAACTCTTGCGGTGTGCGGTCGTGCATTATCATGCATTAACTGAAATAAGGGACCGATTTGCACTTGTAGAGGAACGATGACGTCTGATACAATCGTCTCAGCATAAATTTAAGCGTTGAGGTTGCCTCTGATCCAAATCAACTCAGTTCTTCCGCCGATCCAAATACCCGCCCATACCATGATGGTTCCACCACTATAAGGATGGACTTCCTGGCAGGATTTTAATCGCATGTTGGCGTCCAGGGGTTCTCCAGTGTCGTATACGTCTTGTATCCGGTCTCATACCAAAACGAGACTCATCAGAAAAGCACACGAAACGCCATTGTTCTTCTGCCCAATTTCTGTGTTCAAGAGCCCATTGATATCGAATCCTACGATTGTGCATTGCTATAGGTGGTACCCGTAGCGGTCTTCGGGAATGAAGGTTCACTTCATGCAAGCGGTTTCTGACTGTTTGGTCGCTAATTAAGTTCCCTGAAGAGTGATGAAGCCTCACGGCTAACATCATGGCGGTTATTGTTGGAGCTCTTCGAGTTAAGATTTGAATGTATCGGTCTTGTCTCCGTGTGGTGCAGCGATACCGTCCTCCATGGCGCTCAGCCACGGTACCAGTGCTTCGGTAACGTGTCCAAAGTCGACTGATAACACTCTGACTTGTATTCAGAGCTAAAGCCACAGTACGTTGCCGGGAACCAGCTTCTATCATTCCCACGGCTCTGAGCATTTCTTCCCTGCTTAAATGACGTCGCCGCTCCATAATAACGTTGGTTTTAATCAGTAGTAGGGAAACAGTAGCACTAATAATGTCTTCAATGCGTTGTATGTTTTTATAGGGAAAATATTGACAGCTGATTTTCATCTTTTACTCGAATTTGATTCACAGTTCCTGATTCAAATTATGAAATGCACCAAAAAGGATCCATATAAATTTATAAAATCATAAATTTATTACAAAGCCACATCTCAATCTCAAGAAATCCGCATAAAAATGCTTGATCCCTAGACACTTTTGATGTGTGTATTTTATTTAAGCTATCGAGTTGAATTATGTAGCAAAGCACGTTTTTGTAGGTTTACATATTTTTTCGGCATAATAGTAAGTATATAGGTATAAATTTCGAGGTTATTACTGACATTTATAATGATAATTGACGAAAATAAATTAATCCCATATTTTTTTATTTACATAAATTTCTTTGGAAATGTTTTCGACAGCCCTGTCTGTATGTCGAACGAATACCTTGCTTCGACGACAGATGTCGCCCTTGTTCTTTAATAACGAAACACCATCAACGTGAGACAATGTGTCTTTACGTCCATCCATTTGCTGGGTGTATACGTATTAGTGCTCCTGATTGTAAATACTCGCATGCAAGAAATCCACAAATGTTTGGAAAGGAAGTTCCGGAAGGAAGATGCAAGAAGGGTTATTTTATTATTGAAGGTTGATGAGTACAGTTTTAAAAGAACAGTGAGCAGTGGTGGCCCAGGTTCGAACCCAGACAGGCGCTTTATTTTGTGTATATTATTTCATCACCACTTCTCCCAACAGTGAAGGAAAACATCATGAGGAAACCAGAATGTCCTAGAAGTTCTAGGACATGTCGTTTCCTCACGATGTTTGATCTAGACTAGAACAAAAATTTCGAAGACATTTGACATCTACCAGCCCGCACTGGGTCCGCGTGGTGTATTACGGCCCACTCCCTCTCACAGAGAGAAGGCCAGTGTCCCAGCAGTGGGAACATTATAGGCTGATGATGATGATGAGTGCAGCCCTGACATTAGATTGCTGTTTTTTTTTTTCAGTAACGTAACTTGTAAAATGTAGTTTTCCTGAAAATAGTTTGTATCTGCTTGGGTATAAGACTGGATTCATGTCAATAAAACCTGTGTTTATTAAGGTATCTTTAAGTCGTGTAATAACCAGTAACCAGTTTTACCCAACAGGGGTATCGTATTACCCAGTAACTGGGTTGTGGAGGTCAGACAGGCAGTCGCTCCGTGTAAAATACTGGAATTCAGCTGCATCCGGTTAGACTGGAAGCCGACCCCAATCCCCAACATAGTTGAGAAAAGGCTAGGCAGATGGTGATGATGTTTAAGTAGTAATAAAACTGTATCTAAATGTCAACTGTGTAATTATTTTAGCGTGCAATGTAATGCAGATTGATAGTAGGGTTCAATGTTTGTGGGTAGCTTTTTAAATTTACCAGTTGAGCTATTCTGTAAATGAACTGCCAATGTTATACTAGGGATTTACAGTTCACTTAAAGCGTACTTCACCTTAAGCCTCCACGTTGCAATATGCGGTGTAAGATTGACAGTTCACTTAAAGCGTACTTCACCTTAAGCGTCCACGATGCAAGATGCGGTGTAAGATTGACAGTTCACTTAAAGCGTACTTCACCTTAAGCCTCCACGTTGCAAGATGCGGTGTAAGATTGACAGTTCACTTAAAGCGTACTTCACCTTAAGCCTCCACGTTGCAAGATGCGGTGTAAGATTGACAGTTCAATTAAAGCGTACTTCACCTTAAGCCTCCACGTTGCAAGATGCGGTGTAAGATTGACAGTTCACTTAAAGCGCACTTCAACTTAAGCCTCCACGTTGCAAGATGCGGTGTAAGATTGACAGTTCACTTAAAGCGTACTTCACCTTAAGCCTCCACGTTGCAAGATGCGGTGTAAGATTGACAGTTCACTTAAAGCGCACTTTAACTTAAGCCTCCACGTTGCAAGATGCGGTGTAAGATTGACAGTTCACTTAAAGCGTACTTCACCTTAAGCCTCCACGTTGCAAGATGCGGTGTAAGATTCTTGCAGACAAAACCGGATGATCCTACATATTATCTGTATTCATCTGAGTTTGCGGAGTTTCTTGCCCGTTCTTCTCCATAGTGTACCTACAACGCTTTGGATTGGGCAACTAGCTTCATCTTTCTGGCTGGCCGACCGCTTGACAATTCCAAAGTGTCTGTAATTGGTTTATTTGAAATAAATGCTTTGGGTTTTGCCAGAACGTTGCAGTTCTGCTGCACGAGCAATTTCAAAAGCCACTATCATTGTATGCAGATAACTCAAAGATAATGCATTCGAATAAAGCAACCTCATTTTAATTGACTATAGCTTCGCGGAGCAACGCACAATGCACTATGCTCGCTGGTACAACAAACCCATTAATTATAATAATTAGTAAAAAAAAAAACAAAAATAAAATGTTGCCGTTTATAATATGGCGCGCAAAACTGGCACGCGTCTGATACGGAATAATGAGCCGCTCGGAAAATGGACCGCAACGCTCTTTAGATATAACAAAACAATGGATTCGAAGAACATTTTGTCGTAAACAGTGTTCTAAGCGCGACTAAGTGCGGCGTTAATTATTAGTTTAAGTATTCATAAAAATGTACGTTTACGCCGCCGACCCCCGAGGCGGAAGCCGGCAAAAAGTTTTATTTCAACTTTATTGTAGCACCACAGCTGGCGTTTCGGCGGTCCCCGCGACCCGCGACTAGTCGCACGACTGTCTGTCTGACGCGCGACTAGATGCACGTTTGCATCCTTACAGTTATGTCAGTACCTAGCTAAGTTGCTGCAACTATTGCGTCAATTGCGTGATGCTTATAAACTGAATGTGTGTTAATAGGACCGATTAATGTACTATGAAACAATTTAGACACTATTAAAAATAGATATTGATAATAATAACATCAATTTTGCTGTAATAATAAGGAATGATGTGCAATATCCCCGGTCGAAAAGTAAAATCCGTTCACTTAAATCATATTTTTATTATAATTATAATATATCGTTCCAGCCGGCCGCTGCTGTCTTGTCTGCCTGTCTGTCATAGGGTTCACGTCGCCATATACGAAACGCAACCCAAAGAAATATTTTATTTTCGTATTCTGAGAAGCGAAATAATAACAACTGCTACTCCGTTTTCATTGGCCTTTGGCGAATTAAATGTTAGTCTTTGGTTGTGCTATATTTTCCTTTACTGCTTTGTAACACTTGTAGTTTCAGGACTACGGAAACACAAGTACCTAATATAACAATCACTGTCAAGTAATACGGTGACCATTGTAAACATTAATACAGCTTCATTTTATGCAAATCAGCGATATGACAAAGAATATAAGAACATAAATAAACACGTATGTACGTACGCATGTTTTGTATCACTCATTCTTAGTAACATCATTAAACCGCTAAAACGTACGGAACCGTTTTAATTTTGTTAACAGAAATAAACAAATTCAACAAAGCAATTGTAAATCAACTTCCAAGAAAATGAGAGAGTTATGTGTATAAGTAACATTTCTTCGTTTTTTTCGTGCAAAACGCAAAGGAAGTTCAACGCAATATATTTTAATACGTTTTTTTCTCCGAACGAACGCCGGTTGACAGCAGGCACTATAAATAAGAATACGTAGGTAACTAACTATACGACGCGTCGCACTGAATTATACCATCTGTCAAGCCATATTTGATGTTATTTGTATGAAAATAGATATTATAATGTCGTATTAGTTGTCATAAGAAAATATACGAGAGGCGCCGGCGTGCGCAGTGGAGCTGTAAAGTATATCAAACACTGCACCGAAGAGGATAATAAGGACACACATACAAGGAGAGCAATTGTGGTCCGTTGGTAACGGCCGCGACTCACGAGTTGTAGGTTGGAAAACATCGTGAGGAAACCGACATTTACGACATTAAGGTATGGCACCCAAAATTTATAATAAACTACTTAAACACATCATGGAAATTAAAGATAATTTAAAACCAAAATAAGCGAATTTTTAGTTGCGAAATGTTATTATCATGTCAGTGAGTATTTAAATGAAAGATGCTAGGCCACATCTGATTTATTATGTTAGGAAATATCATTATGTTAGTTATTATTTTGAACTTAATTAATATTGATTATTATGAATTTAATTGTTGGTCTGTATTATTCTTTAATTTAGTCTTTAGTCATTATTTAATTATTATAAATTATTTATTATTGTTTTTAGATTTGGCCATTGTGATTTATTGAATTTAGTTGACATTATTTGATAGTTTTAAATTGGCCTACCTACACTATTCGCATTCCCATGTGATGGTAAAATATGGAGAACTTTATTATAAGGAAAAACATCTACGTATCTCTTACCCATGTTTGCAAATAAATAAATGATTATGATTATGACATGTCCTAGAACCAAAAATTCGAAGACATATGACATCTACCAACCAACAATGCATCAAAACATAAACTGCAGGGTAGTTGTCTAACACACACACACACACACTATCAGTAACAATGGCTTTAATTTTGACAGTTCAACAACATTCATTGCGTTCTTTACGTTGCTGAGTAGACAAATTTTTCGAACATACGAAGCAATGGATTAGCAATATCCTTCAAAATTATTCAGATTGAGATTGATAGTGTGTTACGCAATTACGGTGCTACTCCTAATGCCCTTAAACAAGAAACTTACTTACTCGTTGAACAGAACACACGTGCCGAAATCATTACAAAGACCTAACAGAATAAGCCTCAGTCTACACTATCTTGCTTATCTACCTTACACTAGTTTGCAGCTCTTGAATGGAGCGCTCGTCGTTATATGAACGCCTCGGAACAATCCCTATAGTTCTAAGCGTTCTAAGCGAAACGTGAGTCATATGCACTCGGCCTAAGATGGCGAAGATTCGACTAGAGATGACAAAGCGATCGTTATAACAATATTGTTGTCGTCGTCCTTTATTGCATTGTGAACTAGTGCTAGTATGATAGCCAGATTTTGTCAGTCAGTCGACTAATGGACAAGTTAAGAGGCAATTTATGGATCTATAAGTATGACAAATCTATCTACTGTCATTCTAGGTTGTGACGATGTCTCTGTATTTAGTACAGCGATCTCCTGGATATCTGGACTATATGAACATTGACGGACTGTTTCAACTTAAGTGCCGGGGCACACGATGCGTTGCGGCGCCGCACCGCAAAGATTTCGACGAATCGGCAAGCACACGAGCAGCTTGTGAGCCCGCCGATTCGTCGAAATATTTGCGGTGCGGCGCCACAACGCATCGTGTGCCCCGGCACTCAGGCTAGGGAAATACCCACTTCCTTTTAAAAGATAGGCATAGTTTGTGCAATGTTATTGCATTTCAGGGATCAAGTCGAGGATGGACCGCACCAAGGCAACATCATCATCATACCAGCCCAGACATTCGGTCCATCGCGCTTTTGGACGTCCGGTTGCTAATGCCTTATCTTGGCCACCATCCTGGTCATTGCCGTAGCTAGCCAGGTGTCCTGCTCAACACTCACGAAAGCGGACATGCGGAAAGGCAAGGAACCGTGGCGGAAATTTTATGACATATATAGGATAACCTTAGAAGCAATAGAAAATAATAAAGTATGGGTATCTCAATGTATATTATTATCTATACACTAGCTGCGCCGCGTAGTTTCACCCGCATATGTCTCGATCCCGTGGGAATATCAGGATAAAATATATCCTATGTCCTAACTCAGGTCATGGTCTACTCATGTGTCAAATTTAAATTTTAAAACAAAAAGCGTAAAAAATCAAATCTTTCTCTTTATAATATTAGTTCCGACGATCCGACATCAAGATGTTCTATTTACAATACACGTTGTTTATAATAAATAAAACACATTGCAAATTCGCAACAACAGACTGCACGGATGGAAAACAATAATAATTATAATGTACATATATAATAATATAAATAACAATGAGGTAGATTGGATATAACGTTAATTAGTCTATTGTTTAGCAGTGAATGGAAGTAAGAACGCGAATGAATGATGCAAGAACGGATACGTACGAAACGAGTCATGGCGTAGATATAATATAACAATATGTTTCTGTGACAAACATTCGCGTAGACTATTCAGTTAGAGTTTTAGCGAATGCAGATGAAATCGTCCGGAAATTAACCGGAGTTAACGACATAGCTTGCAGAGTAAGCAAACTGAAGTGGCAGTGGGCTGGCCATGACTGTCGAAGGACCGGATGCCGGTGGAGCAGACGAGTCCTGGAGTGGAGACCGCGTATCTGCAAGCCTAATGTGGGACGCCCCCCAGCTAGATGAACCGACGACCTAAAGAAGACTAGACTGGATGTGGAAGGCGGAGGACAGCGTGTTGTGGCGCAGCCTGGGAGAGGCCTATGTCAAGAAAGAAGAAAGAAATAAAGAAAATCCATTTATTTAGCACAGACCAAAAGACACACAATACATATACTCTAGCAGTGGACTGCGATAGCCTTAGTTGATTAAGATGAACCACTTCTAGTATTAGAATTTTTTCCATTGACAAACGTCTAGCAGAGACGTATGCAAGAAGAAGTAATTGCCTTAGCTGCGACGACCTCAAATATACTGGGAAAGGACAGGAGGACGATGATTGAAGGTCCAACAAATTCAGTAGCCCTAGAGTTTGAAGAAGCAGTTGGTCATATCTAGGCAATATTTGCATTTCAATTGAAATAAATACAGGGAGGGGTCTTAATAAAAAATGATAGCTATAAAAGACTGACAACTACACGAAACATCAGATTATAGACTAAACGACAATATATTCCGTCATAAATTAGTTTGGGTTGAAATCGAGAAGCTCAAATAGTCTCGACGGGCATTTTATTCAATTCTCCAACTCTTACGGATCTGCGAGGTAGTTGCGTAACAGACTATCAGTAGCAATGGCTTTAATGTTTGCCATTCAACAACATTCATTGTGTTATTTACGTCATAGACAAGACAAATATTCCGAACATATGCAGCAATGGGTTAGCAATAACCACGCATTTAGGGTGCAGATAGTCTCGAGTCTGTTATTACTCAGCCTATCGGATTCCGCTACCTCTTCCAAGACGCACCACACAACAACATTGCCACACTTTAAATAAAGTTTGCAACAAAGTCGCCACACTTCGTCAGCCGATCGACTGAGGGCCCTAAAGGATCTCAATTATGACAACCCACAAGTATAACTTAAATTGTTCACGCACACACGAAAAAAATAACGCAAGATGCACACTGAGAGCAAAAACTAGATACACAGTTGCACACCTCACAATAACGCCTCGTAGTTAACTTAGAGTCATAGGAATAAAAATAAAATGTAATTATAATTATTATTTGCCCGCATTCGTGTCAGCCCGCCATGTCTGTATTGATAGTAATAGTTAGGGGAACAATAAAATATACTTTAATTAGTGGCGACGTCGTACCATTCTGAGGGGCAACGACCCCTGCCGCGGGGCTCGTAAGAAGGGTACGCGGACTACGCCGCGGTACGCGATACGATACGACTTAACTATTCGACTAATGTGATGACAAGCTGTTTTTGAGAGTTTAACTTTGCGTGATTTCGGCGGATAAAACTTTGGTGTTAGCTATTGAAGTTACGGATGGGGCGATGTTTTAGATGAAGTGGTAGCAATTCTGTTGAATGGCTGTGAATTTATTCGAAAGTTATGATAAGTTTGATTTTATTTGGATTTAACTTTGTAGCAATGATATTATAAAGGAAAGATACGCTACGTTCATACTGAGCGACGTTCTGTATTGTTGCGTTGTTATTACATACTGCGAAAAATAATACGGAACGTATGACACAGAAAGAGATAGCTATCTGTAGTGTGTTGCTCGCTGCTATTAGCGGACTAAATGAAACTACAACAATTGTCTGAATTTGCCTGCAACAATTTGCGTGCGCTAGTGCCATATCTACCTCTTTAATATAATATCATTGCTTTGTAGCATATTTTTCTATATTTTCACTAATTAATGTTTTTTACAAAGAAGGCGCATGATAAACATACCGATAGAAAAATCTAATTTGCACTGAGTAATAAATTAACCAACATAATAAGTAACCCGCATAAACGCTAATATATTTAACGATTTATTAAAATACCTCCATCATGGAAAACCAACTACGCAGAAAAAAAAAATTAACTATCATAAACAATTAAATGAGCCTATCCGTAACGGCGCGGGCGGCGGTACGACAATCGTTTACTATAAACAGGATCAGCCTAGCCTATATAATTTGATGCAACAATGTTGCAATATGAAAAAAAGAACTGACCGCGACACTTGGCTGTTGCCTTTTTATTTTTTTATTAATAATTATTAAATGAATTTTTAAATTCAGTAAGTGACATTGTCTATGTGTGCAACCGGCCCAGTTATAGGGCAATTGATGCTGATGCAAAAATGGACAAGTTTTTAGTTGATCGGGCTTTTTGTTAAGAATTATACGTTGTAGTAATTATTAAATTTCACGCTTGTTTTACCTTGGGTTGTGAGCTGAATTCTAAATACAATTTGTTTAGCGGAGCCTATCCTGCAATAGTCCTACACCAACCGGGGGATGTCCTTCGGTACAATTTCATAGTGCGTACAGGGACAATGGTCGGTTAGTGGCTCAATTCATTAAAAGCGTGTAACGGGCCTCTGCGAGTTACCCACGCGAGGACCCCTTGGTCCCGAGGTAAGATTTTTCTTTTTTACTTGCCTACGCTGTCCCATCCCTGGGCAAAGGTCTCCCACTCTTTCTATTTCTCGCGAGCCCGCGCGTCCTCATTCCAGTTTTGACGGAACCTACCCAGAGCTCATCCCGCCATCTCTCATGTGGTCTGCCACGACCCCACCTCACTGTCTCGGGGCGCCAATTCTGGGCTATGTGGGCCCACAGTTTGTCCGGTATACCGCAGACATGTACTGCCCAGTCCCCATTTAAAGATCACTTTCCGATCCCCTTTTAGTATCAGAGATAAACTTTAAAATAAATATATCATAATTCAGTCCATATTAGTCAAATTAGAGAATGAGCACTACTAACTATAATATTTATAAAGACGACATGCTGTAAAATAATCAGCCTAATACCAAGATGTTCACATCAACAAAATAAATTAACAAATACAATTATTGGTTTAACCACACAATGCATTTTCTAACAAGGAATCCTTTAGTATTGTCGGCCACAGGCTTTTAAACCGAAGTTTGAAAAACGATTCAAAGCCGTAATTAGTCCCGGTTTTTGGACATTTATAAAGCCTACAAGATAATGAAATCATAAAAATTACCACTTTTTTAGCATACCATTGGACTTTACTTGCTATGTTCCATACATATTACTATTCACTTGTTAGAGAAAATAGTTTGTTCGATAGCAAGAAAGATAAATTAGATTAACCTTTTTTTTTTAAATGCTACAATAAAATACTTTTTGACATATTGCAATTAAATTAAAGAAAATTTAAAACTCATATTAAAAGTACACTTTGTAATCAAGGATATTACTAATTAGAGGATTATATCCAAGATAAGAATGCTTGGAAACATGCTGGTCCTGCTCCATAGGACAACTTAGAGTCTAGACAAAATCAAACTGGTTCCTAATTTAAATTTCATTTTTCAAAAAATTATGAGATTGATTTTACAATCTGTGACTACAGTAACTCACACACTTGTTAAAATTCTAGGAAAATCATCTACTTTTACAATATTTGTAAATAATTTGTAAATATGTGAGCACCATGTATCTATCACATAATTGAATTAAGTACCTGACATTGCTTCATTTTAAATTCTTTTTACCTTTTGTGGTAGACTAATTTTATTCTAGGTGCATCGTCTTCACATATAATTATATTATGTATAAAAGACCTTGTAAAACATTTTAAAAGAGTAACGGTGGAGTTTCTTGCCCATTCTTCTCCATACGAAAACTACCTTTTGGAATGGGCGACTAGAATCAATTCTATTTAGTTGTAATTTTTGACGTTCAAAAGTGCCTTTAATGTGCCTATTTGAAATGAATGATTTGACTTTGAAAGCAGGCAATGTATATCGTTGATTTGACAAAACAAAAGTGAATGCCATTACCGTACGGGCAACACATTATCAGTAACAACATTCATTGCGTATTGTATATGTATTAACGTTGTTGAGCAGACACATTCTTCGAACATATGAAGCGATGGACAGCAATCCTTTTAAAATATTCAGATTATGATTGATAGTTTGTTACGCATTTGGGATGCGGTATGTTGCAGTTAAGGTACCTACAGACCATTGACAGTTCCCTAATTACAAAACCGCAGAAAAATCCTTCAGCCGATCGAACATCGAGCATCAGTTCTATATCTGTCACATCCATCTCAATTTATCCAATATCCCATTCGCGTCAGCGTCACCGAGGGTTTTTCCTATAAACTAGTTAAGGGTCCCTATCGATTTCGCGGACTAAAAACAGAAAAAATCATTTTTTTTTCAGCGCAAATTTCTCAATATCCTTAAGTTATCTAGTTTTTTTTAAATACACAAGTATTTATCACCTATCTATCTAGTAAGTCTACGAATTTAAGTTTTGATAACTACTTTATAAAAAATTTGTTTATTATTTAGATATTTTACTACAATTAAATTAGTAGTCAAAATAAAAATATAAAAACTGAGTTTGGTAGATAAACACCTCAAATTTTAAAATATTTAACACTTTTTGTTATTTTCAATAAATTCTTACGCGTAGACGACGGTTTTGCGCATGACTTTATTGGGTTTTTTCAGCGTAGTCAACATTTTTTTACAAGTACTATTCATTAAATTTAAAAAAAAATCGTACACTTACTAATATACTATATGCCTAGTATTTAGGATTTTTTTTCAGATCGTTATTTGCTACCAGTTAGCTAAGAAAGCAATCGAAAAACTTGGTGTTTCGTGATTACGTAAAAACGTGTGTTAGTTTTTTTTTAACCGACTTCTAAAAAAGGAGGAGGTTTCTCAATTCGACCGTATATATGTTTTTTTTTTTTTTTTTTTATGTGTGTTCGCGGATAACTTCGTCGTTTATGAACCGATTTTGATTATTTTTTTTTTGTTGGCAAGGAGATATGCCAAGGGTGGTCCCATGTTAAGGAAACCAGGATCTGATGATGGCATCCCAGTGAAATCGAGGGGAACATTCGAAAATCGTAGGAGCGACTAGTGCGTTTGTTATGTTTTTCATTAAGTATTTTAAAGCACTACAATTTAATGAAGGTCTGGAGTCGATCTGATGATGGAGCCGAAAGACAGTCGAGGGGACTCCTCAACGATTTACAGCAGTTACCTTGTGTTTGGGTTTGATTAATTTGTATTGATGTGAACTTTACACCCAGATAGGTTGTGACTGTCATTAAGGGTCTGATGATGAAGACGAAGGACAGTTAAGGGAACTACTCAACAGTTTACAGTAGCTACCTTGTGTATGTTCACCGATTACTCGAAGACGGCTGGACCGATTCCAAAAGTTCTTTTTTTATTTGAAAGGGTATACTCTCGAGGTGGTCTCATCATCATCAAGTTGGAATCTCATGAGAGGATCCCATGGAAATCGAGGGAAACCCTCAAATTTTATAGGCAAACCTATAGCGATTTGGGTATTTTTTAAAGTAACTTGAGCATTTGCTCTCGGAAATCATCATTTGGTAAAGTGGAGTTGATAATGAAGACCACAGATGGCCATCGGAACAACTCAATGACAAATATTTCACGGGTTGCGATTCGATTACTTTAATATGGTTGCTAAGCAATTTATGCTCGTCACAATGCGTATGATGAGTGATTGTTGAGGAGTTCTCCTGGTTCTTACCGAGAGAACTCCTCGACAATTAACGTCCCAGGATCGGGAAAAGCAATATTTTGTAAAAGGTGATGAACAGTTGGCATTAGGCTATTGTAACTTAGATAAATTACAAAGTGACCCACTAAAAAGTGAAAAATAAAAACTTTTAACAAAAAAAAAACAACCGACTTCCAAAAAAAACACTACAAATTGAAAAATAACTTTAATTTCGGAAGTCGGTGTCAATAAACGAAAATGCGGAACCAAAGACACCGACTTCCGAAATTAAAGTTATTTTTCAATTTGTAGTGTTTTTTTTGGAAGTCGGTTGTTTTTTTTTTGTTAAAAGTTTTTTTTTGGAATTTATATTAAGTAGTTATCAAAACTTAAATTCGTAGACTTACTGGATAGATAGGTGATAAATACTTGTGTATTTTTAAAAAAACTAGATAACTTAAGGATATTGAGAAATTTGCGCTGAAAAAAACTGATTTTTCTGTTTTTAGTCCGCGAAATTGATAGGGACCCTTAATGATTTTATCCTTTACAGTTTACTATTAGAGGATATTTGTGTGCATATGAACGATTTTGCACTATGACAAGACGCACAAGACTAGCGTCCAAGTAAGTGCAGTTGCTACGCCACAGCTACGAGACGTCTTCTCCACTGCTACGCCACAATAACGACGCGTAGACCACTGCTACGCCACAGTTATGGGACGTCTTAACTACTGCTAAGACGTATGGACCACTGCTACGCCACAACTACGACGCGTAGGCCACTGCTACGCTACAATTACGACGCGTAGGCTACTGCTACGCTACAATTACGACGCGTAGTAGGCCACTGTTACGCTACAATTACATCGCGTAGGCCACTGTTGCGCTTCAATTACAACGCGTAGCCCACTGCTACGCTACAATTACAACGCGCAGGCACTGTTGCGCTAAAATTACAACACGTAGGCCACTGCTACGGTACAACTAGGACGCGTAGGCTACTGCTACGCTACAATTACAACGCATAGGCCAATGCTACGCTACAATTACGACGCGTAGGCCACTGCTACGCTACAATTACAACCCGTAGGCTACTGCTACGCTACAATTACAACGCGTAGGCCACTGCTACGCTACAATTACGACGCGTAGGCCACTGCTACGCCACAATTACTAAGCGACAGGCCACTGATACGCCACAACTACGATGCGTAGGCAACTGCTACGCCAGAATTACGACTCGTAGGTAGCCTCTGCTACGCCACAGAAACGCTGGCTACTAACGCGGGCTTCTTTACTGGACATTTAGTGTTCCTTGGAAGGAGAATCACATATTTCTGTTGCAAAATGTAGTGAAAATGTTGCATGCCTTGATTGTAACTTTTAACACAAATTTGCTAATTCTGTAAAAACCTAATCAGTTTGATGTACGAGTAACAATTACAATAGTGAATTGTTAATGACATTAGTACCTAAATCGCCCGCTACTCTTTAAGTTTTCTAACCGTAAAAATAAATTGATCGAATCTTTGTAATGCATGTAACCAATTACCATATAGCGATTGTAAATGGGGAAAACTTATCACGGCATAAATACTAATGTAACTTTAATTTTAAAGCCTGTTTTGTGAAGTCGTAAATAAGTGGGAAACCTTTAATTTCTATTGGTCCACATGAGTACAATTATAATTATACAATATTTGTACTAAATGTCGACTTTCCACGCTTGTTCGAGTTTAATGGACAAGCAGTACTTAGGTAAGTAATGATGAGTTTGATTTAATTATGTCAGAAAACCTTTATCTTTGAAAAGATAGTGTGATCCTGCAGGCGTGATTTTCGTCCCAGATCCGCCGCTTACGTAAACTAACGATTTTAATAAAGCAGGTGACGTCACGGCTCTCAGAACTTCACGATAACCGACCCGAACAAGGGCTTAGCACCCTTAAGATAGAAGTGAACTGACAGTTGATAAAAATCCACAAAAGAAAAAGATCGATTACTCAAAATGCCAAAATTTTAATAATACGGTACGGTGTATAAACCGCGCCGTAGAAAAAACGTGTCCGTTAACAAGCTTCCATAGTGATCCATATAACACCGACGACCGTGCCTACACACGACGAATAAACCGTACTGTTTCACGGTAAGAAAAATGTGTGTGTACAAAGGGCTTAAGGGGACCTAAACACAAAAAATGCAAGTTTTATAATGCCTAAAAGTATATGATCGACTACAGTAAACAAAATCATAAAAATATATGATATTCTTGAGGATATATGCTAGTTAGATAGTGTGTTGAAAACATAATACAACTAATTTGATACGATAGAAAAAAATCATGAAGATACCTCTAAAAACTTTCTTTTTACAATAAAAACCATACAATATACATACAATCATTCCGATTTTTTGTCAGATTATTCTACAAGCAGCATACTAAAGTACTAGTGTTTAAATTTTTTAACTCAAACAAAAATTTTTTTGTAAATAAATAATTGCTTCATATTTTGCAATAAATTACCAGCATTGAGTCATCTCTTTTCTATGAAGTCCGACAGTGACCTTTAGGTCATCCCCTTAAGGGGCAGGATAATATATTGATATTTAATAAAATGTAAACCTAATATAATAACACGAATCATACACTTCTAGTAGTTTCCGTAGACAGTCAACCATTATAAAATTATAAATATTATACTAGGTTCACCTTGTGCCGCGAGACATCGCTCCTAGAAGGTATAAGGCCCAACTTGCAGTTTTATATTCGGGTAGTCTGACCTTACCGATAATGTATTCAGTCCCAGTATAGGTATACCTGCAAGTATTAGATCTAGATCAGATTTTGCACTAACAATAGCTTTTGAATTAGGTAAACGTCTTTGCATCTGGGACTTACCACAGAGTACGGAATCCAGAAACTGTTAGAGGCGGCAGATCTAACAAAATTCGAGAGAGGCCTTGAAAGCTGTCAGTTTCTATCAAAATCAAAAATCATTTATTCAAACTAGGCTGGGTCTTTGTGGTGCCGGACTTAAAGAATAGCACCACCCCATACTTCCCGTGGGTGTCGTAAAAGGCGACTAAGGGGCGTACCGGAGAATGGGCAGCAGCGTTCTTTATGCATTCCACCACCATACCATACTGCGATCGCTAACCCGCCTGCCAAGCGAGGCGATTATGGCAAACCCCCCCTTTGGGGGAGGCCTGTGTCCAGCAGTGGACGTCTTTCGGCTGAAATGATGATGATGAAACTAGGCTGAGAATCGACTCTTACACGTAAGGCTGAAACTCGAAATCCCGAATGAACACTATCCCGGAAGAACTCTATACCGAATCACGATATTCCGCACCAGCACTTTTTATAAGTCAAAATTATTTAAGACAGTCCCCCAAAAACCCCGACCCTTCACAAATTCCTAGTACTTTAGGGGAAAGAAGAAGTGACGCAACAATCTCTCCAGCAGAAAAATCGTAGTCATTTGCGTCGAAGTGCAAGTAAACGATGACACGGTTTGTTAAAATAGTGTTGACACTGCCGCATCTATCAACGGCCGCCGAAGCTTAACCCTGCTCTGTGGGACTTATCTACACCAATTTACACTAATATAATAGAGAATAGAAGTTTTTGAGTTTAGTTTTTAAGTTTTTTTAAGTTAATTGTCGTAAGGGATTGCTGAACATCAGGGAGGTCTACCATAATCAGCCTGTAATATTCCCACTGCTGGGACACAGGCCTCCTCTATTCAAGTGAGAGTGGGCTGTGATCTACCACGCGGTCACAGTGCGAGTAGGTAAATGTCACATGTATTCGAATTTTAGGTTCTAGGACATGCTGTTTTCCTCACGATGTTTTCCTTCACCATTTTGAGAGCAGTGGTGATGGAATTATTTACACAAAGGAAAAGGAATCAAAACCATGATTATCAGTCTATCATATGCGATTGGTGATGGCTCAATCATGTCTACTGAAAGATACTACAGCCAAGCAAACTCTAGTAGACCATCTCTTTTTGCTCATACACGAAGAAAAAAAAATCAGCTGTTCCCTACATTTTGACGAGTTATACGAACATAAATGTAGGGAACAGCTGTTTTTTTTTTTGCGCGATTTCAGGTTTGGTCCCATAGTAAAAGTTGTTCATAATATGAGTACAATGACCTCTTAAGAGGTTGTTAATGTTTTAACAATAACCCGGTATATTTTTTTATATACATAATATGTTCGGGCATAACTCCGTAATTTATTATAGACGGGTTTGCAAATATTTTTTTTTTGTTCGAAAGAGGTTTATTCCGAAATGGTCCCATTTAAATTTCGTAAAGATCTGATGATGAGTTTCGGAGACAGACAACGGAACTTTTCAAAAAATTCAGCATATCAACCGTGGTTGCTGTTGATTTGCTGGCAATTTTTGAAGAGTGAACTCCGTCATATTATGACGGATTTGCAAAATTCTCTCATTTTTAGGGTTCCGTATAAAAACGGAACCCTATTACTAAGACTTCGCTGTCTGTCCGTCTGTCTGTCTGTCTGTCTGTCTGTCACCAGGCTGTATCTCAAGAACCGCGATAGCTAGACAGTTGAAATTTTCACAAATTATATATTTCTGTTGCCGCTATAACAACAAATACTAAAAACAAAATAAAATTAATATTTAAGGGGGGCTCCCATACAACAAACGCGATTTTTTTGCCTTTTTTTGCTCGATATCAAAAATGGCAACAGGTAGGCACTTGAAATATTCACAAAATACTCAGTTGTATTTTAACTTTAATAATAAATAATAAAATTAAAATAAAATAAATATTTAAGGGGGGCTCCCATACAACAAACATGTTTTTTTCGGCGTTTTTGCCTTGTGGTACGGAACCCTTCGTGGCGAGTCCGACTCGCACTTGGCCAGTTTTTTTAATGGATACGGTATGCCTCAGGGGTGGTCCCATATAAATTTTATTAACTTTGCTTGGGTAGTTTTTGAGTTAACTTCAATAATAGGAATTTTTTCCACTTAGTTTTTATTAATGATGTTTTAATAGCTTCCTGTCACTGATATTTACATAGCAAGTAGTGTTAAATGAGTTTGTGTGGGGGTAGGTACAACTAAAAACTAAAAGCTTTTTTACAAAAAAAAAAAACAACTGACTTCCAAAAAAAAACACTACAAAGTGAAAAATTACTTTAATTTCGGAAGTCGGTGTCAATAAACGAAAATGCGGAACCAACGACACTGACTTCTGAAATTAAAGTTATTTTTCACTTTGTGGTGTTTTTTTTTTGGAAGTCGGTTGTATTTTTTTTTGTAAAAAAGTTTTTATTACACCATACGACACACGAGGAAGTATGAAATCAGGACACTATTTTTTTTAAATAAACCGTCTATCAAAAAATCTTAATAATGTCAAACCTTCGCAAGGAAATGAAAGCATAATTCATGTACCTATCTATCACCAAAAACTTATGAGAGCCAATCAACGAAGCGAAATGGCGCACAGACTTTTCATTATAACAAGTCCCTAGCCTTGATGATTGGAGATTTGTAATTAAGTTCCCGAAAACTCCAGACTAGTGAGCATTTCGCAAGCGGATATTGAAGGAGAGACTTTTTATCCCTATCAATGCAATCATAACCAGTCAATCAAATGTCGATTGCAGCGGGCGGAAGTACAGTTTTAACGTTTCAAAGGCATATAGGATTTTAAAAGGACATGAGCATATTATATAGCGTACATGTGCAATTATTTATAAAGTTAGGTAAAGTTTTAAACGATCAGGGCACTTGTGTTGTTGTGAATGTTTTCAATTTAGAACGTTCGACGCCATCTTTGAAGTTTGACACTATACAGGTTGTGTTTTTTTTTTTTGTGATAAAAGTCGGTATTAATCTGACGTTTGCCAGTTATACAGGTTGTTTTTTTTTTGGTGAGAAAAATCTTTATTGTGGGAGATTCGCTAAGATAGCCCGCGGAATTATTAATTACATACATACATAATAATATAACCTGACACTGACCTGAAAATTGCAAAAAATCTAAAAAGAGAAAATTTATATTTCGCGGGCTACCCTGATGCTTACGCCTAAGTATTGTCTTCATTCGAGTTGATGATGATGGACCCAGTAGGTGGCCACGCCAATCGCAGCATAAGTGGCGTTTTTGAGGCATAGGCACTAAGCAGCTACACAGATTGGTATGCACGTAGATTTGATGGAAATATTTTAAAGCAAGACGTAGAACTCAAATAACAGAGATTAATAATACAGGAGACAAGTTCACAGATTCAAAGCGAGTGATTATATAGAAGTGTACGTCGTATACAAAGCTCTTGCGCACGAGTATACAAGTGCACCCTTTGATAGTCGTTAGCAAAGCTTCGACCTGGACGAAAGGGTTAGTCAGAATTCTCGTTAGGCGACGGAGACCGGCCTCAAAGACTGGATGTTCGGAGTCGTTGCTGAAGGCTTTACTCCTAGAAATTTAAATTGCATTAGCTTTCAATAAATCAAAGGATTTTCTTGGAAAGCCCGACTGCTGTCATACTCGGAAACTGTATAGAATTACAGCAGCAATCGATGACAATAGGAAACAAAAGGAGGACCTTTTGTTTCCTATTGTCTACAAAGGTAGAATCGTAGAATAGGAATTCTACGATTCTACCTTTGTACATCATTAACCTCTCATTCAGAACTGCATAGACAAACGAAAACTTCAATTAAGACCGGTAAACTGAATGAAAGTCAAAGAGTGGCTAGTAACCTTTAACAAGATAAACGATAGGAAAGAATCGTTAAATCGTTCCAGTAGTTAATGCAATCCAACGAGAGAAATAAACATCGAGGTATTAATATCTAGAAGACAAGTTCAAACACAGATTTCTTCAGATCAACAACTCGCCCCAGACACTAAACATAACTTTAATTAATCGCATTGTATGTACATAACCTTATATTAAAACAGTTGATTTCCTTAGCTCTGTTATAAATGACAATAGGGATTTATTCTCAAACTGGTGTCACGAACGAAATTGAATCCTAACGCTGAACAATAAGAATCAAATTAGTTATAATAATAAACAAATTTGCGATCTTACAATGATACGAGCAGGCTCAGTGTTCAAAAGTTCGAAGCGTGATTGTGTCGGGACAGTTGACATTGATCTTTAATGTCCTGCAATAAGGTTGAATCTTTGTTGGGCGAATGTGAAAGTTAGATCTGTACGACTGTGGTAGGTAGGGTTCCATTACCGACACGATCAAGTCACACTGTAAGATTTTAAGTTCTCACAAACTTTTTATTGAACAGCTTTTTGAAGACGCAGTTACACTATTCGAAGAAGTTAGAGGATAAGGGAACAGAGAAGATCGCTGAACGATATTACATTTATGAAACCAATGTACATTAGCAAAAGTATGGGTAGATAATAAAACCTAACAGCAATATAAATGCATGTCTTTAACACCATGCTGTCAGCTGGTCAGTCAAGTGGAGCGAAAAGTATTTTCAATTTTGCCTCACAGAAAATAAAATGAGACTAGTTTTCCGGTTGGTTCGGAAGTTGTCACAAGCGCTTCCAGTGAAACTTTTGATCAATCATAATTGAAAACTAGAAACATACGTCATGCTGCTGCCATTGGATGTTTCGTGATCAAGCAGAGATAGCAAGTTGACTCATGGATAGCTAAAGGTACACTGAGTAGACTAACCAATTCTAAGTTAAATATTTTAACAAATTGTTTTATGTAACATTTATAATTACATAATATCTTATATAATTTGTTACATTGAAACTACTATTACACTTCCGCTCACTTTTAATAAGCGAACCAGTTTAGCATAAAATTCTTATTACGTTTTGTTATAACACAAAATTATGACAGAGTTATTCGTGTGCCTTCACTCATTACAAATAAAAACGTGCAATTATTTTAAAAACGACGCCATTAATTACAAGAGTGAGCCGCGAATTATATTAAATTCGTTAAAACAAATAGAATTATTTTCACGAAAATTCCCTCTTAGGTGTCTAATAACATTAACGAACGATACGTCACTTGTGTAGTACAATAAATTAATTAAAATAAGCGTGTTCGCGCAAAAAGCGTTCGGAGAACAAAAAAAAAACTTATACAGCACACCGCCAATTGTGACACTAATGACATACGAAAATTTCGTAGCTGCCGCGCGTCCACCCGTGTGTAACGATCCGACTCCCACATACCTCATTTGTTATAAGCCACATTATAATCACACATTGTGTTGGATAATAAATAGAAAAAGCGACAATAGAAATAACGAGTCACAAATAGGCATCTAATAATGAAATTGTATTGCATATAAATATATGGTTATATATCGTGTTTCTCGCTTCGACGGACCGTTTAATAGCCGCTTGTTGTTTATTAGCGATGCTTCCTGGTGCTGGGACAGCGTTCGCACCGGCTGCTATCTTTTAAAATGTACTCTACCAGGCTATTATACTATTTAATTTAACGTTTTGAATCTGAGCGTGGACTGTTTAGGAAGCAATTGTCGTGGTTATAACTGATAGAGTTACAGTACTCGCTTCTGTCGCGCGAGTGTCGCCTACATTCTCATGAACAGATGTTCAGATCAGATGATCAGGAACCATGAGCGTTGTGAATCGTATGGAGTTATTGACGGTACCGTACTATTTATTGCACGTATGGCAACTGACTGGCGATTTATAGAGTACGAACTAAGAGAGCAATGAGGACTAATTAGCAACTAGTAAGGATTTGCGATTGAAGAAAGAAAGAAAGTAAATACGTCCGGCGTTCGTGTCGATTAAGTTTATTATTATGTTTAATAAAAATAAAACTTTTTTGACATCTATTCATTAATAACTATACAGGGTGGTCTTGCACCGTCACCCTGTATATGCATAAAAAAACTCAATTTAATTTATGAATAAAAATAAACGTTGTAACTATAGCTTTTCAATACACAATAAAGTATAAACATAAAGGATGCTATTAAGACATTGTTTATGACGACATAAAAACGCGTTTGACGCGCTAGGCGTGCAAGAATATGAATATTTTTATTGTAAATAACGCTATTTAATTAGATAAGAGTGGCCCTTATTTGGGCTAAGCAACTCGCAAGTATGTTGCCGAGTTTGCGAGTTAAAGGATTGCCAAGTACCGGATGTCACGCCCAAGTATAAATAAAATGAACGTTTAAATATTTTATATGGGGAAGGGCAAAAAACGTGCACAGCTGATGAAGTCGTAAGGGCGGCTGCAAGCGTGCGATTGTGGTGTGAGACTTAATCGATCGATTTAATGAGTTCACATTTATTAGGGTATTGAGGTGTTTTGATATTTTTGAGTCTGTTTAAATAATAACGTTTATTACGAAAACATGTTACATAAAACATTTTTAATGGCTTCAATTAAAATTGATAATTTTACACAATCTTACGCCTGAAGCAAAACATGTCTCGATAAGATTTATTTGTATTTTTAACAATATTTTAATTAAATAGTTAAACGTCTTACTACTAAATCTTACTGGTTCATGACCAAGTTAAGACAACACTAACCTATTCAACCACAAAGCTACGCATCCCTATCAAGCAATAATAAATTCGCAAGCTTTCCCAAATTATTATTAAAACTTAAGATGTCCACAAAGTTAAAAACGGATCAATAGTTAGAATACAAACAATGCTGGTTACCATGCAGACGGTGCCGGGCGGAAAGTACTTGCGGGCTCTTGTATTTTTAATATCCCCCGGCCCCCGCCGCCCCGCTTTAACATAATATAAAATTATAAACGATATGAATCACGATAATGTGCCGTGAGCCTGTGTGCGCGGCCAATTCACAACTTTACCGGGCCCAGGGCGTACCCCCCATGCCTCCGTACGCCCCCGCTGCACCCCGCCACAGCCCCGCCGCGCCAGTAGCACAACTACTCAAGTAAAACAGAAAATCAAATAGCGTCTTATACAACGTTCATATTTAATGACTCCGTAAAGCGAAGTTTCCTAATAAAATGTTAAGAGCACGTGTGCTACGGTATTTGTAAAATGTGTGTTTAGAATTCAATTGCTATGTTTGATCTTTATAAAACCAGCTGTGGAACTAATGAACTCGCGTACTAACTCAATAGGGAGGCGATGATTAAGCCAAACGTTGTTCTGCTTGTTAAAAGTTACGTCTGGAATTAAGAACAATACATTGGTCAAATACTAATCATAGTAATAATTCATAAGAATAAATAATCGCACGCAGAAGCGTTGACACACTGATCGATCGCACACTGTGACGCCGCCCCGCGCCAGCAAAAAGAAAAGTTTTATTTTTATAAGACAAGAAATTTATTATGGCTGATGCTCGTGTCGGTTTCGCGTTTCTTCGGAAATAGAACGTAAAATGTTGTTCGCATCGATCCGTACGGTCGCGTAATTTAAGCGGAGTAGTCAAGAAGGCCTAATGCGCATTTAATAGTTTTGACAGCAGTTAATTTTGGGGCTCATAGCGATGCTAATGACAGTTCGTAGACAGGCTCCTTCATACTCCTCACACCTCTGTGTAAGCAAGACATGCATGACGTACAGTCAGGGAAATTAATTGTTTTGCAAATTGGCATACTACGTCAATAATAATTTGCCACATTATACTTATTTCATGCGACTGTCAAAGAATGACAGTTGTCATTTGAATTTATGGACAATATAAGTGGAAAGCAAGTTGATAGTCAATTTGCTAAGCAATCATTCTGGTCTAAGTATAGTCACGCACAAAAGTGACAAGACACCACTTAAATATTTTGGTCTTGTTAAATATAATTCTCACAAGAAGTCAAATGATAAATTTTAATAAATTGCCATTATTTCTAGAAATTGGTTAAAAAAACTTACACGTCAAAATTAAGTTACGTTTTAAAACTAGATGAGTTCGGTGTTTCCTAACTGACTACTCTGAGAAGAAAGACCGAAACAAAATCTTGTTCAGGCTATACTCGTATGAGGACCAGAGGTTAATTCTTCTTCCCAGTTAAAACACTAGGAAATAGTGAAGGGCGGGCATTTTGGGGGACTGTCTTACGTAATTTTAAGGTTCGTAAAGTACAGAAGACCATTTCTCTCTCTCAAAATCTAGTCGCAATCTCGTCTCAGCGACAATTAAAATGTCAAAAACTTATCAAAAATGTAAGGACACTAGAAGTATTTGTGACAGACTGAGACAGATCGTCTGATCTGTCAGTCTGACAGTCTTGTCAACGTTCTTAAAATTACGGGAATTGCCCCTCTGGTTCTCAGCCTAGTTTTAATTACGTAATTTTAATATCCTAGATGGTCTTTTGAGGATGGAACCGTAAAGATTTGAGTGGCTGACCCACAGATATAGATAGACCTAGTTAACGCAAGTATCACGATCTGTATGAAAACCAAGCGTGCCAGTTTTTGCCTACCTACTATGACGTCACAAGCACTACTTAGTGATGAGAAAATCAAATCAATTCAAAGACCGGCCAACGTGGGCAAGAGCTCCAACATCAACAGTCTCAACCGGTCTAAAGCTTGCAGTGTTGGAAGCACACCAGGAGTTACCAAAAAGTATTGTTTGTGTCTTTGTCTTTGATTGCACCCATCTCACCCCACCCCCGGGGCCTAGCGCCAGCGCTCACACTTATCCAGCCAGCAGTACACAGCGCTGAGCGCGAAAGTGGCGGCTTACGATTTTTGTACGTAAGCTGGTGCGATTTTTGGCACGCGAAGTAGTTGCTCTTGCGTTATGTAGGTGTATCTATATCTGTGGGCTGACCTGTCTAGTGCAGGCATAACTTCGACATACACCGTGACAAACAGAATACGTTAAAAGCCTGAGCTTCGAATATGCAAAGTTTGACGCAACGCTATTATTAGTAGTCAGAATTATTATTCCATCGTCCCTTAATTAATATGAATTATGTAACAAAATGATGATGGCGCATCCGCAAGCGCAACATGCATCCATGTCTACCTGAAGAACTGAATAATGAATTAGAATTCGGAAATACATTGCACACGAGTTCTGATTTTCAAAATTAGATCCTTATCGTTTGTCAATTTAAAATTTCCAGGATTTACTGAAAACTCCCATTTCTTGTAAGATTCTTATGTAGTAGACAAATTTTTTGCAAGAATTTAGTAAGAAGGATCCTGATAAAATGAGAGCTGAGTTTGGCGTTAGTTGTCTGCAATATCTTACTAGATAATTTCAAATAGTTTTGTATCAACATTAAATTAATCTTTAGGCTTAAGTTTTAACCATTTTAACTAGCCAGAATTTAGTTTAGAGATTAAAAATCCTCATTATTTAAATTTCTCTTCTTTACAGTGTGGTAACATTTGAGATGCTTTGCAAGTAGGTAAGATTTTCAGTAAGGGGTTTTCAGTAAAGGGATTTCTTCAAACCCTCGGAAAAAATTATTTCAGCTTAGCACATTTTTTTAGCGTTTTACAGTCACCGAAAAAAATGCAATAAAATTTCTATGATGGCGACAATGGACGCAATTAATTTAAAAAAAGAAACAAACCACGATCGAACTTAAAAAAAAACTAGTCAAACTAGCAAAGTCAGAATTCTTAAAAAAAAATGTATCGCTTAGAAATCAGAAAGTCCATTTTGACTTCGATCAAATTTTTTGGTCAAAAGCTTCTATCTAGTAGGTACCTACCTCTGATTTTCAACCTAATGGGCTAACATTTTCATCATAGGTGTTCAGGACACGACAGAGTTTTCTAACGACGTTTCACTTACTCAAAATACCAAATGATCACATTGTAAAAAAATAATATTAGGTTCTGTAAAAGCTTTAAAATAAAGCATTCCTTGTTTAAGTTTT
The DNA here is from genome assembly GCA_916614155.1 of Mesoligia furuncula. Taxonomy (NCBI): domain Eukaryota; kingdom Metazoa; phylum Arthropoda; class Insecta; order Lepidoptera; family Noctuidae; genus Mesoligia; species Mesoligia furuncula. Next base: position 36,679,836 of record OU744790.1, read on the forward strand.
AAAACAATCGCTTAAACAAGCTCGGATCGCGCGATAATTCGGAGCTTGCGCCCCTATTTTTAACGCCCCATCCGCCGCAAACGGGAGCTGCTTAACCTCGAATATTGATCGATGTGATGACTCGGCATTATATTCCAAAGCTTCCTACCGCGATGAACCGTCAAGTCATTATGATAATACCTACTTCCGACAGAGCCTTTAAGACTTTCCACAAGTTTTATTCGAAAGTAAAATATAGGAGAGTCGTTCGGAACAGTTTTTATGAATTTAAAGGCAGAAGACCAAAGGTTTTTTCCTAGTTTTTATTTTTTTTTCTATATATTTCAAAAGCTACAAAACCACCACACAAAATACTACGCCAAAAATATTAAGTACCGTAATTTCTCATACGTCATACATTATTACCCTCTTCTATCATTATCGACCTGTAGTACCTAATTGAAAGAATAAACAGGTGATTCCCAAGGGAGACAAGAATAACCCCTCTGGTGAATGGCATTTATCTGCACCACAAAGCGATCTCAGATAACCTAGTATTATCTAGGCAGTAATTCATCTTATTTAATACAAATATATTGAACTACTGCCAAATGCAAAAGTTACTCGGGCATTTGAGAGTGCTCTCTTATTTATTGTTCACTTGTATGTGTGTGTACAACGCGCGCATCTAGATAATCTATAGTCACTTGCAGAAATTAATAATGTTGACAAAAAGTCACCAGCTTTACGGTAGTTAGGACAGTCGCGCATAAAAACCAAACCAACTTTTAAATTTAAATTATCGCTACACAACAGATTAATATTTCGATCAAACATTCCTAATTTAAAAATACTCAACGCATTGTATCGCCTTCGAACAAAACTAAAGCCGAGTACTCCCGACGAGCCCCGAGCGTCGCCGAGCGCCAGCATAATGCCGGTGCAAGCCGCAGACATTGTCAGTAATTGCCGGTGCCGCTATAATCGCACTTAATTACAACTATACAACTCACAATCGCGCCCGTTTCAAGTATTCATTATTAATATTAATTCGCGATAAAAACAGGTTTGGTCTCGAAGCCCGATACGAGAGTTCTCATTGCGCCACTTATAACTCAAAACCCGTGTCTTATTTTAAATTTAATTATAGAATAACTTACTTTGTGATTTAAAACAATAAAATTAACGACGGCCGTTTTGTTCAATTATAATATATGTTGGAATTAGCTGTAAAGTATAATTGTTTTACACAAGTCGAGCGAGCAGACACTAAACACATTATGTGGCGTGTTTAATTTTTTACGTCTAATTGAATGACATTTTGTATGGAAACGTTGTGTCAATGGTATTCTTTTTAATCGTAGCAATCTAAACAACACATTACGACTTAATAACAATACTACATTATTAGAAACATTCAAATATGTCGACACAGAAACATCTGTGATACTAGTTTCGTAATATTTTGTTAATTTTAATGACATAACTACAATAAAATTAAACGTGTTACAGTAAAACAGTACAGACGGACAGACAAAGAAATTACGCATACCAAATAAAAATTCCATACAACATTTTCATTTTATCATCTAAATCGGCGTTTACGACGGGGAACAATGCCGTGCTCCGAACCAAACAAAAGTGGGACGCAAATAAAGAAAACAATAAAATTAGAATATATAAACACATAAAAACTGGCGTCCAGAATGTTCGCGGTGCGGCGGCCAGCGCATGCGCCCGGCGCCCACCGCACATTACATCAAATAAATTAATATCAACTCCAACTGTACATACGCAAGCGAAGGGTTCGTGTTTATTTGAAATAACTTTTTTTAGTGTATTGTTTGTGTGTACGACGTGTTAGTCCTGCGAACACTTCTGCTTACAGCACTATTTTGAGATACGAGTGTGCTCTGAAGACACACGCAATGTATAATGTAGGGGTTTATTACCTTCTTAACAACGCACAATGGATTATCACATTACGTTCCTAATTTGTACAAAATGGTCGTTGAAAAGTTCGTCAGCGACTGTACCGGCTACTGGGCAAATAAAACAGTGCGAACGGCTAAGTATGTACAGTCGCGGAAATAACTCGAAAACATTCAAGGTCGGGTAACTAATGGAGTTGTACCCATAACAGTCCATGCTATTTATCTAATACAATGCGAAATGGCTAGAACACAATCCATAATCAATCTAATGCGCGTAAATAGTCCTAAAAGTGGTTGTGGGCCGTTGTATTATAATCTACAAGACAGTCCAGGAGTGAAAGTGATCGGTGTAATACAAAAACAGCCGTAATACAATAGAATTAGAATACATTTTGGCAAAATTACGATACCATAAAGTTTAAGTGGTAACTGCCGTCTGTGTACGGTCGACGCGAAAAGTGCTTGTTCGGGGAAAAAACTGTAATGAAAACAGTTTTGAAATTGATATAGCAGATTGTTATCTTCTATTACGTCTACTCGTTGTTTGCATTCAATTTTAACAAGATTATCAGACTTATTTTTGTTTAAAATGAGTTTTCTTTTATCCCTTTTTGTATCTTATAGTCCTACAGTAAAAAATAATGTTTTTAATTTACTTAACCTATTATTTTCAGAAGAGTGAAAATGTATATTTTTCTGAATTATATTTCAGTTGCACTAATTTGGTGCAGGTAGGTTGTGACATCTACCAACCCGCACTGATGAATTACGGCCCACTCCGTCTGTCTCACCGAGAGGGCGGCGTCCCAGCAGTGGGAACATTATAGGCTGAATTATGTTATGTTGGGTTGTACAAAGTTCATGAACATGTCTTCAGCTCCATTATGAGTAACTATATTAAGAAGAATATCAAATGAATTTTGATTGCCATTCATTGTGTATCTTAAAAATAGCTCTCAAAGAGGTCAAGATCGGAGCAGAAAGACTAATTTATTATCCCGATGACTTAATGCCCGCTTTTTTCGCACAATGTTAATTGGATGTTTATTTCCACATACACGTGCGATCGTTTTCCAACAAAACATTTTGTTCGCGCGATCGGTAGGAGCGTGTCGTAACATTTGATTTAGTGTAACGGCCTATTTCTTTTATTAAATTGTCTTATGTTTATGACACATGTGATTGCCAATTCTCGTTTCACGTTATTATATTGTCATAAAAATAATAATTAGATGAAATGTAAATATTGTGAATAAAAAGTCTCTTTGATATTTATCGTGCGTTGAGCAAAGAAACTTTTCAAGTGGTGAATGATATTTTCAGTACACTGTGTACTAGACACCCTCTATTTGGCGCCCAACTACTACTAACGCTAAAAAGCAGGCACTTTTTGTTAAAATCGACAGCGTCTCTAAGCAAGCGCAGCATGACGACGTTTTGTCGATGGAAGAATAGACAAAATAGAATGCGTACAAATATTTCTACAATCTGTCATTTTGTCATACTTCGCTTGCAGGTAACCCGGTCTACACCCGTTGCAAACTATACCTTTCCCCCAACTTCCCTCTGTCTAACACCAAACGAGCATCTTCCTGCAGAGTGTAACCTTTCGTGGTCCTCCATCTGCTATCCTGACCTGTGTGCCCCAAAACATGCAGCCAAAACGACCTCTGCGCTGCCACCGATAACGCTTTAGAAGTGGCGAAGTTTTGGGCCAGCAAAATATGAAGAATTGTCTTGCCAGCGATACGAAGAAGAAGAGTGGTGAACAATCATGTGTGAATAATTTTAATAATCTTGAACAGAATGATTGTGCTTGTAAATGCGCTAAGCGTTGCTGCCCGCGACCGTCCGTGCAGTGAACGGCGCGCTACGTATACTTGTATCAGATAAAATTATTCAAATGATACGATCTATTGTGTTTCAGCAACAATGATAAATAATAATATTATTACATATGTATTATTGTAAATATTTATGTAAGTAGGTTTACGAGCCTTACCTTACGCAGATGTAAGGTTGATTTGTAAATTACATACATGCACAGTGATTGCAATAATCCTCGAGAAATTATTATCTTGGGACGGAAATGCAAACAGAATATTATTTGTATAACGCACGACGAATTATATTGTTTCATATAGCTTATTCTTTATGAAGACATTTTACAAGTGAAAGTTCATTATAATATTGACATAATTACTTACTTATCTAATTAAACGTATTGATTATTTTTTGTTCAATAATTTAGAAACAACAACACCTGGTGGAGATTGTTACTTATTTTTCAAAAAATCCCCACTAGGCTGTTTATTTAACTAGTGAGGATTTCTGGATAAAAAAGTAACAATCTCCACTGGTGGGGTTGTCGGTGGGGATTTCTGGAATAAATCATGTTCACTGGCCATAAACTAACTATTAAAATTGAAAGGCGGTTTTTTTTTAAACAAAGCTTAAAAAATAAACTTATCAAAGCTTACACGTGACTAATAACAAAAAAAAATCCTCTGTTTGTTCCGGCTAATCTCCAAAATGGCTGGACCGATTTTGATGAAATTTTGTCAGGGGATACTTTAACCCTGGCGAAGGACATAGGTTTTTTTACCGGCTTTTTAACGACATACTTACCACGCCGGTGAAACGGCGGGCGAAAGCTAGTCTAATTTATGTCCAATCTTTACAGAGATATACTTTAAAGAGATGTACGATAATAATAATAAGTAAGTATTTCAGAAAAAAAATTGTACGAACACAGTTCGTACATACCGTCTTGCACGCGACTGTACCTGCCCTAATGACTATACTTAAACAATTCATCACGGTTGTCAACGTACCTTGCATCTTGAAATAAACCGATCAGCAGTTACTCAAACATGACGTCACAAAGAAAATATATTATTTTGTTGAGGTAGTTTCACAATTAGATTGAATTGTTTTTGTTGGTCTGCATCCAATACATTTAGATCACACTTTAAATAACTGAAAGGCGAGTAATTTATTCACAGTATATCCTATTACTAGTATTATAAACTAGCTGCGCCCCGCGGTTTCACACGTATAAATCTCGATACCGTTGGTATATTGGGATAGAAAAAGCCAGCAGGCGCTTTACTTTGTGTAAATAATTTCATCACCACTGCTCTCAAAACGGTGAAGAAAAACATCTTGAGGAAACGGCCCTAGAACCAAAAATTCGAAGACATCTGTCATCTACCAACCCGCAGTGGGCCCGCGTGGTAGAGCACAACCCACTCCCTCTCGAAGAGCAGCCTGTATCCCAGCAGTGGGAATGGGAACAAGGCTGATTATCGGACTACTACGTGTAGTAGTTACTATAGTACCCAAGTAGAACCGCGGGCAACAGCTTGTAAAGTTATAAACGGAGTACCTACAACAATATTGTGTGCTATATCACATATTATCATAATTTTAAACATGGTTACATTACAATGCAGGTGTTCGTATTGTAACACAAGTACGTTCATGCGGTTTATTTATTTTACGAAGGCAATCATCTGAAATTAGTCGTCGAGATGAAATTGTATTCGGAAACTTTTGTCCAAGTAGGTAATATTTGGGGTATCTATCTATGTCATAATTTAGTCATGTGTATGCGTTCGAAAAGTCTAAATTTTTTATGTTTACATACATAATATAACTAGCTGTGCCCGCCCGATGTGTCAATAATGTGTCGCTTACAGAAGGTAAAGATAGGTACTCCTATCCATTGAAAAGGAAGAATCTTTTTAAGTTTAAATTTTTTGTGCGGACCCTAAAATAAAAGCTTAACCTTAGTTAATCCTTACATCATTGGCTATCTGCCAGTGAAATTCCCATCAAAATCGGTCAAGCCGTTTCGGAGTTTAACCGGAACAAACAGACAACGAAAAAATTTAAAAAATTGTTTTTGTTTGTACCGTATACCTATACTTTCATATGCATTCAGTAAAAAGCTGTTATTTTGAAATTTCAAACAGACATCAATTTTATTTACATAAAATATTATGAAACAAACTACAATTCCACAAACATTAAAAGAAACAAAGCTCTAAGATCAAATGTAGGTAATTCCATTAATATATTGGCACGAACGATCTTATAACCTCCACAAGTTCGCCCGCGAACATTGCATTACTGAATCCCGCAGTCATCTATCAAATGTTGGAACATTTAAATATATTATAAATTACAATTACAATGTACAGTGGAGTCAACGACCTCACAATATGAAACGTCTAATAGTGCGCACACGTTGATATGCTCACGCACACAGACTCACTTATGAGCTTATGACTCACAGTTGATTGAACAGTAGGACAACTTGTAAGTTTGCTGAGTGAAACTCCACGTTTGGCGGCGCTCAACAAATTTTTTGCATAAATAAAATTTAGAGTACAAGTTCTTGTGGTAAAAAACTATATTTTAATTGTACCCTGTATTTTAACAAGGAGACTAAATCAGCTTCTGGAGGGAGGTGGGCTGGTTGGAATAACCACCGACGACGGCCGCCATGGCCCACGCACAATGGTCCACTGAAGGACTAATGGCCGATTCCTATAATTCACGGAGCGTTATTGGTTAAAATTAAGACTCTTGTATCTTTACCAATAATGAAGCAAAGACCTCATATCTTTGCACAGTAGGCCTTTTTATATTATGGAAGTAGCTAGTAGTTATCACAGGTAAAACTAGCTGACGAATCTAATAATTATATGCCCAGTTTGGCAATAAAAAATTCTACCATTGGTAAGCAAAACGATTCGTTTTTGTTTATAGGAACCAGGCATTAGTTCGGAAACCAAACCCATAACAACAACAACAACAACCTGTATTTTAACGTTGAAATTTTTTATCGTGTCGTCTGAGTTTAACTTTGTCCCGGCTGTCATTCGTAGATCTTTGACAGGTTACGGATCGGACCCAAGAGGGGTATCGTATTACCCAGTAACTGGGTTGTGGAGGTCAGATCGGCAGTCGCTCCATGTAAAATACTGGTATTCGGCTGCAAGCGGTTAGACTGGAAGCCGACCCCAACATAGTTAGTAGGCAGATGATGACTGAGCTTAATTTTAGAGATATTGAAAATCTTAAAACGTAAGCTGCATTTTTTAAAGACGATACAGAGTTGTCATGTGCAGGGATCAGGCGACTCGTTGTACTCGTATTTATTAATATATAAGGCAATAACGTTCTAATACAGGGGTCATAAATGAAATCGACCTTCACCACGTAATGGAGTCCACTGAGTATTTTATGGAGCGTCGGTGGTACACCGCAATTCCAAAGATGCGGTATGCTGTGGCGGTGACAACAAAAGTACGCGAGGATGTAAGATTTTGTTTAATTTCGTGTGGTTTTAAAATGTTGTTGTTATTGGTTGAATGTTTGCTGAGATTTTGTTGTTTCTTTTTCTTTGATTAGGATGTTTTTACGTTATCAATTTTAATAGCTTTGTTTTTATTATTTTTCTATCACACTAATATTATAAAGGCGAAAGTTTGTAATGTGTCAGTGTGTGTTTGTTACTTCTTCACACTCAAACGGCTGGACCCATTTTGATAAAATTTTGAATGGGGGTAGCTGACACCCTGGATTAACATATAGGCTACTTTTTATCCCGATCAACACTTACGGGATCTTATGCGGGCGAAACCGCGGGGCGCAGCTAGTAATATCAGTTACTTATCTACATTCTGATCATCACCGTCTAAACCTTACGGTGAACAAAAATTTCGTATTAATTTTAATCAAGATACTGGCACTTTTATTTAATTAATTTAATAGCATAGGTAGGAACATACTCATACGTCTACTATAATAGCTAGCGAAAACAAGTGAATTCGGGTGATTAAATTAATCTTCGGCGGGCGATGCAATGCGACGGGGTGCGTCGGGTAACAAGAAATTACACGCGGACGAAGCCGCGGTCAGAAGCTAGTTTATACACACATCAAAAGTGTCTAGGGATCAAGCATTTTTATGCGGATTTCTTGAGATTGAGATGTGGCTTTGTAATAAATTTATGATTTTATAAATTTATATGGATCCTTTTTGGTGCATTTCATAATTTGAATCAGGAACTATGAATCAAATTCGAGTAAAAGATGAAAATCAGCTGTCAATATTTTCCCTATAAAACATACAACGCATTGAAGACATTATTAGTGCTACTGTTTCCCTACTACTGATTAAAACCAACGTTATTATGGAGCGGCGACGTCATTTAAGCAGGGAAGAAATGCTCAGAGCCGTGGGAATGATAGAAGCTGGTTCCCGGCAACGTACTGTGGCTTTAGCTCTGAATACAAGTCAGAGTGTTATCAGTCGACTTTGGACACGTTACCGAAGCACTGGTACCGTGGCTGAGCGCCATGGAGGACGGTATCGCTGCACCACACGGAGACAAGACCGATACATTCAAATCTTAACTCGAAGAGCTCCAACAATAACCGCCATTATGTTAGCCGTGAGGCTTCATCACTCTTCAGGGAACTTAATTAGCGACCAAACAGTCAGAAACCGCTTGCATGAAGTGAACCTTCATTCCCGAAGACCGCTACGGATACCACCTATAGCAATGCACAATCGTAGGATTCGATATCAATGGGCTCTTGAACACAGAAATTGGGCAGAAGAACAATGGCGTTTCGTGTGCTTTTCTGATGAGTCTCGTTTTGGTATGAGACCGGATACAAGACGTATACGACACTGGAGAACCCCTGGACGCCAACAGCGATTAAAATCCTGCCAGGAAGTCCATCCTTATAGTGGTGGAACCATCATGGTATGGGCGGGTATTTGGATCGGCGGAAGAACTGAGTTGATTTGGATCAGAGGCAACCTCAACGCTCAAATTTATGCTGAGACGATTGTATCAGACGTTATCGTTCCTCTACAAGTGCAAATCGGTCCCTTATTTCAGTTAATGCATGATAATGCACGACCGCACACCGCAAGAGTTGTAAGACAGACTCTCGCCGCAGCTAACATCAATGTCCTGCCCTGGCCTGCTCAGTCGCCAGACTTGAACCCGATTGAGCATGCATGGGATATGCTACAGAGAAGAGCTCTGCCGAATATGGAGGGTATCCAGTCGCAAGAAGACCTTTTTTTTGTTGTTGCAACGAACATGGGCGGCCATTCCACAGCGTGATTTGGATGAACTCATTTTGAGTATGCCAAACCGATGTTCTTGTGTTGTTAGTGTTCGCGGTAGAAACACGGATTATTAATTGTTTAAGTTACCCAATAAAATTTCAAAGAAAACTGTTATTTCAGTCTTTTTTTCGAACTTTTGTGTTAGTGGTTCAAATGTCAAAAATCCCTTTATTAGGAAAATGGCAAATTTCTTTATTAATGCAAAGGTGACTTGATTTATCGTTACTGTGACAAACGAAAACACTTTATTTGATGAATCCTTAAAGAAAATTTTAATTAATATCAATCAGGAGAAAAGTTATTGCAAAAATATATGTTGATCCCTAGACACTTTTGATGTGTGTATATACATATACTGGATGATTTTATTTACCGTCTCGAATTTTTTACACGGTTTTCTACCCACGAATCTGTAACTTTGAAATCACAAAAAAAAAACAGCTAGGTACTTAATACAAAAGTTCAATACCTACTTGACCAAAATGTATGAAACAGCTGATTTTTTTTCGTGATTTCAATGTTGGTCCCATAGTAAAAGTTGTTCATGTTCACGGGTAGATCACAGTATAAAAATTACAAGACTAAAAAAAAACATCCGGTATAATTATATTCCACCCGTAATATCCCAATTCTGGGCAAACGCCTATTTTTTAACCGACTTCTTCAAAAGGAGGAGGTTTCTCAATTCGACCGTATATATGTTTTTTTTTTTTTTTTTTTATGTGTGTTCGCGGATAACGTCGTCGTTTATAAACCGATTTTGATTATTCTTTTTTTGTTGGAATGGGGATATGCCAAGGGTGGTCCCATGATAAGGAAACCAGGATCTGATGATGGCATCCCAGTGAAATCGAGGGGAGCTTTCGAAAATCGTAGGAGCGACTAGTGCGTTTGTTAATTTTTTCATTAAGTATTTTAAAGCACTACAATTTGATGAAGGCCTGGAGTCGATCTGATGATGGAGCCGAAAGACAGTCGAGGGGACTCCTCAACGATTTACAGCAGTTACCTTGTGTTTGGGCTTGATTAATTTGTATTAATGTGAACTTTACACCTAGATGGGTTGCGACTGTCATTAGGGGTCTGATGATGAAGACGAAGGACAGTTAAGGGAACTCCTCAACAGATTACAGTAGCTACCTTGTGTATGTTCACCGATTACTCGAAGACGGCTGGACCGATTCCAAAAGTTCTTTTTTTATTTGAAAGGGTATACTCTCGAGGTGGTCCCATTATCATCAAGTTGGAATCTGATGAGAGGATTCCATGGAAATCGAGGGCAACCCTCAAATTTTATAGGCAAAGCTACAGCGATTTGGATATTTTTTAAAGTAACTTGAGCATTTGCTCTTGAAAATCATCACTTGGTAAAGTGGAGCTGATGATGAAGATCACAGATGGCCATCGGAACTATTCACTGACAAATATTTCACGGGTTGCGATTCGATTACTTTAATATGGTTGCTAAGCAATTTATGCTCGTCACAATGCGTATTGCGAGTGATTGTTGAGGATCTCCTGGTTCTTACCGGGAGAACTCCTCAACAGTTAATGTCCCAGCATCGGGAAAAGCAATATTTTGTAAAAGGTGATGAACAGTTGGCATTAGGCTTTTGTAACTTAGATAAATTACAAACTGACCCACTAAAAAGTGAAAAATAAAAACATTTTTACAAAAAAAAAACAACCGACTTCCAAAAAAAACACTACAAATTGAAAAATAACTTTAATTTCGGAAGTCGGTGTCAATAAACGAAAACGCGGAACCAAAGACACCGACTTCCGAAATTAAAGTTATTTTTCAATTTGTAGTGTTTTTTTTGGAAGTCGGTTGTTTTTTTTTTAACTCAATTAAATGAAAAAAATGAGTAAATACCTAAATTCAGATTACGTTTAGCGTTCAAACTCTAAATCTGCCATTTAAAAATATAATTATAGCAAAAAGTACTTAGCAATTCGAAGTAATAAGGATTGTCTCATAAATCCTTCATGTTAGTTGACAAATGAACTATTATGCGAGTCATCTCAGTGGCAGACGGAAAGTAAAGGCTGGCACAGAAGCAGCTGTAACAAATGTGTCATTATATTATTATTAATAATACTTATGTAGAAGTATTGAATCTTTTATCTTTATGTCACACACTTTTTGATTGGAAATGATACGATTGATTGGTTTAAACAGATACAAAAGTATTGTTCACCATATTGTACTGTGACTTAGACTGACAATAGTGGCATGGTTATCACCACAGATATAGATAGACCTAATAACGCAAGTATCACGAAATGTATGAAAAAGAAAGAAAGAAAATACGTTTATTTAAAACCAAGCGTGCCATATTTTGACTACCTACTATGACGTCTGAAGCTCGCGTTCGCGCTCATGCTTACCCAGCCAGCAGTGCCTACACAGGACTGAGCAAGAAAGTGGCGGCTTACGATTTTTGAACGTAAACTGGTGCGATTTTTGGCACGCGAAGTAGTTGCTCTTGCGTTATCTAGGTGTATCTATATCTGTGGTCTTCACCAAGTTTTTAGGGTATATATGAACATTTTGTAATCGTTTTTCCTAGAACGATTTCCTCATCGTTAAGAAAAACTTGTACCCTTCTTTTAATAATCCTGTATATTTTAGTTCAACACAAAATTTTATTGTATTATATTATAATTCTGCGTCTGGACCGGCCTTTAGGAGCTGGCGCGGAAAGCTTTCTTCTTTAAAAACAGACGCCGGACGACTAAAAAGTTGGTGCATTTAATAAATTATTATATCAATAAAATACGAGTTGGATATTTATTGAACTATTCCATTTCATTTCCGTCACTAAACAATAGAAACGTCATAAGTCCGTAAGTAGAAAAACAAGTCTTACCAACCCAGTAGCTGGGTTGTGGAGGTCGGGTAGGCAGTCACTCCATGCAAAATACTGGTACTCAGCTGTATGTAGCTGTATGTGTATGTATAGAAGCCGACCACAACATAGTTGGGAAAAGGCAGGCAGATGATGGTTAAAGAATAAGTTCATGAGAGTGGTTTAGTGTGGTACCTCTTAGAATACGATGTGAAGAACTGAGCTTAGGGTAGAGAGAGCGAGAAATATAACTGCTGAGCCCTGGTTTACCCGGTGAGATATCCAGGTCAGACAACCAGATTGATAGGGCTATGCTAGAGAAATTCCCGGAGCTGCCCAGAGTCACGATATTCGCAACGTTAACAGGCGCTGAGAGCAGTGGTGGCCAAGTGGTAACGGCCGCGACTTACGATTTCTAGGTCGTAGGTTCGAACCCAGACAGGCGCTTTACTTTGTGTAAATTATTTCATCACCACTGCTCTCAAAACGGTGAAGGAAAACATCGTGATGAAACCGGCATGTCCTAGAACCAACAATTCGAAGACATGTGCCATCTGCCAAGCCGCACTGGGCCCGCGTGGTGGATTACGGCCCACTCCCTCTCACAGAGAGGAGGCCAGTGTCCCAGCAGTGGGAGCATTATAGGCTGAATATGATGAAGAGGCGCTAAATTAGAATCTCATGTGACACTTGCGTACCCTATTCATAACAGTATCAAGATACAATGTAGTATCATAGTATGACATTATCAATGACTTTGACACGACATCGGCTGCAATCTATTCTGAAGGACTATGACACGTGCATTGAAAGGCGTTGATTTGATGTGCATTGATTGATCTACATTACATAACATCGGAGAGCAATCGTGGCCCAGTGGTAACAGCCGGGACATTCTGTAAAAATCTCACCGTGAAAACTCAGGTGTAGTGAGTTTGCTTTTGCTAGGAATTGACACTATTGACAGCTCACTTCACCTAAGTTTTCACGGTGAGATTTTTACAGAATAGCACCGCTGTTCTAAGTCGTAGGTTCCAATCCATCCAGGTGCTGTACTTTGTGTAAATTTTCATTAGCATTGCTCTCAAAAACGGTGAACGAAAACATCGCGAGGAAACATGTCCGCACTGGGCCTGCGTGATGGATTACGGCCCAATCCCTCTCACACAGAGGAGGCCTGTGTTCCAGACTTCCGGCATCAAGTCATTTCAAGTCACCCTTTCAAGGTCGCTGGTCACAATACCTCTAGCGGACAACAAACGAACTGTCTTCTAAACAATTGCAGGTTGAAACTTTGAACTTTTTGACGTTTTAAGGATTAAGAAGGAGATGCTGGAGAATTATCTGAATTTCCAAAATTCAGCTCCTGAACGGGTCAACGGGGCCTTCAGTCGGCAAGCGAAGTCGCCGGCAAAGACTAGTGACCTTTAAGATCATTCTAGAAAGAGGGAATCCCAGTTTACAGAACAGTATAATGTTATTATAATACTGTTATACTTATGTAAATAGTTATTGGTTGCGTGCACACAATAGTAGCGCGGGCAAGTCTTGAGTCAATTTAAAATGTCAAGCATACAGTGTTGCCAGTTCTGCAGTTTTTGTATGAACGTTTTATATAGTTTAATACAACCGGTTATTATCTTGGGGTTTTTTTCACGTGAAGCACTAAAGTGTCCTTATAATTTTGTAATCAAAAAGACGTTTATGTGTAATTTTTATACTTGTGTATAAAATTCTGTCTTAATCTCTTTTGTATATTGTACTGGGTACTTACCGTTCTGGGTAGAATAAGTGAGCCATGTGCGAAACAAACTGCTCTCCGCTATGTCGGTAAAGGCTGACGATTGATCTAACTGTACCTACCTCCAACATCACCGTAACTTGTCTCTGGCCATACGTAACTAATTAAAATTAATATGGCATATTAATTAAGCAGGCCCAGAAAGATGGCGGGACGAGCTGGACTCCATAAAGGATTGGCCCACAATCGCAGTAGACCGGGATAAGTTGAAAGAGGGAGGGAGGGGAGGTCTTTGCCCTGCAGTAGGACAACACATAATAATATAACTCTTATAATTAATATTTAAAATAGTAATATAATAACATTCAAACCTTTTTTAATTAGATCAGCCCTAATACTGACAGGATAATAATTATGTAAATATCAAAACGGCTCATTTGCAAACAATCGAGGTTTGAATATTAAGTAGATAAAAAGATGTATTTTACAAACTATCCTGAAGACAGTAACAGTACCTATTTAAAAAAAAATTGGGAGTACCTATGTACAGACGCCAGCAAATAATGCTACCCGAAACTGTCAAATTTTCCCAATCAACTTTGAACCTTGTGCTTTAGCGATAAAGTTGAGAATCTATAAAAGATTGTAGTAGCTTGATTTGCTGACGTCTGTACCATAATATAACACAACGCCGGTAACACCCGAAGAGTTACACAGAAATGTACAGACGCCAGCACATCAAGCTACAACAATCTGTCAAATTTATTTAATAGATTTTCAACTTTACCGCTAAAGCATAAGGTTCAAAGTTAATTGGGAAAATTGGCCAGTTTCGGGTAACTTGATCTGCTGGCATCTGTACCTGTGGTACACCTACATTTCGCCAGCCATGTTTAAGATTATTTTTTTAAATTAAATATTATTTAATTTGCCGATTATTTATCGTCACAATCCTACAAGAAATATTCAGTAAGAAGCTGTGCCTCACGGATTTACCCGCTATTTTTAGGGTTCCGTACCCAATGGGTACAAAACGGAACCCTATTACTAAGACTTCGCTGTCTGTCCGTCTGTCTGTCTGTCTGTCACCAGGCTGTATCTCAAGAACCGCGATAGCTAGACATTTGAAATTTTCACAGATGATGTATTTCTGTTGCCGCTATAACAACAAATACTAAAATAAAATAAAATAAATATTTAAGGGGGGCTCCCATACAACAAACGCGATTTTTTTTGCCCTTTTTTGCTCGATATCAAAAATGGCAACAGGCAGGCACTTGAAATATTCACAAAATACTCAGTTGTATTTTAACTTTAATAATAAATAATAAAATTAAAATAAAATAAATATTTAAGGGGGGCTCCCATACAACAAACATGTTTTTTTTCGGCGTTTTTGCCTTGTGGTACGGAACCCTTCGTGTGCGAGTCCGACTCGCACTTGGCCACTTTTTACTTTTTGCTTGGCTCCTAGGGCTGAAAGCGTGATATTAAATAGACTATAATAACCTTTCTCAAGAATTTCTCTATCAAATACAGAAATATTTTTTCAAATCCGACGGGTAGTTCCAGAGGTTAGCGCGTTCTTATTATATTATTACTAGTTTCCGGCCGCGGCTTCGCCCGAGTGGTTTGTCGATGATAAGTGGTTCAAAGTATATAAAAGATATGGATCTTTCATCAAAATCGGTCCAGTCGTTTCGAAGATTAGCCAGAACAAACACATAAATTGTTTTTCGTTATAAGTATATACTGTCATATGCATTTAGTAAAAAGCTGTTATTTTGATATTACAAACAGGCCCTTCAACTTTATTTATTTGTAAAGTAATATAAATATATAATAATAATATATTTATAGATGATCTAGTATTTAAAAATCTCGTGTCACAGTGTTTGTTATCGAACTCCTCCGGAACGACTTGATTGATTTTTATTATGAAATTTTTTGTGTATATTTGGTAGGTCTGGTCGTAAGCTATTTTTTTTTTGGAAAACTACTGATGCAGGGTCAGCTAGTAAATGTATAATAATAATATATTTATATAATCAAGTAAACGGAGGCAGCCCTACAATATATTATTTACGGTAAACACGGCATGTTTCTTGCTCGGGGCCCGTTGATGCGTAACTTTTGTGTAACTATATTAATTATCCATTGTTGTTTGTATGTACATATAAGTTGTAGGTACAGTCGGCCACACGAGCGTGCGCGTCAACATCTCTGACATTCAAATAAATAAATTACTTACTTGCTGCAGCCAAAAAAAACAACATTTAAATTTAATATGGAAACACTATTTTGAAGTATGACTGTTAATAGATTAAAGAAAGTCGGTATTGTAAAGCAATTTTCTCAAAAAAAAACTTTTATGATAGGTACCTACCTACATTTAAAAAAATCAGTTCTTTTAACGTAGTCGATTATATTAATAAAGTAATAAATCTAATAAAAATTATGTTTCTAAGATTTGTGTAGATAATGTTAATTTTCTTGTAGTTTGTTGTTATCTTACCTTGGGATACGATGTTACCTTTAAGAAAAAGAAAACAAGAGATGTTATAATACAGTAGCAGATTCGAAACAAAGAAAAAACTAAAAAGCGCGCTACAAGCATAGAGTAACTCATTATTTCGCAATTTCACATTCTACAAAGTTGCTAAACTTGACCATAAGAACTCTTAAAAATTAACAGTTAGTAAGAAAGGCTTCCAGAGCTCAGAGGCAAGAGACATCACAAGAATCTAATATTCTAAACTCTTAAAAAAACAATATAATATATATATTTTTTTATTTATTAAAATGTTTTATAATTATTTTGCAAGCACCGCTATCGACGAAAGTACACGAGTTTCTATAAAAAAAAAATCAAGTATACAATGCTGGCGAGATTTAAATAATGATTTCAAGTTTACATAATTATACTGATTGTAAGTTAATTGCGGAATTCCTTGTAATATATTAAGGGGAAGCTGTTAACTATTAAAAATACTTTTATTGCCCTATTGTTAAGACATTTTCAATAGTTTCAAAGTATTTAAAAACAAATAAGTCAGTTAAATGAAGGTGATTTAGATTACACTTAAGTATATAGGTTTTTTCAACAAGGTATTTTTTAAGTTTTCATTTTAATTTTCAATCTGGTACTAACCTTATCAACTGATAGGTAAATTTTTGTTTTTAAAGCAGTATCTAGATATCGTTTACGCATCCATTATCCAATTAAATAAGTTCAGTAAGTTATAAGTATTTATTCGAATGCAAGCCCAGTTTTTTACATGAATAAATAAATAAACAACGTCTCGGAAATACATAGTAATAACCGTTAAAATATTTTGTATTCTAAGAAAATAAATTTCAAATACACTGTGTAGCAATTTATTTGATTGCATACATCGAGGTGCAATACATAATTTAATGTATCCAGTTTCTTTGCAAGCCAGTGCACACGATCTCACACTGCGGCACAGAAAAAACACATGTTACAAAGTAATTTATTTTCAGTTTAGTTAAATTATGATTTATAAAAAAATGATATCTAATTTCGTATTCAGCGTTAGTGTTGCATTAAAGTCATTGGTTTTCGTGGTAAAAACTTATTTTTCAAACGTACATGATAAGAGAGACGATTGATCTATGTTTATTACTGAATCGCGTTTATTACAGCCGTCGAGATGCATTTTCATTATATCTATTAACATAATTAGATGATATTAGATTAATTTAATTTTTTTTAAATGGCCGCTCACGCTAGAACAGCTGAGAGGCACAACAGCCGCGCCTCGCACGCTCGCATTGATAAAAAGCATACTTATTAATATGATTCTTCACGGCTCTTGCGCACGGCTTTTGTGTTGCAAAATGTACTTGCTAACTGACATATGATAGGAAGTCTCATTACATTACGCTGTAATATTAATGGGAGACGTGGCAGTCCCTGTATTTTTGTAATAATTGAGATTGCTCCTAATAACAAGTTACCGAATGACCCTTCTGTGTGTAAACAAATGATAAGTAGGTACTGTCAAGATTCATTATGCCACCATAAAACTAACGTGGAAACTAATTTTCAGTTTATTTGGTCGGTGTCGAACGTAATTAAATTATAATTTATTGTTTATACATAAAAGCTAATTACACACGGCTCTCGTGGTAATAGTATTTAATTATTATATTTAGCACCACAAAGTGTTACCTAGACAGGAGTGCAAAAAGTTGTGAGTGCATTGTTGCAATTTTATTATGACGAAAAAAGTGCACAACTGGATCGGTGCATTGAATACACTGATTAGAGTGGAGATAATAGAGAAAATATTTTATAGTCGAGGCGTGCAAACGAAAACAACGTTTTAATGAAATGCGAGCAAAAAGTGTACGCACACAAAAATGTTTTGCAGATAATGATGAAAAGAAAAATAACTGTGCAATTGTAGAGCCAGCAATAATATGTAATTCATAATTAGCTGCATAATAGGATATTAAATTATAATTGGAAAGTCTTCATTCATTATTTGTTATTACTTTGTGCGACGAGAATTTTTTTCAACGGTGACTGTACCTACCTACCGACGACTAGTCTGATCGTATGATTAATAAAATGGTGACAATTCAAGTGATCTAAGTGGCTGATAATTCAGACTAACTTTTGGAATAATGATCAAAATTGATTATTTGTCTGGTACTGTATTTGTGGAGCATTTATAGGGGTATGAGGAACAGGGTGTAAAATTCACTCATAGTCTGATGATGATTCATGTCGGGCCGTTGTATCTATGCTAGTTAGTTGCGCGGTAAACTCTGCTTGCGAGATGCAGATTTTGCGTGACGTCAGTATGACGCGTTGTTCACATGTGGTGTTGTAGATACCGCTACACATTTTTCAAAGCAAGAGTGAACAGGCATCTTCTGGACCCGCTCATTCCATCATAGACCTCATCTATCGCTTTCCATCAGGCGTGAACTTTCAAGAGCCAGCCCATTTAGCAATTAAAAAAATATTATTTATCAACATAAACCTTCATTCACTCATTGTTATAATTAACCGACTTCCAAAAAGGAGGAGGTTATAAATGTTCGTTTTTATGTATGTTTCTTTTTTTACCGATTTCTCCGTCAATTGTGGACCTGTTTTGAAAATTATTTTTTGTTTAAAAGGGTATGCTCTCGAGGTAGTCCTATTGTCACCAAGTCGGAATCTGATGACGAAATCGCAAGGGAATTGAGGGAAACCCCCAAATTTTATAGGTAAGTACATCTAATGCGATTTGGGTATTTTTTATAGTAACTCGTGCATTTGCTCTCGGAAAGCAACATTTGGTGAAGTGGAACTGATGATGAAAACCACAGATGGCCACCGGAACTACTCAATAATAAGTATTTCACGGGTTGCAATTCGATTAGGTACTTTAATGTGGTTGATAAGAAATTTATGCTCGTCACAACGCTTATGGTGAAGTGGAGCTAATGGTGACTTCCCAATGAGCTCCAGTTCTCCTGGTTCTTACTAGGAGAACTCCTCAACAATTAACGTCCCTGCAACGGGAAAAGCAAATATTTGTAAAAGGTGATAAGGAGTTGACATTAGGCTATTGTAAGTTTGATAAATTACAAACTGACCCACTAAAATCTGAACAAAAAAAAAAAAAATAAACGACTTCCAAAAAAAAAAACACTACAAAGTGAAAAATACCTTTAATTTCGGAAGCCGGTGGCAAAAAAATAAAATACAGATCCAAAGACAGACAGCAGGTAAGCACAGCACAGCTAAGCTTAGCTGCTTAGCTGTACATTACCCGATAACATAATTGAACCAGCTAATTTAAAAACGGTTTGTGCTCAGGTTATTGAGCCGAAAGTTTATTTCGATCAGTTCTAAACAACACATTTGTCGGCATAACAATGTTGCAAAATAAGTAGGTAGGTAATTGATAAGTTCAACGGGATCAATTTTACAAATAAAATACATTGACCAATTGTCGGAGCGATTTAATTCGCTAGTATTATTTGTTTAGTTGGGCCATTTATTCTGGCGTGCATTGTTCTTATGTACAAATAGAAACTAATGTACATATTTGTTGGACGGTAGGCTGCACGGGATTGGTAACAGCGCCAGTATAAGCTGGCCTCTTATTATATTGAAACTCCGTACTACGACACACGAGTTGTATGTCCTAGGTTCGAACGAACACAAAATAAAAACTTTTTACAAAAAAAAAATACAACCGACTTCCAAAAAAACACTACAAATTGAAAAATAACTTTAATTTCGGAAGTCGGTGTCTTTGGTTCCGCGTTTTCGTTTGTTGACACCGACTTCCGAAATTAAAGTTATTTTTCAATTTGTAGTGGAAGTCGGTTGTTTTTTTTTGTAAAAAGTTTTTATTTTTCACTTTTTAGTGGGGCATCTGTGGTCTTCTTCATCAGCTCCACTTTACCAAATGATGATTTCCGAGAGCAAATGCTGAAGTTATTTAAAAAAATACCCAAATCGTTATAGCTTTGCCTATAAAATTTGAGGGTTTCCCTCGATTTCCATGGGATCATCTCATCAGATTCCAATTTGATACCAATTTGATGATAATGGGACCACCTCGAGAGTATACCCTTTCAAACAAAAAAAGAATTTTGAAAATCGGTCCACAATTGGCGGAGTAAATCTCCTCCTTTTTGAAGTCGGTTAAAAAAAGAAAAAAAATCGTATCACTGCTCTCAAAACGGTGAAGGAAAACATAGTGAGGAAACCGGAACGTCCTACAATCAAAAATTTGAAAAGTCGCTCGTACCTACTAAACATGAACGTAATATTCACGCCTGTAAACCTTGTTAGTTATCTTTGACTCCTAAAATAAATATCATTGAGTCTCGACCAACACCTGAGGAGGCTCTCTCAGCTGGATCAAGGCTTGTTCCAGAAAAGGGTTCTTCATTGACTACACGGTTCGCATTGTGAGGAGGTTCCTCTCTCTGGAGCTCTGACCACCGGTAGCTTGGAAACTGTTCCCGAGACCAGTGAGTCACAATTTATTGTTTAATATTTTTATCTAAAAATATTTAAGGAATATCCATACTATAAAACTAATATTACAAATTCGAAAGTAACTCTGTCTGTATGTAATTTCACGCCTAAACCACTAAACGGGTTTCGATAAAATTTGGCAGAAAGATAGATTACATCCCGGGGAAGGACATAGGATAGTTTTTATCGACCTACCTCGCGGGCGAAGCCGCGGGCGGAAGCTAGTTAAGTTATAAGTTAATAACTTTTACACAACGTTTGAAATCAACCGCTGCAAAATATTTTCGGAAACATAGCAATTTATTTGTCTTCTCATTAAATTCTGGCACTAATTGCTGATTCTACGAAACAGATGCGACGAACTCATTGAAAACGTGTAAGTATCTACTTTATCATTACCTATTCTGTTTTAAGTGCATTATTACTTGATTTGGACACGCAAAATATGACCTTATTTCTGAACAGAAGGACTCATTTTGCTTTGTATGTTGGGGAAAGGAATTTGCCTACCATTACTCACAATACTATTAGGGTTGGCGAAAATGTAAAAGGCCCTTCACTACCTAAAATTAGACACGAAACGGGGGTTCTACTCCCTAAATCCGTCAACGAAGATACGGGCCCGTCCGAAAGTACCAGGTTGATCCGTCAAAACAAGTGCCAAATAAAAAATAGCGGATGGCCATAAACGCTCCCGGGTAGGGATAACTTTCTAATCGTGTAATCATATCATAATCAAGTCAGGGGCCCAGAACTAAAATATATGTCCTTAAGCGATACGTAGTTAAAAACTACGGACTGAATTATTAGGGAGTAGGAACCCTGAGATAATGAGTCACGTTACATCAAACGTTGGAGAGGGCAAAATAATTAAAATGAAATTTTATTTCCCAAGAACATAATTTTTTTTCCTCCCAAGTAAATTGGGGGAAACTAAGGCAAACAATTCACTATGTAGGTAACGCAATGTGCTATTCAAATCGTATCCAATGCAAAACTTTTCAGTATTTAAGAAGCCTACAAAGTTGGCGACATATTTTTTATTGTTTACACGTTCACACGTTCAGCACAAATGATTTGTTAAAAGTATGTCGTCAAAGTATGGTTAAAGTATGCCTTTGTGGTGCCAGACTAAAGAATAGCACCACCCCATACTTCCCGTGGGTGTCGTCAAAGGCGACTAAGGGGCGTACCGGAGAATGGGCAGCAGCGATACCATACTGCGATCGCCAACCCGCCTGCCTAGACATAGGCCTCCCCCTTTTGGGGGAGGCCTATGTCCAGCAGTGGACGTCTTTCGGCTGAAATGATGATGTCGTCAAAACCCTTTTGCTTACAACTTTATTAACTTTTCCTGCTGTAATCATTTTAGTTGTTTTCTTTTTCTTTTTAAGATACCATAACCCATTAACTGAGTTGTGGAGGTCAGATAGGCAGTCGCTTCATGTAAAATACAGGTATTCAGCTGCATCCTGTTAGACTGGAAGCAGATTCAACATAGCTGGGAAAAAGCTAAGCAGATGATGATTGTTTTTAGGGTTCCGTACCCAAAGGGTAAAAACGGAACCCTATTACTAAGACTTCGCTGTCTGTCTGTCTGACCGTCCGTCTGTCACTTGGCTGTATTTCTGTTGCCGCTATAACAACAAAAATACTAAAAACAAAATAAAATAAATATTTAACAACAACATACAACAAACGCGATTTTTTTGCCATTTTTTGCTCGATATCAAAACTGGCAACAGGTAGGCACTTGAAATATTCACAAAATACTCAGTTGTATTTTAACTTTAATAATAATAAAAAAATTAAAATAAAATAAATATTAAAGCGGGGCTCCCATACAACAAACATGTTTTTTTCGGCGTTTTTGCCTTGTGGTACGGAACCCTTGTCTGTGTGGTGCCGGACTTAAAGAATTGCACCACCCCTTACTTCCCGTGGGTGTCGTAAAAGGCGACTAAGGGTCTTACCGGAGAATGGGCAGCAGCGTTCTCTATTTATTCCACCATCATACCATACTGCGATCGCCAACCCGCCTGCCAAGCGTGGCGATTATGGCAAACCCGGGGGGGGTTTGCCATAATCGCCACGCTTGGCAGGCGGGGCCCCAAAATTGGGGGAGGCCTATGTCCAGCAGTGGACGTCTATCGGCTGAAACGACGACGGAACCCTTCGTGGGCGAGTCCGACTCGCACTTGGCCAGTTTTTTCAAGATTTTGTTTATTAAGAAATAATCACGTGCACTGACAGTACAGTACAGCAAACTAGAGGGAAAAGAAGATCAGCGGGGTTACTGAGTAACACACTAACAGAAGACACATTTTGACAGTTCACCGACATAGATTGTGTTATTTTTTATGTTGTTGAGCAGACAAATTTTTCGAACATATGAAGCAATGGATTAGCAATATCCTTCAAAATGATTTAGATTGTGATTGATATTGTATTACGCAATAAGGGTGTTGGGACAGCCAAAAAAAAGCCCCAAAAAGACATTTGACAGTTTAAAAGAACGTGACATCTGTCAAGAAAAAGGGTCCATGCAATGGTGAAATATTGTACTGCTTCAAAAAGAGTCAAAATCACGTGGTTAAGTTGTAATGCATAAATTCGAATGATTTTTACGCAGTGATATTGTTTACTTTTGTTCAGGCAAACTCTTTTAAAAAATTCATCATTTTTTCTAACCTGAACTCCAGTCTTCTATTTTTACATTTTTACTCGGTCACATTCAAATGATTTTTATCACAGACTTATTAAGGGGCTTACAAGACCTAAACACAAAAATACGCAATTTTTAGAAACAATAAAAGTATCTATATGATCGACTCAAGTAAATAAAATCAGAAATATATATGATATCCTTCAGGATATATTATTATGCTAGATAGATAAGTGTGTTGAAAACATAATACAACTAATTTGATACGAAAGAAAAACATCATGGAGATACCTCTAAAATCTTTCTTTTTACAATAAAAACCACACTAATATACCATACAATCATTCTGATTTTTTGTCAGATGATTCTACAAGCAACATATTAAAATACCAGTGTTTTAATTTTTTAGTCCAAACAATAGATTTTTGTAATTAAATTATTGCTTCGTATTTTGCAATAAATTACCGGCGTTGTGTCATCGCGCTTCACTTTCTTTTCTATGCAATCCGACAGTGACCGCGCTTTAGGTCATGTAAGCCCCTTAAGTCTGTGATTTTTATCTTATTGTTACAGTTATTTGCTAAGTATATCCAAACTCCGGTCTTTTATTTTTACATTTTTGATCCATTCACATTCACAGTAAAATTTATTCTTAAAGTAATAAACTTTCGAATGCGGCCTTAATCCCGCTCTTGCAAAGGCAAACTCAAAATATGCACGCCTCCCAAAGCACATGTTGACGTTTGTCCGGCGTCCCGTTGTAGCCTAACGAAGCAACGCGGTAAGCTAGGCTCCGACCTGTGCCTACTTTTATTGCAGACCAAAATAAACTAGTAAAAACAATGTCGAGAGGTGTAGACACACGGCTGGGGCGAAGTTTCTCCCGATGTTTATTATATATTAAATAACAGGCACGAGGAAATAAATTAAAAGAGGTAGGTACTAAATAAAAAAATAAACTTAGGTCAAAATGCTAGTACACTTTTTACGGTCTAGTTCTCAATTGCCAAGTCATCATATGCCTATTATAGCCTTTTCCCAACTGTGTTGGGGTCGGCTACCAGTCTAACCGATACAGCTGAATACCAGTATTTTACATGGAGCGACTGCCTATCTGACCTCCACAACCCAGTTACTGGGTAATTCGATAACCCTTGGTAAGACTGGTTGTCAGATTTTCGGGCTTCTGACTACCCGTAACGACTGTCAAAGATCCACGAATGACAGCCGGGACCAACTGCTTAATGTCCTTTCCGAGGCACGGAGGGGTCTCGGTATGTAAAGATGGTCACCCATTCACAGACCAACCGCGGCAAGGATAGCTTAACCTGATCGATCGACCTGTGCGGCTATTATTATTTAGCCACGGCCCCTAAATCAATTGCCAAGTGTGCGGAGTATAAACCTGAGATAAGGAAGTTCGCTCCAAAGGTAACTTTTTTCGATCCTCTTTTCTTCTTTAGATCAGGCTTTAGGTATAATAATACTTCTCAATGAAAAAATCATCCTCTGTTTTTCTGAAAGGAAGTCTGATGAAATATGAAATCAGGTTAAAGATAGCGGTTACGTGACTTCGTTTCTCCAGTCTATTTATGATAGCTACCATTCGTAATTGAAATAATAATAATACCTACAATACATTTTGTAATTTCGCCACACGGAAAAACGGGAAAAAACAAATGTTCCTTAAGCTGTATATTTTCAGCAAATTATACGTCTTCTCGCCAATTCAAAAGATTGTTTCGAAATCATTTTCATACAATAAAGGGGTAACTTTAGGGAAAATCCAAGAAGGGCAGGTGGAAAGAATGGGAAGTTTTCGGAACGATAATACAACGAAAGTTTAAAACAAAATTTCGTATGGCATTATTCACCAAAAACACTCAGCCTAGGTAGTCAAATTACAGACATTTCTTACAGAATCGGATTTAATAAGAACAATGCAGGGTAATATCTGAAATGGCCTTTTGAGGAAAGAGCTATGCAGATTTGAGTGGAACTGTCCGGTCCGTTGGCACGCATGAATAAGTGATCGGTTAGCTCAGACGTATCTTAGGTAGCTCAGTGGGCTGTCACAACACTACAGCGGGACATGTGGCCAGGCACCAAGGGCCTGCTCAAACTGCTAGACGGTCATGAAATCTTGATGCTACATAAGGACTCATATAAAGCATTCAGAATTAATTATAACTTGATTTAGGTCAGGTTAAATATGAAAGATTTAATTCAAACATTACTGCCATATTAATAAATACTTATTAAAGGTACCTCATTCAGTTTGGTTAATTTGGTTAACAGCTTTAATTAGATAGATAGACAAGTTAAGCAGGGCTGGGTTGTAGCATTATGCTGAGCAATGGCCGTTTTGCGAGGATCTGACGCATATTTTCCCGCCAACTTGTTATTTTTTGTGTTTTTCTCTGCGTCATGTTTGCCGCAAACAAACTCGTCGTC
The DNA here is from genome assembly GCA_916614155.1 of Mesoligia furuncula. Classification (NCBI taxonomy): domain Eukaryota; kingdom Metazoa; phylum Arthropoda; class Insecta; order Lepidoptera; family Noctuidae; genus Mesoligia; species Mesoligia furuncula. Next base: position 36,705,634 of record OU744790.1, read on the forward strand.
AGAAGCCCGAAAGTCTGAAAACCAGTCATACCAAGGGGTACCGTATTACCCAGTCACTGGGTTGTGGAGCTCAAGCTCGCTCCATGAAAAATACTGGTATTCAGCTGCATCCGGTTAGAATGGAAGCCGACCCCCGAAAGAAGATGTTGGAAAAGGCTTGGCAGATGATGATGATGATATAGAAGGACGAAGAATGCGAATCAGAACTCTTATAAAACTATTAGCTATAAGTACACGCTACAAGACATAAAGCTTTTACAAACAAACCATCAAAAAATCCACGCTATATTTAATGTCAATTTAGACCTTTTAAACATAACAGAAACAGAGCATTCCCTGTTTTAATACGCTCAATAAATAATAAAACGGCAGACTTCATTGCAAGTTGAATATAAATTGTGTAATTAAACTTAAATGCTCGGTATAAACTAAATACAGAAGCGGGGGATGTACAGACAGACATTGTATGTATTACTATGTATAGTGATGTATATTTATTCAAAATGGACTACTTGGATATTTATATGAGGACGGGTGTGTTATGCGCGGCTCTCGAGATGGTAATGCAATCGATTACATCTCTTTCTTTCTTTCGTCAATGGAGTTTAGAGCTTTGGCTTTTTGTAGGCAATTTAGCGAAGCGTGGAATTTTAATTTACATTGTTTTATGTGCATATGTAAGTGTTTTATATTATTGTATTAATAAGTTTAGACATGTGGACTATGAATATTAAATGCAATCGACTCTTGGATGGGGTTTGTTTTTCATCTTTAGAATTTAGCAGTTTTTTATTCAACCTAACTTCCTATTTTTATTTATCAGAAAAAAGCTGCATAAGCATAAGCGTGATCAGCCTATAGTGTTCCCGATGCTGGGTCACAGGCCTTCTCTCTGTGAGAGGGAGTGGGCCGTAATCTACCACGCGGGCCCAGTGCGGGTTGGTAAAAAAAGCTGCATATACATATAAAAAATCCTAGTAGTTTCCAAAAAATAAATAAGACCTATAAACAACTGCAGGAACTCTGTCTGAACGGGTCACGGAACTCGACAGTGTATGTAAAATAATAAGTAAGATATTCAGAACCGGAACATTGCGAGAAAAATTGTTTCCAACACTAGAGACGTTACTTAAAGAAAAAAGAGTATTTGAATTTGAATCTACAGAAGCGAATGTATTCGGAATGGTGATTTAGTATTTATGAAAATCTTTGGAAAAGTTAGGTCATTCATCCAGCCGAAAGACGTCCACTCTGGACAAAGGCCTTCACCGCCACTTCGACCGGTTCTGTGAAAGTTAGGTCACTATCAAGTTATCTAAAATTGAATTCGAAATCCACGCCTCATTACCTAATTCGAAATAACCAAACCTATCTCAACTGCCTTTGAAAAAAATACCAAATACATGAATCTCTTTTGTCTGGTCGAACTGATCCACATTATAAATTATAAACGACCTCGGAATAGCAAGCGAATGGAGTCGTCACTCCTCATGCATGAAACTCATAACTACTCAAAAGCGAGCGCAACGCGCGACAGGAACCAATCGGAAGCAGCGACGCATACGACGCCGGAGTTCATCTAATTACAGACGTTTATTTCCTTTACTCGGTAATTCGATGATAGAGGAAGTGTATGAGCGTTCCATTTTGCTTAGATGTGTATCCTCTCTGTGGCTGCGTTTCTTTCTTTAACAATGTTAGTCAGAGTGATTGCTACAGACTGCAGCTGCCGCCATTTGCATTGCATGGAAAGAATGAGATAGCAGTAGGTAATAGTAGATATTATTACCTACCGCTAGCGGTTTCACCCGCGTTAATGTCGATCCCGTGGGATTAGAATCCCTATCGGGATAAAAAGTACCTAGCCTATGTTAATCCAGGGTGTCAGCTACCTCCTTACAAAATTTTATCTTAATTGGTCCAGCCGTTTAAGCGTGAAGAAGTAACAAAGACACGCACACACACACACATACTCACAAACTTTCGCCTTTATAATATTAGTGTGATTTAGTTAGGTACGGTAAATGCGGGTTACTTTAGCTCTGGGGGGGAACTTTGTTTCAATACAAAAAGGGTTTTCTATTTTCTATTGTTATATAGGGCTAGATTGACTCAACGCTGTCATAAATATTGGTTTTGGGTCGACAAAATATGCAGGTCAAACTAACCCTCTTCAAAGAACAACATTGGCTCAAAAGTAAAAAAATAAAATAAAATATTTACACATACATTTTGGGGAAAATAACATTATTACTAATTAGCTCCTATCCTCACCTGTAAAACAAATCCATTAAAATGCTAAGAAATCCACCATAATCCCTACCATCAAAGGGTTTTTAAAAAAAGATGAAAAAATTAGCTAAAGTAACCCGCGTTTACGGTAGTGTCTTTGTTGAAATTATCGTAAACTCTGAATTTATTAATTTCAGACATTTGTAGATAGGTACAGTATCCTCCAAAAGTTAATTGACATTATTCCACTTCAGCTGTGTTGCCACATTATGAATAAAAAAAAAATCAGTCACTCCTAAGGGGGAGTCCATTAATTACGTGAGCGATTACCTGATTTTGGCGATTTTTGGACCCCCCCCCTCCTCCCTTAGTGAGATATCGTGAGATTTGGCTCGACCCCCTTCCCTCTAAGCTCACGTGAGATTGTTCAAAATGCGTATTTTCAGTGTAAATACGTTAATTTATGCTTCATTACTTTGGATTAATTACAAAAAAAAAAACAATTTGTTTAATTATTTTTTTTAAGACTAGTATTTAAGATTACTAAGATCGTAATCTAGAATCACAGTGAAAAAATTGAACAATAAAATACTTAAACGAGAACTACTGAAGCTGGTAAAATAATATTCATTCTAATTCATTCCACAGGAACTCATGTACGGTCTCAAGAGTGACTACTGACTGGAACCAACAAGTCAATCTCACAAAAACCGAAAAAGCCAAAAACCCGGACCAGATCAATGAGAACACGACAAACATACTCGAAAACACGCGTTCCGGACACGTGTGACATTTCGACACACGGCATAAACACTGACAGACAGTGTACACGTATACATGAAATCAGCACTATTCGTACTTGTATCTATACATTCGTCTGACACAATGCTCCCACTGACTCACAATAGCGAATTATGTATTATTTTAAATTGACGTAATTGAAAAATATGCAGTCGCTCGCGCGCAGCGCACGAATAAATTGATTCATGTATAATAATAACAACGAGTAAATAATTAAATAGATGGGACTCGATGGGGCCGCGACGGTAATTGCCTACGAACATTATTTAAAGCGTGCGCATTGATTGCAATGTTAAAAATGAGATACAATAATATGATAAAATTCCTTGCTTTTATTTGGACGCTTTTGCAAAAATTAACTGGATTTAAAGGAGTGTGGATTTTTGAGGAATACTTTTAGATAATGTTGTTAAGTGCGCCGGTTCTGTTGTTCACAAACTAAACTAAATTTAAGTTCATGCATCTTTTTCTTTCTATTTCATTAAGAAAAGGACAGAAGATACATTTTAGGTTAGTCCTGTCAAATTAATCAGCGCCCGACGTAAATTGACGTAATTTTAGTAGGTAAATTTTAAATCACGTCTAAACTTGTATGGAGTAGCTGATTAATTTGACAGGACTGTACTAAAATTTATCGTCTGTTCTTTTCTTAATGAAATAGAAAGGAAAAGATCCATGAACTTAAGTTTAGTCATAATGAAAGAGATGTCCTAGAAACCTGCGCTGGGCCCGTGTGGTGGATTTCGGCCCATTCTCTCTCACCGAGAGAAGGCCGGTGTCCTAGCTGTGGGAAAATTATTGTGATAGATAGCACACGACAATACATAATAAATGAAAACACTGGTAACATTCATGCCAGGAGAATTTTGACACTATCGAATAAATTGTAACATAGAAATATAAAATGTGATTTTTTCAAACAAAGTAAATAGTAGTGATGGGCCGAATAGGGTTTTGCCAAACTTTAATTAAATTATTAATTATACATAGTGACTAACTGTTCGACATTTTTGACAGATTTTTTGTAAATAGACTGAATTGCGGTATTGTCTCAAACTTTTAACAAAAAAACTTACTCTTCCCAAAATTATAAGTACCTTTTCTAATAATGACTAAGTAGGAACTAGGAAGAACTAATCTCGAACCAGTGTACTTACTTATTAAACAATGCTATCTAGATTGTTCTGACCTAAAAAATCGCAACAGTTCATTAAGCACCGAGATGGCTGTCACCGGTACCTCCGCGGCTCCGCGACGTTTATAGCCCCATGACTCATTTAATTGGTATAACAACAAATATACCTAATGGTGGACTTGTTTACTCTATGACAGCGCGGAGGGCCATCGTACCATGTCGCTCACTAAAACGAATGAAGTGAACGTTATTAACAGGACCACGTTAGAAACATTGTAGGACCACTGGCGTGAATAAAAAGTTTACAACGTGGGAAGCGTTCACTGAAGCCAAATCCATCCATACTAATATTATAAATTCGAAAGTAACTCTTTCTGTTTGTCTATCTGTCTGTCTGTACGCCTAAACCACTGAACGGATTTCGATAAAATTTGACAGAGAGATAGATTGCATCCCGGGGAGAACATAGGATAGTTTTTATCGACATACCTCGCGGGCGAAGCCGCGGGCGGGAGCTAGTTCTATATATTTCTTTGACTATGTTTACGTATTTAATTTACTACCGAACCGCATATTACTACACAACGTGTTTTTTTATATCCCATAATTCTTGGGGGTTATTGTACTCGTCATGAGCGATTTTTACTATGGGACCAAACCCGAAATCGCGAAAAAAAATCTGCTATTCCCTACAATTTGACGAGTTACGCGACCATAAATGTAGGGAACAGCTGATTATTTTTTCACGATTTCAGGTTTGGTCCCGTAGTAAAAGTTGTTCATAATGATGAGTACAATGACTCCCTAGAGTTATGGGATATAAAAAAAAACCACGTTGTATATAAAGGGTTATTTTAAATAGATAAATAAACACGATATAATAAAAAGAATTGGTTACTTGAAATATGAGTTGAAAAATATGAGTTGAAAAAATTTATTTTCTTATGTTTTTGTGTTTAGATTTTAAAATGATATTTCAAGTGACTATTGTAGCTGCGGTTGAATTTATTTTTTGTTTTATCATGTTGAAATATAGATACCAGTCGCGTCTGCGGAGTTTAGCTAGCCAATTTAAAATAACCCTGTATATAAGTAATGTGCTGTTGGGTAGTAAATGAAACTTGTAGAGATAGACTTTTCCTTGTTCAAGCTCTTTTATACTATCCGTGTAAGTCATTCCAGCTCAGTATTAAGTTTTTCCGAAGCAGGTAAGTCCCGAAACTTCAGCCCTCGTTGTGAAAATTCAGACTCGAAAGCTGGTTTGACATCTACGATCGCTTTCAATAAAAACTTTCTTCAAGTTTCTTCAAGGATAAATAAATGGGTAAATAAACAAACATACTTTCCATATTTATGACATTTATAAGTTGTCCCTAACCCGACTGGAAGTCAACAGGTTTAACTTCAAAGACACAGAAAATTAAAACACATGCATGTCCATACAAACACAGCAGGAATAATTTTAACGTTGTAATTAAATTTCAACTTTATCTCATTCATTTAAAAGCTATATTTATATGTACGGTTGATTAAAAAGTTGCCTTATGTTTACAAACGAGTGTTCTATCGAGCTAGTTGCGCTTCTCACTTAATTAGCAACTTACTTTCTTAATATACATAACTGTGTATATGTGTATACATATGTAGGTTAATACATGTGCATGGACCACGTCCGGTACCACGATACACTCGCTAGGAATTGAAAACCCGACAGAAAAACGCTGCGTTTTTTCTATGCTCGATTTTTACAGAAATCGTATTATTGATCCAAAAAACAACCGCCCAGATATCGAGGTGTCCCTAGGAAATAGGTTATTTTATCGTTACTCGACGATATTTTCGAGTTACAAATCGAACTGTAGAGCAAAAGATAAAGCGCAACGGTCTTTTAAAAACAACTGTGGCCTTAGTGTGAGTTTTGAGGGTTCCGTAGCCAAATGGCAAAAACGGAACCCTTATAGATTCGTCATGTCTGTCTGTCTGTCTGTCCGTCTGTATGTCACAGCCACTTTTCTCCGAAACTATAAGAACTATACTGTTGAAACTTGGTAAGTAGATGTATTCTGTGAACCGCATTAAGATTTTCATACATAAAAAGAAAAAAAACAATAAATTTTAGGGTTCCCCATACTTGGAACCGAAACTCATTTTTTTTTTCATCAAACCCATACGTGTGGGGTATCTATGGGTAGGTCTTCAAAAATGATATTGAGGTTTCTAATATCGTTTTTTTCTAAACTGATTAGTTTGCGCGAGAGACACTTCCAAAGTGGTAAAATGTGTCCCCCCCCCCCCCCCCCCTGTAACTTCTAAAATAAGAGAATGATAAAACTAAAAAAAATATATGATGTACATTACCATGTAAACTACCACCGAAAATTGGTTTCAACGAGATCTAGTGAGTAGTTTTTTTTTAATACGTCATAAATCGTAAACCGCAATTACCATTCATTCAATCAACTCAAAAATAAAAATAAAACATTTAATTTCATAAACATAAACCTTATGTATAAACCCGGATGTTACGGAACCCTCGGTGCGCGAGTCCGACTCGCTCTTGCCCGGGTTTTTCACTCACGTTCGATTGCGAGCGCGTTAGTATTTTGTAGGGAAAAAGTTATAGCGCCACCTGGTGGTCACTAGGAGAAACCTAATTTCCCACACAAAATTCTAAGGCGCTCGCAATCGAACGTGGGTCGAAAAAAGTCACACTTAGGCCACTGGTGTTCTATATTTGCTGTTCGAATTCCGTATCGGAAGTTATCATTTTCCTTTGGTAGGATCCTGAGGAAGTTGGCAAATTGGCTCTTAAAAAGGATAAAACTACTAGATGACGACAGAAACACCAACTAATGAGATGTGAACAAGACAAATATATCGAGGTCGATTTTTCTCGGTTAGGTTTTTAACAAGAGTCACACCGTCATAAATCATTACTAGAATATGTCATGTAGGTAATTAGCATACATCGTACAGATTTCTGCGGTGTATTACAGATGTGTAGTGCAACACGTATGGTTTGAATGAAAACTGTTGGCAATATCGCCCCTAGCCGCGCCCGCCGTGGTGTCTCTGTGGTCTCCATTGTAACTACACCATTCTCTCTAGTCTTGGCGCTTCTGTATATTCCTTGACCAAGTCTTCGCGAGCAGTGGTGGCCCTGTGGTAACGGCCGCGACTGACGATTTCTAGGTCGTAGGTTCGAACACAAGCAGACACTTTAATTTGTGTAAATTATTTCATCACCGCTGCTCTCAAAACGGTGAAGGAAAACAGTTTGAGGAAACCGGCATGTTTTAGAACCAAAAACTCAAAGTCATGATACATCCACCGACCCTGGGCCCTCGTGGTAGATTGTGACCCACTCCCTCTCACTGAGAGGAGGCCTGTCTCAGCAATGGGAAAATTATAGGCTGAATAATATGTAAGTATTCGTGTCGGTCCATAGAGCGAGGGCCCACTTTTTTTACAACCTTTTTGAAGTGAAAACTTCTTTAGACGCGTTCGGCATTTTTTGAGGCGGGGAAAAACCGTTGAACTCGCGCCACTGTTACCGTTAGCGACACCGCGCGTGTTTTGTTTATAAGATGATTTAAAAAATACCCGCTTCGGATGTGTTCGGCTGTCCTCGCCTCGGGATGTACTCTATTTTAATGTATATCCGATATGTCTGTGAGTGATGGCAAAGTATTCTGTTTGTGTTTTGTTTTCACTTCTGTCGGTACTCCCGGAGTTTTTTTTTTCTTACTGCAGTTTTTTTCTTACTGCAGTTTTTCCCAGCTTTGTTGTCGTCTTTGGCATAATTTATATATGACATGCGCACCTTCATTCTTTCTCGCATTCGTTTACACCAATTCAGCTTTCGACGCTGGCCCGAGGGTTGAAAATCCAACAGCGCGCTTTTATTTAGGCATGAAATGGGGCGAATATGTTATAAATAAAATATATACATTAACAGACAAATCGATCAATAAAATTGACTTCGATGACTTTGGTTTGAGCTCTTTAAATGCGATACGGAAGAATTTTCCAACGCCATATTTTAGTTTGTTAATATTTTTAGTTACTTTAGGTTAGGTTAGGTTTGTTATTTAATTTAGTACAAGAAGTTTATACAATGTTGTATATTTTTATCCTATTTAATTAATAAATATTGTAACTGTTATTCATATTATTAAACTTGTATTACCTAATACGCTATAAAAAACGGTACAAATTGCCACATTTAAATACATTTCACAGTGGTAAGGCCTGCGCCCCATATGTAGGTCGGCCGATCCATTAGATAAGATACCTACTTATTGTTATTCCACAATCCAGTACTTATCTATCCTGCCTGTTGTACACGCGTGATATTCTTAGAATGTGAATACTGGTATAAAGCCACAAACTGGCACCGTGTAAACGGTGGTGCAAGTTTCACTGTCTGAATAGCGTTTAGACTAGTCAAGTCATTTGATCGCCACTGCTCTCAAAACAGGGAAGGTATTACATCGTGATTCGTGAGGCAACCGAAATATCTTAGAACCACAAATTCGAAGACATGTGACATCTACCAACCCGCACTGGGCCCCGGGCCCGCGTGAAAGATTACAGCCCACTCCCTCTCGAAGAGTGGAGGCCTGTGTCCCAGCAGTGGGAACATTATAGGCTGATTATGCTTATGCTGAGTCATTTGTTGCAACTCATGAGATGCTACAGGCAATTAAATCAATCAATCAATCAACTCAGCCTATCGCAGTCCACTGCTGGACATAGGCCTCTCCCAGACTGCGCCACAGCACCCTGTCCTCCGCCTTCCACATTCAGTCTACCCCAGCCACCTTCTTTAGGTCGTCCGTCCATCTAGCTGGGGGGCGTTCCACACTACGCTTGCCGATACGCGATCTCCACTCCAGGACTCCTTTGCTCCACCGGCCATCGGTCCCTCGACAGACATGGCCAGCCCACTGCCACTTCAGTTTGCTTACTCTGCAAGCTATGTCGGTAACTCCGGTTCTTTTCCGGATAATTTCATTCCTGATATTATCCTTCAAAGAGACTCCGAGCAAAGCTCGCTCCATAGCGCGATGTGCGACCTTGAATTTGTGGACCAGCCCGACCGTCAGTGGACACTGACGGTCGGGCTGGTCATGATATACGGTGCTGAAACGTGGACACGTTTCAGCACCGTATATCATGACAGGCAGGACGCACTGGTTGAAGACCAACTGCGGCATAGGCGACGAGAAGACTTGACGGAGTTTTCCAAGTGCTGCCCAACCCAACTGGATCCCTGTCGGCCTCTTTCTCAAAGTTGTGTCTACCGAGCTAGATGACTTGCCCTTGAATTAAATCGCTCCGTGAAAATCGGACTTAAGTCTTCTTAAACTAAGTACTTACTTATGCTTTATTCACGAGTAAAGTAAAATAAGTCTATACCTGTCTGCACTATGACATATAGAAAAAGACTGCCCTTTCGCGTTCAGCTTTTTCTAAATGGACTTTAAAGGTGCTTTTCAATTTAACTATCCTCTTTGACATTGTCAATTTAGTAAATCACCATATTTGGCATTGGGATTGTGCTTCAAATGTGTCGTAAGCAGAAAGGAGGAAGCTGTTTCATGTCATCTTAAAAGGAATCTCCTGTGCCTTGTGCATTTTTTAAATCTAAGCAGGGACAAAAATAGTTATCACTCGTTGCTGTATTTACAATTCATTCTTGTCAATTCGTCACTTTGTCGTAATTTGTTGCCTTCGGTAACTTTATTTTATATCATGTCTTTAAAAACAAATGTTTCTCGGGGCTAAAAGGGAATAACGCGTGGGGCGAATAAGGAATATCCAATGTAGGGCGAACCTTGTGGGGCGAATGTGGACAAAACTAATAAAACGAAGACAGTTACTGCTAAATGTTCCCTTCACAGTAAATAATCATCTAGCATGATATTAGAAGTCAATAGACGATGTCTAGTACAAAGCAGGTCTGTAGAGTATAATCTAGCAAATTGACGGTATTTGAATGATGTACCTACTCTAATTGCTTGCGAAATTCCCGCTTTGATTTGAAGACAGTTATAGATAACAGCTTTGTTTAGTCAAAGAGAAACTAATCGATCTATCAAACCTAGGATCACTGGCTTAATTAATAATCATTTGCTGAATTATTCCTTAATAATGTATAATGAAAGTTACACACAAGTACACATAGGGCATTATTTAAAAAACTTTGCTTTAAGTTAAGTAATGATTAACGTCTTGCTTAGCCATACATTTTTGACGATTTACTTTAAGCCATCATCATCATTTCAGCCGAAAGACGTTCACTGCTGGATATAGGCCTCTCCCAAAAGGGGGAGGGTTTGCCATAATCGCCACGCTTGGCAGGCGGGTTGGCGATCGCAGTATGGTATGGTGGTGGAATGCATAGAGAACGCTGCTGCCCATTCTCCGGTTAGACCCTTAGTCGCCTTTTACGACACCCACGGGAAGTATGGGGTGATGATGATGATGACTTTAAGCAACTTTTTAAAATAAGCGCTGTAAGTAGTTTCTGTAGCAGCAGTCTTCCAAAAAATGGCGTGGGTAATTGCAGTGGCAATTAGGGCAATGATTGTTTAAAATACATATGCTTCGGGCCCCGATTGACTGTGACACTGGTAAGTCTGCGCAACAAATATTACTGCAGAAAAAAAACAGTGGCACTCCGGGAGTAGGTACCGACAGAAGTGAAAACAAAACACAAACAGAATACTTTGCCATCACTGACTGACATATCGGATTATACATTAAAACCGAGTACATCGCGAGGACAGCCGAACACATCCGAAGCGGGTATTTTTTAATCGTCTTATAAACAAAACACGCGCGGTGTCGCTTACGGTGACAGTGGCGCGAGTTCAATGGTTTTTTCCCATCTCAAAAAATGCACAACGCGCCTAAAGAAGTTTTTAATTCAAAAAATGGCGAATGATCTCTATAAGTACGTGAATGATCTCTATAAGTACGTGAATGATCTCTATAAGTACGTGAATGATCTCTATAAGTACGTGAATGATCTCTATAAGTACGTGAATGATCTCTATAAGTACGTGAATGATCTCTATAAGTACGTGAATGATCTCTATAAGTACGTGAACGATCTCTATAAGTACGTGAATGAACTCTATAAGTACGTGAATGATCTCTATAAGTACGTGAATGATCTCTATAAGTACGTGAATGATCTCTATAAGTACGTGAATGATCTCTATAAGTACGTGAATGATCTCTATAAGTACGAACATGGCGAAACGAAGTCTTGGGGACCGTGTCTGAAATTATGAAATGGCTTATTAAGAGGCCGAATTGCGTAAAAATGGGTTTATTGAAAACGTTAGTAACTTATATAACACACAACTATGGGATGAAGAACAGAAAAACGACAAAGATGAACCAACAAAAAAACAGTTCCAACTTATTATTAAAACTCCACCCAGCCTCGAATTCACATGACAATAATATTTTTTATTGTTATTATAATTTTATTTCATCAACGAAAAAAACATGTTAATAACATACGGAACTGCTTATATTGAACATAATTATAGTTGTGGGCCCTCGGTCCGATGGGTACGGGGTTCCGTAGAGCCGACAAGGGTAAATACCATGTCCAAACATTTTGGCTATCAGCGGTAGGGTTGGCAAACTATAAACCGAAATAAAACCAACAGGTTCGATGTTCGAAAATAAAATGACAGAATAGAATTTGCATATCGAATTTCAGGGTTAAGTTCGGAAAAGAGGTAAGGTTTTTTCTTCTTCTTTTAGATAATTTTTTAGTAGTGAAGAAGACACGGTGGTTGGAAGACATGCAATGAAAGATGATATGGTTAAAAAGGGGGTGGCGGTGGTAATGACGACCAAGAAGTATTGAAGAAGAAGGTGCGGAACCAACGCATGTTTCCCCCCACCCTTTTTTATGTTTTTATTCTTTTTACGCGTCATGTTTACTGCAAATAAATGTATTTTCTTTCTTTCTTTCTTGTGTTGTGTGGGAGCTGGCAACACATAAAGCTTAGCTGCAAGATTAACAGGCGAGCATTAGGACCAGTGCATCACTCGTTGCCAAAAAGCCTGCACGTTGCTGGGATGGCTGTAGTACCCACAATTTGTTATCACGCGAGATAACACAGTGAGAGTGATATGTAGACTTGTATTGAAATTTTTTATTTCAAAAGTATGGAGGGATTAGATGAACAATACTAAAACTTCTACAGTACAGACGCCAGCACATCAAGCTACCCGAAACTGTCAAATTTTGCCAATCAACTTTGAACCATAAAGCTTTAGCAATAAAGTTGAAAATCTTTTTGCGCGTTGGATTTTTGTCGCTCTGCTTAGCGCCGGAAATCCAGGAGTATGTTTTTTTGACGCGCTGGATTGTGCTCTGTTGGATTTTCTATGCTCGGCTCACCAGCGAGAGTTGGAAATCCAGCGATATTGTTATCGGTATGGTGTGACATTTTGGCACTAGGCAATTTGTACATTTTGATACTAGGACTATGTTGCCCATTGATTTTTTGTCTTTCTAACATTCAGTATCTGGCGTCGTGTTTTTATGCTGCCCTTAATTTAGAGACATCTTCTAGGTTTCATGGAGGTGGACAATTAACAATTCAAGCATGTCACCTACTTACAAGACAGTAAACTGTTTTTTTCACGCAAACTAATCAGTCGTTACTGTTGGTGCTGGAGCTCAGGCCTCCTGTCTGTGAGGGTGTGGGCCATAATCCACCACGCGGGCCCAGTGCGGGTTAGTATAGTTTCCAATTAGTTCATCTGCACCTGAATCGAGTCGCCAAAGTATTCTAGCAAAGCCTGTCGACATGGAAATAAACCTTAACAAAACGGTCTAATCGGTGTTCAAATCTGTAGCCAGCGGTGCTATTCTGTAAAAATCTCACCGTGAAAACTTAGGTGAAGTGAGCGCGGAGTGAGCTGTCAATAGTGTCAATTCCTAGCAAAAACAAACTCACTTCACCTAAGTTGTCACGGCGAGATTTTTATAGAATCGACCGGCAGTTTAAGACTCCCATATTGATGAAATTCATGCAAATTTTAAAAATCAAACCGTCCTTCGACCGCCTTGCTACCAAGAATAGTAGAACCAGCAACAAAACATTATAAACCTTAACATCACCCCTCATATTTAGTATAACTGTAAATTATACATTTGTGTATCATTATTTATTACGATAATAACACGAGTAACATTCATAAAGAATAATATGGAGATATTATTTTAACTTATAATCCACACGCGAGCAATTACTGTGCTCGCCAAATAACATATAAGAATACGTATTATGATTCTAATTTGAAACCGTCAGCGTATCTTTATAATATAAATTATTGCTATAACATTATTATAGGTACACTATAGTTTTGAAAAACCCGATTAGAAAATTATAACATTTAAAGTATGGTCTAAGTCACCCCAAGGGCAGCCGTGGCAGTTAGTTTTGCATGTTGTGCAAATGAGTACCGAGAATGCGATGTCATTAATTGCTATGTAAAGGGATAAAACCAGACATTATTGATGCGTTTTTTATATACTCGTACATGCATAGAATAAAATTATATCGTATTACGGCTGATATACTGAAAAGAGTCACAATAAGGTATTATTTTCGAGTTGAAAAAGGTGGGTCATTGCTGTTGTCATTTATTAAATTAATTACTCCTTTTACGTACCCACTACGACGCTAATGTTTTTAATATTTCCTGTAATTAAAAATGGCAGATAAGCCTTAAATGTGACATCAAAATATCGAACGACTAACGTCAAAATTCAAACATCGAAGCATGCCCCTTAAGTTGAAATATGTATGCCAAATAAATATTTTGAATGCACCAGTTGTCATCCAAGCGTAGTGGCTTCACTCCACCACGATTTATTTTAGAAAGGTCGTAAAGTAAATAATGTGTAGTCAGTCGTTTGCTATAAAAACAAAGGGGAAAGGTCTGTGACGATCAAATAAAAAAAGGTCCCGACTTCAAAGTTGTCCATTCAAATTCTCCAACTAAATATTGTCGTCTCTGTATTATTTTAAACAAAAAAGCTATTATATTTAGACTTTTCTTGTTAACTTGTCTTTGGGTTTGTTAGGTTTAAAGCAGCATCTTTCCTAACAACATAGATGCTTAAAAATCTGTCTAAAAGTTTTTACTTTTAGATTTTTAAGCTTCCAGGTCGGCCAGCATGTGGTTAAAATGGCAGCAAATGGACAGCATAATGTTTAGACAATTACCAGTGACCACTTACATTTTCAAGGTTAACTTCAGATGAGATTTTAATCAGGTCGAGAGCTAATTTGCTGTCTCAGACCAACGAAGTTTATGTTAATGGTGAATTTTTTAAGTATTTATGGAAAGTCCGAGAAAACGCACATTCACGTGTACCTATAATGTAATCTATGTTTTTATTGTATTTTTGTATTAGGCTACAGAGTCCTGTCGATCTACCTCGACCCTACGCTTAATACTTTTGGTCATGGTTTCTGTTCTGTATACAACAGATATTTCGTCAGTTTATTAAATGAGTACCTATTATTAACTCTAGCGGACTTTCAAACCTACCCTTTGTTTTAGGCTCCTGACCCAAAGCGGGCGATTAACGAGAAGCGAGTTGGCGAGCACCGGGTAGTGAGTGCGCTGGCGACGAGCGATCACTCGCTGGTATGCATATGCACCAAGCGGGAATCTCTCAGCGCGTGTTCTACTCGCCAAACGAGTGTCGTCGCTGAGAGAGTACTCTCTTTGATAGCTCTTTTCGCTGCGACAAACGAGTAGCTACTTAGTTGCAAATCCGGCGGTGTGAACATTCAGCGATCAACTGGGACCTGGGACCTACAATCTTTTGTACGTTTCTTGAGCGAGTTGGTAGCTAGTTGCTTCCTCGTCGGCGGTAGTGCAGGTGCCTTATCCCTACCTACCTAGTGACGAATCCACTTCTAGCACCAGTATCTAGCGTAGTTGCAAAATTCCTGTAACTTTGCAAGCACAAGCACGGTTTTCTATTAGAGTTGGTAAAGTTTTTTAATATAAAATAACTCTACACTTCACTGGGTCCCTGGTACGTAGGAAACAGCGAAGGGATTGTTCAAAATAAGCTTCTATGGGAGGACTTGAACGATATTGGTAAAAGAGTGGTGTAAAATGGAGGCTCATAAAAGGATGATATTGTGCTCATATTCTCTATGTTGTTTGTTGATACTGACTATTCCTTTTTACACCACGACATCAATAGGGTCCTTTGCCCCTTCTCTTACACCGTTGTGTGGAGTTCATTTAAGAGGAAAGCACTAAGGTAGCCCACGAAATTCAAATTTTCTTACATTTTTTTGCAATTTGCAGGTCAGTCTCAGGTCATTTGTATGTCCTGACGGTTTCGCCATAAGTTCTTAAGTTATTTCATTTTCTAAGGGTGAAGTAGGAAAAGTATCTAGAGAAACTGCATTGGAAACAGCTTTTAGAAGTAAGACAACAGGATGTGAGGAGGTGCGGCAGACAAGTCGCAGCCTGGCTTGCATTGCAGTTAGTGTGGGCTTGTAACTGCCTACATGGACACTTAAATATAATTATTATTTATCAATAAATGGGCCTGTTTGTAGACGGAATGTCTGGCGTCTTTTATTACCTAGTTCTTAGGCTGTGACCGCTATATGGTCAGGGAAATCAATAAGTAAGTTTTTTTTTTTTTTTCAAATTGATACACTACGTGTTATAATCTATTTATATAACTGTCAAGAATGACAGTTGTGTTTTTAATATACGTATAATTTCAGTAGGTATTCAATTTGACGAACAATTAATTTCCCTGACGTTACGTAAGCTAATAGGATTTTCACCAACTTTCAAATGCATGTTTTGGCTTAGCGTTCTTTCCAACTTTTTTCTTTTTGTTCGGCTCCTAAGTGTCATAGCGTGATGTTAAAGGACCTAATGCTTTCCTCAAGAATTGGGCTATCTAATGCAGAAAGAACTTTTCAAATCCGACGGGTAGTTACAGAGATCAGCGCGTTCAAACAAATAAACACTTACCGTCTTATTACAAAACGAGATCTAATTTTAGACCTAGCCTAAACCTTTCAGCCAGTTATTCTATTTTGAACTTTATTCCGGCAAACGTAAAGTTCTTAATGCAAAATTGACAACTTAGACTCGGGTTTAACGTCAGTTTTTGTAATAAGAACTTTAGCTTCGTCGGATTATAGTTCGAAATTTAAAAATGGCTGGATGGTTTAAACCTGGGTCTAAAGATAAATCTGATTTTGTAATAAGGCCGATTATCTTTTTATTAGAATACAAATTTGAGAGGGGCCCGTGGCTAAATAATAACAGCCGCACAGGTCGATCGATCAGGTTAAGCTACGCTTGCCGCGGTTTGGTCTGTGGATGGGTGACCATCTTTAAATACCCCCCTACCCCCCGACCCCTCCGTACCTCGGAACGCACGTTAAGCACGAATAAGCACGAATGACAGCCGGGGCCAACGGGCCCCGGCTGTCATTCGTGGATCTTTAACAGTCGTTACGAGTAGTCAGAAGCCCGAAAGTCTGACAACCAGTCTTTCCAAGGGGTATCGTATTACCCGGTAACTGGATTGTGGAGGTCAGATAGGCAGTCGCTCCATGTAAAATATTGGTACTCAGCTGCATCCAGTTAGACTGGAAGCCGACCCCAACATAGTTGGGAAAAGGCTAGGCAGATGATGATGATGACAGATTTGTGTTGTCGAAGATACCATCGATGGTGATGGTGGGTTACGTTGCCGTCAGTCAGCAATAGGTACATATCATTTAACCCTGAAACTGGAATCAAATAGGTACCTACTGTTATAATATTTCCACAAACTAAAAAAAACATAAGTATTACAATGATTAATACGATTTTTAATTAACTTCGTATTTTATGATAGTTATTATAATATTATGAGTAGGTAATCTTGAAAACATAATTATTACATAAGATATTGTTTCGGCCCTGAATATAAAAATGCAAATCTTGCAACGTACTTAATTAATTTATAGTAATTAAAGATGATTTTAAGTATCTCTAATTAAGTAGTAGTTATATTATACGTATAACACCCTATGTATAATTATGAGTTTTCTTTTTGTATAAATACATCTGCTATCATTTCATTCGTAGAAACAAGAAACGAGGAACATAAAATACGAAGGAACATAATGTTGATTTAATAATCTATTATAAAAATCTCGAGAGGTAAATTTCTAGAAGCAGTCCATGCAAAAGAGAACTATAAACACGAGGGAACAGAGACGATAATTCTTTAGACTGAGGATAATATGGATGTAACAAAACTTATAATTATTAGACATAATGATCGCGCGAACGGAAAACATTACAACAAAATACAATATTATTATTTGTGTACGAATAGAATTCATAACATCGCTCGCTTTACAATGTATCGTGAACAATAGATATTATTGTAATAATAACATATACTGCGGACACTTCGACGTAATAAAAGTTGCATTTCGATCGCATGGAGACGATTATTAATAATATAGGTACGATATAATAATAGGTATCAAGGTCTGTGAGAGTTAATAATGTATCTATAGGTAGTTGATACAGTTGTGTCTATGGTTTTAGTGTACGTCATTACTTTCTTTCTATAGAAACCCCGAACTGAGTTTCTTATATTTTTACAGCGTAACTATTGAACCGATTCTCTGGGACTATTCCAATTGGAACCGTGCAGTGTGCATCTAGCTTCTGATGTTTCATAAGTGCCCATGTGAAATAAAATATTTTGATTTTGATTCTCTAGTTCCGTCAACGAAGATCCGGGCTAGTTCGAAAGTAGCCGATCCGTCATAATAGGTTAGTTCGGGGCCCACACTAATCTTATGTCTGCAAGTGATAATAGAGTAGGAAATGTCCGTAATTTCGGTCGAAACTATGTGTGAGTACACCCCGGATTTGTCAGAGAGGTAGTTTAAGGGGCTTACATGACCTAAAGCGCGGTCACTGTCGGACTGCATAGAAAAGAAAGAGAAGCGCGATGACACAACACTGGTAATTTATTTCAAAATATAAAGCAATTAACTATTTAATCATAAAAAAATCTGTTGTTTAAACTAAAAAATTAAAGCACTAGTATTTTAGTAGGTATGTTGTTGCTTGTAGAATAATCTGACAAAAAATCAGAATGATTGTTTGTATATTAGTATGGTTTTTATTGTAAAAAGAAAGTTTTTAGAGGTATCTTCATTATTTTTTTGTATCGTATTAAATTAATTGTATTATATTTTAACACACTATCTACCTAGCATATATCCTGAAGAATATCATATATTTATCTGATTTTGTTTACTGTAGTCGATCATAGTAAGAGAGAGTAAGGAAACTTATACATATAATAAAGAAATTAAGAGACCGCACTCCAAAAGACATCCTGCGAATGGTTTATTTCGCAATATGCCAGTCCATAATACAATATGGAGTATCTATTTGGGGTGGAGCTGGGAAAACAACAATGATTGAGCTTGAAAGAGCCCAGAGAGCTGTTATAAAAGTTCTCTTAAAAAAACCATTTTTATACCCCACTGACTCCCTCTACAAAGACTTTCAAGTTCTACGTGTCCGTCAACTATTTATTCTTAATGCATACCTACGCATACACAAAACCCTAAAAATCCGACCTGACTACCACGCATTGGCTTCCAAACGTGTCTTTCACATCCCGCTACAACGAACCACATCACTCCTAACAAGACGCTGCCCTGCCTATCTACACACTTTTGTGTATAACAAGGTCACCAGTAGTTTGCCTTGTGATCCAAAAGAACTCTCCCTCTCTACATGCAAAAATGTTGTCAAACAATGGCTATTAGGTCTCTCATACGATGAATCGGAAAACATTCTCACAACACTCAACTCACACTCGGAATCCTACTCCCACCACAGACATGACACCTACACACCACATGTACACACACTAAAACACTTACACACCACACGCGCACACACTTTTTTTCAAAATTTAGATTTAGATTATCATACATTTTATTTTCATTTTTATCATTTTATTTCTGATTGTTTAACATTTCATTTTAATTGTTTAATATTTTTAGTTTTAGACTTTGCTCAGTTTAAGCTCTATTTGTTTTTAAATAATTTAGGTTTTAAGATTTCTCAATATTTAATCTAGTTTTATATAATTAGTTGCAATTACTCGCCTACTCCTAAATAAACTGCAGTTGTAAGTAGCTCTATATGTCACAACTCTGGTCCCCAAGATACAGGCGCCGCCTAGTTTGGGGACCGCCGTAAAGATCCAAATGATGATCGCTAACAGCTACAGACCGCCATTAAGTTAAGTTAATTATAAGATAATACATGTAACATTGGTTTGTAACATTGGTTCAATAAATTCAAATTCATATACTTTTATTGTTCTTAAAAGTAGCCACTTAATTCCTAATTTATAATAGAAAAGGATATAAGGACACTTTTCATCACGGAAAATTAAACATCACAGTGTAATCCAGAGAATTAGCATGTTTAAACTAAACCCACTTTTATATTTAACGTATAAACAAAGACTCAAAGAACAAGCCGTGCCGGCCGCCTGCCCGGGCGCAAAAAGTTTGTACAAAAAACTCGTGAATCCGTTTTAACAAAACTCCCGCCGTTAGCGGCTGCGGGCGGGAGTTACACCATCCTTAACTGTCTCATTACGTTAAGTACAGACAACAGACAAGGACACGTCCAAATCGTCACCAACCTGTCGTCAAATACAGTCAACCTGAGTTCCATGGTAAGATTTGGACATTGACAGCGCCTTTATGACGTAGCCTCTAAGCTGGTTTTTGTAGTTCTTTTGCCAATGGCAAGGGGGTATAATGTTACTTTTTTACAGTCAGTGACTCAGGTGTATAACGAAAGATCCTGTGCACTTCCTCTACACAATGTATCCACAACCACAGGTTGTCACTTTGACAGGCCGTCACTACAACCCCAAAAACATATAAGTACAGGTACGCCATGTATTGTTTATCCAAACGAAACCGAAAAGTGAAAGGTTTTAATTTCTCACGCAATTTAGGAGGCGTTGCAAAGGATGTTGCTGTTTTTGACGTTAAAACATGTCACCATGATACTTCCCACAGGAAACACGGCAGGATCACAGCCGGCTGGCTGTAGAAAATCTAACATCTGATAGTTTTTCTCACCATGGCTAGAATTCTCTCGAGCACCCAAAAACCCTTGAACCGCCGTAAACTGGCGTGATACTAAACATATTTAAGCTTTTTACTAAATATTTATGAAAGTCATCATCTGCCTAGCCTTTTTCCAACTATGTTGGGGTCGGCTCCCAGTCTAACCGGATGCAGCTGAATACCAGTATTTTACATGGAGCGACTGCCATCTGACCTCCACAACCCAGTTACTGGGTAACACGATACGCCTTGGTAAGACTGGTTGTCAGACCAACCGCGGCAAGCGTAGCTTAACCTGATCGATCGATCTGTGCGGCTGTTACGATCTGTGCGGCTGTTACCCGTATTATTTAGCCACTATGAAAGTATATACAGTATTAATAACAAAAATAAATTTTTAAAATATTTGTCTGCCTGTCTCTGTTTCTTCCGGCTAATCTTCAAAACGGCTGGACTGATTTTGACGGGACTTAAACTGACGAATAGCTGATGTTGTAAGGTACACACATAGGCTACTTTTTGTCAAGTTCCCGTGTTTCCGACATCCACGTGGGCGAATCTGCGGGCCGAAGTTAGTTAAATATTAAAAACACCGGTCAAGTGCGAGTCGGACTCGCTCACCGAGGGTTCCGTACAAATTTGTAGGTGTGTCAATAGTTTATCACGTGATTTATTTTTGTTTTCTTAATTTAACTACAAATTTATGGTTTTCGGATTTTTTCCTTTACTTCTCTGCTACATGACCTTGCTTCTTGCCAAATTTCATGATTCTAGTTCAACGGGAAGTACCCTATACATTTTGATTCCCTTGAGAGTGTCAAAATATACGTTGTTTGCGGCATAAACGGCCGCATCTTTTTTTTACGTAAACTTAGAAGTTTGATTTTCTCACAGCTTCATGGGACCGTAGACCTGAGTAGGTATACGGTTGTAATTTCAACTCGATACCTCCACGCGTTCCCAAGATAAAGGACAGACTGACGGACAACAAAGTGATCGTATAAGGGTTCCGTTTTTTCCTTTTTGAGGTACGGAACCCTAAAAATATGTCTATAGGTACATATAAAATATGTCTATAGGTAGGTACATAGGTAGGTAGGTTACATCATCATCAATGTAGTATCAGTATATTCACAGGATTAAAGCGTAGTAATAACAGCTATCATCGGCGGTACAGGATTGAATGACATGGGGTCAGGGCGAACCATTCTGCAGTCGTCTGTGCAGCCTGCACGATGCACGAGGCTGCACCCTGTATCATGGTAAATCACGTTGAAACAAATTCGCCATGTAGTGTGTTACATTTCATGTTGCACTGCATAGTTACATACTGCAAAATATTTCGCAAACCTAGCTTGTTGCATGTCCCTCATTCCAAGTCCGCGTACAGGCAGAATTCGTATCTAATTCGTGCGAGCAGAACTTTCAATGAACTAATTAGTAAACATGATTTGGACATTTTCAATACCAGTGTTTCTCGGCTTAAGCATTTGTTGGTGAAAAGCTTTTTTACGGAAAATTAATTGTTACCGTCTAAGTAGTTTCTAGTTTGTACCTATTAATCGATCGTGCTATTTTGTTTCCTAATTTATGTTATAGGTATTTTGTTTGTCTTTTTTGTTTCCAGTGTTTATTAGCGGAAACTTGTAAATGGCCTTCAGTTGCATATTGTTTAAGAGCACTGTTTAAATCAGCTGTAAGTTTCCCGAACAGAATAAAATAAAATATATTTGAACGGCATGTTCGTTTCAATGTATGTTACATCACACGTTACGTTTCACTTTAATAATAATGGTTGTTTATTGTCAATATGATTTACTTATTGTAAAGTCTTGAACTTGAATAGATTTTTTTACGTCAAAGTAGTCCAAATAAAGCCAATTGGTTCTTTGATATTAATGAAGATAGTACCAAAACCATATTGAAATTAATAATAGTAAACATTAGAATTCGCTTCGGATTTCTTTTCATTTTACTTCTTGGTTATCAGCAAATCACTAGCAGATTAACAGAAGTATATCCCGCTGCAAAGGCAGAGGATTAACTGTGTTGTAATACACTAACAGTAGGAATGGCTTTCATTCTGACAGTTCAACGACATTCATTGCATTGTTTACGTTGTTGAGCAGACAAATTTTTCGAAAATATGAAGCAATGGATTAACAATATCCTTCAAAATGATTTTTTTTTTGTGGATGGGAATTCATCGAATGACTCCTCCCGCTCTGGGTGGAGCAGAAGGGAGTGTCAGAGTCTTACTGACTAAAACCCACCCGTGTTCCTTCCTTAGCCCTTTATGTTCCGGGCCAGCGGTAGCCCTTTCGGACAATCCCGCTGACCTCCTTCAAAATGATTCAAATTGAGATTGATTGTGAATAATAAATTACATTAAGTCAGCTTAAACTTTAATTGAGAAGAAACGCAAGAAAAAACTTTTAACCCTTTGTTAGTTTTTCTTTCCCTAGACTTCTAACATCAATTTTTAACGATAAACGCCATCGTTGATGTGGTTGTTTTATTCATATGTCGAAAGGTAAATTGAAACATTTTGTAACACGAAGACATATTGTGGTTACTATAAATATTAAAAAGTTCATTAGCAGTTCGATTGTTTGAGTTGAAAAGTGGCACCATATCGCAGCGCGCGGCGCCCGGCGTCGGCGTCGTCGCACCCCATTATAATAATCTGAGAGTAAACGAGACAGCAACAATATTAGAAAGGAACAATCGTTGCCATTACGTCGAATAAAAAGAAAAGTTATTATATTTTTTATTGGAGAGGGCCCCCGCCCTCCCGGCCGCCAAGAGGGTTATTTTTATTTTATTTGAAAAGTTTATTTTCCATTTGTTTTAACTTGTATATTCGCGATGCGAGGGTGGAACGCGGCACGCACTCGCCGCTCAATGACTCACTAATGCGTACAGTAACATTATATTTTTATATTTAAACTTTTGCCTGAACAACATTAAAATGAGAAAAGTTTGCTGAGTGTTATTGTGATAGAGGCTCAGCACGCGGGCTCGCCGACGTTTTTGTTATTAATATTTCACAACGTGCTCCCAGAAGTGGTTAAGTGTTTAGGAAGTCTGCAGGCATGTTTTATGTGGAGGTAGATACAGCAAAGTTTTCATTACGGCGAAATTACTTATTTATAAATATCATATTTTTCGCGGAGGATTTATTTTTTCAAAGAAACATTTTCAAAAGCTCAACTTAATTAATTGTAGTATAAAATATTAGCGTACATACTAAGGTTAAAATAAAGTTTGTAAAGTTATGGAAATAATTTTATTTTCAAACTGACAATCAACATACCTATAGTTTGTATATTCAAATCACATTATTCTTTGACAGTTGTATGAAATGAGTATAACACTGCAAATTAACGCAGGATGTCAATTTGTTATGCAATTAATTTCGTTGACAGTACATAAACATGGACAAACAGATGAGTTTATATTTTTCTGTAGGGAGTGAGCGAGCGCCGGGTGGCCCGATTCGCTTTCATATCGTTTCAAGTGTTAATATTTGTTGGTTTATTCCTTTACGAAGTTCACTGGCAAATTAATTTTATATAACAAATCATTTTACAGCCCAGTTGTATGGGCTTCACGAGTAAGTGTTTATACTGAGAGAGTGGTAAATTATAATAAAGAAATAATTCACACCTATGTTATACAGGGTCAAATTAAATTAGCTAGAGAAACTCCAATACGTGTTGGGTATTGACATCTAAACACGATAAAACAAAATAAAATAGACTTTCTCAACTCATACTTCAAGTAAAGAGACTACAAGCGGTCATTAACCCCCCCCCCCCCCAAAACTTAAAATTCTTTTGTTTTTATTACATAATTATATTTTGTGGCCTCTTACGGCAATCTAACATAAGCCCAGATGCCAGGTGGTTGGGTAACGAAATATAAGGAAACAACAAACTATCTCAAACACCGTATATTTATAACAATAAATCTGCTCAACATAACCACTCTGTAGCCGATACGGGTCTACCGCAATAAAATGTGGTCCAAACTGAACCTTAAGAACTAATTTACCTTATGACATATAAATTAGGTAGGCTACCATAGTTATACCTCATTATTGCCAGCCAGCTAAAATTTAAGCAGAAAGAGCTATGGTCGTGGGGAGTTTGAACACGCGATAAAATCGCGCGCGACACAGAGGCACCGCAAGTTTGTGTCGCGCGCGATTATATCGCGTGTCGCGCCTGTTTGTAGGAGCCTTTATCGCGTCACGTTGCAGAGTTTCGCTAGATAGAGAGAATTAAATTATAATAAAGAAATAATTGAAAGACTATGTAACAAACTTAATTAACTTGACTACCACGGAAACAACACTAGTAAATAGTTAATTACCTAGGCTACTATTACAATATACAACACTAGTAAGTAGTTATCATGTCATGTTCAAGCTAAAATTAGGTAAATTAGGTACCTACTCACAGAAACAAACGATAGTCGATAAGCAAATTAGAATCAGCTGTTTAGGCTGTAAACGTTAGCGATAGTACCCAACAATAATAGTATGAAACTGTGAACAGTGTGTAGAGTGTACCAGCCCGTAATTAATTACAGTTGCTGGCAAACTTACAGTGTATTCCAATTAAGCGTATCCACCTTTAAACTTGTACAAATGACCGATGATGCCTTCCGCATCCGCTGCAAGTTAACACCACCGAATCATATTTCCTACTATTTAAGACTACTTTAAGCAAGCCGACATACAATACGCAGGGTTGGAAAAAAAACAGTTTTTTATTTTATTTTATAAAACAAACAGTACAAAATGTTTAAAATTAGTGTGTTTTTTGTTTTTTTTTACTTTTTACCTTTAGGCATCAATTTCATATCAATGATAGCGAATAATAATCCATTTCTAAACTATTTCCTAATTCACATTAATAAAAATTAACAAAACGATAAATATTTACTTTTTGTTGCGTATCTTTAATCTAATTATTAAAAATTATTATTATTAATCAATACCAAACACTTTACCACTTTACCTTGTATGTAGGTAGAGAGAGAGCGGGGAATACTCACTAATCCAGTGAATTACTTTCTTTCGACGGCCGACATAGGGACTTTCCCTGCGGGACTTTACTGGCGATGGCGGGGAGTTACCTTTGCAGTGTATTATCCAAATAAAGTTTTCCTTATCTTATAATTAATAATTTAAACAGAAATACAACAAAGCCTCAACTTGTAAATTTATTTTAAGCTATCTAGAGTCCTACATATTTATTCGTTTGGATTTATTTCCATTCATTTGCAATTAAAGGTAGTTTTAAACCCTGTTTTTTCTTCATGTTTTAAACATTGTTTAAAACACTTAATAAAAAACATAGTTTTATTTCAAACTGTTTTAATCATGCCAACCCTGACGCAAGTCCGCGAAATTCAAATTTTCTTACGTTTTTAGGGTTCCGTACCGTCGTCGTTGTCCGTCTGTCAAGACCCTTTTTCTCAGGAACGCTTGGAGTTATCAAGTTGAAATTAATATCAAATACTCATGGCTGCAATCCCTTGAAGCAGTCAAAAAAAACAAACTTCCAAGTCAACGCAATCAAAAGATACGGGCGTTTATGTTCCGTTTATGCCGCATATTTTGACACTCGCAAGGGAATCAAAACCTATAGGGTACTTCCCGTTGACCTAGAATCATCAATGTCATGTAGCACAAGAAAAGGGAAAACACCTACATTTGAGTTACATACCTACAAATTTGTACGGAACCCTCGGTGCGAAGTCCGACTCGCACTTGACCGTTTTTTTTTAAATTTGCAGGTCAGTGTCACGTCGTACCTATGTTGATCTAAATTTAATTCACGACCATAACAAATATGATTTTACAGAATTATAATCATTAGAATCAGCCATACAACTCTTTGAGTTAGAATTGGCCTCAAATGTCATGATTTCATTAAATTAAATAGGGTAATATGAACTTAGTTGCTTTTTCTTTATTAATTCTTAGAACTTTTATACAATTGTATATGCCAGTCCCATCGGACCTTATAATATAGGCTCATCATCTGCATAGCCTTTTCCAACTATGTTGGGGTCGGCTTTCAGTCTAACCAGCAGATGCAGCTGAATACCAGTATTTTACATGGAGCGACTGCCTATCTGGCCTCCACAACCCAGTTATTGGGTAATACGATACCCCTTGGTAATACTGGTTGTCCGACTTTCGGGCCTCTGACTACCCGTAACGACTGTCAAAGGTCCACGAATGACAGCCGGGATCAATGGCTTAACGTGCTTTTCGAGGCACGAAAGGGGTCACAGTATGTAAAGATGGTTACCCATCCACAGATCAACCGCGACAAGCGTAGCTTAACCTGATCGATCGACCTGTGCGGCTGTTATTATTTATCCACGGGCCCCTCTTTATAACGTAATAGTACTACTTAATAATAAACGAACTTATCGAACCTTATAACGTAAAAAGTAATAATACAAATTTAACTTAACTATAAGCACCTGTGTGTGTGTGTCAGGTGTGTGTGGTGTTCGTGTGTGAGGGTGAAGGTGTGTGTGTATAGCAGTTGTATTGATGATTATAATTATATAAATAAATATTTGTTACGGTCGTGAATCATTATATTTAGATCAACATACAACCTGATACTGACCTGAACATAAAATTGCAAGAAAAACTTAAGAGAATTTTCATTTCGCGGGCTGTCGGCTCGGCTGTCGCTTAAGCAAGCTTCAAATGCGTGTAACGCTTAAGAGGGGCACTTTATCCAGCCAGTCGAGCACAGCGGTACCGTCCTGGTAACTACGTGTGGCCACGACCGACCACCAGTGATAAAAACCACGAAGTCGTGTTAGCATACCTCTTTACACCACCTAAGGTAGTCTGTTTACCACCAAAAAAGTGGTAGTCTATATTTTTAACGAGTAAACCCGAACAAAAGTGACTACCTCGCAGCCACACATCGTGCGCAGTATTGACATTGAACACAAATGTTACATAACAATAAGAGCGAGTAAAACGCGTCTAATTGTCATAAAAAACTCGAAGCTGAAGGCGCAGTATGACTTTGGAAGTGATTATTCTTCATCCATAAAGCAGTTTCACAAGGGCATGTGAAATATTTAACTTAATATTATAAGTAAACATTATGACTGGCCGCCGTCGGAACCCTAACCGTGCAGAGCGCACGAGTCGTCTTGGTATTTTAAACTTATTTTGCATAAGTAATGAAAATGTTTTCTTTAGCTTATTTTTGTTTTGCAATTTTCATGAAAAAGCCTTTAAGGTGAATGGATAGTGGTAGACCGCGAAATTCAAATTTTCTTACGTTTTTTGCAATTTGCAAGTCAGTGTCAGATTGTATCTTGATCAAAATATGATTTGCGACAATAACAGGTACATATTTAGAGAATTATAATCATTAGAATCATTAATATATCTTTCTAAGTTAGATTTCTACCACCAACCACCAAACTCATATGGAAAAGTGTTAGTGGTAGAAATCTAACTTCGAAAGATGTATTAATGATTACTAGCTGTTCCCCGCGGTGTCACCCGCTGCTCAGCGCCCAAAGGGTTATAGCGTGATGTTATATAGCCTATAGCCTTCCTCGATAAATGGACTATTCAACACAAAAATAATTTTTCAATTCTAACCAATAGTTCCTGAGATTACCGCGTTAAAAAAGACAAACTCTTCAGCTTTATGATATTAGTATAGATAATTCTCTAAATATGTACCTGTTATTGTCGTGAATCATATTTTGATCAAGATACAATCAGACACTGACCTGCAAATTGCAAAAAACGTAAGAAAATTTGAATTTCGCGGTCTCAACTACCCATTCACCTTAAAGGTATATGCCATAAGTTCACAATATATAGGAAAGATGATCAGTTTCTTAAAGTCGATCCGGATAGACTGGAAGCCGACCCCTACATAGAACTTGGGAAAACGCTAGGCAGATGATGATGATGATCAATTTCATAAAAATAACTGTTAAAAGTTTCCTGAAGAAATGACCGTCGTCAATTTGATAATTGTTTTCAGTTTATATCCATTTATTACCGTAAAGTGGCTGACACTTACGTTATAATAAATACATCACTTTAAATCCTGTAAAAATAGTTGTGTGATAAACTTCATTCCGTTTAACTAAATTACAAATGTAACTATTAAAGTGAGAAAACCTAAAGAATGTAGATGAACAGATAATGAGTTAAAACAATAAATCTACAAAAAATATGCAGCAAACGTTAAATATATGAGCAAAAACGTTTTTTAATACATAACGTTTAATAAAATACCTAAACAAAGTTTTTATTATTCCAAACAACAAAGGAAAAGATTTATATTGCGTAATAAAAGTTTATAAAATATAAATAAAAACTCTTTGATGTGATTTCGCGTTAAAAGCTAGAATACCGCAGTTTTATAATAACTTTTGTGGGCACAGACATCTTAGAAATTGCGTTAACACTGCTTAGTTTTATTGCTTTTATGTGTACTGGCATAATTTAAAAGGAAGAAACGTATTTTATAAAATTGAACTTGAAGAATTGAATCCGCGTGGCTACAGTGTTGAAAGAATAGTATTGTCCCTAAAACAAATCATTTTTACTATTTAATATATATATTTATTTATTATTACCTATTATTTTCTTTATTATTATTATTATATATTTTTTTTTTTTTATTTTAGAATTCAGGACTAAGTCGACCCCTGTCCTTGGCGTAAAGGAGTTGTAGAGACTGCCCCGGTCCCTGATATTAAACACAAACACCGTCTCTCGGATAATAAATGGAGTCTCTGCAACTCCTGAGAAATATCATTCGTGCTAAAAATCGTGAAATCGTGTAAATTCCTTTTGGCACCATATTTCTCACCAAAACATTTTAAGTTCAACGGTTCTCAATAACATAAATTAAAATTGTCACACATCTTAAAATCTCCCGTATTCCATAATATCCCATTAACCTTACAAGTATCAAGCAGTCCCGCGCGCACTAAGCAGTGTTTCAATTAGGCACTATGCATAGTAGTAGATACCTCGTAGCCCTTTCACACCGTGGGGCTCTGTGTTCTCCCTTTGTTTGACCATACATTTAAATACTATAGCGCAGGTTCGATGCGTCCGGCGTAAAAAAATAAACACGAACCGACTCAAATATTTGGAAGCCAGATAATTTATTACTCAGGGTCTATACTCGGTCCAAAGTTTTCGGTTATAACCGATAACGCAATAGCTCAAGGCTCCCATTTTCTGACGGTTCCAGATCGTATAGCGGAGTTAAAGATTGATGTGTAGTATTCGCATATTGGTATTTTGCCAACCCTTGCAGATACTGCTGTTTTAGTCAGCTCTTTTGTGGCTGACTCTTGTGTATTCACGAACTGGGCTAGTAGTTGATGCATTGTCTTATTAAAATAATAGGAACAGCGTCTTTTTAATATAAAAACGAGTATGCGGACCAATAAATGGTTAATGCCATCACATTACGCCGTACATGGCAGGTAGACGAGATGACATTTTTTCCCTTTTTATCATCAACATAATTGTAACCTATCAGGCACTCGTGTGGTGTGACTGGCATTTACCTTCTGCTTTCACACCTCAGTACGTCGGTCCGAAGGGCTGGACGCCCTTAATGAACCCTTTAGTCTTTATTGGCTGTTTATTAATGAAGATCAAAGACAAAAATGCAATAAACGATATTGCATAGGGGTGCAGGCGTGAAAAAAACTAATACGTGAAAAAATCAGGAATCAGGAAAAAATCAGGAATTTAATTACCGAGAACAAAGCAATTGTTCATTAGGCTACACAATAGGTACATGATCACGTTAATTAAAGGGGGAGAAAATTGGAAAATTCTACGAATTGCAAGTCAATTATTGAGACACTGTCTGTTCTCAATAAAAAGTTATCGTGGGATGTTTTGTATGACACACAGCAAACCCACACCACTTGAACGTTCCGTCAAAAACACAAACAGCATCAAACAACATCTAATTGTTGGTACAAACGAATAGTTTTCATTTGTCAGCTTGGTCACGGCCTGTGGTGGTTAACCATACTGGTTTAACGCCAGATAAATAACCACTTAGCTTGAAAAGGAGTTCCTAAGTGGGTAATCTGTTGTGGTGATGAAACCGGTACCTACAATATGACGACCAATTATATAAGAAGCGTGGAAGACTCAATTTTTGTTTGTGTATCGAGACAAAACATGCCACCGACCGCGACTGGAGTGTGTACCTTGCATTGAGGTGCGGGTCTGTGGAGGCGGCGCGAAGTTATACTACGGGATCGTTTAGGAGTTCTGGTATTAAGTATGGCTATGTTTTAGGCTGGGATTTGGATTGTTGTGTATGACAAGGAAAGGATGACACATTGATAGAACTTGCAATGAATTTGTGAAGTGACTTGAATGGAAATTGGAAAGATTATCGCTTATAATTCGGACTCGAGAAAAAAAACACATCGAAACTCTACCCTACCTGACGGGGAAATACATTATGTAGGTACCTAAGTATTCTTCCAAGCAGAACTTACAACGTTTTTTTTACAATACGAGTTCTTACTTTAGACCTAGTCTAAACCTTCGAGCCAGTTACTGTATTTTGAACTTTATTCCGACTAATGTAGTCCTTAATGCAAAATTGACAACTTTTGACTCGGTTTTAACGCCAGTTTTCGTAATTAGAACTTTGTCAGCCATACAGTTCGAAATTTAAAAATGGCATGATGTTTTATACTTGGGTCTAAAGATGGATATAAACCTTGTTTTGTAATAAAAAGGCTGACAGTGTTCGGAGATCTTCGCAAAGTGTTATATCGCGTCGCGAGCTAGACGAGCCGCGTGCGCTGCGACCCCACCTCGCGCTCTCTCCAAATTTACAGTTAAATCCAAACTGTGCAAACAAAAAGCAGACTAAATCAATCGTAGACAAAACATTCACCTTTTAATGTTCCATGGAATTTAACAATCTAACTAAAAAAATGTATGATGGAACTCGGGATCCTTGATATGTTAAAATAGATGTTTTTTTTTAATTCGCCATTTGTTGTCAGTATAATTTAAATGTAGTATCGTCGAGGTGAGCGCGTGCCAAAACAATGTCGCATGATGAATGGCGTAGTGACGAACACAATGACTAAATCTTGCTCTTGTGTCGACTAGGGCCGCGCCTGCGACGAGTAACGACGACGTTCGCTTTCGGTTTCGGCGAAAATTCCGGACTTCGTTTCTTTATTATTGTACGTAAAATCAGATTTTAATAGATCATGGGAATTATTAAGCTTTGTGATAAAAGGGTCATTGGTTTTGATCAACTCAAATACCTAAAATATTTCAATCTAATTGATGAAGTTTTGAAAGTTTCATTAATTATTTTCAATAACTTCAAATGAGCTGAAATCGATACATGCTACACGTCGCCAAATATTTGGCGAAAAGTCTGTGCCACCTCTTATAGAACTACAAGCAAATTGTCATTATTGTAATGAATTGCTGTGCAAATAATAACAATATCAATGCACTTAGTGTGATTTGGAGGGGCTTGTAGCCAAGTAACATCAGCCGCACGGATAGATCGATCAGGTTAAGCTACGCTTGCCGCGGTTGGTCCGTGGATGGGTGACCATCTTTACATACCAAGACCCCTCGGCACTTTAAACCGTTGGTCCCGGCTGTCATCCGTAGATCATTTGACAGTCATTACGGGTCGTCAAAAGCCCGAAAGTCTGACTAGTTTAACCAAGGGGTATCGTAACTGGGTTGTGGAGGTCAGATAGGCAGTCGCTACATGTAAAGAACTGGTATTCAGCATCCGGTTTGACTAGAAGCCGACTCCAACAAAGTTGGGGAAAGGCAGTAAGAAGGAGTATGAAATATTTTTAAAGCAACTACTCTACACTCAACAATGACTGACGTGAGACGTACGTCAAAAATAGATCACATGATAAGTAGGTCAATCAAAAAAATCTAATAACCTCACATTACACACAATAGCAAAACAACGCGTGATCGTGGCTTATGTACAAAATTGTTGTGTTTTAAGCTGTGAGTAATTAGTTATATACGTATCGACATGTGTATACTGCCCATCAAAGTCAGTCAAATCATTTATTTCAAATAGGCACATTAGAGGCACTTTTGAACGTCAAAAATTACAACTAAATAATTGATTCTAGTCGCCCATTCCAAAAGGTAGTTTTCTTATGGAGAAGAATGGGCAAGGAACTCCACCGTTAACCTCTTTTAAAATGTTTTACAAGGTCTTGTATACACAATATAATTATATGTGAAGACGATGCACCTAGAATAAAATTAGTCTACCACAAAAGGTAAAAAGAATTAAAAATGAAGCAATGACAGGTGAATCAATTATGTGATAGATACATGGTGCTCACATATTTACAAATATTGTAAAAGTAGATGATTTTCCTAGAATTTTAACAAGTGTGTGTTACTGTAATCACAGATTGTAAATCAATGTCATAAAATTTTTAAACGTCCTAACCTACGGTGCCCAGTCGCTTACTAAGTCGCCTTGGAGTTTGCAAAAAGCGACGGAACGCAGCATTCTGGGAACGCAGCGTGGTGTTCCGTCACGCTGCGTTCCAAAACGGGCATACTGGATGT
This sequence comes from Mesoligia furuncula, assembly GCA_916614155.1. Taxonomy (NCBI): domain Eukaryota; kingdom Metazoa; phylum Arthropoda; class Insecta; order Lepidoptera; family Noctuidae; genus Mesoligia; species Mesoligia furuncula. Next base: position 36,738,674 of record OU744790.1, read on the forward strand.
CAGGCTCAAATGGGATTAGGCTGGTCAAATCAGCCGCAGGCACGATGACCGCTAAGCAAAAGTCTCCACACAATGGGTGCCTGAAGAAGGAGTTCCGGGGGGAGACCTTTGTTTAGCAGTGGGATTTGACTCCCAAATTAGGCAAGAAATGCTTGTATGGGGGCCACCTAATGAAAAATGTCTTATAATAATTTACAACATTAAGACAAATTTATAAACACAAGGCAGAAATTTTATCATAAATTCACACCATCTTCCAATGGGGGCAGGCTGGAACCACAGAATGCCACCTGCTGCAATCCTTACATTATTAACTTAAACATTCCAACACAAAAACAAGAAAGCTCATTTTAAAACCGTTCTTCTACATAGATATGTATATGGTATATCTATATAAAACTTGTACAAATAGTACGCATGTGTGCTCTACTGCTACCATGAATTGTCAAAGTCTTATTAAAGTCAATAATTGAACGCAAACAGACGGACAAAATAAGTAGGAGCGGAAACTAGTAGTTATAATTATGAGTATCGGGTATACTCGGACAGAAGCGATGTACCGAATGGTACCAAGATTATGTCTGGGTAACTGCGTAACACACTAACAGTAGCAATGGCTGTCATTTTGACAGTTCAACAACATTCATTGCGTTATTTACGTTGTTGAGCACACAATTTTTTCGAACATATGAAGCAATGGATTCGAAAAAATGAAAAATGAAATCCTTCAAAATGAATCAGATTGTGATTGTGTTACGCAGTTAGTGTGCACATAACTTTAAAAGAATCTGTGAACTCTGCGTTTGTTTCGGCCTTTCTTCTCGAAGTAGTTGGATAGGAAACTTAATTTATATATTTAAATGGATTTTTAAAATATGATTGACATGTAAAAGAGTTTGTACAAACTTGCAGAAATAAAATCGCTTTGACGTTTTAACGAAACTCCGACAAAATACGATAAAAAATGCATAGAATATCAAACTGGGGAGTATCCAGATTTCACGACGAGTATTTTAGACATTTTGCAATATTGAACTACATTCCCGGAATAGACGCAACGAGAAATTTAATATAACTGGTAAAGAGCGAGTCGGATTCGCACACTGAGAGTTCTGTACCGTTGTACTTAATCGTTCATTAAACGTAAATTGTGCCTGAAAGCTTATACCGTTAAAGATTATGTTGAGGACAAAAACGCTTGCGATTGAGCTGCTTCCAATTTTTACATAGGTATTTAAGGTTTCTTTTTTATTATTATTGTTTAATTATTGTACAAAGTAAGCAAATATAAAAAAGTAAAGTATTATAAAAAAGTAAAATATTATATTATTTTAATTATTGTGAATGTGAAAACTATGTGGGTGATTTTTTTATTGTTTTTTTTTATTTTTCTCTGTTTTGTTAGTTTTGTCATGATCTAGCAGTTTGAGTAATTTATCTGACCTAGCCAAATGTCCTTTCTTTGGTATTGTTCGTCGAATCGTTGAGCTCCTTAAACTTTGAGTTGAGCTGCATGATTTCTGACAAATGCGTTCACTGACTGGACAGGTCTACTCAATCTGTGCGGTTCTTTCCTCAAAAGACCGTCTCAGACATCAATCTACATGGTCTTCACATGATCTGACCAAGATTATGTCTGGACTTTAAAAGAGACTGGGACCTCTGAGTTTGTTTCGGCCTTTCTTTTCAGAGTAGTCAGATAGGAAACGCCGACCTCATGTAGTTTTTAAAATATGATTGACATATAAAAGTGTTTGTGTAACCCACTTACAGAAATAAAATCATTTACGAGACACGATATATTAATATGAAATACATGTGCAACTTAGTTATGTGGTCGCATAACTAAGCTTGAAGGTTTTTACTGATTTCTACAAAACTGTGCGAGTTAGAGTCATAGTATAATTTTTCCTGTAATATTTACATACACCCTCCATCTTCTAAATTTATTTCAGAGTTTTTTATTTGCAAACGTCGGAGATAAAGGGTAAAGGTATTTTCACGAACGTTTTCATCAAAACTCAAAATCAATGCGGAAAAAAATCATATTTTTACAATTCTTTCACTTGCATCATAGTTGGGCAAGCATTATTTAAAATTGTGTCAAATTTCGCACCATAACTTTTTACCATTTTGCTACGGAACCCAAAAACGACAAACCTAAAACTAGATATTTCAAAAACGTAACGGAATAACAAATGTGTTGTGTGTATATTTTGTTTCTTTTTATTTGTAATGTCCGTTTTGTTTGTGCAGAATAAACATATTTTCTTTCTTCTGTTGAAGTATTTTTATAAGACTAGCAACGCCCCGCAGTTTCACCTGCATAAGTTTCGATCCCGTGGGAATATCGAGACAAAAAGTATCCTATTAGTTAATCCTGGTTATAAACTATCTGTGTGCCAAATTTCATTCAAATTCGTTCAGTAGTTTTTGCGTGAATGAGTAACAAAAATCCATCCTCACAAACTTTTGGGTTTATAATAATAATAATAGTAAGAAGTAGGATAGTAGGATTATTATTATTTATAGGAGCTGACATTTTTTATTCCTTAATAAATAAAGTTGAATATTTAATTGTTAAAAATCTTTCACTCGATAAAGGTAGATAACCAATATTTAAAAAACATAATTTTATTATGCTACCAGCAAACGTGTGTGGATAGGGATGGCACTAAATAGCTTGATATTTTTAACCGACTTCAAAAAGGGAGGTTCTGTATTCGACCCGTATGTATGTGTTTGTATGTCTGCGATTTTCTCAAAAACTAATGAAACCATTTTGATAATTCTTCATTAATGTGATCTACATACTTTCAGGAGGGTTTTATACATTAGGTAATTATTCTTATGTACGAAGTTATATGCATAAATGTCCTGCATCTCCGGCATTTCTATGGGCATTTTGATGATTGTTGTGGTCGGTGTACTAGTGTTAATTGAATTTGTTTGGGGTAGGTACAAATAAAAAGTGAATAATAAAAACATTTTTACAAAAAAAAACACTACAAAGTGACAAATAACTTTAATTTCGGAAGTCGGTGTCAAAAAACGAAAACGCGGAACCAACGACACCGACTTGAGCTGGACAATTACGAATAGTTGCAAATAAAACTTGTTTTGAAATAAAGTTTAAAAGATGTTTTTCTTTTAACACTGCGCCCTACTTTACAATTTGGTTAAAATAGTTTAAAGGAAAAATGGGCGAAGCAAATGAATGTAAGTATTGCAATGTTTTAAAATTTCTTATTTTTTTTATGTTTGGCAACCCTAATAGCAAATTACAACTATAAACGAATTATTCTTAAAGATTAATTTAATCACCCGAATTCACTTGTTTTCGCCAGCTATTATAGTAGACGTATGAGTATGTTCCTACCTATGCTATTAAATTAATTAAATAAAAGTGCCAGTATCTTGATTAAAATTAATACAAAACTTTTGTTCACCGTAAGGTTTAGACGGTGATGATCGGAACGTAGATAAGTAACTGATATTACTAGCTGCGCCCCGCGGTTTCACCCGCATAAGTTTAGATCCCGTAGGAATATCGGGATAAAAAGTAGCCTATATGTAAATCTAGGGTGTCAGCTATATAATTTTATCACAATTGGTCCAGCCGTTTGAGCGTGAAGAAGTAACAAACATATATAAACACACACACACTCACAAACTTTTGCCTTTATAATATTAGTGTGATACTAATATTGAAGCTGAAAGTTGTTTGTTTGAAGGCGTTAATATCGAATTATTCCGTTCTGATCCCCTGAACCCCCCCTCCACCCCCCCCGCCTCGATCCCCTCCTGGATCGTCTTCTGTTTTAATCTCTGTCTTATCCACTATAAACTTTCTCATACCGGTTTGAACCGCTTTTTCTTTTGTTTTTGATCCTGAAGGATCGTCAGCAACAAAAATAAACTAAGTACATCAGTCTAATTTGAACAATTATTGAATTTCACAAGAACGATAGCCCAATTCTTGAAAAAGGCTACAGGCTACTTAACATCACACTATAATAGTGGCCTTATGAGCCGAGCAAGCAGAAACGAAGTGATAGAAAAAGCGGGCGATGCGATACGACGAGGTGGGTCGGGGAACGAGAAATTTCACGCGGGCGAAGTCGCGGGCAGAAGCTAGTCTTAAATAAACGCACACCCACGCATCTTCCTTTTTACTTTACTAACCAGTCGTTGTCTCTTTCCGAAATAACTCTCTAATAAATGACATAAAAATCACTTAGATACATTCATTTAAGGCGACTACGGGACTGCATAGAAAAGAAAGAGTAGCGCGATGCCACAACGGTGATAATTTATTATAAAAATCTATTGTTAGGACTAAAAAATTAAAACACTAGTTCTTTAGTACGTTGCTTGTAGAATAATCTGACAAAAAATCATAATGATTGTATGTATATTAGTATGGTTTTTATTGTAAAAAGAATGTTTTTAGAGATATCTTCATGACTTTTTTCTATCGTATCAAATTAGTTGTATTATGTTTTCAACACACTATCTACCTAGCATATATCCTGAAGAATATCATATCATCATCATCATCTGCCTAGCCTTTCCCAACTATGTTGGGGTCGGCTTCCAGTCTGACCGGATGCAGTTGAATACCAGTATTTTACATGGAGCGACAGCCTATCTGACCTCCACAACCCAGTTAATGGGTAATACGATACCCCTTGGTAAGACTGGTTGTCAGACTTTCAGGCTTCTGACTACCCGTAACGACTGTCAAAGATCCATAAATGACAGCCGGGACCAACGGCTTAACGTGCTTTCCGAGGCACGGACGGGTCTTGAAGAATATCATATATTTTTCTGATTTTGTGTACTGGAGTCGATCATATATTTTTATTGTTTCTAAAACTTGCGTTTTTTCAGCAGGGCTATTTTTAGCAAGGAGTCGGAACCAGCATTTAATATTACGATTAGCAATCCGACAAACACAACAATAACAGTCCAACATCCATCGACATTTATACTAAAAAAAAACGGGAACGATGTACATTTTTATTATACTACGCTCTTTTAACTGTTATAAATAATTAATGTACGGTGTAATAAACAGAGACCATAAAAAAACGAATAATGTATAGACGGTAGTTAAAAATATGTTTAGCGTTACATACTAGCGTTTAAGTGCTGACAAAACAATAGACTTATCGCAGTCCCATCTAGTCGGATGTAAATTTTATTATAGACACAATTGTTGCACTAATTATATTATAATGTTAATAAAATATGCTCGGTGGTAAAGTTTGAATTTCTCCAGTGTACTAGTTTTATTTTTAATAACTGATTAGGGAACGTTCAAGTATTACGTAACGCAATTTGGGGGGTGGGGGGGTCTTGTAAAACGTTACGGTGCGTTACAGGGGCGGGAGGGGGTATTGGCAAACGCGTTACGTAACTTTTTTTTAAAAACTAGGAAATTAAAATGTCCCAAGTTGGCAACCCTTTTCGTTTATGTTTTACGGAAAGTCCCGCAAAATTCGCAAAGGTTGCAAAATTTTTAGTTTTTTTTTTTTAAAGATACGCAACATAATAATTGTGACTTTTAGGTAAACATGGTTACTTAGATGTTACGTAACATTGAGGGAGGGGCAGGGGGGGTACAGAAAAACGTTACGATGCGTTACATGGGGGGGAGGGAGGGTCTAAAAACACTCCCTTACGTGCAGTGGTACAATGATTTGGTGTTGACCCTCGAAATATATCTTGCAGATACCTCCTTTGGACAACTGTATTGAATGGTTAGACTGTGGTTCAGGCTTTTAAACTATTGCAGGGTTAAATAAGTTAGGTATTGTGTGAGATTTGTTTGGTCACTTCCACTTAAAATAAGACTAGCGATGAAAATGGACAGCATACGCACATTCCTTTCTAATTGCCAATTATACTGTTTAATGTAGAGCAAGTATTTGACCTCAAAGAAAACTCTAAATTATGTAAAATCGCTTCTCGTACGGATGTGAACGACCAGTGAAAAGAATCTAAAAGATATTTCGGCCAGACCTATTCTAATTTTGATCGTTTAGTCATTATCAGAAACACTGAGAATTGAAACTTGACATGACCCAAGTTACTTATAAAACTATCTTGGAATCGGAAAAGTTTAAAAAAAATTATTAATTGAGTGGAAAACTAGTATGACTTTCTAATTAAAGGGTAAAGAGGGCAGAGGGTACAGGAAATTCAGTTATACGTCTTTCATTGGTTTCAACTTTCAATAAAAGATTTATAAATTCACCCGAAATCGCTTTGCCGTAGTCTGTTCAGTGGTAGCCATAACCTGGGAGTCAAGTCAAGTCATGAGATATTAGTGTCGATTCCCTTGTTCACAAACTAAACTAAATTTAAGTTCAGTTAAGAAAAGGAAAGAAGATAAATTTTAGTTTAGTCAAATTAATCACCGCTTGACACTCCACTCAAGTACTCCATACAAGTTTAGACGTGATTAATACTTGCATATTAAAATTACGTCAATTTACGTCAGGCGCTGATTAATTTGACAGGAGTAGGTAAACTAAAATTTATCTTCTGTCCTTTTTTAATGAAATAGAAAGAAAAAGATGCACTGAACTTAAATTTAGTTTAGTTTGTGAACAACAGAATCGGCACCTTTGTTAATCCATTGAATGCAACTCTGACGGCCTTATTACAAAACAAGATTTATCTTTAGACCCAGCTTTAAACCATCCAGCTATTTTTAAATTTCGAACTATAATTCGACGAAGCTTAAGTTCTTATTACAAAAACTGACGTTAAACCCGAGTCTAAGTTGCCAATTTTGCATTAAGAACTTTACGTTTGTCGGAATAAAGTTCAAAATAGAGTAACTGGCTTGAAGGTTTAGACTAGGTCTAAAATTAGATCTCGTTTTGTAATAAGACGGTCTAAGTTTAAATTCCTATTGAATGACTTCATGAAATCCTAAAATATTAGGTCAATTCTAACATAAGGAAAAGACTCATTTCTTTACAGAATTAATGTCCTTGATGTTTTTAATTTTGTGAAGACTCAGTTGTTTGGGTCGCGAATCATATTTTGATAAGCATACAACCTGACACTCAAATTGACTATAGGTTTGGATATTGCTGGTACAGACGCCAGCACATGAAGCTACCCGAAACTGTCAAATTTTCCCCATCAACCTTGAACCTAATGCTTTAGTGATAAAGTTGAAAATCTATTAACCTTTTGACCATGTACCTATAGATGACAAACCAAAATGTGCCCAGCACGCCACGGTTCGACTACATGACAGACTTTGAAGCCGAGGGCATGTTTTTGATTTTTTGACGTATGGCTGTCAAAAGCTTAAAGAAATTTGACAGATTGTAGTAGCTTGACGTGCTGGCGTCTGTACAATAACCTTGAATTAATTCCTCGCAGTAGATCATCATCATCATCTGCCTAGCCTTTTCCCAACTACGTTGGGGTCGGCTTCCAGTCTAACCGGATGCAGCTGAATACCAGTATTTTACATGGAGCGACTGCCTATCTGACCTCCACAACCCAGCTATTGGGTAATATGATACCCCTTGGTAAGACTGGTTGTCAGACTTTCGGGCTTCTGACTACCCGTAACGACTGTCAAAGATCCACGAATGACAGCCGGGACCAACGGCTTAACGTGCTTTCCGAGGCACGGAGGGGTCTCGGTATGTAAAGATGGTCACCCATCCACAGACCAACCGCGGCAAGCGTAGCTTAACCTGATCGATCGACCTGTGCGGCTGTTATTATTTAGCCACGGGCCCCTCGCATTAGATAAGTCTTCTTATTTCTTGTTGGTCTCTAGAGAGAACAGTTTTAGTCGCAGTAAGCAGATTAACCAGTCAGCGAGGTCGCTATCACTGCCTTGCACCTTGGTCTGACTTTTCAGGTCGCGTCAGACGTTTGAACTACAAAATTGATACTCGTAGAGGTTTTTTTAATACTTTGCTTGGTTTGTTTTGCGAGGCTCAACGGGATAATTGCGTAACAAACCAACAGCATCAATGGGTTTCAACAAAATTCATTGCGTTATTAACGTTAATGAACAGACAAGTTTTTCGAACATATGAAGCAATGGATTAGCAATATCCTTCAAAATGATTCATATTGTTTCGATTTAGGGTGGTGAAACTGAACAGCAAATTGTAAAAAACGTAAGAATAAATAAATTTAAATTTTGCGTGCTACCCTAATACTTACCGCCGTCAGATCACACCGCGACGCGACGCGGTACGCAGTTTTCAAGATAGCAATACAATTATAGACCTTATCTACTACACAAAAAGGTACACAATTCAGTGAGGTGGGCCGCGCGGCGCCGCGCGGCGTAGCTCGACGTAGTAGACACACCCTCACTGAATTGTGTACCTTTTAGTGTAGTAGATAAGGTCTATAATTGTATTGCTATCTTGAAAATTGCGCACCGCGTCGCGTCGCGGTGTGATCTGACCCTAAACAGTTGCAATAGATTACAACTCTATGCTCCGTGGAGTAGGTAAGCCAGCAATGGACACTAAAGAACATATTCCAACAGCAAAAACGTTCTAATTAAACTTGATAGGCTAGATTGATCAACTTGAATGTTTGTTTCACGTCATGAAGTACAGTTCCGACCAAAACTGTTAAAATCCTGATCGATACAGTGGGTAGGTTGACAAAGATGTATCTAAGTATACAAAAATAGAAGCTATAGGTACATGTCGTATTTCATGTTTTATCTTATATTTACTCGATCCTAAACGATTGGATGGAGAAGGCACAGCACAAAGTAATGTGGAAGAATATGGGGGAACCCTTTGCCCACAAATAGGACAATATCTATAGGTTAAGGGGCCGGCGGAGCATGCGTAGTTCATACAAACGTAATACCAAAATAATTTGTAAATCAAACATATTCTTAAGGTAGTGTGTATTTATTCCGATTGGATTACAGAATATCTAGGTTCCCAAATATATATTTTGAATGGACACTGATTTAAAGACGAGATATGAAAAAAAAAGTTTTCTGTAGAATTTTGAAATTCCTCATATCTTGTCTTTATATCAGTGTTCTTTCTAAATATATATTTGGGAACCTATCTAGGTTTCCAAATATAAATTTTAGAATTTATATTCTGTAATCCAATCGGAATAAATAGGTACCCCCTACCTTAAAAATATGTTTGATTTACATATTATTTTGGTATTACGTTTGTATGAACTACGCATGCTACGCCGGCTCCTTTACAGTTTTTTTTTGTAATTTGTGTAATTAAAAATACTCATAAATATCTAAAATTCCCACAGATCCATCGCCAATGAACACTGTTACTATAAAAATGTCATCTCCATTTCACGGTACATAGTGCGGTACCACTTTGTATGTAATTTTGATCAGACCATAGATAAGAGTTTATTACAAGCGGCGCGCTGTATACATATACATATATATGCATAATAAAATGGGGATTAAAAGGTTTTTGTACAACTTAATAAGTTCTGTAATACGGTACAAAGTATAATAGAATAATTAAGCAAATATGTACAGACGAACGCTTCAGTGTTCTCCGCAATTTTTTTAAAGATTTGTAATGTTAAGTTTTTATTGTAATAGCAGATTTGATCATTTTACTGTTCGAACATATTTTGTCTGGACAATCTTCGTAAAAAGGAGTTTTATTCGCTTTTATATTGGTGAGCCCGACACCACTGTATTCTCCAGAGGCGCGTCCAACACAGAGCTTCCGGTTTAGCTTTGACCGATCGACGAGCTCTGTGCTCTGATATCGTTTTTCCTCCTCTATAATGGTTGGTTTATTTATTTCTAAAATAGGTGGCCACCTGTAGCGCGCTAGGTGTGGCCTCATTTGGTCATCCTCCGCGCAAGTGTTAGGCGTACACGTGTGAGTGTTGGGTTACTGTAGTGACAACAAGGAGGACTGGGGTACCCGAGATCGTTACATAGGAGCCTTCGAAGACCGTCACCCATCAATATAAAGTACTTTGTCTCTCCTCCTGTGTATCAACGTTATACATCACCTCATAGCAACAGGAGATTGCCTACACGCCCTTGGTCCGTTCTACAACTACTGTAATGTCCAAATCAGGCTTTATTCGACAACGGTGACCATCGGCCATACTCTCCAGCCTTAACAACCACAGTTAGTCATACATAGTTCACACGACAGTACCAGGAAGTTAATTTTACTATACTCCTCGTGAGGGGAAAATTAGTTGCAAATTAGGCAGCTGAAGTTGATCAGATAAGGTGAGGTGCCTCGTTCTGTTTCCAGTCACTTCTTGACATTAAGTCTGATTGCCACTGCCTGCAATGTTGACATATTGTCAAACTATTCGTCTTCTCAGCTTAGGTAGTCGATGGCCAACAGTTCAAATCTGTTTGGCCCAAAATTCAGCTACGCGAACTCACAGATGCAGTCATAAGATTACCAAGTGAACAGGTGACAGGGCGTGTGACGCAAGATGGAAGATGACATGTAGAACTATTGAAAGTAATGAACTTATCACCACATTAAAAAAAAAAAAACCATACGCCAACACTTTTGCGATCGTCTGTACAGTAAAGAAAAAACATACCTTGTCTTTTGAGTGCGATTGATGTCCGAAAATAACACTTTTGGAAGTCAAATTTACAATTATACGTACCTGAAACAAGAAAAATAACAGTTTTAGTAAAGGAAACTACGATAAGTAATTTTCTTCCAACTGTAGATTGATTCGAAAGACACGTGGCGCCAACTATTATCATAATAACCTTATTGTTGTTTTCCTAGGGAACAGCAATTATTTCGGGATGAAAGGTACCCGTGCAGTGGTATGTCCGTTTCTGTACCCCTGACAACGTAATGCAAAATTTCAGTATGATCGGTTCAGTGGAAAAGGTAACAAACAAACTTACTTTCGCATTTATAATATTAGTTAGGAATTACTGAATGATAGGTTCACGTCGTTAACTGCCATTGCCGTCATTATCCTTAAGGCCTTTTGTACGCACACGTTTTTCTTGCCGCGAAAAACTACAGTATTTAATGCTATTCTGTAAAAAAAACTTACGGTGAAAACTTTGGTGAATTGAACTTAGCTATCAATAGTGTCAATCCGTAGCATAATGTGGAATGACAGGAGTGAGCTGTCAATAGTGTCAATTCCTAGCAAAAACAAACTCACTTCACCTAAGTAATCACGGTGATCTTTTTACAGAATAGCACCGCAGTTTATTCGCCGTTCGCACGGTCGGTTTTTCTACGGCGCGGTATATACGCCGTACCGTAAACTAACTACTTATTAGAGAATAAATAAAAAAGGCCAAGTGCGAGTCGGACTCGCACACGAAGGGTTCCGTGCCACAAGGCAAAAACGCCGAAAAAACATGTGTGTTGTATGGGAGGTCCCCTTAAATATTTATTTTATTTTAATTTTATTATTTATTATTAAACTAAAAATACAACTGAGTATTTTGTGAATATTTCAAGTGCCTAACTGTTGCCATTTTTGATATCGAGCAAAAAAGGGCAAAAAATCGCGTTTGTTGTACGGGAGCTCCCCTTATATATTTATTTTATTTTGTTTTTAGTTTTTGTTGTTATAGCGGCAACAGAAATACTTACATAATTTGTGAAAATTTCAACTGTCTAGCTATCGCTGCTCTTGAGATACAGCCTGGTGACCGACAGACGGACGGACGGACAGACGGACGGAAGGACGGACGGACGGAAGGACGGACGGACGGAAGGACGGACAGGCAGCGAAGTCTTAGTAATAGGGTCCCATTTTTAACCTTTGGGTACGGAACCCTAAAAACCAAATACTTCCAGTTGATCGCCCCTTCCTGGCTAGAGTTTGAAAAGTGCGTACAATACGACGCAGCTGTACGTGTCCAGACTGCACCACTCCACGAAGGTTGAGGAGATCGTGGCGTACATGCGTGTGAAGACCAGCTGGACTTTGAGGGTCGAGAAGTAGGAGTCGCGTCACAACACTAACTTTAAGTCGTTCGTGGTGCGTGTTCCGACAAAGCATCTCGAGAATTTCCTCAAGGAAGAGTTCTGGCCGAAGTGTGTTGTGTAACGCCGGTTTCGTGGCCGGTTACAATGACACCAGTCAGCGAAACACGACGCAGACACTTCGTGTGCATTAGTTTTTAGTGTAATTATAATGTACGTATTTATAGTATTTTTAAGTCATATTAATATTCTATTGTATGTGTTTATATGGGCCTTGATGCCTGAAATAAATGGATAAATAAATAAATAAATAAAATACCAAAATTCAGGAAAGTATCGATACTTTTTTACATATTCTAGCCGTACTCGATACTTTTCACTTGATACTGAGCTGTACCGACACTAGGCAGGTGCATTAACTTTATCTGTTGCTTGTGGTACCTACTATAAAAGACCTGCCTTCCGGAGGTGTGCCTTGTGTCGATTAAAAGAATGTTTGTCTTCAGAACGTATATCGATACTTTTGGTTCGATATTGGTAATAATAAGTTATAAAGCCTTATTACTAATATAATTATTATCTTTGCCTATCATAGCGAGCGGTTACCGAATGGGTGCAAAACCAACTGTCATTATAGGTATCTAAAGTTAAAATTTAGTTATCTGATTGTAAATATTCTGTTTTATCAAGATTCCTCATACTAAACTATTCACTACTTTAATAGTACGAGTATCACATCATATATATCCCACTCATCATCTGCCTAGCCTTTTCCCAACTATGTTGGGATCAGCTCCCAGGCTTAATATTATAAATGATAGTTTGTATGTTTGTGACTGAATCACGCAAAAACGGCTGAACGGATTAGTATGACATTTGGCACACAGACAGTTTATAACCTGGTTTAACACACAGGATACTTTTTATCTCAGTAAACGACATGGCTTAACGACTGTTATCAATTTAAGTTAAAATTCCGACACACGCGCACCGCCGCGCAACGAGGGGCCCGTGGCTAAATAATAACGGCCGCACAGGTCGATCGATCCGGTTAAGCTACGCTTGCCGCGGTTTGTCTGTGGATGGGTGACCATCTTTACATACCGAGACCACTCCGTGCCTCGGAAAGCACTTTATTTATCCCGGCTGTCATTCGTGGATCTTTGACAGTCGTTACGGGTAGTCAGAAACCCGAAAGTCCGACAACCAGCAGTCTTACCAAGGGGTATCGTATTACCCAGTAACTGGGTTGTGGAGGTGTGATAGGCAGTCATCATCATCATCATCATTTCAGCCGAAAGACGTCCACTGCTGGACATAGGCCTCGCCCAAGCACCTCCACTTCGACCGGTCCTGTGCTTCCCGCATCCAACGGATAGGCAGCCGCTTCATGTAAAGTACTGGTATTCAGCTGCATCCGGTTAGACTGGAAGCCGACCCCAACATAGTTTGGAAAAGGCTAGGCAGATGATGACACGCGCGCACCGCGGGCAAAACCCTGATAACGTAATAACATACCTACATTAAAACCATAAATAACTTTAATAGTGATATTCTCTTCGCTACAATTGCAATAACGTCTGTTTACAAGAAAAAATGTTTAAATAAAATGCATTATTGTTTATATAAACGGCGGTACAAATCGCGAGGTTGCAAATTGTATGATAAGACTTCGTATCGACCAATCGAAGAGCGAAATCGAATTATTTTGACTAATCGATACTTTATTGATTTTATTGCACGTGTGTTATATTTTATGATTCGATTTGATAAGCTGTGATGTGTAACTGCTTATTACTTCATCTACATTCATTTAGATCGAACTACATAGTTATATGATTTATTCATGTAGGATTTCTGACATTTATTCGCCATTAAAAATAATAAAAATATCAAATAATGTCCAGAAAAAATTGTATGTACATATTAGTCAAATACACGTCGTTACGGGTCGGCAGAAGCCCGAAAGTCTGACAACCAGTCTTACCAAGGGGTATCGTATTACCCAGAAAGTAATTGGGGTGTGGAGGTCAGATAGGCAGTTGCTCCATGTAAAATATTGTTACTCAGCTGCATCCGGTTAGACTGGAAGCCGACCCCAACATAGTTGGGAAAGGCTAGGCAGATGATGATGATGATGATGATGATACTAGTCAAATACCTACACAGTACACTAACGTAATATTTGATTTCATTTAAATTATTTACTTGTGTACTTTATGTTTTAATGTAGGTACCTATACCTAGGTACTTACGTACATAATCAGCCTATAATGTTCCCACTTCTGGGTCACAGGTCGACAGAGAGTGGGCTGTAATCCACCACTTGGGCCCAGAAGGGTTGATAGATGTCCCATGTCTTCGAATATTTAGTTCTAGGACCTGCCGGTTTCCTCGCGATGTTTTCTTCACCGTTTTGAGAGCAGTGGTGATAAAATTATTTAAACAAAGTATAGCGCCTGCCTAGGTACGAACCTACTCTTCGTAAGTAAACTAACTCGGTACTTATAAAAAACATAATAATGTAGATACATCTACCTAGCTAATAGATTTACCCAACTCATGAAATAATCTATACTAATATTATAAATTCGAAAGTAACTCTGTCTGTCTGTACGTTACCTTTTCACGCCTAAACCACTGAACGGATTTCGATAAAATTTGGCAGGGAGATAGATTGCATCCTGGGGAAGGACATAGGATAGTTTTTATCGACATATCTCGCGGGCGCAGCCGCGGGCGGAAGTTAGTTTTATATACAAATAAAAAACTAAGTAGGTTATATTTTTGTGAAATACAGGGCACCTTCTTATTTATTTAGTATAGATTATTAAGTTTTATATTACGTTTTTAAGTACACATTAAAACTCATATCGGCAATAAAATCTCCGAATTACTCGTAACATAAAATTATAGTTTACATGAATATGAAACGATAAAATAGAAAACAGAATAACTGGAGAAACGAATTACACATTTAATAAAGGCAGGCAGATTTCGTAAAAATCTAACAAACAAAGAATGGGTGTTATTTTTAGATAAAATTAACGCACATTATGAGCGTACGCGCAGCTACCGAACGTGAATCATTTTTATGTGTGGCTCCAGTGTCAGAGGGGCCGCGATATACAAACCCGCACTTCTAACTTATTTTTTTAATAGACTAACAGTAAAATATATTTTGTCTGTCGTTCTTATTGTAGATTATTTATTTATTAGGTACATACGCTAGCACATCAAGCTACCCGAAACTGTCAAATTTTCCCAATCAACCTTGAACCTAGTGCTTTAGCGATAAACTTGAAAATCTATTAAAGAAATTTGACAGATTGTAGTAGCTTGATGTGCTGGTGTCTGTACAATGAGAAGTCAGCTTATACTGGAAATGTAAAGCTTGAAGCGTCGTGCATACATGAAAAGGTTGGGTAAACAGGTTCAAAAACTGATCGCTGGTCGCCGGCACTGGGACCGCTGCCCACCCCCAACGGCCACGTCATCGCAATAACAAATATTTTCCACTGATTCTATTGTATTGTTGGCTTTTCCTATTAAAACATTAGTTTCTTCTAACCTACTTCTAGAGGTAATGGTTCCGCATGACCGTTCAAATGTTTATACAATACTGTTGGTATATCAAACGACGTAAAAATTTCCTAATTTGGCTTTTTGCCAATTGAATGACGTCACTGATGCTTATATCTTTATTAGATGATTTAATGGTACTTGTGTGTGAACCGGTAGGTGCACGGTACATTGATCTGTTGAGATCAAGAAAAATATTATTGTGGAGTTGAATTTCTTTGAATGTATTTGATTTTGGATGAGTATTGAACTGCAATTTATTATTTTATTTTTGTAGTTGACAGCTCGACATTTTATATTCAATGTGTTCGTTGATCAGCTTATTTGATACAGTACCATCTAATTTCACGTTTATTTTCATTTTTATTTATTCAACCAATAAATTAATCCCTTGAACATGCAACCCGACACTGCCTTGCACTTTGCTTCGCACAGGAAAAAAAAGCATAGAAAATCTCAAAGATTTTTTTTTCAATTCAGTCTATCTTATCTATGATCGGTACAACATTACTTTCTAAACATAGACGCAGACGCCCTTATGGAAAAGGGGTTATGCAGAGAAACGACAAGATATGCAAAACAACCGGTAACTCCGTACACTAACCGACTGGACAGCATTTGGTATACAAGTACAACTATGTAATAACCGCTGCGTAATTATAATATTATAAATAATAAACGATTTGCATTCGGCTTCCTTCAATTATGGCGCTAGTTTGAATTCCTGACACTGAGCTGGTCCGTCGGGTGAAATCTATACCAGCTACACACATCAAAAGTGTCTAGGGATCAAGCATTTTTATGCGGATTTCTTGAGATTGAGATGTGGCTTTGTAATAAATTTATGATTTTATAAATTTATATGGATCCTTTTTGGTGCATTTCATAATTTGAATCAGGAACTGTGAATCAAATTCGAGTAAAAGATGAAAATCAGCTGTCAATATTTTCCCTATAAAAACATACAACGCATTGAAGACATTATTAGTGCTACTGTTTCCCTACTACTGATTAAAACCAACGTTATTATGGAGCGGCGACGTCATTTAAGCAGGGAAGAAATGCTCAGAGCCGTGGGAATGATAGAAGCTGGTTCCCGGCAACGTACTGTGGCTTTAGCTCTGAATACAAGTCAGAGTGTTATCAGTCGACTTTGGACACGTTACCGAAGCACTGGTACCGTGGCTGAGCGCCATGGAGGACGGTATCGCTGTACCACACGGAGACAAGACCGATACATTCAAATCTTAACTCGAAGAGCTCCAACAATAACCGCCATGATGTTAGCCGTGAGGCTTCATCACTCTTCAGGGAACTTAATTAGCGACCAAACAGTCAGAAACCGCTTGCATGAAGTGAACCTTCATTCCCGAAGACCGCTACGGGTACCACCTATAGCAATGCACAATCGTAGGATTCGATATCAATGGGCTCTTGAACACAGAAATTGGGCAGAAGAACAATGGCGTTTCGTGTGCTTTTCTGATGAGTCTCGTTTTGGTATGAGACCGGATACAAGACGTATACGACACTGGAGAACCCCTGGACGCCAACAGCGATTAAAATCCTGCCAGGAAGTCCATCCTTATAGTGGTGGAACCATCATGGTATGGGCGGGTATTTGGATCGGCGGAAGAACTGAGTTGATTTGGATCAGAGGCAACCTCAACGCTCAAATTTATGCTGAGACGATTGTATCAGACGTCATCGTTCCTTTACAAGTGCAAATCGGTCCCTTATTTCAGTTAATGCATGATAATGCACGACCGCACACCGCAAGAGTTGTAAGACAGACTCTCGCCGCAGCTAACATCAATGTCCTGCCCTGGCCTGCTCAGTCGCCAGACTTGAACCCGATTGAGCATGCATGGGATATGCTACAGAGAAGAGCTCTGCCGAATATGGAGGGTATCCAGTCGCAAGAAGACCTTTTTTTGTTGTTGCAACGAACATGGGCGGCCATTCCACAGCGTGATTTGGATGAACTCATTTTGAGTATGCCAAACCGATGTTCTTGTGTTGTTAGTGTTCGCGGTAGAAACACGGATTATTAATTGTTTAAGTTACCCAATAAAATTTTAAAGAAAACTGTTACTTCAGTCTTTTTTTCGAACTTTTCGTGTTAGTGGTTCAAATGTCAAAAATCCCTTTATTAGGAAAATGGCAAATTTCTTTATTAATGCAAAGGTGACTTGGTTTATCGTTACTGTGACAAACGAAAACACTTTATTTGATGAATCCTTAAAGAAAATTTTAATTAATATCAATCAGGAGAAAAGTTATTGCAAAAATATATGTTGATCCCTAGACACTTTTGATGTGTGTACTTGGAAGGAGAGAAAGAAACGGTCAATGAAGAAGGCGTTATGTGACCAGCAGGGCTAGCATGGCCGGAGACATTTTATCCACGGGGAGAGGAGAAAATACTATTCCCCTCTGTCAATTTTGTCCACCCTCCGAGCACGGCGACATGGGTGGATAAACTATTCACGGTGGACAAACCAGCAGGGCTAGCATGGCCGGAGACATTTTATCCACGGGGAGAGGAAAAAATACTATTCCCCTCTGTCAATTTTGTCCACCCTCCGAGCATGGCGACATGGGTGGATAAACTATTCACGGTGGCAGTAAGCACGAGACTTTTTTATAGTACAATTAATTATATTTTCTCCAAGTTATACTTAAACCCACCACCTAAAGACGAGGACAAATTTCTCCCTTTGTTATGTCAAAATATCTGTATTTTTTCTCTTCCACTAGTCGCCATGCTATAGACGGGGGGTGAGTATCCACGTCTAATGTCAAAAAGTGATATAATTCTCTTTCCCCCTGTTGACGAGCTTTGGCAGGTGGATAAAATAATTTTATCCCTTGTCAGTAGAAACAACCGGTGGAGAAAAGTTTTATCCCCAGCCCATGCTAGCCTTGCTGGGGGGCTTGGCTCGTTCTTTTGCCAAAGATTTAGCGTTTCCCAGAAGACTGGCAGACTGAACATCGCAGCAGCAGTTAGTCGTTTAATTTAGTACATACTGTGTTTGCGCGGAAAAAGCAAATTTTATTTTTATGTAGATAACACTTTTCTCCGAACATTAGACAATACACAATTTTTTTTTTCTGGGTTGTAACATGTAGGGACTTATACTCCAAAATCTGAGCGTTTTACAGTGTCCTACGTTTAGACAACGCCTTACATATTTTATATTCTGTATATACCTATTGTATATACTTAGGTATATACAATATGCTTAGTAATTTATCACACTAATATTATAAAGGCGAAAGTTTGTGAGTGCGTGTGTGTATTTATGTGTTTGTTACTTCTTCACGTTCAAACGGCTGGACCAATTTTGATAAATTTTGTATGGAGGTAGCTGACACCCTGGATTAACATATAGGCTACTTTTTATACCGATATTCTTTGTGGATGAAACCGCGGGGCGCAGCTAGTATAAATTATCTGAAGAAATAGCTATTTTCGTGTTATCAACCCTTGTGTTGCACCTGCCATGTTTTGTCTCTGCATCACCCTAAGGTTGACTGGTAGAAAATACCTCAAGCATTAAGTCCGCCTTTGTATTACTTTTTACTTGTGCATAAAGTTTTTAATAAATTAATACAAATGTAGCTTATTTTTTCATGTACCTACATTTACTTGTACCTACATATTATCATTTTAAATGTTAGCATAAACAGTCATAATATGTAAATATTATCTTGATAAATATTTATACAAATATAGTACAAAAGTTGAGAAATGGCAATCGTTTGGATTTGTGGCCGGTTGATGGTAATAAGTCCCGTGCCGACTATAGGTAACCCTCTCTGTCTCTGCCTAACCCTTCGGGGATTATGTTAACACTAGCAGCGCGCCGCGGTTTCACCCGCATAAGTGTCGATTCTGTGGGAATCTCGGGACAAAAGTAACCTATGTGTTAATCCAGGGTGTCAGTAACCTCCATACCAAATTTTATCAAAATTGGTCCAGCCGTTTGTGCGTCAAGAAGTAACAAACATACAAACAAACTTTCGCCTTTATAATACGACGAGTATTAGTGTGATAATACCAGGCCACTCGGAAAGTATTGCGAAAAAAAGTTTTAATATGAGAGACTGGCCAGTTATAATCTATTTTGAAAATATGATTATTTGTAGGTAGGTAAAAATAGGTATGTTCCAATTTCAAAATTTCCCTCCACATTGTTTGCAAACTAATTTAAATTATCGTGTCTCATTATCAAATGGATCTGCGCCGGGAACATTTTTGCGCTATGATTTATTACGATTTCAAGTGTCGCCTGAAAACCGACGAATCGTACGATAGACTTCAAATGGCAGGCCCTTATAAGGCAACCATATATCGTTGGTATAACGAAATCAAGCGCGATCGACTAACTTTGGGGGATGAAGAAAGAAGTGGTCGCCCTTTGACGGCTGTTACGGAAGAAAAAGAGCTAGTAGAGAAAAATTGAATCCAAGACAATAGGCGAGTTACGTGTCAAGAGATTCAGCACATACTGCAGGTTGGATCTGAAAGCCTTCATGAAATTCTACACGTGCATCTTCGCTTGAGGAAGATAGTTTCACGCTGGGTGCCGCACAACCTCACCGATACTCAGAAGCAGGCCTGGGTGGAATGGTGCCGTGATATGATAAACAAATTTGAAGCAGGCTCGTATCGGCGTGTACATCATTACAGATGAGTCTTGAATTTATCAATACGATCCAGAATTATTTGTACCCACAGCATTTCTTCTAATAGTTATTTAAACTTTTATTTTAGTAATTTACATAATCAGCCTATAATGTTCCCACTGCTGGGACACTGGCCTCCTCTCTGTGAGAGGGAGTGGGCCGTAATCCACCACGCGGGCCGTGCGGGTTGGTAGATGTCACATGTCTTCGAATTGTTGGTTCTAGGACATGCCGGTTTCCTCACGATGTTTTCCTTCACCGTTTTGAGAGCAATGGTGATGATATCATTTACACAAAGTAAAGCGTTGGTCTGGGTTCGACCCTACGACCTACAACTTATAAGTCGCTGCCGTCACCACTTGGCCACCACTGCTCTCATTTTTAGGGTTCCGTAGCCAAATGGCAAAAATGGAACCCTTATAGATTCGTCATGTCTGTCTGTCTGTCTGTCCGTCCGTATGTCACAGCCACTTTTCTCCGAAACTATAAGAACTATACTGTTGAAACTTGGTAAGTAGATGTATTCTGTGAACCGCATTAAGATTTTCACACAAAAATAGAAAAAAAAATTTAGGGTTCTACTTACAACCGAAACTCAATTTTTTTTTTTCTTCAATCCCATACGTGTGGGGTATCTATGGGTAGGTCTTTAAAAATGATATTGAGGTTTCTAATATATTTTTTTCCTAAACTGAATAGTTTGCGCGAGAGACACTTCCAAAGTGGTAAAATGTGTGTCCCCCCCCTGTAACTTCTAAAATAAGAGAATGATAAAACTAAAAAAAATATATGATGTACATTACCATGTAAACTACCACCGAAAATTGGTTTGAACGAGATCTAGTAAGTAGTTTTTTTTTAATACGTCATAAATCGTAAGCCGCAATTTACCATTCATTCAAGCAGCTCAAAAATAAAAAATAAACATTTAATTTCATAAACATAAACCTTATGCATAAACCCGGATGTTACGGAACCCTCGGTGCGCGAGTCCGACTCGCTCTTGCCCGGTTTTTTTTTAGTAATTTATTTAATGATATTCATAATACAGAGGTGTAACTTAAATCTAAACTCGCCAAACTTTTACGTTTACGTTTAATTGTTAGTCATTGATCCAGTTTATAGTAGGGGCTCGTGGATAAGTAATAGCCGCACGGGTCGATCGATCAGGTTAAGCTACGCTTGCCACGGTCGGTCCATGGATGGTTGACCATCTTTACCCCTCCGTGCCTTGAAAAGCACGTTAAGCGGTTGGGCCCGGCTGTCATTCTTGGGTCTTTGACAGTCGATACGGGTCGTCAGAAGCCCGAAAGTCTGACAACCAGACTTGCCAAGGGATATCGTGTTACCCAGTAGGTGTTGTGGAGGTCAGATAGGCAGTCGCTCCATGTAAAATACTGGTACTCAGCTGCATCCAGTTAGACTGGAAGCCGACCCCAACATAGTTGGGAAGGAAGGCTTTGCAGATTGATTTTCATCTAGTTTATATGTCTTAAATAGCACGTGATACTTGGCGACATGATAGTGACTCTTTCCAAAAGCCAGAAATTAAGACTTTAAGATTTTTAATTACTACTTATATTTCAAGCGGAAACCCTATTTCATTTTCTACAGTTACACACAGACTGATTTAATGAACAATAACTTACAAAGAAAAAAAAAAGAAAAACCGTAAAAACAAGTTTAAAACTTTACCCTATCATTATTTCCATGCCAATTTGCAAATGAAAAAAAAAAAAAAAGAATTCTCCAAGCCAGCCTGTCCGTACACTCGCTTGCTCATAGACAACAAACAAAAACTATTTCTATCTAAAAACTATCTCGGCTATAATACATACTTTATTATGGTCGAGTGGAGCAACAATGTGAGGCAATTACAAAGTTTTCTAACCGCATTGTATCAGTGTTGATCGTGCTAATGTGTCATAAAGGCCTCGCAAATAATAAGAAACTATTAAAGAAACAATTATTGTACGTTTGAACACTGAACGGCAAAAAATGCGGCCGCAGTCACGGGCAGTAAGTGATATGTGACTATCGAAGTATCGATAGCCTTAAGAGGGAAGCGCAACGTAGGCCGCGAAATTCAAATTTTCTTACTTTTTATTTAGCAATATGCTGGTCAGTAACAGGCTGCATGTTGAACAAAATATGATTTTAACAGAATTATTTCTGTAAATAATTGTGACGCTTGCGAATCATATTTTGTTCCCCCCTTAACCCCTTAATGATCATAAGATCATTAAGGGGCTTACATGACTTAAGCACGATCACTGTCGGACTGTATAGAAAAGAAAGAGAAGCGCGATGACACAACGCTGCCGCGGTGATAATTTATTGCAAAATATTAAGCAATTATTTAATTACAAAAAATATATTGTTTGGACTAAAAAACTAAAACACTAGTGTTTTAGTATGTTGCTTTTAGAATAATCTGACAAAAAATCATAATGATTGTATACATACAATCATTATGATTTTTTGAAACTTTCTTTTTACTATAGTATAGTATAGTAGTATAGTATAGTATGGTTTTTATAGTAAAAAGAAAGTTTTTAAAAAGTAAAAAGAAAGTTTTTAAAAAATCATGAAATGAATCATGAAGATGAGATATCTTCATGATTCATTTCATGATTTTTTTGAAGTGAAAACTTCTTTAGCGGCGTTGTACACTTTTTTTGTAATGGGTAAAAAATGTTAAACTCGCGTCAGGACACGTGACCCTGATCGAAAATTCGTAAGATGACACGTGACCCTGATCGAAAATTCGTAAGATTCCAAAATATCAAAAATGCACAAGGTTAATATTCAAGTTTTCACTTCTGCCGACACTCCCGGAGTTCAACCCGTCATTTTTTTTTCTATGGTATCAAATTAGTTGTATTATGTTTTCAACACACTATCTACCTAGCATATATCCTGAAGAATGTCATATATTTTCTGATTTTATTTACTGTAGTCGATCATATAATTTTATTGTTTCTAAAACTTGCGCTTTTTGCGTTTATGTCCTGTAAGCCCCTTAAAACAAGTTCCTATTGATTGATATTTCATAAAATAATCATTTAATAGGATTATACGAACTTAGAGGATTGTATTAATGATTTTTAAAGATTATAATTCTGTAAAGTCATATTTGTTACGGTCGCGAATCTTATAACATACTACCTGATACTGACCTGCAAATTGCAAAAAACGTAAGGCCGTAAGCACACGGCGTATTTTAAACGCGCAGACAACGCGCGTTTTAGTCATCTGCGATAGATAGATAGATCAAAATCAAAATATTTATTTCACATAAACCTACATGGGCACTTATGAAACGTCAGAAGCTAGGTGCACGGTTCCAATTGCTCGTTTCCTATGGAGAAGAACCAGCAAGAAACTCCACTGTTGCTCTTTTAAAAAATAATTGACTTGTATAATGTTTCAAAATTACGTAGACCTGTCAACAAGTACCAGGTTCTTGTGTGTGTTAAAAAGATGATTGCGAGTCATCTGCACGTCGTCTGCGCGATTAAATAACTTGAATTTCGCGCGCTACCCTGACGCTTCCCCCTTAAGACTGCCAATAATAACTTGCTGGCCCGAAACAAGCAAGCAATAATATTTTGTTACTAAGAACAGGGCGGTTTGCACCGTTATATTTATAGTCACAATATATTTAAGCTCGTGCACGCTGAAAAATTACCAATTATCCGAAGGACTTGTATTGTAAGTATATGTCGCAGCCAACTGGTTAAATTAGCCGTTTAGTTAACCGCCTGGCCTTTGCAAGTAGTGCTCGCCTCGCTTCGCTCTCTCGGCTCGCACGCGGTTGATCATAGTTCTAACCTAACCCATTTGGTCGGGGTGCCCTGGCTTAGTTACTGCGACCGATTCGGCTCTCGCGTGATTGGTTACGGACTTCCAACCTAAACTATAATAGGCGTGACGACAGTATCAAATAATCAAAAATTTAATGATGTTAGGGGAAAATACATATTAAAAGGATTTAAAACAGTGATTTAGTTTAATTTAAAAACTTGAGATTAATCGGATTTTCACAAAAATAAAAGATTAAAATACTGCAGTCGGCCATTTTGACTGAAACACCAATCACAGCGCATGACGTCACGGGTATGTAAACATCACTGTGGTTCACAGAGTACACTATAGATAGTATGCTGACAACATTTGATTTTTACCTAGGCGTGACATCAGATCCGACGCCATGACACTGTGAGCTGTTTTCGCGCCCTATTGAAAAAATATTAGAAAAATGGCTTCAAACTTCGTTAAACTTTGGTTTATTACCGAAATATAGGTGTTTTCGTAAATAGTAAATGTGTACGTACATTACGGAAGAGGATTTGAAAATCATTCGTCATGCGTATTGTATTATCATTCAGGCCGTTAGTCGGCCGCCGTTTAGTTAAAAGGCTAGGCGGTTAACTAAACGGCTAATTAAACCAGTTGGCTGCAACATATACATAATATTTGCACCAACGACAACCCCATTATATGTCCAGGAAAATAAATCACTTTCCATTCTAAGGTTGCCTGTTAGAGATCGCAGAAAGTGATAAGGCTGCCCTTAGTATTTTTTGTAGTGTTATATTTATTTGTTGTATTTTTGTGGTGTACAATAAAATAAGTACTTATATATAAATAAATAAGGATGTAACTGACATTATCATTTTTTGTTTTACTTTATAATATGAACATTAGGCGAATTTATTACTTAATTAATTATTATAATTTTGCACAATTAAATGGTGTGTAGATAGTGTAGGAGGGGTCCATGGCTAAATAATAACAGCCGCACAGGTCGATCGATCAGGTTAAGCTACGCTTGCCGCGGTTGGTCTGTGGATGGGTGACCATTTTTACATACCGAGACTCCTAGGCTCCGTGCCTCGGAAAGCACGTTAAGCCGTTGGTCCCGGCTGTCATTCGTGGATCTTTGACAGTCATTACGGGTAGTCAGAAGCCTGAAAGTCTGACAACCAGTCACCAAGGGGTATCGTATTACCCAGTAACTGGGTTGTGGAGGTCAGATAGGCAGTCGCTCCATGTAAAACACTGGTATTCAGCTGCATCCGGACTGGAGGCCGACCCCAAAATATTTGGGAAAAGGCAGGCAGATGATGAAATGGTGTGTACATAGCTTGTAATCACCTCCAAGTTCATCTTTACTCGACTACGGCAAAGCCAAAGGATATGATTTTGACAGGGTAAGAGATAAGTCTTGTATGCAAGATTGTCGGACATAGTTAATGTTTAGTAAGAAACCGATGGATGTTCTCGAATAAAATTTTATTTTATTAATAGAAAACAAACTGCTCATTTATCAAATTAAATTTCAGTCGACAACATCCATCGGTTTCTTACTAAACTTCAACTATAACCGACGTTCCTGCATACCTATCTCATTTGTTGACTGTATCTATATTGAATCTGTTCGATTTATGCCTTAATTACATGACGCGTGACTCCTTTTTTTAATGTCTGTGGTGTCTAGTTTTTGTTTTCTTTATGTAAGTATGACCACTCATAACTTTTTACTAAATCGTCCGATTTTGATGATTCTTTTCTTTTTAGAAAGGGAACACATCAAAGTTGTTTCCATTTAAAATTCAAATACAAATCCACCCCTGAGGGTAGAAAAATAGGAGTTGATGAATTTTTCACTTGTAACTTTTATTTTTCTCAAATAGCAATTATTGCTAGCAATGACAAATATACGGATGCTGCTATCCATTATCCTGTCAAATTCAATAATAACGGCCAGAAGAAATTTATTATAACTTATTTGAAGTTTGATGTTAAGAATTTACCTTTTTATTTATTCAAGTCATACCCGGATTTGGACGTCTCGCTAAACTTTGTTGCTTACGAAACTTGCCATGTTTCTGAATAAAGTTACCTAACTAATAAACTAAGTACTTACATAATATAATCTTATTTTTATTAATCGGAGTCTTAATAGTAGATTAATAGTTTTCATGGTTTTCGAGGGTGCTAAAACCAATAGTGTGGTCAACATGCTAATCCAAGATGGCGACAGCTTTATGAGAACTTTCAAAAACATACCTACTAGATGTCTTTGTATTTAATTCTCATTTTTCATATTTTCTCACTGTCTCTGTCACTCTCTAGTAAGTATATACGACTGTGTGTGTGTGTGTGCGAGTACCGCGTGAGGGGGTAAGGGGGTCCCCCGACCGCACACGTTTGTTTTCGCCCCATTGACCCCGTCTAGTTCCAAACATCACAACAACTGGCATTCGATTAAATAGAAAACATCTGTTGACTTGAAACCGTGGTTGAACTCTACTCTATTTTTTGCGCCGGATCCGTCCACCCCGAGTTTACATCGTCGAGGTACTTCACGCACCGGTGCCCGCCATGATAGCCGTTCACGTAATTATGTCAATACAATGATGTGCCCGTCAACTCATTACCACGCACCATCAGTGTCTTCGATACCATTGACAATAATAGTTCCCACTGCTGGGACTCTTCTCTGTGAGAGGGAATGGGCCGTAATCCACCACGCGGGCCAGTGGGGGTTGGTAGATGTCACATGTCTTCGAATTTTGGGTTCTAGGACATGCCGAGTTCCTCACGATGTTTTCTTTCACCGTTTTGAGAGCAGTGGTGATACAATAATTTATACAAAGTAATGCGCCTGTCTTGATTCGAACCTACGACCTACAAGTAGTAGCTACCACTAGTACAGCATGAGCTATCTCAATTCGAGCCCAAACGTGAGAAGAAGCAGAACGTGAAAGGCGTCGAGCATCGGGAATGGTTACGTTACGACTACCACGTAACAAACTAACTACGGTGTAACTGAAACGTAAAAGTTTGCGTAAAACTACGTACTCCGTAAGCTTATCTCGCGCACAGATGACTGCGCTGCGTCGACACGTCACTTGTCGTAACGTGACAAAAATATTCGGCCGTCGGAACTGTCGGGACATAGTGTGTGTACCTACTACAAAGAGAAGGCCCAGAGCTAGCGACGAGAGTACCTACAGCATGGTTGATTGATTTAAATCATTCTGTACCAGGTCAATCAATCAAATTTAATTTTCCGAAAATTTAATTTATCTGTTAGAATAAATAGGACTAAAGTAATGGTCAATACAACATGCTCAATTAATTAGTTATTGTACAGTCAGGGAATTTGATGGTTGAGCAAATAGACATGCTTTCAATATTGATTTTACAATATCAATTCATTATTAATGTACACATAACATAACATCACGATTGTGTTCTGTGCAGGGTTAGGCAGAGCAGAGGTGTACCTATTGTACATTATGTTTAATTAATTAATTTACCAAATGTAATACAATAACCACCTTGATTATACAGGGTGTTTGGTAGCTGGATACAAAGGCTTAAGGGGGTGATAGTTGACACAATTTACAGCATTTTGAACCATACAGGTCTTAGACGAAGTATCTTTTTTTTTTTTTGCAAACTAGTCAAAAATAACATAAGTACCAACATTAATTGCGAAAAAAATAAAAAAACATACTTCGTCTAAGACATGTACGGCTCAAAATGCTCTAAATGGTGTCAACTATCACCTCGTTAAGGCTTTGTATGCAGCTTTCAAACACCCTATATAAGCCCTGCTATAGAGCAAGCGAGTCTTACAACCGCGTCCGCTTGCACTGACAGAGCACCCTTAATCGCTATTATAGCGTACCGTCATTAACTACATTTTCCTAACAAGTAGGTACCCGATCATGTACACTTTGTCATTTAATTATATTTAATTTTTATGTCGTGCTATTGTCGTGTTTTTAACGTTTTTTCAACGAGCCAGCCGCAATGAAGGACGGGTCATGTATATAAGTAGTTAGGGTTCCGTGGTAAGTTAGGGCAATTGACTGTTCATTTTAAGGCTCCCACAAACAGGCGCGACACGCGATATAATCGCGCGCGACACAAAAGCACCGCAAGTCGCGCGACTTGCGGTGCCTTTGTGTCGCGCGCGATTTTATCGCGTGTCGCGCCTGTTTGCAGGAGCCTTTAGTCAAGGCTACAGTGACAGGGAAATAAGATAATTATAAGAAGTTTTAATAATATTTGTTTCTATTGTTATGCGTAGGTACTGTTAGCGAGTTAATTTCTTTGTACACATGGCGACATATCGAGCTATACCTACATTTCCAGTATAAGATGACTTCGAGGCTAGACTAGCGAGGTCAGCTAAAACTGTATAGCGCCGTGAACCTACTGACAGTTTTTTAGTGACAGACAGACAATCCACTATCATCACACTAATATTATAAAGGCGAAAGTTTGTGTGTGTTTATATGTTTGTTACTTCGTCACGCTCAAACGGCTGGACGAATGTTGATAACATTTTGTATGGAGGTAGCTGACACCCTGGATTAACATACAGGCTACTTTTTATCCCGATATTCCCACGGGATCGACAATCACGCGGGTGAAACCGCGGGGCACAGCTATTCAATTAAAAAACTAAATTAATATTATGAGCTATTAGAAAAATATGTATATTAAATCAAAACAACACGGCTACCGCATACCAATTACACGGTCATATCATTCAATCTATCTACAGCGTATCTTTTACACCCGAAACTTGGACACTCCGAACTAAAAATCTATTGTAGGTAGGTAATTAACGATATTATAATATACAGTAGCACCGGGCCACGAGCCCGTGAAGCGATATTGGAAGGTAGGACCATAGACTAAGAAATATACAGAAGCGAAACTCAGAAGTCCATTTTGCTGATAAAATCACCTACTTGTTTTACTTCTGATTTTGCATCACTATCAAAATCACAGTGAACTTTATTTTCGTTGCAATAAGGTTGCTGTCTGTGTGGTGCCGGACTTAAATAATTGCACCACCCTTTACTTCCCGTGGGTGTCGTAAAAGGCGACTAAGGGTCTTACCGGAGAATGGGCAGCAGCGTTCTCTATTTATTCCACCATCATACCACACTGCAATCGCCAACCCGCCTGCCAAGCGTGGCGATTATGGCTAACCCCCCCCAAAATTGGGGGAGGCCTATGTCCAGCAGTGGACGTCTATCGGCTGAAACGACGAAGGTTGCTGGTGGGTTGCCGCCATTGGCAAGTCTGTCAAAATCACAGTGATATTGATTTTCTTTATAAAAAGGTTCCAATTCCAATTTTATAGTAATGGCTCCATCGTTTTATCGATGATTCTGCCAATGTCAAGGTTGAAGGAAACAAAGTGTATTCGCATTTCGCTGAGGTTGACCGGTTATACGCTATTGAATTACTGCCATTGGCAAGTCAAGTCATAGTGACCTTTATTTTTGATACAAGAAGGCTGCTGATGGGTTGCCGCCATGGGCAAGTCTGTCAAAATCACAGTGAACTTTATTTTCGTTGCATTAAAGTTGCTATTGGGGTGCTGCCAAGTCTGCCAAAATCACACTAAAATTTATTATCTTTACAATAAGGTTGCTGTTGGGTTACTGCCAGTGACAAGTCTGTCAAAGTCATAGTGATCTTTATTTTCGTTGCATTAAAGTTGCTATTGCGTTGCTGCCAAGTCTGCCAAAATCACACTGATATTTATTATCTTTACAATAAGGCTGCTTTTGGGTTACTGCCAGTGACAAGTCTGTCAAAGTCATAGTGATCTTTATTTTCGTTGCATTAAAGTTGCTATTGCGTTGCTGCCAAGTCTGCCAAAATCACACTGATATTTATTATCTTTACAATAAGGCTGCTGTTGGGTTACTGCCAGTGACAAGTCTGTCAAAGTCATAGTGATCTTTATTTTCGTTGCATTAAAGTTGCTATTGCGTTGCTGCCAAGTCTGCCAAAATCACACTGATATTTATTATCTTTACAATAAGGCTGCTGTTGGGTTACTGCCAGTGACAAGTCTGTCAAAGTCATAGTGATCTTTATTTTCGTTGCATTAAAGTTGCTATTGCGTTGCTGCCAAGTCTGCCAAAATCACACTGATATTTATTATCTTTACAATAAGGCTGCTGTTGGGTTACTGCCAGTGACAAGTCTGTCAAAGTCATAGTGATCTTTATTTTCGTTGCATTAAAGTTGCTGTTGGATTGCTGGTGTCAGAGGTAAAATAACTGTAAAATGACTGTACCGCACCCCAACATGTTACCTGTTGTTAGGGTTGTCAATTTTGACTATGAACTAGTGCGGACCATAAAGTGGGCAAATGTCGCTACAATACTGTGTGGACCGTTCTAAATGCCCAGAAAATGTAGGTTCAGTAATGTCATCACATGCTCTGACCAAGATTATGTCCAAATCTTAAGAGACTGTGACCACTGAGTTTGTTTCGGTGGAGTAGGTATTTGGATAGGAAATACTAATAATATTATTAACGTGTAAAGTGGTGGTATAAACCTGATTACAGAATTAAAAGTCATTTATCAA
Source organism: Mesoligia furuncula (assembly GCA_916614155.1). NCBI lineage: Eukaryota > Metazoa > Arthropoda > Insecta > Lepidoptera > Noctuidae > Mesoligia > Mesoligia furuncula. The sequence continues at coordinate 36,769,324 of OU744790.1, forward strand.
CCGGGCAATGAAACTGATTATGCAATCCTGGACCCTATGCCCCGCAGTCAAACTTGCGACCAACAGTCCTTTTTTCCCCGTCTGTACATTCTTAGTCTATGGTAGATCGTAATCTGGGGTGCCGTCGCGCCCGCGCCGCTTCATACACGTGTAAAAGCACGCTAACCCACCGGCGGCGATCGCCGATACTGCCCGCTGTCAGGACTCAATACTGTTCTGACATAAGTGTTACGTAACTCGGGAGAATAATGCGCGGGAGCAGAGTTAAGTAGAGGTTACTATAATTTTTTGGGATTGGAGAAAAATGGTTAGTTAATTTGTCTCGGTTATTTACATCAGAAGATTTAGTAATAACGTTTTATTGTTGAGTTATTTTCACAATTTTTTAAGTATTACGTTCTCAAAAACCGAATACAATAGACTTGTTTACTTAGAATGAGAAACACTAGTTGGATACAAACAAACGTTCCGATATAAGTGACATTTATGGAGCTTGTTCTGAACAAAGGCTGAAACAAATATCAGTAATGTAGGTAATATTTTTTACTCCAATCTCTCTAAAGCTGTAGAAAATCTAGTTGGATATCGCTATTTGCACTTGCAGCTTAGTCAATTTTGAGGCTTTACAAACCGTCGTCGCCGTGCTCGGTCGAGTTTTATGATATTTTTCTTCTATTTTTATTATAAATTCAAATAGAGTGGACATTTTTCAATCCAACACGCTTTCCTGAAATAAAAATGAAAGGTTTCGTTGGTTTACTAAACTTGTTATAAAAATATTTTTTAACGGATTATGCGGATGAATAAAGTATGCAGGTACCTGCTAACTACTGACATTTACCCGTAATGTGAGTTGGTAACACACTGACAAAGAATTTCCTTAAAAGCTTTCATTGAACTTTGATTAAAATACCAACAAGTATATAAATAATTTACAGTAAATGTTAATACAGGGATATTTGTTGTCAATATGAAATAGGTAACTGTTGTTTATTTATTTAGTGGTAAGCTCCTGTTTTGGACAACTATTCCTATAAAATAAACATTCTACCAGTTTTCAGTAGATATGAACATCAGAAGGATTCAAGTGTCGAGTGAACAGGTTCTTTGTCGACCGATTCATTACCATCAAAAAGGCAGGGCGTATTTAAGAACGTTCTAGAAGGATTTGGAATGCCTATACTCAGCAATGGAACACAATACAGTACTATAGTTTAACAAAAACTTTTGACGACGCGAATAACTGTATTCTTCTGGTCCAAGATTGGTTTACGGTAAATATTTTGGTACTAAATGAAACGAAAAACAAATGCATTAGATTTAAATTACCTAATATTAGAAATAGCGAATGTGATTATGTGACATCATACTGAATGGAGAAAAACTGGAATCTGTTGATCAAACGGTTTTCCTGGGAATCACGCTAGACGAGAAATTATAATGGGGACCTCACATAACATCTCTTGCGGGGCGGCTAAGCTCGGCGGCTTATGCTGTTAGAAAGATGAAACCGCGCGTTTAGTCTATTTTAGCTACTTTCACAGCATTATGTCGTACGGCATTTTACTATGGGGTCGGGCTGCTGACATTGAATCCTTCTTTATTTTGCAAAAGTGAGCTGTCAGAGCCATTTATAATCTACGTCGCCGCGAATCTCTCAGGGAACTTTTTAAATGGGTTCATATTATGACGGTACCTTGCCAATTTATTTATGAAAATGTTATGTACCTATGTAGACAGTCGTTACGGGTAGTCAGAAGCCCGAAAGTCTGACAACCAGTCTTACCAAGGGATATCGTATTACCCAGTAACTGGGTTGTGGAGGTCAGATAGGCAGTCGCTCCATATAAAATACTGGTATTCAGCTGAATCCGGTTAGACTGGAAGCCGACCCCAACATAGTTGGGAAAAGGCTAGGCAGATGATGTTATGTACCTATGTAAGAAAAACTCTACATATTTTTAATAAATTAAGCGATAGACATAATTTTAATACTAGAAGTAGAAATAAAGATAAAATACATCAACCATTTTTCAGATTAGCCAAAGAACGTACTTCTTTTATGGGGTATTGTTTTAAATGTTACAATAAAATACCATGTGATATTGCAATTAAATGAAACAAAATTTAAAACTCACAGTCTGTCTTTTAATTAGCTTCAGTAAAATGACAGCTTATGTGTATTAATGACTGAATACGGCGTCTTATTGTTTTTTCGCGGCCATCAACCTAATCTTGTTTTTATACACACTATGTAACAAACATGCATATCTCTAAACTCAGTCCGAAATGAGTTACTAAGAAGTGTCATTTTACTGCAGCTAAAGTCGGACTATATAAATTAGAGGATTATTTCCAAGATAAGAGCGCTTGGAAACATACTGGTCCTCCTCCATAGGACAATCTAGAGTCTAGACAAAATCAAACTGGTTGCTAATTTAACTGTAAAATTTATTCTTTTTGACCTTAATTTACATTCTGTAATTACTTTAACTCACCCTTAATTATTATGTAGGTACTTTTTTTTTTTTTTTATGAAAATCGTCTACTTGTAACATGTTTGTAAATATGTGAGCACCATGTATTTATAAGATAGGTAATTAATTTACATGTCATGGTTTCATTTTTAATTATTTTACCTATTATGGTATAGTAATTTTATTTAAGGTGCATCGTCTGCACATCATCATCATCTGCCTAGCCTTTTATTTATTTATTTATCCATTTATTTCAGGCATCAAGGCCCATATAAACACATACAATACAATATTAATATAACTTAAAAATACTATAAATACATACAACATTATATTTACGCTAAAAAACTAACAACTAAAAACTAACGCACACCCAACCCAACCAACTATGCCAACCCAACTATGTTGGGGTCGGCTTCCAGTCTAACCGGAAGCAGCTGAATACCAGTATTTTACATGGAGCGACTGCCTATCTGACCTCCACAACCCAGCTATTGGGTAATATGATACCCCTTGGTAAGACTGGTTGTCAGACTTTCGGGCTTCTGACTACCCGTAACGACTGTCAAAGATCCACGAATGACAGCCGGGACCAACGGCTTAACGTGCTTTCCGAGGCACGGAGGGGTCTCGGTATGTAAAGATGGTCACCCATCCACAGACCAACCGTGGCAAGCGTAGCATAACCTGATCGATCGACCTGTGCGGCTGTTATTATTTAGCCACGGGCCCCTGTGCATCGTCTGCACATATTATTATGTAATTAATGTAGGTATGCAAAATATTGTAAAACATTATAAAAGATTACTCTTTTATAATGTTTTACAATATTCACCGTTACCGGTGGAGTATCCTGCCAATTCTTCTCCATACGAAAACTACATTTTGGAAGGGGCGACTAGAATCAATTCTATTTTATTGTAATTTTTACGTTCAATAGTGCCTTTAATGTGCCTATTTGAAATAAATGCTTTGACTTTAATCTAGTCGTAATCGCATCTTAGCGACAACCAGTTTAAAAAAATGTAGGAAAATAGAGGTAATTTTGAAAGATTGACTGAGATTAGAATTCGACCGTTCTTAAAAGTACGGGAATTCCCATCAGGAAAACATCGTCGGGAACCCGCAATTCGAAGACATGTGACCTCTACCAACCCGCACTAGGCCCGCGTGGTGGATTACGGCCCACTCCCTCTCACCGAGAGGAGGCCAGTGTCCCAGCAGTGGGAACATTACAGGCTGATATGGACAGTGGTCAAAGGTGAGCCTATCGATTTAAAAAGATAGTCTCCTTGTTCTATCTAGGTCTAAGTCTAGGTTTACTTAAACCTCAGATCATATTATAATCTGAACCCAGGGTTACGTATTGCGTTACTCCCGTTAAATATTTATTTAAAATAAATAAACTCTTTTATCTTTCATGAAATGATACGAAGGTAAGCTTGAGGTAAGCTTCTTCGCTAATTATATTAATAAACTCAAGTTTTTAGGGTTCTTCGTAACTTTGAAGTCATGTCGGTTCACCTGCTCGTCTCTTCTGATAAAATTGTATAAATATAATTATGCAAAATATTAACTGAGATGTTAGCTCAGTTATTTCATATACCAACGTACCAGGAAATAAGTAGGTAATAATTTAGTTAGTTTTAATCAAAAGTAAAATAAATAATATAATTGATTTGATTTTTGTTGATTTCTATTTTTTTCGATATCATTACATAAAATGTTGCAATTCCGACCCCCAAGATACAGGCAAATGCCTAGTTTAAGGGTCACCACCTAATCTATTACTATTTGATTTATAAATTTTAATTTGAACCCATGTCATAAACCAAACGCATAAATATGTCTAAGATACTAAGGGCAGATTTTTCCATCGGCAGATAACTTTTATTGGAAGAATAAAATTGACGTTCGACAGTTTTTGAATGAAATAACTGTCAAAATTTCAAAATTATTCCTCGAATAAAGTTATTAGATGATTAAAAAAAATCCGCCCTAGTTTCTACAAACTTCTTTCTAATTTCTAACACTTCGTATTTATTATAGTACCTACTTACGTGTTATTTATGATACTTATCATAAAAAAACCAAGAACTCGATATCCGGTGACGTGCGCATCACTCAAGTATGAGTTACAAATGAGTACCGAGTATGTAGTACCAGTACCACTAACGATATTATTATATTACCATAACTTACGATCATGACGTAACAATTTTTTTAATCTCGAACCGACGACGACGTCGATACATGATCCTATAACATTTTAAATGTAAATTTTAACTTTAAAAAACTTAAAATGTTTGCCTGTCGGACGTGGATAATGCAAAAAATATTCATAAGGGATATTTTAATTATAATTTCACATGTATTCAAGTTATTTAATCCTACCGGAGTTGGATCAATCGACACCGGTCCAGCAGTAATATATTGGCAATATGAATAATTTTAATATTAAAATGTAATTCGATTGACTCGATGAGATATCGATATACCGGGACGTGTCGATTGCGTTAGCGATTTAAATGTATCGATGTGTATGTGGCCGTGCTGCATTTTAAAATTATATCAATTTATATTATCTGGACTATGTTTGCGATAAAGTGCGCAGGTACTGCTGCCAGTGTACTGAGTAGCGTAATGTCATCGTGTAGCTAATTAAGTAAAGCTACTTGTCCTACTTAATTATATTCACTACGACTAAACTGGAACTTGTGCCAACATAGAAAAACCTACTTTTCTTCTCAACGTTATACCAGCCTATTACTGTCCCACTGCTGGGCAAAGGCTTCTTCTCATACAGAGAAGACATGAACGAGCATTGATCACAACCTTTGCTCAAGATGGACTGGCGATTTCAAACTTATATTAACCATAAGTCTAATCTGTACCTAATAGGTACCTATTCGCGTTTTATTTGCCAAAATGTAAACAGATATGATTTTATGGAAAATAACTTTAATTCCTACACATTAAAGTTAAGTTATTGTAACTTTTGTAATAGTGCTAGTCACTCTGAAATCAACTTAAGGCCCTCTTGTAGTGCGGTGTGTAGGTATGATAACGTTTCCTCACTCCCCGCATAATACGTATCGGGGCATCTCTCTCTCGCAGGCACTGGCCGACAGGTGTGAGCGCTTGAACTGCTCAATATCGTCTAATTTTTGTTCTTACAAAATTAAATAACCACTTATATAAAAATCTTCCTTACCCAGCGCTAGAAAATATTAAAACCTATCTTTTGATATATTACTTAGATGGTTTCGTAATATAATTTCTTACTAAGAAATACGTTCAAAATATCGATTTAGTGTCATATTTGCGATTTTTTTTTATCGAGCCAACTATTAGTAATTACGTTTCCCTCTTTAGTCAGCGCTTGACCGTATGTACAATTTTGTTAAAATTATTTTTATTTTGCGCAACAATTGCAGTAATTGGAAATAAATAGCTTCAAAAAACTTAAAAATACTACAACCTCGCCTTAATTTCCATTAAAATAAAGTTGGTATAATTGTTTAACTTGAAATAACACCAATTTGAAAAATTAATTTGTATAGACATTAGATGTCCTCACGATGTTTTTCCTTCAACGATGGCAGTAATGTCCAAGATAAACTCAGACAGTACATATGAAATGAAAAAGTCACATTGGTACTTGCCGGATTCAAACCCCCAATCTCGCGCATGAGATGCGAGGCCTTAACACCATACGTCAATTTGCCGTGTTACACCCATTTCATACAACTGTCGAAGAATGACAGTTGTGATTTGAATATACGAACAATTTAAGTTGTTAGTTAATTTGATGGGCAATTAATTTCTCTGGCTTTACTTATTTTCTTATTCTTTTCTTTGATTGATGAAGAATCCTAACACCTTTGACAACCTCATAGAAATACAAAGGAGATTAACATAAACTAGGTATAAGCAGGAGGTATCATCAAACAGGTTTAATCTTCGAGTAATAAAAGTTATCTGTCTCTATCCCGCATACCTACTAATTAAGTGTGTATACAAAATGTCGAAGGGTTAATAAATGGAAGTTTGATGAAATTCCTAGGAGTTTGATATAAACCTGTTTGACATAGGTAATAATAAACCTGTTTGACATAATAATCGTATACAATTTACAGTCAGTAGGTATTTATTTCGTTTTTTTTTCGGTTGGGCTGATGAATACTACTAACTAATGACTCGCCAGACCGAAATTTTGTTCTAACTTCTTAGGAGCGAGCTGGTACGTACTGCGTTTGGTACACACACCTTACCAGGTCACAGTGTTTTATAAACCGAAAAAAGTGACATCCAAACATCCATCCATTTTTCATCCATCCATTCCAAATTCGTATAGATTGATTCAAAAGAAACGCTAGAGTAAAATACCCAAGTTTCTAGTACATCTAGATGATGATATATAAATTTTTGAAAATGCGTAAATTTTTATCCGGATTATTAAAAAAAAAATCATAATAAATTACTAGTCAACATTATCAGCAAGTTAATTATACTCATACATGAAGATTTTAATGGCGCAAATTACAAAGTTATCAAAAATTTATTTAAGTTTATTTAAATCGACGTCATAATTTTTTTTAATATTTTCGATTTTATTTTTTAACTCGACAATCCCTCAATTTCGCTACTTGATTTTTATACATAAAAAGGCTTTATATGTGGCCTATACACACAAAAAAAATCAAAGTCAGAATCCGTGGACTAACGAAGTTATAATCATTACAAATATATTGCTAGGGTTGGCACTTACAACCAATGTAAACCCGACTATAAATTGATTGCTGAAATATATTATATTTACACAATGTAATTGATTTGAACTCTTGTGTCGTGATGGTCCTGTGGTTAAGGCCCGCTTTTCATGCACAAGGTTGCCGGTTCCATACCGGGCAAATACAAAAGTGACTTTTTAAATTCATATGTAGGTACTTTCCATGTTTATTGTAGACATGGCTGGCAAAGGAAAATATCATGAGGAAACCTGGACGGTATGCTCTATTAACGTGTGTCTAAGTACAAACCCCGGTGTATGCAGGAGTATTACGGAGTATAAAAATAAAGCATATTGGGCAATCGGTATGAGTACCTGAGGTGTACTAAGACTATGATAGGACTATAAACACGGTTTTTTGATTTACATACTCAATAAATACCTCGCATATTCAATAATAAATACCCATATTGAGTTAGCGAGAAGGAGGAATATATTATTATATTATACCGAGGTACTTGAGGAAGTGTTGAGGTATACTACGGCTATCATGACATTGCTGGAAGTAAGGTCAATATCCTTATCAGCATCTTACTGATATTCTTATTCTTCTCTTAGAATATCAGAGCTCTATTCCTTGTCATCAGTTCCGTTGGATCGTTACTGCCCAACTGCCTTGCGGGTTTATTATTATTAATGGATGCATTACCAAATAATTTAACGTCCATTGCCTGCTGCTGCTCTGGCGTTACTTAAACCAAACCACAATGAGAAAGAATTTACTGATGATATAGACGATTACGAAATATTGACTGAAGAAAATGATTAATGATTGTTTGATTGATTTATTTTTGGTTTTTGACAATTTTGGTACATATAATATCCGCATTTAAAGTTTAATGATTTTAATTAATTATCTATTTGATTAACAATTTTTTATTTTTTTATTTTTTTATTTAACACAACACTTCTATCATTACAGGATATCCCAAAGCGATAGGGTGGTACTTTGCTTATACTTATTTTACAAATTGTAACACAAATGGTATGCAGTTATTCTTGCGAATTCATTCAATGAACAGGAAAAATTGTCAATCCTTTCAGCGACTTCATTGAGTGTATGTAATGCGCGAGTAACTGGCGCTTTTAAAAGCAAGTTAGTCCCGCCGCGCGGCACAGCCAGTAGCTGCGGCCATCTCCGCCTCAGCACGTAGTTGTCGGGCACACACAGATTCACCTCCTTTAACACGCCCAACACAAGTTCATCATTTAAACTCTTCAAGTGTTGTTTATTATTATTTCTCCTAATTAAAATTTTAGCAACTTTGTTTTGTTTTGTAAAATCAATATTAAAATTTAATTAGTAATATAGAAATATTTTTTTCACAAAATTTTTAATTTTTCACAATATAAGTGGAGATAACATATTGGAGTGTTATAAATCACAATAATTCAACATTTTTCGTTTAAATGAACATAACAACCAAAATTTAAAAAAAAATATTTTTACAAAATTGACAACCCTAACCTCGATTCGATCCGGATAAACATATTATTCATCATAACTTCGTTAGTCCACGGATTCGGGCTATGATTTTTTTTATGTGTATAGGCCACATATAAAGCCTTTTTATGTATAAAAATCAAGTAGCGAAATTGAGGGATTGTCGAGTTAAAAAATAAAATCGAAAATATTAAAAAAATATTATAACGTCGATTTAAATGAACCTAAATAATTTTTGATACTTTTGTAATTTGCGCCTTTAAAATCTTCATGTATGAGTATAATTAACTGGCTGATAATGTTGACTAGTAATTTATTATGATTTTTTTTTTAATAATCCGGATAAAACTTTACGCATTTTCAAAAATTTATATCTCATCATCTAGATGTACTAGGAACTTGGGTATTTACTCTAGCGTTTCTTTTGAATCAATCTATACGAATTTGGAATAAAAAAGCGATGTCACTTTTTTTGGGTATATAAAACACTGTGGGTCGTCCTAATGAAGTTAAATACCGGGTCACAAGTAACGCAATATAGTTGGCCAGCAGAGTCAAAGGTATACGTATAGGAGGGCTGAGGTCTGTCTTTACGACCTCCTCCATGCGTTCAATGCGTGATGTAGGTACCTAAATGAGGTTGAAAGGAAAATTAGAAAATGTTAATGTGCAAGAAAAAGCAATGGTGCATCGCAGCCCATCCCGTTATTACATAGAAAGCTCATAAACCTAATTGCTATACGATTTGTTTAGCACAATTAGTTACAAAATAGCATGCTTTCTCTGGGCTATAATAGCGCCATAGTTGACGGATAATACGGTTCAGCGCTTATGTTCAAAATTTACGGAAACGTACTCCTCGGTAGCTGCTCATCGTATAACTCATCTTATTACAAAAGTTTGTCTTGAGGTGAATGGGTGGTGGTAGACCGCGAAATTCATTTTTTGCAATTTGCAGGTCAGTGTCAGGTTGTATCTTGATCAAAATATGATTTGCGACAATAACAGGTACATATTTAGAGAATTATAATCATTAGAACAATTAATATATCTTTCTAAGTAAGATTTCTACCACCAACCACCAATCTCTTATGGAAAAGTGTTAATGGTAGAAATCTAACTTAGAAAGATGTATTAATGATTATAATTCTCTAAATATGTACCTGTTATTGTCGCAAATCATATATTGATCAAGATACAACACCTGACACTGACTTGCAAATTGCAAAAAACGTAAGAAAATTTGAATTTCGCGGTCTCAACTACCCATTCATCTTAAGCTTTGAAGGCCAATCAAAATCTAGTCGCAGTCTCATCTCGGCGACAAACAGTGGCCTTAATGTGAGTATTTTCGACTCACGTTCGAATGCGAGCGCGTTTGAATTTTATATGGAAAAAAGTTTAATTAGTTTAAAAGGGAAATTACGTTTCTCCTAGTGACCACCAGGTGGCGCTATAACTTTTTCCATATAAAATTCTAACGCGCTCGCAATCGAACGTGAGTGAAAAAACTCACACTAACGCCAATAAAAGGGGAGGAAAAGACCTTTAATTTTCCTTCATTTTTGACATCTGTGTCAAAAATGAAGGAAAATTAGAGGTATTTTTGACAGATCAGGGGGCCTAAAAAGGCCACTTTGGAGAATCATAAAAGGACAACATTATGAATTATAATATAGGGCAGACAGTCCGTGTTTTTTCTTTTTTTCGCTGCACTACGTAGGTACAATCAAAGTGATTGTAATTGGATTTGGATTGGATTGATTGGTATTTTAGCACAGAAAAAAAATTACTGAAAAATGCTTCACCAATGGGATTTGATACAATTAACTTAACAGTTAACTGTCCATTATGTTATCCTTGTATGATTCTGGCAAAGTGGCCTTTTTAGGTCCCCAGACTGTGAACGTTCTTAAAGTTACGAATATTGCCCCTCAAGTTCCAACACCTAGTCTTTTGTGGTGGTGATGCCTCCCCGTGCCTTCTAATATCTAATCAAAATGAGACGAGAGCTTGAAATCGTATCATAGGTCGTAGGTAAATCCGAATATCCGATGCCAAATATCCTATTTAAACTATTAAAAAACTTCATTTGGAAGTTATCCGTGCAATTTGGGTGTTTATTTTTTACTAACTGTGATCTAGTTAAGAGTTTTTAATTTTCCGGGGCGAAAAGTAACGGTTTTACGTTTTCGAGTTGCTAAAGTAATTTTTTCGATAATTTGTGGCTGTGGCGATAATTTTATTCAGCCGCGGTTTTCATTGAAAACGCTTTTTAGTTTACTCTGTAAGTTTTGAGGCAGGCAGTGCCGTATAAGTTCATTTATTATTATCATTAAAATGCTTATATACAAAGTGTACATTATGAAAGTAGTTTGTTCAGAATCGTTTACTGAATCGATTTCGGTTTTTTTTTTATATAGGATTTTAATATCCCAAAAATAATGAACACTTCGTAAACTACAGTGACACTGCCGCTGTGCAGTCGAAACCAACCAAAATGGACGCATTAGATACCTTCTACGCTAGATCCATAGACGTGTATGCTTAGATATTTGGTAATATGACCACAATTACTATGTGCGTGCTTAGATATTTTGTAATATGACCACAATTTTCACCCATAATTAGTATACCTAACTAATTTAAGGAGTTTACATGACCTAAAGCGCGGTCACTGTCGGACTGCATAGAAAAGAAACAGACGCGCGATGACACAACGCTGGTATTTTATTGCAAAATATAAAGCAATTATTTAATTACAAAAAATCTATTGTTTGGACTAAAAAATTAAAACACTAGTATTTTAGTATGTTGCTTGAAGAATAATCTGACAAAAAAAATCAGAATAATTGTATGATTTTTATTGTAAAAAGAAAGTTTGTATAGGTATCTTCATGATTTTTGTCTGTCGTATCAAATTAGTTGTTGTAGGTTGTTTTCAATGCACTATCTACCTAGCATATATCCTGAAGAATATCATATATTAGTCTGATTTTGTTTACTGTAGTCGATCTTATATTTTTATTATTTGTAAAACTTGCGTTTTTTGCGTTTAGGTCCTGTAAGCCCTTATTAAAGGGCTTACAGACCCTAAACGCAAAAAACGCAAGTTTTATAAACAATGTACACAATAGTAAAAATTCAGTGTATTTTGATTGTAACATGTTAATATTCTGATTGGGGAGTTTCGTGGTGTGCGTTAATTCCGGGGCGTGGTGTATACCTATGTATACAGTTATTACACAACTAACTATTTATAGTACCTAACTAGGTAGACGCCAGCACATCAATCTACTATACAATTTGTCAAATTTCTTTAATAGATTTTCAACTTTATCGCTAAAGCATAAGGTTCAAAGTTGATTGGGAAAATTTGACAGTTTCGGGTAGCTTGATGTGCTGGCGTCTGTACTATATTAAATAAAATAAAAGAACTGGCCAAGTGCGAGTCGGGTTCCGTACCACAAGGCAAAAACACCGAAAAAAAACACGTTTGTGGTATGGGAGCCCCCTATTAAATATTCATTTTATTTTGTTTTTAGTATTTGTATGCAAAAGCGGCAACAGAAATACATAATTTGCGAAAATTTCAACTGACTAGCAATCGCGGTTCTTGAGATACAGCCTGCTGACAGACAGACGGACGGACAGACAGCGAAGACTTCGTAATAGGGTCCCGTTTTTACCCTTTGGGTACGGAACCCTAAAAAGGACACTAGGCTTTTTTATTATTATTATTTTTATTATAAGTTCACATCATGCAAAAAAAGTTACAAACTAAGCCCCACAAAACCGTAGTAATGGTCTGACGAGTCTTTTAGACACACTTACAAATTCATACTTTAGACTTAGGTTTCCCAGTGTTCGTCCACATTGCAGTCATCCATCCGTAAAGAGTTAATTAATAAATTAATAATATAAAAGTATCTCCTGATAAGTCTGCTCGCCTAGTACCATGCTACACAAAATGTTAATTTGGTCTGTGTGTTATTTTTCTAATAACAAGCTCTTCTAGCGTTGAACGAATTTTAGGTACAACGACTGTAACGCGACTGATACGAGAAATCATTCCCTTCAAGAATACAATAAGGCCATAAACGGACGTTACGCGCAGCGGACGTAATGTGACTGCCTCCTCCACAACCCAGTTACTGGGTAATACGATACCCCTTAGTAAGGCTGGTTGTCAGACTTTCGGGCTACTTACTACCCGTAACGACCGTCAATCCACGAAAGACAGCTTAACGTGCTTTCCGAGGCACGGAGGGGTCCTGGTTTAAGATGGTCACCTATCCACGGACCAACCGCGGCAAGCGTAACTTAACCTGATCGATCAACCCGTCCGGCTGTTATTACTTAAACACAAGCCTCTAGATCAACTAACACACTACTAAATTCTAAAAGCTGACCTCTGCTAAATAAACTAACACTATTAAAATAATATAAAATATTTGTAGGTACCTAAATAATTATATTAAAGTTTATTTATATCCTTTCAAACTTGTATTTTATATAATAATTGCCTTATCGTCCCGATTTTACCCCACTTTCCCCTACATATAAAAATCTACTGCTCGATAGAGCATCCAAGATAAATAAAAGGAGCATGCACTTGAAATCTGAGGAGAAGCGGCATTAATGGCAGCGTGCATTATATATTCACTATCAACGTTTTACAAATAGTAGGCCAGTAGATCAAAATCGGAATTTCCGATTTACTGAAGACTAGGCCTGTTAAGGTATCTTGTAGGTAGGGAATATCTAAGAGACACCTAAACGAAAAGAAAAAAATAGAAAATTTACGGTAGGTATCAAAAATTCGAAGACATGTGTCGTCTACCAAACCGCACTCGCTCTGCGTGGTGGAATACGGCCCACTCCCTCTCACAGAGAGGAGGCCAGTGTCCCAGCAGTGGGAACACTAGAGGCTAATTATGCTGATTTATATTATTATCTGGCAGACATTTCTACCATCGCGGGTAGAACCTGGTGCACAGGAGCATTGGACTGGCACAAGAAAAGAGAGCAGAAGTCGGGCTGTGGATAATTATCTCGCAGATAAATTAATTAAGACTCATCTGAAAGTAAATAACAAAATCCGTACCTACTGCTGCCTATTTTCATTTTAGGCCATTAGCGCCGACGTCGACTATTCCGCCAGTGTCAGATATGTTATGGAAATCCATATGATTTGAAAGCCCACTCTAAAAGAACTGTCAGTGTCAAACGTCATCCAAATTTTATACAATAGACAATTTATGGAAACTCAAAAAAGATTTCTACTGCATTGGTCCTAAGACTCTTTTTATAAACTCTACCTGAGGAGAGCTGTCTAAATATTGCATTAAATATTTTATTTTATTCACGTTGTAAAATTCATGACATTCATAAATTACATTTTATATTTCGAACGTTTTTTTTTTTTACATTCTACGTAGGGATGTGTTCATTAATACTAGCCTAAGCCGTCGCCTGGAAATATCGGTGTCATGTATGAATGCAATTCATAAAGGCTGGCTGGCCAGACGCGACGTGAGACCAGTAGAACAATTTCTATAAAAACTTCATGGAAATTGTTCTACTAGTATCTCTTCACACGTGATTCTACTCGTAATGGAAGGACTATTTGTATTATTTGCCGAAATATGACCAGAAACGCTAGATTGTATTTCGTTGTACCAATTTCAGTAAGTTTTAAACCGACTTCAAAAAAATAATAGATTCTCATGTCAATTTTTTTTTAAGAGTTATTTGAGATTGAATTTTTATTTATTGTTTTAAGTCTCGATTATCGTGCTTGTATTCTTTGTTGTGCCGTATTATCATGATGTAAGTGTCATATAAACTTAATGTTTATCGTAATGATGACACTTTGACATCTACCAGGAGGTACGCTGAGTGATTGTAAAAACACGGGTCTTTGGGTGGCTTAATTTCCAATCTGTGTTAAGCCTTATTCGTTCACATTTAGGTACTCTTTGCGACGATTACGATGCTCACACTGTAACTTGCACACGCCAAAATTACGAGTACAGTGTGTGCACCTCTTTAGTCGTTTCAATACAAAAAACAATTTTCTGTTTAGTATTTATGTGTGCAAATTAAATATAAGTTTGTTTATACAGATTAATGCCCAAGTTATCGACACAGAAGCAATAAAAACTTTGAAAATATTAATAATCGTAACGAGATATTTTATAATGTTCAATTAATATTTATTTGCCCGTGAAATTAAAAAAATATATCGGTTGATATTAAAATTCACGCTATATGCAATTCTTTATTATTTCAACATTAATAAAATTGTATTTATTACTTTCCGTTAGGATATCTAACACTTTTGTTTGTAATAGGTTGGGAGTGCACCGAGCTATTGAGATGCTTGTCAGATAAACGTCACCGGGAATACAAATGGTGTCGCATCACTGTGACACAGGGTCATATCTCATTGTCTCCGACTCGAATCCTACTTTCACGCATCTGACCATGATTCCTTCGAGAATCAAGTTCTGCGGATCATGAGATACGCTGCATTGTACAGTATTATCCGCAACACATACATACGGGCACACAACAATCATGAATGTTTAATGACGTAACGGCACGGGCCTGTTTATAAAGTCAGTGTTGCATCGAGTAAATAACTGGCCAAAATATTAATATTTCATTACGATAAAGGTCTAGAGTCATTAAGGGTAAAAGGACGCAGTGGGGAAAAGTACGCATTGCTGTTTTATCTGAGGGTGGAAGGGCGGGGGACGCTAGTTTCTGGAGAATGTGTTTGAAAGGACCGCCATATTGTGACATAAGACTCGGATGAGTGCGTGTCGCGTTTGCGATATAAAAAGTTTGTAGAAGTGGAGCATTCGTTCTTTTAAATGTGTTTTTATGTAGATGTTCTTACGTTTTACCCTAAGCCTCACTGGAATTTGAGCTGATAAGATTTTTGTTGCAAGTACGCGGGCAGTTCGAACGTCAAGTCTGCTTACTTAAAAATGAATTTAAAAAAAAGTTAGTAAGTGTCTAAAATAAAAAAATAGCCACCTTTCTTCATAAAGTTGTTATTTTATTTGTATTAATAAAGTATTTCGGAGGACAAGATTATTGCTGCAATGGTTTTTTTTCTATTTTATTATACATACTCAAATGTGTACTTTTTTCTACATGCGTACTATTAACCCAAATTACTGCGAATTTTTACCCATAAGTTGGGGCAAAGGTACGCTACGCTGGTCAAGGCATATTTGAGCTTAACATACAAAAGACTAATTGATCCATCGTCGATGGATCAATTAGTCTGGATGGATATTTGTTGCGTTTTAGTAGCTTAATAATTATGCTACAATTAGCACTATATACGATCCTAATATTTTAATAGTTTTGGTTCAATGGAGATAAATAATAAATAGTGCGTCCTTTTAGCCCGAATGACTCTAATTCAAGATAACAGCGTCATACGCATCGATGAAGGAATAAATGAATGCGCGACGAGTTATTCTAGGGCTTTCGAATCGAAATTTAAATTTGACTGAATGTCATTCGCGGTCGTCGATCCGATCTACTCAATTCTTCAAATCATATTATGCGCAATGTGATCAGTCGATTTCAATATTGTTTCATGCATGTCCTTTCCGAGGTCTACGGCCGAGCTTAAGTAAAGGATTCATTACCGGACCCGGGAAGGGTTCATGTTAATCTTCACTTATTTTTTCTTATTAAGGAATAAGTTGGTTTTTAGGGTTCCGTACCCAAAGGGTAAAAACGGGACCCTATTACTAAGACTTCGCTGTCTGTCCGTCTGTCTGTCACCAGGCTGTATCTCAAGAACCGCGATAGCTAGACAGTTGAAATTTTCACAGATGATGTATTTCTGTTGCCGCTATAACAACAAATACTAAAAACAAAATAAAATAAATATTCAAGGGGGGCTCCCATACAACAAACACGATTTTTTTGCCCTTTTTTGCTAGATATCAAAAATGGCAACAGGTAGGCATTTGAAATATTCAGAAAATACTCAGTTGTATTTTAACTTTAATAATAAATAATAAAATTAAAATAAAATAAATATTTAACGGGGGCTCCCATACAACAAACATGTTTTTTTCGGCGTTTTTGCCTTGTGGTACGGAACCCTTCGTGTGCGAGTCCGACTCGCACGTGGCCAGTTTTTTCTGATTTTATGTTTGGCTGTCAATAATACACACCTTCTCACAGAGAGGAGGCCTGTGTCCCAGCAGTGGGATCGTTATAGGTTAAATACACGTGTTGTGTCAACAATATCTATCAAATAAATTATAATGGCAAAATATATTGAATGATAAAGGATTTCGTCAATAATATTTAAAAAAAAAGATGAGGTCAGCTTTTCCTATCTGACTACTCTGAGAAGAAAGGCCGAAATAAACTCAGAGGTCATAGTCTGTTTAAAAGTAATAATCTTGATCGGATCATGTGAAGACCATGTAGATTGAAGTCTGAAATGGTTTTTTGAAAAGAACCACACAAATTGAATGGACCTGTCCAGTCAGTGCTTTCTTTTTGAACATATTAACGAATTAATTTATAATATAAAAGATCCCAGATGTTTAGACTACGCTACTGACGCTACATCGATTGTTTTGTCGACGTAACGATCCAATATAATTACTATCCAATCACTAATGATGTAAACTGAACTGCATGAACTTGAATGCATTTGTTAGTCTCAACAAAACCTCTCCCACATACCTATCACATGGCTAAAGGCACATCAGTAAAAACGTCGTTCCAATACAAAACTTGTAGGTACTACAACCTACTTATCTGATTAACATAATCATCTTATAACGTTCCCAGTGCTGGGTCCCATTCTCCTCTCTGTAAGAGGAGAATGGGCCGTAATCCACGCGGGCCCACTGCAGGTTGGTGGATGTCAAATGTTTACGAATTTTTGAAACAATGTTGGTTTCCTCACGATGTTTACCTTCACCGTTTTCAGAGCAATAGTTATGAAATAATTTACAAAAATAAAGCGCCTGTCAGGGTTTGAACCTACGACCTACAACTCTTAAGTCGCGGTCGTTACCACTGGGCCACCACTGCTCTCCTAACCTACTTAACTGATTTAATATTATTTTTCATAAGCCCTGAATAAAATAAAAAAACAATGGGATAACTTTTTTAAATAAAATATTATATTACTTACGTTATTTTCTTTAAAAACACATTCTTATGGGATTCGAATCCGATTGTTATTCATATTAATAATAAGTCCCTGCCTATCGATGTACTCCAACATAATAAGGTTACATTTGTAGGGAAATTATTCATGTTCGAGGCTCAACCAATTCATGGTTGGGGATAATATTGTTTTGGTTTGGCATTTTACAGTCAAACGGAGCTACCTGTACATACCCTTCTTTGAAATCGAGTAGCATGATTATTAAACAAAGTTTTAAAAGAGTGTACCTAATATGAATGTTAACTTGAACAATCACAATTTTTTTTCTTATTATTTTATGCCATTATTTTATACCAAATTTCTCCGCGACTTCGTTTTAAGAAAAAAAAAATCGTTATAACAAAAAAAATATTCTTAAGACACGCGGCACTACCGTCGCTTCCCATATCTGAAAATTTTTGGGAATCAGATTAGCAGTTCCGAAGATTACCGCCTAAATACAAACTCAAAAATGTTACACCTGTATTATATCTAATATTAGTATTGATTTTGAGTTTATTTTTATTACAGAGAGCGCGGTGATACCCCCTTTGTTGTAACTTGCACGCACAGCAAAAGGATTTCTTTAAGAATGTTATCATTAGTCTATTACTCAATGCAAATGATATCTTTTTACGTTATCAACGTACATACAATGATACAACATGCCTTACACAATTTGTCTAGAACAAACGTGGGCGGTACTTTAACTCATTAAGCCTCCGCAAACATCGGATATCTCTTTAATTAAAAAAAAACACGGATAACATAAAAAAGTGTCAGTTCCTATGAATTAAGGTTAAATTTTTATTGACATGTCGATGTGACCGCTGGGTGTGCTAACAACTTTACGGGACACCAAGACGTTTGTCAGAAAAAAATATTTGACACTCATGAGGTTCTTTTGTTTTTGATGTAAGTATTTGTCGGTTCAAGCTTGGCTTGTAGATACATTATTGTCAACACATTTTTTGTGGAAATTATAAACAAAACATAAACGGAGTATCTATTATAGGTTTCGTAGCCGGAGGCGCTCTGTGGTTTCTGCTTACTCCCATGAGAAGAGGGCGTGATTTTATGTAGGTGCAGATGCCAGCACATCAAGCTACTACAACCTGTCAAATTTCTTTCATAGATTTGCAACTCTATCGCTATAGCATAAGGTTCAAAGTTGATTGGTAAAATTTGACAGTTTCGGGTAGCTTGATGTGCTGGCGTCTGTACAAACAAAACTATACTGTATATTATTAAATCTTGTTTTGGCTTCTTTCGTCCTTTAATTTTATTTATTTCATTCGTAGCCATGCTTAGTTTATTACCTAATTGGCAGCATATTATTAAAATATACCGAAGCGTTTGCGTATGTACAGCTTTAAACAATTATCATTACTGACCGGCTTTAAAGATTGTTACAGTAAACACCTAATTCCTAAGAAGATATTATTATTTCATTAAGTTTAAAATGTTCAACTACTATTGCAGCACTAACCACGGCATTTACGCATAACAGCTTAGGACCAACATGTAAAGATTATATCTTAGTTTAAACAATAGATAATGCACGTTGTAATTATTTTATCTTATCTCTCTGTAATATTTAGCCGCGTGAGTGAAAAACTCGGCTTATTTTGGCACTTTAGCCGATAAAGGCCTGCCTAAGGCTGCCTTCCACCAGAGACCTTTTGTCTCACCGATGGTGGCGCGTGTGTTGGATCATTCGGTTCCCTACAAACTGGTTGAGCTGGATGGTGCTGATCCACGCGTCATGTTCGTGAACGGGCGCCGTCGGTTGAGACTGGTCATCTCTTAACTGCCAATGCTTATTTTTAATCTTATATTTTGATTTTTTTTTTTCATTTGTGTCTTTTTTTACATTGTTCTCACTTAAAGAAGCAACAAGAATAATGTACCAAGGATTTTGTAATATCTTGATTTAAAAGAGTGTCCATGGAGTTTCTTGCCCGTTCTTCTCCATATAGATCTTAGTTTTAGAATGGGCAACTAGCTTCAACTTTCTGACTAACTGACAGACTATTTAATTTTGACAATTCAAAAGTGCCTGTACGTGGCTTTTTTTTAAAATTTAAATAAATGCTTTGAGTTTGACAGATGCGTGTGAAACCAACCAATAACATCGCTTCATTTTTATAGCTTGAATTAAGTTAGCGTTGGTATCGGTTAGTTTACCACACATCTCTCGCTGCGCATCCTCGCTCATCTCTGGTGGAAACGCGGCCTAAGCCGTCGCATAACCAGTGGCATACAATAGCGTTTTCTCTAATGCTGCCTGCATTAGAGAAAACGCTATTGTATGCCACTGGTTTTAAGTTTATTTGTGCACTTTAATTTTTAATCATGAACACAACCGCGGTCTGTGTGATGGCCGGACTTAAAGAATAGCACCACCCCTTACTTCCCGTGGGTGTCGTAAAAGGCGACTAAGGATCTTACCGGAGAATGGGCAGCAGCGTTCTCTATGGCAAACCCCCCCCCCCCCCCCCCCCAAATTGGGGGAGGCCTATGTCCAGCAGTGGACGTCTATCGGCTGAAATGATGAACCTAGAAGCATTTGTTTCAATTAAACCCTTTACGTTGGGTGCTTGACGATGGACGGCGCCGCCGAGGCCGGCCCAGGAAGAGGTTCGGAGACGACCAAGACGCATACCGCAGGTGGCTTTAGAAAAGGATGCCTGGAAGGTTTTGCCTCAGCAGTGGGATAGTATAAACTAACTTAAGGCTATGCCGACCGCGCAGTGGCGCCCTCATCGTTTGTTTGGTTATTTCTTTTATTAAAAAAAAAACGGAAAATAGTGGCACTATTTTCCGTTTTAAGGATTATAATAAATGTAAAACTACCGTTTAAAATAATAACGTATAACCTTGTGGAGCTCAACTTAACGTGATTATTTTCTGCATTTTCATTCTAAAATAAAAAAAAAATTCAGGCACTTTTGAATTGTCTTACTGTTGGTCAGTTAGTCAGAAAGTTGAAGCTAGTTGCCCATTCCAATACGTAGGTAGAACTGTATGGAGAAAATCGGGCATGAAAACCAACGGTGATAAGAAAAAGGTAACATTGACAGCTGGATTATTTAGATTGACGTTAAAAATCTTTGAGCAATATCACTGCATTTTTTTATCCAATTCACACGATCTTGCCTAATATAATCCTTACGAATATTATAAATTCGAAAGTAACTCTGTCTGTCTGTATGTTACCTTTTCACGCCTAAGCCGCTGAACGGATTTCGATAGAATTTGGCAGAGACATAGATTGTATCCCGGGGAAGGACACAGGATAGTTTTTATCCCGATATTCCCAAGGGATCGACACTTATGCGGGTGAAACCGCGGGGCCCTGCTAGTAACAAATAAATACGTAGTTAACTAAGGGCTGATTTTTCCAACGCCAGATAATTTTATCGACGAATAATTTTGAAGTTTTTACAGTTCTTCGATACAAAATCTTTCAGACGTAAATTTTATCCACGACTTTTTTGTAACGCGTGTAAAAGTACTAGCTACATCCCGCGACTTCGTTCGCGTGGAAGTCATAAGATTCACAATGCCTTTACTAAAATAACAGCCACATTTTTATAAAATCCCAGTCGCTATTATTTCGGTTTCGTTTAGCGTTCTTTCTGACTTTTATATTTTTGATGAGTTCCTAAGCTTACTAATAAAGAATACAAGAATAAAAAATAAAAAAATAAATAACAACAGAATTTATATTCAAGAATTAGGCAGTCAAATGCAAAAATAATTTTTCAAATCCGACTGGTAGTTCCAGAGATTTGCGTGTTCAAACTCTTCAGCTTTATTGTTAGTTGTGATAATAATCTATACAGCTTAGACGCTTTCTAATGAATAGTGCTGTAAACGACATAGGCAAGTAAGCAGCCAGTCATTTGGCAAAAATGTCCCCTGGGGTCGTCGACCCCGTGACCTTTATACCCCTCCTGCACTCAGTCGAACCCTTTACAGATATATAACACCGTTCTACTACATAATTGTTAATGCAATCAGAAACTGTTAGAGACAGATTTTGAAACAATTTTTATTTTTGTTTGGCGGATCGTTTATCTTATGTTTGTTTCTGTCTAATGTAGTTAGATGAGAGCCCAAAATTTTATATAAATCTAACTAATGATATTTCCAGCATAAAAGCAAAAAAAAAACAATCGAAAATCAATACATACTCTCTTACTAATAAACGTATTACCTATATCAGGTGAATCACCACACATCGATTTCTCTCTTTCAGTTGTCAGTAATTTGACTTTCAAAAGAAGACAAAGCGTTGTGTAACTATACAGACGTTATACAACGTTTATTAGTAAGGGGAGTAAATATCCAATTAGTAACTACAAATAGTCAGCTGATTGGCAGAACCCATAGTCGGCCCATCACTACTATTAAGATTGTTTGTTTTTATTTATTTTTAGGGTTTCGTACCCAAAGGGTGGCAACGGGACCCTATGCCTTCGCTGTCCGTCCATCCGCCCGTCCGTCTGTCAGCCGACTGTATCTCATGAACCGTAAAAGGTAGACAGTTGAAATTTTCACAGAATGTGTATTTCTATTGTCGCTCTAACAACAAATAAAAATAATAACGTTAGAAATTAAAGGGGATTATACAAGAAACGTATTTTTCGGCGTTTTTTGCCTTGTGGTGCCCTCTTCGTGTGCAAATCCGACTCGTACTTGGCCGCTGTGTTTAGATTTAGGTACTTACTTATTTCATTTAGGTTTCAAAATACACCAAAGCACTGGTATAATATTGACCAATGTTTCCATTTAGTATTGTATTGTCGTTCCCACAAGCCTTTTTAATTTCAGAATAAAACCTTTTCTGAAGAAAACCTCAGTGAGTTACCTGCTTTATCAATACCATGAGCCACAATGTAAGTATTGTTTTATGATTATATTATTTTATTATAATTTATAATGCACTTAAATCTGGTAGGTACATTTTTATTTAAAGTAATAGTTTAGTGTTTTTTTTTATCAACGTATATATAGCCAGTTTAAAACTCCACATAATAATATTGGTCACTTGTTGTCATCCAAAATATGTCTGCAGTTTCTACCTATAATATAGTAATAATATAATATCTCGTTTATTGCGGATCACACATAAAAAGCACACGCCATCATCTGCCTGCCTTTTTCCAACTATGTTGGAGTCGGCTTCCAGTCTAACCGGATGCAGCTGAATACCAGTATTTTACATGGAGCGACTGCCTATCTAACCTCCACAACCCAGTTATTGGATAATAAATAGATACCCCTTGGTAAGACTGGTTGTCAGATTCTCAGGCTTCTGACGACCCGCAACGGCTGTTAAAGATCCATGAATGACAGCCTGGACCATCAGCTTAACGTGCTTTCCGAGGCACGGAGGGGTCTTGGTATGTAAAGATGGTCACCCATCGCATACCCAAACGTAACTTAACCTGATCGATCGAACAGTACGGCTGTTATTTCTTAGCCACAAACCCCTCATAAAAATACACACAATCCATGTAGTATTAGTACCAACAACTTAAAAACTATGTTAGTAAAACTTACAAACTAACCTATCGACAACTATAATGCCCTTGGGAAAAAGGCTTGAGTTTATGTAATAAACAGGACATGATTTCATATTAAACAAAAATATACAGGGTGTAGGATTAGAATTTTCAGACACCCAAACAGCATTTTTTTTTTGCGAAAGTCACTTTAGTCAGAAAAATTGTTTATTGACAATATTTAACGACATTTCCTTCTATTTCCACCCCGCCTATTAAATCTCCATGTTGTGTATGTGCAGGTCAACGTAATAAAGGCTTTAGCTAAAATTAGTTAAAGCGACTGGAGTAGTGTTTGTGTCTGGTTTAACTAAGTTATGTTCACGGCGCAATTACTCTGGGATAGGCTGACTGATCAGCCACAAAGGCCCTGTTTTCTGGTCGTGGTGAAATGCTTTTAAATAGGGATATGGAGATTGTTTGTGAGCTAATGATGGTGAGATAATGTAATAACTTAAGGCGAAAGCGCCAGGGTAGCTCGCGAAATTCAAATTTTTTTTACGTTTTTTGCAATTTGCTGGTCAGTATTAAGTTGTACGTTGATTAAAATTTGATTCGCGGCCGTAACAAATATGTATTTACAGAATTATAATCATTAAAGTCATCAATACAACTCTCTAAGACCAAGTAATCCCCAAGAATTTCATGAAATCTTGACATTTGAGGATTATACTAACTTAAGAAGTTGTATTACTGATTGTAATGATTATAATTCTGTAAATACATATTTTTTACGACCGCGAATCATATTTTAATCAACGTACAACTTAATACTGACCAGCAAATTGCAAAAAACGTAAGAAAATTTGTATTTCGCGGGCTACCTTAGCGCTTCCCCTTTAATAAGATGACTTTAAGTTTTCGTTTGGAAAACAAGAAAAAATGTGGTATAAATACTTAATATGATACTGAGTAGGAGGATAGATAGTATTATAGCCGGATTCATTCTTATATTGGTGTTTATCAGCGGAAACTTGTACGTGGCCTTCAATTTCATATTTGAAATAAAAATCCTTTTGTTTTTTTAGTCAGGCGTCGAAGCCGCACCCACGCCGCATCGCTGGCATCCGGAAACGTGCCCAGAAGACTGGCAGTATTGCCATGTTAAATGGCAATGCTAATTCTATGGCCACAGAACGAGCCAGCAGCCAAGTTTCCCGAATTGAGAGACCCCCTTTTCTTGAAGTCGGTAAAAATGCCTTGTTCTCTTTGTTTCGAAGATTTAAACTCACTCTCAGCCGATGAGACATAGGTCTACGAACATAAACCCATAGAAATATTAGTAGGTAAGTATATAAGAAGTAGGTCGAACAGTCACCACCATAAAACGGCTCACAGCTTACTCACATATCGGCTAAAATAATGGTCGAAAGCACTGAATCACGATCATTAAGAATGTAATTACCATTTTATCTTTATGAGCAATGAATGCGAAACTATTGTTACAGCCATACAATATTTACATTAAAAATTTATTGGCAGTTCGATGTAACGCGTGGAAAACCAAGTACCTGTTTTCTTGAAGGAATTTCAGGGTCACTTAGTATCATCATCATCTGCCTAGCCTTTTCGTCGTTGCCTAGCCTTTTACCAACTAGGTATGTTGGGGTCGGCTTCCAGTCTAACCAGATGCAGCTGAATACCAGTATTTTACATGGAGCGACTGCCTATCTGACCTCCACAACCCAGTTACTGGGTAATACGATACCCCTTGGTAAGACTGGTTGTCAGACTTTCGGGCTTCTGACTACCCATAACGACTGGCAAAGATCCACGAATGACAACCGGGACTAACGGCTACAGGCGGCGGAGGCAGGGCCACTTAGAATATCGAATTAATAAAGTCTTAGCATAATCAGTCTATGTTCCCACTGTTGGACACAGGCCTTCTCTCTGTGAGAGGGAGTGGGCCATAATCCACCACGCGGACCCGGTGCGGTTTGGTAGATGTCACATTTCTTCGAATTTTTGAGTCCCGGGACCAAAGTTTCTTCACGATGTTTTCCTTCACCGATTTTAGAGCAGTGGTGATGAAATAATTTATACAAAGTCAAGCGCCTGACAGGGTTCGAACCTAGGACCTACAACTCGTAGGTAAGTCGTGGCCGTTTCTTCTGCGCCACCAATGCTCTCTAATAAAAATCTTATGTCATTCATTTACTCACTGACAGACAACGCACTGAATTTTTCTAGATGCATATCATTTTGAACAAGATTTCTTCATAGCTCGAGCACGAAGGAAGGATTTTTCAACAGTCATCCCCTAAGACTCCTGAGAAGTTGCTGATAGGAAACCCCATCGGGCAACGGCTTTTAATGACTAAAGAACGTCTCCAACATCTATCTATGTTGGTATACCGACTAATATTGTACGGTTAATACATTTTGACAGCATATTGCGTTATTTACGATGTTGAGCAGACAGATTTTTCGAACTTATAAGGCAATGAATTAGCAATATCCCTCAAAGATTGTGATTAATAGTGTTTTACGCAAATAGTGTGCTGGTCTGTGCGAGCTTTATCCATATTTATCTTAACTCTCAAAAATCATAAACATGCATTCAAAGATTTTCCAAAAGCTTTACCTACTTAAATGTAAGCAAAAAAGATCTTAATTGCGTGCTCACATATTCCCCATTTCATTTGAAATCTAAAACGTTTGCTGCAAGTAATAAAACAATAGAATTCCCAGTACCACCTCGATCGGCGTGAAACTAAGAGACACTCAATTAAATAGAAATAAAAAAGAGCATCTCATTGGAAATAAATAATCCTTTTCTATATGGGATTTACCCGGCGAAGTGTTTATCTGCAATGTATCCACTAATTGCAGGATAGTCAGCCTATAATGATCCCACTGCTGGGACACAGGCCTCCTGTCTTCGAGACTCAGTGGGGTGGAACACGAGGGGTCAGTGTATGTTTGGAAGATTTCTGATGTCTTCGAATTTTATTTCGGTTCTAGGACATGCCAGTTTCCTCACGATGTTTTCCTTCACCGCTTTGAGAACAGAGGTGATGAAATTATTTTTTATTGCTGAATGCGCCTTGATCTTGACCTCGATCACGCCTGAGGGAAAGCGATGGATGAAGGCGAAAAGAAAGAAAGAAAGGAAATACGCCTGCCTGGGTTCGTACCCACAACCTGCAGCTCTAAGTCGGGACCTTTACCACTGCTTTTCGACTACGAGTACTAATTATTTTAATTAATTCAGTAATTGAATACATTATAATTGTAGTAGGTATTGAATTGTATTACTTTACTTACGATAGGTACAAATGGATGGACCGTGTGTAAGTTAAAATGGCTAGAAAGGGGGTGACTACCGCGATGAGGAATAGAGAAGTATGGAAGAGTTGGCCCACCATGAATAAATTGGTATAATGCTAGAGGATTATGATGACATTAACGTTAGGTAAAAAAAACATATACTACTTAGAGCATCATTTAAAATCTGAGTGCCGTACCTACTTCTATCTTAACTAATATTATACATGCGAAAGTAAGTTTGTTTGTTACCTTTTCACGCCTAAACCACTGAACCGATCATCCTGAAATTTTGCATATACGTTGTCAGGTGTACAGAAACGGACATAGGGTACCATTCATCCCGAAAAAAAGTGGTTACCGAGGAAAACAACAATAACGTTATTATGATAGTAGATGGAGCCACGTGTCTTTAAAAAAAAAACAGGACGTCTATCGGGTCACCTGGCTAGTAAATAAAGTTGTATATAAGTTTTAAGGGTAAGAAAAATTTGAAATATTGACGGAAATATTTGAATATTCTGGAAAAACTTAGTGCTTTGGATTTTTTGTATAAAGATGTGTGTAATTGCTTCGGGTCAGTTTTGTTGTTAAAAATATACTTCCGGAATGAATGTCGCCGACCCGAAAGTATCATGTATTGCACCCTTAAACAATTTTTTGAGCTCGACTGCTCGCTAACAAATCTAACAGGGGTTGATGTAGAAGGGCACATTCGCGGGAACAGCTCAACATATATTGAATTACAACTAGATACGGCAGTCGAACACGTACGTTTAAATCCCAGCTTCTAAAAGTAACACGATCTTCACAGAAAATACTGAAAATGGTGTTTAAACGCTCACGCATTCGTTTGGCTTTTTGGCGAACCGTGAGGCACTCACTATTGTTGTTAAAACATTATTTTTGTTTGCACGAACTGTGTCCAAACAAATTTTATATAGCGAAGGTATAGTTTGCACTTAAACTTTGTAGCTCCGCTTATTATTTTATTAAAGCTTTATAGGACTATAGCAGTCCACTGCTGGACATAGGCCTCTCCTGTGCTTCGCCACAACACCCTGTCCTGCGCCTTCCGCATCCATCCGCTGTTCACTACACTCCATAATTAACTGTGATCCCGAATACCCAACCCTAGCATCTCATCTACCTCTAATACTAATACCTACCACAGACTAGCAAATCACCCCGTCTACACGTCGGCGGAGGCATTCGCAGATGGCCATCTGCTGATGCATCTGACGACGTGTAGAGGAGGCTTTAGATGCATCCAGACAGATGACCCAAAGTCGTCACACAGTGGATGCCTGAAGACGGGCGTCGTCACCGAGGCAGGCCTAAGAAACGCTGGCGTGAAGATTTGGACTCGTTCCTTATATTAACTGCCAAAACCCGTAGAAATAAACCCCTCAAGTCATGTCTAGGCAAGACAACAACAAACTTGGATCAATAACTTGAATAAACTAAACATAAGGAACAAAGTACAATAAGTTCCGTTTCATATCATCCAACAGTTCCGATTCCCGTCGAAAACAGTTCCCCGGAACTGTTTAGAATACCGGAACTGGTATGGGTACTAGGTAAACACTAGTTGAAAGACGGGCCAAGTTTTTGACGCGACCTCCGAAAATATGTTCTATCTAAACAATTTATAACGAGTGTAAAGTATCTACTTCCAGAATTCAGAATCTTCATTTCACGGAAATGAGTAACTGAAACGACTGTTCATTTAGTCACATGAATAGTAAAATAATTAAAAACCTCTATCCACTTCAACTATCCTCTCATCCGTGACGAGCAAGTATCTAAAGTTCGAGTGGTTTGTCGTATCACATATCCATAAGAAGTTGGGACTTTAACAGACATTTCCTAGCTTAGGCTTCACTTGCCAGGATTCAACAAACTTCTAAGTTACAAGTTATATGAGGTTGTAGTCCATTTTAGAACACTTTCCAGCTTCGATGACTCACTCATCGATAAGCCTAAGCGATAACGTCACAAACGTGCCGAAAATTCGCAAAAAAAAAAATCCGTTTTGAATCCTACTAATATTACAAATGTGAAAGTTTGTGAAGATGTTTGGATGTTTGTTACTTAATCACGCGTAAACCGTTGAACAGATTTGGATGAAAATTGGCACATAGAGAGACCATTTCCTGGATTAACACACAAGATACTTTTTATCCCGATTTTCTTACGGGATCTAAACCTACGCGGATGAAACCGCAGAGCGCTACGAGTAAAAAAACTAGCTAGTAATAAAATCGGCCCCCTTATCAAAGCTACTTGGGCCATTGGATATTAACAGAATTAATCGAACACCAAGTATAATAAATAGGCTTATCAACTGGCATAAATTAATCTACTACTTAATACTATATTTTTTTATTCTCTCTACTTACATTTTTAATTACGAACGTTAATTGAAATCTGCATGGCGGTGCTGGTGTTTTCATATGCGGAATTAATGTTAACTAGTTTGTTCTAGAAATAAAAATCAACAGACTAATACTAGGATACGATACTTCTCATTGGGATCACTAATCGAAAAAGAATAATCGATAATTAGATTTGATGCTTTTTTAATTAAAAATCTTAATTAAAAATTATTAATTTCATTAAGTTCTAATTTCTAAGATTTCTAATTTGCAGCTCTAGAATGGGTTTGAATATTGGAGGTTTTAATAACGGAATTGTTCTTATTTTCTGATAAAGATAGGTAGGTAACACACACACACTTAATTAGATAAGTGCATAGGCAGTAACCCAACTTAAGTGTGATAACGATAACAAGTACTATCTACTATAATAAGTAGGTACTATCTTCTATAAAAATACTAGCTGAACTTCGTACCGCTTCAGAATAAATAAATTAGAAAATGTATGAGAAAATTAATTATCTTCATTTTTTTTTCGTGAATTTTTCTCATGTTTTAATAGTTATTCGGGGCGGAGTCAAATCCAGCAAATCATCTACATAAAATCATAAAAATCGGTCCAGCGGTTTAGTGTAGGTACCTAACTAACCCGAGTTTAATCTGACTGACAAGCTTGTCTATAAAGTCAAAGTCAAAGCATTTATTTCAAATAGGCACATAAAAGGAACTTTGGACGTCAAAAATTACAATAAAATAGAATTTATTCTAGTCGCCCATTCCAAAAGGTAGTTTTCGTATTGAGAAGAATGGGCAAGAAACTCCACCGTTACTCTTTTAAAATGTTTTACAATATTTTGCATAGGTACAAAAACAACATATTATTATATGGTAATTAATGTACATTAATTACCATATAATAATATGTTGTTTTTGACAACCATCGCCACGAAAGTTAACGGCAGCGTTCTAAAAATTCTTCTATGTTTAAAACAGAAAATGTTAAAAAAAGGCGTAGACCGTACGCACGCCAAATTATCTTATTATCTTTCAAAATATTTTGTAAGAAAATATTACGTTAATAAGAAAGAATGAAATCGTTCCGCTCATAATAAATATGGAATGAATATCAATAAGTAATAACAATAAAGACAATGCCATACGATTTATAATGCATGAGTTCGAACAATCGTCCTGAAAAAGCGTAAGCGGTTTACAAAAGTAAAAGGAGAAGCAGAATATAGTGCCTTTCGTACCAAAGTGTATCAATTTTACCTCGTTCCATCTTCACCGCGGGCGAGGAAAGTTTCAAGTAACTTTGTGTAACTTGAAAGTTCTATTCCATATTGAATTGCATGTTTTTTAGATTCTGTAATGTATTCTAGAATCTATAAAACATGCAATTCAATCATATAATTTTTAAATCGCAATCTGTAATGTAAATATTATGTATAATATTTAGATTCCAGATAGTGATTTTTTTTATTTCAAAGGTCACTTATTCAAACTAGGCTGAAAATCAGCACTTTTTGGGGTCCGTGGCTTAGGCCCCCAGTGGTCGACGCACCTGTGGCCGACGCCCCCGATACGATTAATTTAATTCAAAGTAATTTTTGATCAAATGTACTGTCAGGCACAAATCGAATCGGGGGCGTCGGCCACAGGTGCGTCGACCACTGGGGGCCTAAGCCACGGACCCACTTTTTGAACGTCAAATGATAAAATATGAAAACTTAAAAGGCCACATTTACGCCGTTGTAGCTTGTCTAAATAGAACCTTGACTTCAGCTCCTTGGTAGGTACCTACTCAAGTTAGTGCATAATATTACTAGCATAATATTATGCTATTATTATAAAGTATAATATTGGTTCCCTTGTCTACGGACGACGGCTATTAATATTCCCTTTTCGCGAAAATTATATATTTAAGTTGGAAATTTGCCCGCGCTGCTAATATTACGGGCTTTGAGTAAACTTAAAGGCTCCTACAAACAGGCGCGACACGCGATTTAATCGCGCGTGACACAAAGGCACCGCTCGTTGCGCGACTTGCGGTGCATTTTATCGCGTCGGTGCATTGTGTCGCGCGCGATTTTATCGCGTGTCGCGCCTGTTTGAAGGAGCCTTAAGTCGTATTAAAGTGCACCTTCCGTCTCGATGGGTGAAGCTTTAGGTAGGTATTAAGTCTACCAAGAGACAGCTCTTGGCGGATAGATCCACCATTGCAAAATACCTAATGAAGTAAGTATCTAATTTTTAGAAATTGACAAACACTAAAATCTAAACTAATAGGTACTGGTCCTTCTGTTATACTTTAAATAGATTTTTTTTC
Source organism: Mesoligia furuncula (assembly GCA_916614155.1). Lineage (NCBI taxonomy): Eukaryota > Metazoa > Arthropoda > Insecta > Lepidoptera > Noctuidae > Mesoligia > Mesoligia furuncula. Next base: position 36,800,792 of record OU744790.1, read on the forward strand.
ACTTTAATACTTAATTTAAAAAGTTAAAGTATTATTCTCAAAATCTGCTTACAGAGCCACATATCGCTCATTTGGTACAAGGTCGACATATCTCAAAATTGATGAAAGAGAGAGAGGGCAGATATTTCAAATTAAAATTCAATATCAGCGCAATTTTTTCAACACAACTTTATTAACTAATAAGTCATCAATTTTGAGATAATATGTCGACATTGTAGCAAATGAGCGATTATATTTCTAAAATCTATTTATTTCAGGAACTAAAGCCAAAAAGATTTACATTTATGTTAAAAGTCTTCCTAATTTCCACCTACCGGAATACCTACCTATTTCTTATTAAATGCAAATTATTAAAATTTACTTTTATCACAACAATTCTTACAAGAAAAACGGGTAGCTTCTAAAATCATTACATACAATGTAACTTACAAGCACTTATCATGTAACGACAGACAGGTGATCATAGAACTCGCTCGAAGGCAATTGATTCACCCACGTATAAACTAGTAGGTACCTACCTAACTCGTAACCCATCGTGTAACTATTTGTTCAAAGTTAAGTTCAAATTATCAACGCCTCAGGTTATAAACACTTGAGAGGGAGAACCTCCCGCTACGAAAGGGGTGAGGTACAAGCTCTTAAGTGGACGCGACTCGCATTCAACGAGATTCGGGGAAAAATACAGAGGTGAAATTCGGCTTCGGATATATTTCGTAGCGTAAGTATCCAAATTATTTCGGCAAAGTTTTATTTTGTAATCAAAAGTAATTATTATTTTAAACATTACCTATTCGTAAAAACTTTTCGTAACAAAACACTCACTTCCCTCTTTCAAGGAAGCGATAAAACAACCTCGGCCTCAAAGCCGCGGTTTCCCAATAACGTGTAACTTCTGAACATCACAATGAGCCGAAAACAATGAGTGTCGCCCCTCGCGCGACTATCCGAATTCGTCATTCGGCTTGCACCAATATTCGGCTTTGGCATATCTATCCATAAGGCCCCTTATTTTCCAACACTAAAGCACTAACAAATACTGCTAAATAATCGTAACATTTTTTAACCAAAGTAGGCACTGTAGCGCAAACATTTACTTATCTATGTTGATTGCATTGCTAATTGTACTGAAACAATATCCTTTTGTTACAAGAAAGACCTAGTTTTGGTCGCGAAACGCTAAATTATACAACTTTGCACTAACAATGGACGGTTAGTATTTATATTTTCAACAAAAAATTATGTTTCTACAACTGCTTGGTGGTTTTGTGAACGTTTCTTAGTATTTCTTGGTAGTTGTTATTAAATAATGGTTATTATTCAAATGTTGGAGTTAGTTAGATTCGGGGAACATACGCTGCTTGTAATAAATTGATTACTTCGAATATTGCAAAAATGTCGTTCTCTATTCTTGCTTTCTTTGAAGTGGGTGAAGTATTTCTTATCTATTTTTAAATCGTTTTGTAGTGCAGTTATCGCTGCCCGATATATCCGACGATATTTAATATTCCGACTCTGAATGGTTAATACAGGCCTTTTAGCCGGCCAAGTCGACTTGCATACGTGTTTGGTTTCCGATGCTCTAAAATTAAGTTGCCCTCGACAGTTGCGATAAATATCGAAGCAGTTGCCATACTCAATGAATCTCTTTAAGTTAGAACTTAGTTACTTTTATCGGTTCAGTTTGTTTAAGCTATTTAGGTATTCAGAAAGATTGTCGACGAAGTTACTTGAATGTTTTTCGATTTATTCGGTTTGAGATTATCAGTTCGTATGAAATCTTGAAAGAAATCGGCCTTGTAAAAAGGCAGGTAGGTACCTACCTACCTGCTTTAATACAAGGTCGATTTCTGAATTATTCTGTATACTTGGATACCTACCTGAGTTCAACAAAACTCAACTAGGTGGTTGTAATAGTGTTTGGTAGTTATAAATATAAATAGATATTATACTTAATGCTCTTTTTTTTAAATTAGCGAATTTTTTTTCGTTTAAATATGTAGATATACTTAGTATTGATATGATTACCTCTTCATGTATTTACAAACTGGAACATACCTTTAATTAAATGAAAACCTATTCAATTATGAGTAGACAACTAATAAAAACTAAGGTTTAAAGAGTCTGTCTATACTCCGGTGTTGAAAATAAGAGTAAATTCGTTGAAGTTTTCCCGCGCGTCCTTTTACTTTTCCTGTCTTTCTTTATCTCTTTCTTTTTATAAAGTTGCTCAGGATATCTTTTAAGACGCGTATTCATCCCTTTTCAGTTGCCTTTGGGGAGGCAGGTTACAAAACCTTCTTAAATATGTTTCGAATTTATCGAAATTATTGTTTTATTAAATTATATATTTTTTTTCTTCATAATTTACTTTTTTTACTAAATTTTTAATATATTTTTTTTTTACAGTCAAATACTTTTATTTCTACTATTTTATTTAGATAGGTAATTAAAATAAAATCTTAGTGAGCTTTTCCTATCGATCGATGTGAATTGCAAATTTTAAATAATTTTTAAATTCTGTTAACAATTTTTATATTTTCTGAAAATAGTGAGCGAAAACTACTTAAGTACGCGTACCTACTCGTGTAGCTTTTTGCAACTTTTACAACTTCTTACATTGCGGAAAAGATGGCTTTTAAATAAATATAAAAAAGAGAGACCCAACAACTAAATTTCATTGTTTCAAGTGATATCACAAATACCTATTAGATAATAAAATTAATTTGCACCCAGTGAAAGTGATTAGACTAAGAAAGGGGCTAACTAAGTATGCAATTCAAAGAAATCGTTCAAATTTAATTTTGCAACTTTTTAACGAGTTGCAAATTATTTGTGCAGCTGCATTAGTTACAAATTGCACATAACGAAGGCCTGCATCGATCGGACGAACTAAGAAACACTATTATAACTTTCACATTAGCGTTAACAAAGTAGTCAAGTCAAATATAAATTAATTACGTAATGCGCTACTGTATGGAAAGTTTCGCGAGGCGGGGGTGAGAGGGCGCGCGGGGTGAGGCTCCGGACGGCGGGAAAACTTTTGAAGGGGCGCTCGACGGCGCCGTGCAGCCCCGAGCGGCCTGGCGCGGGCTAGTGCGAACAAATGCGGACTCACCCTCTCCTCCTCGCGGATCATCTCGGCGATGCCAGGCCGAATGTCCACGTCGTCAGGGTGCAGCGGCGGCAGCACGGGTGCGGCACCGGTCGGCTCGGCCGGCGGCTGCAGCTCGGTGGCTGGCGTGGGGCTGGGGGTCGGGGCTGGTGCACGGCTCGAGCCCACGCTGGCGCGGTCCTCAGACATGCGGCGCCGGGACTTGGGTGGCGAGTCCGCATCACGGCTGCGCTCGGGCCGCTTGGCGGTGCGCCCCCCTGGCTGCACTACGGCATGGTCTCCGCTCACATCCGTCAGCCCGCGGATCTTCAGTGACTCCGCTACCTTCAGCAGTGCCGGGATCTGCTCCTGGGACACGTTGATCTCGCCTCGATACATAAAATCCACGGCAGCTTTGAGATCGCAGTATTTGGTATCACGCATTATCACTATCGGATGCTGGCAGGGATTGTCCATAAACAACGACTGAAAGTAGGGGCTGCATGCCGACAGAACCACTTTGTGTGCTTTCAAACTTTGTCCATCGCAAGATAGAGTCACATCCACGAAAGATTGAGTTTGCAAAAGTTGGTCAAAGCTGCTAGTTAAGTTGCTCTGGTAGTTGTTCCACCGCAGGCAGAACTGCTGCGGCGAATCTACCGGCTCTCGACTCTCCATCACCGCGGGGTCCTCCTCGGCCGGCATCACTTCAACGACAACGGGATCGCATCTGCAGCGGAAGGCGCGAGTTAGACACACTACGCATGCGACACAGACGACGGACCGCGAGGCACTGAACGACGAGCCTCAGAGCGGCGCGGCGAGGCGCGGGGCGGGGGGCGCGCGGGGGCGGAGCCGGCGCTTTGCTCCGCGAATGGGCGCGCCGTCCGGCCGCCCCGTGGCGCCACGCCCCGTGTCCCGCGCCCGCGCCCCGCGCCCCCACGCGACTGCCGGCCGGCGCCCGCGCACCACGCGCGCACACACTCATATTATACAATGTTCGCGTTACATTTGGCGATAAATTACAATTAAATGGCAATTCAAATACTAACTCTAGTAAGTAGCGCTATAAATATGACTTTTTTAAATTGTTAATTCTATCATTAGAAGTGTGCCGTTCGCAGGTAAACGTTGGCGATGTACAAAAAGTTAATTAGTTAGAATCGAATACAATTATCGTGGCACTCAGTGCGCACGATTTCATATAGAAATTATAATATATTGATCTATGATTAATTCATGGTTTATAATGATTAATACACGTATTGATAAATATTGCTGGTGGCATGCTTACATCAACAAGTGGTTATTGCTACTATACACCGCTATTCATTATCTACCTAATTTATATCCCGAAGTTTCCTTTTAGCTTCCTTATGTACCTATGTACTATTAATTCATGCAAATCTACCGTGCTGACGAAATTATTGTGAGTATCTTCGATTAGGTACCATGCAGGTGGACTGGACATAATTAGGTATCTATTAGGGATCTGCCTAACTATTACTTACTGAACAAGAAGGACCCATGGGTGATAATGTCAACTGCACTGCTAATATAAAATGCTCACTAATTAGGGGTATTATATTTTTCTACAAACCCTCCAGGGGATTTTAGAAAAATATTACTTATTTTGTTTTCGTCAATGATAAAAAATTGAAGTAAAAATATTGTTTCAATAATTTGTTTTTAATGTACGTCTACCTAATCTAAACTCTATTTTCTTTATATTTTTTCTCTATTTCTCTCTCTCTTTCTCTATTTTTTGATGCCCTATGATTATTTTGCTTATTTTTTCATATAAAACCAGGAGAGATGGACCACATTTTTCCCAACTTTAATATCTTTTTTATTGTTTAATAACTAATATACAATTTAGTGTTATACTAACTAACTATCAATAGTCAACATTTTTTTATTTTAATATGGCACGATCATAGCTTCTTTATGGAAATAATTGAAATATTAAAAAATGTACTCCCGGTCCATCTCTCCCATACTATACGGGTGAGTCGGACCACCCAGTAAGGAGAGATGGTCCTAACAAAAATAATCATTATGAAGTCATAAACAAAAAAAAATAAACATTCAAGACAATATAAACATATAAATGAAAGGAAAATCTTCAATTTTTCACTGTATTTCCACATCGGTCGCACATAATTGGGATAATTGGTGCAGCCTTCGTGGGAACAGCGTTCACAAATGATGCACAGCAGCCATTCATCTTGACTCAGGGTATCCTCATAGTTTTCACCACAGCCTGCACATTCATTGTCATCCCATTCTGTCAATTCAGGACTATCACGCAGAGTTATAACCTCTTGTTCACCATCATGGTCCATCTCTCCTAAATTGAGTTGAGAGACGGACCACTTTCTCATATTAAAAGCACAATAAATAAACAAAAAATTTGAGGTTATTTTATCATTTCATGAATATAATAACACAGAAACATCAATTCTTATACTACAAACACAATATCTTATACATACCTTCGCATTTAAAACACCTACACAAAAAAAAACACGCTTCCGAAACCTTTTAATTCGTATTTTATTAATTTTACAAACAAAAACCTAACAGTCTCGCCTTCTGCACGGAGCAAACAGGTTGACAAGTGCTCGTAAGTGTCGTCAGCTTAAATAAATTCAATAGTTTGGTAGAAATTACGATGGTCCGTCTCACCCGCTGGTCCATCTCTCCTGGTTTTACCCTAGGTATATTATTATTATTTTAAATATTAGCATAGACTATGTAAATATTAGGTACCTATCTAAACTCTTATTTCAGAAAACAATGCCTATATTTTTGTGCCTTTGTATTTTTCATAGGAAGGTAGGTATCTACCTTCTTTCCAAACAACAAAATTAAAATGAGAAAATTCGTTGGTAAGTAGGTAAGTAATATACCTACCTACTTAATGTTAGCTGATTTTAATTTGGGTCCCTCTTAATGACAAGTGACATCGCGGCAGGCCCAGACGGAGATGGCGGGATGAGCTGGACTCTTTCAACAAGAACTGGTCCTCAGAAGCTTTAAATAGAGATAAGCGGAAGGAGAGTAGGGATAGGGATGCCTTTTCCCTGCAGTGGGACATCACAGGCTTTTAATAATAACAGTTAGGTACTAAGTAATCGGAGAAAATTAAATTTAAAACCCAAAATTATAATAATAATTTTTGGGCTACTATTTTTTATATTTATATTTTTTTTTATATTCTAATAGGTATTTAAAAATAAAATTTATGAATGTATTTGCTGAAATATAGGAGATAATAATTTAAATTTAACATACAACTCTTCAAAAAAAGTATGGGAAGGTACAAACCGGAAAGTTGACTTTTTGGCGATTCTAGCCTTTATGTGTAAAATATTTGTTCAAATTGCAGCAGAAGCACAATGCAATTTTGAACAAATATTTTGCTCAATATCATGAGATTAAAAAAACTGAAGTGTTAATATTTTGCTCAATAACTGAGATTAAAAAAACTGAAGTGTTAATCGACTTTTGTTGCTGACCGTACCCGACCAAATATAAAAGCATGGTCTGCAATGTAGGTACAGAAATGCACAGAAAGTTGGGCGTTCATCACAACTTGTTTTTATTAGATAAATGTAATGGTTTTCTGAAACATAAAATCCTAAGGGCTTGTTCTTTTGGGGTCCAGTGAGGTACCTACTAACCAGGTACTTACTTACCTACTAGGTATATTACCTAATAATTAACAGAATTTGTTGGTCAACTCCCATTTCTTAATGGACAAAGTACAGGCAGTGAAAAGAATTTATCTACAAAATAAAATTGGAGATAAAAGTTGAAGAGTCGATGTGGACATAATTGACAGCTCATAAGTAGATACCTTAGGTACCTATGTGGGTACTTATAGAATGAGAAAATCATTTTATTAATAAAATAAGAAAACCTTCAAAGGTACTTCTAAGTTTACTCTTATTCTATGGCATAATTTTATTATGGTTGAAAATACCTTCTACGTAAAGATGTATGTAAATAGTCATTTTCAATCAGAAAATATGGGCTAAGAAAATTTCTATATTCTCAATAATATAACATGTAAGTGCCAACCAAATCAAAAGTTATTGACCAAAAACGTATTCGCTGCTACGACGATTGCTACGAAGCGTAGTCGGCGTACAAAACTACGATTTAGCTACGAAGCGTAGTCGGTGCAGTTTTCATTTTCATTAGCCAGTAGATAGTGGTAAGTGCTCCGTTGGAACTCAACGAGTTTCCGAGAAAACTAGTCAACAGATCTACATGGAATCGGTTAAAGTTACGTAGGTACTACTGGTAACTTTAACCATGAGTTTTACCTAAGTATAAGTACATTTCTGATATGTTGTAGTCAGGGCCGTCTTTAACCTATTGGAGGCCCTGGTCACGGGGCCCCTGTGTAGATAAGACACAATAAGAGAAACATACCAATATTTTTCATCTGGGAGGCTAGAAACGTATTGTAAATGTACTTAAGAGCGTTTACGCCGAACGGCATTTCATACAAACTTTCAAGCCCTTATTTTTCGAAATGAATGAACCGATTTTAATGAAACTTCATACGCTTAAGCAGGATACAAAGGTCTAAAAAGTTAGTAGAGAACATTTTCGTAAAATAGTGTTACAGCCAAATTAGACTGATTTTAAATTTTGTTGGTTGTAGTATTTAAAGATGTAGGTATACAGGTTGGCATCGATGAACAATCTGTTACCAAGGATACAGCGCATGATTTTAACGTAGACATTTATCTTCGGTTATTAAAAAATAAATTCTTAGTTGTTTCATACATTTTGACCGCGTAGGTACGGTCAGCAACAAAAGTCGTTTAACTTTAAAAATTAAGATTAAGATTAAAAAAACTGAAGTGTTAATCGACTTTTGTTGCTGACCGTAGGTACCTATTACACTTTTGTATGAAAAAGCCAATTTTCGACGAAAAACTTTCTACACTGAGAATCATGTAGTACCTACTGAAATCATGATTACCTACAGTTTGCGCGTTTATGTCTCACCATCCCGTATAGTTTTAAATGTCCACATTTATAGCAGTGTCAGACTAGGTGCTGATCAGATCGTCAAGGGTGCAGGTGAACGGACATCCCGTGTCCCTTTAAGACCACAAGGGGCTTACAGGACCTAAACGCAAAAAACGCAAGTTTTAGAAACAATAAAAGTATATGATCGACTATAGTACCTAACCAAAATTAGAAAAAAATATGATATTCTTCAGGATGCTAGATAGATAGTGTGTTGAAAACATAATACAAATAATTTTATACGATAGAAAAAATCATGAATATACCTCTAAAAACTTTCTTTTTACAATAAAAACCATACCTACTAGGTAATATACATACAATCATTCTGATTTCTTGTCAGATTATTCTATAAGCAACATACCTACTAAAACACTAGTGTTTTAATTTTTTAGTCCAAACAATAGACTTTTTGTAATTAGGTAAATAATTGCTGCATATTTTGCAATAAATTACCAGCGTCTGTCTTGTCTGTGTGGTGCCGGACTTAAAGAATTGCACCACCCCTTACTTCCCGTGGGTGTCGTAAAAGGCGACTAAGGGTCTTACCGGAGAATGGGCAGCAGCGTTCTCTATTTATTCCACCATCATACCATACTGCGATCGCCAACCCGCCTGCCAAGCGTGGCGATTATGGCAAACCCTCCCAAAATTTGGGGAGGCCTATGTCCAGCAGTGGACGTCTATCGGCTGAAACGACGACGACGACGACCAGCGTTGTGTCATCGCGCTTCTCTTTCTTTTCTATGCAGTCCGACAGTGACCGCGCTTTAGGTCATGTAAGCCCCTTAAGGGACGGACGGTGTTCTTCTGAGAGACACGTGTTTCGTGTTAAACCATTGCAGTGACGAAACAGCATTAACAAGATTTTTCTAAAAAACTCTCAACATGCAGATAAAATGTTTACAGGAAAAATGAAATTGTGAATTCGTCGTTAAAGTTGTTAGCAGGATATAGTACACACGCCGCACATCAAGCTACTACAATCTGTCAAATTTCTTTCATAGATTTTCAACTTTATCGCTAAAGCATAAGGTTTAAAGTTGATTGGGGAAAATTTTACAGTTTCGGGTAGCTTGATGTGCTGGCGTCTGTAGGCTGTAGGTACATATTTTTTCGCAATAATGCCATTATGACATGACCAACCATTTTCGCGATAATAGCATTATGCCATGACCAACCATTTTCGATACCAGTTGCAAGCTTGCAACGTGAGTGTGTTAGGCCCTAACTCTATCAATTCAATTATGTCGCTGCGCGATGACTCGGGACAATTTTTTTCGAACGTGTCAACGCACTATCGACCCTGTGTCCGGTCAACAGTGATTTTATACGGAAACTAGACTGGAATTACGACAGTCAAAACATCGAGATTTTTGTGCTATATTATTATCTCAGGTAGAGATTTAAATGATGATGAGATGTAAATTTAATTTGATAGATGAACTGTTTGTTTTCTATTAATTAAATAAAATTTTATTCAGAAACCACCGATTTCTTACTAAACTTGAACTACACCCGACGACCCTGTTTACTTATCTCGTTGGGTGACCGTACACTGAGAGGCCATATTTCTGATAGCCAATGCTTTCCCAGAAACTGTGACTGAGACAGTTTCTGGAAAAGCATTGGCTATCAGAAACAGTCTATCAGAAACTCTCTGACAGTAAGTAATTAACACGTTTTGTTTCAAGAGGTAGTGGAAAAGGCTATCCGTTTCGCAGATGTGAAATAGTTAAGGATACTACGAGTACTTACAATAGGCAATTACAAGAGAAGGTCAACTCCCGTACCATCACAGCGACCATCAATCAGTACCGAAAACTTGTTAAAAATGTACGTAAATTGTACTTCGACAGATTGAGACTGAAGAATGCGACCGTTCGTTGCTAAAAATACGGAAATTGGCTTTGATGCATTCCAAATGCGATACTGCACTAATCTAATTAGTGAAATCCTTCAAAACTTCGAAGTGTAGTTAGTATTCACTTGTGTGAAAGCAGACGAAGCAAGAGCAGTACTCGAGTAGGTAAAGGTGTGTCTAGACAGTGCATGCGCTTCGAATGGAAAGCCTCGATGAGACGCGATATAAAATGCATTTGCAACGCATGCCTCGCACTGTCTGGATGTACCTTAAGGATCGTATCGCGTAGTATTCTTTAGTTTCTGCTAACCATGAGAAAGAAGTGAATGTATTTAAAAAGAAAAATGGATGTATACATGTCGAACTGCCTTTAGCAGCTGCTGTAAGTAGCAGTCTCCTTGCAGGCCATCTTCGCCTTTATCCACCAACATCGTGAATTTCAACAAACATCGCTGTAAGCAATGGTAAAACTATACCAAATGCTGAACAAAACATTCAGTACTTATCAAATTCGAAAATAAAAAGCAGTTTACTACCTTACTAAACAATAGAGCCACAAGAATAAAGAGCAAACTTACATAATGTGGATAAGACAAAGATTAAAACAGAAGACGATCCAGGAGGGGATCGAGGTGGGGGGGGGGGGGGTGGAGGGGGGTTCAGGGGATCAGACCGGAATAACTCGATACAAAGTATGCTTAGTTGAGGCTCACCGACTCCGTCACATTGTATTTTTACTTTTTGATGCATAAACTTAATATTTCCTTTATTTAATTAAATACTTATCACATTATAAATTATATTTTTAAAATATTAGGATATAAAAACATTTAAAAATATAAAAAATAGTAGCCCACCGGTATCGGGAAGAGGGTCCAAGTTAGGTCAGGGCTCCAGAGAGAGGGACCTCCTCACAATGCGGGCCGTGTCCAGAAGTAACGCTTTCTGAATCAAGCCCTTGATCCAACTGCCCAACGAGAGCCTCCTTAGGTGTTGATCGAGGCTCTTGGCTATTAATTGGCTGTCACGACTATTGGCATTATTATTATCCATTATTATTATTAGTAATTATAATATAGGGACCGTGGCAAAATGATAACAGCCGCACAGGTTTATCAACCAGGTTAAGCTACGCTTGCCGCGGTTGGTCAGTGGATGGCACAGTGTTATTATTGCCCCAAAAAAGTGACATCAGCTTTTTATTGAAAATTTCTACTCAATAGTTCACTAAAAATGCACGTGTAGAACTCCCAGGTGCCAATTTTGTATACACATTTTTTTTTTAATCTTAAAGTTTTCGTTACCTTGAAGGTCAAAATACTGAAAATAATTCGTACAATAAAAACTGTATATGATTGAGTTTTGTTTGAATTGCATATTTATGAAGCAATTCTAGACACATATTTTACCGTTTTCATTTAATCAGAAATCATAACAGTACCCACAAAAAAAATGTTTTTCCGAAATCAGTTTTTATTAATTTTTATTTTTTTCTTGTTCGAAGTAGAACCTCTGTCTGGTACAATTAGATTCCTCATACTAAGGTTTATCACCTACAAAAATATTACTTGCAACTTGGGCCTAGGTTTTCGGAAAATGATTTTTATGTACTGAGGTCAAAATTCCAAATTTAGGGTTATCAAAAAAAAGTCAATTGGCTGTCTTATGATTAACTAAAATTAATTATGATGATGGCCATTTCACACACATTTGAATCCCCTTGAATGTCGCGACAGTCAAGGGTATTCAAATGTTGATTCAGTAGTTTTAAACAACGAAGCAAATTTATTTGATTAATGGCCAAACACAATGGTAACGAGGGAAGCGATTTCAAATGTTGGGCATACATCACCATAATTAATTTTAGTTGATCATAAAAAAGCCAATTGACTTTTTTGTGATAACCCTAAGTTTGGAATTCTGACCTTAGTACATAAAAATCATTTTCTACAAACCTAGTTTGCAGAAAATACAAATACAAAATATCAAAAGGTTTATTGCAGTAACATGTACAATTTTTTACAGTAAATCTTACATAGAGACCTCCTTTTAAGGAAAGATATACCTGTGCTAGGAGGCCCCGCTCTTCAATGACAAATTATAAAATGGTAAAAGTGGTGTACCAAAACATAACAGAATATAAAAAAAAAGAAAATAAAAAATTAAAGAAAAAAAAATTATAATAAACTAAAATAGTATGTGTGTGTGTAGGTGAGAGTGTGTGTGTGGGTGGGTGAGGGTGTGTTTGTTTTAAGTACCATCCGAGGACGTGCGTATGAATACACAAGGCACGACCGAGGACCTTTTCAAAGCGAGGACCTTTTCGAGGGTCCTCGGTTTGACTTGACCAAAGATTCGCATTCTGCAAGCGATTTTGCGTCTTCCTATATACTTAAAACGAAAAAGTTGTCTGAACCTCGGTTTGATCAAGATTTTTCATAATCTTACACAAACATTGTGTATCCACCAGATGGTGCCGCTGTCGCCTCATACACAGACTCTTTACACTCATTTCACGTTTGTTGTATTATCCGAGGACCTGTGTGTTAACTTTAACACAAAAGTCCTCGGTTAGGTAGCTTTTCCAGACAATGTGTATTTAAGACCTCGGTTGGTAGATTTTCCGGACAGTGTGTATTCTAGTCCTCGTTTCGACAGTTTTCCTCGTGTGTAGAAGACAAATATTCTAGCATTTAAATAAAATTATGAAGGAGGAAATCGAAGGTAGACTGAATCCTTAAACAAATTGTTAGTAGCTACTAGGTGCACGAGGAATAATCAGGCTTCTTCTGCAGTATGTGCTAAGTACCTAGGCCCGCTTATCTATATATAAAAGAAAGTCGTGTTAGTTACACTATTTATAACTCAAGAACGGCTAAACAGATTTGGCTGAAAATTGGTGGGGAGGTAGCGTAGAACCAGGAGACGGATATAGGATACTCTTTTTTAATACTTTTATTTACTCATAGGAGTAGGGTAGGAGAAGGTTAAGTTCGGTAGGAGTAGGGTAAGAGTAAGTTAGAAGTAGGGTAGGAGTAGGCTAGGAGTAGGGTAGGAGTAGGCTAGGAGAAGGGTAGGAGTAGTGTAGTAGTAGGGTAGGAGTAGGGTAGGGGTAGGGTAGGACGCCACGTGAACGAAGTAGCGCTGGGCAGCTAGAAATAATTTATATGGCAAAACAACGTTTTCCGGGTCAGCTAGTATTATATAAATATGATTTGCACCATAAAATATTGTGTTGTCATAGGAACTGAATACGTGTGTTTTTCATAAAGAATCTAAAGTAAATGCCTTCCTAGGTGAAATGTCTGCAGCAAGATTTGAAGCAAATATAAAGTACAAAGAAATACGGAACATGAACGTAATAAAGAAAACCACTTATACTTTACATGATCTACTTATAGAAATAATCATCAAGTTGCAGTAACATCTTTGAGAAGCAGGATTCGAAAACTTACATTACAGTTATTAGAAAACGACTCAAACAAAAAGATTTATAGAAACCATAATTAAGAGCGTTTACGCAGTACAGCATTCATACAAATTTTCAAGCCCTTATTTTTCGAAATTAATGAACCGATTTTAAAGAAACTTCATTCACATGAGCAGGATAAAAAGGTCTAAAAAGTTAGTAAAAAACATTTTCAAAATGTCTTATTTAAAAAAATATAACTGGAAATCTCTGTTTCTATGGAAAATTTAAAATCGGTCTAATTTGGCTGTAACACTATTTTTCGAAAATGTATTCTACTAACTTTTTAGACCTTTGTATCCTGCTTATGCATATGACGTTTCATTAAAATCGGTTCATTCATTTCGAAAAATAAGGGCTTGAAAGTTTGTATGAAATGCCGTTCGGCGTAAACGCTCTTCAAAGAGATCGACATAATTTGGGCTAAAAACTTGACATAAAATTACATAACACAATTCTTAGTTAGAAAACAAAGAAATATTCAAAATAATTTGGGAAGCATGAAAACTTAATTACTTAATGGCGCCGATTCCCTTGTTCACAAACTAAACTAAATTTATGTTCAGTGCATCTTTTCCTTTCCTTTCTATTTCATTAAGAAAAGGACAGAAGATAAATATTAGTTTAGTCCTGTCAAATTAAGATACTCCACAGCAAGTTTAGACGATTACGACGATTTATTGCTTTTTTTTTGCTAATTAATACATTGCGGGATCATGGAAATTGATAATAAAAATAATTTTACAACTTAAACTTAATGCGTATGCTAAATTTGAAGACGATGCTATTAACTGTTGAAGAGTTCCCTCATGAAGAAACGACCTTGATTGCAGCATCAGCACAAACTGGTAATTATTTTGGTGTTACTAGATAAACATAAGGCGTGTTCCAAATTTGGAGATGGTGCTATCAACTGTTAAGGAGTTCCCTCATGAAGAAACGACCTTGGCTGCAGCATCAGTATAAACTGGTAATTATTTTGGTGTTACTAGATAAACATAAGGCGTGTTCCAAATTTGGAGATGGTGCTATCAACTGTTAAGGAGTTCCCTCATGAAGAAACGACCTTGGCTGCAGCATCAGTATAAACTGGTAATTATTTTGGTGTTACTAGTTAAACACAACGCGAGTGCCAAATTTGAAGACGATGCTATCAACTGTTGAGGAGTTCCCTCATAAAGAAATGACCCTGGCTGCAGCATCAGTACAAACTGGTAATTATTTTAGTTTTACTACATAAACATAACGCGTGTGCCAAATTTGAAGACGGTGCTATCAACTGTTGAGGAGTTCCCTCATAAAGAAATGACCCTGGCTGCAGCATCAGTACAAACCGGTAATTATTTTGGTGTCACTAGATAAACATAACGCGTGTATTAACTTTGAAGACGGTGCTATCAACTGTCGAGGAGTTCCCTCATGAAGAACGACCTTGGCTGCAGCATCAGCACAAACTGGTAATTATTTTGCTGTTACTAGATAAACATAAGGCATGTGCATCATTTGAAGACGGTGCTATCAACTGTTGAGGAGTTCCCTCATAATGAAATGACCCTGGCTGCAGCATCAGCACAAACCGGTAATTATTTTGGTGTTACTGGATAAACATAAGGCGTGTGCCAAATTTGAAGACGGTGCTATCAACTGTTGAGGAGTTCCCTCATAAAGAAATGACCCTGGCTGCAGCATCAGCACAAACGGGTAATTATTTAATTTTGCTACATAAACCTAACGAATATGCCAAATTTGAATACGATCTGTTGAGGAGTTCTCCCATGAAGAAACGACCCTAGCTGCAGCATCAGAACAAACTGGTAATTATTTAATTTTGCTAGATAAACCTAACACGTTTGCCAAATTTTAAGTCGATGCTATCAACTGTTGAGGAGTTCCCTCTTAAAGAAATGACCCTGGCTGCAGCATCAGTACAAACTGGTAATTATTTTAGTTTTACTACATAAACCTAATGCCTCTGCCAAATTTGAAGACGATGCTATCAAGTGCTGAGGAGTACCGTCATGAAGAGACGACTCTGGCTGCAGCAATAATACTAAAATAATAATCCTTTGAGAAGCGCCGACAAAGGTAAAGACATCGACTCGTCCTCGCTTGGTACTTCATTTTAGAAAAAGTGTGTAAGAAATAAATCGGAACATTCTACTTACATTGATATAATTATTATCTTACACGTAACATGTTTTAGGTAGGTAGATTTTCCAGGTCCTCGGTTTGTACAAGTTCTACGCGAAAAACTGTCCTCGGTTTAGTGATATAAAGTCTAACACAACGTCCGCACTTTGTACAAGCTATAAGAAATATTGTGTAAAAATACGTCCTCGGAAGGACGTCCCAGGGCTTACGTAAGAGGTCCTCGGTTTGCTCACACAAAGTCCTCGTATGTGCATCGCTGGTCACATTTAGCTGTGTATTTCAGGTCCTCAGTATGATAGCCGAAATTCATACAGAAAAATGTTGAGATAGCATTATCCCAATAAGCTCATCACTATAGATTTATTCACCTGTCTCTTTCTATCTTATTCTAAAAGGCCCACGAGGTGTTTAAACCAGTTTTTTGGAGGGTCCTCGGTTTGTTCTAGGACTAACAAGGTCCTCGTAAGGGTGTCTGTACAAACAAGGGTGTGTGTGTGTGAGTGAGGGTGCATGTGTGCGTGTATCTTTTCAACTCATATTGACGATGCTTCCAGCAACAATACAATATCATCATCAATCTTTGGTTTTTGAAGTCTTTAGTAGTCATGGGATAGATGTTGATTATTTTATTATATAGGGCAGCGGAATTTGTATTGAATTGTCTTTAAGCGTATTTAGTTTTAACGAATTCTACTGGTGCAACACGGTATTTTCGTACTATACTTTGTGTAATTTTAAGACAGCATGGAGTATGTATAATTTTCTGACTGTGAGAATGCCGCTAAGAGAATATAACTTGGTTGGGAAAAATGATTTTTAAAAGTGGAAACTTATTTTTAACTTTTTCTAACTTTTTTGGAAACTTATTTTTCTTACAAGTCGATCATAACAACTTGGAGTTTTAATGTAATCCTTACTGTTGTTGTTTTCGTCTACTTCAATGTTTTGGATACCTTAGTGAACTGTTGATTCATTACAAATCCGAGCAATTATCAACGCATGTGCAACCCCGTTACATTGCAAGACGTGTACCTACAAACTGCTATCACCCTAAGTTCGAACCAAGGCTTTAGCATTTATATGAAAAAATAAGAAAACATAGATAAGATATTGACAAAAACTTGTCAAAAATTCCCGACGCGACGTCTGCAGCCAAGGCAACGGGTGCGAAGGCTGCGCCCTGCACGCGCAGCACCCCAGGCCCCGAGCGCGACTGCGCCGCAGTCGTCAAAACCAGTCTATCAAAAAGTACTCTGTGTCAAAACCAGTTGACAATAATGTGACATTTTGTAAATATTATTAGTTTATTTTTTTCAGTGAGTGTTTAGATATAGTTTATTTTTATATTCTTTAGGTAAGTTTTACTATAAGTTTAAGTGTTTTTATATATACTCGTATGTTCAGTGCCGGCTGTAGCGATGCCGGAAACTGTGCTAATCAACCTGCCACATCGCTTGATGTTCAGCTGGTGAGATGTCCACATTGCTCACAGGCACGCTTTTTTAAAGGCGAACGGGGGCTGAGGATACACTATGGCAAGATCCACAAATCGCATAGCAGGGGCGTGCACAGGTTTTTCAAAGAAGGTAGGCAAAAAAAAAATCTCACCAAAAATACTGCACTTTGGTTTCGGTTCGTCGTCTTGTCGATCGATGATGTAGGTAATTGCCAAATGCCAGCTTAAATATCCATAGATTGACGCTTATTGGCGTCTCTGTCGCTCGTAGTTCCGAGTTGACGCGAAAAAAAAGGATATTATACTTACGACAAATAAAAACATTTTACAAAAAAAAAAACAATCGACTTCCAAAAAAACACTACAAATTGAAAAATAACTTTAATTTCGGAAGTCGGTGTCTTTGGTTCCGCATTTTCGTTTATTGACACCGACTTCAGAAATTAAAGTTATTTTTCAATTTGTAGTGTTTTTTTGGAAGTCGGTTGTTTTTTTTTTCGTTCGGTCCGTTTGTAATTTATCTAAGTTACAATAGCCTAATGTCAACTGCTCATCACTTGTTACAAAATATTGCTTTTACCGATGTTGGGACGTTAATTGTTGAGGAGTTCTTCTGGTAAGAACCAGGAGAACTCCTCAACAACCGCTCACCATACGCTTTGTGACGGGCATAAATTGCTTAGCAACCTTAATAAAGTAATCGAATCGCAACCCGTGAAATATTTGTCATTGAGTAGTTCCAATGGCCATCTGTGGTCTTCTTCATCAGCTCCACTTTACCAAATGATGATTTCTGAGAGCAAATGCTCAAGTTATTTTAAAAAATACCCAAATCGTTATAGCTTTGCCTATAAAATTTGAGGGTTTCCCTCGATTTCCATGGGATCCTCTCATCAGATTCCAACTTGATGATAATGGGACAACCTCGAGAGTATACCCTTTCAAACAAAAAAGAATTTTGAAAATCGGTCCACAATTGGCGGAGTAATTGCGTAACAAAGACACAAAAAAAAAAGTTTATTGAAATAGGTACTTGCATTGCATAGTCAACTTCCGTTCGGGCGAGTTCGGTGCGAGTTCGGCAGTTTTCGTGTTCTGTATGAAAAACTACAGTAAAGACACTGCCTATTATCGCAGTTGTGTGCGTTATTTTTTTCATTGTGTGCCACGTAGTTATAGGCGCGCACACACTCATAAAATCGTATGAGCACGACTGACCGCGAGAGCACACATCTAAACATTTAGTGACGAATAGTTTGTGTCTTCGCCGTTGAGATTGTGTGGTGGCGCGACTGCAGCGCGAATCAAGAAAATTAGTCAAATCTTAATAATACTACCGACGCTCGGTAGGTGGAGCTGATTTATGATTTAAGAATTTTTATATTTTGTTAAGTTTTGTTTATTGACTTACTTATGTAATATTAGATCAGTTCTACGAGGTAGACACTGTCTTTATCACTCTATGGAATGCCCGCCCCTGTCGCATAGTGTACTATTGTGCCCCCCAGCCACATCCCCAGCCACATCCCCAGCATCAACACCTCTAGAACAAACTTTGTGGAAAAAACTAGCAAAATTAAAAAATTCTACCCCCGTATTAAAGAGAGTTCCCCGGGGCGCGAGACGATCTGTTGCAGCGAGTTTGGCGCAATGTATCCGTCTTGCGACCCAGGAGAACTCACAAAGTGCCTGGGAGCAATTACTTACCTTCCCTTATAGGATTCTGCATGTTCAAAAAAATTTGGCAACTAAAAAAACATTAACTAACCAAATTAAAGAAAATTGTAACAATTCGGCCCTCATTTTAGATCCAAAATTACCTACATTCCATAACTTTCCTCAAAAAGGATTATGTTCACATGTGGAATCCAAATTAAGTGAAGGTGACATCAGGGGTGCAGCCAGGATACTATTCAGCAGCGATGTGGTGGCGCCTTACTCTCCAGAAACACTAACAGCTCTAGAGAGTAAACATCCAGCGCCTGCGGATGGTCTCACCTTCCCCGACCCCCCTGACCCTCCCAACCTAAATTCAACCTTCCTCAACGTTTCGGCCCCCCAGTTGTTTGCAGCCGTGAGCTCCTTCCGAAGTGGTTCCGCCGGCGGCCTCGACGGCCTGACTCCACAGCACCTAAAGGATCTATTGAGTTCAGGCGCCGGGGAAGCTGGTGAGTCGCTTTTGAAGGAGCTTGCGGCCATGATTAACCTCATGCTTACCGGCGGTGTGAACGAAGCCGTCGTCGATGTCTTGTACGGGGCCAATCTATGTGCCCTGCGCAAGAAGGACGGCGGCATTCGTCCCATCGCCGTTGGGTGCACCTACAGGCGTACGGCAGCTAAAATTTGCTGTAAGCTATACAGCGAATCGCTTACAGCAAAATTTCAGCCCCTACAGCTTGGTTTTGGCTCGAAAGGGGGCTGTGAGGCTGCCGTACATGCCATTTCAACATTTTTAAAGTCCAACAAAGGTGAGGTCATCCTCAAGGTTGACGTTAAGAACGCCTTTAACTCTGTGAACAGGGACACTTTGTTGGCTGAAGTCAAAAAGGAATTACCCGAAATTTACGGTTTTATGTGGCAATGTTACAGGCACCCTTCCAAATTATTATACAAGGACAATGTTTTGGAATCTACAGTTGGTTGCCAACAAGGTGACCCTCTCGGGCCAGTCATTTTCAGTTTAGCTATTCATCCAATTATACAGAAACTAAATTCAAAATTTAACGTATGGTATTTAGACGATGGAACGCTAGGAGGTGACGTAGACACTGTTTTGAAAGATCTACAACTCCTCAAACAGGAATTTCAATCTATTGGCTTGGACCTTAACCCCTCAAAATGTGAACTTTACCTTTCTGACACTACCGACAGACAATTGACTCTAGATAAATTTAATACAATAGCCCCACAAATCAAAATTTTAGACAAAAGTTCACTGCACCTCCTAGGTTCCCCGATTTTAGAAGATAGTTTTACTCCTTTTATCGACGAAAAAATTAAAAATTTCAACGAGATTTCGGACAGACTCTCCAAAATTAATTTACATTCGGCATTCACCCTGATTAGATACTGTTGTTTTGGCCCAAATTTTATGTATTTTCTACGCTCTTCCCCTTTATGGAAGCAGCCACACCTCTTGGACAAAATTGACCAAATTATTCGCAGCACATTAACATCCATTTTAAACGTGGCCTTGGACGACCGAGCGTGGCTTCAAGCCACACTACCCATCCGCTTTGGTGGCCTCGGCGTCCGCAAAATTACCAGTATTAGCTTACCGGCGTTCCTGTCTTCTGTCCACAGCACTGAAAAGTTGACCAGGAAAATGTTAGCCCCTTGCCTGGTTGACTCTGAAGTGCCGTGCTTGACTGACGCGGTGAACGCCTGGAAAGCGGCTTGCCCGGATACAGATCGGCCCGTAAACCAATCTTCCCAGAGACAGTGGGATGAGCCGCTCTGCAGGTTGGTACGGAATAATCTTATTAATACGTCCACCAATTCTGCTGAGCGTGCCCGCCTGCTGGCTGTGGGTGAGTGGGAGTCGGGGCTCTGGCTTCAAGCACTCCCGTCACCCAACATAGGCACTATGCTGGGTGACACCACCTTCCGGCTCGCTACCTGTCTGCGTTTGGGCGCTCCTTGCGGAGCTCCGCATCGCTGTCAGTGCGGTGAAGCTGTCGACTGTCTCGGACACCATGGCCTATCTTGCAGTAGGAGCGCAGGCCGGATAGCACGGCACGCCAGCATTAATGACATCATCCGTCGTGCTCTTGTCACCGCCGGGGTGCCAGCTGTTTTAGAACCCAACGGCCTGGCACGCGACGATGGGAAGAGACCAGACGGGATGACCATAATGCCCTGGAAGTTAGGCAGACCTTTGGTGTGGGATGCAACATGTGTCGACACCCTTGCGCCATCTCATCTTCCTAGCACGGTGGGCTGTGCTGGAGCGGCTGCTGCAGGTGCAGAAAACCTCAAACGGCGAAAATATTCCAACCTGATTGGGAGTTATATGTTCGAGCCGTTTGGGGTTGAAACACTAGGGCCATGGGGTCCGAGTGCCCACTTGGTTTTTCGAGATATCGCCAAGCGGTTAGTCGACTCTTCACGTGACCAGAGGGCTGGCCTATTTCTTGGCCAAAGAATTAGCATTGCCATTCAACGTGGCAATGCTGCCAGCCTTTTGGGCACTGTTCCTGTTGACAGCGATGCGGACGAATTTTTTGATGCCCTATGATTATTTTTCTTATTTTTTCATATAAATGTACGTATTATTGTATTTATTTTAAATATTAGCATAGGTTATGTAAATAAATTATAAGTTGTTAAAATAATAAAAAAATTTAAAAGTTAAAAGTAATATTTTTGTGAGTGATAAACCTTAGTATAAGGAATCTAATTATACCAGACAGAGGTTCTACTTCGAACTAGAAAAATAAATAAAAAAAAAACTGATTTCGGAAAACCATTTTTTTGTGGGTTTTTTTACCATTTCTGATTAAATAAAAACGGGAACATATGCGTCTAGACTTGCTTCATAAATATATGCAATTCAAACAAAACTCAATCATATTGATATACTTATACAGTTTTTATTGTTCGAATTATTTTCAGTATTTTGACCTTCAAGGTAACGAAAACTTTAAGATTAAAAAAAAAATAGAGTAAGTATACAAAATTGGCACCTGGGAGTTCTACTCGTGCATTTTTAGTGAACTATTGAGTAGAAATTTTCAATAAAAAACTGATGTCACTTTTGTGGGGCAATAAAAATATTGTGGATGATATTTACATATCAAGACCCCTCCGTGCCTCGGAAAGCACATTAAGCCGTTGGTCCCGGCTGTCATTCGTGGATCTTTGACAGTCGTTACGGGTAGTCAGAAGCCCGAAAGTCTGACAACCAGTCTTACCAAGGGGTATCGTATTATCCAGTAACTGGGTTGTGGAGGTCAGATAGGCAGTCGCTCCATGTAAAATACTGGTATTCAGCTGCATAGACCGGAAGCCGACCCCAACTTAGTTGGGAAAAGACTAAGCAGGTGATGATGCTGGTTGGTAATCGCTACACATTCCTATGTTTCGAATATTCTCTTTAAATATTTACGTTCGAAGCTACATATTCACTGATAAAATAAAATTACCTACTAATTTTCTTTAGGCATTCCTATTTTTCATTCCAAATACATGCAGTGATAAAATCTATACAAAATACAGATATATTGATGACAAAATTGATACGTCCAATATTCTGTATCCGTGATACTCGTATAAACGGTTATATCGGATTAGGTAGGTATACTGACGGGATTTTGGAATACATACCATACATTGGAATTCGATATTTCGGAACGCCTGAACAATGAACAGCTCGCGCTATGCACTGTGCAGGCGTAATTACAGTAGTACCTATAGGCAGGTGTATGGGGTGTATGTAGTGTTGAACTCAGAGGATTAAATGATACTTAAATAATTTTATTTGAGTAAGTAGGTTTGTACAAACACTTTTACACGTCAATCATATTTTTAAAAACTAAATGAGGTCGGCGTTTCCTATATCTGACTACTCTGAGAAGAAAGGCCGAAAGAAACCCAGAGGGCACACTCTCTTTTAAAGTCCAGACATAATCTTGGTCAGATCATGTGAAGACCATGTAGATTGGTGTCTGAAATGGTCTTTTGAGGAAAGAACCACACAGTATGAGTGGACCTGTCCAGTCAGTGTACGCATTTGTCAGTAATCATGCAGCTCAACTCAAATACTTAAGGAACTCAACGATTCGACGAACAATACCAAAAAAACTGGCCAAGTGCGAGTCGGACTCGCACACGAAGGGTTCCGTACCACAAGGCAAAAACGCCGAAAAAAACATGTTTGTTGTATGGGAGCCCCCTTAAATTTTTTTTTTATTTTTTTTTTTTATTTTTTTTTTTATTTTTTTTTTTTTTCGGAACCATTGGGTCCCGGTCCTTTGGAAGGCGTACGAGGGGCCGAAGCCAACTCGCAGAGGCCCCTTAGGAAATTTTAATGAAATGCGGCACCAACCGACGATTATCCCTGTATGCGCTATGCAAGTGCACCCAAGGATAACCCCCGGTTGGTGTAGGACTATTGCAGGATATGGAAAAATAAAAAGTTGGACTATGGGTTTGGGTGGCTAAAGTGGACTGGTTACCAAGAACTATGGAATAACTACGACCCCTGCTTGATCAATGTTTTATATATACACGGATAAAATGGCAGGGGGTGACTTGCACACTCAACAATGGGCCCCCGGAAACGGTCGCTAGCACATAGTGACGTAGCAACAAGGGGGCAACATGTCCTGAGGTGCTTATGAGGAGTGGAGAGGTATTCCACGGCTATCAGGACAATCCCGGAAGTACGGTCAAGATCCCTACCAGCATCTTACTGGAATACTTCCTTCCTCCGAGCACGTTTGCTCTTGCGAATCTCCACTCAAGCCGGCCAATAAAGGCAAGAATGAGGTGGGAGCTCTGTTCATCGTCATTGTTCACTCCAGCCGGCCAATAAAGGCAAGCCAGAGGTGAGGAACAAGACTTCTCCCTGAAGATAGGGTCCGTGGAGTCGCTACTGCCCAACAGTTCGCCACATGCTGCCCTGCGGATTTCTGTATCTCTCGTGGTCTGGCTCCTCACCTTAGACCTATTCCAGCAAAGTAAACTCTTCCGGCATAGGCCTAGAGTTCGGAGCGCGCAAGCCCCACCACGGCGTCAACGTAGAGATACGGCGGCGGGGTTATTATTATTTTACTTTATTATTATTATTTATTATTAAAGTTAAAATACAACTGAGCATTTCGTGAATATTTCAAGTGCCTACCTGTTGCCATTTTTGATATCGAGCAAAAAAAGGAATAAAAATCGCGTTTGTTGTATGGGAGCCCCCCTTAAATATTAATTTTATTTTGTTTTTAGTATTTGTTGTTATAGCGGCAACAGAAATACATAATTTGTGAAAATTTCAACTGCTGTCTGTCTAGCTATCGCGGTTCTTGAGATACAGCCTGGTGACAGACAGACAGACAGACGGACAGACGGACAGACAGCGAAGTCTTAGTAGGTAATAGGGTTCCGTTTTTATACGGAACCCTAAAAAAGGACATTTGGGGAGGTCATATAAATTATTCAAACTGTCAGACCATGACTAAAACTAACTGCGGAAAAAAAAAAGAAAAGGCAAAAGAAAATTAACCCACTCAATCTTCACATTCAATCATTAAAATAATACAATACTTTACAAAGTAAAAATTACTTAGGTAATTATCTATATTAGTAAAATGTATCAATGTCAAAGTGTATATATTATGAAAATCCGGAAATAGTCTTGGTTAGATAATTTTGAGGAAAATTGGTTACACTATGTTAACCCCATTTTATCCAGTAGGGGTGCAGTTGGTGTAGTGGTTTTATCTTGTATGGTGTTACCAATTTCAACTTCCGCGAGTATTTTGTAAGTTGATGGAATATTAATGAGATTATGTATTTTTCACCGACTTCAAAAAAGGAGGAGGTTTTCAATTCGACTGGTTTTTTTTTGTATGTTTGTTACGCGATATCTCCGGCAATTGTAAATCGATTTAAAAAATTCTTTTTTTAATGGTTAGGGTATGCCTCAGGGGTGGTCCCATATAAATTTTATTAACTTTGCTTGGGTAGTTTTTGAGTTAGCTTCAATAATACGTATTTTTGCTACTTAGTTTATATTGATGATATTTTAATGACTTCCTGTCACTGATTTTATATAGAAAGTAGTGTTATACGAATTTGTGTGGGGTAAGTACAACTTAAAAGTGGAAATTAAAAGTTCTTTACAGTAAAAAAAGACAACCGGCTTCCAAATATGACATTACAAAGTGAAAAATAACTTTAATTTCGGAAGTCGGTGGCAAACAACGAAAATGCGAACCCAACGACACCGACTTCCGAAATTAAAGTTATTTTTCACTTTGTAGTGTCTTATACGAAAGTCGAATGTTTTTTTTATTAAGTTTTTTCATGTTTAATAAAAGATAGAAAAAAAATAAAATTGGTAAAAAAAACGCAATTAGGATGCTGGTCGCATCCTAATTGCGTAAAGGCTCCTACAAACAGGCGCGACACGCGATATAATCGCGCGCGACACAAAGGCACCGCTCGTTGTGCGACTTGCGGTGCCTTTGTGTCGCGCGCGATTTTATCGCGTGTCGCGCCGTTTGAAGGAGCCTTAAGGCACTATCAATCACAATCTGAATAATTTTGAAGTACCTATAAATTTTTCGAACTTATGAAGTAATGGATAAGTTCGAAATATTTGTCTGCTCAACAGCGTAAATAGGTAACGTAATTAATGTTGTTGTCAAAATTAAAGTCATTGCTATCTGTTAGTGTGTTACTCAATTACCTCGTTGATTGGAGAGCTAGCTAAAGCGCGTCATCGTGTAAATTTGATTGAAATAATTCTATGGGAATTATAAAATACACCTTTCATTAAGGGGCTTACATGACCTAAACACAAAAAACGCAAGTTTTAGAAACAATGAAGGTATATGACCGACTACAGTACACAAAGTCAGAAAAATATATGATATTCTTCAGGATACTCGTATATGCTAGGTAGATAGTGTGTTGAAAACATAATACAACTAATTTGATACGATAGAAATAAAAACTTTTTACAAAAAAAACACAACCGACTTCCAAAAAAAAACACTACAAATTGAAAAATAACTTTAATTTCGGAAGTCGGTGTCTTTGGTTCCGCATTTTCGTTTATTGACACCGACTTCCGAAATTAAAGTTATTTTTCAATTTGTAGTGTTTTTTTTGGAAGTCGGTTGTTTTTTTTTTGTAAAAAGTTTTTATTTTTCACTTTTTAGTTGGCCATCTGTGGTCTTCTTCATCAACTCCACTTTACCAAATGATGATTTCCAAGAGCAAATGCTGAAGTTATTTTTAAAAATACTCAAATCGTTATAGCTTTGCCTATAAAATTTGAGGGTTTCCCTCGATTTCCATGGGATCCTCTCATCAGATTCCAATTTGATGATATATATATGAGAGTATACCCTTTCAAACAAAAAAAGAATTTTGAAAATCGGTCCACAATTGGCGGGGTAATCGCGTAACAAACACACAAAAAAAAAAAAAAAAAACATACCGTCGAATTGAGAACCTCCTCGTTTTTGAAGTCGGTTAAAAAATCAGTGAAGATACCTCTAAAAACTTTCTTTTTACAATAAAAACCGTACTAATAATATACATACAATCATTCTGATTTTTGTCAGATTATTCTACAAGCAACATACTAAAATACTAGTGTTTTAATTAATTAGTCCAAACAATAGATTTTTAGTAATTAAATAATTGCTTCATATTTTGCAATAAATTACCAGTGTTGTCATCGCGCTTCTCTTTCTTTTCTATGCAGTCCGACAGTGACCACGCTTTAGGTCATGTAATTAATAATTTAATTAATTTAATGACCCTGTTAGAGTGCCGATAGGTATTAACATAGATTTAATACTCGCGTGGCGACACAACATACCTGCCTTATTTGAAATCTGATACATTAAACGCTAAACGAATAGGAAATATTTCGTCATATGTGTGTGTGTGTACATGTCAAAGTAAAAGCATTCGTGTGCACTTGCCTGTGTGTGTGCTACTGATATCGGTAAATAATGTATTTTTTTATTGTTACAGCACAATTTACAGGTTATGTACGATAATATTAACGCTATTACTTTTCGCAATGGTTATTAGGTAGGTTTGGTTTTCAGGTAAGTATTTTATTGTTTGATTGAATATACAGGGTTATTTACAACTACTCATCATTATGAACAACTTTACTATCGGACCAAATTTGAAATAGTGGAAAAAAAATCAGCTGTTTCCAATATTTATGTTCGTTTAACTCGTCAAAATGTAGGGAACAGCTGTTTTGTTTTTCGCGATTTCAGGTTTGGTCCCATAGTAAAAGTTGTTCATAATGATGAGTACAAGGACCTCTTAAGAGGCTGTTAATGTTTTACCAATAACCCTGTATACTCTGAATGTATATATGTAATAACGTTTGCGTTGCACATAGGATAGCTTTGCTACCGCTTTGAGCCTTTCGTAAATCTCTTTTAGGTATACCAAAGTGACAGAATTCTGCTACTTCTTCTACTTGTCCGTAGAAAGAAAAATAGGTAGCTGTATTTGTTACAGAAACACTTAAATACAAAAAGATAATTAGCCCGAATAATAAAGAAACTGAAAACAAAATAGATCTAAGTACAGACGCCAGCACATCAAGCTACTACAATCTGTCAAATTTCTTTATTAGATTTTCAACTTTATGGCTAAAGCAGAAGGTTCAAAGTTGATTGGGAAAATTGGGAAAATTTGCCAGTTTCGGATAGCTTGATGTGCAATCACGAGCACAAAACAGAAATAGACTGACAAGTGCTTCCACTCAGCATGGTCTGTGCTATTATTGGGGACTCAAAACACAGCGCTGATTTTCAGTGGTTACTTAGGTACCCGACGTACGGAAACCAAGTCCGGTTTAATGATTGGTACTTAGGTAACAATATAAAATAATCAGTACTTAGAATATAAAGCAATTACTTATACCTACCTACAATCAATTATATGAATAATGTTAGATAACATAAAAATCACACTAATATTATAAAGGCGAATGTTTGTGAGTGTGTGTGTGTTTATATGTTTTTTACGTCTTCACGGTCAAACGGCTGGACCAATTTTGATAAAATTTGGTATAGAGGTAGCTGACACCCTGGATTAACATATAGGGTACTTTATGTCTCGATATTCCCACGGGATCAAAACATAAAATAAATTTACGCATGTTAAGAATGCGGTCTTAACAAAGATTAATTTCATTCTTCTTGGTTCTAATTGTTTGTCCAAATCTCAAAAACGAACGCATTCATTTTGATAAAATTTGCAGCAACACTTGGCCCGTATTGGAGTATTAATTATACGCCTGAGAGACTGCTTGCTGCTTTGTTTTTACAATGAACGACTTTAATGACGCCTTCACGATATTGGGTGGTCATTGATCAATGCTGGTCTGGCACTCTCCTGAAATGAATGATTCTTTTGAAATCGAGATGCCGGTTATAATTTTTACTTGTGGTTTATTGGTCTCGAGACTCAGAAGCACCACTGTTGATGTTATTAACGTTTTTCGCCCGTGGTCCCTTCTCGTAGTCCCTGGAGGGACCATGGAGCTTTTTTTCTTCGTAGTCCCTATAATTCTGGAAAATTCCGTGGTCCCTTCTCGTATTCCCTGGAAGGGACCACGGAGGTTTTTTTCTTCGTGTTTCTATAATACTGGTTTAGAAAGTTAAAATCCCGCAGGCTAACTGCGTAACGCGCTAACAATTGCAATACCTTTCATTTTTACAGTTCGACAATCGTTGCGTTGTTGCGCTGACGATTTTTTTCAAATGAATCGATGGATTACGAGTTTCCTTCAAAATCCTTTGGAGTGTGGAATTAGTTCCCGATAAAGGGCAGAAGGTTCGCTCTCAATGACATGGGATTGGGATTATAATATTAGTTGCGATGTGGACGTGCTTTCGAATTCTGGGAAAACTAGATAGTTACATATCAGCCTATACTAAGAGGCAGTGGGCAGTAATTCACCACGCAAGCCCAGTGCGGGTCGGTATATGTAGTATGAAGTACCTATAGGTTCCATAGCGTCATGCCTGTATTGCCAGGAGAGGTATATAGAGAACTAGGGATATTTAGTCATACAACTCATCCATAATAGCATAATCAGCCTATAACTTCTCCAGACACAGGCCTCCTCTCGGTGAGAGGGAAAGGGCGTAATCCACCACGCGAGCGGTGTGTCATGTCACATGTCTTCAAATTTTTGTTTGTAGGAAATGCCGGTTTTATCACAATGTTTTCCTTCATCGATTTGAGAGCAGTGGCGAAGAATTTATACAAAGTAAAGCGCCTGACTGGGTTCGAACCTACGATCTACAAATGTAAGTCGCAGCCGTTTCCACCTGCCGGGTCAGCGGGATTGTCCGAAAGGGTTACCGCTGGCCCGTAACATAAAGGGCTAAGGAAGGAACACCCAAGGCTGGGTTTTAGTCAGTAAGAGTCTGACACTCCCTTTCCGCTCTACCCAGAGCGAGAGGAGTCATTTGATGATTTCCCATCCAAAAAAAAAAAAAGACGTTTCCACTGGGCCAGCACTGCTCTACACCACCATACCTAGTAATTTACAAAAAGTGCAATGCCTGTCGAAGTTTCAAGCTGTTTCGTAGCATGTGCGGTGTAACTAATTATCTCCTTGACTTGCCCTGCACATAAAGTGCCCTGCAAATAATAATCCCTGGCGTGATTCATCAATTTTACAATCACAACTTATATAAGACACTAGTTTCTGCCCGCGACTTCGTCCGCGTGAAATTTCACCCTCCCACAAGCACCCTTACGAGTAGAATTTCGAAAAACCCTTTCTTAATGACACACAAAGAACACACCCTCCAAATTTCATGTCTCTATAACCAGCGGTTTAGGCTGTGCGTTGATATATCAGTCAGTCAGTACTTACAATTTTATATAGGTATACAGATTATATTTACATAATTATAAGAATAGGTCCATGCTACAGGAATATGTTGAGTAAACTTTGAATAGTCTAGGAAGGCGTGGAGGTTGAACTAACAAAGGATACACGACATTAGATTAACGGGAAGTTCCAGTATCATCCGGCGAAGTCTATTCCTATTTTTGAAGAACTAAGATCATAAGACGAGGCCACTTTTATATAAATAGGAAAGAAATTAATATAGAAACTTCTCAGAATTGTTATAAATGATATCGAAGGAACCTGATCCAGCATTCCGCTCATTGCTATTTTTGCTAACACAATTTCATACCTATGGAATCTCTACACAAATAGAACTTACTTACAAACAGAGCTCCTACCTCTTTGACTGGCCTGCTTGAGTGGGATTCGCAAGAGGACACGTTTTCGGAGGAAGGAAGTATTCCAGTAAGATGCTGGAAGGGATCTTGACCGTACTTCCGGGATTGTCCTGATTACTTAGCCGTGGTATACCTCCCCACTCCTTATAAGCAACTCAGATCATGTTTCCTCCTTCTTGATACGAACCTACGTGCTAGCGACTGTTTTCGGGGGCCCATTATTGAGTGTGGCAAGTCCAGGTTTTCGCACGATGTTTTCCTTCACCGACGTCAGTGATGTCCAAGAGACACATTGATTCTTCACCACCTCGTGCATGAGAGACGAGCCTATCACCAATGGGTCACGACGACATAGAACTTTAACAATCTCTTTACCTCACATAAACAAGCGAAAAGCCTTGTAACTCTATGTCATTGACAATGTAGGTATCAAGTTTCTATTCTAGATGCTAGGGGAGATAAAGCCTTTTTTCCTCTCACCTAGATATGTCTTTTAGTATCGAAGAAGAAATCATTGCTAGCGTAGAAATCTTAGAGACGCGTGATGAAAAGATTTGCCCTCCTTATTGTGAAGATAATGTTGAAGTCTTAGACTATCAAATTATATAAACAAAGCCTCGCTGAACATTGATTAAAGCAATGCGATGCAAATGTGCGAGTGTCATCATGTGACATTGACTTCGATAGGAATGTTGCCAGATCAAATAATTTTACCCCTAATGACAATGTTCCCCGTTTCGTATCCTCAAAATTACTTGTATTAGGGCTGATTTTTTCAACGCCAGATAATTTTATCGGAGGAATAATTATGAATTTTTGACAGTTCTATCATACAAAAACTGTCAGACGTCAATTTTATTCCACGAACAAAAAAATCTGTCCTTAGTCCAGTTGTTTTTTTTACAAAAGCGCACATTACTAATTAATTGTAAGTTACCATTATAACATCCATAATGGACGGATGGATGGACCTCTACTGTAACATAGGTTATTCCTAGCACGGGGGTCATTGATCATATATTTTGGTCATGTCTTCATATAACCTGACCAAGATTATGTCTGGACTTTAAAAGAGACTGTGACCTCTGAGTTTGTTTCGGCCTTTCTTCTCAGAGTAGTCAGATAGGAAACGCCGACCTCATCTAGTTTTAAAAAAACATGATTGACGTGTAAAAGTGTTTGTACAAACCTACTTACAAAAATAAAATCATTTATCATTAAATTTTGTACCAAGCTATTTGCACGCCTAAATGAGGTGATGAAGTGTCACCGAGTACTTATCTGTATACTTGTTCAAACAAATATTTGGCCCGTTTATAAAAAGCATAGTATACTTACCAGAATTATTTATTTACAATATTTCTGAATTCAGTTTGATGTGAACCAAAAATTATAGCAAAAGCTTAACTTTGAACCAAAAGTATAGGAAACTTGTGTGAACTGAGGGCTAAATGTTATAATGGAACATAGTTTTGATGTAAGTCCATTGTTCTCCATAGCCCAGTTGGTATTTGGACGATGGAAATTTGTTATCTTCCCCATAGAAAAATTGGTCCAATTGGTCCATGGAGCAACGACGGTAAAGAAAAGCATTGTGAGGAAACCGGCACATCCTAGAACGAAATTAGAACACACACATGACACCTACCAATCCGCATTGGGCCCGCCAGGTGGATTACTGCCCACTCTATCGCAGAGAGGAGTGGGCTGTTCATTTCCTACGGCTTAGAAAAGAAAGGTCCATTTTTCTAGGCTAATGGAAACTTCCAATACAGTGACAATGCATGTGACGTCATAGCATTTCCTTTATAGTCAAGAAAGCTTATTTATGTCGTGTTTAGTTTCAAGCTTCGTTGCTATTTTAACATGAGTGTAATTTCTTTGTTTACTATTAGTCATCCTGTGTTCTCACTGCAAATACTGAGTTGAGACGTCAAGCGATATCTAACTATATCTACAACGTTATTTTTAGTATATGCGAAACCCGAATATAGTTTGTTCAGAATAAGTAACTGAATCGATTCCAATAATTTTTACCCCATGTTATATTTTGTCAAATTTTTTTTTAAAAGTTATTTTACGTTATATACCTAGGTAGTATTATCAATGAGCGCAAGACGGCGCGGCGCGGTGAGCATGTTTTTGTACGGACAAACAGGTAACTTAACAATCTTAAGTACTTATATCTTTGTGATTTTTCATGATCCAGTTTTGAAATTTTGAACATAGATTCTTTACATAAAAATACTAGACACGTGTTTCGGGTTTCGCATATATACTAAAAATAATGTTGTATACTATTAATAAATGAAGAGTTTGTTAGTTTTTTTTTGGTTGTTTAAACGAGCTAATCTCTGAAACTAACGGTCAAGAACGCTATAGGCTATTTAACATCACGCTATGAGCCTTACAAGCCGTGCAAGAGTCAGAAAGATCGCTAAGCGAAAATAGACTTTGCGGGCAAGTGATGCGGTGCAACAGGGTGGGTCAGGGAACAAAGAATTACACGCGGTCGAAGTCGCGGGCAGAAGCTAGTGATTTATAAAGAAAATATTAGATTACGTACGTATAACAATTACTGCATATTTTATTGTAGCGAAGAAAAAAATCTTAGCTCTCCGAAAGCATGATCGAATTATCATCTTTTTTTTAACCACTAGGTGCAGTCGCGAACATAAATATGACTTAAGGTTCCTAAAAACAGGCGCGACACGCGATATAATCGCTCGCGACACAAAGGCACCGCTCGTTGCGCAACTTGCGGTGCCTTTGTGTCGCGCGCGATTTTATCGCGTGTCACGACTGTTTGAAGGAGCCTTTGCGCAAAATTTAAAAGTCGTCAAATAAATTTTGCAACTTTGATAATACACCTAATTCTTAATAGACTAATAGTATGGGTGGTTTTGTTCGGAACACCTTAACTTTTTATCAATACTTTTGGATAAAATCTCTTTTTAATCTTGCGTAGGTAAATGACGCTCGTCACTAAAATAATATTAAAATCGAAGTAGAGCTATTCAACCGTGGTTCGTTTCGGTCACCTGTCCATACTAATATTATAAATTCGAAAGTAACTCTGTCTGTCTGTCTGTATGTTACCTTGTCACGCCTAAACCACTGCATGGATTTCGATAAAATTTGGCAGAGAGATAGATTGCATCCTGTGGTAGGACATAGAATAGTTTTTATCGACATACCTCGCGGGCGAAGCCGCGGGCGAAAGCTAATCCGTTATATTTTCGACGTGCCTCCTTGCTTGCCCTGGGGGCCTTCTCTCTAATTCCGTCAACGAAGATAATGGGGCCCATCCGGAAGTACTTAGTTCGAGACTTCGGAATGAGGCCCACTCCCGGTAATATAACTTTTTCGGATAATCAAAACACATTGGGGGCTTAACGACAACTGTCAAAAATCGTGTTGTCATTCATTCCGAGTTCCCGTTCGGAACTAATGTTATGTCCGTAGATGATACGGACTAGCAAACGCACGTCATTGGTCAAAACTATGGATTTGAGGACACAAGTTTGACCATGGACCCAGGTTCGTGCCGGACGGCGCGTAATGTGTTCCACGCGCATCTCAAAGAGATGTCAACGCCAATGAAGGAGCCCGTTCAGGCCGAAGCCTGCTGGGTCAGCGGAATTGTCCGAAAGGGTTACCGCTGGCCCGGAACATAAAGGGCTAAGGAAGAAACACGGGTGGATTTTAGTCAGTAAGAGTCTGACACTCCCTTCCACTCCACCCAGAGCGGGATGGGATCATTTGATGATTTACAATCCAAAAAATAAAAAAAAAGTCGGTCTTAGCGTTATACATTGGCAAAATTTACTTTCTTAATGCGAATGGTCGCATCACCTAATTGTAAAATATGCAACAAATTGAAGATGTGCAACATTTGTTGATGGAGTGTGGTAAGAGGAAATGCGGGGGTCGTTTCTCCATAGAAACGCTTTCGCCTGTTTTCTTTCTGGTTATAGACCATAAAGCAATGATTTTTTACAGAATATTAATATTAACTACTTGTATGCCCCTATGTTTTCCTTTTGGATGCTACATTATTTTCAGCACTAGAACCCTAAAAAAATGCCGATTTAAACCGATATCAACAGAGGGGTGCACAAATTTGACAACTAGGTATTAATGATATAGGGACACAGTATTATATTTCCTTCTTATTCAGATTATGAAATATCTTTTAAATTGGTCCAATATTGGAGGAGGAAATAATATAACAATAATAGCCGAGAGCCAAACCTCGAATTACGACTTTTTACTTAGGATTTTTCAAGTCTCTCCGACCGCATTTCCTCTTAAAAAATGTTAAGAGCGTTTACGCCGTTCGGCATTTCATACAAACTTTCAAGCCCTTATTTTTCGAAATGAATGAACCGATTTTAATGAAACTTCGTACGCATAAGCAGGATACAAAGGTCTAAAAAGTTAGTAGAGAACATTTCCGAAAAATTGTGTTACAGCCAAATTAAACCGATTTTAATTTTCTATAGAAACAGAAATCTCAAGTTATCTTTTTTTAAATAAAACATTTCGAAAATGTTCTCTACTAACTTTTTAGACCTTTGTATCCTGCTTATGCATATGAAGTTTCATTAAAATCGATTCATTAATTTCGAAAAATAAGGGCTTGAAAGTTTGTATGAAATGCCGAACGGCGTAAACGCTCTAAATCCACTGACTTCCCAAACGGAGCGTGTTGGGGCGGTGGGCAAACGAATTCACGTGACAAGGACAACCCCACTGATCTTATACTGTGTTCCCACGTTTCTTCGGTTGAGATTTTATCACCCACGTGTTTTTGCACGCGGAGTTGTAACCTTGCGCAGACGTTGCACTGAAGTCCGCGCGGAACTAGTTGGCCGCGCCTTAGGTGGGGACAGGGGTGAGGGCGGCGGGGTTGCCTAGTGTTCGCAACGCACGTACTGAGTAATGACAAAGCCCCCTCCCCCTCCGTCCCACCGCTCACATACCTAAGGCGCGGCCAACTAGTTCCGCGCGGAATATAATATAGGTAATTGCATTATCAAGACTTCCTTATGACAAATAAATGATTAAAATCAGAAGGCCAATTCTCGTAATTTAAAACGTTCAAAATCTAGTCGCAGTCTCATCTCGGCGACAAACAAATGTCAAAAACTTGTCAAAATGTAGGGAAATGAGAGGTATTTTTGAGAGATTGAGACTGAGATCAGACTGTGAACGTTCTTAAAATTACATATTATAGGTATTACTAATACACAGTCTACAGTCCGCCGTCGCCGAGAGATCGCGTTCCTGACACCTGTCAGATGCGACAATTCTAGTACCTAACTAATAAAGATCCAATTCGCTAAACACGTATTCGTTTGTACGTAACTGACAGGACGGTGTCAAGAACGCATTCTCTCGTCGTCCGGACTGTAAATTTACTTAAATACAGTACAGGTACCTAATGATAAAGTCATTTGACTCTTTTCTTGCGAACTGTACCTGGCTAGACTTCTTTCAGAATCGGTAAAGTGTTACCAGGTTTTTTTTTTTTGTTAGTTTTAAATGCTCCTTTTAGATACTTTCTTTCCTAATAAACTCTTACTGTAGCTGTCCACTCAACTACCACGTAGTTAGTAGAGTATCTGAGACTGCCAGTACCCACTCAAAAGCGCGACAACCCTTTCGCGGCAGAGATAACAAACAAAATGCAAGCTATCAAAGACAAAAGAGTAACACAAGCCTAACATAAAGTCATTCTAGGAACCCAGTCGCCTGTGTTTGTACAGGGGCAATATAAAATATACAAGGGCCCTCCGTGGACTGCAAACAAATAGAGTACGCATGCGGACGTAGCCTTAACCCCTTCTAGATGCGCCGTTTTACCCCGAATTATCTCTAAAAAAATATCTCTAACTGATGGATATTTAAGGTTTAAAAAAAATCATTCATTGATCAAAGTCACCATTCATTTAAATCATTTATTTGCAGAAAATATAAGTGTTATCTGTTCTACCTACCTACAAGTTGATGGTTAAAAGTACAGTCCATATCCTGACTGTTATTGGCAAGCACATTTTAGTAAAATATACAGAATGAACAAAATAGAAATTAATTATAGAAAGGCTATTAGAAGAAATGTCATAAAAACTCTTTGATTCAATATCTCCTCAGTGACGCCATCTAGCGTAATACTGCAAAATTACATAACCGCCAGTACCGCCACCAACCGTCAGATAGTTTGATATATCTAAGAAATTATTCAATTTATCAAAATACTCGGTCGGACAATTTATTCTAAATTCTAACGAAATGAGACCGTAATTAATCAAATCATATCATTAATTGGTTTGCAAACATGGTTATTAAGTACAGATGCCAGCACATCAAGCTACTACAATCTGTCAAATTTCTTTAATAATTTTTCAACTTTATCGCTAAGGTTGAAAATTGATTGGGAAAATTTGACAGTTTCGGGTAGCTTGAGGTGCTGGCGTCTGTACATAGATTGTTTGTTAAAAGTCCAGTCGTTTAATCACTACAATAAGATTTGCAATACCACAATTATTACAATTCGGAATATTTTCTTCCAGAATAATTTTCTTTAGCACACAATGCGGCCATCGGGGTAATTGCGTAACACACTATCAGTAGCAAAGGCTTTCATTTTGACACTTCAACAACATTCATTGCGTTTTTTACGTTGTTGAGCGGACAAATTTTTCGAACACACGAAGCAATGGATTAGCAATATCCTTCAAAACGATTGAGATTCTGAACGACACATAGCAACTAAA
This sequence comes from Mesoligia furuncula, assembly GCA_916614155.1. Classification (NCBI taxonomy): domain Eukaryota; kingdom Metazoa; phylum Arthropoda; class Insecta; order Lepidoptera; family Noctuidae; genus Mesoligia; species Mesoligia furuncula. The sequence goes on from OU744790.1 coordinate 36,837,620, forward strand.
CTGAGCGAGGTGCGATCTGTGGTCTGACAGCAAACACCGAAAGCAACCTTATTGCAACGAAAATAAAGATCATTGTGATATTGACAGACTTGGAAATGGCAGCAATCCTATAGCAACCTTATTGCCACGAGAATAAAGATCACTTTGATTTTGACAGTGATGCTAAATCAGTGGTAAAATAACTGTGAACGGACTGTACATTTTCATGTTATCCGCTTTGTCCTGTGTATCGTAATACTTGTCGTATGTGTGTGTGTGTGTGTTTGCCTCAAACCCTCTAGAACCTATATCCTAATTTGCAGACATGCTTGTCGAACCTTCTATGAGAATATTGGTTTAGCGTCAGCATGAGTTAGACAGGATTAGGAACATCGTCTTTCATGCATCTACGATAAAAGGAAACACTCCAGTTTAAAAGGTTCTTTATTATTCGCTTTAGCAGACTAAACGACAAAGGGTGCAGGTCACTGAAGCAATATCTTGATTATCGGTACTATCGGGTTTTTTGAAGTGCTCTTAGATAAACTACGCGTAGTCTCAGATTAATATACAGGGTTATTGGTAAAACATTAACAACCTCTGAGGAGGTCATTGTACTCATCACTATGAACAACTTTTATTATGGGACCAAACCTGAAATCGCGAAAAAAAATCAGATATTCCCTAAATCCATGTTCGTATAACTCGTCAAAATGTAGGGAACAGGTGATTTTTTTTCGCGATTCTGGTTTGGTCCCATAGTAAAAGTTGTTCATAATGATGAGTACAATGACCTCTTCAGAGTTTGTTAATGTTTAACCAATAACCCTGTATATACCCGTCGACATGAGAACCTCCTCTTTTTTTTCGTCGGTTAAAAATACTTATTCCTACATTGCTCAATAAATTATTATAACAGCAGCTCTCCTACCTTCCTACATCTATGGTCGGGGTGGAAAAATTCATGGTGTAAGTATATAGTACAAATATTATAATAGTTTTGGCTCTGTTCAAATAGTTAATAATAGAATTGTGTGAAGGGCTGGTCGGACCACCGGCAACGAAGGTTGTTTGCGACTACCTACCTCCTACACGCTCACACTCGAACGGGGAAAGATGTAAGAACGAATTTTACATTAAAATGTTTTATAACAAATCTAAACTGATATTTTATAGAACTGCGGGGTTATTGCGTCACTCATTATTGGTAGCAATTTTGAGAGTTCAACAACATTCATTGCGGTATTAACAAAAATCAGCCCTTAAAATAATTCTAAATAAAAAACAGAACTACCGTTCAAACAAAAGTAACTTTAAATGTAATTTTTACCTTAACTTAATAAAAGTTTTTAGTACTTATCTAAGTAGTAAAAAAAGAAAAACAAAGAAAGAAACATTGGTTCATTGCTAAGTGAATTTTTTTTTTTTGTTTTTCTTAAATGAGCATACAAAAAGATCTGGGGGCACGGTAGGGCCCGACTCGCACTTGAGTCGGACTCGCACACGAAGGATTCCGTACCACAAGATATAAAACGCCGAAAAAATAAAATTCTTTTATACCCCTTTAAATTTTAACTTAATTTTATTTTTATTATTTGTTGTTATAGCGGCAACAGAAATACATCGTCTGTGAAAATTTCAACTGTCTAGCTATCACGGTTCATGAGATACAGCCTGGTGACAGACGGACAGTGGAGTCTTAGTAATAGGGTCCCGTTTTTATCCTTTGGGTACGGAACCCTAAAAAATATATTTTGTTGAACTGTCTAAATGAAAACCGTTGCTACTGACAGTGTCTTACGCAATCACCCCGAAAAATAACTCCTCCTAGGTTATCAAAAAAAATACAAATAATATACATCTTCATACTAAGGCTCGAGGGATGCTACTTAAGTTTTCATTGAAAAATGTATACAGTACAGTGCTTTTAATTCTTGGAAGCCAATAATATCAATTTCTAAGATTGAATCAGAGTTCAAAGGTAAATTAAATGTAAAAAAAGAGAAACTAACCAGTCTGTACAGTAAGCGTCATCAATTTAAAAGGGTCATCAATTTAAGGCGGAAATTCCTTGAAAACGGGTAAAAAGTTGGTTTTTTAAAGCAGTGTATCTCTTAAACCGTAAATAATTTTAACCAAAAAAAAATATATTTTCAAGTCTTATTTTAATACAGTAATGGAACTCAAATCATAATTAAACAGACATTAATGCATAAAAATATCTTCAAATACACCTCTTGATTGTCTTTAAAAGCAGTTTATCCCCTCATTAACAATGTTAATTATAATTAAAAATATGCCATTTTTCTAATGCCAAACTGCATTCAGTGATGGATTATTTTTTATTAAATAGTATTTGTAAATATATCCTTTCTTCATATTTTACAATAAATTAGCAGTTTTGTGTCATCGCGCGTCTCTTTCTTTTCTATACAGTCCGACGGTGACCGCGCTTTAGGTCGTGTAAGCCCTTTGTAATAGGTGTTTTCTTAGAGCAGTGAAGTGCAGTTAACCCAGTGGTAACAGCACGACTTACGAGTTGTAGGTCGTAGGTTCGAACCCTACAGTACCGCGATGCCACCGTACCTCGGAAAGCACGTTAAGCCGTTGTTCCCGGCTGTCATTCGTGGATCTTTGACAGTCGTTACGGGTAGTCAGAACCAGTCTTACCAAGGGGAATCGTATTACCCAGTAACTGGGTTGTGGAGGTCAGATAGGCAGTCGCTCCATGTAAAATACTGGTATTCAGCTGCATCCGGTTAGACTGGAAGCCGACCCCAACATAGTTGGGAAAAGGCTAGGCAAATGATGACTAGCTTCTGTCCGCGACTTCTTCCGCGTGTAATTTCTTGTTCCCGCGACCATTATCTACTTCGTTTTCGACTTCACTCAGCGTTTTTTCTGACAATTTTTGCTCGGGTCTTGTCTGTCGCAGCGCGATAGCCTATAATATGAACCTTCCCCAAGAATTGGCATAGAGAATTTTTCAAATTGGACTGCTAGTTCCAGAGATGAACGCGTTCAAACAAACAAACAAAAAATATCTTCAGCTTTATTATGTGCTAAGAAGATTCACTAGTCTCGTAATTGTTGTAACCGCGTATTGTTAGAGGACACGGTATTTTAACTAAAGACATGCTTGCCTAAAATCAGTTTTTGTATGTAATTATACTAATCTAAAACCTGTTTCGTGTAATTTACTATGGGACCAAACCTGAAATTGCGAAAAAAAAATCATTTATTCCCTACATTTTGACGAGTTATACGAAAATAAATGTTAACAGTTAACAGCTGATTTTTTTTTTCGCGATTTCAGATTTGGTCCCGTAGTAAAAGTTGTTCATAATGATGAGTAAAATGACCCCCTAGAGTTATGGGATATAAAAAAAAACAGGTTGTATATCTAGTAGTATAGTTTCACATTGAATTGGCCTTTAATTCAAACAGCTTCTAGTTAGTCCTCTGTCCTCAACATTGTATATTTGTAGTAGGTCATGCCTATCAGCTCTCTTCAAAAAATATTGTAAGTTTTCAAGATATGCAATAATCACCTGTTTTCTTAGTTGACTGTACATTCTTAAGTCACTGAACTTTACTCAACAGTACTTTATTGCACTGGGCTTCAGGATCTCAGTTGTAAACACACGATATCAAGTTATTTCCAGTAACTAATAAGTAGACGCAACAAGAGGTTTTTTGACCTCTGAAACAAAACCTAACATGAAGTACCTAGGTAAATCAGAAAATATACTTCAGAATGTGTACGACCGCAGTCTGTGAGTACGGGCTGAAAGAAAATTAAAAGATCTATAATAAATTACCTTTTTTTATTCATAATTAGCTTTTGCCCACAGATTCGCCCGCGGAATTTACCTTTCTTATCAGAATAACAGATTCTCAAATTATCAGATTTTAAATAGTCAAAAATCAGTCAGTACTTTTTGCAGCTAATATATTGCATATTGCACATTGTGCCTAAAAAATCTAAGACGAAATTACATTAACAACTAAAGTAAGCATACCACGTCCTTTTTAGGGTTCCGTACCCTAAGGGTAAAAACGGAACCCTATTACTAATATTACTAAGACTTCGCTGTCTGTCTGTCCGTCTGTATGTCACCAGGCTGCAGCCTGGCTAAATTTCAACAGTCTAGCTATCGCGGTTCTTGAGATGCATCTCAAGAACCGCGATAGCTAGACTGTTGAAAATTTCACAAATTATGTATTTCTGTTGCAGCTATAACAACAAATACTAAAAACAAAATAAAACAAATATTTAAGGGGGCTCCCATACAACAAACGCGACTTTTTTGCCCTTTTTTGCTCGATTAAAAAATGGCAACAGGTAGGCACTTGAAATATTCACAAAATACTCAGTTGTATTTCAACTTTAATAATATTTATTATTAAAGTTAAAATACAACTGAGTATTTTATAAAAAAAAATAATAATAAATACCTTAAATATTTATTTTATTTTAATTTTATTATTTAATAAAATCAAAATAAAATAAATATTTAAGGCGGCCTCCCATAAAACAAACATGTTTTTTTCGGCGTTTTTGCCTTGTGGTACGGAACCCTTCGTGTGCGAGTCCGACTCGCTCGCACTTGGCCAGTTTTTTTTTTGTTTCCGGGGTGGAAAATCCTCATGCATGTCCATCTACACCACTGTTACTGACTAAAAACCACCCCGGTGTTTCATCTCACACCTACCCGGAACGTACGATACTTTTGCAACCCCCGACTGGAGTATACCATGTCCTTTTTTTTTTTTTTTTTAACGTGGAGAAATGCTCATGCATTCTGCACTACCACGGGGAGATAGTGCAGTTATGTGGGACTCTAACCCACTAAAACTCCACGGTGTCCTCCTCTGCCGCTTACGGCGGGAACACGGGCACGCGTTAGCACTCAACCGTGAACCCGCCGCGGCTGTCCGTTACCGGACCCTCCTCTGGGGAGTACTCCCCATCACCGGCGCACCAGAACACATAGCACGCCGTGACCACCCCAGGGACCAAACCAGCACATGGGCGCCAGACGACCCCGTGTCTGGGCACCCTTGGTCCCCCTGTGACGGGTCAGGACATTGGCCCCGCCGCCTGCCAATTTTCGGCCGCAGAGGATAGGGAGAGCGGCCAACGTCATACCGACACTCCTCCTCCCCTGCGGCCCCACCGCGTCCGCCATCGAACGGTGGCGACCCCGTCAAGGCCGCGGAAGGTAGGGAGAGCGGCGCACCGCAATACCGGCACTCCTCTCCCGCCGCGGCCTTTAACCCTCAGCCGCGATGCCTCAGTTGCGATGTCGCCGAAGCGGCACCGCAACCTACTTGGTGGCCGCTACGTCGTCGGCTTACAGGCAAAAGCCCTGACGAGCGGCCCCTCCTCGGGTTCCTCTTCGCTTCATCGTGGGTGTCCAAGCCACGGCTACTGAGCCCCCCCGCCTCGACAATGCGGGAACCCACCGGGGGGGGGGTATACCATGTCCTAACTCAGGTCATGGTCTGACTATGTGCCCAATTTAATCGAAATCCGTGCGTGAAAGGTAACAGTTTTCCCATTTATGATATTAACAGCTTCAAAATATCTAGCTTCTGATAAAGTGATAACAGCTTAATTACTGCCAGCTCGGTACGCGATCTATTAATCCGGGCGCAACCAATTAGGTAATATGATTTTCTATGGGAGCATTGGTGGCACAGTAATAACGGCCGCAACTTGCGATTTGTAGGTCGTCGGTTCGAATCCAGACAGGCGCTTTACTTTGTGTACAGACGCCAGCACAACAAGCTACTACAATCTGTCAAATTTCTTTAATAGATTTTCAACTTAATCGCCAAAGCATAAGGTTCAAAGTTGATTGGGAAAATTTGACAGTTTCGGGTAGCTTGATGTGCTGGCGTCTGTACTTACATTATTTTATTAAGTACCACTTCTCTCAAAATTATGAAGGAAAACATCGTGAGGCAACCGGCAAGACCTAGAAACAAAAATTCGAAGATATGTAACATCTACCAACCCGCACTGGGCCGCGTGGGGATTACGGCCCACTCTCGTCTCGCCGAGAGGAGGCCTGTGTCCTGGCAGAGTGAAGTTATAAACTGATTATGTCCAATACGTGTTACACCTGCACCGGTCGTACACTCACGCGAATAATAGATCTACGGGGCCAAATTTAAGGCTCCTACAAACAGGCGCGACACGCGATATAATCGCGCGCGACACAAAGGCACCGCCCGTTGCGCGACTTGCGGTGCCTTTGCGGTGCGATTTTATCGCGTGTCGTGCCTGTATGTAAGAGCCTTAAATCAGCTAGCGAAACTTAAATCAGCTAGCGAAACTTAAATCACCTAGCGAAACTTAAATCAGCTAGCGAAACTTAAATCAGCTAGCGAAACTTAAATCAGCTAGCGAAACTTAAATCAGCTAGCGAAACTTAAATCAGCTAGCGAAACTCCGCAGGCATGATGGGTATCGGTATCTGTACATGACACAATTTAAAAAAAGCTTTTTGTGAGGTCATCGACCGCTTTTAGTGTTGTGTTAGACACATGACCAGAAAACTGATTTTCTCAACTCATACTTTAAGTAACAACACCACATCAAAAAAACATCGAAATTTGTTAATTTTTATTTCGTCTGAGCTGTCTCGCCAAAAAAATACCACCAGTAGTCAGAGAAGAAGAGTCCTATTGTTATTCGTTTGAATTAATTGATCCCAAACAAAACAGGATGTTTTAGAACCATAAATCTGAAGACATGTGACAACTACCAACCCACACTAGACCCGCGTGGTGGATTACAGCCCACTCCCTCTTAGAGGAGGCCTGTGTCCCAGCAGTGGGAGGCTATGAAGAATTGATTCCATGAAAACCCGGCTCATATTATGGGGGTTTCGTAATTTTAGGCAACCTCCTCAATCTGTCAAAAATCGCTCTAATTTCCTTACATTTTTGGCAAGTTTTTTACATTAATTGTCGTTGAGATAAAATTGCGACTAGATTTTGAAAGGTTTTTTAATTACAGAAATTGGCCTTCTGGTATCCTTTTTTTTTTAGGCCAAAATTAAGGCTGCTACAAACAGGCACGACACGCGATATAATCGCGCGCGACGCAAAGGCACCGCTCGTTGCGCGACTTGCGGTGCCTTTGTGTCGCGCGCGATTTTATCGCGTCTCGTGCCTGTTTGAAGGAGCCTTCAACCACTCGATCCCGGCGTGGTACGCGATCGGCCCATCCTACAATAGAAAACCAATTGTGTCTCATTAGCGGTGATTCAGCGGTTAACGATGAAAAGTATAACGTAGGAAAACCAAAATGGAATGTCAGAAATCGATGTCACAGTAGCGCGGTCAACATTATCTTCCTGTCATGTTTTGTCTCGCATACTATTATGGCATTAATACAAGTCAGAGGGAGAAAGAACAAGATGGTATCGGTAACGTGTGGGGGCTGCGCAGAAGCATCCACTTTACTTTATTTGTAAAACATACAAAACATTTTTTCTATAGATATCTACGTTTTAATTAGGTGATGGAGTGTTGTGTTCAGCAGAAAAAGCACCAAGAATTACGAAGCGTAGGTACCTTAATTGAATAAGCAGTTCCGAGCAGTATTTAGCTGGAGGATAGAAATATTTTAATATTTGTGTTCTTCGAACCCAGACAGGCGCTTCAATTTGTGTAAATAATTTCATCATCACCCCGTGGCTAAATAATAACAGCCGCACAGGTAGATCGATCAGGTTAAGCTACGCTTGCTGCGGTTGATCTGTGGATGGGTGACCATTTTTACATACCGTGACGCCTCCGTGCTTCGGAAAGCACGTTAAGCCGTTGGTAACGGCTGTCATTCGTGGATCTTTGACAGTCGTTACGGGTAGTCAGAAGCCCGAAAGTCTGACAATCAGTCTTACCAAGGGGCATAGTATCCCAGTAACGGGGTTGGGGAGGTCAGATAGGCAGTCGCTCCATATAAAATACTGGTATTCAGCTGCATCCGGTTAGACTGGAAGCCGACCCCAACATAGTTAGGAAAAGGCTAGGCAGATGATGGATTTCATCATCACTACTCTCAAAACGGTTCACCGTTTTTTTATCTTGGAAAACATCGTGACGAAACCGGCATGTCCTTGAACCAAAAAATCAAAGACATGTGACAGCTACCTACTGGCACTGCGTCGGCGTGGTCATCTCGAAGAGAAGATCCGAGGCCTGTGTCCTAGAAGTAGGAACATTATGCAAAACAACCAATAAATCTGAGCTCTGTCATCGCAGAGCACAAGACACGGTTGGCTAACCGAAATAATTTCAGAAAACTATCATCGTAATTTAATTTATCGCGTTCAACAATCATAATCAGGGTCATCACGCATCCACGGCACACATTCATTACCCATCCATTATGATTACAATTTCACTTATAACCAACATCCATAAACATTCAGTACTAAATCAAACAGGGTATAAAAGAGTCTTGGTATTTTTCATTATTTTACATCGTCGTAAACAGTATGTGACGACAATACCTGGCACGCGAGGTAGCCGAACATCAATTAAATTGTACCACATAAAATGTTCTAAATCATAATCTCGACTACGGCCGTCAGGCAAACACGTTATTAATTAAGTTATAAAAAAGTCATGGCTGTATTAGCATATTTATGGATCTATAAAGTCGGGGGCGGGTCGCTACTGGAAGCCAGCGCCATCTAGCGGAATTGGTCGGAACTTGCTTGCGGCGACGTCAGCATGAACTTGACTTGGCGTCTTTCATTTGAAAAATTTTGTCTGAAAGTGTGTTCGGTTACTTTTAAAAAAGGTAGAGTTCAGAAACTACACTAATAAGGAAAGAAAGAAAAGAATAATTCTCTCCCTATAGGTGAAAAGGAAAAACTTTGTCAAGCAAGATTGTAATTTTGACAAAGTTTTTTCTTTTCATCATTTTAAATGTCATGGAGAAAAAGTTTGTGCCTAAGTTTCAATGTCAACAACAGGCAACATGCATTCTGTAAAAACTTGCTAATACTTTTCAAACTACTCTGTAGAACAAAATACCTTTGTAAGTAAGTTTTACAGAATAAGAAAAATATTTTGTTTGATATTTCGGACATAAGTGCCTACCTCTACATAGGTAATTTCCCATTGCAAACATACACCTTTAGAATTATAGAGACCTAATTCGAAATTTGAAGATTTCAACTTTGACTCATAAAATTATCTTTCACGACCATCTTCATATTAAGTTAGGTTAGACAACTCTGACATTCTGACAAGACTGACATAGGTATTAAAGTCTATGTTTTATTAAGATTCGACGAAGATGTTAAATCTTCAATTTCGAATTAGGTCTCTATATTTGTAAAATATCTTCCTACATATTATGTAGGAAGATATGTTGGAAGATATCGTCTAATTTAAAATTGCACGTCGTAACTGCTTGTCGCATACACACAGATGTTGGATAGAAGTTTTAATGGCGGGGCGTCCAATTTTAAGTTAAACGATCTTTACTTCTCTTCTCTACACGTGATAAGTATCTTGGTAATTCTTGGTGCGTTGTATACAATAGCCACAATTTGGAGGCCTTCGTTGTCACTAGTACCATTAACAGTTCCATGATGGAACTACTGATTGTTTTTTTTTATCACTAGTTCCATTTTATAAGAATCTGAAAATAATGGAACTAATGTTGAATTTATTATCACTAGTTCCATTTTAAAAGAATATGAAAATAATGTAACTAATGTTGAATTTGATATCGCTCGTTCCACATTATTATTTTTGGCACTTGTGAAATTTTTAAGGGTGGTAAAAACACTGGAGTTAAAAACACTTAGTTTTTTTTAAATCATTATTTTTTTATTTCCAGCTGTTTTGTTTACAAATGTGAAAGATTTCGCAGACGATTTAGTTCTTGGTACGTGTTTTTTACGGATTGTCACTTTTAATTACTTTTAACCATATAAATAAGTACTCGTCTATATTTTTGTAATCACCTAATCCCTTTATTTTGATACCCCACTCGATAGATATTGAGAAAAAAAAATTTTTGAAGACATAATAATGCGCCAAAAATCGGCCATTTTATATATTTTTTTTAATTTTGATATACCCAGTGTCACTCTCACAATTAAGACGAATCTAACGACACCTCTCAAGCTGAAATCGATCAAGCCGTTTAGGCTACAGAGTGTGCCAAAGAAATATACACACATACCTACACTCGAAAAACATAACCCTCCTTCTGACGTAGTCGGGTAAAAATAAATATTTGTTGGTTTTATTGAATATGATTAATATAAAAACTAAGTGTTTTTAACTCCAATGTTTTTACCACCCTTAAAAATTTCACAAGTGCCAAAAATAATAATGTGGAACTAGCGATATCAAATTCAACATTAGTTACATTATTTTCATATTCTTTTAAAATGGAACTAGTGATAATAAATTCAACATTAGTTCCATTATTTTCAGATTCTTATAAAATGGAACTAGTGATAAAAAAAAACAATCAGTAGCTCCATCATGGAACTGTTAATGGTACTAGTGACAACGAAGGTTTTGAGGAAGGACAAAAGCTAATGAGCGTTCCTGAGACCACACAATGGTTGGACATACACGGTGGTAAAGACATCGACGCACTAACTGTAACCATGAGTCTAATTTCTAAGCCCCATGATATTTTTCGTCGGTCAAGGGGGGCTCCTTAAATATTCATTTTATTTTGTTTTAAGTATTTGTTGTTATAGCGGCAACAGAAATACATAATTTGTGAAAATTTCAACTGTCTAGCTATCGCGGTTCTTGAGATACAGCCTGGTGACAGACAGCGAAGTCTTAGTAATAGGGTCCCGTTTTTACCCTTTGGGTACGGAACCCTAAAAACGAAAATTTTGCTGTGTCATAGAAAAGCTCCCACGCGGTCAAAATGTATGGAGCAGCAATTTTTTTTCATCGCTTTTAAATTTCAACGCAAATTTCAAATAGCCCAATTCTTGAGGAAGCTTATAGGGTTTTAACATCACGCTACGGCACATAGGAGCCGAGCAAAAAGGAAAAAGTAAGAAAGAACGGTAAGCGAAAACGAGGCAATAGCGAGGCTGAGATGAGATGGGATGCGACGCGGTGGCTCGGGGGGTGAAATTTCACGCGGACGAAGTCGCGGGCAGAAGCTACCATTGGCGAAGCTTCCATACAACTCGATTCCTACCGGCTTCCCTTTGAAAAATGGCACAGTCAGTATTCTACTCGTATCGCCGTCGTTTCAGCCGATAGACGTCCACTGCTGGACATAGGCCTCCCCCAATTTTGGGAGGGTTTGCCATAATCGCCACGCTTGGCAGGCGGGTTGGCGATCGCAGTATGGTATGATGGTGGAACACATAGAGAACGCTGCTGCCCATTCTCCGGTACGACCCTTAGTCGCCTTTTACGACACCCACGGCAAGTAAGGGGTGGTGGTATTCTTTAAGTCCGGCACCACACAGACAGATTCTACTCGTATAGACAAATAATATAATCATATTAAAGATATCTACTCTTACAAAAATTGACCCTTCGCTACTGGAAGCTACTATGAAATAACCGTGAAAGTACTGTGTTTCTGAGGATCCTTCCAAAATTATGTAAACTTTTCTCTGAAAGTTTTATTAACAAGACTCTCAGATAATATTACTTAAATACCAATCAATTATCCATGATTATAATTCCTGTTACTTTTTAGGGTTCCGTACCCAAAGGGTGAAAACGGGACCCTATTACTAAGACTCCACTGTACGTCTGTCACCAGGCTGTATCTCATGAACCGTTATAGCTAGACAGTTGAAATTTTCACAAATGATGTATTCCGTTGCCGCTATAACAACAAATACAAATAATAAACAATAAATAAAACAGAATAAAATAAATCTTTAAGGGGACCATACTTACAACAAACGTGTTTTTTTTCGGCGTTTTTGCCTTGCGGAACCTTTCGTGTGCGAGTCCGACTCGCACTTGGGCAGTTTTTTCATTTGATCAGAAGTCAACGTTGCAAAAGAATAGCCAATTAACTGGGTCTTCCAAAACAACATACTAATTAGATATTGCAAAATATATTGCGCCCTTTGCTATCTCAGGAAAATTGGTACCTGGTAGAGCATCAGTGAAATTTCTTATCTTAGATTTATTCCTTTGAAGCCGTCCCCAACATAGTTGGGAAAGGGCTAGGCAGATGATGATGAGATTTATTCCTTTGAAAGACTCAGGGCAAACAGTACGAGATCTCTATTCAAAATTTCTAGGGAAGCAAACTTATTGGCAATGCAATTTGATAAATGATAAATGATTTTATTTTTGTAAGTAGGTTTGTACGAACACTTTTACACGGGTCCGTGGCTTAGGCCCCCAGTGGTCGACGCACCTGTGGCCGACGCCCCCGATTCGATTAATTTAATTCAAAGTAATTTTTGATCAAATGTACTGTCAGGCACAAATCGAATCGGGGGCGTCGGCCACAGGTGCGTCGACCACTGGGGGCCTAAGCCACGGACCCTTTTACACGTCAATCATATATTTTTTTAAACTAGATGAGGTCGGCGTTTCCTATCTGACTACTCTGAGAAGAAAGGCCGAAATAAACTTAGAGGTCACAGTCTCTTTTAAAGTCCAGACATAATCTTGGTCAGGTTATATGAAGACCATGTAGATCGATGAGATGGTCCTTTGAGGAAAGAACCACACACAGCTTGAGAGGACCTGTCCAGTCAGTGCACGCATTGTCAGAAATCGTGCAGCTCAACTTAAGACTTAATGAGCTCAACGATTCGACGAACAATACCAAAGAAAGGACATTTGGGTTGGCCATATAAATTACTCAAACTGCCAGACCATGAAAAAAAAACTAAAAGAACAGAGAGAATAATAAAAAAATATATAAAATGAATAAAAAGACCCACATCGTCTTCACATTCACAATAAATAAAATAATATAATATTTTACAAGGTGAGCAAATGTCATTGTTTATAAAAATTTGAAAAGGCCTCCGCTTCCCTCGTTGCTTTGTTCAAAAAGAGGTATTCGGTGAGTTGTATAGAAAATTGATTTTAAATCCTATAAGGGAAACATGCATTACACAATCAGCCGGTAACGTTCCCACTGCTGGGACACAGGCGTCTTCTCTTTGAGAGGGCGTGGCCCGTAATCTACCACGCGGGAACACTGCGGGTTGGTAGATGTCACATGCCTTCGAAATTTTGGTTCTAGGACATGCCGGTTTCCTCACGATGTTTTCCTTCGCCGTTTTGAGAGCAGTGAATTAAATTACACGAAGTAACTCACAACGGCCACCACTGCTCCAAGCATACAAGCATTATTGAGCACAATTGTACCTACTATTACGAAGTTAACGAATAAAATACAATTTCCGCCAATACTTAATTATAATTAAGTTATACCAAATTCCACGAAGTGACTTTGTGACGTCGAGCGTTTAGATTCCAAAAATTAAATTCAAAACTTCGTAGAACGCGTTTATTCACTAAACACATGGCGAACGAGGCGACACTAATATTTGTCCTGAGTGTTTATTAAAAACTGGCCAAGTGCGGGTCGGACTCGCACACGAAGGGTTCCGTACCACAAGGCAAAAACGCCGAAAAAAACACGTTTGTCGTATGGGAGCCCCCCATAAATATTTATTTTATTTTGTTTTTAGTATTTGTTGTTATAGCAGCAACAGAAATACATAATATGTGTAAATTTCAACTGTCTAGCTATCGCGGTTCATGAGATACGGCCTGGTGACAGACAGACGGACGGACGGACAGACAGCGTAGTCTTAGTAATAGGGTCCCGTTTTTTCCCTTTGGGTACGGAACCCTAAAAAGACGCATCTAATTACACTCATGTCATATACAGCGTTTAGAATATTTTCCGAGAATGAAGCTCAAACGAGCACCGCTTGTGTTAGCGTCATATTAAAATTGTCCATTTAATTATTATCATGAAGGGAAAAACGAAAAAAGTTTGTTTAAAAGAAGGTGTTGGCAATTTTGGACAGTAAAAACGGCAAAAGGTAGCAGTTTTTGTTTTTCAACGATAATAATTTTGCTAATAAACCAAATCTGATACTGCTAATGCCCTTTTAGAAAATGCGCCACCCCGCGGACATTATGAAGCAATGGATTTGCAATATCATTCATGATTCAGATCCTGATTGCACGAGTGTTATACGCAATTAGGGTGCTGATCTTTTCGTGGGAATAGTAGTTTGATTAAGAGCAGTTTTTTTTTTATTCAGGGCGTGAAATCATCAAATGAACCCTCCCGCTCTGGGTGGAGAGTAAGGGAGTGTCAGACTCTTACTGACTAAGACCCACCAGTGTTCCTTCCTTAGCCCTTTATGTTCCGAGCCAGCGGTAACCCTTTCGGACAATCCCGCTGACCTGATTAAGAGCTGTTAGTTGCTGAAGTGGTTAACTACTAGCAATATTAGATAGTACTCGCAGTTATAAAATGACAGTAACACCAGCTAGCGATGTTCCTGAAAATAGGATAAAACAAGACATTAGTTTTATACTCTTCGTTTTATGTCTGTCTGTGTGACCGCTTAATTCGGTTTTCATAATAATTTGGAGAACTGCTTCCGGAAGGTTTACTTCTGTGTATAAGGCATTTATATTAAATTTACATCTATCTAGCTTCCGACCGCGGCTTCTCCCGCGTGGTATATCGATAAAAAACCATTTCCTTCCCCAGAGTTCAAAGTATCCCCATACCAAATTTTATCAAAATCGGTCCAGCCGTTTCGGAGATGATGATGCCGAAACAGACAGACAAAAATGTTTAAAGTTATGTTTTTTGTTATGTGTACCGTAATGTATACTTTCTATAGCTATCATTTTGACATTACAAACAGACATTTCAATTTTATTTATTTGTACGTTTAACTACAGACACTTAAGAGCCTATACATGTATTTATCAAGTCACATTTATAATAAAACAAACAGTGCTCTAAATATTAATCCTCTTACATTAAGAGAAGCTAAAACTAAAACTAAGTCATGGCTACTGACACAGGAATACAGTGAAACAGAATCCATTTTAATATAGGTATATATTTACTCAAGTTCAACAAGATCACACATCACCCATGTACACACCCCCTCATTAACCTCTATTCACACACTACTATACTCCATACACCAACACATTAAACACACACTCTACTCTTCACACTCACACTCAACACATGTTTAAGGACGATCTATTAAACCAGTTGCATATTTTTTATTAGTTACTTTTTATCATGTATTTAATAACTTTTTTAATCACTCATTTAATAATTTAATTTAATTTAATAATTATCTTTAATAATGTAACTACTATTTAGCTATTTTAATTTTAATTTTGTTTGTCGTAAATACAAACGATGTACTTATAATGTAATGCATAAAATCCAGAACCTACTGATTGGGAGGAGACACTGGCTCCTGTAACACAGGTGTTGTTACCTAGCGCAGGAGTCAGGGCTTCACTTTGTTTGTACACATTTTTATGCCAATAAATTATTATTATTATTATTATTATACTACCTCAAATGGCTTAGCATGATCCTCCGTTATGTCGAAAATACCGCAGCATTAATTTTGAAATAAATATATGCTAAAGTTGAGGATTAATGTTAAGTACTAAGTTAGACAAAAACACGATTCCATAATATTTTCTCGACAAAAAAAATCCAAAGTTACCTCCAAATTGAACAATAAACCGCTGGTATTCAGAAAATACTTCAAGTTAGATCATGAAACTTTGCCTACTAACTGAACATAAACAAAGCAGGTCTTACGTTACTTAGTTTTTTTGAATTACCTTTACTTTGACCGTAAAAAACAAATACCTAAACTATTGACGCTGCCTTCCGCCCAGCACCGAACTCTGTCTCGCTCTCACACAGTCCGCGAGCAGTATTGTGCGAGTGTGATAAAGAGTGAATTTTAGCTGAGGTAGTATAGGCTCTTAACTCCGTGCCTCGGAAAGCACGTTAAGCCGTTGTTCCCGGCTGTCATTCGTGGATCTTTGACAGTCGTTACGGGTAGTCAGAAGCCCGAAAGTCTGACAACCAGTCTCACCAAGGGGGTAAGACCTGGGTATTACCCAGTAACTGGGTTGTGGAGGTCAGATAGGCAGTCGCTCCATGTTAAATACAGGTATTCAGCTGCATCCGGTTAGACTGGAAGCGTTAAATACTGCATCCGGTTAGACTGGAAGCCGACCCCAACATAGTTGGGAAAAGGCTAGGCAGATGATGATGTATAGACACTTAAAAAAATCTCGATGTTTTGTGAAGTCATATTATCTGTGCGAGGCGAGTCGCTAATTAAAAAAATAAAAAGGGTATGGATATTTGAAAGTCTCCAATGCACGTAATTACCCGTTAACACGTTAAGTGCGAAACGAGGCCTAAATGACCCCTCATGCAACTTCCTTGTGGTGCGGCAAGGAAAAACGTGAACATCTCTGTCGTGCGAAGGGCATAGCTTTGGTTTGGTCCAGTATAGAAAAGAGATAAATATATATTTGAGACGCGCTAATGGTCCCGGACTCGGTGGTATACCTACCTTGGTACCGGATGTCTTAGGCCTCGTACCGCACTGAATTAATATAATTTTAATGCAGTGCGGAACGAGGCTAAAACGTCCCATAGCCCCTCGGACCTCGTACCGCACCCAACGCGAGCTTCCCGCGACTAGTGTTGTGCATCACGTCGATTGGAGAGCACGTCCTTTTACATCGCCGAACATGTCTAAACGATGTCGGAAGAAGTAAATTTAAAAAAATACAGAAACAGAACCAAAACAGGTAAGTTTTTAATTGATATTTTTGTAGGTAGTGAAAAACTCCACAATATACATTATCATTGTTATTCTCATCTACGATCTAACCTAAGTAACAATGCCAGTTTTATTACGTTATCTTTACATGTTTGTTGTTCAGCACCTGAAAGCAGCGCACGTCATTGCCTCGAAAAGGGTGAAAAAAGAAGAAGGTGTGTTGGTTGTTACCAGAAACTACGCACATTTTACCATCTCGTGAAGCGGATAAAAAATCCAAAGAGATTTTGACTCAGTGCTCTCAGTGCAAAAATCTTATTGTCTACCCTGTTTCAATGAAAAACACTCATAAATAAGTACAACATATATATTGCGATTTTTTATAAAAAAGTATATTGTTACTGATTTTTTTATGTTAATTCAAGTTCTAATAAGTGTATTTTTAAAGCCCGATGCAGAATACATAGGATAGTTTCTTTTTTGCTTCTGGTTTTCTTTTTTTTTCTATTCTGTGAACCGCATTAAGATTTTCACACAAAAATAGATAAACGTCGTTGCGTCGATGTTATTTTTACCATCACTAATCTTAGCGAAAATTTACCCTATTTCAGTGCGTTACGAGGTGTATAAGATCCCATATTTTGTTTTGCCAATAATTCCTAAACTAGCTATCAGATCCCGGGGCGACGGTAGATTAGGGTTCATCAATTCACTGTTATATCGATAAGGACCAAAATTTTTCATTTATCTTTGATTTCGCGCCAGTAAATGGATTTTAGTTTGTTAAAGGAGGTGGGGTCTAATAGACCGCGTGTCGCCCTAACGTCTGGTCACGGTGCGGGCCGATAATACCTCGTACCGCAGGAACGGAAAGTTTGCAAAAATTGGTGCCGCAGCTAACGTGTTAACACCATGAAGGTCCGTCAGTCACCATCAAAAATCAACAAAAACATGAATGAACTCGTACAAACACGCGTGCGCCCATGTGTAAAATGCAATAAAACTAGAACACGTTATAAATTAAAAGATACATATGACAGATAGTGTTTTATTGCGTACAAATGACTCACGATATCATATGCCCGTAGTACTTCATTAAAATAGTTTTTATACCGCTAATTGTTGACGTAGAAAAGCTAGAGTTGATCGTATCAAAATACTGCAAATAGAAAAGTAAGTTTGTTGTTCGGTTACTGAACTGTAGTTTAGTAAACATATTCAAAGTGACCTTTATGAGTAGGGGCAGACCAAAAAACAATGGATGGGCTGATTGAACGAGGATATGGCTAGAAAGGGGGTGACTACTGACTACTGAGATTTACTTTATTTATTGACAAGGCACTTCAACGACTTCACGGACTTGTCTGTGTGGTGCCGGACTTGTCTGTGTGGTGCCGGACTTAAAGAATTGCACCACCCCTTACTTCCCGTGGGTGTCGTAAAAGGCGACTAAGGGTCTTACCGGAGAATGGGCAGCAGCGTTCTCTATTTATTCCATCATCATATCATACTGCGATCGCCAACCCGCCTGCCAAGCGTGGCGATTATGGCAAACCCCCCCCAAAATTGGGGGAGGCCTATGTCCAGCAGTGGACGTCTATCGGCTGAAACGAAGACTTCAACGACTTATTCACTTACTAGCTGCGCCCCGCGGTTTCTCCCGCATAAATCTCGATCCCGTGATTTCTAATATATGTAATTCAATCATGAATTCATGATTCATACATAGTACATGATCATAAAAATGTTATTGTTGTTTTCCTCGGGAACAGCACTTTTTTTCGGGATGAAAGATGTCTGTTCGTTTCTGTACATCTGACAAAGTATATGCAAAATTTCAGGATGATCGGTTCAGTGGCTTAGGCGTGAAAAGGTAACAAACAAACTTACTATTGCAGTTATAATATTAGTTAGGATGTAATTTTTGTTTCACAACATACTCAAAGAAAAATCACATAAGTACAGTTTTACTCACGTACGTATAAGTTATCGGAAGTTACATATAAACATAAAATAAGCTCATCATCTGCCTAGCCTTTTCCCAACTATGTTGGGGTCGGCTTCCAGTCTAACCGGATGCAGCTGAATACCAGTATTTTACATGGAGCGACTGCCTATCTGACCTCCGTAACCCAGCTACTGGGTAATATGATACCCCTTGGTAAGACAACATAACATAAAATGAGCTATGTTCACAAAATACGATAGGAAATACAAAAATACTTTTAAAAAAACAACAAAAAAGGCTGAAGAAGAAGGGAATGGAGGTAAATAATAAATTAATTGAGACTCCTAGCTGGTAATGTTACAGTTGGATAATGACTAATAGAGAAGTATGGAATAAGAAATGTTGATGATAGAAAGTAACCTTTTTTTGATTGTCTCCTTGGTTCAGTGGCCGCAAGCAACGCGGCTACTGAACGTGGTATTGGGTTCGATCCCCATGTAAAGAGCTATTGGGCTTTCACACAGTAAAATATTTCATTAGCACCAAGTACCGGTAAATGTCCATAGCCATTGCTGGGCAAAATGCGAGTTATTTTGCGGTGCATCAGCAGTACTCAAAGTCAATGATAGTTGATGGTGCATTGCTGGTTTATAGGCTGCCGGGGACACCGACGCGACGCGCAAACTGAAACTATGAATCTAGACCAAAAAAAATCTGATGTTTCATAGAAAAGTGGAACATAAGCAGTCAAACTGTATGGAAAAGTAATTTTTATTTACCGACGAAAAATTTCAACGTTTGTTCAGAATCATGTACTGAATCTATTGGACCCACAGATATAGATACCTACACCTAGATAACGCAAGAGCAACTACTTGGCGTGCCAAAAATCGCACCAGCTTACGTACAAAAATCGTAAGCCGCCACTTTTACGCTCTGTCCTGTGCAGTGTACCTTCTGCTGGCTGGGTGAGCGTAAGCACTGGCGCTAGGCCCCGGAAAGTAGGGCGAGACGGGTGCAGCACGCGGGCTCTTTGAATCGATCTGGGAGCACGGAAGTGCCCCCACCAAGTCGAGCAAAAAGCGGCACGGCCGTACCATCCTTTTCTCGAAGCAGTTCAGGCCATTTTCGACACCCTATAACTTCGTTATGGATAAAACTAGAAACCTGAATTTTCAGTAATCAAGCAGGCATTGTATAAACATGGTATATTTCATTTGATTTTCCAATTACTAAATTTAAAGTGCTTGTGACGTCATTGCAGGTATTCAAATTTTCATAAAGATCGTGATACTTCCGTTATCTAGGTCTATCTCTGTGATGGTAACAGTTTGCGCACCGTCGTCTCTGCCACCTTGTATAGTCCATGCAAGTCCTTAGCCAGCCCAGTCCACCATAAAATAATTAAATATTAATACACTGTAATTATTACTTCAATACGAAAACTTTCCTTGTCCAACAATAATAAATTAATAGTTTAAAAACACTAGAAAAACACGCGTGCAAACACGACTATGATACGATATTCTATCATGGAATGCCAGTGCCTATCTTCCGGTTTCATCATCAGATCTTGAAACCTAATCGTGGTCAAAGTTCATTACAAGACTTTTCTAAGAAATCCAAAACAGCTATGATACGATTTTCCATCATGATGTTCCAGTTCATATCTTTCGGCTCCATCATCAGATCAGTTCTACAGTACCATATTACTGTATTGTCATCAGAACTACATGCAGCTGCCAATTTTCATTACGCTACGACCCTTGGAAGATGGTTAAATTAGTTACCTTAGATTCCATTACATAGTTAGTTACATTCAGGTCGACCTAATAAAAGCGTGTTAAAAATATATATACGGTCGAATTGAGAAACCTCCTCCTTTTTTGAAGTCGGTTAAAAAGAGACCAGTGCCCTGTTTATCAAAACTTAGGTACAAGCCTTGTATTACAAACATTTTTCTTGTAAAAAACTTCAGTATTACAAATATGTGTTTATAAAAACTATACTTACAAGTAAATTACGGGTTACAAGTGTCGTTATTTAACAAGTAAGTATATTTTTACACTAAGCACTTGTATTTGCGATTTTGTTCATCAAAAACTCGTTTGTAATTTACAACTTGTAGATAATCATGGCAAATCCTGAGAGTGTTCGGCGACTCTCCATTCCTTCTTACAACTTTACGAGTGTCGTGCTTAGTAACGCAATTATTTTTAAATTCGTTTTTTTTAATGTGTTCAAGTGATTCAAACGATGAAGAAAATATTAGAATTACGGAACCGAATAGTATAAAAAACCGGGCAAGAGCGAGTCGGACTCGCGCACCGAGGGTTCCGTAACATCCGGGATTATGCATAAGGTTTATGTTTATGAAATTAAATGGTTTTTTTTTTAAATTTTATATTTTTGTTGTTTGAATAAATGGTAAATTGCGGTTTTACGATTTATGACGTATTAAAAAAAAAACTACTAACTAGATCTCGTTCAAACCAATTTTCGGTGGAAGTTTACATGGTAATGTACATCATATATTTTTTTAGTTTTATCATTCTCTTATTTTAGAAGTTACACACATTTTACCACTTTGGAAGTGTCTCTCGTGCAAACACACACAGAATACATCTACTTACCAAGTTTCAACAGTGTAGTTCTTATAGTTTTGGAAAAAAGTGGCTGTGACATACTGACGGACAGACAGACAGACAGACAGACGGACTGACAGACAGACAGATAGACAGACAGACAGACATGACGAATCTATAAGGGTTCCGTTTTTTCCCATTTGGCAACGGAACCCTAAAAAGGATTGACTACGGTCATATATGACCTACGAATTTAACGAAAAGTTTCAACTTAAAGCTAAAAAAGTTGTGAAACCGTTATTTTATTATCATCTCTAGAGACATTTTTCAAGACTCTACTACTTTCTATTCAAATTATCAATTTAATTTTAAAAAGCGGGATCTACCTAGTTTATCGCTACTATTATCGTCCCGTCCATATTAGGCACAGACAATATAGATACCAAACAGCCAATTAAAAAACATAAAAAAACGGCGGGAAAAGAATATGGCGGATTGGCGGCATATCTTTTTGAATTTAGAACTTACAAGTAGAATCTACAAGCGTTCAATTTTACAAACCCTGTAGATTTTTTTTTTGATAAACGGAATGTACACGAACTTGTAACAACTTCCTTGTAAAGTGTTACTTGTAGACTTGTAAGATTTGATAAACAGGGCACACCTCTAAAACAATGCAAAAAAAAACTAAATCAAACATTTGAAAGGTGCAATTAATATAAAAGCCTACACTATCGGTTGGTTAGTGGGATGGCGTAAGGATATTTTTTATTCATCCATACTTTCGATTTGTGAGTGTCGTCGTAGTGACGCGCGGTTAATTGGAAAAGGGTTTTCGGACAGACAGCAGCCGCACGATGTCGCGACATGTCGATATGTGTGAACAAGAGCTTTGTGCGCGACTTTTTGCGTTTTTACGACTATTTTTGCAAGACATTAATTGAAATCACGAACGATATCTATGAATATCGCGGCAATGTTTTTTCCACACGAAGTGTAAATTGGAGGGCTAAACGGTTTTCGATCAGGACGCTACTAGTTGGAGTTTGACGACAGGTTAGTTTTGCTAGTGCGATCAATAGATTGGATTGAAGAGAAAAAATTAGAGGACTATCTATGCCCAGCCAGAAAAAAAAAGGTAAAGTCAAGCTGTGGATGATGATGACTAGGTATTGTCTATTTATTTTGTTTTTTATTTTTTACTGTGCTATTTATATCTCAACGTATACTGCGCTGGTTGTCGTCATCACGTCAACCTGAAAACCCTGCGCTGGCGGCTCTTTCCCGCATAGTGTCGTAGCATTATGCTGAGCGATGGCCGTTTTGCGTGATGCATATTTTGCTCCAACTTCTTCTTTTTTGTGTTTCTCTGCGTCGTATTTGCCGCAAATAAACGTATTGTCTTTCTTTCTTTTCTATGATGATGAACAATAGATAAGATTGAACGCCGATTGAAGTAACGAACAACTAGATTGGGAACATTTTTAAGGGCGAGGATTGGCCCTAAAAGCTTTGCTTGAAAGGATATTATTGAGAGTTACTTACTCAACTATGTCCGCCAACTCTTAAGACACAGTTAAAACACATGCCTGAATTTCCACCATCTCCCAAACTTCCTCGCATCACAAGAAGCTGTACTTCCAAACAACCATTTCAGTCTCCAATCCCAAGCCTGAACAATACGTCGCAGAAACCACTTCAGCCCGAAAATGCTGTATAGCTTCGGAACAATTAATCAAAGGGCCCGGCTAAACGTCTTTGAGTCAGGTCGAGCACACACCAGCCGAAAGCTTTGTAAGGAATATAATGCATTGTGGTTACCTGTTGCCTGTAACGCTGCAGGCAGCATAGGAATTGGGGAGCAGTTGCGATGAAAATATAGTACTGAGCAATTATTGAGTGCTAATTGATTATTCTGTAGGGATGGTTCGAGGTGGTGCGGGAAAAGAGTTCCTGGAATGATTTGGGGGAGGCATTTGCCCAGCAGTGGGACAGATTAGGCTAAGAATTTTTTTTTAAATTGCTTCTTCAGACAGGTCAGACTGTTAAAATAAATTCTGGTCTAAGGGCTGATTTTTCAATCGACCGATAATTATTTCTTCGTGGAATAAAATTGACGTCTGACAGTTTTTTTGTATGGAAGAACTGTCAAAAATTCAAAACTATTCCTTCGATAAAGTTATCTGGCGTTGAAAAATCAGCCCTTAGTCTTAAGTGGTTTTAATCCCTATCTACAGACCGACCGGCGACCGTCAAAAGAATGCGTTCATGACGCCTGTATATGCGACAATTCTAGTAGTAAACATCAAATTTGCAGAGCACGTATTCGTTTGTATGAAACTGACAGGTGTTAATAACGCATTCTCTCGGCAACTGTAGTAAAGAAAAATAAGTAAAAGAAAGGACTAGTTCAAACGAACCTGTCATAGGGAATGTTTTTTAAACGAAGAACCAACCTGAAAACTAAAAAATTGAAAGAAATATGAGAGATTGATTGAAATGTTGTCGGTAAATAATAAAATATTGAAAAGCAATGTTGTGTCAATTTGTGTGAAACAACTTTCGTTGGTAACCGTAACAAGAATTTTATTATCTCTATTGCACAAACTGGACTAAACAAAAATCCAACTAAAAAAAAGTAAAATTGTTTACTTACGGAAATAGGTTCACTAGGCCACAAGCAAGAAGCTTATAGATAAAAGTGGAGGCAACACTCTAAATACTTGAGTGAAGACTACTGTGGTCGGACACTCTCTTTCTAAATACATACATATGACAAAGAAAACACATATCACTGTCTCGTTTTTATGTGTGTATTTAGAAAGAGAGTGTCCGACCACAGTCGTCTTCACTTAGGCATTTAGAGTGTTGCCTCCACTTTTATCTATAAGCTTCTTGGCCACAAGCCAGCAGTGACACTTTGACTTTGAGCTGGCCTAGAGTACCTAGTACAGAGTTTCAATAGAATGAGAGACTAGCTTATTTTTGTTAACCCTGACGCGCGGCCTACCATAAAGGGTAGGCGGATAACGTCCTTGGACTAAAAAAATATCGCCCCTAATCCCATACTCACGTGGGATTAAAACCGTTATCGGTATTCTGAGTGCACGGCTGCACGGCTGCACCTCTGCCCTTTCAGGGATCACCGTAATGCCAGCGAGACGTGTCCATTCATCATTCATGAGTCCACAACAGTTGCTTGCCACGCCGCCTAATGTAATCCGCACTTAAACACGAGAAAGTACCTCCAGACCCCTCCCACACTTTTACATTCCATACCATAAACCATTTTAATGGAAAATCGATGATATAATTCAATTACAGGTTGGCACAGCCACGCCACAAATCAACTGAACTTTTTTCTCTGGACTTTTTTGCTTCAAAAACAAAACAATGTCGCCCAGAGAGAAGAAAACGCTTGAAAAAAGACTATAATCAGATTCAACGAGTCATTTGCTAAATGGGTTAAGTGTTGGCGACTTTGCAACAGAAGACGGGATTTGTTTGTCGTCCCATTATGAGAATAAAAAGAGAATCTGTCGACCGGAGCCGATATTTTCATTGAGGTTCTAATTATTCTGTGGCATAATCTGTTTACAAACGATTTATCGGTTGTCTATTGAGTTCCAATGGGCGAGGTAAGTACCCTCATAACACAGCTCATGAATGTTTTCCCTAAGATAAGGCAGAGGTTTACAACTGTACGTTTACGTAGTAAACCCACATTTCACCAGTCATGTATGTTTCGAAGTAAGTAGGTAGGCTACATGTGTACCTAAAGCTTCCATGTTTCTGGCAGTTTTGAAGCAGCTAACGTCATAGTCCAAAAATTCAGACATGTGTCATCTACCACACTGAGCCCGCGTGGTAGATTACCGCCCACTCCCTCTCGAAGACAAGAGGACTGTGTCCCAGCAGTGGGAACATTGTAGGCTGATTATGCTGACGTCATAGACGACCAGGTAAAATTAGAGCCTGTCGGGGCTATGGGTTAGAAGAAGGATCACCAATGGTTTAAAGTTAGTAAGCGTCCCAAGCATTATCTTCCTGTATGAACCCAAACTGTAAGCAACCATGATGGACTTTATAACCATAGATTTTCAGAGCACAACATTAGCTTCTCTTATCTAAATGAACATGTAGAGTATGAAAGAAGAAGAAGCGATGGATGGACTGTGTGAATAATATGGTTAAAAAGGCATATTGCAGTAGTGAGTGTGTGAAAGATTATATATATTTATTTATTTATAAATAAAAAAAATATTAATAATTATATTTATATTTATTTATTATTTAAGTATATAATTATATGGGTAGAAAGAGGGTGACTATCGCGATGACGACTAATAGAGAAGTATGGAAGAAAATGACATATTGCGTCGACCGCAAATAAATTGGTAGGCATATGGGTAGGAGAACGATGATGATGACCTAAATGGACATACAGACAACTCCTGTCACTAAGAAAGAAGAAGGGCGATCAAAAAGAAGCCGTTTCAATATGCTTTATGATAGAAATAATCTACGGACACATACGATTGGCAATCGTAAAGAAATGCCGCAAGATAATTATCTAACTACGGTACACTCACACGACACGACAAACACGGACACAGACACGGTACGGTCGATTGACAGTGCTATCTTTACACGTCATGCAAATTGGCACAAGATTCGATAATCTGCTTTTGAGCATATAATCATAATTATTATTCATATACATATATCATTTGATTACAGCAAAGATTTAATTTTCTTTAAATTTTACTTCTTTTCAGAGTTTATTTCTAAATATTTAGTTAATAATTAAGATTTCAAAAATTGAAATTTTAATCGAATTTTGTTCTTGATTGCACTATTTTCGTAATAAGATCAGACGGCCAATTAATTCCCGTAAACCTTGTCGCCATCTCATCTCAGCGAAAATCAATGTCAAAATCTTGACAAAAATGTTTACAAAAATTAGAGGTATTGACAGATTAGAATGCAAATGTTCCTAAAAATATGGGAATTACACCTCCGGACAGTCGAATGATTCTGTAACAATACTGTCCTCCTGAGCCTAAAGTGCAGTAATAGGGATGTTGGTGTGCCTATTACTGCACTTTATGCCATGTGGGCAGAATATGACCATGAAAACTTAGGTGAAGTGAGCTTAAAGTGAACTGACATCTGTCATCCTACCTGACGCTAGGGTGCGCTAGGTTATCTCGGACGGGAATGGCCAGGTGTTCCCGGCCATTCCCGTAGCCCCCCAGTCAGGGGGATATGCGGGGCCCGCCAGATAGGCGGGCATGCGCCGGGGGGGTTGTGGACGCAAAGGCTGAGCCGGATTCCCATGACCCCCCCATCAAGGCGATGAGGGAACACCGCTGAGTTTTAGTGGGTATACTGCCACTCTGGCAGGGAGTCCCACATACTCCGTCCCGTCCCCCGACGAGCGGAGATGCGTAATGTCATTTCTCAGCGAAAAAAAAAAAAAAAAGAAAAAAAGGGATTGATAGCTCACCTCAAGTTCACTTCACTTATGATTTCACGGTGACATTGTTACAAAGCACTACAGGAGTCTCCTTAAACTGCACTTTATAAGAGCTAGTTTCGATTGTTTTTTTATTTCAGAAAATATTCCTGGTCCGATCTCTAAAAGCCAGTCCAGCTGAAGAGGAAACAATTATTGGAGAACGGAAGCGCCACTTGAGCTGACTACTGCAGGGGAAAACTACTAAACGGAAAGCGGAAAATTGGGCATAGCCGTGCAACTTGGAATATTTACTCGCTGTAATAGCATATGGGTGACATTCAATCACGAAAAATGTTAGAAAATAACTTACCATCGTCAAAAAAAAAAAAATTACCATCGTTCACACTCGACATTGTCATTTAGGTATTAATACATAATGTACTACGAGTAACATAATTATTTACCATTCAAATTAATAGAGACAAGTTACCCTCAATAGCGGAAGTGTTTAAATAGTTGGACAGACGTTTGCGAGTTAGGTTATAATCACAAAAAGCGCAGTCGGATGAAAACGTACCAATGTTAATATTGCGACCGCGGCCCGCCCCAGTGTGACTGCGAATAGAGCCGCTACATGCATGTAGGAAACAATGGCATGGATGCGGTTCAAATTCAAAATCATTTGTTTGATCTCACGCTGATGGCAATGTATATTCGACTTCAAAATAGGAGTAGATTCTCAATTCGTCGGAATCTTTTATACAAGTTTATTTTACTTTTTGCTTTCCTTTCATGCAATAAAACTATGTACCTCACTTTGAAGTTGTCACAAACTCGCAACTCTGGCGTTCAAGATACAAGCAAATGCCTAGTTTAGGGGTCACCGTCTAATCTATTCTTCTACATGTCATAACAAAAAAAATTATCAATAAAAATCAAAATTAATCAAAATAATAAACATACTTAATTAATAATAAATACATTTTAAATTAAAAAAATGGTATTTGCAAATATGGTTTTACAACCATGTAATAATTGTATATCACAGTCTTGGCATCACCATATTTTACCTTTCGGCATGGAAGTAAAAAATTTAAACTAAACAGAATAAAATTAAGAATGCGATCCAAAAAACTAGTTCACAAAACCTTATCATCATCCGCCTAGCCTTTTCCCAACCATTTAGGGGTCGGCTTCCAGTCTAACCGGATGCAGCTGAATACCAGTATTTTACACGGAGCGACTGCCTCCACAACCCAATTACTGGGTAATACGATACCCCTTGTTATTACTGGTTGTCAGACTTTCGGGCTTCTGACTACACCCCTTGTTATGACTGGTTGTCAGACTTTTGGGCTACCCGTAACGACTGTCAAAGATGTGGATCTTCGAATGACAACCGGGGCCAACGGCTTAACGTGCTTTCCGAGGCACGGAGGGATCACGGTATCCACATCCACAGACCAACCGCGGCAAGCGTAGCTTAACCTGATCTATCGCCCTGTGCAGCTGTTATTATTTAGCCACGGGCTATTATTTAGTTCATAAAACCTTATCTGGGGGCACGGGAGTGCCCCCGCCAAGACGAGCTAAGCGAAGCGCAAGGGCACTACCTACCTTTTCTCGAAGCACTTCGTCGTATTTTTGAACCCTCTTAACTTGGGTTTGGATTATACCAGATAAACAAAATTTTCGGGATATGATGTCAGTGGTTGACTTATTAAACCTATAAAGTTTCAATTGCATAGCTTTTATACTTTAGATTTTATTGATATCTAAAATACCCCGATTTCGTCACTGATTCACTGACTCACTGACTGATGATCATCAATATTCTTAAGGTTCTTCCTGATGTCCTAGAAAGCTGAAATTTAGTATGTAAGCTAGTAATAGTACACAAACAACAAAAAAATCTTAAAACTTGAAACTTTTACCCCCCCCCAACCCCTTAAACTAGGGGGGGAAAGTTTGTATGAGACTTCCGTAAATTTTGATGCTAGAGGTCTAAAAATTTATATGGGGGGTCCTTGTTATAAATAAACCCCAAAAAAAGAAAGAAAAAATTAACAACAGAAAAAATACTCGTATAAATATCATAAGCAACTTACAAAAAGAAATGAAATCCCACAAAAACATTTCATGTTAAATGTTGCCAAGACGAGACCATGTAGCTCGCACTGTCAAAAAGTAATCAGATCTCATGTAGAGCCAAGCTTATAACTCTACACGCCCTAACTCTACAAGGCCTAACTTCGCAAACTATACACCTTAGTCAAAATATATGGCTTGGCCATTTCGCAACATTCACATGAGCGTAAGGTGAAAAACTCTCATACTGTTAATGGTTCTTGTACTAATATGCTTTATATAAAGCATATTGCAGTGTAACTATCTGAACATTTATCTATATATTTAAAAAAAATGTTTTTTTAACATATTAGGCGAGTCTCCATTAAATATTTAGGTTTTATTGTTTTGGTGCTTTGTATAAAGCAATATGCTTTATATAAAGCATATTGCAGTTAGTTACACTGCAATATGCTTTATATAAAGCATATTGCAGTGTAACTATCTGAACATTTATCTATCTAAATATATTTAAAAAAAAAAATTTTTAACATATTAGGCGAGTCTCCATTAAATATTTAGGTTTTATTATTACCAATGTGCCCTTTACTTTTACATTTAAAAAAAAAGTCATTACTTTCTTTTGTATTAAGATCTGATATTTTAGATGTTATAAATTTCATAAATGTAAGCGTGACTAGTGACGTAATCGATTTTGTAAAGGTAAGAGAAAGAAAGAAATTGCGGGATGAAGAGCAAATTGGGAATGTCTTTTTGTGATTTAACCATGATATACATATATAGTCAATGATAACCAATATGACCGTAACCTCCAAAACCATTTTTTTTTCAGTACCCCGGAATTTTGGAGAAACAAGTGCGCTACAGACAACTCGCTGCTTAAACCGCTGAAGTTGGAAATCTTTTCTTAGAGGTTCGTTTGGAGAGCGCGGAGAAAACCCGGATGAAAGTCATAGCACACGTATCAAATCGGAAAGGGATCGGCACCGTATCAACTCGAGCCGTTCAGTATTCTTTGTATGAAACTCCCTACTGCAACGCACACTAATCGGAATCGTAACGTAATCGCCTCGCCTCGGGACAAGCTCACGAACCGCGATGCGGTGCGTTACGGCTCGTCGTCGCCGCGCTTACGTTTCTTCGCCCACCCTTGCCGCTCTCACCCCATCAAACTAGCGGTCGGCGAGCCGTAAGCGCGGCGTCGCCTAGCCGAAGCAGAGTCGACGTATTGGAGCTTCTCATCCGCTTTGGTTACGTGCTTACGTTAGGTTGACGCCTGTTTTACGACGAGGCGAAAGGCGATAGATACGGTGCCGATCTCTTTCAGATTTGATACGTGTGCTTGAAACTCGTATAGACCAGGGAAGCATGGCACACAAGGGAGTAGACCTAACCTCAACAGTGACCGAAACAAGGCTGTCAATGGCTCTATGGCACTACCTTGTCCCCCCATACCTATAATCATTATAATCAGCCTATAATTGTCCCACTTCTGGGCAAAAGGCCTCCTCTCGGTGAGAGGGAGAGGGCTGTAAACCAACATCCCATACCTATTAACACTGTAATTTTAAAACATTGTAAGAGCCAATATTTTTAAAAGATAACGTGGAGTTTCTTGCCGGCTCTTCTCCATAGGAAACGACCAGTTGGAACCGTGCACTTAATTTCTGACGCTTCATAAATGCTTAAGTAGGTTTTTGTGAAATAAAATATTTTGGTTTTGATTATGATGATAAGTTAGTTAAATACCGCATCTACGGCGCAGCCCGCACCGCTCGGCGGGACCGCCGCGGCGCACCGCCGACTTTTATTCTCTTTGTTACGGGTTCACGTTATTATTAAAAACAATAAATCGCTGAGGGCGCCACCTACCACTATTGCTTCGCTTTCACTTCGCAATACACCCCCTTTCCCCCCAGCAGGCCCCCCAACACCCCCACAGTAATTACTGGAGTGAAACACGCAGTCTTTATTTGAAAATAGCCTCAATTGTTGATTAGTTCGAATTTTTTAATGTTATATCGAAAGCCATTGGCATTTCAGTGGCACGAAACGGTTGTTACCGGGGGTGTAAAGCGCACCCACACCGTTCTGCAGTTAGTAGAAAGTTGCAGACTTGCAGTTAAACGGTTAATGAGGTGCAATCAGATTCGCTAAAACTGATTAGGCATAAAATCATTATGTGCGTAATTGTAAAAAAGGAGGCCATTGGATGCGACAGTCCGGTCCGAGCTTGTCGTTATTCTATTTGTCAGGTAAACTGGGTTTTTGGATCTCTATACGGAAAGCTAGGGGGCCTAAAAAGGCCACTTTGGCAGAATCATAAAAGGATAACATTATGAATCATAATATGCCGAAGACAGTCCGTGTTTTTCTTTTTTTCGCTGCAGTAGGTATAATCAAAGGGATTGGGATTGGATTGATTGGTATTTTAAGCACAGACAAAAAAAAAATAACTGAAAAATCCTTCACCGATGGCATTTGATACGATTAACTTAACAGTTAACTGTCCATTATGATTAATAATGTTATCATTTTATGATTCTGCCAAAGTGACCTTTTTAGGCCCCCTGTTATCTGTGTGACCCATGATCGTTCACTGTTTAAGTAAGTATACAATAAAAACCATACTAATAAACTTACAATCATTCCGATTTTTTGTCAGATTATTCTACAAGCAACATTTTGGGGGAGGCCTATGTCCAGCAGTGGACGTCTTTCGGCTGAAATGATGATGATGATGAACATTTTAAAATATTAGTGTTTTAATTTTTTAGTACAAACAATAGATTTTTTGTCATCACGATTTTTTCTATCGTATCAAATTAGTTGCTTTATGTTTTCAACACAACTAACCTGATAATAACCTGAAGAATATCATATAGATATTTTTCTGATTTTGTGCACTGTTGTTTATCGTATACTTTTATTGTTTCTAAAACACGTTTTTTGCGTTTAGGTCCTGAAAGCCCCTTAACTAACTTATTTATTAGATATTATATTTTACCAATTGCTTCATATCAAGAAGTAGTTATTTAATGTTGGAGTAACTATAATTCATGTCTGTTTGTATGTGGAATGATTCTGAAAAGTGAAATGCCGTTCGTTCTTAAATACAGGCCGACTGGGACAACCCCTCGAAAACTGTATCCTATATTCAGCATATTATGATTCTAGCGTAGAAATTATTCACTGGTTATCAAAAAAAAAAATCTGCTGTTTCATAGAAACGGTCGAAATGTACACAGCATAATGTAACAGCAATTTCAACGAATAATCATGTACAGAAGCCAGCACATCAAGCTACTTCAATCTGTCAAATTTCTTTAATAGATTTTCAACTTTATCGCTAAAGCATAAGCTTCAAAGTTGATTGGAAAAATTTGACAGTTTCGGGTAGCTTGACGTGCTGGCGTCTGTACCTACCGAATCCATGGTAACCGGTTGCGTTTCGATGTCCCTGCCACCGTGTTGGTAAAAAAAAGGTGTTGAACTTCATATACCTATGTATCAAATGGCGACCCCATCAGCCTGTATACAAAAAACCAGCCGAATTTGTCCAATAGTTTAGTTACTAAACTCAAACTCAAAGTCTTTATTGCATTCATGTGTACATTTCGTTGTTACAATATACTTAAGTAAGTCCCAACATGAAACCCGATTAGGGCACGGCAACATAATAATAATTTTAAACATAATCTATCTATAACTCGAGAAGGGCTGAACCGATTTGCCTAATTTGATTTTGAAATATTTGTAGAAGTACAAGGAAGGTTTAAAAGGTGAGTAAATATATTTAAAAAAAATTGCAAATGAAAGTAGTAACAACAACTTTAATTGGCGGTACGAAGTTCTAGATATAGACTATATAGCTAGTCAAAGGTTTTGGTCAATACCAAGAGCCATAAAGAAAGTTTTTAGATGGTGGAACTTCTGTTACTTACATTAACATCACCCATGTGAATAGCACCATATTGTGTGAGAATTATATGTATAAGTAATGGTTGTCAAACAATGTTTAGAAACAGTGAATAAATCATCAATGTTACCTAGAAAAACCTTCTTTAGAAAACAATACTCTGAGTTCAAAACTGACGTACAAGAGTAATAAGTATATAACACTGGCTATTATACACAACCAACAATAATCGTTTATATTTTTTCTTTATATATTTAAAGAGGGTTTTAATCTAGACAGATTATGTCACCCTCATCGTTGCAAATCGACGTCACACACTGATACATAATTAAAAATGATCTTACACTACCTCTGCGACGAATACCAGTATTCACGAGCCTGTACAGCATCCTGACTGCTTCCGAAGCAGGAGCAGCAGGGACGATGTTACATATCCCAGTCTCGCACATACTATTACATACCATAAATAAATCTCGTCTTTCCGGGTCGTTCCGGACACAGTCCATTATATTATAATGATGAACAATAATCTTAATGTACGGACCTACAAATGTGTACTTAGCACATAGTACATGCCTAACTTGACCATTTATTTTTTTTGTCAGACCGGGACGCTTGCGGAATTAAACAAAAAAAAACTTATTTTACTAGGTATAAATTATTAAAAAGAGAAAAGTATATGAAATATTAGCTATAGGTAAGTATAATTATGTAATTTTACATTGCGGTTGAAGACGCATTTGTTTTGTATTTGTCTGTAAAGCAAATTAGTTTTAAAATGACGGGTCTATGGCTATCACATGACTTGTCGATGTTAGTCTTGTTAATTAAAATTTATCGACTACTTATGTTTTATGTTTTGTGCCGACTTATATATTTTGGTATTCAGATCCAATGTAAATTGTTTATGAATAAATTGAATTGAATTGAATATCGTTTGGTCCCTTTGCAAAAGCGGGACATTATTGCTCTAGTTGGGGACAACGGGACAGGCAGCCTGAAAGCGGGACTGTCCCGCCCAAAGCGGGACGAATGGTCACGTTATAGATGGTTTTGGCTAGATTTTTACCATACAAGGTTTAAATGAAAACGCTAAGCAAGCAATAAGTATTAAAATATGGTCCAAATTCTTTGCCGTAACTTTGACAATTTCTTCTTGGTATATTTTTCTATACAACATTATCCATAGGTACCTACCTACTAAGAGCGTATACGCCGTACGGCATTTCATACAAACTTTCAAGCCCTTATTTTCCGAAATGAATGAACCGATTTTAATGAAACTTAATACGCATAAGCAGGATAAAAAGTTAGTAGAGAACATTTTCGAAAAATAGTGTTACAGCCAAATTAGACCGATTTAAAATTTTCCAAGGAAACAGAGATTTCCAGTTATTAAGACGTTTTGAAAATGTTCTCTACTAACTTTTTTATTAATTAAATTTCATTTCATTGATAGAATAAGAAAGGGGTCCGTGGCTAAATAATAACAGCCGCACAGGTCGATCGACATCAGGTTAAGCTACGCTTGCCGCGGTTAGTCTGTGGATGGATAACTATTAGATACACCCCTCCGTGCCTTGGAAAGCACGTTAAGCCGTTGGTCCTGGCTGTCATTCGTAGATCTTTGACAGCCGTTACGGGTGGTCAGAAGCCCGAAAGTCTGACAACCAGTCTTACCAAGGGGTATAGTATCCCAGTAACGGGGTTGTGGAGGTCAGATAGGCAGTCGCTCCATGTAAAATACTGGTATTCAGCTGCATCCGGTTAGACTGGAAGCCGACCCCAACATAGTTAGGAAAAGGCTAGACAGATGATGAATTTCATCATCACTACTCTCAAAACGGTGAAGGAAAGCATCGTGACGAAACTTCGTCCTTGAACCAAAAAATCAAAGACATGTGACATCTACCAACTAGCACTGGGTCGGCGTGGTCATCTCGAAGAGAAGAGGCCTGTGTCCCAGAAGTAGTAACATTATGCTAAACAACCAGTCTTACCCAGGGGTATTGTATTACCCAGTACCTGGGTTATGGAGATGGAGGAGTATTCAGCTGCATCCGGTTAGATTGGAAGCCGAAGCCGACCCCGACATAGTTGAGAAAAGGCTGGGCAGATGATGATGATAGAATAAAAAATGTACCTACTTAAATATGACAGTCGTTACATAGTCAGAAGCCCAAAAGTCTGATAACCAGTTATAACTGGTTACCGAATACCGAAGGGAGGATACCGAAGGGTATCTAGTTACCCAGTAACTGGGTTGTGGAGGTCAGACAGACCGTCCCTCCATGTAAAATACTTGTGTTCAGCTTCATCGGGTAAGAATGGAAGCCGACCCCAACATAAGAAAAGGCTAGGCAGATTGATTGGTCCTACATATTTAAGGTAAGTAGAGGTACACTAACAACGACCTAGGGTCCTCAAAAGAAGGGCTCCGTGTGGTGTTCCGTCGCTTCCGCGGACAAGCACCACAGAACAGCACAAGAACAAGCTAGTGAAGTGAAGTAGTATTTTATAATAAAAATATGTATGTTTAGGTTAATGTATTTATATATTAGGGAACGTTCAAGTATTACGTAACGCAATTTGGGGGTGGGGGGGTCTTGTAAAACGTTACAGTGCGTTACAGGGGCGGGAGGGGATATTGGAACAACGCGTTACGTAACTTTTTTTTAAAAACTAGGAAATTAAAATGTCCCAAGTTGGCAACCCCATGTTTTACGGAGAATCCCGCAAAATTCGCAAAGGTTGCAAAATTTATAGTTTTTTTTTTAAAGTTACGCAACATAATAATTGTGACTTTTAAGTAAAAATGGTCACTTAGATGTTACGTAACATTCAGGGAGGGGGAGGGGGGGTAAAAACTACAAAAAATGCGTTACGTAATACTTGAACGCTATTATGGGCCTGCGTCGTCCCCTGAAATTAATGAATAAATAAATAAAATGGCCACTTTAGCAGAATCATAAAAGGATTACATTATGAATCATAATATGGCGAATACAGTCCGTGTTTTTCTTTTTATTATTGCTGCACTACGCAGGTATTATCAAAGAGATTGGGATTGGATTTGGATAGGATTGATTGGTATTTTAGCACAGACAAATAAAAATAACTGAAAAATCGTTAAGCAATGGGATTTTTTATGATAAACTTAACAGTTAACTGTCCATTATGATTCATAATGTTATCCTTTTATGATTCTGCTAAAGAGGCCTCTTTAGGCCCCCAGCTGTTTCCCCAAACTATAGGAAGTAGCTATCGGTATTTTCGTGTTCGGATGGACTGACACGCCCTAAGAAAGTTCAAAACATTTAAAAAGTTACAGTAAAAACAAACTTTCCGAAATAAAAACCTGCCTACACTTTCTAGCCGAATAAATCACGTTTTTAAAATGTTAAATATTTTTCAAGCAGATCGACAGTTTCCTAATTAAAATCATTTTTAATTAGCCATTAAGTTGATCAAGCAAATTAAGAGCACTGCGTGCGAGACTACCCTCCCTTGATGTTAATATTAGTAAGTAATTGGTACTCTGTGATGCGCGAAATATCGACGTTATCGGCACAATCGTAAAGCTTGGGTTCGTAGGAAAGCGGTTCCGTCATGTAAATCTGTCATTTTCATCTGGCACCCTAATTGAGTAACATACTATTAATTATTATTTTGAAGGATATTGCTATTCCATTGCTTCATACCTATGTTCGAAAAATTTGTCTGCTCAACAACGTAAAAAACGCAATGAATGTTGTTGACCTGTCAAAATTAAAGTCATTGTTACCGTTAAAGTCATTGTTACTGTTAAAGTCATTGTTACTGTTAAAGTCATTGTTACCGGTAAAGTCATTGTTACTGTTAAAGTCGTTGTTACTGTTAAAGTCATTGTTACTGTTAAAGTCATTGTTACCGTTAAAGTCATTGTTACTGTTAAAGTCGTTGTTACTGTTAAAGTCATTGTTACTGTTAAAGTCGTTGTTACTGTTAAAGTCATTGTTACTGTTAAAGTCATTGTTACTGTTAAAGTCATTGTTACTGTTAAAGTCGTTGTTACTGTTAAAGTCATTGTTACTGTTAAAGTCATTGTTACTATTAAAGTCATTGTTACTGTTAAAGTCATTGTTACTATTAAAGTCATTGTTACTGTTAAAGTCATTGTTACTATTAAAGTCATTGTTACTGTTAAAGCCATTGTTACTGTTAAAGCCATTGTTACTGTTAAAGTCATTGTTACTGTTAAAGTCCTCCAGACCGTATTTAGGCCACGGCGGCCTATTTAAACGGGGACTAGCGGGAGATATTATAGTGCACAGGTGCACTCCCTCAGAGTGAGGGATCACTCTCATAGTCCGATGGGACGGCAATCCGACACGACCGGAGAGATATCAGGCGCAGGACCAATGGTTTAACGTGCTTTCCGAGGCACGAGGGTCCACACCGCCAACTTCCAAACTGCGGGCTGTTACTAAGAAATTCCTATCGGAAAATCTCAATAACACTTTGTCCGACACAGGAATCGTACCCAGGACTCCACGCTCAACAGTCGCGCTTGCGACCACGCGACCAACGGGGCAGTTGCTACTATTACTGTGTTACGCAATCCCTGCTGAGTAATTCACTACTTACATTGTTCATTACGCGGTCAAAGGTAGGTAACAGGTAAAGGTAACACGCGATAAAATCGCGCGCGACACAAAGGCACCGCAAGTCGCGCAACGAGCGGTGCCATTGTGTCGCGCGGGATTATGTCGCGTGTCGCGCCTGTTTGTAGGAGCCTGGTGTCCGCGACTCCACGTCAATGCGCGTATTTTGCGTACGATGTAGGTGATGCAACATCGCGTGATGTCGAAGTGACACGTGTCGCGGCACCTACGTTCAGTTATGAGTTGCCAAAACTAGCCAGCTAACTTAACACGAGGCTTTAATTTCAGTGTCGTAAAAGGCGATAATTTGCGCGGGGTAATGACGTAACCAATCTTTGGGCGCAACACACTAACAGTATAACAATGGTTTTCATTCTTTGGGCGCAACACACTAACAGTATAATAATGGTTTTCATTCTTTGGGCGCAACACACTAACAGTATAACAATTGTTTTCATTCTTTGGGCGCAACACACTAACAGTATAACAATGGTTTTCATTCTTTGGGCGCAACCCACTAACAGTATAACAATAGTTTTCATTCTTTGGGCGCAACACACTAACAGTATAACAATGGTTTTCATTCTTTGGGCGCAACACACTAACAGTATAACAATGGTTTTCATTCTTTGGGCGCAACACACTAACAGTATAACAATGGTTTTCATTCTTTGGGCGCAACACACTAACAGTATAACAATGGTTTTCATTCTGACAGTTCAACAACATTCATTGCGTTATTATGTTGTTGAGCAGACACATTCGAACATAATTTATGAAGCAATGGATTAGCAATATCCTTCAAAATCATTCAGATCGTGATTGATCGTGTGTTACGCAAAGGGTTCTGGTTGAAGAAGAAAATATAAAAAGAATATGAGAAGTACTTACTTACTTGACAAAATTTTCACAAGTAAACAAAAACATGTGTACTTATGTAATAATAAATAAGCAAGTAGTTTTTCTCGTAATTCAATTAAATTTTCTAATCACGCAACCGTGAGACAATAGGAATTCATATTAAATACCATGTGTGGATATATAATCAAAACAATAGTACCTACCAAAGTATATTGCACGGGGCTGATTAAAGGACAGTCATCACCGACCGGACATAGGTACTTGCGCATACGCAATTACACAGTGACGGAAAAGAAGTCATAATTCAATTGTGTATAATTTTATACTATATGAGTCTATCTGTAAATTCACATAACAATTAAGGCTAACGCGGCAATAATATGGGTACAGTCGATAACGGAAGTGTTTACTTATGTTTGTATTTTATGTCATCTATTGTTCATTTATTTTTGTTGAAAGTTCCGCAAGCTAAAATCTAGCCTGTAGTTATTTTCGTATTTAAGTACAACCTAGTTTCAAGTAGAATGAAAATAGCCCTCCAAGCCGTGTTTCGGCCATGTTGGCCAATATCAACGGAGACTAGCCTTCAGTCCCTGTGCTTCATGCAAAAGTATTTCCTCATTGCGAAACTGCAAGTGTCTGCAGCAGCGGTGGCCTAGTGGTAACGACCGCGACTTACGACTTGTAGGTCGTAGGTTCGATCCCAGACAGGCATTTTACTTTTTGCAAATTATTTCATCACCACTTCTCTCAAAACGGTAAAGGAAATCATCGTAAGGAAACTGGCATGCCCTGGAACCAAAATTTCGAAGACAGGTGACATCTATCAACACGCATTGCACTCACGTGGTGGATTACGAGCCACTCCCTCTCAACGAGAGAAGGCCCGTCAGTGGGAACGTTATAGTCTGATTATGCTAAACTCAAGTAACTAAAACAGATACCACTACAAACACTATACCGTTTACAAGCAAAAGTGTATTATTTTATAAAAACCGACAGAACCACGTTAACCAAATAAAGAGCACCGGCAGTAAGTACACAACTGGCTAAGGTGACGAGCACTCCCACAATTCCCTTTCCTATAAATGAGCGCATCGGAGCTTTTACCCGAGTTTAAATCCCCCCCCCCTGCCCCGCTTCCGCAGACAAACAAAATCTCTCGCCGACGAGTCCCCCAGTCCCCTCCGGATAAAGGTACCTGTAGATTACCACCTCTATTTTGTCGATGGCTAATGTGACACAGCGGACGAACACACTACAGTTCAGGCCATGACGAAGTTAATCAAAAAGTTCGTCAGTGGGTGCTTCCAATTTTTTCGCTCCGATTTCCTCTCACTCGATCGAATGCCAGATATGTATGTGTCAGACAAAAATCGAGAAAATTTTAGCAATGCCTTTGTTAGCAGTCACTTTGTGTGGTGTGGCTATCAACAGTAAGAGAAAGGGGATTGAACTTCCGACTGACCAAACTGAGTTTGGAATTTCATAAGCTTAATAGAATAAAGTGATTCTTCTTTTGACGCTTTTTTATCAACACTTAGGGCTCTCGCATATTGCTTTTCGATGTAGATTCCTTAAAAAATTAGCTTTTCTTTTCAATTGGCGCGATGCAACGATGGTATTAGAAAGAGTTATATTTTTGGTCGTGCATGTGCGTCTGCAGTTGTCTAGCTGCATTAATTGTGTAAATGTGTCCGGATTACAGTCGTAAATAAAATTTTAAAACAAAAAACGTTTTATTTACAACTACAGTCAGGATGTGCACAATCTAACAAAAACTAAACAATGTAATGTGTTTGCAGTAAAAACATCTTCACCCTGGTTGAGCGATTTTTGGCAGGGGAAAATCTTTTGGGTCTGTAATAGCAGTATATCTGTAACTGCATTATTTCATAGTTGTAAGTGTTAATTTCTTTAAATTCAATGTTTTATTTTATTTACTATGGGAAAATAAACAGCTACAATATAAAATGTTTACAAATAACAAGAATATAGGCTCACAATACCTATTGCAGCCCACTACATTATCCGCATTTTAACAACAATAATATTTAGATATATAAAATAAATTATAATTGATTATTAAAATACAGTACAATTATATAATTATTAAAATAAAATATATATATATATATATATAAATGTTTAGATAAGATTAAAAATTTGGAACAAATGTTAACTTCTACATTGTTCCAACGGTTTCGTGACAAACCCTATTGTGTCCACCTGTACGTCGACGGCCTGTTATTAATAATGGTGGCGACTAATTAAACTTAACCTGTAGTTATGTGACGGACGGATTATAATTTCTCTTTAGTTCATCGGCAGCATGTTTAGTGATGTAACGTGTGTCGTAACTCTGTGTTTCTCTGCTTTATGCTAAGTAAGATGCACTTGATGATTTGACGGTGTTAATGACCATTTGCGGCGGCAGACGGTGGTGATAATGGCGATATTATTGATACAGTATCCGGACGTTAATATACAGTGCCCTCCAAAAGTTGGTTGTTTGTTTTCCACTTCAGCTGTAACACATCAGATTATGATTTAATTCTAGTCATCCAGATGTTTTTATTTCCTTTCACTTCATCATCTGCCTAGCCTTTTTACCAATTAAGTTGGGGTCGGC
The DNA here is from genome assembly GCA_916614155.1 of Mesoligia furuncula. Classification (NCBI taxonomy): domain Eukaryota; kingdom Metazoa; phylum Arthropoda; class Insecta; order Lepidoptera; family Noctuidae; genus Mesoligia; species Mesoligia furuncula. The sequence continues at coordinate 36,878,556 of OU744790.1, forward strand.
TTCCAGTCTAACCGGATGCAGCTGAATACCAGTATTTTACATGGAGCGACTGCCTATCTGGCCTCCACAAACCAGTTACTGGGTAATACCCAGGTCTAGGTCTTACCCCCTTGGTAATACTGGTTGTCAGACTTTCGGGCTTCTGACTACCCGTAACGACAAAGATCCGCGAATAACAGCCGGGACCAACGGCATAACGTGCTTTCCGAGGCACGGAGGGGTCTCGGTATGTAAAAATGGTCACCCATCCACAGACCAACCGCGGCAAGCGTAGCTTAAACTGATCGATCGAGCTGTGCGGCTGTTATTAGTTAGCCAAGGGCCCCTAACAAAAAAAATAATCAAGTATTCCCTTAGCAGTACTTACCTGATTTTTTTTTTGTTTCATAATTTGGTATCACAGCTGAAGTGAAAAATTATCAACTAACTTTTTTCAGCAGAAAAACGTCCACGGCTGGAAATTGGCCTCCCCCAAGCACCTCCGCTAACGGGTTCCTGCGGGCTTCACAAGGTCGTCGGTCCACCTTGTGGGAGGCCTACCAACGCTACGTTTTCCGGTACGCGGTCGCCACTCCAGAACCTTCCGTCCCAGCGGCCATCTGTTCTGCGAGCCATGTGCCCTGCCCATGCAGGTTAATGCGACTTCAAATAATTTGATTTATTTTAGTACTGTGGCTGTAGTGGAAGAATTTTCGGAAACGGATCAGTACCTAGTTCCGAAGATTTTTTTATATTTTTGTATTTTAGGAGGTAGGTACAGTCAACAAAAGAGATAAGTATGCAGGAACGTCGGATATAGTTGAAGTTTACTAAGAAACCGATGGATGTTGTCGACTGAAATTTAATTTGATAAAATATGAGCTTTTTGTTTTCTATTAATTAAATTAAATTTTATTCGAGAACATCCACCGGTTTATTACTAAACTTCAACTATATCCTACGATCCTGCATACTTATCCCTTTTGTTGATTGTACATAAAACTTACAAAAGTTACCACATTATATAATTTTTTCAAAGAATTGTTTTTACAACTCTTTCAAAAAATGATATAAAGTGATAAATATTTCAATAAGGGCCTTTTGGCCGTTATTGAAATATTTATCTCGAGTTCAAGACTGAATACAAGCGAGATTTGTAATGACTTCTGTTTTTTTTTTTTTCATTTTCTCTAGTAGACTTTTTTAAATTCATTTATTCATCACCTTACATTTAAGGGTAACCCAATGCAATAAATGCGCCTATCCTAACTTAATCTAACATCTATAATTATGGAATTATAAACAATGCATTCCTTGTGAATTCACTCAGAGATCAACAGAATATACCTACTTACCCAATAATCTATTTTTGCTTAACATACCTATATGCTAAGCTATATATAATATAAGTGTGATAACTTTATTTGACCCTATATAACCTCTTTAAAATTCCTCCCCATATTGATGAACCTGCAATGAACTCCATCGCTTATAAAAATGACTGACATGATGACATGTGAAATTACACATGATGCTGAAATTACAAGTTGCGAAAGAGTTACATGCGCCCTTTGTAGTTAGGATCTACATTACTAATAAGCTCTAGAAAATAACTGGCTAAAGGTCATAACACACGTATCAAATCGGAAAGGGATCGTCACCGTATCGCCTTTCGCCTCGCCGTTAAACAGGCGTCAACCCAACGTAAGCACGTAACCAAAGTGGATCAGAAGCTGGGAGCTTCTGATCCACTTTGGTTACGTGCTCAGAAGCTCCGATACATCGACTCAGCTACGGCTCGCCGACCGCTGGTTGATGGTGCAGCAAGCAGGCCGGAGGGGTGAGAGGGGCAAGAGTGGACGAAGAGACGTAAGCTCGGGTACGGAGAGAGAAACGTGTGGGGACGACGAGCCGTAAGCGGGACGACGACGAGCCGTAAGTGGGGGGACGACGAGCCGTAAGCGGGGGGACGACGAGCCGTAACGCACCGCACCGCGGTTCGTGAGCTTGTCCCGAGGCGAGGCGATTAGTGTGCGTTGCATTAGGGAGTTTCATACAAAGAATACTGAACGGCTCGAGTTGATACGGTGCCGATGCCTTTTCGGATTGATACGTGTGTTATGACCTTTATAACATCTTAGCTGTCATCGGCAAGTTGATTATAAAGTGGAAGCGCATTAGAAACCCGACATTTCCCAATGATAATTTTAGTTGTACGCCGTATTAGGTATCGATTTGGAAATAAATTGAAAGGAGAGCGTACAATAAAGTGATCTATGCAAAAATAGAGATGTGATTTTCATACCTATTTGATTTTTGTATAGAGAAATGTTAATCATTATTTCAGGTATCTGAGCAGTTAACAAGAGATATGACAGCGTGTTACAATTAACACGCTGTCATATCTCTTGTTAACTAAAAGCTGATAAATCCAATGATTTATCAGCTTTTCAGTCAATGGGCCAATTCTCGTATTTATAAGAACGTTCAAAGTCCGATCTCATAGGCTCAATCTGTCAAAAATACCACAATTTCCCTACTTTTTAGGGTTCCGTACCTAAACAGTAAAAACTGGCCAAGTGCGAGTCGGACTCTCACCGCTCTCTACCGCAAGGCGAAAACGCCGAAAAAAACACGTTTGTTATACAACAAACGTGATTTTTTAAACGTGTTTTTTTTTTAATTAAAATAAATATTTATTATTAAAATTAAAATACAACTGAGTATTTTGTGAATATTTCAAGTGCCTACCTGTTGCCATTATTGATAACGAGCAAAAAAGATAATAAAATAAATATTTATTATGAAAATAAAAATACAGCTGAGTATTTTGCGAATATTTCAAGTGCCTACCTGTTGCCGTTATTGATACCGAGCAAAAAAGGGCAAAAACATCGCGTTTGTTGTATGGGAAAAAAATATTTATTTTATTTTGTTTTTAGTAACTATTTGTTGTTATAGCGGCAACAGAAATACATAATTTATGAAAATTTCAACTGTCTAGCTATCGCAGTTCTTGAGATACAGCCTGTTGAAAGACAGACAGACGGACGGACAGACGGACAGACAGCGAAGTCTTAGTAATAGGGTCCCGTTTTACCCTTTGGGTACCGAACCCTAAAAACGGGACCCTATTACTAAGACTCCACTGTCCGTCTGTCACCAGGCTGTATCTCATGAACCATGATAGCTAAACAGTTGAAATTTTCACAGATGATGTATTTCTGTTGCCACTATAACAACAAATACTAAAAACCGAATAAAATAAATATTTAAGGGGGGCTCCCATACAACAAACGTGTTTTTTTTCGGCGTTTTTGCCTTGTGGTACGGAACCCTTCGTGAGCGAGTCCGACTCGCACTTGGCCAGTTATTTTTTTACATTGATTGTCGCTGAGATGAGATTGCGAAAAGATTTTGAACATTTTCAATCACGAGTTAGTTAACTATAGCCCGCAACAGAACCGTCAAGCCACAGCTTCACGACAATAGTTTCATAATGTAAACAATATGGAAGTGCAATGTAGTAACACTCTTTCAAAGCTCTTTAAACCAGAAACATTTTAGTTGCACAACAAAAGTGCACAATGTTTGTTACTCTCGCCTCAAAGACACGGATTCGTTCAGTACTGTAATGTTCAATTTTCATAGTTTATCAATGAATTTTCAAAACTGCTTACATTATTCAGAGCTGCCAGCAATATTTGCATTCATTTTTATATTTCTAGATGTCTTTGGAGCGCTTCTCTAAGAGCAGATTTCTAGTGATTCTTGTTAGAATCACTTACGTTTCAGAAAAAAATAATAGAAGTAGGAAAGAAAAATGAAAAGATGGCGTTGCCCTAAGATAACATTTTCTTAGAAGAGTAATCATAAGGAATTTGTATTATTAACGGGACTACATGACCTAAAGCGCGGTCACTGTCGGACTGCATAGAAAAGAAAGAGAAGCGCGGTGGCATAACGCTGGTGAATTCATCATCATCTTCATCATTTCAGCCGAAAGACGTCCACTGCTGGACATAGGCCTCCCCCAAAAGGGGGGGTTTGCCATAATCGCCACGCTTGGCAGGCGGATTGGCGATCGCAGAATGAAAAGAATTGCACCACCCCATACTGCCCGTGGGTGTCGTAAAAGGCGAAAGGGGCGTACCGGAGAATGGGCAGCAGCGTTCTCTATGCATTCCACCACCATACCATAGGTACTGCGATCGCTGGTGAATTATTGCATAAAAAATCTATTGTGTGGACTAAAAAATTAAAACACTAGTGCTTTAGTATGTTGCTTATAGAATAATCTGACAAAAAAATCAGAATGATTGTATGTATCATATGTAGTAAGTATGGTTTTTATTGTAAGAAGAAAGTTTTTAGAGGTATCTTCATTTTTTTTAACCGTATCAAATTAGTTGTAAGTATTGTATTTTCAACACTAGTTTGTTGAAAACACAATCGTCGTCGTTTCAGCCGATAGACGTCCACTGCTGGACACAGGCCTCCCCCAATTTTGGGAGGGTTTGCCATTATCGCCACGCTTGGTAGGCGGGTTGGTGATCGCAGTATGATATGGTGGTGGAATACATAGAGAACGCTGCTACCCATTCTCCGGTACGATCCTTAGTCGCCTTTTACGACACCCACGGGAAGTAAGGGGTGGTGGTATTCTTTAAGTCCGGCACCCCACAGACTTACAAGAAAACACAATACTTACAAGTAATTTAACTAGCATATATCCTGAAGAATAGAGAACTTATATTTTTATGATTTTGTTTGCTGTGCAGTGAGTGAAGTCGGGCTGTGGATGATGATGGATCGTAAGACATTGTTTCCAGCGAACTTCGTGACTCGTAACATAAGCACTGTATACGTATACCTGAGAGATAGCGGGTTCGCACCGTGGACTATGCTTTTCTTTTTAGAGATGTCAGCATCAATTTTTTTGAAGGGGCTCCTTAGGGCCGAAGCCTGCCGGGTCAGCGGGATTGTCCGAAAGAGTTACCGCTGCTCCGGAACAAGGACTAAGGAAGGAACGCGGGTGGGTTTTAGTCAGTAAGAGTCTGACACTCCCTTCCGCTCCACCCAGAGCGGGAGGGCTGATGATTTCCCATCCTCGAAACAAAAAAAAAGGCATTGTTTCCAAATTGTCCCGAAATGTTTCAAAAACTAATCACACAGAGTTAAGTACCTACTTCCCGAGTTACTCCAGTAATATTATTAAGAAACCAAGATTAGGTACAACCAAAGTACGTACTGCCAATTAACAAATTAAATCCCAGAACTTCGATACCCAAACTCAACTCCATTATATAAACACCGTAGCCGTTTATACTAAATTTCTAACCCCTAAATCAAATCCGCCACATTGTAAGGGCCTTAATCGTTAATCCCAAAACAAGCTTATTACATATGCATCACATAATTAAGTACAGTACAAATGCCACAATTAATATCATCAATTAAGAGTGGTCACGATTGACGAACGATCTGAAATCTCTGATTCATATGCGAGACCGTACGGTTGCACAGTTAGAATTAATAATGAACGTGCCCGGCTCGGACGCACGGACATAAGAATCAGTGGACATGCCACAGACGGCTTAACATTCCGGTAATTTTGTGCCATTGGTACCTTTGTGTGGTGTGGTAACAGAGTGGTACAGTCACGAGCACTATTATATCAACACTTGGCAACTTTCAATTGCGATTTGAAATACAACAATTTACATAAACCTATTGGTTCGAACATACTATGTTCCTAATGATATAAAATTTCATTCAAAAATAAAGGAGATAATCGCCTTTGAATAAAGCCAGGTGTATACATACTTTTGCTCTTGACTGTACCTGTTCTATTGGTACCGGTACCAGATGTAGTACCTGGGCTATCGGTATTACTAATCACTAATCAGTATCGATACTGTAGCGGTACATAATAATTATTTCCGTAAGTAGAAGTGAGAAAACAGATATAGTAAGTAAAAGTCATTTAGGGCTGATTTTTCAATCATCTGATAACTTTAAACGAGGAATAATTCTGAAATTTTGACAGTTATTTCATACAAAAACTGTCAAACGTCAATTTTTTTCCTCGAATAAAAGTTATCTGGCGATGGAGAAATCAGCCCTTAGAAAAATAATTTCAAGGTTGCCAACCGTAGGAGGTTCCTCGTACAAATATGAGATTTGTGGTACGCGCCGGGTACCTGAATTTGATACCGGTACTTCTTAGGTGGAGTACCGGTGCCCAGGTACCGACACAGGACCTGTACTTTTAGCACCGGTTCAAAGCACTGCATGGCACTGATATCAGAAGGTTTGAGGAAATTGACATCAATGAAGTGTTAGGGTGCGTTGTGTTGAGGAACTTCAAGATGGTGTCCCTAAAAACTAAAAAGTTTAGATCTGTGACTTTTGAAGCAACAGCCAAGCCAACTTTTAACATTATAGTCTAACCTACAATGTTTTGAATTTATATTTTTTTGCATAAAAATTTTAAAAGTAGATGGTACGTATTTTTATTTTGTGGCTGCATAAAACACAACACAGGATTCAGATTAGATTATTAAACTTACCCCCTTACTAATAAACGTTGTTTAACGTCTGTGTAGTTACACAACTCTTTGTATTCTTCTTTCGAAAGTCAAATTACTGACGACTGAAAGAGAGAAATCGGTGTGTAACTATTCATTATTACAGGGGATAAAATATACCTACCATACAATCGAACAGTAAACTAACTTTTAACAGTTTAACAGTAAATTTACTTGTTTTAGTAAAGTAGGAGTCAGACGACCAGACTTTGATTTTAAAAACAATGTTTCTTTTCAAGTCTGATGCAATTTTTCTCTACAACGAGATCAAGTTATCGCTCCATCTTACTATTATTTCATAAAAAAACACAAACCGCAAAAAATAGGCATAGTTACAAGTTCTAAAGTTTTTAACAATGAGTCTAAAATATTGAGAATAGGTGCAAATATTTATTTGAAGCTATAATTGGTTTAGGGCTGAGTTTTCGAACGCCAGATAATTTTATCTGAGGCATAATTTAGAATTTTCGACAGTTCGTCCATACAGAATCTGTCAGACGTTAATTTTATTCTACGAATAAAAATTATCTGTCGATTGAGGAAGTGCTCAGGTGCCGTTCGTACAAGTGCGGTTGAAATAAGTGCTCTGAGTGGAATACCTCAAAAAAATCAGCCCTATGACAAATTATTTTTCACACCACCAGCTCGAAAATGTCAAATTATACGTCAAGCAACCTTAACCTAAAGTGAGTCATTAGTGGCCGGGGGCACAGCCGGTCAATAATGTTGTACTGGATTTCATTATGACCCGCTGGTCAATAATGTGATTTGAATTTGGAATCTCACATGCTCAGCTAAATAGGCAGTATAGTACTAACAAACACCCTTTGGTGCCAGAAAGAGGAAAGCTATTCTCGAAACCCTTACTACGCGTGGATGATATTCTCGATTTCCTACAAAATCATAACGACTGCTTCTTCATATCGTTGCCATGTTTTCGAAGACATAATATTGTAAGAATAATTAGATAACTACGAACCATTTTTTAAAAGGAATGGAATAACATTAAAACTGGCATTAATAATAACAAATACCGTACCGCGCCGTAATACCGTAATAGTAATTGGCTGTAACATTAGTTAATTTATTTTAAGTAAACTGCGCTAAGATTGCTGTGGATTTTGTGAATAAATAAATAATAAAACCTATCTATACTACAGTCGATTTATCACATTTTATCAAAAATACTCTATTTTCACGAGCGTCTCCAATGACGTTCTAAATTTAAAATGCATACAGCCAATCATCCAAAACCATTCTACCAGCCCTGCATAAAGCTTAGTTTACACAAACGCCACTTTCATGAGAGTGATATCAATAACACACGACAAAACCGTAGAAGAGATTTTTTTTGAAAATCGTATTGATCGTGTCTTGGCTACTTATTGGTAGACGCAATAAAGGCGCGAATTTTCGTACTATGGCTATTATTTTCTCACAGTAGGTGTAAAAAGTAGAGTATCCTCCTCTGGGCTAAAGGTGTCTTTCCTTGGGCTAGCTTGAATCCCTCGAATTCAGGATTCTTGTATTAACTCCCTCGCTTCGCTCGTGAGTTAAAGTCTTAACTCCCTCGCTGCGCTCGGGAGTTAAATCCCGAATCATTCATTGCGCTCGAGATTCAATATGACGCCCGTGACATAAGACACAACTTTAGCCCCTCGGTGCATAATCTACTATTATTTCTGTAAGTAGGTTTGTACAAACTTTGAAAGTCACTTTTAAAGTCCAGAGAAAATCTTAGCCATATCATGTAAAAACCACATGGTTGGCAACCACATGATCTGGCCAAGATTTTGTTTTTTGTGCAGCTCAACCCAGAACTTAAAGAACTTAAAGAGCAAGTTTAATATCTCTAAGTTCTTATTTCATCCATATTGGTACGTAAAATAAATTAATATTAAATTAATGAAGAGCATACTAAGTAAATGTATGCAGTCGATTAAATTCATAATGAATCTTTACAAACAGGGCATGTGTCATAAAAGCCCCTGATAACCAACTATCAGCTTTATAAAAAAAAGAACATGAAAACTTTATTAATAAGGCGATCTATAAAAATGAACTTTTCATCTCAACAAAGTAATATTCATGTTCGTGTGTGAATAACTTTAAAACAAGTAATTATACTTAAAATAACTTTGTAGGAAAACAAGTCTTGTCGATAAAGATAGTACGATTGCAAACATTGTATCCGATATTAAAATAATAAAAAAGTTGCTCCAACATGTCCTACCAGACCACGGTTGAATATCAAGATGGTTCAACGCTATAATAATGCAGAATGTCTAATATTAAAGATGCGAAAGTCTGTTTATATGTTTGTTTGTAACATGCTGGTTGTTAAACTCAGAGAAAGCGTAATATGTTGAAGCATGTAGGCCGGTTGAGCTTATAAATGGATAAATTAGTTGGGAGAAATAAATTGTGCTAAGCTTTACGACTCATTCCTACGTCATCTGCTGCTACTGGTACAACTTGGTCAGGTCCCCGACAGCCACCGTGCGACTGTGGAGTCACATCACAAACGATGCCTCGCCTCTTGTCGTGCCCTCTGTGCACAACCATCTGCACTATGGAAATCCTTTGCGAGGCGAACGCTAAGGCTGTCGAAATGGCCGATTGCAGGTCGAAGTTTATATAAAATTAATAAAAGGGACTCATCGATACGACTAAAAAGAAGAAGATCTATCATAATCATAAATAGTATTAGTTACATTGACACAAGAGTTTTGTTATAGTCCGTCTGGCCGTCGAGAGAATGCGTTTCTGACACCTGTCAGTGCGAAAATTCTAGTAGCTAATAGAGATCAAATTCGCAAAACAAGTATTCGTTTGTATGAAACTGACAGGTGGCATTATCTCGTCGGCCGCAATGTAAGTAACAAATTTTTCCTAAGATGACCATAATCAGAGAGTCGGTGATAGACGTTGCGAATGGTTGAAGAAAAACATCTTGCATGTCAATACTTAGTACATCAACAGCACGCGTATCATGAACACTTCTATCTCTACGAAGAGTAGACACATTGCTTTCTATTACAAAGTGACATTTCTTTTCTTCATTTTTGACATACCGCCTAGAAATCTTTCAACAATGTGTCATTTTGTCTTTCGTTTCCAAAGATCTTTGTCTAGGTCCTTTTTTATGTAGACTATTTCAGAAGAAAGTTTTCTATCCCAAAAGTCAAAATCACACTGACAACTGTCAGTTGTCTAAGGTAGTGAAGAGATTTTGTAATCGCTAAAGACAGTAGAAAAATTTTCTACTCAACGGCCACAAAGTACCTGTAAGTATACGGTTATCTACAAAATCTCTCGAAAAAAAAAACTAAATTCCAATGGCATAACGTGCTTTCCGAGCCACGGAGGGGTCTCGGTATGTAAAGATGGTCACCCATCCACGGACCAACCGCGGCAAGCGTAGCTTAACCTGATCGATCAACTTGTGCGGCTGTCAGTCAAATTATAAGGAGGGGTACGTGGCAAAATATTATTTTGCCACGTACCCCTCCTTATAATGTGACTTAATATCAGTAAAAATTAAGAATCAAAAAGAAAAAAAAATCGTATGACAAAACAAAAAATTCCGAGTCGAATTAAGTAAAAGAGTGAATTTCGTAAAAAGTGCAGTTGACTCTTTCTACTTTGCTGCCGTCGTACTGTCTACACGGAACGTCATCTTTGTCTACTCTTCCGTCGACAAACCGGTGCTCATGCTACGCGTGCAGATCATAACAACACATTTTATTTGCTAACAGTACCGTACTAAGAGATGACCACAACACTGTTAAACCGGCTTTTCATCTATCTAGAAAAAGCTAAACTAAATAGAAATAACTTCATTTTCCAAATAGCTAAGTTAGAGAGAAATCGAAACCTACGATGTATTTCGATAGTGCAGCATGAGATCAAAACCACATGCTTCTTTTATGCCACTACACTCCTGAAATATGACCGTAGTATCAAAAAAACCGGTTTTTCTTCTCGGAGAAACCGTACGAAATTGGAGCAGCCCCATTTTGAGCAAAAGCAACCACCGAAAAATCCATCCTAAGAAGCCAACGAAAAACCTCGCTTTCCTACAAACATATTGATAACGGATATCGCGTGGTCACATCAATCGGTTCCTAGTTCTGGTGTTCGTGTAATATTAGCACAATGCACTGTCCACCGGCTGATGTTCGTCACGAATTAACGCGTGCATCGAGCGGACGCCACTCAGAAGCTAGTGAAGAATCACTTTGACATCATCACTATATTGACTACATCACTATAATTGAGAACCTGACTATATTGACCACTCATTTACTTACAACAGACTATCTGAAGAATAAAAAATCAGAATAAAATTATTTTATTTTATGGGTACTTATGAAACGTCAGGAGCTGGGTGCACGGTTCCAATTGGTGTTTCCTATGGAGAAGAACCGGCAAGAAACTCCACGGTTACTCATTTAAAAAGAATTGGCTTTTACAATGTTTTCAAATAATACAGTTTTAACAGGTGTAGGTCTGTCAACAAGTACTAAAATAAAAAAGCAAATTTAAAAAATTAGATCGACTTCTAAAAGAAATTAACTCAAAATTATGAAATAACTTTAATTTCGGAAGTCGGTGTCTCGGGAACTGTATTTTAGTTTTAGTTTTTTGCCAGCTACTTCCGAAATTAAAGTTATTTCATAATTTTGAGTTAATTTCTTTTTGAAGTCGATTTACTTTTTTGTCGATTTTACTTTGACACTACACCCGTAGCTCGTATCAATAAGCCAGGCCGTCACACTTACACATATTACACGTTTTAGTCCATATCTTGAAAATTACTGAATCGATTTTGATGAAACTGGCACTGTTCCCTAAGTTGAAGTAAATGTAAGCCAATAAAAAAAAATCGTCATGATCCGATTAATAGTTGCAATGCGCATTAATAGTTGCAGTTGGAATGCGTGGACAAACATACATACATACTTCTATAAAATTTTGTATATTTGTTTGGAAGCCTTAATAGATTGTCATATGTGAATGTAATGCAGTTCCAATAATATTACATACATACGTGTCATATTGATAATAAACTTCTTTTTTTTGAAGTCGGTAAAAATAGAAAATGGTCTACAAATCTACAGTCTACAAGGCTTACTTCGTTATACGATAAGGTTGTTAACAATCCTTTCACAATTGTTTTATAGCTGTACAAGGATACTAACGCCATTATCTTGTTTTTCCAATCAAATACATTTCAGACTAAAATTGCACAATAAAAAATCTGTGACGCAAAATCACAGGTATGTTAATGTTTTCGTCGAAATCTGTAAATATATTGAATTCGTCGAATCAAAGAAGCATTGGACACCGAATGAAAAATTTGATGATAAAAAAATAACCATCTCGTCCGTTGTTTTTTTTGGAATGATACTTTTTACTCGTACTATGATCTCGTCCTATCCGTCTGTCCGTATGTTTTATTTTAGTAGAGACTAGAGACTTGTGAATATATCGATGAAATTTGGAAGGAATGAAGTTATACAATGGTGGATAGACGAAAGTCGTGTAGTTTTTCCAAAACCTACAACTGCAAAAACAAATTTGCTTTCACAGTTTCTTTGAGAAACACTAAGAAATATTGAGAGTGGCCCATTTATATAATAGTGGTACAATTTTTTTTTTTTTTGTTTCGACGTGCCATGGAAACCTAAACGCAACATAATATATTCCGCGAAAATCAGTAGTTTTAGAAGTTGTGATTTTTTAATTAAATTTGTTTGAGGAGTCGACGTGGTTAATTTCTTGTAAACAAATAAATTATAAGATTTATGAAGATGTGAAGAGGTATCCAATCCTCAACACGTTTTTAACTGGAAACGCTTTTTCTCTCCACATCCGTCAAGCCACGTTCTGCAATGGATCCCGCTCTGTGGTGACAATGGCGCGGTAGTCTGTGTGGTGCCGGACTTAAAGAATAGCACCACCCCATACTTCCCGTGGGTGTCGTAAAAGGCGAATAAGGGTCGTACCGGAGAATGGGCAGCAGCGTTCTCTATGCATTCCACCAATAAACTATACTGCGATCGCCAACCGGCCTGCCAAGCGTGGCGATTATGGCAAACCCCCCCCCCCCCCTTTGGGGGAGGCCTATGTCCAGCAGTGGACGTCTTTCGGCTGAAATGATGATGATGATGATGGTGAAGAGGTGAGTGAATACAGGAAATAAAGTGAATACATGCGACTGTGGCCAGTCGATGTAAAATAAAGACTCGACGGTGAGCTGGTGCCTACGATTATTATATATCGAAGTGAATGTTGTGTGTGGCACAAAAGAAGCGTGAACATAGATAGAATAGATGCTTTGGAAATACGTTCCTTGCTAAGTATTTGTGGAGTACGATACAGACTAGAGTTCTAGACAAAATCGAACTGGGCACTAATTTAATTGTCGTTAAAATTTTAGGAAAATCATCTTACATTTATAAAATAACATCCGCGCGGATCGATCGATCAGGTTAAGCTACGCTTGCCGCGGATGGTCCGTGGGTCCATCTGTAGGTACATAACAAGACCCTCCGTGCCTCGGAAAGCACGTAAAAGCCGTTGTTCCCGGCTGTCATTAGTGGATCTTTGACAGTCGTTACGGGTCGTCAGAATCCCGAAAGTCCGACAACCAGTCTTACCAAGGGGTATCGTATTACCCAGTAACTGGGTTGTGGAGGTCGGATAGGCAGTCGCTCCATGTAAAATTTTGGTATTCAGCTACATCCGGTTAGACTGGAAGCCGACCCCAACATAGTTGGGAAAAGTGATGATCTTCATTTCATGTATTTATCACATACCTAATTAATTTGCCTGTCTTTATTTTTAATTATTTTTATCATATGTGGTACCTATAGTAATTTTATTATAGGTGCATTGTCTTCACACATAATTATATAATTAATGTATACAAAATATTTTAAAAGAGTACGTGGTGCGGTGGAGTTACTTGCCCATCTAAATATATAAAACTCAAAGGTGACTGACTGACATAGTGATCTATCAACGCACAGCCCAAACCACTGGAGGGATCGGGCTGAAATTTGGCATGCAGGTAGATGTTATGACGTAGGCATCCGCTAAGAAAGGATTTTGATAAATTCTATCCCCAAGGGGATAAAATAGGGGATGAAAGTTTGTATAAAACTTTGTCAATTTTAAACCGATCGGGCTGAGAGTTCGCATGCATATAGCTACTATGACGTAGGCGTCCCGTAAGAAAGGATTTTGGACCATGGGGATAAAATAAGGGATGATGGAGGATGTAAATGTATTAATTTTTTTTTAATAGTACTTAACGCGAGCGAAGCCGCGGGCAAAAGCTAGTTCTCCATAAGAAACTACCTTTTGGGGTGACTAGAATCCATTCTAAATTTTGACGTTCAAAAGTGCCGTTTAAGTACCTATTTGAAATAAATGATTTGACTTTGAATAGGTAACTACTAATGGTAGATATAACTATTAACCAGTGAGTGTAAAAATTTATGATGTTGAGATAAATAAAGATTTATGATTATAGATTGAGATTTGATATATTAAAAGAAGATTGCGGTATAAAAGATGTAAAAATTGAAAAGAGAGATGGCAACCATTCGAAAGAGTTTTAGTTTCTTAGATGGTTTGGCCATTTTGAGAGAATTAATGAAAGGCGACTTACCTACAAGTAGAAACGCTGGGAGGGGACGCTCACGCGAGAGGGGTATATAATACTAACCATAATGGTGATAAAAAATGTACATTTTTGAAGGAGCACAATTATATAACAAAATACCCTTATTTATGAAAATAAAATACGCTCATTCAATGCATTAAAAACTCAATAAGATGCATATGTAATTTCAAATAACACCCTTCCGAAAAACTAAATGCATTGGATGGGTGCATCATAATTATTGCTACCGTGTCGTCTGTAACGAACTATATATTCATATAATTTATATTCTTCCAACTAGGAATTATACCCAGATACGCAACTGGGAACGAAACTTCCAGTAAGGTACTTGAGTAGTAACACAGTTTGCAAGGTGGTGTCTTAAAGTTCTGGGCGCGTATAAACTGTATTTTAAGAAGTCTTTGTTCTGGAAGATTTATGTGTATAATTATATTAATTTTTTACTTAGATACAGCACAGAAGTCATGTTGATTTGACATATCGCCACATTAGTAGATTGCACCCAAAGCATTTGCAGGTCACTATTATTTACTTTAAAGTGAACCTTAGGGAAACCTTACACATACAGGAAAAAAATTACCAGTGCGCAAACTGTAACCATAAAATCACTATAATAATATGGTTGTAGACCCGCTAGCGTAGACATTTTTAGTCAGTTATGAAAAAAAAGTCTTCCATTTCATAGAAAGAAAAGAAAGACAAAAAAAAAGAAAAAAAAAAGGAAAAGAAAAGGAAAAGAAAAGAAAAGAAAAGAAAAGAAAAAGAAAAGAAAAGAAAAAGAAAAAGAAAAAGAAAAAGAAAAAGAAAAAGAAAAAGAAAAAGAAAAAGAAAAAGAAAAAGAAAAGAAAAGAAAAGTGCGACACCTCCGCGGTCAAAATGTATGGGACAGCTAATCTGCTATTATGCTGAGCTGAGACCTTTTTTTCATTATAATCATTACTTTCTATTTTTTATAGTTTTAAGGTGTTTGGCTGTACCTAACGCCAATAAATGCATTTTCCTTTCTTTAATTTTTTTTTATAACCGATGAAAATTTTCTATGCTAGCGGGTCTAGAATTACATTATTATGATAAAGTAGCTGCGCCCCGCGGTTTCACCCGCGTAAATGTAGATCCCATGGGAATATCGGGATAATAGGTAGCCTATAAGTTAGTCCAGGGTGTCAGCTACCTCCATACAAAGTTTTATTAAAATTGGTCCAGCCATTAGAGCGTGAAGGAGTAACAAACATATAAACACAAACACACACACACTCTCACAAACTTTCGCCTTTATAATATTAGTGTGATTAGTGTGGATCGTGGTTACAGTTGGCATACTGGTTTTTTTTTATTTTTAAGTAATCCAAAAACTTACCCTTTAGTGAGTGTGATTGATTATACACAATTTATGCGCTCATATCAAAGCACCACAGGATCACAGCAGCCGCAGACTTATAGTGTACTTGTGTACTCTCGGGTGTTAGCTGTCAACAATCACGGGGATGTGTCACAGCGCCACACATAGAGGGTTTATACTGTGAAATCACAGTTGGGAAACTCCACCAGATATTACGCACAATGTGAAAAGGCAACCTGTAATTTTTGGCTACAAAGGCACCGCACAGTTGACTCAGTGGCCGAGCTTTTACGCTAAATGTGCGGGTTTTAATCCAGCACGAAACAAAAAAATATATGTTCTGGCTCTACAGATCGTGTTCCCGGGTCTAAAGCTTTGGTTGCCTAAAAAACGGTGAACGGTCACATATTATCGACTGTCCAAATACGGGGAGTTTTTTGCCTCCTCAATCCATACTAATATTATAAATTCGAAAGTAACTCTGTCTGTATGTTATCTTTCCACGCCTAAACCACTGAACGGATTTCGATAAAAATTTGGCAGAGAGATAGATTGCATCCCGGGGAAGGACATAGGATAGTTTTTATCCCGATATTCCCACGGGATCGACACTTATGCGGTTGAAACCGCGGGACGCTGCTAGTTTCAAATACAACAGATTATTATGACGGCCTCTCTAACATGACGGAACCGCTTTCCTAGGAGACCAATCTTAGCATTTATTAAAGTTAGGTTCTGCGTTTATCAAGACACCCAGGAATTATACGAGTATTCCCAGTGCAGGGCAATGTTATGTTGTTGCTAACAATAAAAATCCGATCAATTCCGTAAAAAAATCACCGTGAAAACGTTGGTGAAATGAGCTGACATTCCACCTGATGCAATCCCTATAGGGATTGACACTATTGACATCTCACTTCACCTCAGTTCTCACGGTGAATTTTTTACAGAATCGCTCGGCAGAGAAGAAGGCCCTAACTTTTTAGTTTTCATGGTAAAGTTTATCGAAAGAGCAATATGTTTGAGCAGTGGTGGCAGAATGGGATCGCTCCCAACTTACGAGCTACAGGTAGTGAGTTCGAAACCCCGCAGGCACTTTACTTTGTGTATTTAATTTCATCACCACTGCTTTCAAAAAAGAGATGAAAACATCGTGAGGAAATAAAAATTAGAAGACATGTGACAACCACCACTGGGCACTGGGCCCGCGTAGTTGTGGCCCCCTCCCGCTCACAGAGAGGAGACCTGTGTCCCAGCAGTGGGAACATTATAGGCTGATTACGCTTATACGCTAAATATAATATCAACTGACGAGCATGACACGCATACGGTATCTACTTTCTACAGCATGCTTCACTAAATATCCCTTACAGTCCTGCAGATTTGCCTTAATTTAGCTAACTAAATTAAAGCAAATCTGCAGGTAAAATTTCAAAGGCGACGACGACCCCAGACCGCAGAAGTGTCCCTGTTGACAATAAGCACAGGCGGCAATGCTGCTGCCGTTTTCATTGCGAACGCGACGTCATATCTAAGAGAGCAGTTCTTCACTTCTTCAGTTTCGTGGAACTCATTTGTCAATCAAAAAATACGTCTCGTCGCTCCGTCAGCATCAGCCACTGACAGCACTACTGGTATGCTATCTGTAGTCGCCGTTCGACCGCAGCAGCGGGCGACACTGTCGCCATCTACGGAAGCTTTTTCATAGAAATACATAGAAACCAGTAGTGTTGCTGGGGCCTGTTACTGCGGTTGGGCGGCGGTTGCTGCAGTCTGTGCCCGTCGCCTTTGGAATTGTACCTTAATTCTTAAAAATAAAGATAGTAAACTAAACAAAAACCCAAGCCAACATTCGGATTAAACACTTACCAAAATCATTTGTTTTTAATTTTGCTGCATGTAGTGCGTGGGGCGTACTGACGACGGTGTAACACGTTGCACGCCAGCTCGGTGGTTGCAGGAACGCTGTTGCTGCTACTGCTCGCCGAACTGCCCGTCGATCCGTTCGCCGAACTGCCCGTCGATTCGTTCGCCGAACTGCCCGTCGAGCCGTCCGTCGAATCAGCGTCCCTCGAAGACTCCGTGTTCCACAGTGATCAGCTAACCTTCGCTCAATATTGCCACCACGCGCCTCGTCGATTTACCTGTAAAAAAGGTTTGTAGAATATTTTTTGAAGTGGTCTACAATCATGTTCTATGTTAAATGTACAACAAATATACTTCAATTCAACCATAGTAGTACACCTTTTTACACTTATAATAATTATCATTGTAGTAGTATATACTAGCGTATTATATACTAACTCTATGACTACAACCCACTACATCCTATGTAGTAGACAGCAGTTTTAAAGTCTACGGGAGTCTAGGCATTCAAGTGACAAGTTGGACAAAAACTAAGTGCTAATTGGCTCCCAAATGACAAGGAAAACTTCATTCATTCATTGCGTTCTTTACATTGTTGAGTAGACAATGTTTTCGAACATATGAATGAAGTAATGGATTAGCAATATCCTTCAAAATGATTCAGATTGTGATTGATAGTGATGTTATGCAATTAAGCTGCAGACTGCAGGTGGAAGAAAATCTGGTACATTCCAAAGTGAACATTCCACTACAATCTGTGTATTTGATCAACAGAGCTCGGTATCTGTTTGTACTACTCTATCCAGTGGTTCGGGTACCTCGATACTGATGCTACCTACGCCATGACAGTGATAAGGTCCAGAAAATGAATAGTACACTGCTTTAGTATCGGTATTGGTGTACAACCCTGCGGGTTTCCAAATCAAAGGCAGAAGGCCCCCTTGTTAATTGTTTGTTTTATTAAACATACGATGGGACCCAGACCATATAATATAACCAAGGGTTGTTTACATAATGCTTTCATTAGATTCGGATAAGAGAACACTATTTGGATCAAAGCTTTGTGTGGAGGTGACCAATGCAATGTCCTTCTCAGTATGAATAATGTTGTGGCCGCGTGGCGTTTGTATATCTTTCTCTCCCATGTGTGAGTTGGTCGTGTCGCCGTAAAGAATATTATTATTACTATTTGCATCGTGTGATTTTCTCCTGAATCGCCACGAGTGATGACAAGGAAAACTATATGTAAACGAAAACATTAGGCTACGTACGCTGTGTGGCTACGCGCGCTGTGTGTCATGTGTGTCATGTGTGTGTGAGGTGGCTTCTTTAGCGCCTAGAGGATCATTCTATATCCGCTAGGCGAATAGCGAAAGCCCCTTCAGAGACAGTGCTTCCTTACCCAAACCGTTCGTCCCATCCGCTGAAGACCTCCCACCTGGACATGAGTTACCTTGGGTAACCTGGAAATCTTTAAACAGCCTCCGGACCAGGTTGGCCGAGTAAGGAAAACCTGATCAGGTGGAGATTCAAAACGAGTGTCAAAACAAAACGCGACCCTATTTTGATGCAGCTGGGTGAATCTACGATTTAAATCTTTGTTTTCATCATCTTAGGGTGCCAACTTGACAAGACCCGGTGCCAGATAGTGTCCATCAACCCTCATAGCAAGCACAACATTGAGAAACTATACAAGACAAAATAAATTTTTACTCCGCACCGCTTAAAATGATAGTGTAAGTTTGTGACAAATTCAACTAGATACAGTACCTATTACTTATTGCAGATTTTTTTATGGTTCTGAATTCCAAGGACCCGTTAAAGAGGATAAAGAGAGCCCCTGCATTATATTGTAGTCTGTGGAGAGCCCCCTCCGTCTATCAAAAAGTACTCTGTGGAGCACTCTCTCGAAGCCGTGCGTGACAGTACCAATCTGTTGTCATGGAGATGCAGGAATAGACAAGCAGACGGCTTTAGGAAAAGAGGTAATTTTAAGAAAAGTTTAATCCAAAATCTTCTGAATGGAAAGGCAACTGTCAAAATGGCGCTATCGTAGCTAGTTCCCAACACAGGCTAATATTATGCGTGAGGTAGTATTATTTTATTTTTGCGAAAATAACGCGTTGTTTGTGTTCCTAAATACTCCGAAATTGGGGTGAGGAGAGTCCACCATTTCCCGAAAGACCCTAAAATTTGAGGATTGTAGCCTAAAGCCATTCACTATAGATTTTTTTTTAATTAAACAGAGTTCGATGAGATGTCGGAAACATTTTAAAGAAAGTGACTACGAGAAAATATTTAAGGTTTTTTAAATTCTGACACTTTCCATGTCAAATACTTGATTTAAAATATTGAAATCCCAGAAAATAACGAAATAGTGAAAAAAGGGCTTGCACACAAACTACGCTGCAACGTCGCATCGTAAAAATCTACGAACTCGTACGACGCATCGCAAGAACTTGCGAATTGATTCCCATCGCGCATTTGTGCGATGTTGCGGCACTCATATTGACGCTATTTTAGTCCGCTCTGAGACATCGTGTGGGCAGGGCGTATGCAAATTTAATGTAAAAAAAATTAAATCTTTTACATCTTTGGAAAACTCTCTTTTCAGCAAAGACTAATGTAAACAAATGACTACCTAAGTATTGTTTTACTTTACGTGATAGTGAGGCCAAGCATTTCCAGAGGCATAACGGGAATTCTCCCCTTGTACGATCGTTATAAAAATAAATTAATAAAATAATAAGTAATAAAATACGTTCAGTATGGTTGACGGTCGTCGAAGGAATGGTCACCCGAATCGTGGAAGGGAGACTCCTTGCCGCACAAATCGCATCGCAGCAATAATAATTCGTGTCGCAGTTTTCTGCGTTGCGAATTCGCATCGCACCGATTCGCAGTTTTGTGTACAAGCCCTAATGCCAAACTAATGAATGAACACGAAATATAATGAACGAACTAAATGTCAAATTTATTGTTGGCCGTAAGGACCTCGTCGTTTCAGCCGATAGACGTCCACTGCTGGATATAGGCCTCCCCCAAGAGGGGGGGTTTGCCATAATCGCCACGCTTGGCAGGCGGGTTGGCGATCGCAGTATGGTATGATGGTGGAATACATAGAGAACGCTGCTGCCCATTCTCCGGTACGATCCTTAGTCGCCTTTTACGACACCCACGGGAAGTAAGGGGTGGTGGTATTCTTTAAGTCCGGCACTACACAGACAAGGACCTACAAAGCTATGATCACGCCATCTACAATTAGCTTGGACCAACCAAAAAAAAAACGGTTGGCGCAGTGGCTTAGCTTTTACGCTACATGCCGCGGGTTTGTCATAACAAAAAATGGTATGGTCTGGGTCTACGGATAGTTTCTCCTGGGTCGAGTGGCTTTATTACAAAACAAGATTTATCTTTAGACCCAAGTTTAAACCATCCAGCCATTTTTAAATTTCGAACCGTAATCCAACGAAGCTAAAGTTCTTATTACAAAAACTGACGTTAAACCCGAGTCTAAGTTGTCAATTTTGCATTAAGAACTTGAAGTTTGTCTGAATAAAGTTCAAAATAGTGTAACTGACTCGAAGGTTTAGGCTAGGTCTAAAATTAGATCTCGTTTTGTAACAAGACGGTAAATGTTTTTCAAAGTTACGTTTGGGCCTGTCAAGACACCCACGAACTTTTTTTTTCACGAGCTTTTACCTGCGTCTTCGCCTGTATGGAAGTCGGAGATTATACCACGGGAACGCATTACCGGGATAAAAAGTACCTATCCTATGTGATATACCCAGGTCATAGTCTGCCCGTGTGCCAAATTGCACCGAACGTAACAGACAGGGTTACTTTCGTATTTATAATGGAGACCAGCCGGTCGATTCTGTAAAAATCTCACCGTGAAAACTTGCGTGGAGTGAGCTGTCAGTGTAATACCACTGATGCTAGGGATTGGCCAAGCAAACATTTACAATCATAATCAAGATTTTAATAATATTTTTTGTGTTCATTATTTTAGTCTTAAACGTCAATGTTTTATTTTAATTATTGTTCGTGCGTGACGCGCTCGCGTCTATATAAGGACTAGTGTAGGAAAAAAAAACAACATTGAGATTCTGAATAAGTTTCTGTTTTGCTATTTTATTTAAAAACCCCATAAAATAGTAATGTTTTGACAACTAAAATACTAGCTTCGATATTATATAAAATGATCAACAGAATTAGCATACAAAATATTATTAAAATCTCGATTATGATTGTAAATGTATGTTTGGTCAATCCCTAGTATCAGGTGGGATGACACTGACAGCTCACTCCACGCTCACTTCACCTAAGTTTATTTATTTATTTATTTAGGGACAACAAACAGTAGTGTAATAATAAGTAAACCTAAGTTAAAACTTAATAATAGATGTAACAAATACACTACTCACAACGTTATCCACATATTACTTAACAGATCTACTAGTTGTTAGAAAGAACTATATAATAACAGGCAGAATAAAGTAAACATTACTTAATTAATAGGGTTCTGATCACTTAAAATAGAAACAATTTCTTTTCTAAATATAGCCTTGCTGTGAAACATAATATCAGTTGAGCCAAACTGTCTATTGTAGGTGTCAACTAATCGATGCAATGGTGAGCGTACGCCTGAGTTGGTTCTACAGAAAGTAGTTGCAAACAAATGTCTCGAGCGAACTTCACGACTATGTATTGTACGAGGGATCAGGTAGCACAAACTGTTCACCAAATCAGTACAGTCGAATTTATTACGACATATATTAAATAGGGTCATCATCTCAAGTAGGGTGCGTCTGGATTTCAGAGTAATAAGGTCATATTTTTGCAGTAATAATTGGTACGGAATTTTCTTTTTAAAACATCTATAGTGCATTCCACGTAGGAATTTGCGTTGGACCGATTCAATAATGTCATTATACTTTTTATAATAAGGGTTCCAGATAGGTACTGCATATTCCAATTGCGGTCGTATTATTGACTTATATAGGTATAAGTAGGTAGAGGGACGGTGGAATTCTCTTGATGCTCTCATTACAAAACCAAACATTTTAAATGCCTTATTGACTATATGGTCTACATGGGCATCAAGGTGAAGCTTTGAGTCTAACTGTACGCCTAGATCACGAAGAGAATTAACTTTGTTCAGTGGAGTGTTTCCGAAAGAATAATTGAATTTAGTTACATTTTTCCTCTTTGTAAACACAATGCTATGGCATTTAGATAAACTTAGGTAGAGTTTGTTAACAGAACAGTAGTCCAGAAAACGGTCAAGGTCATTCTGAAATTCTAAACAGTCGGACAGATGGCTGATATTTTTAAAAATCTTCAAATCGTCTGCATACAGGAGGAACTTAGAATTTTTAAAGCAGTCTTTTACGTCATTAATAAATAGAATGAACAAGAGGGGACCTAAAATTGAGCCTTGAGGAACTCCGGAAGTGACCTTAACCATGCGAGACTCATAACCATTAATAACAACTTTCTGCGTCCTATTGGTGACATATGATACAAACCAACGCATTAAATTTCCTCTAATACCATTGAATGCAATTTTGTCAAGAAGTAGTCGGTGATCGACTTTATCGAAGGCCTTTTGGAAGTCAGTATAGACGAAATCAATTTGCTGTCTACTGTCAATGCCTTCAAATAGATGTTTTGTAAAAACAAGGAGGTTACTTACACAGGACCTGCCTTTAACGAACCCGTGTTGCTCTTTTATTAAGATGCTATGAAGAATAGGGTAGATCTCATTATGCACCAGTCTTTCAAAAAGTTTGGATAGCCCTGACAACAAGGAAATTGGGCGATATGTGGAAACATCACAAGTTTTCACGGTGAAATAGTTAGAGAATCGCACTGTAGCTTCTGCCCGCGACTTTGTCCGCGTGAAATTTCATGTTCCCCCGACCCACCCCGTCGCATCGCATTGCATCGCCTGCACGCGCTATTTTTCTTTTTACTCTGCTGTTAAGGTTCCGAGCAGTGGTGGCCTACTGGTAACGGACGCGACTTATGAGTTGTAGGTCTATTTTTTTTTTTTTTTTTTGCGGATAGGAAAACATCAAATGACTCCTCCCGCTCTGGGTGGAGCGGAAGGGAGTGTCAGACTCTTACTGACTAAAACCCACCCGTGTTCCTTCCTTAGCACTTTATGTTCCGGGCCACCGGTAACCCTTTCGGACAATCCCGCTGACCCGGCAGGCTTCGGCCCTAAGGCGCCCCTCCCCGATGCTGACATCTCTTTAAGGCGCGCGTGGAACACGTACGCGCCGTCCGGCACGGGCCTGGTCCTGATCGGACGGTGAGCTGCCTGTGGCGGCTTAGGAACCGCAATTTGCTGAGTTGCAGTAACACTAACGACTACGAGTGAGGTCTTAGGTTCGAACCCAGCCAGGCGCTTTACTTTGTGTTAATTATTTCATCACCTCTGCTCTCAAAACGGTGAAGGAAGACATCATGAGGAAACATCAAAAATTAAGATCAAAAAGATCAAAAATTCAAAGACATGTGACATCTACCAACCCGCTGTGGGCCCGCGTGGTAAATTACAGCCCACTTCCTCGCACCGAGAGGAGGCCTGTGTCCCCAGCAGTTGGGAACATTATAGGCTGACTAACTTCTGCCCGCGACTTCGTCCGTGTGAAATTTCACCCTCCCCCCGTTCGCCCTCTTAGGGGTGGAATTTCGATAAACCCTTACCTAGTGGGTGCCTACTCTTCACAAAGAACACGCCCTCCAAATTTCATGTCTCTAGGACCAGCGGTGTAGGCTGTGCGTTGATATCTCAGTCAGTCAGGACTTTGAATTTTATACAGCAGCGCCCAGCGGTTTCGCCCGCATTAGTTTTGATCCCTTGGGAATATCGGGGTAAAAAGTACACTATGTGTTATTCCTAGTTATAATCTATCTGTGTGCCAAATTTCATCCAAATCCGATCAATCGTTTTTGCGTGAAAGAGTAACAAATATCCATCCATCCTCACAAACTTTCGCATTTATAATATTATTATTATTATTAGTAGGAAGGATAGTAGGAAGTAGGATTTGTAGGATAGAAGAAAGTAGGTTAATATTAGTAGGATATTATAGATTATGCCTAAGGGGATTTAAATAGACTTAAAGCCTTCCTCAACAATTGGGCTATCAAACGCAAAAAGAGTTTTTTCATATCCGACGTTAGTTCCAGAGATTAGCGCGTTCAAACAAACAAACAAACTCTTCTGCTTTATTATTAGTGTAGATTAGCATAGATACATAATAATATACAACATTATTTTTAGTAAGTATATGCGAAACCCGAAACACGTGTCTAGTATTTTTATGTAAAGAATTTATGTACAAAATTTAAAAACTGTATCATAAAAAATCACAAAGTTAAAAGCTTGTTAAGATACCTGTGGCTTTAGTGTGAATTTTTTCGACTCACGTTCGATTGCGAGCGCGTTAGAGTTTTGTATGGGAAATTAGGTTTCTCCTAGTAACCACCAGGTGGCGCTATAACTTTTTTCCATATAAAATTCTAAAGCGCTCGCAATCGAACGTGAGTGGAAAAAACTCACACTAAGGCCACTGTTTGTCCTTAGAAAAACATGCTCACCAGGGCCGCTCGCGCCGTGCCGCCTTGCGCTCATTGATAATAGTACCTAGGTACCTAACCGTTCGGCGCGGAGAATGGATAACCTACTTAGTGTCGCTCGGTGTCCAACTTTTAACCTTTATTAAACATTTTTGGGACAAAATATAACATGGGGTAAAAGTTATTTGGATCGATTCAGTTACTTATTCTGAACAAACTATATTTAGGTTCCGCATATACTAAAAATAACGTCGTATACAAGGTTATTTCTTGACTGCTTTCCTCCTAGACAGGTAGTGCAGGTTACAGATAGCTTGACCTTTTCTGAAGACAGGCTCACTCCCTCAGTGCATTCTGGTAGTCTGTTTACATCTGTATTCTAGTTTCATTATTACCGTGCAACACCAGATTAATTTTTCCTATTCCTTTCACAGGTAACGGAGTCTTGTTAGCAACTGTGATGGTAGAAATCGGGGGACATTTGACATCATACATCCAATCACAGTGATTTGTCATATGCATTGACGCGCCAGAGTCCACATACCATTTATCACGCCCTGTTGTTACGGAAGAAGCTGAAAATGCTGCTACAAAACTTTTATCTTCACTTTATTTGGTGTTTTCTTCTGTACACGGCAATTTTTACCCAAGTGACCATGTTTATTACAATTAAAACACCTTGGGCCTCTGTATTTTCCACTATTCTGTTTATCAGAACCTTTCTTCTTGACTGAGTAAAAAGTAGTTGTTTCTGAACTCTGAACTTCTTGTAAAAGTTTAGTTTGAATTATGTCTGCACTGATTCTTACCCCGCAGCTCTCTAATGCCATAATCATGGGTTTGTATAGGTCCGGCAAACCCGCAAGCATTAATGTGCCAAGCCATTCGTCGTCGACAGAAAATCCTATGTTTCTCAGCTTGTGTGCAGAACTCATGATTTTATTTACATAATCTTCGACACTTTTAGAGGATTCCAACGTTGTTGTAATCAGATCCTTCAACAATGCTACTTTTCGTGTTAAACCGTTATCATCGAACGCTCGTTCTAAGTTTGTCCAAACTTCCTTCGAAGTTTTCGCATCTTGAATGTGAACATAATTGATAGCATCCAATAATAATATCAGTTTTGACTTCGCTTTTATGTCTTTGGTGGAATCAACTTTGGCGGGATCTTTATTTTCCATGCACTGCCAAAGATCTTCAAGTTCGAGATACGCCTTTACTGCGAACTTCCAGTTGTCACGGCCAACGAGTTTTTCAATGTTAAATATCGAATTAGGAGACATTTCTCCAGATTTTACAAACTTTATGACGACGCCACGCGGTGGAAATTTTCGACGACGAATATTGTTCGGATTTTCACTATTATTCCGAGTAATCGCTATCAGGTAACCAAACCAAACCCAACCACGCTCTGCTACCATGTAGATTTATGTTGGGGTTTGGGTTACTAACAAATACTTTAAATAAAAGCACGGAGTGAAAAGTGTAACGACTATATTAAACGCGGCAAATAAGAGAGGAGTTTGACATTTATGACACATACATAATGTTGCCAATAAACAATAAAAGGACAATGTTGCAATCATTACTTAACATTATTGGTAAAACATTAACAACCTCTTAAGAGGTCATTGTACTCATCATTATGAACAACTTTTACTGTGGAGCCAAACCTAAAATCAGCTGTTCCCTACATTTATGTTCGTATAACTCGCCAAAATGTAGGGAACAACTGATTTTTTTTTTGCGATTTCAGGTTTGGTCCCATAGTAAAAGTTGTTCATAATGATGAGTACAATGGCCTCTTAAGAGGTTGTTAATGTTTTACCAATAACCCTGTATATAAGGATCCGACCGGAATAAATCATTTATAGTATGGTTAATTCCGTGTGTTGAGAAATGTAAGGTTGCTTCTAAATGTAATTACCCGACTCATTCGATCTATGGTTAAGGCCAGGATATTCGAGCGCAGTAGGCATTTAGCGTTACCTCCCTCCGCGCGTGGCAAGTTCCGCGAACGCGCAATTCGAATGAACTCGCTGACCCCGCTGCTGCCACGGTAATTTCATCTAACAGTATTGTGACTCGGCCCTATTCTTGAAATGTAGGGCTGCTCGCCTACAGTATTTTAATTTCATCATCCTACTTTAGTTTCTTTCTAGTTTTGTGATTGTAAATATTATATTTTTTTAATATTATGTATAAAATTTATGTTAAAATATTTCTGGTGTTTAGTTTTTAGGGAAATATAAATATAGCAACATAATTAATTTTATTACCTACCAAAAATTTTCTTTTTAGGGTTCCGTACAAAAATGGTAAAACGGAACCCTTATGGTGAGACTCAGTCTGTCTGTCTGTCTGTCACAGCTGGACATGTCAAGAACTACTAATGCATCAACTTGAAATTTGGAATAGTTTTAGATGACGTTTGCTCAACTATTTTGCAAATAAGAAAGAAATAAAAATATATGTACGTTTTTTGCAACAGGGCCTGAAAGGAAGTCTGAAGAATTCGAAGTGGGGCTACTAGAGCACGTGGGGTATCATATGAAAGAAAACAGTTTGCACATTCTCAAACATTTATTCTTTTTTTTGGGCCGCATTGTTTTCGACTTTTGATGTAAAATGCAAAAAAAAAACCTTTCCCGCCCTTATCTCCGAAGTTTGCAAACAGAAAAATTTGAAATTATTTTATGTGATAGAAGTTTATGTAAAGATTACAGGAAAAATAAAACGAAGTCTCTAAATAGCACACTTGTTCAGAAATCATCAATAAAAGTTATATTAGTTTCACTATCGGTCAAGAGATGTCGCTGACATAAAACTGCAATATTATACACCGCAGTGCACAATGTTAAAATTCTCTGATGAATATAGGCCTCGTCGATGAAAATTTAAAAACATATGATGGTACGGAACCCTCGTTGCGCGAGTCCGCAGTCCGGTGCGCAGTTTTTTAATTGCTACCTAATCTTTTCTTTCATGACTGTTATATCGCTTCCGCACTACCCTTATGAATAATCCGTTTTGTCGAATTTTTGTCTGATAATAAACTACTGAAGGGAAAATAAAAAAAAACATTTAATTTCATAAACATAAACCTTATGCTACGGAACCCTCGGTGAGCGAGTCCGACTCGCTCTTGCCCGGTTTTTTTCGAATTTACTCTCTCAAAAGCCGCATATCGCTCAAATAATATATTTTATTTAACGTTTGACCTTCCGGTATGAATTCCGAGTGTACAATACCGCGATAGTCAAAGAAAACAGTCAACATGACTGACATTTGATCGACTTTGGCCGTGGCGTGGTTTTTTCGGTTTCAGTTCAGTTGGAAGGCGCCACTCCGAAGCTTGTTGACTAGTTTGCATGTCAAACTCGTCTCGTCACCAGTAACAATGCGTTTCATGAATGTTGGGTCGGAGTTGACTCGTTCTAGTATGTCTTCAGCGACTCATAAGCGATTGAGTTTTTGGATCACGTTCTCCAGCTCCATCTCCACTGGTGCTTTCCGTTGCTTCAGAGTGTCTGAAAGATAGATCAATGCTAAAAAAAAAACCTACTGTAGACGCATTCGCAAGCTTATCCTATTACTAAGTTTTATAGGTAATTAGGTAGGTACCTATGTAATGTATATTATAATAAAAAGATCATCTATAAATTGAGCCATCGTGAGAGGCCTGGCAGATGTGAAACATCGAAATTATTTTAGACGAGCTTGCCCCGCTGTTTTACCCGCGTAATTCAATTTCCCGCAGGAAGTCAGTCAGTAAGTCGGTAAGTCAGTCGGTAAGTCAGTCGGTAAGTCGATCGGTAAGTCGAGTAGTAAGTCGAGTAGTAAGTCAGTCGTTAAATCAGGAGGTAACAAATATCTACGTACACTCTACTATCAACAACATCAACAACCTTGCATTATTATTATAATTTATAGAATAGATACAGTAGGCACGGTAATATTATCTATACAGTATACTATCTTCATACAAACGGTCGGAACGCGAGTTATACCTATGCGCCTAGAGTCCGGTTTACACTCGGTAAACAAACAGTCTCGAATGCTCCGCAGTGATGAACGGACGCCGGACGGTGTGATCGTTTTGTAAGCAGTAAGCGTGCTATTTGTGACAAATATTCATTGAAATAATTAATACAAGTACTTACTTAATAATATGGTAAAGAGCAATTATAGACTATATTGTGCTGTTTTTGGTTGATTGAATTCGTCAATAAGTTTTTTTTTAAATTAAATCTACTAATAAAAAAAACAAAAATATGTATTGTTTTTGAACTCTTCCTATTTCATTCACAACGAATTTCATATTTTTAAATAAAAAATATAATATTTTACCTATACAATCACAAAACTAGAAAGAAGCTGGCAGGTTGATGAAATTAAAATACTGTAGGCCGGCAGCCCTATTGCGTGTTTACGCGCGGCTGTAGGTCTGTAATTATTTCTAGAAGAGGGCCGAGTCACAATACTGTATAGATAATAGTGTGTACATGTCTGTCGCTCACGTAGTAGTAGCTATTGCGCCTGAGCGAGAAGCAAATACTGCCGTCGCGTCGGTCGTCATTCTAAATCCCATTCTCTAACTAAAAAAATCGAGTTGTAGATTATGTAGTTACTGTTCGCCTGTGCATTTTTAGGGTTCCGTTGCCGTATGTCATAGCCACTTTTTTCCGAAACTATAAGAACTATACTGTTTAAACTTGGTAAGTAGATGTATTCTGTGAACCGCATTAAGATTTTCACACAAAAATAGAAAAAAAAACAATAAATTTTGGGGGATCCCCCATACTTAGAACTGAAACTCAATTTTTTTTTTTCATCAAACTCATACGTGTCTCTATGGATAGGTCTTCAAAAATGATATTGAGGTTTCTAATATATTTTTTTCTAGACTGAATAGTTTACGCGAGAGACACTTCCAAAGTGGTAAAATGTCCCCCCCCCCCCGTTGTAACTTCTAAAATAAGAAAATGATAAAACTAAAAAAATATATGATGTTAAGTTCCACCGAAAATTGGTTTGACGAGATCTACTAAGTAGTTTTTTTTTAATACGTCATAAATCGTAAACCGCAATTTACCTTTCATTCAATCAACTCAAATAAAAAAACATTTAATTTCATAAACATAAACCTTACGCATAAACCCGGATGTTACGGAACCCTCGGTACGCGAGTCCGACTCGCTCTTGCCCGGTTTTTTTTTTAAATACGCCTTTAGATCTTGGTATCGATGAACTGCAAAGATAAAAAGTTTTATTAGCAAAAATTATCTTTGTTGTAGTTGTGCTACTGTTTTGTTTATAAACTGAAATATTAAAAACTAAAATATCAACTAGTTTATATTTACTTTGATATTACTATACTTAATTTTATTGTAAATTTATGGTACGCCAGCACATTAAGCTACTACAATCTGTCAAATTTCTTTAATAGATTTTCAACTTTAACGCTAAAGCATAAGGTTCAAAGTTGATTGGAAAAATTTGACAGTTTCTGATATCTTAATGTGCTGGCGTCTGTACCTACCTGC
Source organism: Mesoligia furuncula (assembly GCA_916614155.1). Classification (NCBI taxonomy): domain Eukaryota; kingdom Metazoa; phylum Arthropoda; class Insecta; order Lepidoptera; family Noctuidae; genus Mesoligia; species Mesoligia furuncula. The sequence continues at coordinate 36,909,168 of OU744790.1, forward strand.
TACTGCTAGTACTGTGACGAAAGCAAGTAGGTACCTAATTACATAAACAACTACAATATTGTTCTGTCCCGTCGACTTTTACAAATAGGTAAGTAGTCATAAATACGTAGAAAAATAATAATCACACTTACTTTTTTTTTTTAAGCTCCCGCAGTTCAATGCTGGACATTTTTTCTTCCTTCTGTTTTTATTCCCCATAATTTAATCTTAATTATCACTATATAATATACCTACTACAACATAAACTAATCATCATCTGCCTAGCCTTTTCCCAACTATGTTGGGGTCGGCTTCCAGTCTAACCGGATGCAGCTGAATACCAGTATTTTACATGGAGCGACTGCCTATCTGACCTCCACAACCCAGTTACTGGGTAATACGATACCCCTTGGTAAGACTGGTTGTCAGACTTTCGGGCTTCTGACTACCCGTAACGACTGTCAAAGATCCACAAATGACAGCCGGGACCAACGGCTTAGCGTGCTTTCCGAGGCACGGAGGGGTCTCGGTATGTAAAGATGGTCACCCATCCACAGACCAACCGCGGCAAGCGTAGCTTAACCTGATCGATCGACCTGTGCGGCTGTTATTATTTAGCCACGGGCCCCTCAACAATATAAACTAATATCTAGTTTAATTATTAATACTAGAACCTACAACAATATTTACAGACTGATTTTTAAAACGAATACACAAACACGGTAAATAACAATACTGCATTATATTTCAGTCTGTGAACGTATATTTCGATCGATTAGCGGGGGAACGCAGCGAGCCAGGAAAAGCGACACAGGTCCTACCTCGGTGACGCCTGGCAGGCTACTGAAGCGATGCGCGCGGGCCGCCTTGTTATATTATATCTTGTTAAAACAATAAAATTCTGTTTTGAGAAAAATTTGCCGTAGAATTTTCTTCTATACATAGTTGCCTATTTTTTGACATATTTTTTGTGAGTAAAAGTTTGATCTACTTCAAGTAAAACTTGAAAAACGATCAAAAACTTCCTTGTTTTCGATTTGTTTGCGATTTTTTATGATCGAGTGAAGTTGTAAATATCGTGTTTTGAACCGTAGAATAATCAAGAGTGTTAATTGAACTGCAACATATATTTTTTTCAGATTAAAACAAAGAATATTTGATTGTTTAATGTTGAATCAAAAATAGGTCAATTTTGAGAGTCCTGGCCTTAAGTAATTCCATCTACTCGTTTATAGGAAATAACTAGTCTACACTCCACAAGTTGACGTCGTGTTCGGCGTTAGTAGACTAATTAATTCGCACAAACTGCAATCTCCGCTCTTAAGGGAAAAGACGATGATCGGTACACATACAAGCGTTTAAGGCTTTCGTATAGATAGGATAGTCCTTAGTACGGTGGGACGTTAAATTGGGAAGCAGGATGTGGATGTGGTGGGTACCCCAATTACGTTCCCAACGCAACCTAATCGAATTCCCGTGTCGGACGGTCAAGACGGCCGGTGGGGTCGCAGCCCCCCTGACTAGTAGTGGCCTGTCAATCCGGATGATCACTCTGTAATCCGATTAAAAATGGTGCTGCTAGGTCTTGAGGGCTGGTTGTCTAAAGGTGTTTGTGTGGGTTTATATTTTTTTGAGTGCAAACTTCTTTATTGTGCAATTATTGAGATGGGAAAAAAACAATGAGTAAGCGACACCGCGCGTGTTTTTTTTATAAGACGCTTAAAAAAATACCCGCTTCGGATGTGTTCGGCTGTCCTCGGGCTGTCCTCGGGTTTTAATTTATATTCGACTAGCTGCGCCCAGCGGTTTCACCTGCGGAAATGTAGATCCCCTGGGAATATCGGGATAAAAAGTAGCATATATGTTAATCCAGGGTGTCAACTACCTCGCGTGAAGAAGTAACAAACATAATTTTAGTTTGATATGTCAGTTGTGTTTTGTTTTCACTTCAGTGCCACTAGTTTTTATAAAACTCTGTAGAGATGCTGAATGTGGTCAAATTGTGTTCAAAGGTTACACAAATCTTGGACATATTTAACTCCGAATATTTAAAAATATAGTACATGTTATTTTTGCGTTAACATGTTACTTTTTTTTGTAGAACGTACAAGTGTAATTTTTCTCCCACAGTCTGCCACTTTTAAAACAACTATAAAGATACAAGCCTTGGTTCTAAACACAGAGTTCGAAGTTCCAAGTCGCGCACCCTCGCGAAAGCGTTTTGTGGAAATATGTAACGTATAACTCTTCTCTCGTCTCGCTCTAACTCTTTGAGTATGAGTTATTGAGATAGTATAAGCAGCTGTATAATTTCAAGTCATTTAGGCAGAAAAAAAAATGGAATATAACTTCACGCCTTTACCTTATATTTATTTATATATACTTTATTGTACACCACAAAAATACATAACAAAAAATAAATCAAACAGTACAAAATATACAATGGGCGGCCTTATGGCTTTCTGCGATCTCTTCCAGGCAACCTTGGAATGACATTAAAAGGGGCTGTCGCTGATGCAAATAATAACTATACAATACACATATGTAGGCCTCCCACAAGGTGGACCCATGACCTTGTGAAGGCCGCAGGAACCCGTTGGATGCGGGAAGCACAGGACCGGTCGAAGTGGAGGTGCTTGGGGGAGGCCTATGTCCAGCAGTGGACGTCTTTCGGCTGATATGATGATGATACATATGTAGATAGACACCAGGTTCTTTCGTCCCAAGTAGGTAATCGAGAGTGAGCGATAATATGCAAAAAAAAAAAAACAGTGGCACTCAGGTAGTGCCGCCAGAAGTGAAAACAAACACAAACAGAATACTTTGCCATCACTCACTGATATATCGGATTTAAAACCGAGTACATCCCGAGAACAGCCGAACACATCCGAATGTAGCGCGGTGTCGGTAACAGTGTCGCGAGTTCAATGATTTTTTTTTCTCCATCTCAAATGATGCCTAACGCACCTAAGGAGTTTTCACTTCAAAAATGGAATCACCGAATGCTCAAATATAAGCAATCCATAAAAAAAACTAACTGGAAAAGACTGCAAGGTTCCCGTCTTTCTAACATTTCATATTTCAACCCTACAGCCCATATAGGTGGCTAACATTATCTGTATCATATTTGCCCACAACTAGTGGCCTATATAGGGTCTATAGTAATCTAACGGGAGCTTCACTGGAGAGCCTACCGACCGTACCCCTCCAGCACAATATCATTGTGGAGACGGGCACGGTACGACATCTGACGGATTGGAAACTTACTAGATTCTGCTTCAAATTCATATTTATTTGGCTAAAGAATCAACATTGCCATACAACGTGGTAATGCTGCCAGGCTATTGGGCACTTTTCCTGTTGACAGCGATGCGGACGAATTTTGTTATGCCCTTTGATTATTTCGCCTCCTTTTTATATACTTTCCAACCCTTTCTTATTTTGTTTTTGTTTACGTTCTTTATTGCGTCATGTTTACCGCAAATAAACGTATTTTCTTAATTTCTTTCTTTTTTACTTGTACATATTATTATTTTGTTTATTTGTCTATTTACTTATCTAATTAATTTTTTAAATATTTCTTAAAATATAAAAAATAAGTATAAAAAACATTTTAAAATATAAAAAAATAGTGATCCACCGATGTCGCGAGCAGGGTTCAAGCTACCGGTGGTCAGGGCACAACCACTTACACACAATGGGAGCCGTTTCATCACAGATTTTTATTATTATTATTTTAAGACTGTTAGCTTTTTAAATTATGTAAATATAAATAATATTTATTTGGAATTATTTATTGTTATTAGAATGTTGGGCCACAAAATGAAAGAACTAAAGATAGCATGCAGCTGAGATGAGAATGCTAAATAAATCGTCATAACCAGCGTCATAATTTTAATGCCACCCGCCACCCACCACCCAGGAATGTGTTCCCCTGCCGGTACATAGGCATCCTCTCGGTGAGGAGTGGGCCCTCAACGGATTGGTAGATGAGATGTCACATGTCTTCGAATTTTCGGTTCTAGGACCTGTGCAAAGGCAGAATCTCAACAAATAATTTAAAAAAAAACCTAGAAATTTTTCAAAAACTCCTGCCTCCAAGTTTGAACAGCGACTATGCAATTAGTGCATGATTTCTGTAGATACATAACTAGCAGTCCATTGGTTATGTCTACAATACGGCCTGGATGTGGTTAGCGGAAAGAAACACGTTAGCTCTGATTGACTGTGCAATTTTATCACAAGATTTTATTAAATATTTACTATACAGGGTGGCCGATATCGACGCGTGGATTCAGTACATGATTCTGAAACTGCGTTGAATTGCTCGTCGGTTATAAAAGAAATTGCTGTTCCATACATTTTGACCGCGTAGGATTTGCACTTTTCTATGAAACAGCTGTTTTTTTTTTTATAATAGACGAAAAATATCAACGCCGAGGTGTTGATTGTTTGTTGTTGTTGCAGCCTTTATCCTCTTAAGAATATTTCCGTTTCCAACTAGGTATATAATGAGTTAGTTGATACATTAAAAGCTCATTACAAGGTTTTTCTTAATCGATACTTTCCGAGATCATCGTTTATTTAGAAACTGGAGGGGAGTGGCCGATGATAGACTTAGATCAACAACAAAATTAATAATCATTTATTCAAACTAGGTTGAGAGTCAGCACTTTTCGAACGTCAAAATTATAACAGACAGTCTCCCAAAACGGCCACCCATCACCACTTCCTAGTACTTTCGCTGGAGAGAAGTGGCGCAACAAACACCCCAGATGTCGGGCAGTAGGACTGCTAAGGCCTACGGGCCATTGGCATCACCATCAGTTTTTTTTGTTTTGCTATACTGTCCCACTGCTGGGTAATAGCCTCCCCAAAATCCTTTCAAGAACTCTTTTCCCGTGCCACCTCGAACCAACCCTCGCGGTACGCGTCCAGGTCATCTCTTTCTGACTTTTGCCCAGCGGTCATCGTGCATGCGGCCGATGTGACCTGCCCAATCCCATTTGAGCTTAGCAGCCTTCTTTCCTACATCTTGAGTTATACTTATTTAATTAATAACTATCTCTCATTACATATTCGGAGTAACACAAGCAGGGAAAATTACAATAACTGAAATACGAGCAGATGCCTAGGTAGTGAAATTCAGCTAAGTAAGTTATTTTTGAAGATTTTCGTGAAAGTATTTAATCTGCATTCGCAATTTATTTGCCAAAAAAAGGAAACAAATATGAGTTTATGGAAAAATAACTTCAAATCCTACGCAATAAAATTCTAATTTTTATAACTTTTTTAATAGTCCTAGGTGCTCGAAAATCAACTTAATTAATATTAAAATAAAGTTGAAATTTGTTTAACTTGAAATAATATTAATTTGAAAATAGACCTTTAGGGTTCCGTACCCAAAGGATAAAAACGGGACCTTATTATTAAGACTCCACTGTCGTCTGTCCGTCTGTCACCAAGCTGTATCTCACGAACCTTTATAGTTAGACAGTTGAAATTTTCACAAATGATGTATTTCTGTAGCCGCTTTAACAACAAATAAAATAAATATTTAAGGGGGGCTCCCATACAACAAACGTGTTTTTTTCGGCGTTTTTGCCTTGTGGCACTGAACCCTTCGTGTGCGAGTCCGTCTCGCACTTGGGCAGTTTTTTACATACATGCATCAACTCACGCTTTTTCCTACGGGGGCTGGCACACTGCGCAGTGCCATTTTCTTTGCAAGGTAGGAGATGTGTGCCTTCATCGGTTTCATAAACGGAATAACAATGAAATTCTGTATGGTTGGTTGGCTTTGAAATGTTACTGTAGATACCAAAATTTAGTTTTCCGGAATATGCCGAAGTTGAGTTATTTTCATTGTCTATCGAGTTAGGCGTAGGCGATCGTTTATAAGAATACGAATTTTCCGGGGCAAAAACGCGTGTGCAACGCGCTGTCATCGTTCTCTTTTTTGAATGGCTGGGACATAGCCCAGGCCTCTCCTCGGTGAGAGGGAATGGGCCATAATCCGCCACGCGGCCTAGTGCGGGTTGGCGGATGTCACATGTCTTCGAATTTTTGGTTCTAGGACATGCCGGTTTCCTCACGATGTCTTCCTTGACCGTTTTAAGAGCAGTGTTGATGAAATGATTCACACAAAGTAAAGTGCCTACCACTGCTCCACTGCTCCCCATTGGCTCCCGAACTGTGTCACACAATCGGGTCACACTTCCACCACACATGTCACATTAAAATAATGACAAATACGTGAAAACCTAGACAATCGAAGTACCGAATCAATTCGTGCGGAGTATGGTCACCCCATTGTTATTCGTAGCACGGACCGTCGTGACTTGCCCCACGACTCGTGAGAGGCAAACGTGTGCGGGCCCTACTACCTGTCTTGTCAATACTACCACGATACCCTTACACATTCGACCACCCTTATGTTTAGACAGGCATAGTTGACAATTCTTTGTTCGAAATGTATAGTTAAGTGACGTACAACGTACAACGTATTCGAGGTAGCAAAGACTGTAATAGATTAGTTCAGACGTCGTCACTGATTCCTGCCTAAAATGGCATGAGACTGTGTAGTGGTTTCAGTTTTCCTATTCTGTAAAGTTCACTTGGAACGGCACTTAAGAGCGTTTACGCCGTCCGGCATTTCATACAAACTTTCAAGCCCTTGTTTTTCGAAATGATTTAACCGATTTTAATGAAATTTCATGCGCATAAGCAGGGTACATAGGTCTAAAAAGTTACTTAAGAACATTTTCGAAATGTCTTATTTAAAAGAAGCTAACTGGACTGGATTATTTTTCGAAAATGATTTTAAGTAACTTTTTAGACCATTATATCTGGCTAATGCGTATGAAGTTTCATTAAAATCGGTTCATTCAATTCGAAAAAAAAGGGCTTGAAAGTTCGCATGAAATGCCGTACGGCGTAAACGCTCTTAAGTGTCTGCACACAATTCTAAAGTGTACTCGAAGGCCATTTCTCTAATTTAGCACAATAGCACAATGAGCTTACAATGTTCCCACTGATGGGACACAGGCCTCGTCTCTGAGAGGGAGTCGGCCGTAATCCACCCCGCGGGTCTAGTGCGAATTGGTAGACATCACATGTCTTCTTGGTTCTAAGACATGCCGGTTTTAAAGCAGTAGTGATGAAGTAATTTACACAAAGTAAAACGCCTGTCTGGTTCAAACCCACGACCCACAAGTCGGTAAGTCTTGTGGGTCGTGTACCGGGTTTAGGTCAAAAATTGCGACTACATTTTAAACTTCTTTAAATACGAGAATAGAGCAGTCTCTATTCTCGTATTTGAAGAAGTTTAAAATGCAATTTCATCTCAGCGACAACAACGTCAAATGTTTAAAAAATGTAGATATATTTTTGACAGATTGAGAGTAAGATTATATTATAATGCAAACGTTTTTATAGATACTGGGATAGCCCCCTGGGGGATTCATTTGTTTTGAAGGTATATCCGTGCGTCCACACACCTCGACACGGTCGAATTTAGTTTTGATGTTTAGGCAACAAAACCCCTTTTCACACTTTCCGGCTGCCGGATTGCCGGCGCCGGGTGTCTGTTGGTGCATGTACGGCAGGCCGCACGTCAGAGCTGCGAGGGGCGTTCAATGTATTCTCGGTATCGGCATGAAAAAGACGTAAATTCAATTAAAATAAATTTTATTTTTCAATGTAATCCCCCATTACCCCAATGCATTTATTACATATCGAAATTAACTTTTCAAAACCCTGTAAAAAATAACTTTCCTCTTTCTCTGAAAAATGCGCATTTATTGCCGCTTTGAGCTCTTCATCGTTGGAAAATCGTTTCCCACGAAGCTCTTTTTTCAAATTAGGTAACAAATAATAATCACTCGGGGCTGGTTGGTGTGGTTAATTTCTTCGAAACCACAATCTCGCACAGCAGCCTTGGAAACACGCGCCGTGTGGACCGGGCGTTGTCGTGAAGAAGCAACACACCGGTGCACGGTGCCGGTGGTCAGTTTACCCGGTCTTGTCTTTAGTTGTTTCCCGTAAATTTCGTAGAGTGGGTGCGTAGAATGCTGCGTTTATGGTTTCACCTTTTTTTGTGTACTCAATCAGCAAAATTCCATTTGAGTCACAAAACACTGTGGCCATGATTTTTCATTTCTTAGGGGGCACAGAACCCTACTTGTGCCACTGCATGAACTCTTGCCTACTTTCAGGGTCATAATGATGAACCCACGTTTCATCTCCAGTAACAATTCGATCGAAAATACTTGATGGAACTACACCACAGAGCTCTAAAAACTCTCTACAGGACTCGATTCGCACGTGCTTTCATTGAGCATTCGCGGCACCCATCTTGAACTGACCTTTGAAAGGTAAAGAAGGCCATGAAGAATAGTGTGCACGGAACCAACAGAGTGGTGGGTCATCTCTGCTATCATTTTGATCTTCATTCGGGCATCCTCCAGTATAAGCTTCTCATCTTTTTTCACGTTTTCTTTCGTAGAGGCAGTAACCGGGCCGCCCGAGCGAGTGTCGTCTTCAATACTCTCTCTGCCCCTTTTAAATTCACTTGACCACTTTTGAACCGTAGATAACGAAGGTGAAGAATCTTGGTAAACAGCCACAACCAGTGAATAGTTTTTGACTTTCTTGTTGTTTGATAAAGAATTTAATAACAGCGCGGTGTTCGATTTTCTTCAACATTGTCACGTTAGCCATTCCAGTCGTCGTTGACTAATGATAACTAGCAAAAATGAATTAATTAGTCAAATTACCCACATCATTAGTAAATCACCCTGATACCGACTCGAGAATACATTGAACGCTTCTTGTTTGGATGAAATTTGACGCACGGTTAGACCATGACCTGGGTTGAGATTAGGCCATAGGATACTTTTTGTCCCGGTAGTACGTTCCCATGGAATAACTGCCGCCCCACACGCGGGCGTAGTCGAGGGAAAAGCTAGTCTTTTATATTTCACACAGACACTTCCTACTTGGTGCCAACAAATCGTCGAGTGAATTATGTGAAAAAGACCCTCTCTGTCATATCAAAAGTCTGTCATTCAAAAGTTCAAAACTAGTTTTGCCTGAAAAATCAGTCAATACCTTTTTGCAATCCAATACCATTTAGTCCATTTAGTACCATTTAGTTTCCTACGGTATATATATCCTTTTATCCTAATAAGAGGATATATATACCGTAGGAAAGAGGCAGTAGTTTTAATTCAGTTTGCAAGATGTGACCAATACATACTAACAGTGTTGCCAACTCAGTGCATTTTCCACTAGATGTGGTGGTTTAGACTTTCCTTTTAGGGAATAAATATTGGTTTTGGTGGCTAGTGAATTTTTCTAGTGGCTTTGATTGCTTCAGTTAGTGGTGGTACGACATTCAACCATTAGTTACGATTTACAAAAATACTCTAGTTAGGAAAGAACGTTTGAAACAAGTGTACTTATAATTTTTTTGTTGTGTAGGCAACACAACAGAACTAAGGTAGTGATTTTCGGGGATTCCCCGAAATAGGTACCTAGTGTCTGTCTGATATAACATGTATATCCCCTAAAGTTAGGAAATATAAGTAACAAAAACAGATTCTCTGTAAAAAGTTACGCCAAGTATACGTTCAACATTTCCCAGAATATACAGGGTTATTGGTAAAACATTAACAACCTCAGGTCATTGTACTCATCATTATGAACAACTACTTGGGATTACTATGGGACCAATCCTGAAATCGCGAAAAAAAAAATCATCTGTTCTCTACATTTTGACGAGTTACACGAACAGCTGATTTTTTTTTCGCGATTTCAGGTTTGGTCCCATAGCAAAAGTTGTTCATAATGATGAGTACATACAATGACCTCAAATGAGGTTGTTAATGTTTTACCAATAACCCTGTATAAATGTGTTTGAACGTGCACATAACACGAGATTGGTTCAGTTGGATTAGTGGTTTTCTGGTGATTTGAGAGAACGTTAAGTTTAGTGGTTTTCTAGTGGGTCACGAAGCCTCATTTGGTGGGTTTGTAAAAATAAAGTTGGCAACACTTGATACTAACATTACTAACTAACAAGGGAAATTAAAGCTAAAAACAAAGGGTTTATTTTTTTTTTTGTTTTTTAGTAATTCTAGGTATAATATGACACTACGCAAAAACTGAACTGAAACCAGTCAAAAGCAGTTTTGACTGGTTAAGAGTTATGTATGCCAAACACAAGTTGAAAATGATGAAACTTACAAAGTCCGTGTCTTTGGAAGATGTGATTCCGATGCAGAATATCTCTAAAGTTGAAAATAACGTCTCCACATGTTGTATTGCGGTAAGTTGAAGGCTGTAGCGTGGAGTCGGCTTAACAATCATCTCGCATCCTGTGGACTTACACACTAACGCTAAGTGTTCGGGGCTTACTGCGCAGAGTACTCAAGTGGGGTGCATCCCTACTAGACTATTATTAATATGTTGTATATCCATATTAATATTATGTATTGTGAAACTCGGTCTGTCTGTCTGTCTGTAACCTTTTTACGCGTGAACCACTAAACCGATCGTTATGAAATTTGACAGGTAGGTATCCTGGAACCTGAAAAAAGTTACAGGCTACTTTTCAACCAAAAGATTTTAACAAAGTGACATTCTATCTCTGACATTCTATGTCTGTGTGGTGCCAGACTTGTCTGTGTGGTGCCGGACTTAAAGAATTGCACCACCCCTTACTTCCCGTGGGTGTCGTAAAAGGCGACTAAGGGTCTTACCGGAGAATGGGCAGCAGCGTTCTCTATTTATTACACCACCATGCCATACTGCGATCGCCAACCCGCCTGCCAAGCGTGGCGATTATGGCAAACCCCCCCCACAATTGGGGGAGGCCTATGTCCAGCAGTGGACGTCTATCGACTGAAACGACGACGACGACATTCTATCAGCGATAACGATGATGAATAATTTAAAAAAAAAAAAAAAACAACTGACTTCCAAAAACACACTACAAAGTGAAAAATAACTTTAATTTCGGAAGTCGATGTCGTTGGTTCCGCATATTCGTTTTTTGACACCGACTTCCGAAATTAAAGTTATCTTTACCCGACTACGGCGAAGCAAAAAGGAGTGCTATGATTTTGACCGGTATGTTTGTATGTATGTATGTTCATCTGTTCCCTCGTAACTTCAAAAGTACATATAACAATTTGACAAATGAGGTATCGTTAAAAGGGTCTTGACCGTCCGCTGGCTATGTGACGTCACACTAAATTTAATATGGAGGTGTAATGAATTTAATAGATGGTGCCTTGCCTTGCCTTGCCTATCAAATGAAAGGGAGTAATTGGCGCCGATTCTGTTGTTCACAAACTAAACAAAATTTAAATTCAGGCATCTTTTTCTTTCTATTTCATCAAGAAAAGGACAGAAGATAAATATTAGTTTAGTCCTGTCAAATTAGTCAGCGGCTGACGTAAATTGACGTACTTTTAATAGCCAATTTTTTAATCTCGTCTAAGTTGTCTATGGAGTATCTTAATTTGACAGGACTAAACTAATATTTATCTTCTGTCCTTTTCTTAATGAAATAGAAAGAAAAAGATGCATGAACTTAAATTTAGTTTAGTTTGTGCAAAACAGAATCGGCGCCATTATCACATTTCAAAAATATAAATGTTACTTAAATAAGCCCGACTGTTAAAAGGAATGAAACAAGAAAGCACCTTCCCGTAGTCGTATGCTACGGTAGCTTTTAAGTATGTTAGTACAGCGGTGCGGCATGCGACCCCGGATAGGTACTTCCTTTTTTTATTCTTTTCAGTAGGCGGGCTTTATAAAAAACTAGCTGACCCGGCAAACATTGTTTTGCCATATAAATTATTTCTAGCTGCCCAGCGCTACTTCGTTGGCGAGGTGTCTTACCCCTTACCCTACCCTACCCCCCTACTTCTACCCTACTCCTACACTACTCCTACCCTACTTCTAACCTACTCCTACACTACTCATATCCTACTCCTATAAGTAAAAAAAATAAAAATATATTTCAAGTATCCTATGTCCGTGTCCTGGTTCTAAGCAACCTCCCCACGAATTTTCAGCCAAATCGGTTCAGCCGTTCTTGAGTTATAAATAGTGTAACTAACGCGACTTTCTTTTATATAATAGATACTTAAATAAAAACATATAATATCTTTTTTTCAGACCAAAGTCCATAAGTTATTAGTTGTTAGTAAAAGATTGTGCTTATATTCTATATTAGTGTTGTTAGTAAGTACTTTATTTCAACCCCATTGCTATTTCCACCCAGTGCCTCTGGATGGGGCAGTCTGGTCTGCCAGCAATCATTTTCAGGATACTGTTACGAGTGTTACGCAAGCGTTGCCGCTTTCTTACGCATGATGGCGTGAAAGCCATCTGTGTGAGCTGCAGCAAACATTCCAGATGCACTAGAACGCCGCGGCAACTGCAACAGCATCCTGAAAACGTTGTTATATTGTACGCGCAGGACATTGTAGTCTCGGCTCGTGTATGACACCCACAGGCTGCTCGAGTAGAAGGACGGACAGAACGCCTTAAATAAACTGACTTTGACGTCTGCCGTGCAGCGAGTGAACCTTCGGGCAATCATATACTGCTCCTTACCGCCAACGCCCTGCGCTCGCGCTCTATGTCGCCATCATCGCATAAGTCACTAGTGACAACATGACCTAGGTACTTAAAACTATTCACTACTTTAAGTACTATGCCGATGAGATATACCGGAGGCAGTGGAGACACACGACGGGGCTGTTGTTTAGGTACCGTAAACAACCTAAGACCTCAATCTTTTTTGAGTTGTATTTTAGTTAAAAACTTTTTTTTCAGTTTGTAGTGTTTTTTTTGGAAGTCGGTTTTTTTTACAATTTTTTTTTTATTTTTTACTTTTGTGTTGTACCTACCCCACACAAATCGATATAACACTACTTGCTATGTAAATATCAATGATAGGAAGTTATTAAAACATCATTAATATAAACTAAGTGGAAAAAAATATTAAAAAGTATTATTGAAGCTAACTCAAAAACTACCCAAGCAAAAGTTAATAAAAATTTTAGGGGACCAGCTTCATCGTCATCTACCTACCTTTTCCCAACTATGTTGGGGTCGGCTTCCAGTCTAAAAGGATGCAGCTGAATACTAGTAATTTACATGGAGCGACTGCCTATCTGACCTCCAAAACCCAGTTACTGGGTAATACGATACCCCTTGGTAAGACTGGTTGTCAGACTTTCGGGCTTCTGACTACCAGTAACGACTGTCAAAGATAGGATTTTAGGGGACCAGCTTATTCATTAAAAAATAATTTTGCAAATCGACTTATAAATAACGGAGTTCTGAGGTAACAAATTTAAAAAAAAATTCAACCGAATTGAGAACCTTCTCCTTTTTTTGAAATCGGTTAAAAAGCCAAAATTGTATTGGATTTACAAGAGCTACCGAAAAACTTATGTAAATTTTATTGAAAGTCGTTATGTAGACATACGAAACGCTTTGAAAGTGATGGTCACTTATCAGGGGGTATCCGTATTTTCGGTCGAAGTTACGGATGGTTCCTACTACGTATCACCTACGGACATAATTCGAACTGAGAATGAATAACAACACGATTTGACAGTTGTCCCTCCTCGCGATGTTTTTGCCCGTTCGAACAATTGAATATGTCATTGACGGATCAAATACTTTTACATTTACTTTAGAACTTTAGGGTTTGCACTGTTTCGCGTAATAGGTTATACTTCATAATTCGACGTTTAAGAGGAAATAGGGTATAAGTGACAAATAATAAAATGTTCAGGAGAGCCGTTCAAAGTTTTCAATTTTAGAAAAACTGACGTATTTTCGTCATTTATTAAGATATCGTGAAAACTAAAACAGTCATAAAAGTCATCGGAGAGCCATGGGCGTAAGCGCATTCGAAAGAGCGGAAAATTATATGTAGGATGGCATATATAACTCATTTTTGTCCAAAATATCGCTTATTTAATTTAATTTAATTTATTTCAAATAATCAGATAACAAAGATCCGTAGTGTTAGTAAAGTACCTTATACCTAGTGTTAGTATAATACATAAAATTAGATAATTTGGGTATGTCACTTTGTAAAGAAGACGAAACCAGTTTCTCAACCGGTCATCTTCTCCACAAAATGCCGCATAAAAGGGGAAAACACATTCTCAGTCACTGTTTTTAGAATGCTGTTGCCCCCGGCCCGGGTTTTAGCTGCCACAGACGCTATTTTCTTCCGCACAATTGCGTGGAAGCCATCAGTACGGTTCTGCGTAAACATTTCTGACGCACTACAGAACCGGGGACTGCCCCGGTTCTGTAGTGCGTCAGAAATGTTTACGAGACTGCTCAAGAGCATTCTAAAAACATTGTTATACTGGACGCGCAGGACATCTAGCGATCTTTTGGTGTAGTTGATCCACAGACTACCCGTGTACAGACCCTGACAATATGCTTTGAAAAGCGTTATTTTTACCTGGTCCGTGCAGCGGGCGAATCTACGGGCCAACATATTCCCGCGGACCGCCAAAGCCCTGCGCTCCCTCTCAATATCCACATTGTCTTTCAGGTCGTCGGTAAGCATATGTCCCAGATATTTGAATTGTTTTACTCTTCTTATGCTCATTATGCCATTTAGGGTAAAGTTAGGTGAATAATCTGTACACTTACCGGCGACCCCAAAGACCATGTACTCACATTTTTTCACGTTATACACGAGCCCATGCCTAGCCGCGTAGTCCTCGCAAACTTTCAACATCTCTCCAATAGAACCTGCAGTCGGGCCCAGCAGCACCATGTCGTCTGCATAGCTGATGCTGTTAATATTAACACCACCCACCCGACAGCCCACACGCATACTGCTGAGCTCGACTATGAGGTCATTCACATACAGGTTGAAGAGCCTGGTTGAGGTCAAAACTTATTACTACGTTATGTACTTCCTTTTTACCGTCGATCTATATGACAACAGCACACGCATCTCACTGTACCTCTAAAATGCAATTAGACTCCTGTACCATACATATTTATTGTCGGCCGGAGCAAATTCCTGCGTTAAAGATTTCTCTCATGGGGCTTCAGGCTTAATATTGCACAGCGCTCGGCATAGAGTACATACACTGGATAATGGAACGGGCGCAAATCAACTGGCTCGATGTGATTGTTGCTATTGATGTCAGTGGTCCGGGTTGGGAATTGAAATTAAATATGTAGACGGATGAACATAGTTTTAAGCAGGGACTATACCATCATAAGTGGGCCATTCAAGTATTACGTAAGCACTACAGGGGGGCTCTTTGCTTTGCTTCTTTTTGATGACGTGGGGGGTGGTGATTACGTCAACAGTATTTTTTTTTTACATTTTAGGATTTTCTACTAAATTTAGTCGATTTTGGTTTGAACACATATTATAATGGCAACCCTACTTGTCAACTACTTGAAACGTATTTTCAGGGATTCTACTGGAACTTTTAACTGCTGCTCATGAATTAATAAAGAAACCAGAACACATTGAAAAATGCATTTACCAATGTTTACGTAAGCATTGGTAAGAGCTTTGCTTACTTTTGCTGACGAAGGGGAGGGGGGGTTAATAATTGCAAGAACCCTTTACACGGTTCTCTGCCCAAACTAAAACATTCTGCTACTTGAAAGTTGGCATTTTAAAAATTGTCACTATGAAAAGCAGACCAAACGTACAGTTGGTAACTGTGAGGTTAGGAAATAAAACAAAATTATATGATAAGTTGGCAAATGCTTACGAAATACTTGAACGGTCCCTTATGGGATGTGGGTGACCAAGCATTGTTATGATCGTGGCGCTTTTAACAGCCTATCCAATATCCATTTATCTTTTTAACCTGTAATGTGCCACTGCTGGATAAAGACGGGACCGCGCCCTAATTGCGCAACGGTGAGACCGTTGCGCATCTTAATAATTTTGAAGGATATTGCTAATACATTGCTTCATTTGTTCGAAAAAATCGTCTTCTCAACGACGTAAATTACGCAATGAATGTTGTTAAAATGTCAATATGAAAGCCACTGTTATTGTGTTACACAATTCTCTGTTCCCTTTACACGTTTGTGCACTGCCGTTTGTCACTGGGGGCTAGTGTTTTCAAGGCTTAAGTTAAAAATTAGTAACTATTCTTCTATTTTTAACCAACTTGGAGGTTAGGTCATACAACATTATTTTTAGTACCTATACATATGCAAAACTCGAAACACGTGTCTAGTATTTTTATGTAAAGAATCTATGTGCAAAATTTTAAAACTGTATCTTGAACAATCACAAAGTGTTACCTGTTTGTCCGTACAAAAACATGCTCACCGCGCTGGGCCGTCTTGCGCTCTTTGATAACAGTACCTAGGTACCTAGCCGTTCGGCACGGAGATTGGATAACCTACTTAGTGTCGCTCGGTGTCCAACATTTAACCTTTTTTAAATATTTTTGTGACAAAATATAACATGGGGTAAAAATTATTGGAATCGATTAGTTAGGTACTTATTCTGAACAAACTATATTCAGGTTTCGCATAAGTATACTAAAATAACGTTGTATATATGTTCGACTTTATGTATGTTTTTTTTTAAATGTATGTTCACCGATTACTCCGTCAATTGTGGACCTATTTAATTTTTTTTTGTTTGAAAGGGTATAAAAAGTTTTTGTTATTGTTAGTATCTTTTTTTTGTTATTCGTCAAAATCCGGCAGAATGGAAAAGGAACAGATAATAAATTTTATGAAACGATTCGATAGCTAAGAACAAAGTAGCATTTAGGTACCTACTACATGTGCTAACACATCTACATCTACCTAGCCTATTCCCAACTATGTTGGGGTCGGCTTCCAGTATAACCAGATGCAGCTGAATACCAGTATTTTACATGGAGCGACTGCATCTGACTTCCACAA
The DNA here is from genome assembly GCA_916614155.1 of Mesoligia furuncula. NCBI lineage: Eukaryota > Metazoa > Arthropoda > Insecta > Lepidoptera > Noctuidae > Mesoligia > Mesoligia furuncula. Next base: position 36,926,100 of record OU744790.1, read on the forward strand.
CCCAGCAGTTACTGGGTAATACGATATCCCTTGGTAAGACTGGTTGTCAGACTTTCGGGCTTCTGACTACCCGTAACTATTGTCAAAGAATAACAGCCGAGACCAACGGCTTAACGTGCTTTCCGAGGCACGGAGGGGTTTCGGTATGTAAAGATGGTTACCCATCCAGAGACCAACCGCGGCAAGTGTAGCTTAACCTGATCGATCGATCTGTGCGGCTGTTATTATTTAGCCACGGACACCTCTCATCACTCACTCCCCTACATGTGTATTCTAACAACAGTTAAATAGCCGAAATTACTTTATAATTCTCTTGCCCATAATTACTTTATTTGGGGTCGGCGTATTATGTCATCTTTCATACTTCTTTAGCTCTATCTAGCCAGATCATCTTTCACACACTAGTCCATCTATCACTTGTTTGGTCTTCACCTTCTCCCGATAAGCTCATGTTCTTACTCAGAACTTTCCTAACGACATTTTTCTCATTCCTCCGCGTCACGTGCCCATTTCAGACGACCGATTTCCACACAACTTTTCAGTCACCGGCGCCACTTCCAGACTTCCTCTTTTGTACTCGTTCTTATTCTATCCCGATACGTAAGTCTAATAAAACGAAACAAACTAGCAATCGAAAACTATTCTTACATATAACAGCTGAATTTTTCCATCGCCAGATAATTTTTATTCTAAGAATACTTAAACTTGACGTTTTCAAAATTATTCACCGGATAATTGAAAAATCAGCCCTAACTTTATTTAGAATAAAAATAAAATTTTCGTTGGTAAATCGCATCACTTGAGAACGGCTGGACCGATTTGGCTATATTTTGTTTTAAAATGTTCGTAAAAGTCCGAACTAGGTTTATATTGAAAGAAAAATAGGAACAGTTTCTCTGAAAATGTTTAAATTCGAAAAAAAAACTGAAATTCCTTTTACAAAATATTTTGTCAGGATAACGAATTTGTGGGATCAGCTAGTTTTTAATAAAATGAGCAGAAAGAAAAACCAGGTAACAGTAGGGTGTGCCAATGACGCACGTAAGGCCGAGTACAGCCAATAAACTATTAATTTATTGTACCGCCGCCCTGCTATCATTGGGATTGCTAAACATTTGCTTGTCCCACACTTTACGGCTGCAACTAGCGGCATCGGCGCGGCGGCTTAATTGTTTTACTTTGTATAAGGTTATGAATGTGGGTGCAAGGAATGTTGTAATATACTTACATTGGGGAGAATTCGTATTACTTTTTTTTTAACATTGAAAAACAATTGCTGGCTGTTTTTATTTATAAAACATAACAAAATGGCAAATACAAACAATTTAAATGAAAAAATTACCTCAAATTAGATCTACAAAAATAGGCCTTAACGCAGTGGTTCCTAACCTGGGGGTAATTACCCCCGCAGGGGTAAAACGGAGATTCTAGAGGGGTAACACGGGATGGCACGAAGTAGTATTATAATAGCAATAAACAAAATAATAGTACGGTAAACACAACATTGTGTTACATTAAAAACAAAAGTCAAAAACCGTCTGAATGTTGAGCATGACATGAGATGCGCGTTGAGTGAAACCGAACCTAATATTGTCAAACTTGCGAATGCAATGCAATTTCAACCTTCACACTAGTTAACTCCGAGATTTATATATTACTTTACTAGTAACCTAAACGGGCAATTTCTTACATAATAAACATATTTTCGTTCAAATTTGTGTGGTTTTAATTATTTTAAATTAGCTAGGGGTGAACTCAATTCCCATACTTGTTCACAGGTGTAGTGACATTGAAAAGGTTAGGAACCACTGCCTTAACGTCTACAGACTCTCAGTGAGATTGTCAACCGGTGCAGAGTACGATTAGATATACGTCAAAAACAACAATCAAAAACAACAATCAAAATAAGACAACGCAACGCACAGCCGAAAGGCTCCTTCAAACAGGCGCGACACGCGATAAAATCGCGCTCGACACAAAGGCACCGCAAGTGCCTTTGCCGGTGCCGGTGCCTTTGTGTCGCGCGCGATTATATCGCGTGTCGCGCCTGTTTGTAAAAGCCTTAAGGCACTATGGATCTAGATTCTAGATCCTTTTAGATTCTATCCTTCTAGAATTTGTATTTGTATCCTTCTAGATTCTAGAAGGATACAATTTTGAACAAGAATTACGTATATAACAAAAGTGAGCACTAAGGAAGGATTGATAATTCATCCCTTAAAGGAGTTTAAATAGGGGATGATAGTTTGTGTAGATGTTCGTCATTGTTGCTGATGGGCAATGCCATACATACATTGTCACTATAAAATGAAACCTTCACCCTAATTGCGTTAACACACTATCACAATCTGAATCATTTTGAAAGATATTGTTAATTCATTGCCTCATAAATATGTTCGAAAAATGTGTCTGCTCAACAACGAAAATAACGCAATGAATGTTGTAGAACTGTCAAAATGACAGCCATTGCTACTATTAGTGTGTTACGCAATTACCCCGCTTAAAACACTAGGTACAGACGCCAGCACATCAAGCTACCCGAAAGTGACAACTTTGAACCTTATATTTTAGCGATAAAGTTGAAAATCTATTAAAGAAATTTAACAGATTGTAGTAGCCTGATGTGTTGGCGTCTGTACCTACTATTAGAGTCAGTAGTTCAGTACCTCTCTACCACTTTTGATTTTCCAGAATTTTTGCTCTTATAGTTATTGGCAAGGATAACTAAAAAGTTATTGAATAAGCAAAGTACTTATAACCTGTAGTTACTGCTCGAGTAAATATTCAATATCGTCAAATTTCAATATTCCTCGTTCATCGCATCACGTCGGGAAACATTAAATTGTCCGGAAAATAAATCCAAAAACTATTTTGCCGTCAATCTGTTACACATATATGGAAATAAATAATTTGATTTATATACGGTTAGGCTCAGGCGCAAAGTGAGACGCAACATGCGAAATACGGCTGTCTCATTCTAACACCCTGAGGAAAAATGAGATAGAAATTTATAGGAAGTAAGGAGATGAGGCAAGTAATTCAGAGAACTCAATATTATAAAGGAACCTACGTCAACGGAAATCGAAAAGTCTTCTTGGTTCTATAGCTGGCGATGTTTTTATGTCGAGGACCGAGGTGCCTGCCCTGCCCTTTAGGGGAAGGAGGGATGAACGATCGGAAGGCAAACGAATGAGCATTTTAATGACTATTTTATTTACTCATTTTGTGGCCTGAGGGGGAACGCAAATGTAGGTTTGTATCATGGCTAGATGATGGTAGCAATGACTTTGACTCATTCCATGTCATGTCATACATCCATGTTATTCCATAGTAGGTATAAGTTCATATTAGAGAGGGGTCATTGAGTAACTCACTATCAATAGCAATAGCTTTTATTCGACATTTCAAGAACATTCATTGCATTATTTACGTTGTTGAGCAGATCAATATTTCGAACATTTATGAAGCAATGGATTAGCTTTAAAATGATTCAAATGGATATTGATAGTGTGTTACGCAATTATGGTGCTGGTATGTATTGTCGACCTCAGGATTTTTTTTTTAAATTTTAATTTTTTTCACTATTTTATTAGTTTTAATCTTTATTAGATAGATACAAATACTACGCGCCAAAACTAAGATAACAGGGGGCCTAAAAAGGCCACTTTGGCAGGATCATAAAAGGATAACATAATGGACAGTTAACCGCTAAGTTAATCGTATCAAATCCCATTGGTGTAGCATGGTACATAGGAAAAAATGTGCGGAGGTTGTGGCTGTTGCGGTGGCTGCTGCGGTGGTTGTTGCTGCCCTTGCATCACGATCTACACGTGCTGTACGAAGATTTGCTAGTGGCATACGCCACTTCGCGCAGACAAGCCATGGAGTCTACGTCGAAGAGTCGCACCGACGCCTCAAGATGTTGTGTCTCGAAGTATGCATTCCAGTGCCGTTTTGTGGAAATAAACTACTATAAATAAATAAATAAGCATTTTTCAGTTATTTTTTTTTGTCTGTGCTAAAATACCAATCAATACGATCCAAATCTAATCCCAATCTCTTTGATTGTACCTACGTAGTGCAGCGAAAAAAAGAAAAACACGGACTGTCTTCGCCATTTTACGATTCATAATGTTATCCTTTTATGATTCTCCAAAGGCCCCCAGACGTTACCCAAAAAGCCGCTAAGCTTAAGTGAGACTTGTCCGGACATGTTTGCCGCATGTGAGATGATAATAAAATTGGGCTAAGAGAACCACCGATTGGGTCCCACTATGGGTGGCCCACTAAACGCACGACGCCAACGCGACAGGCCAAGACGAAGATGGCGGGACGAGCTTGACTCCTACCGTAAGGACTGGCCGGCACTAGCAAAAGACAGAATTGTGTGGAAAAGGGAGAGGGAGGCCTTTGCCCTGCAGTGGGACAGTAGAGGCTGAGAGATTAGATTAGATAACGAAGAATGGGTAAGAACGTACCCAAAAAAAAAAAAAAAAAATTTGACTGTAGCATGATATTACTTCAGCGGGATTGTCCGAAAGGGTTACCGCTGGCCCGGAACATAAAGGGCTAAGGAAGGAACACGGGTGGGTTTTAGTCAGTAAGAGTCTGACACTCCCTTCCGCTCCACCCAGAGCGGGAGGAGTCATTTGATGATTTCCCATCCGCAAAAAAAAAAAAAAAAAAAAGCATGATATAACTATGTTGACTTTTGTTGCCCCTTTTTTTTTGGGTGTGAAATTATCAAATAACTTCTCCCGCTCTGGGCGGAGCGGGAGGTCATGTCAGACTTTTACTGACTAAAACCCACCCGTGTTCCTTCAGTAGCCTGTGCCAGTGGCCACAGTAACTCTTTCGAACAACCCGCGACCCTGGCAGGCATCGGCCCTAGCGGACCCCGTCCATTAGTGCTGACATCGCATTGAGGCGCGCGTGGGACACAACGCGCTGTAGACCCGGACCTATAGTCCTTACCGGAAGCGCAAAATACGCGCATTGACGTGGAGTTGCGGACACCAGCCCGTATTCATCATTTCAGCCGAAAGACGTCCACTGCTGGACATAGGCCTCCCCCAATTTTGGGGGGGGGTTTGCCATAATCGCCACGCTTGGCAGCAGGGGCGTGCCCTTCATAGAAGCCAAAAAGCCCGGCTTGTCCTAATAAAATCATAATTGACAACAACAAAATCAATAAAAAATATATTAAAAAAATTCCAGTCAATGAACTCGAACGCAAACATTCATATCATAGGAATAATAATACAATTATTTCGAAATCCGAACTTGCGCGCGCTGGCCTAGGTTCGCGCCAAATTCCGCTCTTTACGCTATACAATGCATTCAATTACGCCATCTCGCTCACACTAGTCTGGCTTTTTACCTGGCTTCTATTTCCTTTCTCTGTCTCGCAGTTTTCGCCTACAAATTGCTATAAAAACGTTTACATTTGTTGATATTGGTAAGTACATAAAACACAGATTTCTATGAAATGAAAAGCCGTGCTTTTGATAGGCATGAAGTTCGCGCAAATGCACTATCCGCGTTGACCAGCGTAAAGTTAGTTGCACGTTTGGCGGGCGCGATGAGTCGATGACGCGACGCGTCTCAAATTGTTATTGTTTTGAAGTATTGCATACTTTGAGAATTAGTTTTATTAATTGAAAAAGTGATTGATTGTGGCGATGTCATTCCCTATGATTTTGTAAACGGTTAATGAATATGTATAGTGTTCTTTTATCATTATGTGAATTCGGAAACTGTCATCGAAAAGGTACGTAAATACATTGAGTTTTCTGCAATTTTCTGCCAATAAATAATTATTTACTTCACCGTAACCAATCTTAAATTACTGTAGGTACTTCTCGGAAATAAAAACAAGTATTTTTGTCAGTCAAGAAGACAGATTATATAAAATAGGTACCTACTCATTCGATTGTCTAATATGTATGAATATGACAAACATAGGTGTTAAACATAGGTATGTGTTGGCTCATGATTGACTTTAAAAATGTAAGTACCTAATTCATAAAATAATGCGTACGAGAAAAGATAAAGAACAATAAATCGATAATTTGGAGGCCATCTAGTGCATTTTGATTGAACAAATGCATGTGACAAGCGAAATGAAAAGCAGTTCCGGATAGGCGCTGTGGTTATGCGCATTCATTAATATAGATGGCGCTTGTGACAATTACGTACTGATGTTTGAAATATGTAGTACTCTTCGTATTTTTTTAAAGGTTTTCTTGCGGAAATTATAATAATGATGTTAGTACTACTAACAACCATTAACAACAAGAAAATCAGCCAATCCCTCAGTTGGCCTTTTTTTTATACCTTGAAAATCTGTGGGCTTGCCCTAATTTTGACCCCTAGGCACGCCACTGCTTGGCAGGCGGGTTGGCGATCGCAGTATGGTATGATGGTGAATGCATAGAGAACGCTGCTGCCCATCCTCCGGTCTCCCTTAGTCGCCTTTTACGACACCCACGGGAAGTATGGGGTGGTGGTATTCTTTAAGTCCGGCACCACACAGACAACAACAACAGCCCGTATTACCTATTACCGGATGGCGAGGTGTTGGAATGATGAGCGGTCACACTGGGCAGTGCACATACGATCGAAATTTACGGAGCACAGACAGAAAGAAAAACTGGCCAAGTGCGAGTCGGACTCGCACACGAAGGGTTCCGTACCACAAGGCAAAAACGCCGAAAAAACATGTTTGTTGTATGGGAAAAAAAATTAAATATTTATTTTATTTTAATTTTATTATTTATTATAATTAAAGTTAAAATACTACTGAGTATTTTGTGAATATTTCAAGTGCCTACCTGTTGCCATTTTTGATATCGAGCAAAAAAGGGCAAAAAAATCGCGTTTGGTTGTATGGGAGCCCCCCTTAAATATTTATTTTATTTGGTTTTTAGGGTTCCGTACCCAAAGGGTAAAAACGGGACCCTATTACTAAGACTTCGCTGTCTGTCCGTCTGTCCGTCTGGCCGTCTGTCCGTCTGTCCGTCTGTCCGTCTGTCCGTCTGTCCGTCTGTCCGTCTGTCCGTCTGTCCGTCTGTCCGTCTGTCTGTCACCAGGCTGTATCTCAAGAACCGCGATAGCTAGACAGTTGAAATTTTCACAAGTTATGTATATCTGTTGCCGCTATAACAACAAATACTAAAAACAAAATAAAATAAATATTCAAGGGGGGCTCCCATACAACAAATGCGATTTTTTTGCCCTTTTTTGCTCGATATCAAAAATGGCAACAGGTAGGCACTTGAAATATTCACAAAATACTCAGTTGTATTTTAACTTTAATAATAAATAATAAAATTAAAATAAAATAAATATTTAAGGGGGGCTCCCATACAACAAACCTGTTTTTTCGGCGTTTTTGCCTTGTGGTACGGAACCCTTCGTGTGCGAGTCCGACTCGCACTTGGCCAGTTTTTAGTATTTGTTGTTATAGCGGCAATAGAACCACATACTTTGTGAAAATTTCAACAGTCTAGCTATCGCGGTTCTTGAGATACAGCCTGGTGACAGACAGACGGACAGACAGGCAGACGGACAGACAGCGAAGTCTTAGTAATAGGGTTTCGTTTTTACCCTTTGGGTACGGAACCCTAAAAATGAAAATAAAAAAACAAGTAAAGCAATAAGTTTTTTACTTTTTAGTGTTAAAGATTTATTATTAACATTTTTTTTACTATTATTTATTTATATAAGTATTTACATTATTTTATTGATTTAAAATAAAAATTACAGACTTCCTTGTTGGGACGGATCCTGAGAGTTTCTATTAGAGTAGGTCGATTCCGTAAAAATCTCACCGTGAAAACTTAGGTGAAGTGAGTTTGTTTTTGCTAGGAATTGACACTATTGACAGCTCACTCCACGCTCACTTCACCTAAGATTTCACGGTGAGATTTTTACAGAATCGCCCGGCTGTTTATTAGTTCAATACAAACCTTTCCGAAGTTAAACCGAGTTACTTGAGGGATTCAGTACTGCAAGAGAAGCTTTCTTAGCTAGTGAAGATAGACTAGAGGCAATGAATGACCACATGAAATGATTTCGTCAACGGGACAGACTGCTTGAAAATGCCTTAATACAGGCACATGCATTAAATGTTCTGGACGAAGCGGCAACATATATAATTATATAAACGAAGAAGAAGAAGAAAACAGTGACGTACCTACCTGATCACCTCATAAATGATGTCGAGTTCCAAAGGGCTGGACGTGCTATGAACGGTGGTCAGCTTGTTTTGTAAAACTTTTTTTTAATCCGACATCTTGGGACGGCGGTCATATTGAATTTAGTGTGATGTTACTAAATTTATCGTTTTCTACTCTTCAAGCCCTTTCATTTGATACTCATATTATGGGGATTGAAAAAAAAAATAATCTGCCATCTTGGAGCGGCGGCTATATTGAATTTAGTGTAATTTTACTAACTTTATCGTTTTCTACTCTTTAAGCCCTTTCATTTGATACCCATATTAAGGGGATTGAAAAAAATGTAAGCCGCCATCTTAGAGCGGCGGCCATATTGAATTTAGTGTGATGTTATTTACTTTATCGTTTTCTACTCTTCAAACCCTTTCTTTTGATACCCATATCAAGGGGTTGAGAAAAATTCCGCCATCTTGGAGCGGCGGCCATATTGAATTTAGTGTAATTTTACTAACTTTATCGTTTTTTACTCTTCAATCCCTTTCTTAACTTTATCGTTTTCTACTCTTCAAACCCTTTCATTTGATACCCATATTAAGGGGTTGAGAAAAAATATGTAATCCGCCATACTGGAGCGGCGGCCATATTAAAATTATTGCAATATTAAGTATTGCACTTTGTATTGTTACCAGAACTAAAGGTGTATGCAAAATTTCAGCTCGATCGGATACCAACAAATGGTCGAAAAATGGTTTGCAAATTTTGACGGACAACTTACATACATACGAACAGTGCAAGCTAAAAAATATAAATATATGTATAAAAATGTATACTTATATATATAAAAATATAATATATATATAAAAGCTTGTAAAAACGGAGCAGCCGCCAAACGTGCAGAGTTATGAAAAAGGTTGCATTCCGGAGTACGGGAAATATAGATACCTCTGGTTATCTCTATCGGAAAGGTAATTTTCGACCTGTCAACATTCGGATATCGTAGCGGCTGCACAAAGGATGCGATTAATTTAAAACCTATTATAGGTTTTCCTAATGGAAATGCCGATGGATTTTAATTTTGGGTTTTTGAACGAGTATAAGTAGCTTGAAACAATTATTGTCGAGTTCCATAATTATATAACTTCGTAGTCGTTTCAAAGGCTTGAAGCATTTTCCTTGCCTTAAAATCTGGTTATACAACTAAGTTATAAATTAAGGTCAAAGTCGCATGAAAGCTGCGATCTACTTTGTGTTAACATTATTCGATTACGTGCTCTCTATAGTTTCAAAGTCCTGTCCTTCAAACTTCTTCACAAAGTCCTGTGTGGAAACTTTAGCGTGAGGTTCTAGGTGTTCACCTAGAGTCAAAATAGTTTTAAATCTTAACTTAAAATTATGAAACTCAATACTTTTAAATTGTAACAGTGTCATCACAAGGACCAGGTATGTAACTTTAGGTCATTATACTTTAGGAGATCGGATTATGCACAGGTTTTCATAACCTAGTTAGGAGAGCTGTGCACACCCACACGAGTGAAAACTTTATTAACTACAATCCAATTGTTTGCTTGAGTAAATAAATATTATGTTTGTTATAAATGGCTCAGGATCAAATTTTGCTCTGCACTAGAGAAAACAAAAAGTTCCAAAAACAAAGGTTGTAAGATAATAAAGGATGAAAACAGCACATTTCCCGATGTATATATGAATTCAGTAGTAGCTCTTGTAATACATTTTTTTATAAAATAATACGCAATCGCAACACTTCGATGCTGCGATCGACCAATTGTCCAGTGCTAGACAAAAGCTTTAAATTCAATACAATTTGGGAGAATAATTTTAATAACAGTACGAATCCGAAACTGTGTAAACATGCAAAATTCAATCAAGATTTCTGCGAAATCATCAATTGGTAAAAGTTTTAATGTTCTTTTTATTATTTTATTGTTTTCATAATTTTGTTAGATTTAATATTCTTTTTTATTGTTTGTATTTCCTGTGCGTGTTCCGAATAAAATATTTGTCTTTCCTCAAAATTATGCTTTATTACTTTTGACAACAATTCCCGCTTAATTGAAACTTCACTAAGGTTGAAACAATCTAACTGTTTTATGGACAAATATTTAGTTTTCTTTTTTTCCCCGTTTACTTCAGTGTAAAAAAAAAACAATATTTTTTTCGTTTAATTTTGTATATAAGAAATATAAGTACAGACGCCAGCACATCAAGCTACCCGAAACTGTCAAATTTACTTTGAAGGGCTAGATGAGATCTTCAAAGAAATTAAACAACGATAGGATTTCTTTAAATTTATATTGACAGAACGTATTCCAGGCTAAACTAGCACTAAACAAAAAAACCTAATAAAATATTTAATACCCCGGGATCTAAACTTGCTTGAATTTCGAATGGAACCCGCGCTAAATTATAACCAGCCTGCACTACATATGTTTGACTATAGTGAACAACCTTTACAGATTACAGTACCTACCTAAAAAAACAGGGGAAGAGCTCAGGGACATTAAAAAAGTCCGCATCTCTGTCAATGGGAAAAATGCTCAAAAAGCTGGCAGCACTGTATATTTTGTAGGGCAATGCTGACTTTTGGCCGAAAAACAGGCCAGCCCTCAGATCATATGAAGAGTCAACCAACCGCTTGGAGATGTCACTGATGAGCACTTAGAGTTTCAACCCAAACAGCTCGAACATACAACTTCCATTTTAAATAAATATAACGAAAAATTTATTGAAATAATAAATTTACAAAAAGTGTACATATATGGTTTAGCGGTGCTATTCTATAAAAGTCTCAAAAATACAATTCCTAGCAAAAACAAACTCACTTCACCTAAGTTTTTTAGTAAGGTGAGATTTTTATAGAATTGACCGGTAGTATATATTAAAGTTATTATGTTTTATTGTTATTATTTGGAGTATTGTGTTTGTTGTGGTAAGTATGTTCATTGTTTGAAGTAAGTAGTAAAATAATATGCAAGTAAATAACAATTAATACCTAACAAATAAATAAAAATAACAAAATTATACCCTGTATTGTGGCATTAGTAAGCATACTGTGTATAATACAGTTTTTGTATACGAAGACTTGTACAGAAAATAAGTACCTGGATGGATGGGAAATATACAACCAAATCCTTTATTTTTTTATTTTATCGTGATTAGACAACGATACCAATCACGTCTACGAAGTTTCGTTGGCTAAATTAATTTGACATATATCCTAGAACCAAAAAATTTGACATATATTCTAGAACCAAAAATTTGACATAATTATATCCTAGAACCAAAAATTTTACATATATTCTAGAACCAAAAATTTGTCATATTATTATATTCTAGAACCAAAAATTCGAAGACATGTGACTAGGCCTGCGTGGTGGACCTCCCACTCCCTCTCTTGTATTACCTACTTACTGTAATTCGATAAACGTCTGGCTTTATAATAAACTTTATTCTATAGTTTATAATGACAAAGCCAATTTCCGTACCTAATTAAAAACGTTTAAAAAGTCTAGTTCTAGTCACAATATTTGTTCGTGGTACCCCAAGGGGGACTAGACTGGGGGACCACGGGCAAGTACCGATCTCAAATCGGCGGCAATCAATGTCAAAAATTTGACAAAAAAGTATGACAAAAGTATTCTTAAAATTACGAGATTTGGTCTTCAGATATTGAACATCTGTGTCTGATCTAGACAGAAAATATATGTATTTCAAGCAATTGTTCTCAAGTGTTTCTCTAAGAACAATTTAGATGAACTTACCGAACTGATGTTCAAAGATAGCTTCTCCCGTTATCCGTTGTACAGCAGCCCCAAGATGTCGCTCTCATCTGCAAGCAAATAAATGGAATAATGGCAGTCCTGCAAGCTTTGGAAACAGAAACCATTAGAGATTATCCCCCTTACTAATAAACGTTGTATAGCGTCTGCATAGTTACACAACGCTTTGTCTTCTTCTTTCGAAAGTCAAATTACTGATGTCTGAAAGAGAGAAATCTGTGTGTAACTAGTCATCTGATCATCATCTGCCTAGCCTTTTCCCAACTATCTTGGGGTCGGCTTTCAGTCTAACCGGCTGTAGCTGAATACCAGTATTTCACATGGAGCGACTGCCTATCTGACCGCCACAACCCAGTTACTAAGTAATACGATACCCCTTGGTAAGACTGGTTGTCAGACTTTCGGGCTTCTGACTACCCGTAACGACTGTCAAAGATCCACGAATGACAGCCGGGACCAACAGCTTAACGTGCTTTCCGAGGCACGGAGGGGTCTCGGTATGTAAAGATGGTCACCCATCCACAGACCAACCGCGGCAAGCGTAGCTTAAACTGATAGACCGAGCTGTGCGGCTGTTATTAGTTAGCCGCGGAAACCTTCTAACTATTCATCTGATATAACCACATTTCGCTAGTTATGTTTCAAGACCTATGTAATATGGACCAGCAGGGTAATTGCGTAACACACTATCAGTAGCAATGGGTTTCATTTTGACAGTTGAACAACATTCATTGCATTATTTGCGTTGTTCAGCAGACACATTTTTTGAACATATGGAGCAATGGATTAGAAATCAAAATGATTCAAATTGATAGTAGCTTCAAAATGATTCAAATGTAATAGTGTGTTACGCAATTAGGGCGCGGGCCAATGCCATCAACCGGGCGCAAAACCAGACTCCGAGTTACATAATCAGCCTATAACATCCCCACTGCTGGGACTCAGGCCTCCTCTCAGTGAGAGGGAGTGGGCTGTAATCCACCACGCGGGCCCGGTGCAGGTTGGTAGATGTCACATGTCTTCGAATTTTTGATTCTAGGACATGCCGGTTTCCTCACGATGTTTTCCTTCACCTTTTTGAGAACAATGGTGATGGAATAATTAACATAAAGTAAAGCGCCTGTCTGGGTTCGAATCTACGGCCTACAGCTCGTAAATCGCGGCCGTTACCACTGGTTCACCGCTGCTACGGGTTGCTACTGAGAAATGTTTGATGGAAAACACCAATAACACTTTGCCCGACCTGAGAATCGAACTCAGAGCCCGTGCTCAGCAGAAACGCTTGCGACCACCAGACCAACGATGTGGCAAACCTTGACAAGTGACGACAGACCAACGATATGGCAAACCTTGACAAGTGACGACAGACCAACGATGTGGCAAACCTTGACAAGTGACGACAGAAAACTCAACGAATATACTAAGGTACGGTTAACTTCTTCTTCTTCGTGTCGCTGGCACGACAGTTTTTCAAATTTTGGTTACTTTGGCTGCATGTTTTGCGGCACAGAGGGCAGGATAAGACGTGGAGCATAGTTTGTGACACAGATGCAATTGTTATTAAGCAAGAAAGTAGTCTACTTACTAAAGCTCTGTCGAAGTAACTACTGCTCCCTGCCAGATGAATGCTCCCAAAACCCTGCAACAATAAACATAAAGTTAGATATAATAATAACATCAAAACCAGCACCGCTGAGCTGTGCTCCGACTCCGCTCGCTGTTTATAAATACTACAACCTGAATTAAACACATACATACATCTGCCTGCCTTTTCCTAACTATGTTAGGGTTGGCTTCCACTCTAACCGGATGCAGCTGAGGACCAGAATTTTACATGGAGCGATTGTCTATCTGACCTCCACAACCCAGTAACTGGGTAACACGAATCTTAACACGTTCACTGTGGATCACACAAAATCGACCCGATACAGACCTTGGCGTTAGTGCGCACGGTCAAAACTATATCTTTCTCGCTGGTGCGGAACGATTATCTTCGGTATTTGTAGGAGTTCGACAGAGACAAATATAGATTTCGGCTCGTGGTTACAAATGTAGGTATTTGGCATTAAAACATCGTGGCGGGCCATACTAGCTCCCTGTGGCGGCGGGCCTATTGTATCTGTATTGTGGTATATGACCGTTGCCGACCTGATGCCGCACGGAGCGCTCGCGCAAGCGTCGAACCGCCAGTCAGTGTTGTGGTCTCTACAAGACAGTAAGTGTGCGTGTCGTTATTTTATAACAAAAAAGGTCCTAAGAGAAGAAATTGTGCACGGTACTATGAAAAGCTACGACAGACATTAGAGTGCAAAGAAATAAAAAAGAAAGTTAAAAAAATTAAAACATTTTGCAACAAATGCAATCAATCTCTTTGCGTGCAGTGTTATAAAGAAAGACACGTACCTGTTTACTGTTCCTGTCTGGCTTAGAGGTTTACTAAATGCACACTTTTTTATTTCTTATAACTCTGTTTTATTTCGATAACCCTATACTTTTGTCTGACCCATCACTATAAAAAAGTACTTTGTAGTGCGGTATCGGTCGTTATCGGCCTGACGCTTTCCTTGGTTGATTTCTTATTTCCTCTTTTGCAGATCCAGGAGCGAAACGAACGTAAAGAAACTGGGTTCAGGATAATTTTAACAGTATAAAGAAAACAGTTTACACCATGTATTCGCAAAGTTATACGGCTTTAATCTATCCCAGTGGTGTCGGGTAAAAAAGGACTGATACGCACTGTCCAAAAGGTCGATGAATGTGCATTTCGACCGCCACCGCACCAGATGAAAGTTTATTTTTTTCGCTATTTTTTTTGTCGCAATTAAATAGTTAATTAAAGTTATTATTTCATAAAATACTTTGCATTGTATTAATGCTGAAAAAATGTGAACTTTCTACTCCGTAGTATCATCACATCAAAAGTAAACACGACGGGAGAAAAAACTATTTTTCGAAGCCATGAGCGAGTAACCCCGGCAATATACTCGTGCCAACAGCGAGGTTCAAAAACGACATGTAAATAAATCAACAAAAGCTCGCAATGTTCCCAGCTATTTGATTCACCCCAAGGCCACTCGATACCAACAATTACCGACAGAACCCGCGCTTTATAGCGTAAAATTCCAAATTCAAATTCTCCTATCCTATTGGTAGGGCGACACGAGCTCCTACGCTTCCCGTGTTCCTATTGGTCGTTGATAATCTGATGTAATTTAAAATATTGTCACTTGACGACGCCGGTTTTCGCCTTATTGCAATTTATTTCCGTGGGGAAGATTATTTAATTTTCTCCGACCTCCTATAGATTAATAAACAGATATTGGATGGCGTGGCGTGTCGGTGTGTGCCTACTAGATCTGTTTAGGGAAATAAATACTATGCAGCATGTAGTAGATATCTGTGTATATAAATTACAAACACATAAGAAACCCTGTCCTCTGATGTGCGTGTGGTGTGAGGGCCACTTTGTCAAAACTCTTTGAAAATGTGCTTAGGATTTAGTGAACATTCCCAAAGAATTGTGAAAGTTGGTATCAGATTTTGTGAAAGTCTAATAACCGAGTTATAGACTGTAAAGTTGGGCCCTCAGTTCTCACATAGAGGATTGAGGGCCCACCTGAAACTGATAAACTATGGACACTACAGAAAAAGTCTTTATGCCAAAATCTAAGCAAATGCCAAACAAAATTTGTGAAAACAAGATATTATCGCAAAACACTGTCCTACTTTGTATATCTTCGTACAAAATGGGCCCTCAATTCTCATACACGTAAAAGTTTATTACACAATTATAATGAAATCATTAACTTACAGCTACTGTTTGAAATCCTATATGCTACTAAATAAATTGTGAAAATTTATAAAAGCAAGAACAGGTCACCACTTTTTGTTGTTTGAAAGTTATCCCTCAGTCCTCCATTTCTTTTGTTTTCGATTTATTACGCTTATCGTATGAAAGATAAGACAAATACAAAATTGTCTCTTTTTGTGTCAAAATTGTGCAACAAATTCGATACCAGAAAGAAATTAAAAGACCCTTATTATATAAGAAAATCGAGTTTTATTTTTATTATCTGAATTTGCAATAGGGTGACCACAATTTCTTTTAGATTGCAGTAAAGATTAGTAAATGTAGAGTATAAGTTTTAATAAACTTTCTTCGATTTTTCGCTTATTATCGTCATAGCATTTGTACTCAAGTTTCGTGATAAAAAAAAATTATTTCGGAATTCGAATGATCACAAAAAAAAAATACTGTTACCCAAATCATTTTTGCTTGAAATATCGTTCGTTCTGATGACAATAATCAAATAATTTATTTATTATTTTTATAAAGGCTTTTGCCCAGCCATGGGACAATGTATGCTAAATATAATCCTAACTAATATTATAAATAAAACTAATAACTAGCTAATATTATATTAAAAATATTATTACATGTATTTTATATTATGTTTTTTATTATTTTTTAAATTCTATTAACCTCTTAAATAAATTGCAAACTATAGTTTTGTATAATTTAGAAGCATTTTTTAATTTTGTAAATGTAAGAACCATGTTTCCGTTTATTATGATTTTTTTTTTTTTGATGTTGACTTGAAAGAGCATGGTAGTTGAGAACTTGTCATGCTCACTTACATGTCTCACCGATGGTGGCGCGTGTGTTGGATCATTCAGTTCCCTACAAACTGGTTGAGCTGGATGGTGCTGATCCACTCGTCATGTTCGTGAACGGGCGCCGTCGGTTGAGACTGGTCATCTCTTAACTGCCAATGCTTATTTTTAATCTTATATTTTGAATTGTTTCTTCTTTGTCTTTTTTTTTTACATTGTTCTCACATGTAGAAGCAACAATAATAATGTACCCAGGATTTTGTAATATCTTGATTTAAAAGAGTGTCCATGGAGTTTCTTGCCCGTTCTTCTCCATAGAGATCTACGTTTTGGAATGGGCAACTAGCTTCAACTTTCGGACTAACTGACAGACTATTTAATTTTGACAATTCAAAAGTGCCTGGTCAAGGTCTAATTGAAATAAATGCTTTGAATTGAATTGTATTGATATAATTATTGTTTACATAATTATATGCACAATCGTTGTAATATTTAGTGTAGTTACTAAACAGTAGTTTATGATAGTGCAGCGGAAGTTGTAGGTAATAAAGCATTAAGGCGAGTTTTATGAAACAGTTGTAGTGAAGAATAAAAATAATAATAATTTTTTAATACGCAAACATCTTCGGTCAAGACACTCAATCATCTTCGATCAAGATATCAAACATTCAAGGTAAGTTTGTTTTGATACCTAGGTACTCATAATTTTATAAGTTCGTAATATTTTACTAAATAGTACTTAGATAGTCACTCTAAGAATTACGAATTTGTGAACAGCGTTGTGGGCTTCAATATTGTCTATATTATTGTCTTGTGTAATTTTGTTTCTATGTTTTATATTGTAGCTGTTTGTTGTTCCTCTTGAATAAAAGAATTGTTTAGGTAATTCAATTTCACCTATTTATAAATTGTAAAATTTTAAAAATAAAATATAATTGTTTCATACTCCAGAACACATCTTTGTTATTGTGCAAGTACCTACCTAGGAATAAAAAAACATCCAGGAACGCACTGCTTTATTAGGTACTAGCTTCTTCCCGCGACTTCGTCCGCGTGAAATTCGAAAGTCATATGGCTCCATCTATTATCATAATAACGTTATTATTGTTTTCCTCGGGAACAGCACTTTTTTCGGGATGAAAGGTACAGTGGCTTAGGCGTGAAAAGCTAACAAACAAACTTACTTTCGCATTTATAATATTAGTTAGGATTATATTTAGCCTACGTTGTCCCATTGCTAGGCAAAAGCCTTTATAAAAATAATAAATAAATTATTTGATTATTGTCATTAGTTTTTTCGGAACGAACAATTTTTCAAGCAAAAATGATTTGGGGAACAGTATTTTTCTATGCGATCGTTCAATTTCCGAAATATTTTTTTTTTATCACGAAACTTGAGTACAAATGCTATGACGATAATAAGCGAAAAATCGAAGAAAGTTTATTAAAACCTATGACTCTGTATTTACTAATCTTTACTGCAATCTAAAAGAAATTGTGGTCACCCTATTTCCTAATACAGAGAATAAAAATAAAACTCGATTTACTTATACAATAAAGGGACTTTTAATTTCTTTCTGGTATCGCATTTGTTGCACATTTTTTTTTCACAAAAAGAGACAATTTTGTATTTGTCTTATCTTTCATACGATAAGCGTAAAAAATCGAAAACAAAATAAAATGGAGGACTGAGGGCCCGAATTTTATCAAGTTCATAACTTTTAAACAACAAAAGGTGGTGACCTGTTCTTGCTTTCATAAATTTTCACAATTTATTTAGTAGCATATAGGATTTCAAACAGTAGCTGTAAGTTAATGATTTCATTATAATTGCGTAATAAACTTTTACGTGTATGAGAATTGAGGGCCCATTTTGTACGAAGATATACAAAGTAGGACAGTGTTTTGGGATAATATCTTGTTTTCACAAATTTTGTTTGGCATTAGCTTAGATTTTGGCATTAACACTTTTTCTGTAGTGTCCATAGTTTATCAGTTTTAGGTGGGCCCTCAATCCTCTATGTGAGAACTGAGGGCCCAACTTTACAGTCTATAACTCGGTTATTAGACTTTCACAAAATCTGATATCAACTTTCACAATTCTTTGGGAATGTTCACTAAATCCTAAGCACATTTTCAAAGAGTTTTAACAAAGTGGCCCTCACACCACACGCACATGTCCTCTGTAGTTCTTCGGCCGTCATGTTGCTGTTACGCAGGCTGGATTTTTGAGATCGAGCAGTAAGGGCAGGTATCTAAACCTTAGCTACGTTTTCTTGCTAACTGTAATTTTGTTCAAAATCTGTGAATAGAGATCAAAATTTCTCCAAAAAAAGGACAGTCTCCTCAGACCGTTTTCCTGTAACTAAAACCTAAGGAACCCTTACTGCTCCGTCTTAAAAATCCACCCTGTCTGTTTAGTTACGTTTTTATCTTTGAAATAAGTCCTTTTTGCTACTGTAGCAGGCAGACCGAAGGTATTTTTTCTGAAGTCTGCTGACTCAAAATATTCCAGACATTCCCCTCTTCATGAAATCGTTTCCATCGACCACCTTTGCAGAATATCGACCATTACTTTCTAATCAGTCCACAGCAAGGTGACGACCAAAAATAATTACCCTTCAGGCATATAACCTAACCTAGACACAGTAGGTACTTACACGGAACGTTAATACGAAGTAACTGGGGAGGCCTGGCATCCTTCCGTTCGGATATTGCAATCCTGTTACGCCCTTTCAACACCGCACACCTTCAACTGAACGTACTTACGCCCCTATCATCATCGGCCTAGCCTTTTCCCAACTATGTTGGGGTCGGCTTCCAGTCTAACCGGATGCAGCTGAATACCAGTATTTTACATGGAGCGACTGCCTATCTGACCTCCACAACCCAGTTACTGGGTAATACGATACCCCTTGGTAAGACACCCCCCCTAACTACTACTACTACCCCCCCCCCCCCACTACGCCCCCACGCTCCCCCCACTACGCTGCGGTATTATTAGGGGAGTACTTACGCCCCTAATAATACCTATTTAGATTTAAAGCCTAACTGTCTTTGAGACGGAGAATTTTTAACCGTCAAGGGCACAGCTTCCGTGCAAGGCCTATATTAAATTGGGTCGGTTCGGAATCGGAACATAATTTGGCGCCCGGGGGTCTGCTAAAAATAATACTGACTGTAAGGTATATTTTTGGTTTTTATTTGTGCATTGGCTGGTACTGACGAGCAGTGGTGGCCCAGCGGTAACTTTCGCGACATACGATTTGTAGGTCGTAGGTTCGAACCCTGACAGGCGCTTTACTAAAAAAATCTCAAAATGGTGAAGGAAAACATTGTGCGAAAACCAATAAAATAAAGCTAAAATACCAAAACATGTGACCACTGCCAACCCGCACTGGGCCCGCGTGGAGGATTACAACCCACCCCCTCTCACAGAGAGGAGGCCTGTGTCCCAGCAGTGGGAACAATAGAGACTTTTTATGCTATGCCCCTTTTTAGGGTTCCATACCCAAAGAGTAAAAACGGAACCCTATTACTAAGACTTCGCCGTCTGTCCGTCTGTCTGTCACCAGGCTGTATCTCAAGAACCGCGATAGCTAGACAGTTGACATTTTCACAAATTATGTATTTCCGTTACCGCTATAACAACAAATACTAAAAAAAACAACCGACTTCCAAAAAAACACTACAAATTGAAAAATAACTTTAATTTCGGAAGTCGGTGTCTTTGGTTCCGCGTTTTCGTTTATTGACACCGACTTCCGAAAATAAAGTTATTTTTCAATTTGTAGTGTTTTTTTGGAAGTCGGTTGTTTTTTTTTTTGTAAAAATGTTTTTATTTTTCACTTTTTAGTGGGTCAGTTTGTAATTTATCTAAGTTACAATAGCCTAATGCCAACTGTTCATCACCTTTTACAAAATATTGCTTTTCCCGATGCTGGGACGTTAATTGTTGAGGAGTTCTCTCGGTAAGAACCAGGAGATCCTCAACAATCACTCGCAATACGCATTGTGACGAGCATAAATTGCTTAGCAACCATATTAAAGTAATCGAATCACAACCCGTGAAATATTTGTCAGTGAGTAGTTCCGATGGCCATCTGTGATCTTCATCATCAGCTCCACTTTACCAAGTGATGATTTCCGAGAGCAAATGCTCAAGTTACTTTAAAAAATATCCAAATCGCTATAGCTTTGCCTATAAAATTTGAGGGTTTCCCTCGATTTCCATGGAATCCTCTTATCAGATTCCAACTTGACGATAATGGAACCACCTCGAGAGTATACCCTTTCAAATAAAAAAAGAACTTTTGGAATCGGTCCAGCCGTCTTCGAGTAATCGGTGAACATACACAAGGTAGCTACTGTAAACTGTAGAGGAGTTCCCTTAACTGTCCTTCGTCTTCATCATCAGACCCCTAATGAGAGTCGCAACCCATCTAGGTGTAAAGTTCACATCAATACAAATTAATCAAGCCCAAACACAAGGTAACTGCTGTAAATCGTTGAGGAGTCCCCTCGACTGTCTTTCGGCTCCATCATCAGATCGACTCCAGGCCTTCATTAAATTGTAGTGCTTTAAAATACTTAATGAAAAAATTAACAAACGCACTAGTCGCTCCTACGATTTTCGAAAGTTCCCCTCGATTTCACTGGGATGCTATCATCAGATCCTGGTTTCCTTATCATGGGACCACCCTTGGCATATCCCCTTTCCAACAAAAAAAGAATAATCAAAATCGGTTCATAAACGACGAAGTTATCCGCGAAAACACATAAAAAAAAATATATATATATATATATACGGTCGAATTGAGAAACCTCCTCCTTTTTTGAAGTCGGTTAAAAAACAAAATAAATTAAATATTTAAGGGGGGCTCCCATACAACAAACGCGATTTTTTTGCCCTTTTTTGCTCCATATCAAAAATGGCAACAGGTAGGTAGGCACTTGAAATATTCACAAAATACTCAGTTGTATTTTAACTTTACTAATAAATAATAAAATTAAAATAAAATAAATATTCAAGGGGGGCTCCCATACAACAAACATGTGTTTGGCGTTTTTGCCTTGTGGTACGGAACCCTTCGTGTGCGAGTCCGACTCGCACCTGGCCAGTTTTTACTAACACTACGCGACAACTGAATGTGTTGCATAGTAACACCACGCTGTTAAATTTTTAACACGCTTTTACTAGTTTTACTTATAACTAGCCAAACACACAATGTAATAAAATCTTGGAAGTTATTTTAAACTTACTTCTAATTCTTCTTCTCCTCTCGGTGAGAGGGAGTGGGCCATAATCCACCACGCGGGCCCAGTGCGGGTTGGTGGATGTCACATAACTCCGAATTTTCGGTTCTAGGACATGACGGTTCCTCACAGGAAACATCGTGAGAGAGCAGTGGTCATGAAATGAATTACACAAAGTAATGTGTCTGTTTGGGTTCGAACCCACGCCTACAACTACTACCACTAATCGCGGCCGCTACCACCGGCCACCTCTGCTTAAAAAACGGACATACAAAGTCTTTTTTTAACATCTCCCCTAGATTTGACATCTCCTGAAATGCTAATGTAAACACTAAAGATGACAACAATGTTTTGAAAATTTATGCATAACACTTTGATTTTATTTACATTCTGGTTGCTCTCCTAAGAAGATACCTACAGTGGATCGTTATAATTTGTGCCTACAAACAAAACGTTGGAAGTGTGCAATCAATCAGACGAAATATCCAGCTACTCTCGCCATAATTACTGGGACCTAGGGTTGGTACTGATGTAGCATCCTTTAGCTGATAAAGTATCTGTTTTAGACGATGTGGATTAGTATTTTAAAATATGTTGTCCTTATGGATACGGATAATGCTGGTGGGGATAGATTTTGGGCACAGAAGAAATAGTACCTAGATCCATTAGTGGTGATTCAATGAGTTAATTTTGTATGTTGGTTGTATAATAGTTTTATAACCTCTATTTATGTATTTGTATACCTATTTCATTTCATATTCAAAGCACTTGCCATCCTATGTCTTCAGCACCCTTGGTTGACTGGTAGAGAATGCCTGGTTTTATTTCGCCTAGATTGGAAGTCAAACGTAAACAGATATTATGTGAGTTTTTATAGTGTTATCATACTGTAAATATCTACAGGGTGTTAAACTTGGCTCCTCTGTGCCTTTTTTGTGTGCGAAAAATTTAACATAATAAATAAATAAAATTTATTTCATTGACCGTTTGAAACTGTTCTAGGTACTTACTATTTAGTTTTCATATTGTCCTATTTTCAGTGGCCCGTGGCTAAATAATAACAGCCGCACAGGTCGATCGATCAGCTTAAGCTACGCTTGCCGCGGTTGGTCTGTGGATGGGTGACCATCTTTACATACCGAGACCCCTCCGTGCCTCGGAAAGCACGTTAAGCCGTTGGTCCCGGCTGTCATTTGTGGATCTTTGACAGTCGTTACGGGTAGTCAGAAGCCCGAAACTCTGACAACCAGTCTTACCAAGGGGTATCGTATTACCCAGTAACTGGGTTGTGGAGGTCAGATAGGCAGTCGCTCCATGTAAAATACTGGTATTCAGCTGCATCCGGTTAGACTGGAAGCCGACCCCAACATAGTTGGGAAAAGGCTAGGCAGATGATGATTGTCCTATTTTCAGTGGTTCGTTTCATTCGAAAAATTTGCAGTCTACTAGCGACCCGCCCCTGCTTCGCTCAGCTGGTACACTGTTACAAGCTACTTTTGTTGCTCAAATGATGTTGACTTGACAGGGGCGCTGTTGGTAAACATTTGTGAAATTGTTTTGTCAAATGTCACTTGAAGTGTATTCAAAAAAAAAAATGTCGCTTTCTGCGATCTCTTCCAGGCAACCTTGGAATGGACAGTGATTTTCCAGGACATAAAATGGGGCTGTCTTTGGTGCAAATATTATGTATACAATACTCTAAAATAGATACACAGATATATACATATCCAAAATTATAGATACATAAATACATACATACTAAATTGTATAAGCAACGAAAATAAAAGAAGACAGTAGTCCATTGCAGTTAGGACAACATGATCACAACGACAATTAGTGTTCCTTCACGAGTCTTTTGAACACATGTAACGACTGCGCGCGTTTAATTTCAACTGGCAATGCATTCCACAAACGAGCAGCCTGGACAGTAAAGGATTTATCAAAGAAAGTTGTGGAATGCATAGGCATTTTGAGCTTAAAAATTTAGTGTGGGAGTCACAAAGAAACTGGAAACGTTTCTTAAAATAGAGAGGGGTAGAAGAGGAAAAGAGCACATTGTACAAAAGGGAAAGAATATGAGCATTTCGACGAAGGTGAATTGGTAACCACTTGAGCTTTACACGAAATTCGGAAACGTGGTCATATTTGCGCAGACCGAATATGAACCTTATGCAAAATTTTTGAACCCGCTCAAGTTTATCGAGTTGGTCTTGGGTAATATCAAGATAGCTGGTATCAGCATAGTCATGGATAGGTAGAAGAAGCGATTGTGCAAGCGCAATCTTAGTGGCAGTCGGTAGGAAATTACGCAATCTCTTCAAAGACGCAGCGGATGCAAATAGCTTGCGGCTAACTTCCTGTAGCTGGGCAGTCCAAGAGAAGGCCTTATCAATAAATATCCCCAAGTTTTTAACTTTGTCACTAAAGGGAACCACTGAGTTGTCAAAAGAAACTTGGGGAAGGGTCGTCCAGTCGATTCTAGAGACCGTTCTAGAACTGCCCACCACTACAACCTGCGTTTTCTTGGGGTTGACCAAAAGTCCAAATCTCTAGCTCCAGTCGCATATACAGGCCAGATCACGATTAATCGTTAAGACAGCCTGGGACAGATTTCCAAGAGAAGCTTGCGAGTAAATTTGTAAATCATCTGCATAAAGATGGTAGGAAGAAATTAGTTCGTCGGAGATTGAGTTAATAAAAACTGCGAAAAGTAAAGGGGATAGAACGCCACCCTGAGATACACCGGCAGAAGTATTACTCCAGGAAGACAAGGTCTCTCCGATGGAAATACGTTGCCGGCGACCGAACAGGTAACTACAAAACCAGTCAATTACCGATGGAGATATGTTAAGAGAACAAAGAATGCCAAGCAAAACATCAAAATCAACAGTATTAAAAGCATTGCTGAAATCTAGCAAGGCTAAATAAAACCGTTAGATTACCGCTTTCCATGGCTGACCTTATATCATCCGTAATGTTCAGAAGGGCTGTGGTGGTGCTATAACCAGGATGGAAGCCAGACTGGAAGAGGTTGAGGAGATTATTTTTAGAGAAGAAAGCGCTTAATTGATTGTGGATTAACCGTTCAAGGACTTTGGATAGGAATGGTAAGACGGATATTGGACGGTATTCAGAAAAGGTTACAGAAAAGGTTATAGGAAACGTTTCAACTTTTCAATACATCGAGGTTTCTGTACCTTAACTATATTAAATAGTAATAATTAATACACATCAATCTTTCGGAATAAAATCTCTAATTAACACTGAAAACCACATCAAAATTCATTGTGTACTTTAGAAAAACTAAGCGATCACACAGACACGAAAAGCGATTTTGTTTTATACTATGAGAGATTTAGATCCTACATAATTATTTAAATACTGCTAAATAAAACCGGTCAAGTGCGAGTCGGACTCGCGCACTGAGGGCTCCGTACAAATTTGTACGTATGTAAATAGCTTTTTTTTTTTTGTAATGTAACTACAAATTAACGGTTTTCGGATTTTTTCCTTTACTTGTGCTACATGACATTGCTTCTTGCCAAATTTCATGATTCTAGGTCAACGGGAAGTAGGTACCCTATAGGTTTTCATTTCGGAATATATCTTTTGATTGCGTTGACTTACAAGTTTGATTTTTTTCACTGCTTCAAGGGATTGCAGCCCTGCTGAGTATTTGATATTAATTTCAACTTGATAACTCCACGCGTTCCTGAGAAAAATGGTCTTGAATGACGGACCGACAGACAGACAACTAAGTGATATACAGAACTACCTAACTCAACATTTCAAATAACCTCTAAGTATATGAATTTACAGACCTACTCAAGGAAATGGCACTGCAAATCCAGTGCCCCCGCCAAGTCGGGCAAAACCCAACAAACAAAGGCACAGCCATACATTATCCGTTTCTCGAAGCCATTCAGGACATTTTCGACCCCATGTGACTTGGTTGTGGAGAAACCTAGAAGCCTAAATTTTCAGAGACCAAGAGGCCATAATATGACTAGGTATATTCCTAAATAACCATACCTATGTTTAACAAAATAAATGATTGATTGATTTCGTTGTACGAGTATGTAGAAACTGGATGATATTCAGTGAAAAAGACGTACCTAGTTAGTAGATATACCCACTAGCGGGGTAATTGCGTAACACACTATCAGTAGCAATGGCTTTTATTTTGACAGTTCAACAACATTCGTTGCGTTATTACGTTACTGAGCAGATTCATTTTTCGAACATATGAAGCAATGGATTAACAATATCATTCAAAATTATTCAGATTGTGATTGATCGTGTGTTACAGAGTTAGGCTGCTGGAGTCCAGCCGGCCAACTTTTTCGGGAATCCGCAGTCGCGACAGAAGAACCTTCACAAAGATATCCGTTCCACCCCTACTTAGAGCATACGTTTATGAAATACAAATGATAGGTGTAAATCAAGCTAGGCGTACGCACACAGGTGCACTTGCAAGCAGGCTTCCAATTTGAACTGAACAATGTTTAATTAGTACCAAGCTATATCGATTGCACAATGTTTGGCAGGTGGCGTTCGTTGAGCACCGCATCGCACGTTCTCCAATCAAGCGGAAATCTAATCTGCTAACTTTCCATCACTACGTCTAAGGGCTGTAATGATAAGCATTATGTCGAACCTTTTAAAATGTATGACTTAGGGCTGATTTTACCAAAGTCGTATCTTATATCCGCGGAATAAAATTGACGTCTGACACTGACAGTTCTAGTATGGAAAAACTGTCAAAAAATCTAAATTTATTTCTATGTATAAAAGTTTGGTGGTATGCGCCCTTAGCAGTGAAATGCATTATTGATTCACTTTTATGTAAGGCATGTCCATGTGGTATTCCAGTCAGTGATTCTGAAATTCATTGAGGTATTCTGGAACAAATGATAAATGATTTATTTTCTGTAAGTAGGTTTGTACAAATACTTTTACACGTCAATGAGGGATTTTCTTTTTCTTTTTTTTTAACGCTTCCCTAGTCGCTGGATAGATGGCGCTGAACTTGGTAAGTTACTGCAAGGAACGGAAGTCACATAATTGTTTTATTAAGTCACTTGGATGTAATTTTGAGATCGTAAAACGAAAGCAAACGAAACTGTCACTCAACGAGCGTATATGACGTGACGCAATGTTTTTTTTTTCAAGCGTTTTGACTTTTGCATCTAGTAACGTAGTCAGTTCAACGCCATCTTCAGGGTTTTTGGAAACTATGTTTTTTTTTTAATACTGAAAAGAAAAACCTCTCATAATATTTTTTGTAAACTAGATGAGGTCGGCGTTTCCTATCTGACTATTCTGAGAAGAAAGGCCGAAACAAACTCGAGAGGTCACAGTCTCTTTTAAAGTCCAGACAAAATCTTGGTCAGATCGTGTGAAGACCATGTAGATTGGTGTCTGAAATGGTCTTTTGAGGAAAGAACCACACAGATTGAGCGGACCTGTCCAATCAGTGCACGCATTTGTCAAAAATCGTGCAGCTCAACTCAGAACTTGAGGAGCTCAACGGTTCGACGAACAGTACCAAATAAAGGACAATTGGGTAGGTCGCGTTAATTACTCAAACTGCCAGATCATGATTAAAATTAACTAAGAAGGAAAACAGAGAAAAAAAGAAATGACCCATATAGTCCTCATATTCACAATAATTAAATTTAAAAAAAAAATACTTTACAAAGTAAATATTCATGTCATTGTATACAGGGTTATTTGTAAAACACCAAAAACCTCTTAAGAGGTCATTGTACTCATTCATCATTATGAACAACTTTTACTATGGGACCAAATCTGATATCGCGAATAAAAATCAGCTGTTCCCTACATTTATGTTCGTATAACTCGTCAAAATGTAGGGAACAGCTGATTTTTTTTTCGCGATTTCAGTTTTGGTCCCATAGAAAAAGTTGTTCATAATGATGAGTACAATGACCTCTTAAGAGGTTTTTGGTGTTTTTCAAATAATCCTGTATATAAAATTCATCAATGTCAATGTATTTATAAAAAATCCGGACATAATCTTTGAGGACCATGTAGATTGGTGGTGGATTGATAAAAACGTAATGCTAATAAGTATTTCAATAAAATATTATTATGCCGCAAAAGTATAATAATAATATAAATAAGTAAAAGCTACCAACAAAATTATGAAGTTACGTTTAGCAAAATACAGTTTGTGCACGGAACCCTCGACAAGCTTGACCAAACAGCTCTAATCAAAGAATAAAAAAACTGGCCAAGTGCGAGTCGGACTCGCACACGAAGGGTTCCGTACCACAAGGCAAAAACGCCGAAAAAAAACATGTTTGTTGTATGGGAGCCCCCCTTAAATATTTATTTTATTTTAATTTTATTATTTATTATTAAAGTTAAAATACAACTGAGTATTTTGTGAATATTTCAAGTGCCTACCTGTTGCCATTGTTGATATCGAGCAAAAAAGGGCAAAAAAATCGCGTTTGTTGTATGGGAGCCCCCCTTAAATATTTATTTTATTTTGTTTTTAGTATTTGTTGTTATAGCGGCAACAGAAATACATCATGTGTGAAAATTTCAACTGTCTAGCTATCGCGGTTCTTGAGATACAGCCTGGTGACAGACAGACAGACAGACGGACAGACAGCGAAGTCTTAGTAATAGGGTCCCGTTTTTACCCTTTGGGTACGGAACCCTAAAACTGGGCATTCGTTTGGCCTAATTTAGAATGACCTACCTTGTTGTTTTATCTTTATTTATTTATACCAAAAGAGTACTGTACAATTTTTTTGTTCAATTAATTAAGTATATATTTCTTAAGCATGCCAAGAAATAAAAAAAATTTTTTAATTAGCTTCTGCCTGAAATTTTCTCCGCGTGAAAGGAGGCTGGGCAAAAATGTATGTAAACTGGTACCCGAAAAACATGGCAACCAATAAAAATCATTTATATACAGTTTAAAATACTTTATATACAGGTTGTAAATCTCTGAACGGACAGCGAACTGCGACTATCCCCCATAACGACTATTGTTCTACATACTTAGACCTTTCAATCTGTACATAAATTATTTTTATTGGAAGTAATTAGTTTTCGGGTAACGGCCTATCCGCGCAATGACTTCGTTTTCGCTCAGCGGTCTTTCTGACCTTTTTAGGGTTCCGTACCCAAAGGGTAAAAACGGAACCCTATTACTAAGACTTCGCTGTCTGTCCGTCTGGCCGTCTGTCCGTCTGTCCGTCTGGCCGTCTGTCCGTCTGTCCGTCTGTCTGTCACCAGGCTGTATCTCGAGAACCGCGATAGCTAGACAGTTGAAATTTTCATAAATTATGTATTTCTGTTGCCGCTATAACAACAAATACTAAAAACAAAATAAATTAAATATTTAAGGGGGGCTCCCATACAACAAACGCGATTTTTTTGCCCTTTTTTGCTCGATATCAAAAATGGCAACAGGTAGGCACTTGAAATATTCACAAAATACTCAGTTGTATTTTAACTTTAATAGTAAATAATAAAATTAAAATAAAATAAATATTTAAGGGGGCTCCCATACAACAAACATGTTTTTTTTTTTGGCGTTTTTGCCTTGTGGTACGGAACCCTTCGTGTGCGACTCGCACTTGGCCAGTTTTTTTTGTTTTTGTTCGGATCCTACGGGACAAAGTTTAGGCTGTCGAGTGCAGTGACTTCAAAAAGAAATTAACTCAAAATAATTATGAGATAACTTTAATTTCGGAAGTCGGTGTATTGGGATCTCTATTTTAGTTTTAGTTTTTTGCCACGGACTTCCGAAATTAAAGTTATATCATAATTTTGAGTTAATTTCTTTTGAAGTCAGTTTAATTTTTTTAAATTACTTATTTTTTAAATAATTTTTAGTTTTAAGTAAAAACTGGAATACTTGTTTGTAATAAGTAGGTAATAGTTTTGTTGTAAATATTACACTAGAATTTGACCAAGGTTTTGAGATGTTTTCCCTTTGACACTACACCCGCACCCGTAGCTCGTATCAATAAGCCAGGCCGTCACCCTTACACGTATTACTCCATATCTTGAAAATTATTGAATCGATTTTGATGAAACTTGCACTGTTCCCTAAGTTGAAGTAAATAAAAAAAAAAAAACATGGTCACGATCCGATTAATAGTTGCGGAGAAATGCGTGGACAAACATACATCTATAAAATGTTGTATATTTGCTTGGAAGCCCTAATAGATTGTCATATGTGAATATAATCCAGTTCCAATAATATTACATACATATACGTGTTGAATTGATAACCTCCTTTTTTTTGAAGTCGGTAGAAAAAACAAACAAACTCGTCACCTTTATTATTAGTAAGTGTAGATTAATGTGAATAGTTTCGATGCAATGGAGCCATATATAAACATGCTATAAGTAAGTATTTACAATATGTGCATGCTATCGAAGGAATTGCACCCTGTTACACCACATTCCACACCACTTACTTATTAACGGAAAACATTATGGGTAGTCCAAGATGGGGAATTTAAAATGATCACGTGATGCCGAACGAGTATCAACTACTTGTGTAGCGGGTATCGATTTTTCTTTAAAGACCTTTCGTACAAACAATGCAAGGAATTATTAGAAACTAGCAACGCCCCGCGGTTTCACCCGCATAAGTGACAATCCCGTGGGAATATCGGGATAAAACCTATCCTATGTCCCTCCCCGGGATGCAATCTATCTCTCTGCCAAATTTTATCTAAATCCGTTCAGTGGTTTAGGCGTGAATAGGTAACACACAGACAGAGTTACTTTCGAATTTATAAAATTAGTATGGATTGTATGAATAGGAGACACTCTGTATTAAATACCTCGTAATATTTTTTTTTTAAATCTTTTTGATATACATTATAATTATTTTATCGACGTGTAATTCTGGTGCATGAGTAATGATACATAAATTGTGTATTCTTCCCATCCTCACGTATGGTTCTCAAACATGGTCTTTGACAATTCTACAGAGGTGGACCTCTGCTGAATTGTCAAAGACCATGTTTGAGGTTCGCCAAAGAGCTACGGAATGAGTATTCTGCGTATCAAACTTGTGGATCGGGTTAAGAATACAACAATTCGTCTATTCCATCACTAATAACTGATGTCACACGGAAAGCTGCCACGCTTAAATGAAATTGGGCTGGACACTTCTGCCGCATGACATGCCGCATCAGTGGGCCAAACTTACGACCCAATGGGTCCCGCTTATAGGCACACGACATCGCGACGGGCCCAGACGAGATGGTGGGATGAGCTGGACTCCTTACATAAAGATTGGTCCTCGGCAGCTCTGGACAGAGAGAGTTGGAAAGGGAATAGGTATCCCTATTCCCTTTGCCCAGCTGTGGGACACTAACGGCTAATAAAAAAAATATTATGTTTAAAAACAAGTTAAATTTGGTTTAAATTAATCTATAACAGAAAAAAGCACGGGTAATTGAGCAAGAACCCTTGAAGATTGAGATTGATAAACTTATAGTTCTATAACCCACAGTGGGGAATAGGACTAAAAAAAAATACCTGAAAACTTCAGGAAAAGACTTGCGCATAAACCCTGTGAACGTATCCTGACAAAAATTGCGACCTCCGACTAATAGACAAACAACCGCATATCCCAGTCGTGTGTATCATATGTATAAAAAGTAGCGCAGAAACATTCGCACGACAGTCGCACGACGCCCGCACGTATCCCGCACGTCGCCCGCACGTCGCCCGCCGCCGGCCGGGCTTCTAAGCAATAATTGTAGGGAGAAATAATAACGCCGACACAGCGCGGCCCGTATCCGCTTGCAATAAAAATGTAAAACGTGCCCGATAAGCGACTACGCGAAAGGCTCAAATGTGAAACGGTAGTGATGTTACCTGGGGCTGGCACGGTGCACCGATGTCGATAGTGGCGATGAGCGAATTTGTGAGGGAGGGAATTTTGCTAGAGAAAGGCAGATTGAATCGGATGTGAACTGATGTTAACTGCTTTTTTCCAAGAGTTAGATTTTTCTCACTTTAGTTTAGTTTCAGCGTTTTGTGTTGTCAGCTTATAATTAGAAAAGAAAGGCTCATGCAAAAACGTGTTTTAGATATACATAATTATATGCTATAGCTTAAGCCATTTTGGATCAATACAATTTATGTCAACATGTTCAGTTAATTTTATTAAATCTAAAACACCAAAGAAATCCAAAAAAATCTTTTTGTACAAAGCGTCGTCAACGGAAGCAGCGACAACAATAGATAAGTAATTGATTGTGGCTTGTGAGTCGACTTACGTATAATTATAAATAGGCAAGTCATATAAGTTACATGAATAAAAAGTACCAATACTTAAATATTACATAATTTAAAAGCTAACAGTCATAAAATAATAATATTTACAAGTATATAAAAAAGGATAGAACCATAGGGCATCAAAAAATTCGTCCACACGTTGTCAACAGGAAACGTGCCCGAAAGGCTGGCAGCAATGCACGTTGAATGGCAATGCTGCCAGTAATACTTAGTTTGAAGAATTTAAATAATACTAGAAATTGAACTTGCTACTGGTAAGACAAACAAGAGTGGCATATCGCAATAATAAAGAAATCATCGATATAGCATATCAGAGGTGAACAACCCTACACCGCGGACTGTTTGAGTTTTTATGTCCGGATCAAACCGCTAGGTATTTTGTCATACAAAATATAAATGTTGCATACTTCCTTCCTTCATTGGTGGGTTATCTAAATGATTAATTGTCGGGCTCCTGCCGGTATGCCTGGCTTTCAACGAGCTAGACAAATAAGAATAAGTATTAGCTTGAATAGCGGGCGAACTTTGAATAACTGGCTACCGTGTGTCGTTAGTTAGGTACACCGTTTATTTTACAAGGCTTCATAGGATTGGTTCATTGTTTTTTATAATTAGTTAGTTGAAGTTATTGAGTTCAATAATTTATGGCGACTGATAAGAATGAGAGAAGTGTACGGAAAATAGTATCATCTGTCTTGGAGAGTGACGCTAATTGAAGACAAGGTACTGAGAGTGACGACGGTTCATAGAGATGTATGGAAGAAGAAGACATGCTGACAGGAACAAAGGACGTAGGCGGAAAGGAAGACGATGATGATGAACGATGACGCCAACAAATAATTAGAAATAGAGCTCTATGAAGATGATGTCGTTAGGAACGGAGACGGAATTCGTGCGTTAGGTGTTAGGTGGGATGTGGTAATAAAAAATAACTCTACAATAAAAGGAGTTTCTGAAACCAATATCTATTGTTACAGAAAACGATGTATGTTTGAATGAATGGTGACTCTCACTGCTCACGGCAGTAATAACATTCAAAATAATGAACGACTAATAGAGAAGTATGGAAGAAAAAGATATTGCGCTGTACCCCCAATAAATCGGCATATGTACAAGAAAATGATGATGAATAAGTCATAAAAGTGACTGGTAACAGCGTCACATATACACATTCTACAAATAAAATAAAAAACAGTTTTTAATTTCACAAAGTTAATCAGTAACCACTCTAGGCAAAGCTGAAGAAAGCAGAAGAAAAACATTAGACTACCTGCGCGAGGCCACGACCTCACCGCCCCGAGCCTGACCAAATCGTTAACATATATACCATCTAATTCGAGTGGTTACTAACAAAATGCGCCCTAATATTAAGGCGAGCGAAGCTACCGACTTGCAGGCCATTATTACACTCCACAATCAAATTGTAAGTAATTTCAATAAATATCGCTACTGCAGAACCTGGGTATACTTACTGAACCTTTATATAGACTACTAATAAACAGTTAGGCATCACGAGAAAGCGGATCGATCTTAAAATTGATATGTTTATTATGACTTTCTCACGATCCGTGGATAGACGAAGGTTTTGTTAAGTTTTTTGCCTTTTGGGTCAGGATAGTGAGCTGATTTTTAGTGCTTTCGCGTCGTGGCTTCGTCTAGCTATAAGTTGAAGTACCTGTGCTTGTTAAGTTGCTTCGTTGCTAGAGTTTTATTGATAGCGGCATCGGTAGTATTATTACAACAGCATATATCGCAGCATCATGCTGCTGCTTGCTTTTTGGCCTCGTACTGGACTTTGTTTTTATTTTCAATTTACTTTTTTTTTCTTTCTTTGTATCAGAATATCAGGGAAAAGAAAGCAATTGAAGAATCATCAAACGTGTTCTTAGCAAACATTTTCCTAAATGCGATGCTAAGCAACTACAATATACAGTGAAACCTGGTTAAGTGAGACATCAAGGGACCTGCAATGTCGTTTCACTTATAGAGGTATTCCACTTACCCAGTGTCTCAGATATACAGGTATAAATAAATATCTGTCTCATTTACAGAGGGTTCCATTAATAGAGGTGAGAATACAGGTTATTTCAGTTATACAGGTGCGATCATTAAATAAAATAATTTGTGGGTAGAATAAGAATGAGTAAACAAACAATGTTATCTCAGTTACAGAGGTTTATGCATATAAAATTTACTCGCTGTCTCAGTCATAGAGGTAACTATGATGATAAATCGAAAGAACAAATCCCAGATATAGAGGCTTACCTCGTCCCACTAACAGAGGTAATTCAGTGCCAAAGTGTTGGGACCTCAGCATGAGTTCCAGTTATGGAGGTTTCTCACTTATCCAGGTCCCACTTAACCAAGTTTCACTGTATTAATAAAAAAAATAGATTTATGATTGTGCACCTTGCGCATACGGCTCATAAACAAAATAAGAATATCCTGCAACTGTCTGCAAATCAAGTCTCTTTGCCGCAAATATAATTATATGTAATAGCCAGTAAGACAGTTAGTAATTTACCCGATTACCCGTGGCGAAAGCAAAAAACGATTCCAGAATTATAATTTTGAAGACTTCATTTAGCAGTACTTAGTATAATTTGAATCATTTAAATTGTATGGTGGGGACATGCGTCCTGCAACTACTGCCTGCTTTGGACATGGACTTACAAAGAAACTAATAAACTACAGAAGCAAGAAGGTCTATCTTTATTGTACACAAGAAAAATACATTACTAAAAATAAATTGAACACTATAAAACTTACAATGGACGGTGAATTTTTATGTTTATGATATGTTTGATTGAAAGATACCATTACTTTATACAGCAAAACAAAGCTATGTAGGTAACGATTTCAAAATATATCTTATATCTTGTCCTATATCTTTGTATTGTATTCACCTATTTAAGATTTGTGAAATGTTAAAATCGATACAGCGAGGAAGACAGCAATCGATACAGTTATAGTAATAACGATTGACTGCGAACGACAAGATAATTATAATAAAGCAAAAACTACTGTTATAACAGCGGATACGGTGTCAGTAGCGACTATAGCGAGCGCTCAAGTTCACCTCCAGTTACGGGGTAACAAAGAAACGTTAACAATAAATTATTGTATCCACTGAACTCCGTAATTGTAGCACTTAATATTGTAGCAGACTTTTGGATGCGAATGACAGTTTGGGCTAGAGACAAATCTAAGCAAAACAAGGCGAAAGGACATCACCTCACCATCATCATCATGGGATTTTTTTTTTTGTGGCCATCTATAATAATTACATATTTTTAATCGTTGAGCTCTTTAAGTTCTGAGTTGAGCTGCACAGTTACTGACAAATGCGTGCACTGACTGGACAGGTCCACTCAATCTGTGTGTGGTTCTTTCCTCAAAAGATCATTTCAGACACTAATCTACATGGTCCTCAAATATTATGTCCGGATTTTTTATATACACATTGACATTGATGAATTTTATTTAGACAATGACATGAATATTTACTTTGTAAAGTATTTTTTTTATTTTTCATTTAATTATTGTGAATTTGAGGACTATGTGGGTTATTTTTTTTCTGTTTTCCTTCTTCGTTTTAATCATGATCTGGCAGTTTGAGTAATTTACGCGGCCTACCCAAATATCCTTTCTTTGATTTTGTTCGTCGAATCGTTGAGCTCCTCAACTTCTGAGTTGAACTGCACGATTTTTGACAAATTATTATTATTATTATAAGTTCACATCATGCAAAAAAAAGTTACAAACTAAGCCCCACAAAACCGTAGTAATGGTTTGACTGTGGGGTCTGACGAGTCTTTTAGACACACTTACAAATTCATACTTTAGACTTAGGTATAGCACTTTATAACATTTTTAAATAACATCTTTTTAATTTATTTTAAAATCTGCTTTTATTGGTTTCGCTCCTTATGTCTGCCGGCAAACTATTCAATAAGTATGGTAATCGTTTTTTTAAAGTTCTGTACTCTGGGTACATTGAATTTGCCGGCAGCCATAGATCGCGTATTATAGTTGTTGAGTATGCATGAGTTAAGTTATGCTCTTGGGTTCCATGGTGGTTAACTGCTAGAAGATATTTATGTTTTAAACTAATCGGTAAATGCGTGCACTGATTGGACAGGTCCGCTCAATCTGTGTGGTTCTTTCCTCAAAAGACCATTTCAGACACCAATCTACATGGTCGTCACACGATCTGACCAAGATTTTGTCTGAAAAGAGACTGTAACCTCTGAGTTTGTTTCGGCCTTTCTTCTTAGAGTAGTCAGATAGGAAACGCCGACCTCATCTAGTTTAAAAAATATGATTGACGTGTAAAAGTGTTTGTAAAAACCTACTTTCAAAAAATAAATCATTTATCATTTAAAATACACATAGAAAGAACGCTATATCTTTTACTTAGGCGCAAAATCGAGGACAATTTGGGTTCGGAGATATGATATAATTATATATTTGGAGGCGGATCGAAAGCTAAGATCGTTCGTTTTATATCTTTACTCTCAAATTCATTACAGCATTGTCGCCATACAAATAAATGTTTCTACTATTGCCTCAGTTCAAATAGTAATTCATTCCTGGCTGCGCATTTTTATTATTTATCCCAAGTCGCCGAACAAAATGGAACAAATCTCCTTTCGCGAGAAACGGCTGGTTGGCGGTGCTTGTAAGAGAAGAAACCTCTTCACAAAGCCCTACCTAATGCTGAGCAAATATCGGTTTGCTCGACGATCATGCGATCAACAGTTAGTTTCATTCCTATGATTGCTAATTTGATATGATTACAAGTCGCCCGGCGCTCTATTACGGGCCATATTACCTACATTACACACCGCTGGGGACAATCGTCGTACAATGCAACATGTTTTTATTCAAATTTCGCTGCGATGGACAACCTGTCATTTAACCGGTCACGTTCGGCTAGTTTCGTATAGAAAATGTAAGAACCTAATATTAGCAATTTTACTTTTAATTTCTTGGCTTCAAGCCTACGTAGGTACCCATATGTGTTCACCGACATAAATGATAGATTGGTTTCCTATCGGTAACTGGCTATTAATAGGAAAAAAGTGGCATTTTGTTTTTTATGTAGACTTTGGATCCTGATTTCTTGATGCGTGATTTTTTAAGTGCTACAAGTATAATATATGTATAATTTTTGGACGCTATGCTTTAGTTTGTTTATAGTTTTAGTTAAGTTAGGACTAATTTTGTTATTTTTAATAACTAATTAGGTACCTATTAGTTGTTAATTGCTTACTTATTATTTCGTAGTTTGCAATTTCACACTAATAAACAACAATAATAAGTATGAGTGCTTTAGGTAAGTAATTTGCTTAGGAATAGATTTGCATTACTGCAATGATTTTTGGAATTTTAAGATAACACAGTATTTGAGTAGCAATATCTTTGTACTTAGATACTAATTCCGAAAAATATACGATCGGATTTCGATACTAAAATCGGAACACTATGTTAAGAAAATTGAAAGTTTTCATGACTGTTTATACTGTTTATGAAAAAAAAAACGAAAGTGTACTACACTCCTACTATAAATAGCAGAGAGGTCCGTGGTTAAACAATAACAGCCGCATAGGTCGATCGATCAGGTTAAGCTACGCTTGCCGCAGTTGGTCTGTGGATGGGCGACCATCTTTACATATCAAGACCCCTTCGTGCCTCGGAAAGCACGTTAAGCCTTTGGTCCCGGCTGTAATTCGTGGATCTTTGACAGTCGTTACGGGTAATCTTACCAAGGGGCCAACCTATCGTATTACCCAGTAACTGGGTTCTGGTGGTCAGACAGGCAGTTGCTCCATGTAAAATACTGGTATTCAGTTGCATCCGGTTAGACTGGAATCCGACGCCAACATAGTTGGGAAAACCTACTATAAAAATATCTGCTGTGCTACTAAGTTATTAGTGACCACGGTTAGATAATGTCTTACCTAGTTGAGACGCGCTACAGCATGCGAACCCCACAGCACGCCAAAAATGCTCTTGAAAAGTTTTTTTAAATATTGGAATAATACGATTCAAAAAAGTAATTACAGTAAAACAAAGTAATGATGCTCACGCTTCTGTATTATATCCGATGCCACATTGAAAGCGGAGCGGATTTACACCTGCGATACTCAAATCAAAACTCAACTATCTTTTCTAAAGGATAGAATGTCACTTATTCTTTATTAAATCTACCTAATTATACCTACTACTTCCCGTGACCCAAGGGCTGGCTTTTACCTTGGCAGACGCTAAACATTGCCATGCAGCGTGGCAATGCCGCCAGTCGCTTAGGTACAGACGCCAGCACATCAAGCTACTATAAGGACGGTTGAAAGGCTAATTGGCCTAAGCGACATTTTTTTATTTTATTAATAAATATTAGGTACATTTATTATTGTCTGTGTGGTGCCGGACTTAAAGAATTGCACCACCCCATACTTCCCATGGGTGTCGTAAAAGGCGACTAAGGGTCTTACCGGAGAATGGGCAGCAGCGTTCTCTATTTATTCCACCATCATACGATACTGCGATCGCCAACCCGCCTGCTAAGCGTGGCGATTATGGCAAACCCCCCTCAAAATTGGGGGAGGCCTATGTCCAGCAGTGGACGTCTATCAGCTGAAACGACGACGACGACGATATTTATTATAAACGTACATATTATTATTATTATTTTAAATATTGCAAAAAATGTCGCTTAGGCCAATTAGCCTTTCAACCGTCGAAAGATTGTAGATTTGTACCACAAGGAAATTGGTTCTTATGGTACAAATGTAACTTAGAAAGATGTATTAATGATTCTAATGATTATAATTCTCTAAATATGTACCTGTTATTGACGCGAATCATATTTTGATCAAGATGCAACCTGACACTGACCTGCAAAATGCAAAAAACTTAAGAAAAATTGAATTTCGCAGTCTACCACTACCCATTCACCTTAATAGATTTTCAACTTTATCGCTAAAGCTTAGGGTTCGAAGTTGATTGGGAAAATTTGACAGTTGCGGATAGCTTGATGTGCTGGCGTCTGTTCATTACCAGTCGACAGCGACGCGGAGGATATTTTAGTTAGTTATAATTTTAGTTAGGTTAGATTATTATATCTTTATTTTAATAGTTTGTTTCGATCGAATCGACAGATAATTATTATTCGCGAAATAAAATTAACGTCTGACAGATATTGTATGGAAGAACTGTCAAAAATTCAAAATTATTCTTCGAATAAAGTTATCACGGGGCCTAAAAAGGCCACTTTGGAGAATCATAAAAGGATTACATTATGAATTATAAAATGGCGAAGACAGTCCGTGTTTTTCTTTTTTACGCTGCAATCAAAGAGATTGGGATTGGATTTGGATTGATTGGTATTGGTAAAACAGAAAAAAAAAAATACCTGAAAAATGCTTCACCAATGGGATTTCATACGATTCATTTAACAGTTAACTGTCCATTCTGATATCCTTTTATGATTCTGCCAAAGTGGCCTTTTTAGGCCCCCTGATGATTAAAAATCCAGCCCTTAGTTATAACAAGTGTATGCAGCGAATATAATATATTTATCCTCTTTGATAAAGTTAATTATACATACATACTCACGCCTTCCTCCCATGGGGGTAAGCAGAAACTACAGAAAGCCACCTGCTACGATCCATACATTCTCCTTTTGCCTCGTTCATACATCTGGTTATAAACGCGCGCCTGTTGCGAGTACTACGCACCTAAACTTTTTGAAGAACATCAATTATAATAAACATTTAAATAAAGAAGTAGTACAATAAAGTAACCTATTTGTAAAGGCGGATACCACATTGCGAGGCGCACGGCGCTCCACATGCCTCACCACGAATATGAACGTTCGTTCATATTGTTGTGTGGACGTTCGTCCACACATTGCGAATCATGCGATGACCGCCGTGCGCTGCGCATGCCTCGCAATGTCTGTATCCGCCTTTATAAGTTTTGTGGCTACACATTGGCAGAGACTACCCAGACGGGTAAAGTGTTGCTGATTTTTTCCATCAGGAATTTCTCAGTAGCGGCCTGGAGTCTGGATTTGTATAGCAATAGTCTTACCCCCAGGTAAAATAATCTAGCTTGGCTAATGGGTAGCTTGATTTAGTCGCTAGTGCGAACCGATATTTTTTGAGCCAGTACAACATGAAATATACTCGTGGGAACAAATATGGAAATAAATAATAATACAAAAAAACCAACAGAAGAGGTGAGGAGTGATGCGGGGTCGGAGTCCGATGCCGCATCTGGAGGCGCGAGCACGGGAGGCTCAGGGAGCCCCTGTCGTGCCAAGGAGGTGGCCGCTGCGAAGAAGTACAGCAAGCGGCCAAGGTCAGAGGACAGCCAGGGGTCGTCCTCCGACGGAGAGCTGGCCTCGGCTCGGAAGATCCCCACCAGTAGGCGGGGTGGAGTCCGAGAGCGAGGCAAGGGGAGGGGGCTCACTGCCCGCGAGGCGGCCGAAAGAGCGGAGGAGCCCACAAAGGAGGGGGAGACCGGTCGCGCGGTCGCTTCGGGGCCCTCAAGCGACGAGGCGGGGGAGGCTAGTGGCCCTGAACTCGAGGCGGACTGCAAGCGCAGGTTTGCGGCGGTCGTGGAGGCCGCGATCCGAGACGTGGCATTGAAGAAGCTCCAAGCTTCTAAGAACAAGGCCGTAGTCTCGGCGACGGCCTCCATCATGGCGGCAGCGGAGGCGGCCAACTACACCGGCCCCTCGGCCGGCGAGGTGGCTGAACTGCGGGCGGAGGTCGCCCGCCTTACGGCTGCCATGGAGCATCTCCAAAAGGAGAATGGGAGGCTCCGGGCAGACCTGGCCGGCCTGCGGGTCACCGGGGGCGCGCAGGCGAAGACGCCGAGCCAGCCCATCCCAGTAGAGATCCAGGTCCTCAGCCTGGTTCGACAGGAGTTGGCGGCCTTCCAGGCGCGGTTCTCCGTCCTGGAGGGCATAGTCCTGCGCCCCCCTCTGGCGGGCGGGACGGCCCCGGGGCCGAAGGCGGCCACATACGCGGCCGCTACGGCTGCTGCCGCCCCTAAACCCGGGCCGTCCGGCCGGGCCCAGGCGCCGGCTAAGCCGGCGTCGGCCAAACCGGCGCCGGCCAAAACGGCGTCGGCCAAACCGGCGTCGGCCAAACCGGCGTCGGTCAAACCGGTGTCGGCTGGAGGAGCCTCGGCGCCGGCTGGCGGGGCCCCGGCGCCTACCGGCAACACCCCGGCGCAGGCCTGGAAGAGGGGCAGACCGGCACGGGAGGTGAAGGCCCCAGAGCCAACGCCCCGCCCCCAAAACCCTCCCACTCCTCCCACGACCGACGCCGAATGGCAGGTGGTCGGGGAGAAGAAGAAGGCGGCCAAGGCGGCCAGAAAAAAGGCGCCGCAAGGAGAGAGCCGTCGCGGCTAGGCTCCGCGCCCCGAAGACCGCGGCTGTAGTAATAACACTACAGCCGGACGCGGTCAAAAGAGGCGTCACGTACCGTGACGTGCTCTCGAAGGCAAGGGAGACGGTGGACCTCCGGGAGCTGGGGATCACCGGGGGCCTCCGGCACAGGGTGACCGCCACTGGCGCCCGCATGCTGGAGATCCCCGGTGCGACAAGTGGCCCCACCGCTGACGCCCTAGCTGAGAAGTTAAGGGCGTCCCTCGATGCGGACGAGGCTCGGGTCTCCAGGCCCGTCAAGTGCGCGGACATGCGCATCTTGGGCCTGGATGACTCCGTTACGGAGGAAGAGGTGGTGGCCGCCGTCGTTAGGACGGGCGGGTGTCTGGCCGAGCAGGTGAAGGCGGGCACCATACGTCCTGACTTCGCGGGGATGCGAACCGTAACGGTAAGCTGCCCCGTGACGGCGGCCAAAACAATTGTGGAGGGCCGAAGGCTTCTGGTGGGCTGGGTCTCAGCGCAGGTTAAACTGCTGGAACCTAAGCCTCTGAGGTGCTACCGATGCCTTGTGGGACACCACGTTGGCATCCAGTGCACCTCGGAGGTGGACCGCAGCACACTGTGCTTCCGCTGCGGTCAGCCCGGACATAAGGCCGGCTCGTGTAACGCCGCGCCGCACTGCTTCGCATGTGCGGCTGCTGGCAAGCCGGCCGATCACCGGGCGGGGAGCAAGTCCTGCGCTCCACCCGCCGGAACCAGGAGGAAAGGCAGGCCCTCCGCCACCGTCGCCACCACCACCGTCGCCGCCGCCGCTGCCGCCGCCAACAACGCCGCTGCTGCCGCCGCCACCACCGCCGCCGCCGCCGCCGCCACCACCACCGCCGCCGCCACCACCACCGCCGCTGCCGCCGCCGCCATCGTCGAGGGGCCCTCACAAGGGGCCCGGGAGGGGGCTGAAATGGAGGAGTAATGGCTCCCCTACGCCTCCTCCAGGCGAACATCAACCACTGCGCCTGCGCTCAGGACCTGTTGCTCCAGAGCGTGGCGCAGTGGTCGATTAACATCGCCGTGGTCGCTGAGCCGTACTTTGTCCCGCCCAGGGATGACTGGGTGGAGGACCTGAGCGGCTCAGTGGCCATACTTTCGTCGGCCGCCGCCGGCACCCCGTCCCTCGAATGCGTCACGAAGGGACAGGGGTGCGTAGCAGCACGGTTCGGAGAGATAGTAGTAGTGGGGGTGTACTTCTCTCCGAACCGAACTCTCGCCGAGTTCCACAACTCTTTAACAGAGTTGAGTGTCGTCGTCGCCAGAAACCATCCCTTCCCCGTGCTAGTGCTCGGGGACTTCAATGCCAAGAATTTGGCCTGGGGTTCCCGTTACACGGATGTGCGGGGCAGGATGGTGGAGGACTGGGCTCTGGAAACAGGCCTGGTCGTCCTAAATCGGGGTTCTGTTCCCACGTGTGTGCGGATGCGGGGTGAGTCCGTGGTGGACATCTCGTTCGGCAGCCCCGCTCTGTCACAACGCGTCATTGACTGGCGCGTCATGGAGGGGGTGGAGACCTACTCCGATCACCGGTATATCCGGTTCGACGTCTCCGCCCAGACCTCTAGCGCGCTGGTCCAACAGGCCCCG
This sequence comes from Mesoligia furuncula, assembly GCA_916614155.1. Taxonomy (NCBI): domain Eukaryota; kingdom Metazoa; phylum Arthropoda; class Insecta; order Lepidoptera; family Noctuidae; genus Mesoligia; species Mesoligia furuncula. Next base: position 36,969,293 of record OU744790.1, read on the forward strand.
AGTGGTCCGCGGTGGGCGCTGAAGCAGCTGGACCGGGAGCTCCTCCTGGAAGCCTCGATCGTGCAGGCCTGGGTGTCATCACCGGACAGGCCTGCCAACATCGACGATGAGGCGGAGTGGTTCCGGGAGGCCATGTCCGAGATCTGTGACGTGGCAATGCCCCGAGTCCGGCCAGGACGCGCCCGACGTCAGGTGTACTGGTGGTCGCAGGAGGTGGAGACACTACGCAAGGCGTGCGTCGATGCGCGACACCTTTACACCAGGCACCGCAGGCTCCGCATTCGCCCTCCGGATGCGGAAGCCACGGAGGCGGAGCTGTACGAGGGGTACAGAGCGGCGAAGACCGCCCTCCAAGAGGCTGTCCAGCGGGCCAAGGATGTGGCCCGCGAGGAGATGGTGGAGACTCTGAACAGAGATCCGTGGGGGCGCCCTTATAAAATGGTGCGGAATAAACTCCGCACCTGGGCCCCCCCGCTGACGCAGAGTCTCCGCCCCCAGCTGGTGGAGGAGGTGGTGAGCGCTCTGTTCCCTTCACGGGGGGAGCACACTCCCCCGCCCATGGCTCCGCCAATTGCGGTGCCCGAAGCGGACCACGCGGACGACGACGACATCCCTGCTGTGACCGGGGTAGAACTGAGAGCGGCGGTAGGAAGGCTGAAGGCCAAAAATACCGCCCCAGGACCCGACGGCTTGCCAGGTAAAGCCTGGGTCCTGGCCTCGGGGGCTCTCGGGCCTCGACTGGAGGCGTTCTTAAGCGCATGTTTGGAGAGAGGCCAGTTTCCACGCCGTTGGAAGACGGGGAAGCTGGTCCTCATTCGGAAGCCAGGGCGCCCTGCGGACTCTCCGTCCGCATTCCGGCCCATCGTGCTGCTCGACGAGGTCGGCAAGCTCTTTGAGAGAGTGATTGCGGGCCGCCTCGTCGGGCACCTGGTGAGGACGGGGCCGGATCTTGCGGACAGCCAGTTCGGTTTCCGCAAGGGGCGCTCGACGGTGGACGCCATCATGCGCGTGAGAGCCCTCACGACGGGGGACGCGGTGTCCCGGGGTGGGGTCGTCGTGGCGGTGTCACTCGACATCGCCAACGCGTTTAACACCCTGCCCTGGAGCACGGAAAGAGCCGTCAGCTACCCCGGTCGCGATGGGGAGTGGAACCGGCGAGAGATGTCGTGCGGTGTCCCACAGGGATCGGTCCTGGGGCCGCCTCTGTGGAACATCGGGTACGACTGGGTGCTGCGCGCCGACCTCCCTGATGGCGTCAGCGTGGTTTGCTACGCTGACGACACGCTGGTCCTGGCGCAGGGGAGGTCGCATCAGGCGGCGGCCGACGCGATGACACGCGGGGTTGCGATAGTCGTGGAGAGGATCCGGCAGTTGGGTCTCGAGGTGGCATTGCACAAGTCCGAGGCCATGTCGTTTCATGGACCCCGGAACGCGCCGCCATCGGGATCCCAACTAACGGTAGGAGGGGTTCACATCGGCGTCGGGATGACGATGAAATACCTGGGTCTCGTCCTCGACAGCCGGTGGAACTTCGTGGAGCATTTCCGACGTTTTGCCCCCAAACTGGAACGGGCCGGGGCCGCCTTCAAGCGGCTCTTGCCCAACCTGGGGGGGCCAAACGCCTCCTGCCGGAGGCTTTACGCGGGAGTCGTGCGGTCCATGGCCATATACGGGGCCCCGGTGTGGGCGCGTTCACTGCGGCGGCGAGCCGCCCACTACCTGAACGCGCCCCAGAAGGTGGTAGCCATAAGGGCTATCCGGGGCTACCGCACGATCTCTGGCGAGGCGGCAAGCCTCCTTGCCGGACTGCCGCCATGGGATCTGGAGGCGATAGTCCTCGCGCGCCTGTATGAGTGGCGCGCGGAGGCACTACGCCGGGGGGAGGATCCGCTTCCGCGGCAAATCGCTGCGGAGCGGACGGATCTCCGGCGCGATCTCATGGCGGCATGGAAAGAGCGACTGTCGCAACCCAGCGCAGGGCACGCCGCGATAGCGGCGATAAGACCCCCCTTTGAGGAGTGGCTAGAGAGGCGCCACGGCGCCCTCACCTACCGCCTGACGCAGGTCCTCACCGGACACGGAAGTTTCGGGAGGTTCCTGCACATCATCAGGCGGGAGGAAACGCCCGGGTGTCACCATTGCCAGGATCGCCCAGAGGACACGGTGGAGCACACGGTGGAGGTCTGCCCCGCTTGGGCGGAGCACCGCCGTGTCCTCGTAGAGGCGATTGGCAGCGACGGCGACCTCTCGCGTCCGGCCCTGGTGCAAGCCATGGTCCGGGGCGAGAGGGAGTGGGAGGCAGTCACCTCCTTCTGCGAAGCAGTCATGCTAGCGAAGGAGGTGGCGGAACGGCTCAGGGAGAGAGCCTCCCGTCCCAGCCGCCGCGGGAGACGCTCCGGGCGTCGGGAGCCGCGTGACGACTCCCGGCCACCGTAGGCGCGGGCCTGCGGGCGGAGAGTAATGGGTAGCTCACCGCCCGATCAGGACCAGGCCCGTGCCGGACGGCGCGTACGTGTTCCACGCGCGCCTCAAAGAGATGTCAGCATCGAGGAGGGGCCCCTTAGGGCCGAAGCCTGCCGGGTCAGCGGGATTGTCCGAAAGGGTTACCGCTGGCCCGGAACATAAAGGGCTAAGGAAGGAACACGGGTGGGTTTTAGTCAGTAAGAGTCTGACACTCCCTTCGCTCCACCCAGAGCGGGAGGAGTCAATTGATGATTTCCCATCCTAAAAAAAAAAAAAAAAAAAAAAAAAAAAAAAAAAAAAAAGGTAAAATAATCTCGGTCTCGTAAACCTCGAAAACGACATCTCGTTTGACTACTGGGCGAGATCTCGAATGGCCAACCTCGAGAGCAGACTTAGCACGCGAGATCTCGATTAAGTACCCAGTCTCGACTAAAGATTGTTTTCCATACTCGCCCCCTGATAGGTACGGACGTCGGCACATCAAGCTACCCGAAACTGTAAAATTTTCCCAATCAACTTTGAACCTTAATACTTAAGCGATAAAGTAGCTTGATGTGCTGCCGTCTGTACACGGACTTAAACGTAACTAACGAAATATAGGTGTACACACGTCGACATACCAAGCTATACATTTCCAGTTTTAACTGACCTCGCATTGCATGGGCTTTTCATACAATGACAAGTCAGCTTATACTGGAAATGTTTATCTTGATGTGTCGTCATGTGTACCAACTATGTACACACCTCTGCGACGAAAACTGGAGAGTTTTTACGTTGTTTTTACTGATTCTCCAAACTCCGCTTGCAGTCGCACCTCGCCTATTTTAATACATAATAATTTGTGGCGAGTATCGGCTACCGAAACAAAAAGCAAGAAGTGCAGGGGCATATTATATTTTTATAATTCCTAATAATGGAGTGCGCTTGCTTGCGGCGCGTACGCAGGCCCCGATCGACGTAAAATTGATCTTTATATGGTCAATGTTGCTGATATTATTACCTATGTGTAGATCATTTAAGTTATTGAAGTGAACTGATCGGCTCTTTCGAAGAGGCTTAAATCATACTGGAACTGTGATAATAATCATCATCAACAGCCCGACTTCACTCACTGCTTGGTACCTACTTATAGATATCTCTTTGTTTTTGCCATTGATTTACATTCTGTAATTATTTTAACTCACACCCTGACTTATTACTTGTAATTAATTTTTATTTACATGAAAATCGTTTATTTTTAACATGTTTGTAAATAATTATCAGATAATTAATTTATATGTCATGGTTTAATTTTTAATTCTTTTATCTATTTTGGTATAGTAATTTTATTTTAGGTGCATCGTCTTCACGTATTATTATTATATAGTTAATGTATGCAAAATATTGTAAAACATTTTAAAAGAGTAACGGTGGAGTTTCTTGCCCATTCTTCTCCATACGAAAACTACCTTTTGGAATGGGCGACTATTTAGAATCAATTCTATTTTGTTGTAATTTTTGACGTTCAAAAGTGCCTTTTATGTGCCTATTTGAAATAAATGCTTTGACTTTAACTTTGACTTTGTGCCAATCTCCACGTTTCTGTGTCAGCCTCATTCGGCATCCTAATTCCGTAACACACTATCAATCACAATCTAAATGATTTTGAAGGATATTGGATAAAAAAAACGGATGGATGGACGGATGATTAATGGATTACCATTGCTTCATATGTTCGAAAAGTGAGTCTGCTGAACAACGTAAATAACGCAATAGGTATATGTTGTCGACTGTGTTACGCAATTACCACGCGGGTTTTACACATAGTTTTATTTTTACTAATCAAATGGATCAATGTTGTCTGAATAAATCAATAAATAATTATTATTATACTAAAATTATGATGGTTGCTAAGACACCTAGGGGACACAAACAACACATAGTTCTTTCTATACAAAAATAAAAACAAAGAGGACGTAATGAATCATTAATGAATGTTCAAACACTCCAAATACTGCAACTAGGTAACTCCAGCATGCCCTAACCCTAGTGGCGACCTACTGGTGATCACAACAGCTCAATGCTTTTTATGATGGGTAAATCTATCTACTTTTTAACATGATTAACGCAATGGATCTCGTTGAATTGTCAAATTAAGCAGTGTTGACTCAAACTCAAAACTCAAGCTCATAGCATTAATTTCAAATAAACCAATTACAAGTACTTTTGAATTGTCAAGAAGTCGGTCAGTCAGAAAATATGCCCATCCCAAAGCGTAGTAGGTACACTATGGAGAAGAACGGGCAAGAAACTCCGCAAACTCAGATGAATACATATAATATGTAGAATCATCCGGTTTAGCCTGCAAGAATCTTACACCGCATCTTGCACCGTTAAGTAAACTTTCAATCCCTAGTATTTGCAGAATAACTCAGCTGGTCAACTTTAACTTTTTAAACGCTTGGCTAAATATCAATTGCCGTGCCCTTAACGCGCGGCTACAAATCTATAAAAGAATACCTACAATAAATAAGGAGGAGCAATCGTTGAATAGAACGAAAAAATCATGTATGTTCTCTGTCGCAGAAATACGACATGAGCGGTAGGGGCACGGAAATATGTGTCGCATAAATGCGACACAAGCGGTCAAAAGGTTAAAGGCAACTCACAAACATCATGAACCCTACTATCAATCTGCATTACCATTATTAGGTACCTATGGAGAAGAACGGGCAAGAAACTTCATGGACACTCTTTTTAAATGAGATGATGACGAGAACCTGAGCGAGAACGAAACGCATACCCGCAATTCCCGTATTTTTAAGAACGTTCACATTACATTCTCAGCCTCAACGTCAAAAAACCTCTAATGTTCCTATACTTTTACAAGTTTTTAATATTTATTGTCGCTATTATCGTCGCCTACACGTGAACTGGGGATGAATATTTTTTTCGTCGTCTACCCCATCGTGTGGGGTATCGTTGAATAGGTCTTCTAAAATGACTTGGGGGTTACTAAAATAATTTTTCGATTTAATGCTCCATTTACGAAATATTAAACTTTAAAGTGCAAATTTTTTTTCCAGTAGTGTGTCCCCCCCTCCCCTTCTAAAAGCTAAACTGCTGGCTTGAAAAATCAGAAAAAATTCACGATGATAGTGCATTTCATGAACTTTAAAGGAAAATTATAGCGGTTAAGATAACTTTATTAGTTTAGCAGTACGGTAATAGTCGTTGACTTGAAAGTGACTAAGATGAAGTAGTTGCTTGTTTATAACGGCTAAAGACTTGCATTGAAAAACAAAATATAACATAACGGACTACTACGGAACCCTACATTGTGCGTGGCTCGACACGCACTTGGTCGGTTTTTTTTAATACGAAAATTGGTAGTCTGATTGAAAATTGAAACCGAGCAACAAACCGTTCAGCGTTCCACCCGCCATCGCCAGCATCAATCACGACTTTTCCGTTACAAAGTTGCAAACAACCGGTCAAAAACAGTAGAATAAGAACTAAAATGGCTGCTAAATTAAAAAAAGCAGTCAAAACGTGTGCGTCAACACTTCAAAACATTTTGCTCACGGAATGGCGGTGACAGCCAGGCGGGCAGGCGTTTACTTTGCCGCGATTGTAAGGCTGCCTGTCCATAGGAGCGGAGCGAGTAAGCGGGAAAAGCTAGGGAATAGAGTAGCAGAGTGTTCTTTTTTTTTATTATAAATGGGCCCGCTCTTGACCCTGATCACGCCTGAAGGAAAGCGATAGATGAGGTCTATGATGGAACGAGCATGCCCAGAAGATGCCTGGTCATTGATGCTTTGAAGGCTGACGGGTTAAATGTGGCAGGGAACACAGATGCCGACAGAGAGTTCCACACTTTGGCTGTGCGCATAATAAAAGTGGAGGAGAAGCGCTGAGTACGACTCGTGGGTATATCAACCAAGTGCAGATGGTACGCTGCAGTATGTCTGGTTGTCCGGTGGTAAAAAGGCGATGGTGGGATCAGGTCGTGGAGCTCCTGCGCACACAAACGCGTCCTTCTCAAATATCCACTCTCCATGTTACTTCTTCGTCGTATTGATGACATGAGTTTCGACCAGAATTCTGTAAATTTTGGTTACAGTTTTCCTACAAACGTATTTGCGCTTCTCTCCACTCTTGTGGACACAGGCTACGCCCGTGAAACCGTGCAATTACCATAGACACATAATATTAGAGAATTTAGAGACTGCCGGTGACGTACTCAAAAAGGTGCCGCTTTGCTTTGACTATGGTTTGTAACCTGCATGATGATTGACAGGTTGAGCAAGCTCTTTTTTTTCATGCGTTTTTGGGTGTATACAGGGGTATTTATTTAACTTTAAAAAACCCCGACTCAAACAGAAACCTCTAAAAACTAAAATAATAATATACAGGGTGTTTGGTGCATCGTTTGCCAAATGGAATTGGCCGAAAGGAGAGGTCATTTGCTATCTCTTAATATCGAATATCAGCCTGATGTGTCTCGATTACACATTTAGCGAATTACTGAAGTTATTAAAAGTTTTTTTTTGGTATATTGCACACCGTTGGAAAGGGGACAAACTAGAGAACTTTTTAAAAGAATTCGAAGATCCCGATCGCCTTTAGTTTTTTTTTTACAGCAATTTAAAGTTGAGTGTTAAGTATATTTTTCCTTTTTTCAAAAACTTTGTGAGTTATTAAAAAGGAACAAGATGTTATTAGCAAGTAATTTTGTATTTCATAGAACCATACGAGAGTAAACATAAGAATTGAAATGAAATTTGAAGGCTATACTTATAACTTTTTTTTTAATTTAAGCTTAAATGCAGAGTTCTTGTATTTTTCTCAATAAAAATTAAAAAGTCATAATAAAAAAACCGGTGTAATAAGGAATGAGTTACTGGGCCTTAAGAGATAGCAAATGACCTCTCCTTTCGGCCAATTCCATTTGGCAAACGATGCACCAAACACCCTGTATATTGGCCCTATAAGTTCATTTATTTATTTGCTCTCATGTAGGTAGTATACATCACACATTTTACAGAATAATTACTAAGTACCTATCGGTTTTTGTACATGAACCCTGTCAGGGCGCTGCAAATATAATTATAAAATAATTTAATAGGTAAGTATAAGTTGTAAAATAATTTATATAAAACTTAAAGGGCCAATATATATTATTATTTTTGTTTTTAGAGGTTCTTGTTTGAGTCGAGGGTTTTTAAATTTTAAATTTAACTTTTATTTCTTGCTTTTTAAACTTTATTATATTATCCTTTTGATCGCCCCACGTCAAAAAATCAAAAACGTGCCCTCGGCGTCGTACTATTTATTCTGTGTTCAAAGCCTGTCATGTAATCGAACCATGACGTTCTGGGCACATTTTCGTTTGTCATTTATACATGACTGTGGCGGTCAAAAGATTATATTACTAGTAAAAATGCCACGATCGACACGTGACTCGCCGAAATCTGCGTAGCTGTGCGCTGCTTTTTTTTACCTTTCCAATTTTATCTTTGACTAATGATCATTTATTACACATAAACGCATATTTTTTTATTAAAATAAATTCGACGGTCGAACAAATGAGAAAAAAAATCTCAGTAGTTCGACGATCGAACAATTGAGAAAAAAAATTCTCACTAGTTCGACAATCGAACTAATGAATCAAACTAGTGAAAACAAACGATTTTTACCACCGTGAAGCTAGTTACTCGTTGTCGTTGGTGTTCATTCCATACTAACGTATTCCTCTGTTTTCTCCCTGGATAAATCATTATCCCAAATATTTGGACTAGTATCAACTAGTCAAAATGTTTGGGCCTAATTATATATTTTTTTCTACAATTAATATATAATTACGCAAAAAACCAAAACATAATAGTGGAAGATATACAAATGTTTATCTATTGAAACATCTCATTATCGAGTACGCACCCGATCGGTTTACTAGCAGTTAATTAAGAATTTCATTATGTAGCACCGATCAAGTCACCTTTCAAACAAACAAAAAATCATCAAAATCGGTGCAGCTGTTTGCGAGCTACGATGGCACAGACAGACACACAGATACACAGATACACACGTTAAACTTATAACACCCCTCTGTTTCTGTCGGGGTTTAAAAAGACCAAGTTTGGGGCATGCGACACATCCACACAAAACCGCCAGATACTTAAATATTTCGCAAACGATAACCTAAAACTAGAATTTTCTCATGGGAAACATTTGAACAGTGCCTATTGCGTTGTCAAAAGTACGTTGACATTAGATTTAATGGAATCAGCCGAAGGCGTGAATACCCAGATTTGGGTAAACTGCCAATTCACACGATGTTCGATTTTCGTTCGGTATGGGAACGTAATATATTCTTAAGTCTTGATTATCTGTAGGTATGTCTACTATAGCTAGCAAATACCAAAACAAAAAAAAAGTTAGGTAAGTACATCAATAAAGTCGGCAGCATGCAATTATCTACATAGCCTGTAAGTAACGAACGGGATCTGTTCGATAATGTATAGAAAAAAAAACAATATTATTCTGCAAAATCATCATCACCATTCACCATCCTATCCTCATCCCATTAATTCGGCGTAAATAGTACAATTTTTCTAACACACATCTTTTAGCTGTCGCCCTTCATCCATCCGTTTTTCCTAGCCTAAATTATCTTTAACACAATCATCATAACACATATCATTGCCGCTTTCTCTTGCCATAGGTATTTTCCAGTTCCGGACTTCTTTATCACAATAATTCTCCAATATCCTACTTTTTAAATGTTCTAAAAGCCCACAATTATAAAACTCAGTTCCAAATATTCTCACAGATATTAAAGTAAGCGGTGCCGGGAAGTTTACTCCGCAGAGTTACCACGGCTTGCAGCGAATGCTTTGACATCAATCAAGGAGCGATTTGAACTCGAATATGTATTATTTGCGCTAATATTTATGAGATAGAATTACACGGTACGGCCGCGGTCGATAGCCAGACATACATGCTCGGTTAGGGGGTGGGCAGACATGCTGGTGTAGCTGAACAATACCTATGTTTCTTGTAGCTGGCTTTTGTGTTGAGTGCACCTAAAAATTAAACTGCTCCCAGTTTAATTTTTAGGTGCACTCACTCTATTAAATGGGTATGCATGGGGATTCTATCTTTGTTTACTTCTTTTCTATGTCATCTTCCTGCCCTTACCCCATGTTACTTGGGGTGGGCACAACACCTTTTCTTCCACCATTCTTCCCTGTCAACCGTCACGCTATCATTGACTCCATTATCTTTCATATGATTCCTCACATGAGGGTAATAAGTTTGAATAACACAATAGGCACTGTTTCGGTCTATAAAATCTTTGTTGAATACTATACAGTTATACCCACTGACGTTGATATTTTTAGTCATATTTCTATATCAATTAATTTTGTATTTGGCCGACCGAGAAGATTATCATTGTATTATCTTCTCGGTCCATAACTAGCAGTGTAGATACTTCAAATTAACATCTTAACGAACACCGAGTCAACCACTGACTAAAAATGCAAGCAACGTTACACTTGGCGCGCACCCTCAAAATATTGCACCACTTAGATTTCATTACAGCTCTACGGGACGCAAAATAGTTAAAAATTTAAAATATTTAAACAACGTATTAGAAGCCCGCAGAGCACGCCCTGTGGTACCCCGAGGGCCTATTCCAAACACAACTGCTCAATGCAATACGCTCAGCGGGGTTCCATACTTGCAAATCATGTAAAATGTCGGTTTCAAGGCGTGGTGGGTGCTCAATCACCCTTGGAATTATGTTATTGGGATCGGGAATCAGATTTGGGAATGAATTTTCGAGTTTATTGATTTGATGATACAAGTGACGAAGGTTTGCTCGTTTGGACGTCGCCGTCGGGATGATTTCAAGCTGACAGAAGTGCAATAGTTTCATTTTAGTGAACTTTTAATTGAAACTTGTGCCGCTACACTGAAGAAGTGAAGAATCAAGATAAACAAAGAACAAGTCTATTTTCTCCTACACCCCTCGTTTAATTCGCGATACGCCAAAGAGTCAAAATATAATTTTTCTAAAGCATTGCCTCGCAATCTGCACGTTCAAAGCCCTGTCATTATATATCGGTATTTATTAAAACGTATAATACAATTTTACCGTCAAACTGAATTTATTTATTGTAAAAGCCACGATCAGGCGCTCGCAACGTATAATCTTAAAGGTATTAACTGAACATAAACGCAAACCTTTTAATATTATATTGTTGCAAACAATAAATATTATCACGACGGACAGACAGACTGCTCTTGTTAAATAATAATAGTTAGGTTAAGCGCATTCCCTGGAGCTATATTTCTAGACGAGCACTAACAATTATCGTGGTCGTAAAGTACATTTGAAAATGTTGTTATTTGAAGTAAAAAATGAGCATTGTTACTTATTTATTATGACAAAGTGATAATACACACCTGATATGAAATTATGAAGTGGTAATTTATGAACGAACGATGGCCTTGTGAAGGGCGAAGGAATCCGCTGGATGTGGGAAGCACAGACCTGCGGGATAATTGCGCAAGACACTGACAGTAGGAATGGCTTTTATTTTGACAGTTCAACAATTGCGTTATTTACGGTGCCGAGCAAACAAATTTTTCCGAACATAATCCTCATTCGATTCCGAAAATTATTTCACTAATGGAAGAAATTTCACGCGGACGAAGTTGCGTGTAAAAGCTAGTCGAAATTATAAAGAGAAAAGATTTGATGCTTTCTATCTTTGTTTGTTTGGCTTTATGAAGCAATGGTTTAGCAATATCCTTGAAATCATTCAGATTTTGATTGAAAATGTGTTATACAGGGCTATTGGTAAAACATTAACAACCTCTTAAGAGGTCATTGTACTCATCATTATGAACAACTTTTACTATGGGACCAAATATGAAAACGCGAAAAAAACATCGGCTGTTCCCTACATTTATGTTCGTATAATGTAGGGAACAGCTGATTTTTTTGTTCGCGATTTCATGTTTGGTCCCAAATTAAAAGTTGTTCATAATGATGAGTACAATGACCTCTTAAGAGGTGGTTAATGTTTTACCAATAACCCTGTATAATTAGGTGCCGGGGTGCCGCGCCGGTCGAAGCGGCGGTGTATGGGGGAGGCATTGTCCAGCAGTGGACATCTTTTGGCTAAAATGATTATAAATTAATAAAAGAAGAAGGTAGGTATCATAATTCTCAAGGTCTTAGTTACGTATCTTCATCATGTATAAATGCATAGCGTACCTACTTAATAAATGGCCTTTAGTTCTCACTCTAAGGTACCTTTACAGTTTTGTAATTTCTGTACAACACTTTATGCTTGAAGATCACTGATATCAGAAGGGCAATTCTCGTAATTTTAATCTGTCAAAATTAAAATATCTCTAAATTTCATACATTTTTGACATTGATTGTCGTCGTCGTCGTCTTTAATTAATACGAGAATTAGCCGACAATTAGCGACTTCAAGGTAGATTAACAACGAAAGTAGAATAACTTTAAGTTTTTATTTTTTTATCATAACTTCGTAGGTCTCCCAAATTTTAAATCAATAGATTTTTTAAAACAAAAGATATACATCTAAACTTACATTTTACCATTTTAAAATTGTGTAAGTATTTAGGTAAGTACATGAAATTGATAAAAATCTGTAAATTTTGGTATTAAATCATTTGTCAAAGTTTTTATTGACTTTCATTGTTGACCGTACAAAACCCGCAAGGACAAAGGCCGGTGTTATAGAAGCGGTGTCTGTAAGTTAAAACTATGTAGTTTCAAGCCATCGGCGCCGGCTGTCGCTGAAAACCAGCGCTGGGGCTCTGTCTTGCATAGGGTCGCAGCATAATGCTGAGCGAAAGCCGTTTTGCGTGGATGTGACGCATGTTTCCCCCAACCCTTTCTTATTTTTTTTTTGTTTATGTTCTTCATTGCGTCATGTTTACCGCAAATAAACGTATTTTCTTTCTTTCTTTCCATTCGATTCTAAATTCGTCTAAATTAGTTGTATGTAATCCTTATTTTTGATATAAGTTAGGAAGATCTATTCTGTAAAAATCTCACCGGGAAAGCATAGGCCGCATTCCGAATTAGCTATAATCGCTCACAGCAGTTCACAGCGCTCACATCATCTACCGTGCGTTCCGATTTAGATATTACGATTATGAAAGCTGAGAGCTGTCACCAATTCGGAACGCTCGTGAACGCGCTCACAGTGCTTACTCAATGTCAAAACGATATTATTACAGTATTTCTTTGTATAAACACGACATTTCTTCTTCAGTTCTTCTTCTTTGGTTAGGTGGTGACTGTCAGCCAGAAACACAATTTCGAAAATGCCACGTTAGTCTAATCAAACTCAAAACAAAACTGAGCACACTGACACGTCCTCAAACACACACTGTCATCAGGTGGAATGACGGCTCACTTCACCTACGTTTTCACAGCGAGACATTTACAGAATAGTCCGGCTGAACTACCTAATACGTACCGGGCTAGTGATGGTCCCACTGTAAGGATTTCTTTAGGTTCTTTGGTATCTAAAATTCCGCTAAGTACTGAAAACGGATTCACCCAAGAGCAGTCGGAACAATGTAATCTGTTACAAAAGTATTTCATGAAATTGTAAACAAATGGACCAGACCAGTATTTTTATCTTACGAAGCAACGCGCGCATTTCTTGTGGTAACCAAGTTTAGAAACACGCTGTGAATGTGTACGTGAAGACGAGTAGCGTCAGGTCATGGGATCTCAAAAAACTGGCCAAGTGCGAGTCGGACTCGCACACGAAGGGTTCCGTACCGCAAGGCAAAAACGCCGAAAAAAACACGTTTGTTGTATGGGAGCCCCTCTTTTTTTTTGGGTTGGAAATCATCAAATGACCCCCTCCCGCTCTGGGCGGAGCGGAAGGGAGTGTCAGACTCTTGCTGACTAAAACCCACCAGTGTTCCTTCAGTTGTACTCATATTTATTTTATTCTGTTTTTAGTATTTGTTGTTATAGCGGCAACAGGAATACATCATCTGTGAAAATTTCAACTGTCTAGCTATCACGGTTCATGAGATTCAGCCTGGACAGACGGACAGTGGAATCTTAATAATAGGGTCCCGTTTTTAACCTTTGGGCCGTACCCAACCCTAAAAAACAAAAAACAAAAATCAAAATCAAAAAACACCTCTGGTAGGTACACATATTCACAATGCGTCTGCTCACTTGCTAACATAAAAATACTGTAGATATCTGTGTATGCCAAATGTGTAGTGCCACTTCCCAATCGAACAGTGTGCGAGTTCGAGTGCTTTGATTTGATTATTCGAATATTTAACCCGAAATTTTAAATCACCCCTAAAGTTGTTTTTCATTTGTTATTCTTTATAATAAAATCGTAGCGAAGTCAAAACTGTACATTGAATATTTCAGGCCACCCATTGTATATTTTGTAGTGTACCTTGTGTACGATTTATTTTTTGTTATGTATTTATGTGGTGTAAAATCGGCTGTTCCCTACATTTTGACGAGTTATGCGAACATAAATGTAAGGAACAGCTGATTTTGATTTCGCGATTTCAGGTTTGGACCCATAGTAAAACTTGTTCATAATGATGAGTACAATCTCCCGTTTCGGTTTGTCGCATGTTTTCAATTTCATTCTGTATATAAAAGGAGAAACTGACTGACTGACTGACATATCAACGCACAGCCGAAACTACTGAGTCTAGACAAATGAAATTTGCTTCCTTTTGTAATGTAGGGAAGCACTAAGCAGAAGTTTTTGGAAATTCAACCCTTAAGGGGGTGAAAAGGGGGGATTTCGTTTGTATAAAAAATCTTATTCCTTGAGTTAATAAACTTGAAACTTGGCACGAATTCTTACTTAAGTAAATTATGAAGTATGGCATTTTTTGTTTTTCTAAACTACCCCCTAAAGGGGGATTGGGGGGTGTCAAAATTTGTATGGATGATTTTTAACGCGCGGTCCGATTAACTCGAAACTCAGTATTTATACTTGAAACCAAAAATAAAGAATAACGTGTATCATGTTTTTTTTTTAATCTACACCTAACGGGGTGAAAAGGGGTAGTTAAGTATACCGGGGAGGATTTTACTGTGTGGCTTGGACAATAATAGAATTATTGCAGAAGTTGGCAACACTAAATTCCTTGGATTGAGGATTGACAAAAAGCTAGACTGGAAAGCCCACATAGAAGAACTCAGTAAAAAAGTTTGCAATTCTTGTTACGCGCTATTCAAACTAGTCCCAGTGCTTAACACTGAATCATTGCTCCACGGCATATCACGGTTTGGTTTCTTCACACTTAAGGTATGGAATAATTTTCTGGGGCAACTCAACCGACAAGGACATACCCTTTAAAGCCCAAAAAAGGTGCATCAGGACTATGTTTAAGTTACAGTCAACTGAACGTTGTAAGCCCTAATATAAAAAATATAAAATATTAACCCTGTCCTGCCTTTACATTTTAGACATAGTCACGTTTGTGAAATTAAATCGAAACTTATTTCCACGTCATTCAGAAGTGGTCGATCGCAACCATAGTAGACGTGACGACAGTATTCTTTGTCTACATAGATCGAAAACAGCTTTAATGCACAAGAGTGTTTTCTGTATGGCCCCTAAAATTTTCAATTAACTCCCATATAGTTGGAAGGAGCTTAATGTCCGTCAATTAAAAAATAAATTAAAGATACTGCTAGAAGGAAAAGCATACTACAGTATTCTAGAATTTCTAAATGATAACTTATTGTAGGTACCTAATATTATCAATACATCTTTGACATAATCTGTGCTTAAAGCAAGATAATATTATTGCTATAATGATAATTTTAATTGACATTTAGCGACTGTTACATAATTATGACCATATATTTAATTTAATTCTTTTTAAAATTGACATTTACTATTTATTATTTTTTCTATTTAAATATTTGTACGCCACTAAGACCAAACATGACTGATCTTAAACTATAATGTAATTTATTAACTTGCATGCTCTGTATGTGTACTCATGTTTCCACAAATAAAGTATCTGAATCTGAATCTGAATGAATCTTGATTAACTCGAAAATTGGTATAAATAATCTTTGAGTCAAGTAATTAACATATCCTAAACGATTTCTCGAATTTCCACCCCTGTGGGGGCAAAAAAGCGGGAATATAATTTATATGAAAAATCTTATTCATTTAGTTATTATACTTGAAACTTGGCACGAATACTTATCTAAATAAATTATGAAGTTTGGCGTTTTTTTTTTCTAAACTACCCCCCTAAAGGGGATTGGGGGGTGTCAGTTTGTATGGAAGAATTTTACCGCGTGGTCCAATTAACTCGAAACTCAGTATGTAAGACCAAAACAAATAATAAAGTGTATCCGGGTTTTTAGAAAATCTACCCCTAACGGGGTGAAGCGGGATAGTCGATTTCATAGGGGAGTATTTTATTACGTGGCTTGATTGGAAAAATAGTATAAATAACGTTTAAGTCAAGTTATAGAAACAACCCAGACGGCTTTTCAAAACTCCACCCCTATGGGGATAAAAAGAGGGGATACAATTTATATGAAGAATCATATTCATTTGGTTAATAAACTTGAAACTTGGCAATATTTGGCTCCATAAATAATAAAGAATGTCACTTTTGGTTTAATGGGTGGATTGCTGGGAAATATAGTACGAAATGCTGTATCTACTAGCAGGTATAGCGCCACCAGTGGTTAGCAGAGCGTTAGCAAGCTCCAGCGAAAGAGCCAAAATGGTCTTCGACACACGTCCCTTTGCACAACAACATCCTTGTGCCACAAAGGCTGAAAGCTGAAACAGTTTTTAAAAGTGTGTTATCCCACTCAATGGCGAACCATCACAAGAAAGACTGAAGCTGTGGCAAGACCGTGCTTCCTCGCCCAAATCGTTCGTTCCACCCGCTGAAGACATGAGATACCTTGGGTAACCTGGAAGTCTTTAAGCAGACTCTAGACCCAGGTTGGCCGAAGCAAGGAAAACCTGTTCAGACGGAGATTCATAGACGACTCCGCCTTGCGAGTATAAATGTAGTGCTGTTCCACAAACAATGGTACACTTCATATCGTATCTTGCGTGTCCTCTCATCTGCACGTTACAGGAACTGGTGGACGATGGTGATGGCGCCAAACAAGTAGTGACAAAAATCATAATCATACATTTTCGAAATTTTGAGAGGAATGTACGAAATGCATCGCGGACGAAGTCGCGGGCAAAGTGCTAGTAAAGGATATAATACACAAATAATATTTTTGAGAAAATGTAATTGCTACGAGGCCTGGGAACGATTCTGACGTAGAAAATATAGTTTTTTAGATTATTTGTCTGGTTTTCTGAATGCCAGCAGCACTGAAATACTACCAGATAGATTGTGTTCATAATTTCCATATAGATATTTTATGTCTGGTCAGTCTGTATATATGATCACGCTATTTGCTATGGGGGATAAGCAATATTGCATTATGTTCGTAGGTAAGGGATGTGCCTTACAGGCGTTGCACGGGGGGTTCCGGAATTGATCTTTTAAGAGGAACCGGGACCACCCCTATGTGCTGATGGTGATCACCGGGGTGGTTTTAGTAAAGTAAAAATCCCACACTCCCCGAGGTCGGGTGCCTTTTGAAGGTTCCCCACGATAAAAAAAAAGGTATTATTCCACAGTACGGCGCTAATTGTAAAAAACTGGCCAAGTGCGAATCGGACTCGCACACGAAGGGTTCCGTACCACAAGGCAAAAACGCCGAAAAAAACATGTTTGTTGTATGGGAGCCCCGCTTAAATATTTATTTTATTATAATTTTATTATTTATTATTAAATTTAAAATACAACTGAGTATTTTGTGAATATTTCAAGTGCCTACCTGTTGCCATTTTTGATATCGAGCAAAAAAGGGCAAAAAAATCGCGTTCGTTGTATGGGAGCTCCCCTTAAATATTTATTTTATTTTGTTTTTAGTATTTGTTGTTATAGCGGCAACAGAAATAATACTTAATTTGTGAAAATTTCAACTGTCTAGCTGTCGCGGTTCTTGAGATACAGCCTGGTGACAGACAGACGGACAGACGGACAGACGGACAGACAGCGAAGTCTTAGTAATAGGGTCCCGTTTTTACCCTTTGGGTACGGAACCCTAAAAATAGAGACAAAAGGTCATAATATTGCTGCCGATAATAATAGATTTAACCTTTTAAATGATTATCACCACGCTATACCTTTAAGGAGCTAAGCAGTCATTCATGATTCACGACATCTTTAAGAACGGTTATTTTATTCAACTTTCAACAAAGCAAATAGCTTAGCGGTTTCACGACTTCTTTGCAGATCTGAGGTTGGAGTCCCATCTATTTCATTATTTAATTCATAAATTGATAATTTCTGTGAATCTTTTCTTTTTACATTTTATTACTTCCATCTGCCTAGCCTTTTCCCAATTATGTTGGGGTCGGCTTCCAGTCTAACCGGATGCAGCTGAATACCAGTATTTTACATGGAGCGACTGCCTATCTGACCTCTACAACCCAGTTACTGGGTAATTCGATACCCCTGGTAAGACTGATTGTCAGACTTTCGGGCTTCTGACTACCCGTAACGACTGTCAAAGATCCACGAATGACAGCCGGGACCAACGGTTTAACGTGCTTTCCGAGGCACGGAGGGGTCACGGTATGTAAAGATGGGCACCCATCCACAGACCAACCGCGGCAAGCGTAGCTTAACCTGATCGATCGACCTGTGCTGCTGTATATTATTTAGCCACGGGCCCCTCCTCTTTTACATTTTATTACTTTTAGGTACTATTATGAATATGATAGTTGGTCGAACGTACACGGAATAACATTATTTTTAATCCTCTTCTGTCATCTGTGGATAAAAAAACTGGCACTCCGGGAGTGCCGACAGAAGTCAAAACTTGAACAATTACATATCTACGTGTGTATTTTTTTAAATCGTCTTATAAACAAAACACGCACGGTTTCCGTTACGGTAACAGTGTCGCGAGTTTGAATTATTCCGTTCTGATCCCCTGAACCCCCCTCCACCCCCCCGCCTCGATCCCCTCCTGGATCGTCTTCTGTTTTAATCTCTGTCTTATCCACTATAAACTTTCTCATACCGGTTTGATCCGCTTTTTCTTTTGTTTTTGATCCTGAAGGATCGTCAGCAACAAAAATAAGTACAGGGTTTATTGAAATACATAAGTTCGTAAATTCTTAATGGTTTTTTCCCCATCTCAAAAAATGCCCAACGCGCCTAAAGAAGATTTCACTTCGAAAATATCTATAGTTTAGTGACAGCCGTTCATCAGGAATAATCGGTAAGAATGCATCAGTCAGTGTATCAGTATTGTGCCATTAAGTAGTAGATAAAGTAGACAGGGTATTTTTTTTAATGCCCCGTTGGTCTTGTGGTTGCTAGGGCGACTGCTGAGCGTGAAAATCTCAATAACACTTTTTCCCAACCTGGCAATCGTATCCAGGACCTCATCCTCAGCAGCAGCGCTAGCGACCACTAAACCAACGGGTAGTCAATGGTATTCAAAAAATAATTAAATGGAAAATGTGGTAGTGGTATTTCAAATTCCCTTTAGTGGGTTTGCGTAACAACGCTAATGTTCAGGTTTGTTAACATTTTCTTCAGATACTTTTGGAACAGACTAATGGTTGTGTTTTTTTTTATGATTGCAGTAGATAAGTACAAGTTAGGTATTACTTTGATGACACAGTTCTTTTTCTATTCTAGTCATTCAAGAAATGTACCCAACAACCTTTAAAAATAAGCTTAAATATTATGTCAATGAGATACCATACACTTCGTTGTTCACCGTGCTTGCCCTTCAAGTCCTCAACAGAATGAATAACTGCACGACCATTTTAAAAGTGATACTAGCAGCGCCATCTCTGGAATACGACCGGAACTAACTGACATAACAGCTGCCTACCCAATTGAATGTTGTGCCTTCCTAATAATGAAACTAAGGTGACTTACAAACAGCTTTCGGAAAAATTTCATAGATGTGCTTTATTTTAATTCTGTTGTGGGTAATAATAATACAACCAAAACTTTTTGAATGTTGTAGGTCAAAGCCGAAGCCGAAAAAAGTAAGATGTTTATAGTAGTCGGGTAAAAAAGTAGGTCTAGTTAAATTGTATACAACTCGGGGTAGGTACAAACGCGAGCACACCGAAACTATTAAATTATTCCAATCAACTTTGAACCTTATGATTTAGCAATAGGTACTTAAAGTTGTAAATCTATAACGATTTTTTGTGCTGGCGTCTATTTTTTTTTAATTGTTGATGTTTTCCGATTGTCAAACTATCAGAAACTTATGCCCAGTTTTCAATGGATTTTCTCGCTATTGTAAATAGGTATAGGGTACCTTGGCCTGAAATAAGGGACCGCTAGGTCTGAGCAACTGGAACATTATTGTGAATAGAAGTGAATAGAATAGCCATATTCTTATTAATCTCGAATAAGTTTAAAAGGGACTCAAATTGCAGACTCTCAGCAGAACAATGTTGTTTTCCAATATCCATGCGGATCGAGTCACAGCCTCACATTCGTATACCCGTACCTATCTTGATTTAGCAATAAGTGTAGGAGTTTATGGACACTATAATAAATTAGTACTTACGTAATGACGATTAGGGACGAGAAAAATCTCAATATTTTTTTACGAGTAGGTAACATAATCCATACTAATATTATAAATTGGAAAGTAACTCTGTCTGTCTGTCTGCGTGAAAAGGTAACATAACAGGCAGACAGACAGACACCATTGAACGGATTTCATATTCATGGGTAAACTGAACGCTTTTCATATAGCACGTATAGTGAGGTAGGTATTAATTTTTATATTTTTCAGCGCACTTTTAGCTTAAGTATTTGATCCCCGCAAGGTGCGGAGTGCGGGAATTAAAAAAAAAAAATAGTGCGCTGTAACTAAGTGGGTAATGTTTGGATTTTGTGACTAAAATGTCAGAACTTTTATTGAAATGTCAGGACTTTTCAAATTTCTAAATGGTAACCCTAGGCTATGGTTGGTACCTAGATGTTACATGTCCTTAACATGCCGGTTTCCTCACGATGTATTGCAATGTTTTCCTTCACCGAGAGAGCAGTGGTGATGAAATAATTTACACAAAGTAAAGCGCCCGATTGTCTACAATAATACACACATCAAAAGTGTCTAGGGATCAAGCATTTTTATGCGGATTTCTTGAGATTGAGATGTGGCTTTGTAATAAATTTATGATTTTATAAATTTATATGGATCTTTTTTGGTGCATTTCATAATTTGAATCAGGAACTGTGAATCAAATTCGAGTAAAAGATGAAAATCAGCTGTCAATATTTTCCCTATAAAAACATACAACGCATTGAAGACATTATTAGTGCTACTGTTTCCCTACTACTGATTAAAACCAACGTTATTATGGAGCGGCGACGTCATTTAAGCAGGGAAGAAATGCTCAGAGCCGTGGGAATGATAGAAGCTGGTTCCCGGCAACGTACTGTGGCTTTAGCTCTGAATACAAGTCAGAGTGTTATCAGTCGACTTTGGACACGTTACCGAAGCACTGGTACCGTGGCTGAGCGCCATGGAGGACGGTATCGCTGCACCACACGGAGACAAGACCGATACATTCAAATCTTAACTCGAAGAGCTCCAACAATAACCGCCATGATGTTAGCCGTGAGGCTTCATCACTCTTCAGGGAACTTAATTAGCGACCAAACAGTCAGAAACCGCTTGCATGAAGTGAACCTTCATTCCCGAAGACCGCTACGGGTACCACCTATAGCAATGCACAATCGTAGGATTCGATATCAATGGGCTCTTGAACACAGAAATTGGGCAGAAGAACAATGGCGTTTCGTGTGCTTTTCTGATGAGTCTCGTTTTGGTATGAGACCGGATACAAGACGTATACGACACTGGAGAACCCCTGGACGCCAACAGCGATTAAAATCCTGCCAGGAAGTCCATCCTTATAGTGGTGGAACCATCATGGTATGGGCGGGTATTTGGATCGGCGGAAGAACTGAGTTGATTTGGATCAGAGGCAACCTCAACGCTCAAATTTATGCTGAGACGATTGTATCAGACGTCATCGTTCCTCTACAAGTGCAAATCGGTCCCTTATTTCAGTTAATGCATGATAATGCACGACCGCACACCGCAAGAGTTGTAAGACAGACTCTCGCCGCAGCTAACATCAATGTCCTGCCCTGGCCTGCTCAGTCGCCAGACTTGAACCCGATTGAGCATGCACGGGATATGCTACAGAGAAGAGCTCTGCCGAATATGGAGGGTATCCAGTCGCAAGAAGACCTTTTTTTGTTGTTGCAACGAACATGGGCGGCCATTCCACAGCGTGATTTGGATGAACTCATTTTGAGTATGCCAAACCGATGGTCTTGTGTTGTTAGTGTTCGCGGTAGAAACACGGATTATTAATTGTTTAAGTTACCCAATAAAATTTTAAAGAAAACTGTTATTTCAGTCTTTTTTTCGAACTTTTGTGTTAGTGGTTCAAATGTCAAAAATCCCTTAATTAGGAAAATGGCAAATTTCTTTATTAATGCAAAGGTGACTTGGTTTATCGTTACTGTGACAAACGAAAACACTTTATTTGATGAATCCTTAAAGAAAATTTTAATTAATATCAATCAGGAGAAAAGTTATTGCAAAAATATATGTTGATCCCTAGACACTTTTGATGTGTGTATATGCCTACAGCGTATCCTCCCCTATTTCGGCCATATAATGCGAAGGGGAGATAGCAGCCTTGAAAAGCTGGTTATTGTTGGCAATACCGAAGGAAAGAGAGCACGAGGCAGGTCGCCAACACGATGGTCCGACCAAGTAAAGGAAGCTACGTCCTCGAGTAATTTTCAGCAGGTGGCGATGGCAACTTTGGACCGGAGTAGATGGAGACAGATTGTCCGCTTAAAAGGGCCCAGTGACCACGATCCTCAGTAACGAGGGACCGATTGAAGAAGAAGAAGAAAAAAGCGCCGCGGGTTCGAACCTACGACCTACAACTCAAGTAGCAGCCGTTGCCACTGAGCCACCACTGCTGCATGAGTACTGTAATATGACACATTGTATTAGTCACGCTGGAAGTGGTTCTCGGAACTCGAAATCAAAGTGTAAATTCTTCTCAAAACCAATCAGATGACTGTCAAATGAAAAATAATACAAACAGCATAAATTCGATTAAGGACTTACGTCTCACAATAGTTAATTAAGTCTTGACTTTAATTAAAATTATAGAGCCTACCCGGGTAGCATTCGTACTTCTCGGTCACCGTTTTGTGCAAAGACTGATGAACTGTGCAGATGAGACGAATTGTTTTTGCTTTCTGCCTACACGGTACTGTGTTCTGAGAGACCTTCTGTTAAATACACCTAAGTAGTAAGTACAGTAAGAATCTACTTAATCAGTCTTTGACTTTCCCACTGCTAGGACACGGGCCTCCACTCTGTGAAAGAGAGTGGGCCGGTGTTAGAATTTTTATTACCTACTAGGTCATGACGTGTATGAGTAGGTATGAATGCTGAAAACTTGTCAGCAGTCACTGGTTTATTGGCAAAATTTTGCTTCTATTTTTACGAGCACAGAATTAAAAAAAATGTCGCTAAGTATCTCTATTGGAACATGGACTTATTATAATATCAAGTATTAAATAGGACCGTTTAGGAACAGCGGGGTAATCGCGTAACACACAAACAGTAGCAATGGCTTTCATTTTTGACAGTTCAACAACACTGCACAAGCAATGGATTACCAATATCCTTCTAAATTATTCAGATTGTGATTGATATTATGATACGACATTCGGGCGTGGTACTGCTGGTTTCTGAAACCCTAACTAACAAATTGTAAGCTGCGTGTCAATAGCTATAAGAATTGATTGACTGCATTTTCTACAGCCAATCAGGGGGTTTAAAAAGGCCACTTTGGCAGAATTATAAAAGGATTTCATTATGAATCACAATGGACAGTTAACTGTTAAGTTAATCGTATCAAATCCCATTGGTGAAGGATTTATCAGTTCTTTTTTTTTTGTCTGTGCTAAAATACCAATCAATCCAATCCCAATCTCTTTAATTATACCTACGTAGTGCAGCGAAAAAAAAGAAAAACACGGACTGTCTTATATGATTATGATATATTATGATTATGATTATATATGATTCATAATGTTATCCTTTTATGATTCTGCCCAAGTGCACCTTTTTAGCCCCCTGATCACTTGACATATAGCGCTACAAGTTTATTGTGGCGCATGGCCAAAATCGGAACTAACGCCGCCACCATTTTGTTTTTAAATACATTACAAGTGACATTTCACAAAACAATTGCACTAAATGTTTTAGTATTATGCGAACATAAGAATAGTATTGTCAACACGCCAATTTGTTTCGCAATATTCGAGAACTTCATTACCAAAGCGGAAGTTGTGCGTGTTGCTGGCAGTACTAATTTGACAGCTATCGTGTGAAGTAGGCAGCAAACACGATCCTATCCACATAGTCCGCGCGGAACTAGTTGGCCGCGCCTTAGGTGGGGAGGGCGGCGGGGTTGCCTAGTTTTCGCAACGCACGTACTGAGTAATGACAAAGCGCCCCCGCCCCACCGTCCCACCCACGGATCAGAAAAAACATGCACCACCGCTCACATACCTACCTAAGACGCGGCCAACTAGTTCCATGCGGACTGTAGTTGGCTCCTGCCTCGCATAGTAACAGCAGGGGTCATTCGAGCCCCAAAATATCCTCGTTGCAGGTACCTACCTACCTAGGTACTGCGTTTAATTTTAATACGTCGTTGATTACCCTGCCAGAGACCGATTGTATTAGACACACTTTAAATAACCTTTCAAGTTAGCCTCTAAACTAATCTTATGAGACGTAACTCAAAGCACTGTCCATTCTGGTAAGAATATTCTTTAGCGCGACGATAGCCTGCCTACCTGGATGGCGGCGCGGCGGCGGCGACGCGACGTCCCTTTCCCCCAAGGCTACACCCACGCACACGGAAATACCGCTCTTATAACATTATATTAAGGTCCTATCTCCTATGTATAAAAACTTTATGAAGCATGCACGCCGGACAATCGAGCCTTAGTAAACTCGATAGCGACTCAAAGTTTAAAACACAAGAAAAAAAATAACAACAACAAGCATTTCAACAGATTTTATTCGCAATGGCAGAAATATTATCATGTTGGTATTTAGTAATCAGGTTTAATATGTATCAAGATAAGTTACTCATTTAAAATAGGTGCAGCTCGCATTGTTAATTATTAATATCAGTATATACTTTAAGACATAGATAAAAGTAAGTATTGTAAACTGAATGCGAAATAAATATTATCAACAACACAAAACATAAACAAAAACATCGGCTATCTGTCAGTGAAGCCTCGTGCGCGCGGGCATACAAAACTCGTCTTTATTGTGAAAAATATTGAAACACTTACCGTGGTACTACGATCCAACAGAACAAACACTTTACTATGGTTCACTGGGTTATAGCGGTGCACGAGTATGTGTTAACTTAAAAGAGGAATTTTATAAAGCGTCGCGTCGGCGCAAGAGTGTTGTAGACTTGTAATAACGGCACGAGCGTCGTCGGTCGTCGCTGGTGACAGGCGACCGTGGCGCCGCGGCGCTGAGCGGCGACCCCGTGGAACGAAGACGCCGCCCCCGCGCGCCGCCGACGCCGAACCCGTCTAGGTCTGGAGTGGACCTCGCGTGACTTTTTTTTATTTGCAACGACAAGGCGCCGTGGCGAGAATTTCAACGAAGAAATACTATGTTACACTTTTTTAAATTGCCCTAGGCCCTTGGCTGATAAAATTATGTTAAAATTTGTGTAAAGATCAAAATAATACCTGCTTAGCTAAGTTTAAAATCAAACAGTCTGGAGTAAGGGTTCCTCAGACGCTTTATTTATGAACTTGATTTTAACTAAAAATAATATTTAATTAAGTAAGTACCTACATATCTAATTTATTTACTTTTTCCGCTAACAGCGATGTGGACGAATTTTGATGCATTATGATACCTAGGACCTGTTTTATTTTATGTACAGACGCCATCGCAGCAAGGATTCTACTTTAGAACCCTTAGCTCCGCTTTGGATTCAAAGAAACACTCTCACCTTCAAAATTGTTGTTTGCTCCCTTGGCAAACAATCTACTATTTTCTATTAATGTGCAGGTCGACCAAAAACTTCCTCACTTCTTAGGTTTTAGTCGCCGTCGTCGCACGAACAAAATGCTCGATTGCTGTGGTGCGTTAGAATGTTGGGTTTGAGCTGACGCACCATTGACGTTATTGTTTATTGTGTTTTTGATGAAAATGCATGAGATTAAAATTCGTTTTTTTTAAACCTAGAGTCTAATCTGACAAGTGTAATGTCAAACTTCTATAATAAAAAAAAACGCAATCAAGACTTAAATGGCAGATTAGATTTCCCACAGGGAAAAACGATCTTTAGATTGAAAAAAAAAACCGACACGCAGTAGATCAGATATATTATTTTAGTTTAATCTTAGATTTGATGCCACCATGCGCTAGTTTTGAATGTTAGTTGCAGTCGGATTTTGATTTTGTCATTTTATTTTTATTCGAATCCTTTTAGTGTGATATATTTATGGAATCGTATCCTCAAGCCCTATAATTCGATACCCCACATAGTAATGGTAGGTTCTATACAAATTTTTTTTCCAAGACCTTCTTTTGTCATCGTCTAAAATCCGCCATTTTGATTTTATAAAAACTATACTTAGCCTATAATCTTCGCGCGACCCAAACGAGTCGATAGACTCCTCATGTATTAAAATCCATCCGGCCGTTAGGATGCTTCGAAAGTATAAGGAATTCCACATACAAAGATACATAGTTAAGTACTTACGCAAAAAACATAACTCAAGATTCTAGTCTTAACGCTTCGCTCAGGAGTTAACTCAGAGAATCCTTCCTTGCGTTCGGGATTTAAAATAATTATACCCGCGACAATAGACACCTCTTTATCCCCTTAGTAAATAATCTAGTATTAGTGGGTACGTAATACGTAAATAGTACAATCAACCGCACGTCTGTGGTGAAACTTTGACCATGAGATGGCCTAGCGCAGTACCTACCTAACATACTCACGGTGTTTCAACAGAGTAAGGCGCCAGCTAAAGCGCTTATTATACTATCCAATTTTTAGAAAAATCTAACTAGGAACACTAACTAGGAAGTCGGAAGCTAGTGATCACACTACACTAAATTGGATTCTAAATTGGACAGACGACGCATTCGCGAAGAAGGATCGTACTGAGACTACTGGGTTGCACGTTTCGAATTTTCTATCGATGGCGTCTCTTAAGTCGCGTTTTTGTCATAATTTTTGTAAATTTCCATTATTCGCCTTCAACGCGTAAAGACTTATTAATAGTACATTATGATACATGTGTGCTATGTTGATCATTATAATTTTGAGTTACTTTTTGAACGTTTTTCGCCCGTGGTCCCTTGTCGTAGTCCCTGGAGGGACCACGGAGCTTTTTTTTTTTCGTGGTCCAAGTCGGTTTAATTTTTTTAAATTACTTTTTATTTAGTAATTTTTAGTTTTTGCACTAGAATTTGACCAAGGTTTTGAGATGTTTTCCCTTTGACACTACACCCGTACCTCGTATCAATAAGCCAGGCCGTCACACTTACACGTATTAGTCCATAGTTATATATTGAAAATTACTGAATCGATTTTGATGAAACTTGCACTGTTCCCTAAGTTGAAGTAAATGTAAGCCAATAAAAAAATGGTCACGATCCGATTAATAGTTGCGGAGAAAGGCGTGGACAAACATACATATAATATACTTTTTTTTTAACTCCGTTTTTTAATGCAATCTGTCCTGAGACATTCAGCAGGTAGGTGGTAGTTTTCAAACTTGCACGGTATGTACTACAGCTTCATATGCTGGTTGTAAGTAGGTCTTGGGGTGCCCTTCTCTTCAGTCTTGTGAAGGTAACTGGGTTTGTCATTAATCTTCTTGCCAATTGATTTGGATGAACTTTTAATCTGGTGGAGTATGTTGTGATACCAGCTTTGACTTCCTCTTTAATAGTTTTTATACCTAAATCCTTATGAATTCTGTCGTTTGTGACGTGCCATGGACTCATGGAGCATTTACAATCTGCCGCAGTGTTTTAGATTGAAACCTCTGAAGGATTTCGATGTTAGAGTTAGTTGCAGTTCCCCAAAGCTGGATACCGTAGCACCAGATAGGCTTGAGAATACATTTGTATAGTACATTCCAAGGTATCGTGTGACCTCTGCTTGCGGTAGGTACTTCTATCATTTAAGGTCACAGGTGGGCATGTTTTCTGCGTGTGGTGAACCTGGACTGACTTTGTTTCGTTGGCTTTTATCTTCCAATCTCTAAGCCATTCGGAGATCAGCTTGAGGCTGTTTTGCAGTTTTTCGGAAGCCTCTCTCGGGCAGACATCAGAAGCCAGTATGGCCGTATCATCGGCAGAAGTGCCTGTTAGGACATTAAAATTTCTATCTAACGGCAAGTCGGCAGTCAATAACAGGTAAATTGTGGGTCCCAAGACACTGCCCTGAGGCACTCCGGCCTGAATCGTACGTAGATTTGTGACCTCATCTCCCTGCTTCACTAGGAAGAATCTGTCGCTGAGGTATGAGCGCAGAAACAGGTAGAAATTAGTTGGGAGATAGGTTTTTATTTTGGTCAGTAGACCCTGGTGCTATACATGATCAAAAGCCTGCGAAATGTCCAGAAAGACCGCAGAGCAGTACTCCTTATTTTCAAATGAGGTGTTGATTTTTTCCACCAGTCTATGTACCTGTTCTATATAGTACCGTACGTGTCCCTTCCTAAATCCAAATTGGTGTTCAGGAATCAGATTTCTTTCAACCAGGAGCGGCATGAGTCGCTTTAGAAATATTGTTTCCAGCAACTTTGAAGTAATAGGCAGAAGGCTGATAGGACGATATGATTTGACGTCATTTTCAGGCTTGCCAGGCTTTAAGATCATGATGATCTGCGCAACCTTCCATTGTTTGGGGACATGGTTGCGCTGCAGTATAGCATTATATACATACCTACATACGTCTATAAAATTTTGTATATTTGTTGGGAAGCCATAGATTGTCATATGTGAATATAATGCAATTCCAATTAATATTACACACATACGTGTCGAATTATAAGCTCCTTTTTTTTGAAGTCGGTAAAAACTACTGAACAATCACGTTCTGAAAAGTATGAAAAAAAAAGTTTAAAAACTAAAACCAGACTACTGAAAAGGGTGAAACAACCATTCCCGTGGTCGCATGTCGCTGCACGCTGTACTAACATAGGTACTTCGTCGTTATAAGCTATGGTAGCATGCGACCACGGGAAGGTACCTACTTTCTTGTTTCATCCTTTTCAGTAGCCGGGTTTTAGTTTTTCTTATTTTTTTGCACTATACTGCTGAAAGTGTTCGTGCGTAAACATGAGGTATTATCCTCGAATCTGCAGAAAGGAGTTTCAATTCAACTCATATGGGTACACTGGGTACAGTCAGCAACAAAAGTCGATTAATTGAGATTAAAAAAACGGATGTGTTAATCGACTTTTGTTGCTGACCGTACCTAACAGTCACAAGACACGTCACGACGAAGTTTCGTCGAAGCGAGCAGCTAGTCTTGCGCAGATCATAGCTATGTTTTCCTTTCTGCCCATAATAAGCGAGTGCTCGGGGTTTCTTTAGAGGATATGATGCGCTAAGAGATTATTTAGAAAATAAACTTAGTCACCGACATGGCTTGCAGGGCAGGACCAATAGCTGGTGGAGCAGACGAATCCAAGAGTGGAGCTCTTGGATTCTCTTGTCGGGTGTTGTAGCGCAGCTTGGGAGAGGCCTATGTAAAGCAGTGGACTGCGATAGGCTAGTTGACAAGACACAACGAAGACAAGACTTAACAAGAGCAAGTTGGATGTGCGAAATAATTACGCAGAACGGTTATTGCAATTTCATTTGAGCACATTGCCAACTTGGAAACCCAATATAATTTCTCCTATTAGATGCTTCCCCCGCACACTTCTTCTACTTAAGTTTCTTGAGTCGTTTCAGCAACGCCTGGGAAAAAATATTTATGTACTACAGAGGGAGTTAGCATGAGAAATCCGAGCCGTGCTGTTACTAGCACCTCGTGCGTGACCACATCATGAGCAGCACCAGCAAGCATCACAGAAGGTAGGTATAGAGTACATAATAGGTAGCATAATAAGCCTAACGTTCCCACTGCTTTGGGGAGTACAGTGAGGGAGGAGGAAACTAGCTTACTTTTTTCTCCTTTTTAGGTACTGTCCTTCCTCAACTAAGGCAAATTCAAACTGGAACTGTATTGCTCGGGCAGAGCGTGCCTCCTTGCCAGTGTCTTATTCTCGTTTCTGTACGAGTATCTAGTCTCTAAACTACCAGAGGTCGGTTGCTTCAAAAATTTTCAAGTTCGCTTCACTCGCCGAATATTCCCTTTTAACCTTGTCGTCCACATTGTTGACGTACGGGAACATTTTTCGATTATTCCCGATGCGTATTTCCCTTTCCGTGTCCAACTGGCGACACCGGTCTCGCGAAATGCACACGCTTTTGTATTAGTACGGAATTCTACTAGCACGTGTTCAATTCGCGTCAACTGAGCACGCCTTTGTGATAACGTAAAAAATAAAGTAACCTAACAAAACCGAACCTCGGGTTGCCCTTCGCTCCCTCTTGCATTCTATGTCGACGGAGCCTCGCTTCGTGGGGCCCCTATTTCTGTGAAAAGGGTTTAAAGTAACCTAACAAAACCGAACCTCGGGGTGCCCTTCGCTCGCTCTTGCATCCTACGTCGCCTACCGACCGACCGCAACCATCATCTCATCATCATCTTCCTGCCCTTATCCCATGTTACTTGGGGTCGGCGCAACACGTTTTCTTCTTCCATTCTCCCCTGTCAGCCGTCACGCTATAATTCACTCCCTTCTCTTTCATATCATTAGCCACACAATCCATCCATCTTTTCTTCGGCCTTCCTCTCCCTCTCCATCCATCAACATGTATATTCATTACTCTTTTAGTCACATGCGTTTCATCCCTTCTCATCACATGCCCATACCAAGCCAAACGATTTCCTTTCAACTTTTCTGTCACTGGCGCCACTTTCAAACTTCCTCTTATATACTCATTTCTTACTTTATCCATTCTCGTCACTCCACACATCCATCTCAACATTCTCATCTCCGCTGCATGCAATCTTTTTTCATCCGTCTTCTTCACGGCCCAGCATTCAGACCCATAAAGTACGACAGGCCTTATCACGGACTTATAAATTTTCCCCTTTAACTTGAGGGGCATCCGTGGGTCGCAAGTTGTTCCTGTGACCTGTCGCCATTTCATCCATCCTGAGTTGATCCGGTGCGTTACGTCTCGGTCTACTTCGCCATCTCCTTGGACAAGCGACCCGAGGTACCGAAATTCGGAGCAGATCGGTAAGGACGTTCCGGCGAGAGATATGGGCACAGGACTGGAGAGACCGCTAAAATCGCAAAACAGGTACTCGGTTTTGGTCCGGCTTACTCTCAGGCCAACGGTCTCGAGTCTTTCCCACCACACCTCCAATCTGCTCTGGACCTCTAAGCCGTTCTCGCCAACCAGCACAATGTCATCGGCGAACAGTATTCACCAGGGAGCCTCTTCTTGGATATCTCAAGAGGTCGTTCAACTACTGATGCTGGTGTTGAACTTTTAGGACATATTTATAACGCATGGGAAGATAAATGCGATGCCTTGGGCATCTTTTGTGATTTGTCCAAGGCATTCGATTGCGTTCTTCACGAAACCTTAATCAGGAAACTCCGCCACTACGGGATCCGGAACACCGCTCTGGATCTTCTTACTTCATACTTGAGTAAAAGGATTCAAAGCGTTGACGTTAATGGAAAAAGATCATCCGGATCTACAGTAACAATGGGAGTCCCACAGGGCTCAATTCTTGGTCCTTTCTTGTTTCTAATTTATATTAATGACTTGCCGTACCTCATAAAGGATAATCATGAAATAGTGTTGTTTGCAGATGACACTTCTCTTTTGTTTAAACTTAATCGTTAGCAGTTGGTTACTGACGATGTAAATAGCGCGATCTCGAAAGTAGTCCACTGGTTCAATGTTAATAATTTGCTTCTAAACGAGAAAAAAACGAAATGCATTAAGTTTACGCTACCCCACGTTAGGCAAGTGAAAACTAATGTGTTGATAAAGGGCGAGGAATTGAATCCTGAAGACAATACAGTATTCTTGGGCATAACTTTGGATGCTAAGCTTCAGTGGGGTCCACATATAGATAAATTATCCAAAAAGCTTAGTTCCGCAGCATACGCTGTTAGAAAAATTCGTAATTTAACTGATATAGAGACTGCCCGTTTAGTGTACTTTAGCTATTTTCATAGTGTAATGTCGTACGGTATTCTATTATGGGGAAATGCCGCCGATATTCAGACTATCTTTGTTTTGCAGAAGCGAGCTGTTCGATCAATTTATAAATTAAGTCCGAGACACTCTCTCAGAGACAAATAAGAGATTAATGTAATGACTGTGCCTTCTCAGTATATTTATGAAAATCTTTTATATGCCCATAAAAACAAAATTGTTTAAAAAATACAGTGATATCCATAATATAAATACTAGAAATAAACACAAATTTGTTGTACCTACCACAAGGCTCAAGAAAATATGTGCATCTGGATTGAGGGCCAATTTTTTGAACCCTTGCGAAACGAAGTAAGACTTATAGGGAAATTAGTTAAAAATAGTAAAAACTTAAAGCATAGGGCCATGAATTTCTTAAACGTGAATTAAAACTGTTATGATTAAATAACTGGGGCCCTCAATCCAGACGCGTGCATAAAGTGGCATAGCCTAAATCTCAGTACGTAGGTACTATTTCTGGGTTAATAATTTTTATTTAAGAATTTAGTTAAGAATTTCTTAAATATTTTAAGAAATTCCTAAATCTGTAGAATATGACATTACAGATTTATGGCGGTATATCTAGGGCCCTCAATTAATTATTGTCTGAACTGAGGAATCTGCAAAACATGATTTTATCTGAAGAAATACATAAATACGACTTTAACATATTTTAGTTAGATACCTATGTGAATTAGTTAAAAAGAAATAATGACACAAAAGTTAATTGTTATGAAGTAAATGAAAGTCGAATTTGACTAAAACGTCTGAACTGAGAGCACAATATTTTCGGCTTTATTGACTATGCTCAACCTCATAGATTAACGCAAATTAGAATAAGATTTTTAACTATTTCTTAACTAAATTGTAACATATCGTCCGTTATTCTAAATGTCATACTTTAAGAGAAAATTGATTTTTAACTTTTTCTAGGAGAAAATTTTGTAGGGTGACCATACAGTTCATAGTAAGTACCTGTACATTTTGTAAACCGCAGTCGGATAGTGATAATATTTGCAGTTAAAAGTATTATATAGATATTATTTACAATTTTGTTTTCTATATTTTCAATGTCATTTTTAATTATGTGATGTTAGTCCTTAAGGTACTACTATGGGCCTAGTTGCTTAAAGCAAATAAAAAAAGAACATTTATTTAGCTTTAACAGTGTTTGCATAAAATGAAAGGCAAACTATAACCGACTAGTACTTAGTATGTTATACATATAAGTAGTCATCGTATCTATGGATCACTGTAGCACCAGAGATGTCGCAATATGCAAATCAAACAAATTCATTCTGATAAATAAAACACGATCGGTATAATTAAAAAACTACTTCACATAAATGTAACCTTAATAAAATAGTCTTATATCCTAAAAATACGAAATTGCGAGTGAGCGAAGTTACTTTTAGTTATGAGTGCAACTACATGGCTCCATTTTCAAATATGAAAACAAATTGTTTAATTATTACAATACGGATACCAAATTTAAGTCCCAGGTGAGTGACATACCTACCTACATATTTTAAAATTAAACTTTGCAGCGCAGTCGAGGATTTTAAGCTGGTGATGTCATTTGATTTGAATGGGACAGATAAGGGCCTAGTTGCCTAAAGCAACCATGCCCATAGTAGTACCTTAAGGACTAACAACACATAATTAAAAATGACATTAAAAATAAAGAACACAAATGTGTAAATACTATCTATATAATACTTTTAACTGCAAATATTATCACTATCCGACTGCGGTTTACAAAATGTACAGGTACTTACTATGAACAGTATGGTCACCCTACAAAATTTTCTCCTAGAAAAAGTTAAAAATCAATTTTCTCTTAAAGTATGACATTTAGAAGAACGGACGATATGTTACAATTTAGTTAAGAAATAGTTAAAAATCTTATTCTAATTTGCGTTAATCTATGAGGTTGAGCATAGTCAATAAAGCCGAAAATATTGGGCTCTCAGTTCAGACGTTTTAGTCAAATTCGACTTTCATTTACTTCATAACAATTAACTTTTGTGTCATTATTTCTTTTTAACTAATTCACATAGGTATCTAACTAAAATATGTTAAAGTCGTATTTATGTATTTCTTCAGATAAAATCATGT
This sequence comes from Mesoligia furuncula, assembly GCA_916614155.1. NCBI lineage: Eukaryota > Metazoa > Arthropoda > Insecta > Lepidoptera > Noctuidae > Mesoligia > Mesoligia furuncula. Next base: position 37,003,455 of record OU744790.1, read on the forward strand.
TTTGCAGATTCCTCAGTTCAGACAATAATGAATTGAGGGCCCTAGAGATACCGCCATAAATCTGTAATGTCATATTCTACAGATTTAGGAATTTCTTAAAATATTTAAGAAATTCTTAACTAAATTCTTAAATAAAAATTATTAACCCAGAAATAGTACGTACTGAGATTTAGGCTATGCCACTTTATGCACGCGTCTGGATTGAGGGCCCCAGTTATTTAATCATAACAGTTTTAAATCACGTTTAAGAAATTCATGGCCCTATGCTTTAAGTTTTTACTATTTTTAACTAATTTCCCTATAAGTCTTACTTCGTTTCGCAAGGGTTCAAAAAATTGGCCCTCAATCCAGATGCACATAAGAAAATAGGTGGCTCGTTCAGATGCCAATGTATACGCTTTTATAATAAACTACCAAGCCAAGTTCAAGATCTAAGCCTTAATAAATTCAAATCATTCATTAAACGTAAGTTGTGCCAGAAAGCCTTTTATACCGTTAAAGATTATATTGAGGGCAAAAAGGCTTGGGGATTGAGCTGCTTCCAATTTCTGCATTTTGACTGTTTTTTTTTTTTTTTATATAATTGACATTATTATTATTATTTTTTATAAACATTGACATTTGCTTACTTTGTAAAGTATTATTTATTGTGAATGTGAAGACGATGTGGGTCATTTTATTAATTTTATATTTTTTTTATTACTCTCTCTGTTCTGTTAGTTTTATTTCTTGATCATTGTCTGGCAGTTTGAGTAACTTATGTGGCCTACCCAATGATATTTTAGTAACAGATATGTTATGAGCGCGCAAATTGTGAAGACTAGAAAACACCCTAATTGGGACGTATTGCCTTTAGTCTGTGTCACGCACGTCTACGAGTGAGACGGTGCGCGCAGCTACGTAATTTACCATCCAAAATGCCATCTTGTGTATTTAGAAAGTGTACCAATTATGATACCAAAGTTAACCTTTTCACCGCCAAGCACTTCTATAGAAGTTCGGGATTTTCGTGCCACCAGCGCCACATCTTCTATAGAAGTTATTCATTTTAACTATCTTATTAAAATAAATTTACTGTGATTAAAAGCTTTGTTTCATTTTATTATGTAAGATAGCACTGTCTACTACCCTGTTTTTTATTTTTCTACACAAAATAAGCCCTAGTTTGTCCTAAAATCGGCAAAAACAGAAACTCCGAATTTTGTTACTTTCCTCAGAACGCCAATCACTTCATATCAAGTTGGCCAGTGATGTGCCGTGAAAGGTTGATTTCACCATTGAAATATTAATAAATACAGAAAGTTACGAATATCGAAAACAATTTGAGGTCAATAAAATATGAACTTAGTTATCTACTTCATTACAAAGGATAGTAGATGAATTTCGACCTTCATCGTAGATGCCGATACGTAATTATAAAGTTGTTACCAATTCTTGTCGATAGTTATTTTCCCATCTCTACAAAACAATTGGTCGTCTATGCCCCTGTGCGCCACCGAGTGCCACGAACTACTATAGAAGTTGGTCAGTGACGTCATAGGCGTGCGGCTGTCAAGGTCACTTTGGCATAGTGCAGCACAAAATCGAATTCGCGCGCACGCATCTTTCTTTCTTTCACTTGATAACAAATAGAAAAATGAGTGAAGAACTTGATTCGGACGAACTTCTTAAAATTTTGCAAGGTGTGGAATCGGACTCGGAGTATTTTGTGGAGAACATTGAACCAGAATATAATTCTGAGGTACATACCTATGTCTAACTGGATGATAATAATAATGTTTATTCATCAAAGAGTAGGAATTCAATAAGTGTGTAAAATGTTCGGTGAGCCCTGTATCTCCAGATGCACTGTAATTACAGTAGATTTAGGTACTGTTTTTGTACTCTATACACTATTATAGTAAATACAGTGTATGAAAGCACTGTAATTTTAACTTTTTTAGAAATTCTTTTCAAAGAAAAAAAAGGAAACCTAATTGCAATTCGTATAAAAATCATCTAAAAACAATTAAAAATTCTGCCACTTAGATACCTACGGTAAAAAACGTTGACTGAAGTTATTAAAAAAACACAGGAATAAACAAAAATAGAAGAAAGAAAGACCATTGACCCCATCCCTGATCAGAATCGAATTCAACGTGCCCTCAGTGCCAATAACTTGATATGAAGTTAAAGAATGAGATCATGAAACAAATAGAGATGTACCCCATTCCTTATAGTTCTAATTGAGTTATGTATTAGTTTCTTTGATACTCATAATTTATACTGTTTTTTCTTATTAAGGATACTGTGAAATAAAACAAATATGGAAATATTTCATCAGTTTTTATTTATATTCGTAAAATCAACTTTAAATCTTAACTTTACGCGTACAAATCTTATTCATCGATATGACGATATCCCCATCACTACTGTTTACTGTATATTTAGTTATACATTTATAGCTTGGCGCTGGGCGCGGCATTGCGTTTTGTGTACGTTGGCGGCGAAAAGGTTAATAAAACACAAGGGATCTTATACCACACGAAAATACACAATATACTTCGATTTATTAATATATTTCAATTATTTTCCTAATATTCTGATATTTGGAGGTTAGGAAAAAGAAAGAGATGGAAAATACATTTTTTGTCGTAAGAACGACAAGGATGCGAGCACTCCGGACATAGAATAAAAGTACAGATGCGAATATTAGGCAGTAAAGTCATCTTTACAGCAGAGTTCTAGTTTCCCTTTTAATAACTTTTCTTTATAATTTTGTTTGATATATTTAATTATAAATTAAACATGTCATAATAAATGTAGGAAAAGAAAATATTTATAGCTTATCGTTACCATAGTATGTCACAGATAGTGTTAAAATAAACCTACCATTGAGATTAAAATTAAATCTTTTCGAAGGTGTATGATTATTTTTACAATTGTATTTCTTTCTTTTTAAAACGTGTTTTATTTTTCACCTACCTACCTTTTAATAGTGTTATTCGTTGCATAGGCACAAATCCCGACTACAGATTCTGTACACGCGGTTTATACTTTCTGCCTAGTTAATTTGTTAGTCTATGATGCCAGCGTGCGGTGATTGGTAGCCCGAATAATGTTTGCTTACATTCACGCGCAATTGACAACATCTAGCTGTCACTTTTTTTCTTATTGGTTTTATCAAGCTATCCTTTTTCTATCCTTTTTACTTGTAGTGAAATGTAAAATGAATAAAAAGTGTGTATGTGTGCTGCCTCTCGGCGCGGAACACTTCTTTCTGTTGTTTTGTAAGTGTATAACATATCTGTTTATTAGAATATCATTGGGCCTACCCAAATGTCCTTTCTTTGGTATTGTTCGTCGAATCGTTGAGCTCCTTAAGTTTTGAGTTGAGCTGCACGATTTCTGACAAATGCGTGCACTGACTGGACAGGTCCTCTCAATCTGTGTGGTTCTTTCCTCAAAAGAGCATCTCAGACATCGATTTACATGGTCTTCATATAACCTGACCAAGATTATGTCTGGACTTTAAAAGAGACTGTGACCTCTGAGTTTGTTTCGGCCTTTCTTCTCAGAGTAGTCAGATAGGAAACGCCGACTACATCTAGTTTTAAAAAAAAAAAAACATGATTGACGTGTAAAAGTGTTTGTACAAACCTACTTACAAAATAAAATTATTTATCTGATGTAAGCGCATCCATTATCAGCACGAAGAGGTACGGGCTGAGTGCTGAACCCTGGTGCAAGCCGACAGCCACATCGAAGCTGCCAGTAGTGCCCATTGTAGACCGGACTTGGGTACTGCATCGACTGTACATCGCTCTAATCAACTGCACATACTTCCCTGGCACACCTTTCTCCTTCAGCGCCCACCACAAAACTTCACGAGGCACTCTGTCGTATGCCTTTTCGAGGTCAACAAATACCATGTGCAAGTTTTTATGCGCACGTCTGTATTTTTCCGACCGACCGACCAAATAACAGCGCGCGAATGCAACTTCGGGCGCCCCGCCCCCGCGGCGGCGGCGGCTCCCGCCAGCTGCGGCCCGCACGATTTATTCCGAACATTTAAGCGCAATACACACTGAGCCCGCCGGGCCGCCGACACAACCCGGCGGCCTATAAGAAAAGAATCATGTCGGCAACATGCGCCCGCGCGTGTTGCCCGCCGACATGTTGGCGGCTTGCGTACGCCTGCGCTGCTCAGTTGCCCGGCGAAGCACGACCCGTAGTGACGTGCTAGTATTTTTTCATGCCGCCGACAAAATTTTCCGACTTGCAATAAGTGAAGCCGCCGACTAGCTCGACGACAAAAAGTTGCCGACATAGGTCGGCGGCCCGGCGGGCTCAGTGTGTATTGCGCTTTACGAACGCGCTAAATCAACACGGATTTGTTTTGAGGAGACCAGTTAAAAACCGTGTTCAATTCAATTGCGCACTATTTTGTAAAACCTCTTTTAACGTTGCTTGATCGCAAAAACGTGCGCAGTTGACGCGAATTGAGCACGGGTTGGTTGAATTGTGTAGTAACACAAAAGCGTGTTGATTTCGCGAGACCGGTGTCGTCAGTTGGACACGGAAAGGGAAATACGCATTCCCAATCAGTAACACCACTGTCGTCAACACTGTTGACATTATAAACTAGATGATTACTTGTGATACACTAAAGAAAGTCCATAATTGGCATTTTCTTAACTAATTGTAAGTATAAAAATATAGAACACTATACTATTTTAAAGTAAAAAAGAAGTATTTTATATTTTGATGTAAATTTTACGCTTTGAAAGTGTCCGTGTAATTTTTAATTGAACTTGTCTAACCCTTGACTCTTGAACTAATCATATTATTATGTACGATCGGAAAAATAAAAGTTCCGTGGTCAACACTGTGGTCGAACGAAACTTAATTTTTCCGATCGTCTACAATGTTGACGACGGTGGGTGTGACTGATCGGGGATATTCGTTTTTTCTCTATCACACTCCCCCCCCCCCCCAAATATATTTTTACGAAGTCGGCGCCTCTGATTCAGGTAGAAGGTACACAATGTCAGCGACTCGCTGTACGTACAGACGACAGCACATAGAGCTATTCGAAACTGTCAAATTTTCCCAATGAACTTTGAACCTAAAATGCTTTAGTGATAAAGTTGAAAATCTATTAAATAAATTTGACAGATTGTAGTAGCTTGATGTGCTGACGTCTGTACATACATTTTCGTACAGTGTAATCACGCCTTCAAGAGTTCAAACAGCAGCAATCGAAATATACATACTCCTTGATCATACTTGTTGATCAGTATCATGAATTCAGGACAACCTACTGAAACAATCTTTCGACTGTCAGTAGAGAGGATGTCTATAGGAATTTAGGAATTTAATAAATAAAAACAAGTTTGATCGAAAAATACTTTTGTTAAACACTTTAGAAAAAGGTGATTACATGGCTTAATCAAAGTGAAGTTTTAATTTTAGCATTACATCTAAAATGTTTAGCCCGGTGAAGTGGGCCGGCGTCACGACCGCAGCGTGCGATACGACAAGCAACGGGCGCCTGCCCCACCGGTGCATACATCCCTATATTACGTTCAAATCACACCTAGAAAACTTTACAACGTGAACTTACGCTCTTCAAAACTTATTAAATATTATCATTATCACTAAAATGTTTTACAATTAAACCAACCGTTGCGATAATCCATCATTAATTCAATTCATAATTAAAAACTACAAGATACGAGTCGAATTATTACAATCAATACAAAATTTATTAAGACTAACAATCGATTTAGCGGTTACTTTTAATCAGTCGATTTACTTAATTCGACGAGCTAGCTCTGTATCACTTAGTGTAATTTGCCTTAAAATAAGTGAGTTGGGTGTGTTGTGAGTCTGGTCGGGAGATGAATATGATGCAGCTTATTGAGCTCGCGACCAACCGCACAAGTCACCGAACACGAGTGATATAAAACGTCGCGTAAATCTTACGGACCTATCCCACCCGCTGCACGCCAAGTGATCACTACGGTCGCATTATGAAACGTCCACCATCAACTATCCACTTTCAACCGCAAAACTATTATCCATACAATTATTTTGTAAAATTGTTCATTTTTCATTTTCTTTCTTGATTAAGTATTTTTGTTGTCAAACACCAGAGACCAGTGGTGTAAATAGAGATATTTGTATGGTTATATTGAGTAAAACACGTCAGAGATCGTCGCGGGTACCGCGCGCGTCAGGGCAAGTGCGCAACGTCATACGTTAGTGCGGTGCCGGCGGTGCGGCACGCTGCGCGAGCGAGTCACGTCGTGCTGCGAGCTGCCGCCTCGTCATATTGACTTATCGCGAATAGTCCGAGTTAATGTCTCAGTTGAGTAGTGCCATCGCTGCGGGTTCCATAGAAACCATAAACAAAACCCACTTCAAAAATTTATGAAATCAAGATTTTTTTTAGAATTTTTGTTTGAAATCGAAACAAACTTATCCAGAAAGGTTTATTTAGGAAGGTATAATTTATTCGGGAAGGTTATACGTTTCCGAATAAATTATATAAGTTACTAATTTTAATTTTTAATCTCATTCAATCTAAAACGGCTCGGAATTTACAAGAAATCTAAAAAACAATTTATATTTGTGAGTAAAGAGGGCAAAAGAAGCTGTTCCTATGGAACCCGCTCATTGTAACAGCAGCGCGATGATAAAGACTCGACCTTCAGAGATCACGCTTATGTGTATACACTACTTACTTAAAAATACAACTAATTTTGTGATTCGACCACCGAACAGGCGAATTCTCGTACCACCGCGCAGACATTCCGTAGCTAAAGTATATATATATTAATTGATTTTTGACATAAACCGATTCATGTAACCTTGTCCGAGCGTCGAGGAACTAAAGGGTCAAGGAATCCAATTTCAGTCACATATTTTTTTTTTGAAAATCCTTGATTTTTTAAATCCGGTTTACAAATTCGAACATAAATTTGAGAGAAAACTACTTACACCAAAATCAACGCCGGTACAAGGTTGTATAGAAAGTTAAAACTCCGATTAAAAGTTATCTAAAGCAACATTTTAGGAGACAAAATTTAGAATATTATAAAATGATTAAATTAAAATTTTCTAAAAAACATTAGGACTGATCGAGAGAATCTCAAAAATCAACTGATTAATGTACAAGAGTTCACTACTACAATATAAATATATTTACAATAAAATTGTTCGTCACTGATTTACTTCTTTTGAAATAGTTTGTTCCACTGCAACACCTGTTTGGGGGGCTGGCCTGAAGTGGACGGCTGTGGCTGCGGCGGCTGGCTCGGTCCTGCCTCGCCTTGGAAGCCTGGAACGATGCGTCAATATTCAATAAAAGTGCTAAAAATAACCTATCAAAGATTTAGACTTTATTTAGAAATTGAAGTAAAATATTGTGGTCACTGGAATTATGATCTAGCTAAGATAAACAGAAATTGTTTCACAAAAGGGTAAAAAATGAGAGTTAATCGTATCCGTGAATTATGATTATACTTTACAAATAATATGAATCTTGGTAATTAAAATAAAAAGTCGTAAAAAATATTGGAATGCCGAAATTCAACATACCTTTCTCGGCATAGCCTTTATATATGTGCTTATGCCGGACAGACTCCCAATTGGCGCGACGCTACTCGGCTATCTCCCTTTCCCCCCCTCCCGCACCCGTCTTGTCTACAATGCAGGAACGCGCCACTGACGCAAACAGCCTGGCCAAAAACAAATGTTAGAATCCCACAGAAGTGATGTTACACAACAAAAATCATGCTTACTACACACCAACCTAACGCTAGACGGCGCCACTTACACGCAACGACAGAGTAATGTCAGAAAGCAGTCTATCAACAGATTTTTTTATAATGCTAGTTTATTTTAAATTACAGAAAAATCTTAAAATTAAGTACGTACGCAAAAGCGGCACCATCTAGAAAGATTTGCCCAATTAATACTGTTAGTACCATTTATATTCAAGAATGGCTTTATTTGATATTTCATTTGAAATGATGAGCAAAGTCCTGTTCTAAAAGTGATTAACTTTACCTTAAATTGTCCAGAGCAGCATGAAAAAACAGGTAATGCCATTCATCTATTCTTAGTAAAAAATAATGTTCTTTTTGATTTACAGAATACAGCGAATAAATCGCTGTTTTTTAAACTTGATATTATTTTTTATGTAAAAGAGATGAAATGCATACCTCTAAAAACATAATTATTAGTTATAAAAGGTTAGTTTTGTCCCAGCTATTAAATACAGTTGATGATTGCATTATAATGTTTTAATGAATACTCCCGCTTTCCCTGCGTCGCATAACCACTGGGACAACCAATCCAATTTATTGCATCAACATAACATCCTGAAATGCCTACTCGTATTCCAAAAAACGATATAATTCACGCGAAATCTGAATAAAACATACATTTTTGTAACTGAACAGCCAGTATATTCGGATTCACATTATTATTATTATTGACTTTTATAATACAACCACATTTTTCCAACGCGTGAATTATATTGGGCACGAAATTTAAAACAAACTTAGTAAAGCTAAGCGCGCATGGAAGCTAGCTCAGTCGGCCGATAAGAAAGCTACACCATACGTGTTCGATGTAAGTACATGTGTGCGCATGAACGCTAAGAAAATCAGCCGAGTTCAAATATTACAGCAATACATAAATATTTTAGACCACAGTGCGAATGAATAGACACGTAAAGGATAACAATTTGATATTAAAATGTCGATAGTACCATTCAGCTGTTTGTAAAGTTAGTAACGCACAACACGCATAGGAAACTGAGCAAATCTTTCTTTTCTTTACAATATATTTTAAAATATTCAGTCTGTCATTCAAAACCGGTCGATTGATTTAGTCTTCATACGCGCATAGCAGTGTCGAGTTACTAGATAGGCGATAGGCTGACGACCCATTTTCCAATAATTTATTTACAATTGGCATTATTGAAAATACCAAGACGAGCATTAGTTTCAAGCTGTTATTGGCCGTCACCATTCCTAACTAGCAGGACATAGTCCGGGACTAGACGAGAGCCGGTCAAGCTACGGTGTCCAAACATTTTCGAGCGAGACCAATGATTTCAACTAGCGTATGTGTGGAGATCGGAGCCGAACCGGCAACCTCGTCTTGTAAGTCTCGGCCTTCGGCTTATTCCAGTGCAGCGGTTACGTCAACGCGGTCGGTTAGCGGAACAAGCTCGAGCGCATGGACTACATTGCTACCTCGGCAGCACGAAATATCGCTCATCACGGGCCTTTATCTTGACAGTCTGATGCGATACTATGAACTCCATCCTCCCACCACGCTTGCGCTACCTGCCGGCCGCTTTGGCGTAACTATTGCTCTGGAATCAGCTTTAGGGTGAAACTCCATTGAGGGAAGCAAACACGAAAAATGTACTAATGAGTTATGATTAGTATCCTATTGGAATCTCACCCCGTTGAAGGAGCGCGCGCAACCAGAAAGCGGTCAGCGGTAGGCGTTCGCGTGCGTGGTAGCGTTCGTTCTATAACTTATAAGACTGTCTAGCGAGCATGTGTCGTCACTGATCATAGCGAATATGGATTGTAAAAACTGAATCAATTACAGAGAACGCCTGACCACTGTATGATTGCGAGGGTCCTTTATAATAATACTACTAGGTATTAATATGTGCACCGACGGGCACTGATCGGAGGGCCATACTGAATTTTGCAATTTACTCAATCTCTAACTGCAAGGATGGTTGCCGTAAGAGATTGTGGCTAGTTTGAAAAGGTCTTACGACAGCAACTATACCAAAGGGGGATTAAAATTAAAATACAAAAAAAATTGAACTTGAGACAGATGTATGGCTTCGATCGGTACACGACAAGCAATTATAAAAGGGGGGCTAATTACCGCTCCAGGTGAAGTCGGATAGCACTATTAATGAAAAAAGAAAAACATGATTATCACCTGTACTGAATTAATATGCAAACTTTATCCAGAGGCAGATTTACACGTCTCCACTATTCAAATTAGTTTGTTTATTAGGAATAGTTTATGTATGTCCACGTGTTACGAGGCCACTTCACTATCGGTATATCAACCACCGCAACGTGCAAGTTTGCCATGCGCGGTTTCCTTGTTGGCACATTTTCAACTAGCTCGGAACACGTAAACAAAGTTTTAATTACTTAGTTACTCTGATGGTATTGAATTATGTGAGTTAACTCAGAATGTTATCCGGGGGTAGGAGACGTCTATATCAGTCTCAAACATCATAAATCGAAAGATAATGACATACATAATAGTCAAGTACAATCAGAGTTTTACGTCTGGCGAAGTTTGTAGTCAATAGATTTTCACGGACCTTTTTCATTGGGTTTCACTGAAAATGTTTGATAAAAGCAAGCAACACAAGCAAGCAAGCTGTGCTGCGCTGTGTGTGCTGTGCTGTGTTGTGTCAAGCTGTTTGACAAGCCAATTTTCTTTCAAAAAGCGTCAGCTACCAATAATAAAAGTAATCAAAGTTATTCAATTCAGTATTTAACATAATAAAGATACATATTTTCTTGATTGAGTTAAAAAAAAGGTTTTTATTTGAACTTTTGGTTAGGTCATGTGATGTTACACAATATACATAACTTCACAGTTCAAAGGAAACACATCGAATTACAGCCAATTTTGAGATAATCTCAACATTTTAATTTTACATCTAGAAACTCAACAAAAACATTTCTATAAAAATCCATTGAATAAAAACTTCGTCAGAGGCTCGTTTTAGTCTACTTGTTCTCAACTATAAGGAAAGCAAAATGCTTCTCCAAGCATGCAGCAATGTATTGATATTTCATGTGCTTATTTAACTTCAATCAGAGTAAACCATTGACATGCGCTCAGAATGTTTCTCCTTCAGTGCATCCAGCCTCATTCTGATAGAAATAACTATTTCACCCCTTTTATGCCCATGAGTAACCGACTAAATGACTGAATTTAAAACATACTGTCTATTAATAAACGTATGTGGGCTAGTTATGAGACATTCTAAAACTGTCTAATGTCTACTACTCGACTATGAATAGGACTGGATTTTTTGTTAATATTGGATTGAAAGCAATGGAGTGATAATGTGCGGGTGAACGGTTACATCAGCACTGTTCGTATCGCCATTGCGCTTGTTGTGGCGGTACAACACAAACGAACCCCGGACATCTCACAAAAGGGTGAATGCTATTCTATCACTTTATAGTACATACATACTACTCCGTGGTTGGTTAATATGTTAATGACTGCGATAGCATCTAATATTACTTAGTAAGAATCAGAAAGCGGTACGTACTTCTCAATCTCAGGTGCGCAATGCACAAACTCATGTGACCAAAATTTGTAGATGGGGTTTTTGATGAGTTCGATGAATGTGATGAGTAGTCCCCAGGGGTGTGGTCTGTTGACGATGAGTCTCTCAAGGAGCATCCTGGTGATCTGCTCCTGCACGGCCTCGGCGTTGGCCTCGGCGAACAGGTATAAAAGGCAGCAGGAGAAGTAGTGCGTGTGGCTGTTCGGGTAGCGCAGCTGGTTCGCGATCGCGTTCAGGAAAAGGTATCTGCAAACACGGAGCGTCCACTGTATTGAAGGTAAGAGCAGCCACCGCCTTGATTATGAACACGCATGAAGAAGTTTAGAAAGATCTAAACTCTATGAACACAGTAATTTACATGATTGTTGAATGTCTGCCTGCCGCTCGTTCTGGATGCTATCTGAAATCAAATAATTTAACCTCGTGGTTTCCTGTTGGCTTTTCAAATGGCACCATACATGCAGTCTGTCTTGCCTCCTCTCGCTCCGTCTTTGGTCAGACCCAGTTGACTGCTGCTGGTCGTACTGTGGCTGCTCTAGTCTCACGACCTATCAGCCAGCACCACAAGCTGGCCTGTAGTTGTTATCTTAGTCTGCCAAACATGCAGTTAGTGTAAGATATACATGTTTTACTTTAAATAGAGCTATTTAGGTCATAGCATGACCTTTACGCTGTTAGTTTATTATAATACCTAAAATTTAAGTCTACGATCTTACCGCCCTTCGAAGTCGAAGTCCACGGTGAAGTTTTGGAAGATGTCCATGTGCGCGGAGTGTGCAATGGTGGACATGTTGGGGGTCTGTCCTTTGGCCCGAATGTGCGCGATGGCCTGCGTGCCCACGTAGAGGACGACGGCGTTCATCAGCTGGCAATTGTACCGGCGCCCGGGCTCATTCAACACCTGCGGCACGTGAAGACTCGTTGAGCATATAGTAACCATTATTAAAGGACTGCTGACTTTTACTAGCGTACATACCTGCATGTTGCCTCTCAGTTCTGACAGGAATGTGACAGGCGCGCGTGCCTTCAGGTACGCATCCAAATCCTTCTTGAATTGCGACGCCGGGATGATGGTGTTGTAGTTGATGACGGCGCGCGGTGGTAGTGTGATTTCCGCCAACAGATCCACCTTCAGGTTAGGAGTGAAAGGGTCTGGGAGGCGCATATTGCGCGGGAACGCGGACAGAATGAGGTTCCTCATCTGGATGCAGTTCGGCGGAATCTCGTCACAGAAACCGTAGTGGTAATCGCAGAGGAACTCCGGGAAATCGTGGAGTAAGACAAGTAGCACTTTCAACGTGCCCTTGTACAGCATCATGACGGGAGTGGCGAGCTCCGTGTTGCGCAGGAAGGGGTCAAGGAACTTGAACAGGTCGATCAGCAGCGTCGAGTACATCCCCCAACCCTGCGAAGAGTAACCAGCACTTGGATCACCATGCACTATGATCGCCGCACAGCGTAACCCCGCGGCGTGATTGCGTAACACACATACAATCGCAATGGCTTTTATTTTTATAATTGAAAACCTTTAATTCGTTATTTACGTTGACGGAATTTTATTTAAAATTCTTCGCTTCGGCTTGTGATAGAAAATGTGTTACGCAATTGGGGTGCTGATGTGCTGCGCTGCGATCAACACAATACATGCAACGCACATGCACAATGTACTGCCAATCAAATCAACTAAATTCTACAATGTTTTTACTTCTTTGACAATATTTAATATATAATTGAATTAACTTCTCAAATTTTTTTTTAAATTGCAAGAATGTTATAATCAGATAATCTAACTTACAATTAATCATACCCTGAACAAGTCAAGACAAAGCATTTATTTCAAATAGGCACATAAAGGACACTTTTGTACATCAACATCCACATTAAAATAGAATTGATTCTAGCCGTCTAAAACATCATAACCATGTCCATTTCTGGTTAGTAAAATGAATACTGGACCCAATGATTTTGGTGACGAGATTTAAACACTGTTCCCACATTATAGAATGAAGAATGAATTACAATCCATGGTGTCATTCCAGGTTAAAATCATAAGAATAGTATTCCTCAATGATCGTACTTAACCCCACATTGAAAATCAAGTTCTGGCATGATTCATCGTTTTTTCTTTGGTAGCCAAATAAATAACTGATATTTCTACAATAACAAAGCGAATCTGTAAGCTCCAAAAGCAGACTCATCGCGGCAGCAGCATTTAACTTGTCTCTGAATATAGAGCAGTTCGAACTACGTGATTTTGATGGACAAACACACTATGGTGGAACGCTATAACAAAAATTAATAGAGATGGGCCGAATGTTCGGTCCACAGCCGGCATTCGAGATCTGGCACTTGGAAAACAACCATTTACAAATGTAAAAAATATATTAGCATTTCAATAGCTTAGCGTTAGCATGAATGAGGATGGGTGATAATAGAGTTTTGATTAAATTTTGTAAGTGTTTATGAACTAGTGTTGCATTATAAATTTATAATCGTAACCAGAATGTACTAAACAAATAGTTGAACTGCTGATCTGGTAACATGTATTTGGCCCATCTCTAATAATTAGGCCGCTCGAGTATACACACAAAAAGGAAATTAATTTAATTGCCTGGCCTCCACCACCAATAGGTTAATGAAAATAAATGAAAGATTGAAAAAAAACTATATAAATAGATGTGCTTGCCCAGTTTATCTGGTGAACACACTTATCAGGGCTACAATATTTTGTACTTTATAGCTTTGATTCAACGAGTATTGCTCCTGTTTGTGGTGTTTTATGACAAAACACATCAAAATATTTACATATTTATATTTACATTGCTAAGCAACGGAGGGAGAGCACACAGAAAGTACTCGAGAAGAATAATGCAACCTAAGAGTTAAATCAAACATTATGTCATATTTATAATAACGAGGATAATAAGCGCCGATTATGATCTTGAGGTTCAGGGTTCGATTGAGGTCAGGCAATTATCAAAAATAATAATGGGACTCCATAAAAAAAAACTGATTAATAGAATAGCAATCAATTTTAGGGTCAACTCAGCTGATGATGATCAAGTTCCTTTACCAATGTTGTTACAAGACTGGATGTTGCTGGTCTGTGCAATGACTAAAAATGAATGAAATATGATAATAATATTATTTTACAATTGAATAGAAGAAATTCGCATTATGAAGGTGGGATACTATGAAGAGTAATCCAAAATATACAAATGCACAATTAGAGTGGAGTTTTTCAATGATTTAAGCAATTCTGCGGCAGCTACAAAAGGTAATTACTCATTTATTTGGATCACCCTACATTTGATGCCGCATTATGTTACTTAAAGCGATATTATACGGTTTACTTCTGCTTAAGTTACTAAAATTGAACTATGTAAACTCAAAAATGAATGATTAAAATGTTTTTACTGTTAAGTGTATCACGGCAGTTTTAACTTTAACACTAATATTATTATTGTTATTGGTAAGTAAATGGGAGATGGGCATGAATTATAAAAACCCTAGCAAAATGGTTTCCAGTTAAAATATAACAAGTAGTACCTTCTGTTGTGGTGTTACCGCGAGCACGCGGTTAATGAAGGCCCGATGTGCGACCACCTCGAGCCAAGCGTACGCGAACCCAGGCGCGGCGCACGGCCGGATGATACGCAGCGTATGGCAGAACGCCGTGAGAACCTATCACAACAATATTAGATTATACTTCTGGTAACAAACAACATTAACAACATAGAATGCATGGACGTCACAGACTACATATCATGAACTTTACAGACCTCCACACGAAAAGTGATCTGTAAAAAGTCTAGAAAATCAATTTAGACTCAAGTAATATCTAAATTCACCAACTTTTTTTTATCATCTATCATTATGTAGGGGTATGTAAGGGATGTTACTTTTACCGGATAATTCATAGATTCTAAAACAGGTTCAGCCATATTCATGTCAAGGAATAGGATGAGAAGCAGCCGATGATACGGCAGCTGTTGAAAGTTGGTGCCATGTTCCTCATGGTCCTGTAGGAGGCATCCGGCGATTATACCCAGGATCTGTGGAAAACGAAACTATAATTCATAAATATGCCCGAAACTTCTAGCTATATGAGCAGAACAGTGTGCAATATCGAAGGTTGCATTACAGTATTGGCACTTTGCTGAAAAAGAGCAATAAAATAGTTTTGATAGGGCCATTATTACTACGATGATTAAAAACTTGCCTTGTTCAATAGGTTCAACTTCGGCGTCGGATTTCCCCCATCAGCAGTATTCTTGATCAAGAGCGAGACCAGTTTGATGAAGGAATCACACATGTTGTAATACTTGTCCCTCTTTGGAGGCAAGGGAGGGGTGTTCATCCTGTCCTCATTGAGCTGCTGATACACGTTCTCAACGCACATCTGTGTCGCGATCCTAAAGAATCTTGTAATCATGTCGTCAGACTTCAAGATGCCGTTCATGTTCATGCGATGGACGTACAAGTTGAAATTCTGTGCGAGTTCTATTTCGGTCAGGGGGCTGAGGAGCACATTTCTCCATTCACGGAGAAGGTTCTCCGTTTTTTCTTGTAGGCCAGGTGGGTCGTCGTAGGTCTGTGACTGTGAAAGTAGATCAAGTTTTATAAATGGACAATGGGAGTTGCAATAAAATAGGATACTACTGTTTAGGGGTTAATGTATGCAAACTTACCCGAACTTGAAGGATTCCTGAGTGAATATGAGCTGTGGGGCCCAGTGGGGACCTTTCCCCGAGATACGCGCTGGGATCCTGATTGACACGGAGCATCTCGATGAGGGAGCCGAGACCTTCGGGCGGCGGCTGGCGCGAATGCGACATCACGCGGACCAGCGTCTCGTTGATGTGGAACAGATCAGATTCATTCACGAAGATATTGTTCCTGTCGTCGACAAGGTACAGTTGCACCAGCTGCATCGCGAAAGCAACAGCCATGTAATTGTTACCGCTGTCCATCATGTGAGCGATCGCCAGGTCGTACTAATAATGAAAATATTAATTTCAGTGTGTGTTGACATGGTAAATTAAGTTTTAAAAAAATAGTTATTTATGAGGTTTACGTGAGAAAGTACCTGTGGCAAGTTGATGAGGTGGTTCCTGATGAGGCAGTCGACGGCCTCGATGTTGTAGCGCAGCTCCTCGCGGCACTCGGTGAGACAGCATGTGATCTGCTTGGTGGTCCACACGTGCCCGTACACTCGAGCGTCCTCCAGTAGCTTCAGCACGCGCAGGTGCGTGTCGCGGTACCGTCCCATCATCTCCATGTGCTCGTTGCCCATGTTCGGCTGCACGATGTGCCCGTCCAGCAAACCCTCGACCGCCTAGCAGACAAACTACTGTTACAACAACCACTCAACATTGTTACACACATGTTACTTCGTGCTTTTATAAGTTATATTGTCACAACATCTAATTTACCAGATCCTCTCAAGCCTCGCTTTTAGATATCTGTAAGTTACAAATGACTGATTCATCAGTGCTGACAATAAAGGGAAGAAAAAAATAACGAAAATAATTTAAAAAAATAAAAAAATAGGACAGTTGAAATAAAAAGAGGAAATATAAATAAGCAAAAATCCGCAACAAATATGCATCAATGAACTATTGCATCAAAAGTAACGCAATAATTGCTGACACTTCGTTGCAAATTTTTTTTGTTATCTTTATCTATGTTACCTTCTGCAGTAAAGCGCATCCGGACACAAAGTCGCGATTTCTTCTCGCGATGCAGAGGCACTCGAGCAGAGAGTGCATGTTGCCGGCCTGTACCGCGAGCGATGCGGCGCCGATGCAATTTGCCAAAAAGAGCTCAGCGCTGGTGATCAGCGCGCTCATCTCGTCGGTGCCGTAGACCTGGGTCGGGTTGATGACCTGACTGAACGTGAGTTGAGTAATTTGTTCCTGAGCGGACGGCTTAGGAATGAACAATCCGACATCGCGTACTGGCGTGAAGCCGGGGATATTGCAAGCGAACTCTTCGTAGACGGTGATCTGCGTGTCGGTAGGGCCACCCATGCGCAGACGCACGCGCTCAGGCAAACGCTCGGTCTGGTAGGCCAGCACCATGGGATCGAGATAGCGACGGCCCTCCTGGCGGGCCAGTTTACGCAGCTCGTAGTCGCTGTGCAGGCGCTTGTCCAGCTCTGGCAGAGCCTTCTCCACCGCTGTCTTCTGAATGAATGCGCAAGCTAGCTCCATATTTTCGGTAGCTAGAACAGCAGCTGCGGTTTCGATAACCTCCTTCTGAAATACCAGAAACTATTAATATGATAGTAAAATATCTTTTGATTGCCATTATAGGGAACAAAATAAAAAGTAAATCATAGGGCCTTAGGTTTTGTCAGTCAGTAGGTACTTCAGAGAAATATTGAAAATGTCCTCGTTACTTTTGAGAGATTGCAGAGGAGGATGTACAAAGCTAAAATTCTACAATAAAACTTTAAAATTGTTTAGATAATAAAACTTGAAAAACAAGCAGTAATAATTCATAAGATTGTTGTTGAACCTATCATTGAACGAGACAAATAGTTTCGTAGCCTTCTTACAGTTACGTCCAGGGCCTCTCTCCATGATGATGGAATAGTTTTGATCAGCTCTAATGTACCTGTAAAAATCTTGTCCCACCCATGCTATAATACAACAACCTAAGACCTACCTCCAACACTATCATCACTAGCACACTAAGTTTTAGAAAATTACTAATTTATTACCCCATAAAAATACAATTTTGTCCAGGCCAATCAGTCCCTAGGCGTTACCTATTTGCCCACTACAATTTAATTGTACCCATAAATGTCTTAGATTGATTTGATTAGTATAAACATTTATGGAAGTTGTCAACAAGAGATACTTATATTTTAATTTGACTAGTATTTCATATACATGTAATCCATGTTGTATAGGGACCTCACATCCACAGAGCGGATCCAAGTGAGCTCCTTATTCAAGATGTATTAGAAGACAATCAATTCATTTTGTTTATGAAATACTAACCTGTTGGGGTGTGGAAGGCATCAGGGCAGTAGCGAAAGCGCCCTTCAGGTTGGTGCTGATGGTGCTAATGATCTGCTCGCGACACGTGATCATCGCCATGCCAGCGGTCAGGTTACGCATCATGTGATGCGCGCAGGTACGCATTCTCACTTCATCAGGATCCAACGCGAAGTCCTTCCTTATTATTTGCTCACAAGTAGTCAAAGCATACTTGATTGATCTATCCACCACAGGGTGGATCCATTCCTGGATCGACCTCTCGATCGCGGGCTTAACAAACTGTTTCAGATGGGGATAGTTTTGGAACAGGAGGATGTGGGGATTGAAGCATATCTTTTGGCCAAATGCAGATGTTGATGAGACATTTACGTCCAAATAATTAAATCTGGGCTCGGGAAGTCCGATTACGCCCATGAGATTAGGGTCGCCCATGAGGCCACTTGTGGGTGTGGGCGCCGTCACGGCCATGTCTTCGGCCGCGATCATTGGCGGTTGCGGAGGCATCATCTGCATTTGCGGGGCCTGTATGATTGCTTGGTTCACGGGTACCACTGCCGCCGCCTCCTTATTCTGTTTCGGTTGAGACAGTTGGAATTCGATCTGTCTAACTTTTTCAGGATCTTTCAGATAAATGGCTGGTTTCAGATTAGCTATATCTAAGCCTAGATTCTTGCACAGTACTTCTATTTCAAACTTCAAATTTAATTTCAGGTCTGGTTCCTGGTGCAATTCAGCCAGGACATTCATCAATGCCATCGTCCATGGGTTGGGTGGTTTGAAAACTAAACTTTTAGCGCACGATTCTAAAACTTTGGCGACAAATGGTACCACATACAGGAGTTCCTGTTGGCCCTTATGGTAAGCTTCGAGAACTAATGCTTTGAGGTCGATATCCACATGCAAGATGGGCTCATTACGGGCCAGGGTCAGCATGCCAAGCCAGTGACCGAGATTCTTCAGTAATGAACGATCAGAAAAGTTTGCTATGCCTTTATCTGAGCGCAATAATACTTTGATGTTACGGTAAGTTTCCTTTGTGACCATCTTGTTGACATCACGAATTTTAAGAACGTCAAGGAAATTAGAATACAATGCATGAAAATTAAGTTCGATGGATGCTCTCTTCATAACTAGATATTGAGACAGCCAAGGATGATATTCATCAGTGAGTATTTCCTTGAGCTCTTCGCATTTTGTTTGCAAATTGAGCTGACTCAAGTTGTTGAAAATGAAAGCAGTTTTGTCTTGAATGTTTTCCGGAGGAGCGTTTATCTTCTCTTCCCTGTCGGTAGCGGTGAGCAGCGTGTCGATGTTCGTAGCGTTCGCGATAGAAGGCCGGCTTCCCATCCCACCTGTGCCGGTAGCGACTTTGGATATCACAGAAATTGCTGGAGCAACAGCCCTGTAAACAAATAGATAGATTAGTGCCAATTAATGAATCGTCAGACAGCTTCTTCTAGATAGCATTTATCTGAATAAAATGGCGGTATGACAGCATTAGTTAGAAAATATATCAATCCACCGTATTAACTTATTATGCATTAATAGTTATCTGGCAATTGAAAAATTGGCCCTTAAATAATATTCATATTTTAACCGCTATTAAGAAATATTTACAAAGTATTAACAATTAATACATTTGTGTGATACCTTTGCTACAAACAACCATATGTTACATTTGTGTGACACCTTCATTACATCCAATATATCAGTAAGAGACAGGCTCTTTTGCTCTGGGGGCTAGTTATAAACAGGCCTCTTTTAGAAGGTACAATCAATAGACGAGTACATACCTATACGGTGCTGATACAGTAACAACTGCAGTTTGGTTTAACATAGCTGCGAGGCTGGTCGGCAACACGGCACCCGATGGCTTCGAAGGCGGTTCCTGACTCTGGAGACCGTATTCAACGTACTCAATCAAATGCGGAGGGAACTCGCTAAAATGAGGTATAGCTCTTACATGCTCGCAGTATTTGTGATAGTCCTTGAGACGGGACTTGAATCGGTCCAGAGCTGCTATACCAAAGTAGTACATTTTAGATCCCTCTGGCTTCCTTAAGGCGTCGAGAACGAACCTCAATGCTAAACCGAGCGAAACGTAACTGGGTACTAATCCTTTCTCAATGATGCCCCCAAAGAGCTGGGCAGTTATGTGAAGTTCCTTGTCAGGGTACTGAGGGAAAAACTTGTATTCTTCAAAGAGATTCCTCAGCATGCACGAGAACACCTCCCGCTCCCGTTTGTTCGGCGAGTCTTGAAACTTTTTCAGCATATCAAGCACTTCATCTATAGACAGCGTTGGATGCGGAGGGTGGTTGTAAATTCTTTGAAAATAGCCGTTAGCTTCGTCCTCAATTTCCTTGGCAACGTTGTGCATCATCTCGGGGAAGTGGATGGGGTCTGGGATGCGTTGCTTGTCCATTGCTGGAGCAGGAGCCATCCTGGCTAGCCCCATATTAGCAACATTAGCATTATGTTGTAACGGCATCATAGCGAAAGGGCTATTAGGCCCAGCTCCCATAAGCCGCGACGGAGAGCCGGGTGTTGCGACTAGTGGTCCTAGAGTTCCGGGCATCGCAAACGCTGTGTTGGCTGGCGCGCCTAGGCTCATGTTCGCAACGTTCGGGGTCAAATTCGTTATGGAGTCTACATGCGGCGGAAACAGCTGACCGCCGAGTCCAGCAGGGTTGAAAGGAGTTTCCAAGACTCTGGTATGCGGGCGTGCGATACCCGCAATGGTCTGCCGCGTCTTGCTCAGTATGAGAGTCTGGCAGTTAGCAATCACATTGCAGATCGCCTCCTGTAGCTCTTGTTGGACATTGGGAATGCACAATTGTAAACATGCCAACATCGTGGCGACAGTCTCGTGCGGTAACTGAGCCGCTTTCGGCAACTGTTCATCTGGTCCTTTGCCAAGAACTAGCGGGCATCTCCTTTGCAAGAATTTTACCATGGAGGACACAAACGCCTCACCGTGGTCCCTGATCTTATCGGTTAACCATTTGTCCAATTTTAGGTACTCTCTCCGGGACGCCAGACAAGCCAGGTCAATGACAAAGGGAAACGACTGAACATTTAATAATAAGGATAACGCCTTCAAATCCTGTGCGACGTCTAAGATCCTTGAAAGTTTTGACTGATCACAATCTCCACGAATATACCATTCTGCCATCGAGTGCATAATGACGGGCTTGATATTCGGATTTTGGTTATGCCAAGCGTGGTGTAAAATGATTCCAGAATTAGGATGGTTACCCAAAAATATTGGTATCAGTGTGGAGAATAGTTCTTGTCTGACAACATTGACAGGTGGGCTAATCTGCAGTAGAGCCAGCATCAAAACGTCAGGGCAGTATTGCAGTGGAATCTTGAATAGATCCTGTACTTGCATGTAGTAGCCGCGCTCTGAAGCATACAGCAGTAGCTCGACCAAGTACAGGCAACGCCATGTTCCCACATCTTTGTTGTCGTTTTCGGGAGGCGATTTCAATAAATCAATAGACACCGGATGAAATGGGTGATCAGCGAAACTGAAGATATCAGTGTACTTCAGTATATTGGTGATAAGACTCATCTGACCTTCCAGGTTTGTCCAACGACGGCACAAGTATTCAACTGGAAATATGTTGGCTGGGTAGCCCGCACTTTGAAGCCCGAGTCGCAAAATTGTGAATAGCAAGCTTAGTCCTTGCCTGTCGGGTACGAAAAATTCAGGGTGATCAAGTTGTAGAATGACCTCCTTCCAGTTTAGGTTAGAGGCTAGATCCTTGAGTGTTTGCACTAACACTTCTGCGTTCCACGATTCGCCGTGTCCTTGAAGCATGTCCTTCTTAACTTCATGCCAGAAGTTGCCGGGAGTCTGTATTGGTGGTCCGTCTGGGACGGTCGTATGGTATCTCACCATCGTCGATATGATCTTGGCGACATCCGTAGCCGTGGGCTCCCGGGCGCCGAAGTTCAACATGTTGTTCTTGCATTCCTCAACGGATGAGGTGAAAGAATAGCCGATGTCTCGGATGATCTCAGCGAGCGAGTTGTCCATCATGGCTGCGGCCATGTCGTCAGCTGTAGTCATTTCCTCGAGAGGAGTCTGAGTATCGTCGGGATACAGCAGGGGCGCGAGCACTATGGGTACTACTTCGCGAGGGAAATCGATTCGTAACTTTTTCAAAAACAAGTCTTTTGTCACTGCGGCTAAACGAAAGTTTTCATGCGCGAGATCAGTTAGAAGAGTTTGCAACACTTCAGGGCTGCATTCCTGAAGTCCGGCACGCTCCACTTGATGTCCGCGTTCTGTGAACCGAAACAATACGTGTTAGCTGTTGTTCTGCCACAGAACCGACATCAGACAAAAACATCGTCGTAAGTTACATTTCTCTAAAATATCGAGTTATATAATACGGAATACCGACCTGCGTCGAGGTAGCACTGTACGAGATCTAAAAATCTCTTTTTAAGATGTTGCTTGGATAAATTTACGATTTCAGATTTCGACGAGTTCCTCCTCAGAACCAGCGAAAGGGCAACATCCTCAGCAGTGGTTAACTTTAACAATCTTGACAGTCGATTGAATAAAGTATTTGATGGTTTTAAGATCTGTAAGAAATCAGTGCTTTAGTAGTATTCATATATTATATTAAGTTAGCAGCTAGATAAAAGCACCGGAAATAAATAGTAAACTGCTTCTGAATGCCCTTGTCCGATAGAATTTAACATAGATAAATCTCGTATTTATAACATTTGAGGGTTGTTAAACCTCATCTACACTATATCAATATAATATGACATTGACATAGTAAAAACTTAAAGTACCTACATCTGTATGGTGTGTTATGTCCTTGTGTTTATGATTATCCCCATGGCCTCCTGGCCAGCTGCAGTTAACAAAATATATTTCACAGAACATCTCATACCAACAATTACAAACACTACATTATTTTGTATATTATAGTAAAATATAGTGAAACTAGTAAATAATGATAAAAAAAAATATCTTATCAAAATCATATTTGTTAGCATGATGCAAAAACAAAACCAGGATTTAAGTAATAATATGCGGTAAATATAGGATGGTATAATAATTGTATGAATATCAGGACAAACATACGATACAGCTGAAATGGGCTGGAAATAGATGAGCATCTACACAATTGGGAGGAAGTGTTTTGTTAAGGGTACTTACCTTCTGTAGAGGTCTGGTGGGTTGATCTACAGCGCGACAGATAACAGTCGACTTGGCTGGGTGGTTCAGCAAGGACGCGAGGTGCTGCGCTAGCAACGACGCGTGGATGCTGTTGGTAGGAATATTCCCTGGGCGATCAGTGTCCCAGGAATTCTTGGCTGCCTCAGTAAGCAAACACCTCAAAAGTTGATTTTCTGCTTCCAGCCCGTATATACTGACCAGCTGTGAAAAGACAAAGAAACCTGTTGATATTATCTCTTGTTATTATCAAAGCATACTGGCACAAAATCGATAACAAAATCAAAACATTATTCGTCCCCATATAAAACATCGCAGCGTCTTTAAAAAAAAAATATCTACAAGATCGCTAAGCTTTTTATTGCTATAAACAGGAATCGCAGGTTTGGACAAAAACAAACAAGGTACTTGGACATACCAGCTACTTGCATGTGTCAATTATGGCAATGGCGATTCGCTCAGCTACAATTTTGAATGGCTCAGCATGTCAAGTTACTGGTGGTGGCATGCATGCAGCTCGCTTAAGTTTTTAATCAACATGAATGGTATGCCAGCTATTTTTCACTCGCATACTCTTTTACAAGCATGTGTTGTACACATAATCAATTTCATTCAAATAGCTAATTTAAGAGACGCCAGCAATTATGTTATTTGTAAATTAAATACTATGTTATAATTTGTGGGTGTTTGGACTCAATACTGATGGGTAATTGTTTGTTGTAATCAAGACGCCTTGATCTTAATTTAATGGCAACTAAAGAGGCCTCTGGTTTTTCAAATGGTTTCAAATTATAAGTGAGGTGTATTTTGAAACTACAAAAAAATGTGATTTGTGGCTTAAAAAAATAAAGTCATCAACATGAGGCGAACAACAATATGTTTAAAAATCGAAAATGAATGTAAAATAAACCATATTTGAATAGAAATCCAAATCAAAATATTTTATTTCACATTAACCTGCACAATTACAATTGGTTGTTTCCTATGGAGGAAGAGCTGTCAAGAAACTACATGGTTACTCTTTTACAAATCATTAGTCTTACAATATTTTAAAATTACAGTGATAATAGAGAGGACAGTGTAGACCTGTCAATAAATCCATGGGCTTAAAAAAATTAAAATGTCAATATGTTCCTTCAAAATAAGAATGCTTGGAAACGTGCTAATCCTTCTCCGTAGGACAAGCTAGAGTATAGACAAAACAAACTGGTTGCTAATTAAATTGCATAATTTATAATTTTACATTCTGTGAACACTGTTCACACAACATTCACTGATCATTCTGATCACTTTAACTCAAACACCGACTCTTGTTACTTGTCATGGATATTTGTTAAAATTATTGTCTACTTCTACAATATTTGTAAATATGTGCCGCACCATGTATTGCACAATTAATTGTTATATTATTGTTGTTAGTATTTAATTGTTACTTTATTCTAGGTACAACATCTTCACATAATTATAATTAACTAGCACCCGCGGTTTCACCCGCATAAGTGTCGATCCCATGGGAATATCAGGATAAAAACTATCCTATGTGCTTCCCCAGGGTGCAATCTATCTCTCTACCAAATTTTATTTAAATCTGTTCAGTGGTTTAGGCGTCAAAAGACAGACAGACGAGAGTTACTTTTCAATATATCACAAAACAAAATATTGTATAACATTTTAAAAGAGTAACTGTGAGGTTTCTTGCCCAACCTTCTCCATAATATGCCTATGTACAAGTGCATTTTATGTGCCTATTTGAAATATTTAAAGGTCAGATCATTTAAATGATTTGAATGAGACCTTTGATTTTAGCCTTCTCACACATTATATTTGTAACAGTACAAATATAATGAGTGGGAAGGTCAAAGTCTAACTATTATTGTTATTTAATACACTTGCTTTTTGTTTGGTCGGTTTGGTCAACAATATGTAAAGTTGTGTCCTAACGGACCGAGGCACTTATCAAAGACTGAAATAAACCTAAATCCAACATTACATCAGCCATTCAACATGTATATGAAGGAAATTTACCTTCCTTTCAACTTAAGCACAGCATACAGTTAATTTCCTAAATATTCCTAACCATTAAGAAAACATAATAATGCTTGCAGCAATTCAACCTAAACATAATTATTTCTATTTTTGTTTATTTTTTCTTGATATTGAAAACAAGAACTAAGTATTAAAAACTAGATAGGTAAGTAATGAAAAAAAAAGTACTACTTAGTATAATATTAAGTTGGTACAATATGAAAAAGCAATAAACTATACGCACAGCTGAGTGTTTATCTAATTATCTTTATCTTATCGAAACTATTGATCGATTTCCTTGGTGAAAACGTAACAATCCTCCAACACAATCACAAAACAACACAAATAAACAAATTGTTGAAATATGGATAGATACCAACACAATAATAACAAGGTATGATTTGTAGTAAATAAATCAAAAGATAAAATACGTCATAGTAGTAATTTCGTTATAGTAGAAGTCATAAAATATCATTACAATAAAGTGCAGACAAAGTAAGTACGAGCGCGCACTCGTTGCAGTAGCTTGTTTTTACCTTTATCACTAACACGTTCAGCTCAATGTGATTACGAGGGACGTATAATGGCACGTGATGCAGATATTTCCATTTTCCGTAAAAGAAAACATTTTGTTCATATTTCCGATTAAAAACTACAATCTACCACATAACCGTGAATGTTGCAAGCACAGGTTACAAAACACAAATTGCAAAACTATGGATCGTATCATGAGGGTTGCTATTAGGTAAAAGTAAATTGTACCATTTTATGAACTTGTTGGTAGTTTATTTAAAGCTTTAAGGGTTCCGTACCAAAATGGTAAAAAGGTACATTTTTATTATGGTGCGACTCAGTCTGTCTGTCTGTCCGTCTGTCACAGCTGGATATCTCAAGAACTATTAATGCTATCAACTTGAAATAGTTTTAGATAACGTTTGCCCAACTATTTTGAAAATAAGAAAGAAAAAAAAATGTTTTTTTACTTTGCAACAGGGACTGAAAGGGTCTTAGTGAATTCGAAGTGGGGCTACTACTAGGGCATGTGGGGTGTGAAAGAGCCCTGATAGCACATTCTCAAACATTTTTCTTATTTTTTAGAAAAATGTTAAATAAATTCTGTTCCCCCCTTTATCTCCGAAGTTGCAAAGAGAAAAATCTGAAATTATTCTATGTGATAGAAGTTTATGTAAAGATTACAGGAAAAATGAATCGATGTCTCTAAATAGCGCAGTTATTCAGAAATCAACAACAAAAATTATATTAGTTCCACTATCGGTCAAGAGATGGCGCTGACCTAAAAGTGCAATATTCTACACCGCAGTGTTAAAATTCTCTGACGAATATAGGCCTCGCCGATGAAAATTTAAAAAGATTTCATGTTTCACAATACCTCGGCTCGCTCTTGATCGGTTTTTATTAATACTTTTTAATGTATCCTTTAAACAGTTGGGTTGGGTTACGTCTAATAACGTAATTAATTGTTTAAGAGTTGAATTTTGGATTTAATTGTGTTAGTAGAGTATAATGCCGCGTACAGATGTGACAAACGTGACACAAACTGTTACACACGTTAAAAAAAGGCCTAGTGTTATTGTGTTATGTTCACGTTTGCATAAATTAGGTCAATAAATTTAGTGTTAAGTATATTTGAAGATTTCTTTAAAGTTTTTGTTAATAATGCATATAAAAGCGATTTTACTGCTTTCTACGGCAGTTGTGTCAAAATGAGATGCTCATATCGCGACGATATTTTTCATCTTTTATCGGGTTATAAGGGTGCGTTTCCACTGCAGCAGAGCTGGGCGTAGCGGAGCGGAGACATGCAGGAATCGACCAATCACAATTGTTGAAATCCTCATCGCGTCACTCGTTTCGTGCGTAAGGGTGCGTTTCCACTGAAGCGGAGCTGGGCGTAGCGGAGCGGAGACGTGCAGGAATCAACCAATCACAATTTATGAAATCCTCATCGCGTCACTCGACTCGTCTGTGATTGGACGATTCCTGCACGTCTCCGCTCCGCTCTGCCCAGCTCCGCTTAAATGATAAATGATAAATGATTTATTTTCTGTAAGTAGGTTTTTACAAACACTTTTACACGTCATCATATTTTTTAAACTAGATGTGGTCGGCGTTTCCTAGCTGACTACTCTGAGAAGAAAGGCCGAAACAAACTCAGAGGTCACAGTCTCTTTTAAAGTCCAGACAAAATCTTGGTCAGATCGTGTGAAGACCATGTAGATTGATGTCTGAAATGGTCTTTTGAGGAAAGAACCACACAGATTGAGCGGACCTGTCCAATCAGTGCACGCATTTGTCAAAAATCGTGCAGCTCGACTCAGAAATGAGGAGCTCAACGATTCGACGAACAATACCAAAGAAAGGACATTTGGGTAGGCCGCGTAAATTACTCAAACTGCCAGATCATGATTAAAACTAAGAAGGAAAACAGAAAAAAAAAAAATGACCCACATAGTCCTCACATTCACAATAATTACATGAAAAGAAAAATAAAAAATAAAAAATTCTTTACAAAGTAAATATTCATGTCATTGTCTAAATAAAATTCATCAATGTCAATGTGTATATAAAAATCCGGACATAGTCTTTGAGGACCATGTAGATTAGTGTCTGAAAAGATCTTTTGAGGAAAGAACCACACAGATTGAGTGGACCTGTCCAGTCAGTGCACGCATTTGTCAGTAACCGTGCAGCTCAACTCAGAACTTCAGGAGCTCAACGATTCGACGAACAATACCAAAGACAGGACATTTGGGTAGGCCGCATAAACTACTCAAACTGCCAGACCACGATTAAAAATGTAAACAATGACCCACATAGTCCTCACATTCACAATAATTAAAATAATATAATACTTTATACAGTAAATGTACATGTCATTGTGTAAGTAAATAGATACTTAAAAAAAAAAAAAAAAGAAAATATTAAAGTGTAAAAATTGCAAAATAACATTCACTGTCTAAACCTATTGGAGCAGCTCAATCCCAAGCCTTTTTGTCCTCAATATAGTCTTTTACAGTATAATAGGCTTTCTGGCATAGTTTTCGCTTTATAAAAGCTTTGAATTTATTTAGGCTTAGTTCTTGAATGTGGCTAGGAAGTTTATTATAAAAATGTATACATTGGCATCTAAACGAGCCACCTATTTTCTTGAGCCTTGTTGTAGGAACAACAAATTTGTGTTTGTTCCTAGTATTTATGTTATGGATATCACTGTATTTTTTAAACAGATTAATATTTTTATGTGCATACAAAAGATTATCATAAATGTACTGAGAAGGCACAGTCATTATATTAATCTCTTTAAATATGTCTCTGAGGGAGTGTCTAGGACTTAATTTATAAATAGAACGAATTGCCCTTTTTTGTAAAATAAAAATTGTCTGAATATCGGCGGCATTTCCCCACAACAGAATACCGTACGACATCACACTATGAAAATAACTAAAGTAAACTAAACGGGCTGTCTCTAAATCAGTCAAATCACGAATTTTCCTAACGGCGTATGCTGCAGAGCTAAGCTTTTTTGACAATTTATCTATATGGGGGCCCCATTGAAGCTTGGCATCCAACGTTATGCCTAAGAATACTGTGGTATCTTCGGGTTTTAACTCTTCATCCTTAATGAGAACACTAGTTTCTACTTGTCTAACGTGGGGTATCGTAAACTTAATACATTTCGTTTTTTTTCCGTTAAGAAGTAGGTTATTGACATTAAACCAGTTAACTACTTTTGCAAGGGCGTTATTTACATTGTCAGTAACCAGCTGCTGACGTTTGATTTTAAACAAAAGAGAAGTGTCATCTGCAAACAACACTATATCATGATTATCCTTTATGAGGTACGGCAAGTCATTGATATAAATAAGGAACAAGAAAGGACCAAGAATTGAGCCCTGGGGGACCCCCATTCTTACTACAGATCCGGGTGACCTTTTTCCGTTAACATCAACTCTCTGAATCCTATCACTCAAGTAAGAAGTAAGAAGATCCAGAGAGGCGTTCCGGATTCCGTAGTGGTGCAGTTTCCTGATTAATGTGTCATGAAGAACACAATCGAATGCCTTGGACAAATCGCAAAAGACGCCCAAGGCATCGCATTTGTCCTCCCATGCATTATAAATATGTCCTAAAAGTTCAACTCCTGCATCGGTAGTCGAACGACCCCTTGTAAAACCGAACTGTTTATTATGCAGTAATTTATTGTTATTAAAAAATCTTTGCAATTGATTCAAAATAAGTTTTTCAAAAATTTTACTAAAGGTAGGTAGTACTGAAATAGGTCGATAATTAGTAGGGTCTGATGTACTACCCGATTTAAACAACGGTATTATTTTACTGTTTTTCATAAGATCAGGAAACTCACCACGGTCAATACAATTATTAAATATAACAGCTAAAGTAGGTGCTACAATGTTTATAATCGACTTAGCAACATCCACAGAATTACCCCATAGATCTGCGGTCTTTTTAACATTTAACGTGTGAAAGGTTTTAATTATATCGTTACAGGTTACATATTCAAAGTGAAATTCAGAATCACAAACTGAAACGTTTTCTTTAAGTAAAGACTCTGCGGCAGCGGGTGATGAGTTAAGAGATTTAGTAGTTGATACTGGAATCTCTGCAAAGAAATTTTCAAAGGCCGCGGCGACTTGAGAATCTGATTTAATTATATTGTCATCAATAGCAAGGCTGTAGTCACTACTTCGGGTGCATGACCTTCCCGTTTCGCTATTAATGACATTCCAAGTCGTTTTAATAATGTTGCTACTATTTTTAATTTTTGAACTCAAATAACGTGACTTGGCAATACTACAAACTTTTTTAAATATTTTAGAATAATTCTTAACATATAAATTAAATTCAGCAGTGTTTATAAAAATCCGTTCTTCATATAATTCATAAAGTCGTTTTCCACTTTTATGTATACCAATGGTGGCCCAGTCACTGAAGGAAGCGTTACTATTAACCGATAATCTTTTTGAAATAAAAGTGTTATCAAATTGTGTGCAATACATATTAAAAAAATCATTATATTGTTGATTAGGGTCATCATTAGTGAATAAAAGTGGTAATTTACCCAAGAGTTTAGTTTTAAATGTTTCCAAGCGATTAGTTGTTTTTGGGTTAACAGTGATATCTTTTTTAGTAACTTTTTTGTTGTAATTTGGAATACTGATCAATTGTCCGCAATGATCTGAGTCTATTAAGTTAATAATTTCTTTGTGGGTCGGTATAACATCTGTATAAATGTTATCTAGGCATGTGGCACTAGTAGGAGTTATTCTAGTGGGCTCTAAAAATTGGTTATCAAGATTGTATGACTGAAACAAACTTATAATTTTAGTACTTAACCCAGAATTTTCTAACAAATTAACATTAAAATCACCACAAGTGATGATAGACTTCTTTGTATTACAGATTTTGTGCAACACTTCATCCATAACTTTTTCAAAACAATCATACAATCCTGAAGGTGGTCTGTATACACTTAATATAATGAACTGCTCCAATTCTATACAGGCTATTTCAATTGTTCGCTCAACAGAGAGGCTTACGATATCCTTTCGGTCCTTAAACTTAAGCTGGTTATTTATTAAAATTAATGAGCCACCATGTATAGCATTTACTCTGCTGAATGAACTACCAACCTGGTGATTACTAAAATTGAACATGAACTGGTGGCTTTTAAGCCAATGTTCTGTCAAACAAAGAATATCTATATTGTTACAATTCAGGAATAATTCTACTTCTAAGTCTTTGTTTAAAAATCCTTGAATATTTTGATGCACCAGATTGATACTATTTAATTTTTTTACACTTTCATTTGACTTATTATTTGCCTTAGTTACATTTTTGCAAGAGGTTGCCTCTATTGTCTTAATGTCTAATTTAAATGATGATTAATGTCATTAATTTTGACCAAATTATTGGCAGAATACTTTAAAAAGTCATTGCATTGCTCAATAGGAGCAATTTGTTTAGCCAAATGTTTGGCTGAAATTGAAAAAAAATATGAGAGCGACACAGCTATCTGTCTTTTAAGATAGTTAGAAAGATAGTACATAACAATATTGTATCTATCTTTTGTCAAATATAAATTATTACCAACATAATAGTTAGTATCAATTAACTGGAATTGGTTATCATTATATGTCAAATTGTGCAATGTCATGTTCATATCAAATCTTAAGTTATTTTCTTCCTGTGGCAAACTGTTACTGTAAGGGAATGTAAACAATACAATTTTTCTTAATCTAAGGTTGCACAATGTTCGATGATATTGGAGCAATTCTCCTTTATTTAAATTACCCCTATTTCCCATAAATATTAATAAAGTTGTTTCCTGCTTAAAGTTATATTTAATAACTTCTTTCATAATATCAAATAAAGAACAACCAGGCATACAGTAATTTATTATTGAGTGTCCCGGATATTCATCTGTCAACAAGTGACCTAAGTCCTTTCCAATCTCATCACAAAATAATACAATATCATGATTTACATTTTTTTTACATGGTATAATGGAACTATTAATAGAGGGAATAGTCAAATCAACACAAGGATGCAGTAATGTGGTATTGCATGCTGATAATGAATGGTCTGGTGTAGGTACAGTGGATGGTGTTTGACAGCGCTCACAGCTGTTTGTTTGTGAGTTCACCAGCTCATTCATTGCCAACACATATTCCCTCATTAGATCTTCAGAGGTATTATATTTGTTAGTCATAGATCTTAGTTTCTCCTGCAGCTGGTCAAGTTGAGATTGCAAGTCCTGTGTGTCAATATTGTATTCCCTAGTACTTTGCTCCAAATTAAAAGAATACATATCTAACTGTTTAAGCAAATTTAACCTTTCCCTATTAAGTTTTACATTTTTAATAAAGAACTTTTGTCTTTTTACCATTTTTTGGGTTTTAACAATGTATTTATTAATTTTGATGTACTTTTTGAGTTTATTTTTACTAGTGACTACCCTCACTGATTTACATGATTTTGATTCATCATCACCTGTCAAATCAATAGTGTTAGTAGGATTTATGGCAGAAACCATTGACGGGGCAATAGACACCAACTCATTGAACAGACTTTGGTTCAGCGAGGCAGTGATGTTAAGGTTTGTAGTCTCAAGTTGTGTAATCTGACTTTGAGCCTCATGTAGCTGCTGTTGTAATAAGTGTTTGTGGCTAAGAGCTTGTTCATACTCTACGCTACACTGGCTGAACCCGTCCACAACAAGCTGAAGTCTATCCCGTTCTTCTATGGCATCAGTGTATTGAGTATATATCTGAGCCATTTCAATTTTTAATTTCCTATTCTTGTCATGTGCATCAAAGAGCAACCTTTCATTGTCATCTATTTCCTTAATTAGTTGGTCACAGGACTCCTTTGACGCCTTTAAAGCGCTCAAAGCCTCATTGAGTTTGGACTCTTCGAGACGAGCACGGGCGCTGCGAGTCATAATCATGATTAAAACTAGTAAGGAAGCGACAAGAAATTAGAAAAGAGAAGGTTGTTGTGGCAGGAGTTGGAAAGATGATTAGTTTAATAGGAGAATATAAAAGTCGGTCAGTAGGTCGTCTTAGGGGCAGAAGTCAATGGGAAAAATGAGATTTAGATGTAAATAAAAGGAGTTCTGTCACCAAACCTAAGTAAGGTTATGTTTACGTTCAAAGGTCATTGGCATCAAGTAGCCTTACTAAAAGTGAACAAAGTAGGTAATTGCACGTGAAATTATACTAATTGTAGTACGTAAACTAACTAATAGCAAGTAAAATATAAAGTATTGTACCTGATATCAAGATGACAATGCAAATTCCCTTGTGCCGGTAACTGTCACCGATTTACATTGATAAATTTACACTTAATTTGCACTAGGTATGTGAATCTAACACAAAATACACATTATTATCCTATCTACTTGAAGAGTAATTGGAAATAGGCCTAAAAAACAACGAAATTTAATATTTAAGATTAAAATTTCAAGAACAAATTTTAAACAGCTGTTAGCTGTAGTGTTGCCACAGGAAAAAAAAAGTGGAAACGCACCCTAATTGGACGATTCCTGCACGTCTCCGCTCCGCTCAACTCCGCTTCAGTGGAAACGCACCCTAAAGCTAAGGCCACACTGACATGGTGACCCTAAATGTGCATCGCCTAACGCCGTTGAAATTACCCGTTTAGTTCAGTGCAGCCTAGCTTACGAAGCACAGGTAATGGCGCCGATTCTGTTGTTCACAAACTAAACTAAATTTATCTTCATGCAACTTTTTCTGTCTATTTCTTTAAGAAAAGGACAGAAGATAAATATTAGTTTAGTCCTGTCAAATTAAGATACTCCATAGACAACTTTAAACGAGATTAAAAAATTGGCTATTAAACATACGTCAATTTACGCCAGGCGCTGGCTAATTTGACAGGACTATACTAATATTTATCTTCTGTCCTTGTCTTAATAATAGAAAGAAAAAAATGCCTGAACTTAAATATAATTTAGTTTGTAAACAACAGAATCGGTGCCATAATATTTATTGTTGCCATTAGTCACTCACGGACAAGGGGGCGCAATTTTTTCACATAATTACGTATTTAGGAATAAAGCTAAATAGAAATACACTTGACGTATACACTTACTTCTTTTGATCGTCCCATGAGCCGGGTAAAGCATCATTATTTTATTTTCAAAGCCGAATGACATCAACAAACGTTTTTCATTTTCATTGACGGTGACGTTGCTGTAAGTAGCCTTGGCATAACACGAACTACCCATAATAATATTATAAAAGCTAAAATAACGCTGTCCGTCTGCTTTTTTACCTTTTCACGTATTAACGGCTGAACCAAAATTAAATTAAGATTGTCTATGCATAAGTAAAGCAACTTAGGGTAAAAATTTAGTATCGTTTAGCACGAGGGGGTGGGAGGGGGGCGAGTCAGGGAGGCTGCCCCCTCTCCCCTGGGACCACTTCCATGAAAAGGCAATGCACTGTTTTTGAGAATAACAAATGATTGTAACCTAACCCCAAAACGGTGAATGGGTAGTGGTTAGTGTTGCCAGGTGTCCCGATTTGCGCGGGACGTCCCGATTTTCAGGGGTCTAGGGACGCGTCCCGATTTGTACCTGATCGGGACGCTAAATGTCCCGATTAATCACAAAATGAAAAAAAAAGTCATAAAAAAAATGTATATTTACGCTACGTAGTTTTTTAACACGGAATGCCATCTATTGGCTTTGGATATATTCAAATATTGAGAATTTCGAAACTTTTTTTTTTTGACCTCATGTACCGATTTACAACAAATCGGACCTGGCAACACTAGTAGTGAAGACCGCGAAATTCAAATTTTCTTACGTTTTTTTGCAATTCGCAGGTCAGTGACAGGTTGTATCAGAATTCTTGATCAAAATATGATTCGCGACAATAACAGGTACATATTTAGAGAATTATAATCATTAGAATCATTAATACATCAATACATCTTTAAAAAGATCTTTAAAAAGTCATATTTTGATCAAGATACGACCGGACACTGACCTGCAAATTGCAAAAATCGTGAGAAAATTTGAATATCGCGGTCTACCACTACCCATTCACCATAACTAATAATTCTATTTCTTTACGGGGATGTTATTATTAGATTGTTATACAAGTTCTATTTTTGCATTTTTGCTTAAAAGCCATAGGGTAAATATTGGTTACATAAACTTACCTACTTTTAAAGGCTTCCTACTGTTAGCGGTAAACATTTCAAGGTTGACATTTTTCGCACAATCGTGTGCACCCCAAGCCACTCTACACTAGTGAATAGTCCCGGGAAATCCCGGAACCGAAAGTACCGGGAAATCCCGGAAATTTGTGTCGATTTTGGAACCGGGATATTAAAAACCAAATCCCGGTTCTTTCGGTACTTTCGGGAAAAGATTCTTCGCGTTTCGAATATTTCTAATTTAATAGCATAAAGCCCGACCGCTTAAAGCGTGGAATACACTTGCTACCTAGCATGCACAAGAAGCATGCATGCTACAAGAGCATGCTGCACGAGGGTGCGGGAGGGGCTGGTGGCGGCCATCGCGTCTTCGGAATGTTGTGCTTTGCGTTACGTTTGTGATTTTGGTGGACAGTGCTTCGCAAAAAAGACTCAAACAAGACTGCTACTTTTGGGCAGAGCCAGCTTACGAAACTAAAGACCGATGATGGCAGGATCGTATCCGCCAAACCTGAGCTGTTGAGAGAGATCGAGAGGTTCTATGGACAGTTATACACGTCAACAAGTAACCCCGTTATGGATCTGGCAAACGACCCAAGAGCTAGATTGACCCGACACTATACCGAAGACATTTCGGACGTCAGCCTGTACGAGATCAGGATGGCTCTGAAGCAGCTCAAAAATAACAAGGCGTCGGGTGATGACGGAATTAAGGCCGAGCTCCTGAAGGCCGGCGGAAAACCTGTTCTTAAGGCCCTTCAGAAGCTGTTTGATTCCGTCATACTCGAGGACAAAACACCACAGGCATGGAATAGAGGTGTGGTGATACTTTTCTTTAAGAAGGGCGACAATGCCTTTCTTAAGAATTATAGGCCCATCTCACTTCTGAGCCATGTCTACAAGCTGTTTTCGAGAGTCATCGCGAACCGTCTCGCGCGCAGGTTTGACGCCTCCCGAACAAGCCGGATTCCGTAAAGGCTTAAGCACCGTAGACCAGATACATACGCTGCGACAGGTTATACAGAAGACCGAAGAATATAACCTGCCTCTCTGCTTAGCGTTTGTGGACTACGAGAAAGCCTTTGATTCGATTGAGACATGGGCTGTGCTGCAGTCTCTTCAACGATGCCAGATCGACTATCGGTACATCGAGGTGCTGATGTGTCGGTACGTAAACGCCACTATGGCAGTCCGACTCCAGG
Source organism: Mesoligia furuncula (assembly GCA_916614155.1). Taxonomy (NCBI): domain Eukaryota; kingdom Metazoa; phylum Arthropoda; class Insecta; order Lepidoptera; family Noctuidae; genus Mesoligia; species Mesoligia furuncula. The sequence goes on from OU744790.1 coordinate 37,039,974, forward strand.
ATCAGACCTCGAAACCTATCCTTTTGCAGCGAGGTGTGAGACAGGGCTGAGACTATGCAGGACTTCAGTACAATGCTCGATGACCTCAGTATAGCCTCCGAAAGAGTGGGTCTTAAAATGAACTTGGACAAAACGAAGGTCATGTCAAATGCCCATGTTACACCCACTCTCATAAAGATCGGAGACACTACACTCGAAGTCGTGGACGAGTATTTTTACCTAGGACAAACTGACTAGTTAGGTAGGTCTAACTTCGAAAAAGAGGTCGATCATCGAATCCGACTCGGTTGGGCAGCGTTCGGGAAGCTACGCAATATCTTCTCGTCCCACATACCTCAGTGTCTCAAGACGAAAGTCTTTGACCAGTGCGTGTTGCCAGTGATGACTTATGGCACTGTAACGTGGTCACTCACAATGGGCCTTATAAGAAGGCTGAAAGTCACCCAAAGGGCAATGGAGAGAGCTATGGAGTTTCCCTGCGTGATCGTATCAGGAATGAGGAGACCCGCAGGAAGACCAAGGTAACCGACATAGCCCAAAGAATTGCCAAACTTAAGTGGCAGTGGGCAGGGCACATTGCTCGCAGAACAGATGGTCGATGGGGCCGAAATGTTCTGGAGTGGCGACCGCGTACCGGTAGACGTAACTTTGGAAGGCCTCCCACAAGGTGGTCGGACAACCTTGTGAAGGCCGCGGGAACCCGATGGATGCGAGAAGCACAGAACCGGTCGAAGTGGAGGTGCTTGGGGGAGGCCTATGTCCAGCAGTGGACGTTTTTCGGCTGAAAGGATGATGATGAATTATGTTAATAAATAACAATTTAAAAAATGTCGGTTAAGATTATCTAATCAATAATATTGAGACTAATTAATGCTACGCTAAAACTCCACTGTTCCTTTTCTTTTTTTTATAGATATTACGCAAGTTTTAAATTATAATTTGGTTATGCAGAATTGCAATAGGAGTCATGTTGATTTAAATCATTTGTTTGGAGAAGATGTTTAATAAATGTTTCTGATAAATATTATCTAGGATTAGGTACAAAAATGTTTTAATGTTAATAAAGATGTTGCTGGTAGAATATGCGTAGTTACCAATAAAACAAGAAATGAAACGTTTTATTTGATTTGATTTAAATGTTTTTATTTTGCCCTGTCATTTCGTCTTTTTTTACTTTCTCCGTTTCGACTCTTCATCTTTTAAAGGCTTACTTAAAGTATCGTAAGTACCGGGAATCCCGGTTCTTTAGCCAGAAGGTCCCGAAAATCCCGGTTCTTTAAAACAGAACCGGTTCTGCATTCCCTACTCTACACAGCGCAAATTAAGATAGCTAACGACGACATTCTTATTATAGTACTTTTACATGATGTGTGCTAAACGTTTACTTCATACTTTTATTGAATGTTTAAAGGATGCTAATCCGAGCATCCTTTAGCGCGCTAAAGCTTTACGCTAAGGCACGATATTTAGCGCGCTAAAACTCTTCCGCCATTGCATCCGCGTGAAACTTCGTGTCGCGCAGGTGTGGCTCGATCTTTATGCTCGTGGGTGCTCGGTCGGTTTGCTGACCATGATTTTTTAAATTTTATTTATTTAAAAAAAAAATTATATTATGTTGAATTAACTACGAAGATTGTACTTTATAATTTGAGACTTCGCGTGTTTAGTAGGGTCCTTTGGATAAAATCGAGAATGTAACCAGCACCGTAATTGCGTAACACACTATCGGTCGGAATCTGAATCATTTTGAGGCAAATTGCTAATCCATTGCTTCATGCAAAGTCTGCTCAGCACGTAAATAACGTAATGAATGTTGTCAAAATGAAACCGATTCCAATTTATAATGCGTTACACAATAATTTCCCCCGCAGGTGCGGCCATTTTGCTTGAGCGAAGCGCGGTACTTTAGCCAACCCTACAGTTTTAACTGTAGAATTACCGTTTTTTTTTAATCTTCCCAGTTTTTAGTTTAGGCTGAGGTGAACAGGAAAGTTTTACTTTGGTAAGTTTCTTACAATGGCGCAAAAAAATAAATTAATTTTATTTCAGTACATAGGTATTTTAATTTTTTTTAAAGACTGCGCTACAGCTGAGCATGAGGTTCTAGGGTCGGGCTGTCGGCACTTTGTCCGACCCGGATTATTAGGTTTTTCTATCTGGAATTGCTCAGAAGCAGCCTGGAGCACAGATTACTAAATAGTTACTACGTCCTGGAGTCTGGGTTTGTGCCCGGTTAATGGCAATAGGCTAGCCCCTCTTACATGGGACTTAAACATGCGAAATGTGAATGTACAGCCACGAACATAAGTATGTATTCATTTGACTTTATTCAAAGACGATTTTCTCCTTTAGTTTTGAATGAAATTGTATGTATTGCGAACAAAGTATTTTCGAACCCATAGGTTTGTGTAAAGTGACGTATTTCAACGTTGCATTCGTTATTTCACGAAAAAATCGCAATTGAAAGTTGCCAAGTGTTGACGTATTAGTGCTCGTGACTGTACTATTATGTAGGTACACCTCTACCCATCCCTTCGGGGATTATCTACAGGCATGTTATGTCATTTTGACTTTATCACTAATTTGAATTCGCGCAAAATCTGAGCCAAAGCAAAAGTGCAATCGAATTTTAGAACAAAACCAGTCGAAAAACCATTCTGTCTTTCCGTCTTCACTTTCTTTTACCGCTCTAACCTCTCGCCATTGTTTGCAACGACTAAACAAGTGGACTAGATTCAACATCATCTGCGTAGCCATTCCAAACTATGTTGGGGCGGTTTCTAATATAATCGGAAGCAGCTGAATATCAGTATTTTACTTGGAGCGATTGCCTATCTGACCTCGCATAAATCAGTAATTGGGTTATACGATTACGATACCCCTTGGTTGTCAGACTTTGGGGCTTCTGACGACCCGTAACGACACATTTATCTAGTAACGTGTGAGAACTGGATTCATAAATTGTATACATAATAGCGAATCTTTAGCACGGCAATAGCGGTCATTGCCCTCTACCTAATATCTCTCCGTAGGAAGCAAAACAATAAACTATGTATAGTCTTTCGGTATTGGAACATGTTGATGATCACGATATATAATGATTCAGGACGTTAAATCATGCTCACTTAAATGTCTCACCGATGGTGGCGCGTGTGTTGGATCATTCGGTTCCCTACAAAATGGTTGAGCTGGATGGTGCTGATCCACGCGTCATGTTCGTGAACGGGCGCCGTCGGTTGAGACTGGTCATCTCTTAACTGCCAACGCTTATTTTTAATCTTATATTTTTAATTGTTTCTTCATGTCTTTTTTTTACATTGTTCTGACTTATAGAAGCAACAAAAATAATGTACCCAGGATTTTGTAATATCTTGATTTAAAAGAGTGTCCATGGAGTTTCTTGCCCGTTCTTCTCCATAGAGATCTACGTTTTGGAATGGGCAACTAGCTTTAACTTTCTGACTAACTGACAGACTATTTAATTTTGACAATTCAAAAGTGCCTGTACAAGGTTTAATTGAAATAAATGCTTAATGAGTTTGAGTTAACGGACTTTATTTCAGTCAGTCAGTTAGTAATAAAGAATGCTAGGAAATTTAGGTAGTAATTCTTTGTTTTAGGTCCAAGTAGGAAGTAGTAGGTGTCGCTACAACGATTTAGCGAACATGAACCTTATATGTGCTATCGCTAAAGTTTAAAGATATTGTATACTGACAAAAACAAATAATGTGTGACTATCTGACTATAATGGTGTGACTAATGATATGATTACCTTCCAATCTAGTTAAAGTCAAATTAAAATAATAAACTCGTCAATAATCAATGAGAAGGTTGCAAGCTAATTTACACTTGAAACGGTTGCATTAGAATTTACAATTGCATACAAAGTGTGTTAAAGTATGGGTAGATCAATAGTTTCGATTAATCGCCAGAAATAGAACCACGGACGCTACGTGTACTTCCATGAATTACTGGCTACTTTTAATACTCCGTTCAATTGAATCGTCATATATAATATATAAATTACTAGCCGGTTTCACCCGCATAGATCCCGTGGGAATATCGGGATAAAAACTATCCTATGACCCTTCCCGGCACTCAACATATCTCTATACCAAATTTCATCTAAATCGGTTCAATCGGTAACAGACAGACACTTTCGCATTTATAATATTAATAGTATGTGTAATGTTCGCTGGGTTAATAAAACACACTTTGACAGATCAGTTAAGGTGAAGTAGTCTATGCGAAACCCAGATAACGTCTGCACGCGCCTACCGGCGGTAAGCGACTGCCACGCCAATGCCTGCGCATACACTACATCCCTCCTTTATTTTTATTGAATTGATATGTTTGTTGTTGTCATGTTTATTAAAATATTGAATTGATTCTAGTCGCCCATTCCAAAAGGTAGTTTTCGTATGGAGAAGAATGGGCAAGAAACTCCACCGTTACCCTTTTAAAATGTTTTACAATGTCTTGTTTATATAATATAATTATATGTGAAGACAATGCACTTAGAATAAAATTAGTCTACCACAAAAGGTAAAAAGAATTAAAATGAAGCAATGGCAGGTAAATCAATTATGTGATAGATACAGGTGCTCACATATTTACAAATTATTTACAAATATTGTAAAAGTAGATGATTTTCCTAGAATTTTCGCTTTGATAAATCCAATTTAATGGAGTGTTACATATGGCACGATCCACACGATGATGTCCTCACGATGTCCTCACGATGATGTCCTCCCGATGTCCTCACGATGTTTTTCTTCACCATTTTGTAATGTCCAATTTAATGGATGTCCAAATGCGTCCAATCTAATGGATGCCCATTGCGTCCAATTTAATGAATCACATGTCTTCGAAGTATTGGTTCTCAGACATGCCGGTTTCCTCACGGTGTTTTCCTTTACCATTGATGAACAGTGGTGATGAGTGAAAATACACAAAATGCCTGCCTGGTTTCGAACCCACGAACTTAGTCGGGCTAGACCACCACCACTGTTGTGCTGAAATTAAATGCTATTATTATGTGTATGTGCCTACGTATGACACGGTGCGGTATGACACCAGAAGGCCAATTCTACTAATTTAAAACGTTCAAAATCTAGTCTCAGTCTCATATCGGCGACAAACAAATGTCAAAACTTGTCAAAATGTAGTGAGATTAAAGGTAATTTTGCAATTAGCATTATTTTAGGGCACGAACTATTATCACTTTTGCAGCCTGTGTCTGTAACACAGTTTATACTAGCACCGACACAGACGTTCACTCTGTCTCAAATAATGCATAGCGTTGTAATTCATTGTTTTGTTTTGTTTTTTTTTTTTAATGCTTGATTGAGACGGACAAATTGTACTTGGCTTTTTGAAATAAAGATTATTATTATTGTTATTATTATTTTGTGATTTTTACTTAGTCTATTACTTTTCGATTTTTACTAAGTTTACCGTTTTTCGTTTACCCTTTTTTGCAATTTGGATTAATTACAGGGCAAGGAATTATTATCTCATTTGTGATTTTTACTGAAGTTACATCTTTTACTTTTACCCTTTTATGCAATTTGCATGAATTACAGGGCAGGAAACTTTTACCCTTTTATGCAATTTGCATTATTTACAGGTCAGGAAATTTTATCTCTTTTGTGATTTCTACTGCCATACCTAGGTATTGGCATCTGCCTAGCCTTTTTCCCAACTATGTTGGGGTCGGCTTCCAGTCTTAGCGGATGCAGCTGAATACCAGTATTTTACATGGAGCGACTGCCTATCTGACCTCCACAGCCCAGTTACTGGGTAATACGATACCGCTTGATAAGACTGGTTGTCAGACTTTCCGGGCTTCTGACTACCCGTAACGACTCTCAAAGATTCACGAATGACAGCCGGGACCAACGGCTTAACGTGCTTTCCGAGGCACGGAAGGGACACGGTATGTAAAGATGGTCACCCATCCATAGACCAACCGCGGCAAGCGTAGCTTAACCTGATCGATCGACCTATGCGGCTGTTATTATTTAGCCACGTGCCCCTCATACCTAGGATTGGCAATAGAGATCAAAATCTTTTTAATGTCTAACCATGATTTATTTTGTAAATTGCGTAATCTAGTCGGTTCCAATGTATGAACTTGATGAGTTTTCACCCATTGATTGCATACACTGGTTGGTTATACCAATGTATAAGTTATTGTTAACTTTTAGGTACCCACTATTCATTTGATTGTTTACCTCTTCAAATTACTTCGTAATGTTTTGATACCGATTAACCACATAATCTATCAGTATCGCGACTTCCGCGATCTTATTTGCCTAATATTAGGCAAGTCTGTTAACCAACAGTTGGGTTGGCACCTATCAACAAATGAGGTTATACGAAATAAAAGTAAAACTATAAATTCACTGTACATATTAAGCATAAGAAAGTTAAAACGCTGTACAAATATCATAGTCATTTTTTTTTTTTGTCCATGTCGCGAATTTTGCGACAAGGGGTTACTAAAAGGGGAGAAAATTTTCCATTATTTTTTCGATAGGACGCACCGTTTTCGAGATATAAGCAAATTTAGAATTATTAGATTTTACACTCGCATGTTCCCGAAAATAACACCAGTACGTCCCGTGTTTCCCAAATAGTCAATCAATAATGCTATATTTTGCCACTAACTATTTGGAGAAACAGTTTTATTAATTAAACAAACCTCATTCGTTAACTTGCCAGTATTAATCGCAACCATTAGGTTGTTTTGTTGGAACTTGTTCCATTTGTGTTTCTCGCAACCATTAGGTTGTTTTGTTGGAACTTGTTCCATTTGTGTTTTTCGCAACCATTAGGTTGTTTTGTTGGAACTTGTTCCATTTGTGTTTTTCACACACACACGCACATATTTTAATGTATTTCAAAATATGTCTTGTTGTACCATACCCAGTACAGTTGCTCAATGTTTTTTGTCCTATAATTGTAATAATTGTAATTAAAGTTTATTTTAAACTAAATCACCGCCGTTCATATTTGACTAGCCAGCAAGTCGAACAAAGGTCCTTTGACGACGTGTGCTATGTGATTAAAGCAAATGTTCACTTGATATTACAACACTGTAATGAATTCTATGAATTCTTTTGTTGATTACAAATTACAATAGCCAGTGCAAAATGCATTTGATTTGACTACGATTAGTTCAATCATTAACCATAACAGATTTTATGACACTAGTTAGTTATAACAGTAGGTAAGATAATAATTTTATTTGTTACTTAACTTCGATTTTACCGTAGTGGAACTTCTGTTAAAACTGGTACATTAACGATATTTTCGCTGGAACATTTTTTTATTTGATCGAATAATATTTTCTCGATATTATTTACATAAGGGGTCGACACGGGGGTAAGCCGTGACTGACTCGAGCAGTGTTGCCACTGAGTTGTGTGCTACATCAATAATGGTAGGTACATCACAAATACATTTCAATTACCTCACATAGGGCAGTATTATCAACTTTATGATAAATAAGAATTATAATCTCATAACCACATCACGCCTGTTCTCCCACCTATGTTTGAATAGATAAGCAATCTTTATTGCTTTATTGTACATTATTGTCTTGGTTTCACATAATGTTACATGGCACCTGTAACTTAGTGACCTTTGAAGGTACTACCACAAAATTCCAACAGAAGAAGGGAACTTCTCTTCTACAAAATTGATTTACCGTTTCATCATATATTATTATCATAAGAAAATATTATGTCATTCTAATTCATGTTACTGGTGAAAAGAGTTTTACTAAAACATTTTGTTCATCTATCTGTCCCCAAGTCACAGGCTATAAACCTAGTTTGGGTGCCAGGAGATAATACTCAATGTACTATATTTTGTACCATATTACTGTACTTGTAACCTTTGTGAACATTGTTCTGGAAAAAAACATTATTTTTATTATTTTTGTGTCTTTTTTCTCACCTCTTAGGCTGGTTTTAGCTACATTTACGGGCCAAAACCAAGTAAATGCAACGTGTGGTGTGTATTAGAGTGTGTTTTCTTCCTCTAACTACATGAATTTCCTAACTATTCTACAGGTGTTTAAGATGGCAGCTTTCTGTTATTTTTATTAATTAACATTGCAATAACATCAAACAGCAGTTTGTTGTTATTGTGACTTTTTATTTTCACTTTGCCCACATTTTATTTCAAAGTATGTATACTTATTATTTTAACTGGTTGGTACTAGTATTTAATTATAGTAACAATTACATAGCTTTTGTCTTTTCCTTAGTCTGTTGATAGGTAGCAATCTAAATTATGTCACCCTAGAACTCGGGTACATATGTCATTATCAGTAGTACTCATTAGGTAGTTCTTCCTACATGCAGGAAATTATCCTCTGTGGGACGGTTTTTTTTATTTTTATTTTTGTTATCTTTCGTAAGTATTACAATGAATACATTACTCTGTATTGATTCTTATTTTTGCGTGGCTTTTACTGAAAATCAGCAACAGTATCACAACTGCATGCCCTATTATATTTTTGTAAGTACTTATTGAAGACAAGAAGACATGTGACATCTGCCAACCCGCACTGGGCCCGCGTGGTGGATTACGGCCCACTCCCTCCCACCGAGAGGAGGCCTGTATCCCAGCAGTGGGAACATTATAGGCTGATTATGTATGTATGTTATGTAAGTACTTATTGCGTGAGTCATTTTTTGTGGCGTCCTGTAACAGGATTTTGAGACTCGTATGCGTGCTCATTAGAGCATTTCGGATTCAGCATGACCTTTGACGTAAGCGTAAGTATGACTAATTAAATAAACTGAATAACTTTATTCAGTAACGTTACTTTACAATCTTCTTTTTAGTGTGTCGATAGCAATCTAAGTGAACTCGGCCCAGAATTCGGATACTTGTTTGGCGCCTTCACCAGCGTCCATCAGTTCCTGTAACGTGCAGCTGACAGGACACGCAGGACACGATATTAAGTGTTATACTTTACTATTATTATGGAAATTGACTGATAATTTCCTTTATCTATTAACAAATTAGGTTTATTAACTAGTTGGCAGTAAATATTCTAGTAATTAAGCCATTATTGATGCTTACACTAACATTTCCCGGTCTTTTCTGATATTTATCCGTTAAGCATGGTCGTATTGCGAATAGTATTTGCGTGACCTTGATATTTCTGTGTCGAAATGCAAACAATTGATCCTGGCAAAACCAGTGACCTAATTAAAATAGTATCTACTGATTTTGTTTTATATTTACAATAAGTGGGTATGTAGGTTATTTACAACAGAAAAGTTAAGTAAGTATGTCCAAGATTTATGATAATAATCGGTTATTAATTTTATTTAAAATTAGAAGCGTGCAATAACTCAATTATCTTGTTATTTAAATGAAAGCACTTACTCAATAATAATAACTACCTAACAATAATTTACTGTTTGCATTACCTACAGCACATTTAAAATAATTGCGTACTATTCAGGCATGGCCCTTTGTTTTGTTGTGAACAATATTCCCTGCATGGCCTTTTTAACATTTACCTACGCTTTTGTTGTTTACATCAGTCGAAGCAGAATTTATTTTTCGTAACTTAATCATACGAAACAGACAATAAAGCAATCATTAGCTGTAACCATCTACCTTGGTAACGATTTATTTACGTGTAGGTAGGTAGGTACAGCGTGACTACGTTCTGTTTTTACTTTAGTATCCAACTATAAACGATCCTTATCGAAATATAGTCGCTTAACAGATCGTAAACAACTTTCAACGTGCATTATTTTTCAGCGTGCATTCTTCCCCTTTTTTTGGTAAATGTTTTCAGCACTTACTTTTATCCTCGTCGCCACTTGTAATGTTCGCTGGGTTAATAAAACACACTTTGACAGATCAGTTAAGGTGAAGTAGTCTATGCGAAACCCAGATAACGTCTGCACGCGCCTACCGGCGGTAAGCGACTGCCACGCCAATGCCTGCGCATACACTACAGTATGGATAATACACTAGCTTTTGCCCGCGTAGTTGTCGGAAAATATCACCGGAATAAAAAACCGGGCAAGAGCGAGTCGGACTCGCGCACCGAGGGTTCCGTAACATCCGGGTTTATGCATAAGGTTTATGTTTATGAAATTAAATGTTTTTTTTTTTTTATTTTAATTTTGAGTTGATTGAATAAATGGTAAATTGCGGTTTACGATTTATGAAGTATTAAAAAAAAACTACTTACTAGATCTCGTTCAAACCAGTTTTCGGTGGAAGTTTACATGGTAATGTACATCATATATTTTATTTAGTTTTATCATTCTCTTATTTTAGAAGTTACAGGGGGGGACGGACACATTTTACCACTTTGGAAGTGTCTCTCGCGCAAACTATTCAGTTTAGAAAAAAATGATATTAGAAACCTCAATATCATTTTTGAAGACCTATCCATAGATACCCCACACGTATGGGTTTAATGAAAAAAATTTTTTTTGAGTTTCAGTTCTATGGGGACCCCTAAAATGTATTGTTTTTTTTTCTATTTTTGTGTGAAAATCTTAATGCGGTCCACAGAATAAATCTACTTACCAAGTTTCAACAGTATAGTTCTTATAGTTTCGAAAAGAGTTAGTTTCTTAAAGTGGCTGTGACATACGGACGGACGGACAGACAGACGGACGGACGGACGGACGGACGGACAGACAGACAGACAGACAGACAGACAGACAGCCAGACATACAGACATGACGAATCTACAAGGGTTCCGTTTTTTGCCATTTGGCAACGGAACCCTAAAAAGTATCCTTTGTTCTTAACCGGATCATGGTCTATCCGTATGCCTGAAACGGTAGCAAACAGACAGACCTAGTTCCTTTCGCAATATGGATATTATTATCTGTAGTCATGGGCCACGTCGATGATGACTCAGGTCACAATGCGGGTTATCGATTCTAACCCCTCAGCTGCCGCGAACGAGATAACATTAACATTTTATCATGAACCCAAAATAACAATCGCAACCTAGATTACAACATTATGTTTAAAGGTGTTATGGACTATCTCCCCAAGTTCCTCAAAATGATTCTTCATACATTCATTCCCGACGTCCCCAAAATACAAAAATTAAATTATTAAAATTAAATTATTTGTAAAGTTCACACTTCACCAGTCCTGGTATTGACGTGTCCAAAATTATTAGAATAAAATAAAATTAGTACCTAATTAAAACTAAAACCTGTGACATGTACTGTGTTTTTAGATGTTTTCGAGATAATATATCTAGTGTGTGTTAGGGATGTATCCAGGGGGTGAGTCAGGAATGTATCCAGGGGCCCTAGTCTGTTATTTTTATTCGATTCACCACCATCCCATTGTCATTTTGCTAAAAGTTCGTAATCTGCTAAATTCATAATGGTTGATCATTGGTCGGTCAATGGCACAGAAATTATACGATACTCGTAACGAATTAAAAGCAATGACTGCACAATGTCGTTCTAATGGTAGGTCACTGATCAAAGGAACTGTCAAAATTTTTGCAGATTACCGCGTAAGTCAGTAATTCATTTTTCATTATGTACGAGATTACCATTCTATGCCATTTTTTCGATGGAGTGTCAGTGGTTGACCATTGGAAAGTCATAATGACGCCATTATATTAGTAGATTACCAAACTTGTCAAAATCAATGATAGACCATTCTGACACTATTGTAATAGCAGACTTGAGGCCCTGGTCTTCTAGGGAAAAATGTAGGGTAAGGGAAGAATTAAGCTTGTGTTGGAGGTGATGCATCCAGTATTCAATTCATTAGCTCAGGATTTTTTTAATTAAACACAATATCATGTAGACTCACATTTTTATTGTAAAATTAACCTTTTGAACTCCATTGTCACATATATGTGACAAACGAAATCTTACCCTGAACGCCAACGTCACAAATATATGACAAAATACACGTCTCACCATATTATGAAATAAACAACTTAATCATTACTTTCCCGTGTTTTTATTTATATATAATTTCAAAGTTTAAGCTTCCGTCTGTATTGTATTGCATGAAACTAATATGAATAAACCACCAATTATCGAGAAATTTGTTGTTTTAAAAGTAGATGTTAAACGCGTATAAAAGGAGTCACAAGTAGAGATGGGTTAATGCCCTGGCATATTGGGCGCATTGAATAAACGCCGGATAAATGCCCATAAACGCCCAATAAATGCCTTTTGCCTGGGCAAAAACTTTGACAGAACTTTTATTCAATTTTTTTTTCAAATAGCTATATTTTTTTCATATAAATGTACATATTATTATTATTATTTTAAATATTAGCATAGATTATTCTTAAATAAACTTAATTCTCGTATGTAAGACCAGAAATTGATATGATAAGGTTAAGAGTATGCTTTACCTGCTAAGCGAGTCAAACAGTTACTTTACTCTTTGAGTCAAACGTAAACAATAGCGTGTACGGGTTAATCTGTGGTACGGGTAGGACATATGAATACGTCCTTGAAATATATGTTGCGCAATTACGTTATACAGGGTTATTGGTAAAACATTAACAACCTCTTAAGAAGTCATTGTACTCATCATTATGAACAACTGTTACTATGGGAACAAACCTGAAATCGCGAAAAAAAAATCTGCTGATCCCTACATTTTGACGAGTTGTACGAACATAAATTTAGGGAACAGCTAATTTTTCGCCCATCGTGCTGCTCGACAAGGTCGGCAAGCTCTTTGAGAGAGTGATTTCGGGCCGCCTGGTGAGGTGGCACCTGGTGAGGACGGGGCCGGATCTTGCGGACAGCCCAGTTTGGTTTCCGCAAGGGGCGCTCGAAGGTGGACGCCATCATGCGCGTGAGAGCGTTCACGACGGGGGATGCGGTGTCCCGGGGTGGGGTCGTCGTGGTGGCGTGGTGTCACTCGACATCGCCAACGCGTTCAACACTCTGCCCTGGAGCTGCATTGTGGAGGCACTCCGGTATCATAGGGTGCCGCCCTACCTCCGTCGAATAGTCGAGGCGTATCTGACGGACAGAGCCGTCATCTACCCCGGTCGCGATGGGGAGTGGAACCGGCGAGAGATTTCGTGCAGTGTCCCAAAGGGATCGGTGGTGAGGCCGCTCCTGTGGGACATCGGCTACGACTGGGTGCTGCGGGCCGACCTCCCTGATGGCGTCAGCGTGGTTTGCTACGCTGATGACACGCTGGTCCTGGCGCAGGGGAGGTCGCATCAGGCGGCGGCCGACGCGATGACACGCGGGGTTGCGATAGTCGTGGAGAGGATCCGGCAGTTGGGTCTCGAGGTGGCATTGCACAAGTCCGAGGCCATGTCGTTTCATGGGCCCCGGAACGCGCCACCATCGGGATCGCAACTAATGGTAGGAGGGGTTCACATCAGCGTCGAGACGACGATGAAATACCTGGGTCTCGTCCTCGACTGCCGGTGGAACTTCGTCGAGCACTTCCAACGTTTGGCCCCCAAACTGGAACGGGCCGGGGCCACCTTCAAGCGGCTCTTGCCCAACCTGAGGGGGCCAAACGCCTCCTGCCGGAGGCTTTACGCGGGGGTCGTGCGGTCCGTGGCCTTATATGGCGCCCCGGTGTGGGCGCGTTCACTGCGGCGGCGAGCCGCCCACTGAACGCGCCCCAGAAGGTGGTAGCCGTTAGGCTAATCCGGGGCTACCGCACGATCTCGGGCGAGGCGGCAAACCTCCTTGCCGGATTGCCGCCATGGGATCTGGAGGCGATAGTCCTCGCGCGCCTGTATGAGTGGCGCGCGGAGGCACTACGCCGGGGGGAAACTCTGCTTCCGCGGCAAATCGCTGCGGAGAGGACGGATCTCCGGCGCGATCTCATGGCGGCATGGAAAGAGCGACTGTCGCAACCCAGCGCAGGGCACGCCGCGATAGCGGCGATAAGACCCCTCTTTGAGGAGTGGCTAGAGAGGCGCCACGGCGCCCTCACCTACCGCCTGACGCCGGACACGGAAGCTTCGGGAGGTTCCTGCACATCATCAGGTGGGAGGTAACGCCCGGGTGTCACCATTGCCAGGATCGCCCAGAGGATACGGTGGAGCATACGGTGGAGGTCTGCCCCGCTTGGACGGAGCACCGCCGTGTCCTCGTAGAGGCGACCGGCAGCGGCGGCGACCTCTTGCGTCCGGTACTGGTGCAAGCCATGATCCGGGGCGAGAGGGAGTGGGAGGCAGTCACCTCCTTCTGCGAAGCAGTCATGCTAGCGAAGGAGGTGGCGGGACGGCTCAGGGTGAGAGCCTCCCGTCCCAGCCACCGTTGGAGACGCTCCGGGCGTCGGTAGCCGCGTGACGACTCCAGGCCACCGTAGGCGTGGGCCTGCGGGCGGAGAGTAATGGGTAGCTCACAGTCCGATCAGGACCAGGCCCATACCGGACGGCGCGTACGTGTTCCACGCGCGCCTCAAAGACATGTCAGCATCGAGGAGGGGCCTCCTTAGGGCTGAAACCTGCCGGGGCAGCGGGATTGTCCGAAAGGGTTACCGCTGGCCCGGAACATAAAGGGCTACGGAAGGAACACGGGTGGGTTTTAGTCAGTAAGAGTCTGACATTCCCTTCCGCTCCACCCATAGCGGGAGGAGTTATTTGGTGATTACCCATACGAAAAAAAAAAAAAAAGCTATCTTCATTGTATTGAGCGATTTCATTACCTATTATTAGTTTACGTAATAGACATCAAAATTAAGCCAAAATTATAATTAGGACCACGATGATGGTAAAAATTGACAAACATTTATTTTATTCGGAAGTCTTACAGCTTACGAACATACATACTATATTACTTACTTATGATTATAAGCCAATTACAAAACATCACTTCATTTTTCATTTTACGAGAGTTAAAATGATTTTTCTATAATTACGTAATCGAATTTTCAACTGTGATTTTTTTTAACAAGACTGATTATCTTATGACTGAATATTTCAATAAAAATTTTATTTACAAAATACCTACTGACATTTAGTTTCATTTTAAGTTAAGTTCCTGCTTTATTTTTTACAAAACAAAGTTATTCATTTTTATGCCCAGTGATCGGGCATTTATTTGGGCGTAAACTCATTTATGCCCAATATGCCAAGTTTATGCCCATTTTGTCCATATTTGTTTTTGCCCTCGACCCATCTCTAGTCACAAGCCCTAGTCTGCTATATGTGACAGCTAGTGTTGTGACGTATGATTGTAAAATCAATAAAAACTTGAAGATGAATATGAAATTTTAGTCCAGAGTATATTATTTGTGTATAAGTTGGTATCAGGAGAAATAAAACGTATTTTTAAAACAACTCAGCCTTATACAACCATGCCTATAGCTAGCTACACAATCAAAAATAAAATATGCAAATGTCTAATATCGACACTTGTTAAACTCATCTCCCGCGCATCCCTAGCGCAAACCAATATTATCAGTCCCTTGTACGCCATAGTCATAAATCTATGACAACGGTGACGTCGTAAGCGCAGCACATAGGGGTATTTCATTAATCTAGCTGGCTAAAAATATTAGTGCGGGTTTTTTTTGGTTTAAAATTACGGAAATAAAACAAGCGAATTATATACGGACGATAACTTTTATAATTTCATAAAAAAAGCAACAAAACACAAATACAACAAAAAAAAATGCTGAAAATAGGCCATATATTTACATATTATTCCGTACACTTATCTACATTACTCTATATATTTACATAATCTTACATAGACACACTATACAGTGTGTCCGGTCATGGACTAGCGATATTCTAGGTACTTATATAACAAACTATTCTAGTACACAAATACACTATACACTAGGGTCCAATCCACTAAAATATTAATGTTAATTTAATGTTGTATTGTAACTTAGCTCAAAATCTGTCGATCTAGGAAAAAAATAAAAAGGGTCATAGGGGTTGTTTTTGCAGTAACTTACAATAATTTGTTGATTGGCATAATTTTTTGAAATTTTTTTTTTGAGTTTTTTTTTTTTTAAAGTTACGAGAATGTGAACCCATTGGATCGTAATGGAAACGATAGACAGTATTGTTACCCTCCGAATAAGCCTACTTTTATCTCAGTAGGACCAAAACTTTGAGAGATATGTTTTCTTTGTACACACGTAGAGAATATCTCAACAAAATGACTGCCAAATAGCGGGGAAGCAGATTGGACCCTAGGGTGTAGTGAATTTGTGTACTAGAATAATTGCTTTATAAGTACCTAGAATATCGCTAGTCCATGACCGGACACATTGTATATTTACATATTCATACATTACTAAATTAATTTACCAATAACAATATACTTTTTCAAATCAATTCACCTCCTCGTTCTCACTTTCTGATTCTGTTGGGTTTGGTGTAGCAGACAGAAGCATGTTTAATGTTTCAGGCAGAAACGAAGACATCTTCTTTTTTTATTGCCCTTGAGGCACTAAGAAATGGATCTGAGCTTAAAAGAAGCCTGTTTAAAATATCTCTATTACAGGATTCTCTAGAGAATTTCCTTGAGTAATCCTGTCGGTACGTCCTAAAATGTTTGTTGCGTGCCTCTGCTGCTTCGTCAAGACAGTTGTCCTATAGGTAACAATGCATTTTTTATTATATCTGATCCGTGTACAAGTACTTTGTGCAGTGTGGGTGTCATTGGGTGCCATGGGTAGAGTTTTATGTATAAACAAGCAGTTTCTTCCGCATATTTTTCATAATTTTCTACATCTACATAGTATATCCGCTTGAAATCGTTTCTAAAATAACTTTTGATCTATATATTAACTCATAATCTATTCCTGTAATGTCTGAAGCTAGTTTCGGATCTTCAAAGAATCTCCTGCTGGTGTTCCCATCATTCGTATTTCCGAAGTTTGTTTTCGGCATATCTACTAATAAGCCCGTTTCATTGCGAAACCTGGTCTGTATCTCAATGTACCTATTCTTTTTCTCTCCCGATACTTTTTCACGGGTAATTTGTACGCTAAATGCAGAATGCTTTCGAAAAATCTTATTCTCGCATGTAAAATAGACAGTCCGAATTCAGTAGCATTTTTTGAGTTTCCTTTTGTCCTCCAAATTATTAAACTCTTTAGAAGATTTTCCACAAATATAGCAGCGACTCGTGTATGTTGTTCCAGTAGCTGCATTGCAAACTTTTCCGTCAACCATTGTCATTACAAATTGGGAATGAATCAAAAACTTTTTTCCGTCAATATCCACCTCAGTCGCAACCAAATTATCAACAGAATTTTTGACATAACTGATCTCTTCATTGGTTATATCAGTTGTCCCTTTGACGAAGCGAAATCGTATTAGACGACAAAATCGGGGAGATGAAAGGGTTGGATTTTCTCATAACACCCTTTCGTTGTCCTTGTCGTAAACTAGTCGCACAGGTACAAAGCAACTTTGAAAAATATTTGCATCAGAGTCAGCCTCATTTTCAAGCCATGTTTATATTGTGCTTGCTGGGATCCATCGCAGCCCCATTTACATATCAACTTCAAAGTTTTCCGCTCTTGCTCTTTTATTGTTGATAAGAGCTCTTCTAAGAATAACGATAAGCGCCTAATGGTAATATCAACTAATGGTTGCAGTTGGATTTCGGCGCAGTCCCCTGCCCCCTGCCTCAGGTAGTCAATGTAATTAGCCTTCCTTAAACTTTGTTATTTTGACTTTTGGCCGCCTAGTTAATTAAAATACCCATATGTGCGCAGGCGATTAAGTTTAGTAAATGCTTTAATTTTTTTTTTTTTATATTAGGTACTAAACTAATGTTCTTCCTAGTATATTATTACAGTACATTTTGTTAAAGATTTGTGATATTGTAAGACTGATTCGTAATAATAATTATTAGGTATATGTAACTGTGGATTTTAAAATTATTTCTGCGTATTTTTTACGTCAAAAAAAAACAATAATTAAAATACTGATTTCAATTTTTTTTATTACTACATTAAAATCCTTGCGTATTTTAGATATGGATAGGTATTATATTAGATAAGAATACTAATTATTAGAATCGATAACCAACGTGTACACTGCTACATCCCTAATTCAGATGCGAGAATGTCATAAAATTGACTGGCAAGCAACGCCATTGTCACAATACCAAGACGAGTCATGTTGAATAGTGTTGTAACCATATTGTAATAAATATATTTTTTAGTTTTCTATTATCTGCTTTTTCATTGATAGTCTCTGTCAAATGCTGTGTAAAGATTACTATATTGGAATATAGTGGCAGGTTTAATAAAATTTCAGTGTCGTGAGTACGGTATATTAGAAAATTAAAGACAAAAATAAAAACTCAGTTGTTTGTCGATATAAGTTTTGGAATCCCTATTTTTTATGAAGGTCATTTGACAGAAAAAGTGGCCTGGCGTCAGGGGCACGGCGATACGTTTATACTCTGGCGTTCAAAAGGTTAAAAAAGAAAATATATACACACCGTGTTCTGGTCGATATATAAACTTTGATCAGAATGTTCAGACCCTAGAAATAATAAGCATTTTTCATTATCGACACATTAATGAATCCTTTTTTTTTTCTTTTTTTCAAATAAACTATTAAATACCTTGACGTAAATCACCCGATATGCAAGCCTCTTTATCCGAATTATTGGCAACGTCAATCGTATTTACATTCAGAAGATTTGGCGGGCTGAAACTTGTCAAACTAAGTTAAGACCATTTAATTTTGTTAAACGAAATTACAAATATCTTTGTAACAAAGCCTTTTTAGCCTCTGTAGACAGAAATAGGGGCCCCGCAAAGCGGGGCTCCGTCGACTACACACCCAAAACTACTTTACCACCTCATTGTTTATAGAATTGCTTAGAATGAGATTTATTACCGACAAATTCCGATTTATTACTGCCCACACGTAACTGCTCGTTCAATAATTTTTACCGCCCATTTAATTATTTTCCCACTCAATTATATATTCACTGATCCATTTCATTATTTTTTATTACTCATTTTTGTTTACTTTACTGCTTAGTTTTAACTGCTGAACAAGTTATTAAACGTGCCATTTATAATTTTTAACTTACCAAAACCGCTATTTACAACTGCCTCTTTAAATCAGTGCCCTTAAATATTCACAAAATACTCAGTTGTATTTTTACTTCAATAATAAATAATAAAATTAAAATAAAATAAATATTTAAGGGGGGCTCCCATACAACAAACGTGTTTTTTTGAGCATTTTTGCTTTGTGGTACGGAACCCTTCGTGTGCGAGTCCGACTCGCACTTGGCCAGTTTTTTTTATCATTCTTTCACTAATGTAATCTACATACTTTCAGGAAGGTTTTAATTTAAAATAAATTAGGTTATTGTTAGTTAAACTTGTTAATTTATATCGTTTATTTCAAATAGTATGGGGGTGGGTCGATTTTTTTGCACGCAAATGTGCATTGATTTTGACAGTAACGTACAGGTCCAACGTAACAGAACAGGGAACAAGTCGCGGGCAACAAATAGAAATATACCTACTTAGTATTGGTAAATTCCGAGAATATTCTCCTAGCCAGAACTTTGCTGTTCTGTCGAGAAATTATTTTGGAAGAGAATATCAAAATGTTACGTATTTGTTGTTTAGATCTATTTTATAGGTATAGTTTTACGCGCATCTGAGCGTTTTACGAAGTTGACGTTAAAATAATTTACTCCACAATTTAAATTCTCTAACTCTCCTGAACGATATCATTCTCGAGAATATTTACAAGATATTTTTATGAATTCTCACAATTGAAATTCTTAGTACTCTCCTGGGAGTAAACAATTCAGTTTTTTTTTAACTATCTTTACATAGTATAAAACAAATCCCTGCTTTTAAACTACGCAACGGATTTTAATGCAATTTTCAGCAATAGATAGTGATTCAAGAGGAAGGTTTATTACGTGCATATTATAGTAGAGAAAAGCCGAGAAATTCAAAGATTTGTAATGTGATGTCGTAACAAACATATTTTTGTGCGCTTGCATTGCCAACGCTGGCTGAACCTTACGAGATAGATCAAATGAATGTACTACGGGATTGTATATCTTAAAAATATCGATAAAAAAGTCCGCGATGGTATAAGTTTATCTTCTAAGGATAACACACAGTAACCATGCGGGAGTCTGCGGGACCCACACCATTTTTATTGTATTTTCAAATTCAAATGGGTCCCGCCTGCTTCCAACTTTTATTTAATTTAAAATGGGCTTGTTTTTAGCTTTTCAGTTTCTTTTAACTTAAGTTTTTTATCGCAGTCGGGTTTTTTGATTTTTTAAATAACTTTTTTTTATTTCCAGCTTTTTAGTTTACAAATTTGAAAGATTTCGCAAACGATTTAGTCCTTGGTAGGGGTTTTTTTGCGATTTGTCACTTCGAATTGCTTTTAAGTATATATGTTGTATATCTTTTTGTGTTCACCTTTTAAAACCCTTTATTTTGATACCCCACTCGATAGATTTTGAAAAAAAAAAAAAAGACAAAATTAATATGGCATCCAGTAGTCCCATATTGAATTTTCACTGACGTCATGTCTTTAGTGACACTAAAGGAATAAGAGGAATCGATTAACGTGTGAATCATAAAAATCGGCCCAGGTGTTTGGTCTGTATAGTGCTTCAAAGGAACATACAAACTTACATACATAGGCTGATGTACACATTACCACTCCTTTGCGTCGCGCAGTCGGGTAAAAAAATATGGGTGCCCTTTAAGTACAGCATATTATTATGATCATTAAAATGAATATCTTAGAAGATACCAGAGATTTTAAAAAAGCGTGAGCAGAGCGGCTGGCGGGACGCGCGGGCGGTACGAAGTTCGCCGGGTCAGCTAGTTATAATATATCTATAATTTTTCGTTCAACAAGAATATTGCAGAACATTCTCGATCGAAGAACATTCTCCGAGGGGGAAGTCTCTCGAATCATCACTATACCTGCTACGGCTATATAAAGAAGTAACAGCAACAGTTAACAAGACATCATGTTGACTAATTGAAAGCAATCGATTCAAGAGTCTCACCATATAATCGCGTGGACACCATAATTGCCTTCACAAGTATTGATTGACCACCACTTTACTCAATTTAATTACAGCTTATGTATAAAATTGAAATGCATCATTCGCTGAAGAAACAAAATAGAAATACAGAACATAGAAGTACACAAGGTAAAAGCAATTTCCTTTTCATGCGGACAAAGCAAGGAAATACAATTTGTCAGGTGTGTTTGTTCCCAGTCATTTTCTTCTAGCCTGACATGCTAAAAAGGGGAGAGGGAACAATTACATTTTTATTATTGATGGGCGGCCCTAAGTATCAGACGACTTTGTTATGTACTATTTTTATGTCAGTTTGTTGACTTCAAAGGGAACTGTCCATGACGGCGTCGTTTCTTTGTTGATAATAAGTTTTCAAGTACAGAAAGCACAGCGTTATGAATTAATAATATTAGGTGTATTTGCTTTTCTTGCTTCAGCTTTATTAATTTTGTATCAATTGTTGTGATCAATATCAGATATAATATGAGAATTATGTAAAGTTATCATTCTGTAATAAAGTTAAATTCTGTGGCACAGCATAGTGAAATAATAAAATCAGTTATTGTTGGCTTTGAGGTTAATCTACCCACTTATAAAACGGGCATATTAGGCCTGTTTCAGTGCAATAATTTTAACAGGGCTATCAATTTATAATCCAACAAATAAAACAAAAATTGTGAGTAGTCATTTCGAAATACAAGCTGTATTTCGAAATAACTACTCAAAATTTTATTTGTAACAATTAAAACAAAAATGATTTTTATTTCAAGGTAGTGCAGTGGCATGATAAAGAATAAATGATTTCGCTTGGGCAATGATTACTAGTTATATGAGATGACCAAATAAGCAACAAACAAGCACGAAGTGACCAAAAGCATTACATGACACATTAACATACCTAACATTAATCTAGATCTTAATACCATTGTCTTGCAGTAGCGCAGGGTAAATTTTTGTAAGATGTAAGCCAGAGTAGATCTTTAATATGGTTATATTATTTGTCTATAGAATACTGACTGTGACCATTTTTCAAAGGGAAGCCAGTAGGAATTGTAGGAAACGCCACTGTTGTCTTGCATGGAATAAGTACGTATTAAAAAATCAAGCTCACTTTTAAGCAGTCTGATGCAGTTATTTTATTTTAGTTCAATCTCAGATTTGATGGCACCAATTTGGTGCACCAAAAAATAAATAAAGTGGTATTACTATTGGAACACTTGTCATGATAACTTTGCTATGCCAGCACATCAAGCTACCCGAAACTGTCAAATTTACCCAATAAACTTTGAACCTTATGCTTTAGAGATAAAGTAGAAAATCTGTTAAAGAAATTTGACAGATTGGAGTAGCTTGATGTGCTGGCGTCTGTACATATACATTATCTAAAAATAGTGGTTGGTGACTAAACATAATGCTACAGAATACCTGGCGGTTTTGCGGGCATGTAACGCATATTTCCCCTGACTGGTATGTTTTTGTTTTCTTAAATGCGTCCGGAATATATTTTGTTCCTTTGAATTAGTGTAGTAAGCTTTACTGGGCCTGTGGCTTTAATTGTTACTAACGAAATCGCTATGAAAAACAAGATCTGGCATTTTTAGGGTTCCGTACCCCAAAAAGAAAAAAAGGAACCCTTATAGGATCACTTTGTTGTCCGTCCGTTCGTCCGTCTGACTGTCAAGACCCTTTATCTCGGGAACGCGTAGAGGTATCGAGTTGAAATTAAAACCATATACTCAGGTCTGCGGTCCCTAGAAGCTGTGAAAAAATCAAACTTCTAAGTTAACGTAAAAAAAAGATACGGCCGTTTATGCCGCAAAAACGTATATTTCGACACTCTCAACGGAGTCAAAATGTATAGGATACTTCGCGTTGACCTAGAATCATGAAATTTGGCAAGAAGCAACGCCATGTAGCACAAGTCAAGGAAGAAATCCGCAAACCGTAAATTTGTGGTAAAATAAATAAAAAAAAACGTGTTAAACTATTTACAAAATTTGTACGGAACCCTCTGTGCGCGAATCCGACTCGCTCTTGACCGGCTTTTTTGTACACTGACAGCGCGGCCTGCACCAGGCAGATCAGCGGGCTTGCAGTACGATACAAGAGGTTTGAGTGAAATAAAATAAAGTGAATGGTATAGACTTAAATACACATTTGAAAAAACTCCCAGTAAATTGAAACTTCACTAAAGTTGAAGCTAATCCTGTCACACTGGTCAACTGCAACTCTTCACTAATTCATTTGTGGAGAGACACATGCATTGTCAAGAGACGCCACCAGTCATGGTGTTAAAATGACCGTTAGTTATGGTTAAGGGGGAAACGCCCTTTTTTTTCAATTTTTGCAGGTCAATGTCAGGTTGAATGTTGATTAAAATATGATACGCGACCGTAACCAATATAACTCTACAGAATTATAATAATTAAAATCATCAATACAACCCCCTAGGTTTCGAAAATGTTCTTGAGTAACTTTTTAGACCTTTGTATCCTGCTTATGCGTATGAAGTTTCATTAAAAGCGGTTCATTCATTTCAAAAAACAAGGGCTTGAAAGCTTGTATGAAATGCCGTACGGCGGAAACGCTCTTAAGGGTCAAATCACACCGAGATGGCAGCGAAGCGGCGAGCAGTTTCAGTGTCATATAATTTTAAACTTTATATTCATTACTATAATACATAGTATCACTTGAGAAACTTGAGTCGTCGGAGTGCACGCGGCGCCGCGGGCGGCCGCGCACCTTTACAAGTTTCTCAAGCGATACTATGTGTTATAGTAATGACGATAAAGTTTAAAATTATATGACACTGTAACTGTTCGCCGCTTCGCTGCCATCTCGGTGTGATTTGACCCTAAGAGTAAACTAGTCGCGAGCTCGAACTCACTGGTGGTCATGGCAAAAAAGCACTCTGTCTCACCTGGCTTCGTGTCCGACAGCGCCAGCATCAGTGATGAGCAGTTAGACGCTAGTCTATACGAACAACGACTAGTTCTCATGCACAGAAACACCGTTTCGAACTGATAGGCGCGTAAAAAAATCGAAAAGTGCTTCGGAAAATCGAGTTTTATGCAAAACCACTGCTTAGACCAATTACAAATAAAGTTTATTGAACTCTTCGATAACTGCATGTCGATTCGGTAAAAATGTCATCGTGAAAACTTGCGTGGAGTGAGCTGTCAGTATCATCCCACTCCACTGATGCTGATGTTAATGCGTGACGCGCTCGCGCCTCAGGCTATATAAGGGCTAGTCAGGAAAAAAAAAAGTTTCTGTTTTGCTATTTTAAAGCCCCACAAAATGATAATGTTTTGACAACTAAAATACTAGCTTTGAAATTATACAGGGTTATTTGTAAAACACCAAAAACCTCTTAAGAGGTCATTGTACTCATCATTATGAACAACTTTTACTATGGGACCAAAACTGAAATCGCGAAAAAAAAAATGTGCTGTTCCCTACATTTTGACGAGTTATACGAACATAAATGTAGGGAACAGCTGATTTTTTTTTCGCGATTTCTGATTTGGTCCCATAGTAAAAGTTGTTCATAATGATGAGTACAATGACCTCTTAAGAGGTTTTTGGTGTTTTACAAATAACTCGGGATAAAATGATTAATAGAATTAGCATAAAAAATATTATTAAAATCTCGATTATGATTCTAAATGTATGCTTGGTTAATCCCTAGTATCAGGTGGGATGACACAGCTCACTCCACTGAAGTTTTCACGGTGAGATGGTTACAGAATCGCACAGCTGAGCTTTGTCGGTACGGACTTGGTTTTGAAGATTTTACAGTTCTTTTATTACATTTACACCTAAAGTTACGTTAAAAATAGCGAGAAAAACGAATCTTTGTTGGCTCATAACTTTTTAATGGCTTTTTATTTTACTATTCTTTTTTCGTTAATAATAAGACAAAACGTATAATGTTTAACTTTGGATGCGCAATGTCAAACAGTGGAGTAATACTCTTCCGAAATTTGTATGGAAAAAATATCGACTAGTGGCACCTTAAGAAGAAAGTTACAAGTATTGAAATTCTGAACAATATACAACTGATTCATAATGAATGAAGGATGACTGTAGGTACTATAAATGAACAAATGTGTTGACTCAGAATTAAAGAGTTTTAAGAGAGTCGTAGAAAAATATGATCACATGTCTCAGTGATGCCATCGGGATAATATAGGAAAATGACATAATAGGTATGTTGGAAACAATTACACTTTTACCGTGACTGTAGATTTTGATGTTATTGCTTTGTCCCATCTACTGTATTATATTTAAATGTCTTTGTCCAGAAGTAAGGAATGCCTATGTTCAAATTTCTAATTAATTAACATTAAATTGTCGGTAATTTAATAACATAATCTAATTAATTAACATTAAATAGTCAGTAATTTAATAACATAAGAATGTTACTTAAGACTTCTACTGTGTCTCGTTTACTGCCCCAGAACCTGTTAATGATTTTACTGACATTAGGGATTTCACCTGCATAAAAAGAAGTTCATTCCCAACTACCTACCATTTTTTTAAATTACTACCAAAAGCGCACAAGTAGGTATTGAATCAAAAATATATATTTTAGATTAAATACTTATTTCCATAATAACTTTATTTAGTCCCATGTTGTATTAAGTAATCCAACTGACATTGCAACTCATGCTTATACCCTAGCTATACATAACTGCAAAAATAAGTTGGTGTATCTATTTGTTTAGGGTTATCTTGAGATAGTTAATGGTAGGTACTTATATTAAAAGTATTACATGTTCTATGCATCACCATAGAACCCACTATAAATTGTAAATCTAGGAATGTTACTTCACTTTGCTAATATTTTTAACTCTGCAAGCATAAGGTTGGGTGTAGTACACCCAGAACAAGATAAATTGATCAATGTTTTAATTGTGTGGTTATTTGTAATAATGAGCTGTGCGTCTGAGTAGTTTCACCAGGAGAATTAAGGAAGTGCCAATTGTCCCAGCTGAGTGCACTGCCACCGGCAAAGTGTTCAGCCTAGGCTGAAGGAGTCAGCAGGCGAGTTACACCCATCTTACGCTCCGAGTAACAACTAATTTTGATCTAGCACTTTTGTTCCTGTTCTTTATTTTTTTGCTTTTTTGATAACAATTTGTTTTATAAGTGTCATCTCCTCTATAATTATATAAGTTCAAATTGTTTATGTTGTTGATTTCTTAAATTAATATAAGAAATATTTTTATTTTATGTTTAGTTTTAGTTCATTAATAAGTACTGATTAATTAATAATCAAAAAAAATTTAAAAAATGTTCTCACATTCCCTCAGGGTTTGTTACACCTACCTTATGATCCGTGTAATATATTTTAACCTTCTGCATGCGGGTTAAGTTTGATTTTAGGTTGCATCAATGCGGAAGCCTATTTTTAACTTTTCACAACAGTGAATCATAATGTAAATTTCACATAATAGCCTAATAAAGTTGACCAGTGATACATAATTTTTGTATGTCTACTAGAATATTAATGATTTTTAACACTTAATTAAAGGCTGATTATGCTTATGCTAAGGCCATAACAGTTCTAGCTAGAAACTTAAAATAATTCAGACTGAGTATTTATTTATTCACCTATTTAGGCACCAAGATATATCTCTTTTACATAAGCAATTCATATCATGTTCTCGTTATATATTGTAGCATTATCTGAATTCATGATTATTTTAGTTACCTAGAATTAACAATAATAAGCTAGAAATATTTAGCATAGTCGGCTAAGCTTTTGTGTTTTACGAAAATTTTCTCGACTTGTAACTATAGAGCTGTTATTTTACTTATTACTGTATCCGATTAGTTACTGTAACATTACTAATATTGTTCGATGAAACCTATGTAAAAATAAAAAAGTAGGTAGGCAAGTAACGGTGGCGGGCTGAGGCGCGCAGCCAACCACATCCGTAACATATCGTACAGCGAAGACGAAAATCACGTAATAGATGATTTGGCAACCAATATCGCGCATCGCATCATAATACACGAATAACTATAGTAAAATGTGGTAGTCAAAACCAGTCAATGCTTTATTACCAAACGATCATGACTTTCCGTATGCACAATATGGCGACAACAGAAAACAAAGAATAGCTGCAAAGTGGCAAAATCTCACCTGAGACAACTCTTGATTCGTCTGCTTGAAGTTCTTCTTACTTAAATTTACAACGAGATAATTGATTTGCGATAAGCTAAACGTTAAAGAGTCCAGGTTCATAGTTCCATTAATGCAAAAACGAAAGCTTCAAACACGTTTGAAGCTTTCTCGATTTTCGACGGATTACTACGGTAAACTTGTGATCTGTAACAGTTTTTCTGCGAACTAACAATAAGCCTAAGGCCAACATCACCAATTCTATTGTTCACTTCGTTAACATAATTTTAGCACCCTACACTGCAATTTTTAACTTGGAAAATCAGCAAACGATGACGAAGGCACTCGCTCGCTCGCTCCATGCTCGCTCGCGATTTGCTCGCGATTCGCGATCGTCGCGACGCACAAGTCGAAATCGGTTCTCAATTCCTCTATAGTTCCTTTACTCTTTGGTTCTCAATCACAATTTCGTAATGCCAACATAATCAATCAGAACAATGTTGCTAGTTTATTTTTAGGATAGAAGAAATCCATATCTAAGAAGTAGGAATTACCCTCTAAATCCATTATAATACAGAACTACTTGCCTGCCGGGTCAGCGGGATTGTCCGAAAGGGTTACCGCTGGCCCGGAACATAAAGGGCTAAGGAAGGAACACGGGTGGGTTTTAGTCAGTAAGATGAAGAATGACACTCCCTTCCGCTCCACCCAGAGCGGGAGGAGTCATTTGATGATTTCCCATCCGCAAAAAAAAAAAAAAAAAATACAGAACTACATAATCAAAAATTTCTAAACTTATCATTCTAACTTATTTGTACCCGCCTGGAAGTTAAATTTTATTTATTCATGCAGCACCAAATACCTAATTCCAAGGAATTAGTATGTATTGACCACTTATTATTATAGGGGCCAGTGGTATTGCCTAATTCAACAAAAAAAAAAAGGAAAGTTTTGAAAAAGAATAATTTGTAATTCAATAAATGATAACCACTGACTTGTATTATACATTGTTTAATAGAGGTCAGTGAGTTTAACAGATTATTTTGTGTAATCATAGCTATTTACTACTTACTACTCACTTTGATAATAGATTATTTTTGAGACCTCGCGGTATAACAAAAGTTGCGGAATGTATGTATAGATACTTAGAGTAAGAAAG
The DNA here is from genome assembly GCA_916614155.1 of Mesoligia furuncula. NCBI lineage: Eukaryota > Metazoa > Arthropoda > Insecta > Lepidoptera > Noctuidae > Mesoligia > Mesoligia furuncula. Next base: position 37,068,304 of record OU744790.1, read on the forward strand.
CTATAGAGCATCGGGTAGCGTGGCCGCACATGAGACAAAAAACTAACTTAACTAACATAGGCTACATGAGTAGCTGCCTTGAAAAAACTGGCACGCACTGAGAGACGGAAATAGTATAGCTTTATCCTTTTCTTTACTTACTAATAACTCAATACTTTATCCCTTTCTTGTGGAAATGAAATGGAGATACCCGCCGTCTATACTTTTCTTTGTCTAAGTATAGATAGTTACTTTACTCTTTGCGGTATGTTGGCTCTTCTGATTGCCACTGCGTTACACCATTGCTATAGAAAAGTATGGACTGGATATACCTACAAAAAAAGGGTGCATATAAGTTACCGGCACATAACTTGGCAAGAGATTTTCGTAGTGGGGGAAGTTCGCGCATATAAAAATGTATGAAATTGTGCGTGCGCAAACTTCCTCCACTACAAAAACTCTTGCCAAGTTACGTGCCGGTAACAGTATCTACAACTCGTTTTGTCGCATAAAATGGCTGCCACTGCTAGGGTTGTGTCCATCAAGGAACATAGGTGTTACTATTATCGAGTATCGATACTAAATATGAGTCTTACTAGTTATCACGTTTGGGTCATAATAACTTATAAATTAAAGTCTTTACCATACTTTATAATAACGTATCCTACTTTATTTTCGGTAAATATGCTTTATAGTTTTGCAAAAAAAATAAAGTGTGCGAAAATACTTTATTTCTCATCAAAAGATTTTTGTGATGCGTAAAACGAAAGACTCATGGTTAATTACTGAACTATTTATCGATAGGTACATACAAGTCAAAAAAAAATCTTTAATTAAATTTGGAATTTTCAGAGAAAAATATTATAGTTATGCTTAAGACAAACCAGTTGTGAAGACAAATGGCAATATAATAAGATACCTACATATAAATGCATCTGATCTGATAGCGTAAGTACCAAATGTAAAAACAAAATATTTCTTATTTACTCTCTTTTACCGTCACTTCAGCTTTCACTGAGTTTTAGGCGAGAAGAGAGAAACAGATACTTAGTCCATAAATTTAATAAAAAACGAGTTATTTATTTATTAAAATCAGTACCAGGTACTTAACAAATTAGAAAACATTGTAAAAGCCAATTATTTTTTAAAAGAGTAACTGTGGAGTTTCTTGCCAGTTCTTCCCCATAGGAAACAAGCAATTGGAACTGTGCACTTAGCTTTTGACGTTTCCTAAGTGGCCATTGAGGTTTATGTGAAATAAAATATTTTAATTTCGGTGCTGTGAACCAGAGGCCGGACCTGTCAAGGTCACTCGGACCGAATAAGACACAGGATTATTTATGTTGACAACGCAGAATATACCAATGACGTTTCAGTGGAGGAACTAGTTTACGGAAACTATTACGGCAACGGTACAACCCTATTCCATTTGACATATTATTGTAAGCAAACGAATAAATTAACAAAATATACTAATAAGGTCTATTATACGGAAATGAACCCAAATATCAATACTTTAGCCATAAATTCATGATCGCGTTATAACTGTATCATCGAATGTGTATTATTGTATGAAAACCGGCTATTGACCTGTGCAAAGACATTAGAGGTTGATTTTCATACTTTCTTGCACCTCACTTCACAATACAACACACAGGCATGTTGAATTGCTGTTTTCCAACATTTGCATTCAGTTTTAAAAGGTAAAATCCTTGTAATTTTCTCGCAAATCTCAAGAATACAAAAAGTAAACAACCATTTGACAGCTAAACTACCACGAAATTTGTCGCAAAATATGGCTGCTACGGCACTTACCTGCAACTGTTACTACTTACGTCACGAAAATGAGCAACAACTTAAAATATTGTTGTCTCTTTTATCAAATACGATTATCTTATTAGAAAGAACGAGACAAAACGATATTTCATATTTTGGATCATATTTCACTCATATTTGTAAAAGCAAATGTATGTATAGAAAAACGCGGCCTCGCCATGTTTTTCCTATCTCAATGCGTTACACAGTCAAGCCAACGCCTCTATCTAGTCTATGGCCAGCTTTGACGTCAAAGAAACAGACTAGACTATCCATTGACATAGAAAAGTATCTCAATGAGACTCTATCCTATATTATTGTATATTATATTGTAGTCTGTGGACAATAGGTTGCTACACAAATATTAGTAATCTGTGATTATGTGAACGAAACGAATCGATTCACAGAGTACTTTGAATCGATTAATTGATAATTCCAGAATCGCCAGTTGGAATTAGGTTAGATTTTTCTAATAATTTTTTTTATTCTCGAAGATTGAAGAACAATTATTAATTTTTTTCCTATTCAAATCGGTTTGTTTGAAAATCTACTCCACCATTTTTACGAAACAGTTTTCACGTAGTGTTGTTTTTATTTTGGTGCTTGTAATTGTTATTTTCTTCAAAATTTCGATATTCGTGTAACGTCTTCACTATTTCTATATTAATTTTCATTTATTGAGAGTATCTATTTAGTAAATAAACATTTATTAAAAAATCCCACCCATTATGTAACCTAGGTACTCTCTAACGCTGATTGTGATGAGCCATTGCTTGCATGGAAAACATTTCATACACTTTACTTAGTTTATTAAGTCATTGACTTTACCAGTGTTTAGTCAGTGGTTCGTCTTCGTCTTAAAGTATTGTGGTCTGTTAGGGTTACTAAAAAATCATGGGACTATTTAAACAACAATGACCATGATTGATACTACCTATGTAGTTGAATTTTTATAATTTATTACAATATTTACCTGTCTACCATGGCATATTAAATTAACAACAACCATTGGGACCAAGAAACTAGAATTTCTTTTATTTTCGTGTGTCTGCTCCAATAATTGATCTAAGCCAGCAACCAAACAAACACATGAACCTTGACAACAAACATTTGGTACTGATAATGTTCACTATTAATAATTATCTGTACCCTTAAAACGCAAATGCAAACAAAGTTGTTTCGTATTATGTAAGCCAACATGCCTATGTGGACCTTTGGGAATTCATGTATTTGGGAATAAATGCTTTCAAAAGCACATTCAATTTGTTGGTTGTAGTAAGACTGGAAGCCGACCCCAACATAGCTGGGAAAAGGCTAGCCAGATTGTGATGTGTAAATCCTTCTTTTTGTAAATTCTTCCTTAATTGTTACTAGCAAATGTGATTGAACTTATGATTTAATTCAAAGACTACAATATAATGGATTAAATTATTTTCTCTTGTCGCGCAGATGAACTTATAATTCATTTGATTATTTGTTGTCAGGTATATGGAGGTGATAAGATTCATACGCTGTAACCTGGTGAGCGTATCTTTCCCGGTATTTACTACTGCATTTATTTATTTTGACTGGAGTCACACAAGGAACTGGAAATTACAACAGAAAGAACAGACCTAACATGGCTGTCTTTGGCATCACTCTACGTTATGCCTGGTTTGTTGTTCCCATTGGGGGCTTCTTATTAGGTAATTTCTTGGATGACCAAGAAACACTGAGAATGATTAGCTTCAGGGACAAGTCTAAACTCTATGGAAGCAAGAGCAGGGAGGAAGGAGACCCACCATCTTGGCCTTGAAGATATTTGTATTGTAGTGATCGTTATGTTTCAGTTTTAATTAAATAGTGTTATTGATTATATTTGTTGTTTGTTTTATTCATTGTAATATAATAGACGTAAAACCAATCAAGAAATGTGGCTTTATTTAACTAAAAGAATTACATTAAATAGAATATTAATGACAAGGACATTGATAGGTAGCGCTATGACAACCGTATGACCAGAGTCGTCACTGTTATCATAAATACTACATTCAATGAGGTTGCATATCACCTCATTCATGAAGCCACAAGTTTTAACAGGGCTAGGTATGGGTATGTGTGTCGTAAACGGCAGAGTTGCGATCTCGATTAACTAACCCTCATCTGATATGGTCCAAGTAGGTGTTACTTAAGTTAGGCAACACATTGGTGGATAGGGTCGATAGGGATAAGTGGAAGCAAGGAAGGGAGGTCATTGGCCTGCAGTGGGACACAAAGGGCTGATAAGTATTGTGATCCTCTAATTCAGAACAGAAAGTTTAATTTGTGTCATTCTCTAATCATCTGCTTTAGAATGGAGTTTGGATACATTTTATGATTTACAGATGTAGCCAGTCATTTGCGGGGCAACCAATCATATCAAATAAATTAATTTTGCTTGTGACAAAGTTTCATCAATAATTTTAGTTGGTTTCTGGCTCTTTTTTTCTAGTGACTCTCTTGCAATAATTTTCTGAATAGGGCTCGCATAGCCATTCTGACCAAATTAAAAAAAAAAAAGTCGTAACATTTATTTCAAGTAGGTAGGCACATAAAAGGCACTATTGAACGTCAAAAATTACGAAAAAATAGAATTGATACTAGTCGCCCATTCCAAAAGGTAGTTTTCGTATGGAGAAGAATGGGCAAGAAACTCCACCTTACTCTTTTAAAATGTTTTACAATATTTTGTATACATTAATTATATAATAATAGGTACGTGAAGACGATGCACCTAAAATAAAATAAAATTACTAAGTATACCAAAATAGGTAAAAGAATTAAAAACTGGCCAAGTGCGAGTCGGACTCGCACACGAAGGCTAACCACAAGGCTAAAACGCCGAAAAAAACATGTTGGTTGTATGTGAGCCCCCCTTAAATATTTATATTATTTTAATTTTATTATTTATTATTAAAGTTAAAATACAACTGAGTATTTTGTGAATCTTTCAAGTGCCTACCTGTTGCCATTTTTGATATCGAGCAAAAAAGGGCAAAAAAATCGCGTTTGTTGTATGGGAGCCCCCCTTAAATATTTATTTTATTTTGTTTTTAGTATTTGTTGTTATAGCGGCAACAGAAATACATACTTTGTGAAAATTTCAACAGTCTAGCTATCGCGGTTCTTGAGATACAGCCTGGTGACAGACAGACAGACAGACAGACAGACGGACAGACAGCGAAGTCTTAGTAATAGGGTCCCGTTTTTACCCTTTGGGTACGGAACCCTAAAAATGAAAACATGACATAAATTAATTATCTAATAGATACATGGTGCTCACATATTTACAAACATAACAAAATAAACGATTTTCATTTAAATAAAAAATTACAAGTACCTAAGTATAAGTCAGGGTGTGAGTTTAAGTAATTACAGAATATAAATCAACGTCAAAAAAAAGAAGAATGAATCAATTTTACAATTAAATTAGCAACCAGTTTGATTTTGTCTAGACTCTAGATTGTCCTATGGAGCAGGACCAGCTTGTTTCCAAGCGTTCTTATCTTGGATATAATCTTCTAATTTATAGTTTGCTTGTTTACAAAGTGTACGTTTAATGTGAGTTTTAAATTTTCTTTCATTTAATTGCAATATATCACAAGGTATTTTATTGTAACATTTAACACAGTAAGTACCCCATTAAAAGATGTATGTACTTTGGCTAATCTAAAAAATGGTTGATGTATTTTATCTTTATTTCTAGTAGGTACCTATTAAAATTATGTCTATCGCTTATTTTATTAAAAAGATGTAGATTTTTTCTTACATACCTACATAATATTTTCATAAATAAATCGGCAAGTTACCGTCATAATATTAATCTTTTTAAAAAGTTCCCTGAGAGATTCGCGGCGACGTAGATTATAAATGGCTCTGACAGCTCTCTTTTGCAAAATAAAGATGGATTCAATGTCAGCAGCTCGACCCCATAGTAAAATGCCGTACGACATTATGCTGTGAAAGTAGCTAAAATAGACTAAACGCGCGGTTTCTACGTCAGTTAATTGTCTAATCTTTCTAACAGCATAAGCGGCCGAGCTAAGCCGCCCCGCAAGAGATGTTATATGAGGTCCCCATTGTAATTTCTCGTCTAGCGTGATTCCCAGAAAAACAGTTCGATCAACAAATTCCAGTTTTTCTCCATTAAGTATGATGTCACATTCGCTACTTCTAACATTAGGTAATTTAAATCTAATGTATTTGGTTTTCTTTTCATTCAGTACCAAATTATTTACCGTAAACCAATCTTAGACCTGAAGAATAGAGTTATTCACGTCGTCAAGATTTTGTGCCCGTCTGTCTATCTTAAAGATCAGTGATGTGTCATCTGCAAATAACACCATCTTTGGTTGATTTTGAAGTGATTGGGGTAAATCATTAATGTAAACTAAAAAGAGGCATGGACACAAAATCGAACCTTGAGGAACACCCATTGTCATTTCAGACCCCAATGAGTTTACGCCGTTTACTTGAACTTCAACCTTTCTATCTTTCAGGTATGATCTTAGCAAATAAAGTGCTGTTTTTCTAACTCCGTAGTGCTCCAGTTTCATCAGAAGTGTCTCGTGGTTTACGCAATCGAACGCCTTTGAGAGGTCGCAAAAGATTCCAATGGCATCTTTTGCTTCTTCTCAGGCATTAAAAATGTTCTTTATTAGGGTAACACCGGCGTCAGTAGAGCAACGCCCTTTGGTGAAACAGTACTGGTGTTCATGAAAGATGGATTTTTTATTAAAGTGACATAACATTTGATTGAGCATCAACTTTTCTAACACCTTACTGGCAGAATTGAACTGGCAGAACTGGCAAAATTGAGACAGGTCTATAATTGTTAGGTTCTTTACTATCACCGGATTTGAACAATGGTACAACTTCACTATGTTTCATAAGATCCGGAAAGACTCCTTGATCAACACTGGTGTTACATATGAAAGCTAAGTAGGGCGCAATGGTTTCGATGAAAGATCTACATACTTTTACAGACATTCCCCAGAGATCTTCTGTTGATTTAAGATCTTTAAAAGCTTTTATAACAGCCTGAGGGTTTGTATGCTGAAACCTAAACTCCAAAGGGCATGCCTTTACTTTATTTTTAAGTAAGGCAGCAGAAAGCGTGGGGGATTAATTTAAAGCTTCAGTAGTTAAGGGGAATATTAGAAAAAAAGTTTTCAAATTCCTGAGCTATTTCTACATCTGAGTTGATGGGGCCATGTGCAGTATCTAAATTAACCTTTTCGCCGCCAACGTACACAAAACGCAATGCCTCGCCGAGCGCCAAGCTATAAATGTATAACTAAATATACAGTAAACAGTAGTGATGGGGATATCGTCATATCGATGAATAAGATTTGTACGCGTAAAGTTAAGATTTAAAGTTGATTTTACGAATATAAATAAAAACTGATTAAATATTTCCAGATTTGTTTTATTTCACAGTATCCTTAATAAGAAAAAACAGTATAAATTATGAGTATCAAAGAAACTAATACATAACTCAATTAGAACTATAAGGAATGGGGTACATCTCTATTTGTTTCATGATCTCATTCTTTAACTTCATATCAAGTTATTGGCACTGAGGGCACGTTGAATTCGATTCTGATCAGGGATGGGGTCTATGGTCTTTCTTTCTTCTATTTTTGTTTATTCCTGTGTTTTTTTAATAACTTCAGTCAACGTTTTTTACCGTAGGTATCTAAGTGGTACACTGTATTTACCATATTAGTGTATAGAGTACAAAAACAGTACCTAAATCTACTGTAATTACAGTGCATCTGGAGATACTGGGCTCACCGAACATTTTACATACTTATTGAATTCCTACTCTTTGATGAATAAACATTATTATTATCATCCAGTTAGACATACCTCAGAATTATCTTCTGGTTCAATGTTCTCCACAAAATACTCCGAGTCCGATTCCACACCTTGCAAAATTTTAATAAGTTCGTCCGAAACTCCGAATCAAATTCTTTACTCATTTTTCTATTTGAAAGAAAGATGCGTGCGCGCGAATCCGATTTTGTGCTGCACTATGCCAAAGTGACCTTGACAGCCGCACGCCTATGACGTCACTGACCAACTTCTATAGTAGTTCGTGGCACTCGGTGGCGCACAGGGGCATAGACGACCAATTGTTTTGTAGAGATGGGAAAATAACTATCGACAAGAATTGGTAACAACTTTATAATTACGTATCGGCATCTACCTGAAGGTCGAAATTCATCTACTATCCTTTGTAATAAAGTAGATAACTAAGTTCATATTTTATTGACCTCAAATTGTTTTCGATATTCGTAACTTTCTGTATTTATAAATATTTCAATGGTGAAATTAACCTTTCACGGCACATCACTGGCCAACTTGATATGAAGTGATTGGCGTTCTGAGGAAAGTAACAAAATTCGGAGTTTCTGTTTTTGCCGATTTTAGGACAAACTAGGGCTTATTTTGTGTAGAAAAATAAAAAACAGGGTAGTAGACAGTGCTATCTTAAATAATAAAATGAAACAAAGCTTTTAATCACAGTAAATTTATTTTAATAAGATAGTTAAAATGAACAACTTCTATAGAAGTTGTGGCGCTGGTGGCACGAAAATCCCGAACTTCTATAGAAGTGCTTGGCGGTGAAAAGGTTAAGCTTCGGTCGAATGATTTTGGGAACCAGTCCGATTATTAAGGCACCCGAAGATAGACGCGACGTGACTTTAGAAGAACATTTTCTATGTAAACGACATGGAAATTGTTCTAAGAGAATCGCGTCGAACCGTCACGTCGTGCCTATCTGCGGAAGCCCTGGTAGAATCTTGAATAGTTGAAATTGAACTTTATTACAGTTTACCAGAGTTGAAAATCGCGGAAACTTCTTCAGGGCGTACAATACGCCCAGTTTTACTTCTATACTAAGTACCTACTCTTTTTAGGGTTCCGTAGTCAACTAGGAACCCTTATAGTTTCGCCATGTCTGTCTGTCCGTCTGTCTGTCCGTCCTCGCTTAATCTCTGTGACCGTTAGCACTAGAAAGCTGAAATTTTGTAGAAGTACGTATATCAGTTACGCCAACAAAGTGGTAAAATAAAATTTTGGAAAATATTTTTTTTTAGGGTAGCTCCCCTACATGTGAAGTGGGGATGAATATTTTTTTCATCATCTACCCCATCGTGTGGGGTATCGTTGAATAGGTCTTCTAAAATGGCTTAGGGCTTGCTAAAATTATTTTTCGATTTAATGCTCCATTTACGAAATATTAAAGTTTAAAGTGCAAATTTTTGTTCCAGTAGGGCGTCCCCCCCCCTCTAAAAGCTAGACTACTAGCTTGAAAAATCTGGAAAAATTCTCGATGAAAGTGCATTTCTTGAACTTTAAAGGAAAAGTATAGCGGTTAAGATAACTTTATTAGTTTAGCAGTAATAGTCGTTGAACTTGGGTGTTGGATAATTTTGTACCAAATACAAAATCCTTAGCATTAATCCTTTAAAGTGACTAAGATGAAGTAGTTGCTTGTTTATAATGGGTAAAGACTTGCATTGAAAACCAAAATATGTTTTTTTTTTACCTATTCAGAATAAAGAACAACAGAATCGTACTACATTGTGATAACGGGCTACTACGGAACCCTACACTGTGCGTGGCCCGACACGCACTTGGCCGGTTTTTTCTGTTTGGGTTTGGCTTCCAGTATAACCATAGCGCCTGCATATATCAGAGTTTATAAACGCAATAATTACCTACTATACATAGTATGTCATGTATATTTATCTATTTATTAATATGAATAATAAATAGCTAGTCTTTGTTATATAGACGAAGACGTGAAGATATCAAGAGACATAAACTAGATTATATTTCTATAACAAAATTGATTTAACAATAAAACATGTGGTTGAAAAATTGTGTAGTTTTATTTATCACTTTATTCAGAGGATTTTTTATTTAGATCCTTTAAATTCAGTATTATGCTGTTTTTTTCTACCTGTTTCATTATTTGCCAAGTAGTTTTTATTTTATCATCAGCTGATTTTATTTTATTGCTAATATAAAGAGCTTTAGCTAATTGACACACACGTTTAAAAGTTTTTGAATCTTTTCGGCTTCCCTGTCCTGGCGGAAACCGTTGTTGTGACAATGGTGTTGGTAGCATCCATTATATTGTAGTCTTTGGTAGCATCCATAGCCATATAATAAAACTAGCTTCCACCCGCGGCTTCGCCCGCGAGGTAGGTATGTCGATAAAAACTATTCTGTCCTCTCTGCCAAATTTTGTCGAAATCTGTTCAGTGGTTTAGGCGTGAAAAGGTAACATACAGACAGACAGAGTTACTTTCGAATTTACCTAATATTAGTATGGATTCTTTTAATTCATAGATATCTGAGACCACACGTGAGCTGTCATTCCATCTGGAACAATAAATTCTTAATATTCTTACTCTATTTTACGAGTATAATTATTTTTAGGAATTTGGATTAAAATGAAAGAATAATCAAGAAGTTAAAACTTTAACAAAGGAAGTCTTTTAATCAAATAGTTACAAAATACAAAGTTAATAATTAAGTGAACAATTGATAGGGAATTAATAGTAAAGCGCGCGCCGCCGGTTTCAGGGGGAATGAGCCCGTGGTCACAATGCGCGTCGTCTTATATGGACTCGATCACGTCATACTCCGGGCTGGCCGGAGGGGTATAGGTTGGGGATGCAGCTAACACGGCCTCTCCTGACGTGCCAGCGTCCTCGCAGGCCTCGCCAACCTTCGGAGCCTCTTCAGCGGGAGCTACCTCCAACTCGCCATTTCTGGGTGTTGCCGACGAGGTGCTCGGCTGTGGACTTACTTCATCCTCCTCGTCATCAGAACCTGCACGTTTAAAATCAAGAGTGAGCATCTAAATGTTAGATATGACAGCAGATGACTGATGATTGTTATAATGAGCTATTTCCTGGACTAATGAGATTATTCGAACAAATGCTAATCAGACATGAATTGTTTCTTAATACTCGTTTAAGTGAAGTCTAAATACACCTTGATAACGACCACTTACTTGCTGTAACACATTTGCCATTAGAACTCAAAACCTCTTTAAGGCCATCAATGAGCTCACTTGCCAAACGAACTCAAAACCTGTTAAGGTCATCAATGAGCTCTCTTGCCAGTATACCAACCAAAACCTTATGCTGCAGCAATGGGCTTACATGGTATACATAAATGGCAAAGCTTGTCCTCGGGATTTACACAGTACTTTGCCAGTCACGCCCCAAATGTCATAGAGACACGGGTACTTTCTGGGTCACGACTGTTACCCATTGGTAGGAGCAACGCTAAAGGCGAAGGCTAAAGTTCAGCTTCAGTAATCACTCGTTATTTTGGTGACTTTTCATGTCTCAAACACAAAGATCAAAGTCATTCAATTAAGTTCAGTAACGTAATCTTAGATCAAATATACTAAACAAACAAATGAATAGCTCAGTTCATAAGCTTAACAAAAGTTTAACACATGTGAGGTTTGTTTAGTTAATTCTGAAATATGAACAGCATGCTTCACAATAATTAACCAACTCAAGTTCACTTTGACGCTTGCCGCAGAGCGATAAGTGCCGCGCGCCCGTGCGTCGTCGTGTTACGCTATAAGTTGAGTTTCTTATAACAATTATAAGTCTGTTTAGCATAACTACAATCGTCTATCAGTGAACGATTTATTTTGTTAATGTCAATAAAGGGACAAAAATGTAACTGTGACAAAAGTGGATGGAAAAATCAACACATGAACAGTACTTTTTGTTTTACACTCGAACTTACATTCGAAGAATGCAGCACAGCACTCGAGCGTCCATTCACCATGCCACGGAAGCATATATTCGGCGGCAGCTTGTGTGGTTTTGCCATATGAGCCCGCCACTAACTGAAGCTCGTACCGACCATTCGGTAGGACTTTAGTGATACGATACGGTCCCACATACCACTGTCCAGCTTGCCAATTGATTGTGATCTTTTTATTACATAAGCCAAGCCATTCACTGCGAATGTTTTTGGTGAAGAACAATTTTTATTTAGACGTGCATTTTGGTGCAGAACAATTTTTATTTAGACGTGCATCTTAAGCAGACTGATTTCACACTAGAAGGGTCTTAGCACGCTTTCTATGCAACTCGCACCATGCATCGCGATCTGGATTATCGCCCTGTGTAATTATATCCTTAACAAGAGCTTGTATAACTGGGGTGGTAGACTCTGTACCAATTAGAAGATTGAGTGCCGAACATCGAGTGGTTTTTTTGTTTTGTTACGTTTAGTACTACATAACTAATAGTAACTTCCAAAAGTTCCAAAGTATCTCCGACCAAGATTCACGTCTGTGATTCGTTTCGACAAGGCCGAGTAATTGACGCACTTGTTTAATTGTGTTTGGCGTCGGCGATTTAGTTAAGGCTTCTATTTTATGAGTGCTCGGCCTAACCTGACCATTGCTATGGTTCTCCCAAGGTACTCCTCCACCTCTGTTTCTCATGAAATAATATTTCCGCAGATTAATTGAAAAACCGGACTTTGTTAACGTTTCTAATACCGAATCTAGCAAGGTTAGTCCCTATTATCACGGGTGTACTCAAACAACGACCGGGTACTACATGGAAGTCTACTTCCAAGGTTAAATTGTCGAACTCGACAGGCAAAGCTATCTGATCTTAACTATTCCGCGCAACATCTGAGCATTGGGGTTTCGGCGGCAAGAAAAATGTTTAAGAAGTTCGTTTGATATGAGGGATACAGACGAGCCGCTGTCAATTAAGAGGTCCTTAGGCAGGTATACCACACAGCACTGCGGGTGACACGTAACTGCTTGCCGTATCTCCTTCAATTTCACGACAAAAATTGACATTGGATTTATTGCGCGACTCCGATCGCTGTTTAGCAAAACACTTTTCTTCCGTATGCCCCATTTTTTTTACAAAAGTTGCACTTACAGTTTTTCATGTTCGGGAGATTTAAATTGGCATTAGCACTCTGACTATCGCTTGCGACTTTAGAACTCCAAATACTATCACTCATTTTAGAACGTTTGGGGCACGCGTTGCTCTTACTGATATGCCCAGGAGCGCCGCACGAAAAACACTTCACAGATTTTTTATCAAAGCTTTTTGTAGCACTACGGCTCCTATTACCCCTATTAGAATGAGCATCGACATTGTTTTTATTGATATTTGGACTGGTTTTACTAGGCATGACATAGATAGATAAAAATTGAACAATGGTTTCGGTAGTTAATTGTGCATTCATAGCTGCACGCGTAGCATGAGCACCGGTTTGTCGACAGAAGAGTAGACAAAGATGACGTTCCATGTAGACAGTACGACGGCAGCAAAGTAGAAAGAGGCAACTGCACACGAAATTCACTGTTTTACTTAATTTGACTCAGAATTCTTTGTTTTGTCATACAATTTTTTTTTTTTTTTGATTCTTAATTTTTACTGATATTAAGTCACATTATAAGGAGGGGTCCGTGGCATAATAATAACAGCCGCACAAGTTGATTGATCAGATTAAGCTACGCTTGCCGCGGTTGGTCCGTGGATTGGTGACCATCTTTACATACCGAGACCCCTCCGTGCCTCGGAAAGCACGCTAAGCCTTTGGTCCCGGCTGTCATTCGTGGATCTTTAACAGTGGAATTTTGGGAGTTTTGTTTTTTTTTTGTGGGATTTTGTAGATAACCGTATATACTTTGTGACCGTCGAGTAGAAAGTTTTCTACTGTCTTTAGCGATTACAAAATCCCTTAGACAACTGACAGTTGTCAGTGTGATTTTGACATTTGGGATAGAAAACTTTCTTCTGAAATAGTCTACATATAAAAGGACCTAGACAAAGATCGTTAGAAACTAAAGACAAAATGACAGATAGTAGAAAGATTTCTAGGCGGTATGTCAAAAATGAAGAAAAGAAGTGTCACTTTGTATAGAAAGCAATGTGTCTTCTCTTCGTAGAGATAGAAGTGTTCATGCTACGCGTGCTGCAGCACGAATCTGAGGATCCTTAATACCGCGCACAAGGATTGCACACAAAAGTTCGCTACTTAGCCCTTTAATGATACGCAATCGCAACAAGGATTTGCGCGCGTATTCCGCGTATGTTGAATATTTATCGGACTCGGTGCACATGACGTCATACAGGACATTAGCGACATCGACGCGTCGTGGACAGAGTGATTTTAATTGTAATTTAAAACTAGACCAAGTACGATCGGTTTCGGTCCAATCGCGTAACCAAGAGTGAGATTCACCCTTCAGACACAAACCGATACGGGCCAGACACTCTTTATTGTCCCATCGATTTTGTGATTTAGCGCGATCAACTTCTTCACACCATGCAGTGACGTCAGTAACATTAGGGTCAAAATCAGAGACGTAATAATGGTTTGATCTCACCGGGTTTAAGCTCCTTAGCGCATCGATAAGACGCTCTGCGACGTCCCCTGCAGCCGACGTTGAAGGCGAAGGCGGCAGCGACAGCGCCGGCGACGGCGCCAGTGGCGTCGGGACAGGTTGCGTGACAGCAGGAGGGCTGGCCGTACGCAAAGCCTTTTCATGTGGCTCGGGCACGGACGGGCTGGTCGTGCCGGTAATGGCAGGACGCGGCTGCTGCTCAACGCTCGATCGTGATTCTGAAATTGAATGCCGCTCCAAGGCAGAGACCCTATTAAATATTGCGTCCAAGGTAATACTAAGATGAGTTAGGTCGGGCGGCGGTGGCGTGCACTCACGTTTACGTCTTTTTCTGGGGCCGGTATTACTCGACATTTTTAGTTTAATTTAGTGGGAAAACGAGAGTCGTATTCCGCTTCTGATTTTAGGAATTTGGATTAAAATGAAAGAATAATCAAGAAGTTAAAACTTTAACAAAGGAAGTCTTTTAATCAAATAGTTACAAAATACAAAGTTAATAATTAAGTGAACAATTGATAGGGAATTAATAGTAAAGCGCGCGCCGCCGGGTTCAGGGGGAATGAGCCCGTGGTCACAATGCGCGTCGTCTTATATGGACTCGATCACGTCATACTCCGGGCTGGCCGGAGGGGTATAGGTTGGGGATGCAGCTAACATTATATTAATTATTTAGAGTCAATTTTGGGAAACAAAAACCTTGACGTAAAACATAATAGAGAGTAAATAAAAAAATACTATCTTTTCAAGGTCCCGTTTGAGTGTCAGCCCCGGATCTAAGGGGGACAAACCGGGGCACTTGCCCCGGGCGGCAGTTTCATGGGGGCGCCAAATCCTTGAGACAAGAATTCGAAATATCGAACAAAATAATGAAGCCTCTTTTCTCAATCTCAACCTCTTTTTACCCGACTGCGTCAGAAGGAGGGTTATGAATTTCGAGTGTATGTATGTATGTATATGTATATCTTTGGCACGCTCTGTAGCCTAAACAGCTTGATCGATTTCAGCTTGAGAGGTGCCGTTAGATTCGTCTTAATTGTGAAAATTGAACTTTTATTTAACTTAAAATGGGCTTGTTTTTAGCTTTTCAGTTTTTTACCGCAGTCGGGGTTTTTTTATTTTTTTAAATAAGTTTTTATTTCTGAGCGACAAAATTGTGTAGGGTGCATGCATACATAAAATTTAAAAAAAAATGTACCTACTTACAAGACAAACTAGAAAAACTTATAATATTAGTGTGATAGTAAATCGGTGTAATGAACACAGCTCGACTGGGGTTGAATATTTTTTTGAGCCTTTATTAAAATAAATGCTTAATTATTTAATTCTTCTCTCACTTACGTAAACGAATCCGCGAGCACACCTTGTATGAAATAAATTATCTTCACACTATTAGTTAAATTTGACTTCGGTATCCCTTTCCTATTATAAAATAAATAAATCGTACTGATAAAGATATACCTACATATAGTTACTTATTGAAGATTTTTAATTTAACTAAAGTAGTATACCTAACTAGGACAGCACTAGTTAGGAATAAATGGTGTGGAAAAATCAGTGGTGTGACAAACGAGAAAAAAAATCCTGTTTGTCATACAGCAGGTTGATTCTGTAAAAATCTCACCGTGAAAACTTAGGTGAAGTGAGTTTGTTTTTACTCGGAATTGACACTATTGACAGCTCACTCCACGCTCACTTCACCTAAGTTTTCACGGTGAGATGAATACAGAATCGCACTGCTGGTGTGATAATCTGGTGTGACTACGAGTCGGCAAGGCTTTGCGGATAATTTAACAGCACAATACTTTAAAAAAAATTGCAACGCTCAACTGCACTAGCATTGCGTCTGACGGGAATCAAACTCTGAATAAACAATAGCGCGTAATGAGGGTAGACCGAAAATGTGTCCGAAAAAATTGTCTACCTACACAATTTTGTCGCTTAGAAATATAATAAAGTTGATTATTGTTAAAATTAAGCGTTCACAAAAATAGAAAACAACATTTTCACAATTTCTGACGTGGCCGCCGTTTGTATAAAAGTACGGGTTAACTAAATAACGCTACAACATGGAACACTCAAACGGGACGTTGAAAAGAAAGCTTTTTTTTATTTACTCTCTATTATGTTTTACGTCAAGGTTTTTGTTTAACAAATTTGACTCTGAATTATACTAGTAAAATAAGGAAAAATATGGATAGAGAAGAGGGCAATAAAATTAAACGATTATCTTCTTTATTTTTTATTTATGGTATCATTATTACATACTTCTTTTGGCCATAGAATACCACACTATGAGAAATGGAGCCCACAAACCAATACCGAAGAAGATTGAGAAGAACACAGTCGCTACGTACCTGTAAAATGAAACCAAAATATTCTAGTTACAATCTCAATGCATTCGGCTTTTACACAAAAATAAATTGTCTGTAGGAATAGGTACTTAATTATTTTGAATACCTACAAGTACATTAACTGAAATTACTATTTTGAACTCGCTGAATCCGGTCACTCTTTGCAGTGGGTCTACAACTACACCTACATCCGAAAAATCGCGTTGTTGCAACGCATGCTGCTATGAAAAAGTTTTGAGTGGCACGCTAGATCGAAAACTCATACACACTGCACGCGTCAACGGCAGAGGCAGAGGGCACATTGTCGCGGCAGACGCTGCCGTCGAACGTGCCGTTCGTGTATTTGAGCACGCTTTAATTCCGCCACATCAAATGACGCTAGCTGGATCGACCGGTGTTGTTGCAAACAACGGTACGCAAGTCTTTAGTTAATAAAAGAACATTTAATTGATAAGTCTTTAGATTACGAAATCGAAAAATGTTGCGACGCAGCCCGGCCACAGTCGATTTAATAATTTATAGACGTATCAATTGAATGTTCTTTTATTGTTCTTGCGGTACCAATGAATATATTAAATGTACCATGTATCTCTTAACTCAGTCAATGGAGTGATGGAGTGTTATTGGAGTCAAGAATTATCATTGACATTGATTCTAGCTAGACTTCCTGGTGGATGGAGATTTCTCCCTCGTCCGTCTCGAGGTCGTACGTCTGCTGAGCATGATGGTTTTGGGTTGGATTCCCAGGTAGGCCAGTGTTATTCGGATTTGCTAACAGAAATTTCTCAGTAGCAGGCCCGAGTCAGGATTAGTGCCTGGTTTCGCCTCCTGTTACTTCGCGGGTGGGACTTAAACCTAACTGGAGAAATGGGGTACACACTGCCTAACTCTTTTTCATTCATAGTTATCATGGAATGGCGACGTCACCGCAAATTGCAGGAAAACTAGGTAAATATTGCTGTGTTTAGAAAAAAACTAACCGATTTAGTACTCTAAACGGCAAATTGTCAAACGGCTGTGGAGGTCCACAATAGCACCCAGATTTTTGCATTTTGAAAGGTGTGTGTATAAGAGTTAACACACTTCTTGCTCGCAAAGTACCTGAAATTAAAGATCTTAAACGAATCATATCTCTAACGAGTATTTCACGGATCACTGATACTTTTAAATTAAAAATAAGCGATACTTGTACGATAGATTGTAAAACGTGAATTGACGTGAATAGAATACGATTTGACGTAATGACGTCAAGAGGTTCGACGCTGTATTGTTTTTGAAAATCACTTGACAGTATATTTGGCAGCCAGGCTCAATAATATAAGGAAGTGGATTCTGAAATCCACTTCCTATACTTATCCTTTTTTTTTTTTTTTTTTGCGGATGGGAAATCATCAAATGACTCCTCCCGCTCTGGGTGGAGCGGAAGGGAGTGTCAGACTCTTAGGCGGTTTTCACACTGCCCCGCATCATGCTGCATATTGCGTGTCGACGCACCTACGCGCGTTCCTGCGGGAGTGCAGATCTGCATCATCGTGCGGGTTTTTTGCGCACTCACGCGCGTAGGTGCGTTTTGTAGATTCACGCACGGCGGCTCTCATTTATTCGCCGTTCTCTGTCACACACGTCACGCCCATTCAAAATCACGCGCGGCACTGCGGGATTCGGTGTGCCATACCTTGCGTCTCGCCCCGCACCTACGCGCGGGGGTGCATGTTTCTCCGCGTGTATGCGCGTGATCCGCATGAACGCGCGTGGTTGCGTTTTCAGTGTGTTGGACTGTGCGTGTTTTCTATACAAACGGAGATACTTACAAGTAACGTTAAAACACGCAGTCACGCAACATGCAGCGTGGTGCGTGGCAGTGTGATAATCGCCTTACTGACTAAAACCCACCCGTGTTCCTTCCTTAGCCCTTTATGTTCCGGGCCAGCGGTAACCCTTTCGGACAATCCCGCTGACCCGGCAGGCTTCGGCCCTAAGGGGCTCCTCCCCGATGCTAACATCTCTTTGAGGCGCGCGTGGACCACGTACGCGCCGTCCGGCACGGGCCTGGTCCTGATCGGGCGGTGAGCTACCCATTACTCTCCGCCCGCAGGCCCGCGCTTACGGTGGCCGGGAGTCGTCACGCGGCTCCCGTCGCCCGGAGCGTCTCCCGCGGCGGCTGGGACGGGAGGCTCTCTCCCTGAGCCGTCCCGCCATCGCCACCTCCTTCGCTAGCATGACTGCTTCGCAGAAGGAGGTGACTGCCTCCCACTCCTTCTCGCCCCGGACCATGGCTTGCACCAGGGCCGGACGCGAGAGGTTCCTATACTTATCCTGTCGCGAAAATGGTCGCGGTTGTGAACTTAGCCTAAACGGTCTAAGGTCGATCGCGATTCACTACAAATATTGAATTTACAAACGTAACAAAGTTATTCGTTGAGTATTCCTGACTTCATTCGGTATGACGCGTTATTCATGTTTGCAGTGCAGAAAACATGACTAACGCGTTATTCTGACGTCAAGCCAAATCCTGCATCTCGCAAGCAGAGCTTACCGCGCGACTAGCATAGATACTACGGCCCGACATGAATCATTGGGCAGTTGCCCGCCAGACACAACACCCGTCTGGTCGGAGGATCCTCCCTTTTCTATAGAGTATGAGTGAACTTTACACCCTGTTCCTTATACTTCTGTACTGGTGACCCCAAATATGGCGCAGTTTTCGTGCACCTACGTCAGCGTGATATCATCACTCCTGCAAGCTCTAGAGCGGTGAGTCACCTAGCTAGCCGGCACCCACGGCTTCAACGGGTACCTGACCACCAGCATGCAGCGTCCGCGCATACCTGGTCATCACCCCTAGCCTCATAAGGTAGAGCTCTTAAGAAAAACCCTCTCCTGGTCGACGCCAGCAGTCAGCCTCAACCCGGCGCTGTAACACATCCGACGCACTGGAGCATAACGCAGCGCCACCCAGACTCACTGGGGACATCTTCGCAGACAGTTCCGACTCCGACTCAAATCCTGCATCTCGCAAGCAGAGTTCACCGCGCGACTAGCATAGATACAACGGCCCGACATGAATCATTGGGCAGTTGCCCCCCAGACACAAAAACCGTCTGGTCGGAGGATCCTCCCATTTCTATAAAGTACGAGTGAACTTTACACACCTCTATAAGCTAAAAAAAAAATACTATGAAAGACATACCCTGCGTTCCGAGTTGGGAAATAAACGATTTGAGCGTGCTTAAACCCGTACCGAATTAGCGTGAGCGCGATAACGATGTGAATCGTCATAGATGACGTCATGAGATGCGCCATCTTGCGATAACGCCGATCATGCCTTATGCCTCCTCTACATGTTGGCAGATGCGTGCGCAGACGTCGTCAGATGCATCAACACATGGACCACCACGAGCCGACCACACGTCTGTTGGTCGTTCAGTCTGTGTTAATTCTCGACGTACGCACGCGACATTAAAAAAATGGATGTTGCCACCGTAGCTGCGGCAGTTATTTTTTGAAGTGAAACTTCTTTACGCACGCTTGACTTGGGGAGTAAGCTGGCGAACGCGTGACGTAAGCGTTACGAAAAGTGTGATCGGGCAAGGCGAACGGAAGTTAAGTGGGGGATATAAGCAAGAGACAGCAGTGCGCGCGCACATTTTCTTTCTCTCTTCCTCTCATAGCCAAATACGTTCCGTATATCTAAAAAGTTTTTTTTTTTTTTTTTTTTTATCTAAGTTTCACTTCAGTCGTGTTGTCATAAGCACACTCGTTTTTTTATTTAGTACTTTTAACTACTTTTGAGTGTGCATAGTATGCCATGTAACGTTTAGGATGTTAGATGGTGTGTAGTGGTGGGTGACAGAAAATAAAAGAAAAATTACGTTACAAAGATTAGATTTAATTATGAAGATAGACTAGGTACAATTCTCCGGTACGATCCTTAGTCGCCTTTTACGACACCCACGGGAAGTAAGGGGTGGTGGTATTCTTTAAGTCCGGCACCACACAGCATTTTTCAATTACAGTAACCAATTTACAGTAACCTCAACATAATAAATTAATTGAAATAATTAAATTATTTTAATTAATTGAAATTGAATTATTATTATTGATTTATTATTATTTTTATTGATTGAATTATTTTGAATAATTAAATTATTTTAATTAATTGTACAGGTTTAAACTTACAACATTTTTATTTTTGTAGTAGGTACTTATTTTTCGGATTCCACATGCAGTTTTCTCTTTGATACAACTCAAGGAATTGAAATGTTTAGTCTGTGCTCATATTAGCCATTCCAGCGAACGAGATGAGATAAAAAACTGCAAGAAGCACGCGTGCACTCTCATTCACTCTTAGACAAAGAAAAGTATAGACGGCGGGTAGCTCCATTTCATTTCCACAAGAAAGGGATAAAGTATTGAGTTATTATAAGTACCTAATAGAAAAGGATAAAGCTATACTATTTCCGTCTCTCACTGCGTGCCAGTTTTTTCAAGGCAGCTACTTATGTAGCCTATGTTAGTTAAGTTAGTTTTTTGTCTCATGTGGCCACGCTACCCGATGCTCTATAGCTTTCTTACTCTAAGCATTCACGACTACGATAATACCACAGACATATGATAATACTGATGCATCGGCAGACGTGTGGACACACGCCGGGCGCTCGGGCTGAAACCCTTTGATCCGTGCCACAAAAACCGACAACAAACGGATAGGTGGCAGATGCCTCTGCCGATGTCCAATACCTACCACAGACTAGCAAATTACCCCGTCTACACGTCGGCGGAGGTATTCGCAGATGACCATCTGCTGATGAATCTGTCTACGTGTAGAGGAGGCTTTAGAATAATATCACCGTGAGCGCTGTCAGAAATGACAGTGTGTGTGTGTGAAGATGTGTCAGTATGTGTTTTGTT
Source organism: Mesoligia furuncula (assembly GCA_916614155.1). Lineage (NCBI taxonomy): Eukaryota > Metazoa > Arthropoda > Insecta > Lepidoptera > Noctuidae > Mesoligia > Mesoligia furuncula. The sequence goes on from OU744790.1 coordinate 37,089,811, forward strand.
TTGAGTTATCTTTAAATTAAACTAACGTGGCAATTTCGAAATTGTGCTTCTGGCTGACAGTCGCCACCTAACCACAGAAGAAAAAATGTAGTGTTTATACAAGGAAATACTGTAATAATATCGTTTTTAGGGTTCCGTACCAAAATGGTGGTATCTCCCAACTCGGAACATAGGGGGGATGTGAGTGCTGTGTGCGATTGTAGCCAATTCGGAATACGGTCGATGTTTTGTGTGTCAAAGTCAAAATGACAGTTTTGGCTAACCTAACTAAGTCCTCACTGGAAACAGAAAAAAAATGATTAGTTTAACTACTGCTGCATAATACTTGAATAAAAAAAGAAACAAATGCACCTAATTCAAAAATGCTCTCAATCAAACGATTACCGGCATTGTCTGCATCTAAAATACAGCCCAATCAAAATTTTCTGCTAAGAAATAGTGTTGTTGAAAGGCAAATAAATAAACAGTGCCAGAATAGTTTAGTGAATTTGTGTAGATCTTTCTCTGTGTTACACAATTTAACGAGTAAATCGAGACACCCGGTAAGATGAGGATTTTGGTATATTTTTATTTCCGGAGTTACTACTGTTATTACCTTAGCTTACCTTGCAATCCATAAAGCAAAAAAAAAAAGCTATTTAAACAGCATTACCTAATGATGGAATCAATCATTTTAGGTAATTTCCTTTTTAAGATTCAACACGTTTTGCCATAATCCATAAACAATGCAATTCAATCACAATGTTGTGAAATATTAAAATTGTGCAATATCATGAAGATATTTAATGCTAATATTAGTCAGATAACTTTGTTCAAATGAATAAAACAGAATCACTTTTCAGTCCTTTAAAAATACCATCATTATCTGCCTAGTCCTTTCTCATCTATGTTGGGGTCGGCTTCCAGTCTAATCTAAAGCACTTTAAAACATTCTAGCACTTCAAAAATGTAACATGTACAAAAGCTGAATAACCAGATGCTAAATTCTCCTATGAAAACATTCAAATTCAAGTTGAAACTCATCTCGACAATTATTGTCTAAAACAGTTCAACTTTATGAGGTTGTTAAATTTGCAGTTATTTTTGTCAGATTGAAACAGATTAGAATGTGAAAATTCACTTTGAAACTCATGACATGACTTTCATTTGTTTAACCCTTCGTATGCTGGAATGTGGATGCACATGAGACGCAGTGGCTTTTTATTGCTTCTGTAATTTTAACATTCAATTGGTTAAAGGTTAATAAGCTTTTTTGGACCTTAGTCATCACAACATTTTATTAGCTGCATTAGTTAACACAGTACAGAGTGTGGACTGAGGATGAATGGGATGCCTTCTCTACACATATGAACAAGTTCTACTTGCATTGTCAACAGAATAGTTGCAAGACATGGTGACTTTAATGGATGAAGCATATAAGATGAAAGGGATGAATATAATAAATGTGAATGACACGGCCCACTCCCTCTCACAGAGAGGAGGCCTGTGTTCTAGCAGTGGGAACATTATAGGCTGATTATGCTTATGCTATGCTGTGAATAAAACAAAGTTCATGGTATTTGAAAGAGAAGAGGATGTGTTGGTGTGTGATGTGAAAATAAATGATAAGAGTGTGGTATGAGTTTGTATATTTAGGGAATCTGTTTACAAGAGATAAAAATATTGATGAAGATGTGGAAAGGAGAGCAAAGCTGGGTATTCGTTAGGCAACATTTGTTAATAAACTGTTTATGACGTGTTTATTAACCTTTTCGCCGCCAACGTACACAAAACGCAATGCCTCGCCGAGCGCCAAGCTATAAATGTATAACTAAATATACAGTAAACAGTAGTGATGGGGATATCGTCATATCGATGAATAAGATTTGTACGCGTAAAGTTAAGATTTAAAGTTGATTTTACGAATATAAATAAAAACTGATGAAATATTTCCAGATTTGTTTTATTTCACAGTATCCTTAATAAGAAAAAACAGTATAAATTATGAGTATCAAAGAAACTAATACATAACTCAATCAGAACTATAAGGAATGGGGTACATCTCTATTTGTTTCATGATCTCATTCTTTAACTTCATATCAAGTTATTGGCACTGAGGGCACGTTGAATTCGATTCTGATCAGGGATGGGGTCGATGGTCTTTCTTTCTTCTATTTTTGTTTATTCCTGTGTTTTTTTTAATAACTTCAGTCAACGTTTTTTACCGTAGGTATCTAAGTGGCAGAATTTTGAATTGTTTTTAGATGATTTTTATACGAATTGCAATTAGGTTTCCTTTTTTTTCTTTGAAAAAAATTTCTAAAATAGTTAAAATTACAGTGCTTTCATACACTGTATTTACCAGAATAGTGTATAGAGTACAAAAACAGTACCTAAATCTACTGTAATTACAGTGCATCTGGAGATACAGGGCTCACCGAACATTTTACACACTTATTGAATTCCTACTCTTTGATGAATAAACATTATTATTATCATCCAGTTAGACATATGTACCTCAGAATTATATTCTGGTTCAATGTTCTCCACAAAATACTCCGAGTCCGATTCCACACCTTGCAAAATTTTAAGAAGTTCGTCCGAATCAAGTTCTTCACTCATTTTTCTATTTGTTATCAAGTGAAAGAAAGAAAGATGCGTGCGCGCGAATCCGATTTTGTGCTGCACTATGCCAAAGTGACCTTGACAGCCGCACACCTATGACGTCACTGACCAACTTCTATAGTAGTTCGTGGCACTCGGTGGCGCACAGGGGCATAGACGACCAATTGTTTTGTAGAGATGGGAAAATAACTATCGACAAGAATTGGTAACAACTTTATAATTACGTATCGGCATCTACGATGAAGGTCGAAATTCATCTACTATCCTTTGTAATGAAGTAGATAACTAAGTTCATATTTTATTGACCTCAAATTGTTTTCGATATTCGTAACTTTCTGTATTTATAAATATTTCAATGGTGAAATCAACCTTTCACGGCACATCACTGGCCAACTTGATATGAAGTGATTGGCGTTCTGAGGAAAGTAACAAAATTCGGAGTTTCTGTTTTTGCCGATTTTAGGACAAACTAGGGCTTATTTTGTGTAGAAAAATAAAAAACAGGGTAGTAGACAGTGCTATCTTACATAATAAAATGAAACAAAGCTTTCAATCACAGTAAATTTATTTTAATAAGATAGTTAAAATGAACAACTTCTATAGAAGTTGTGGCGCTGGTGGCACGAAAATCCCGAACTTCTATAGAAGTGCTTGGCGGTGAAAAGGTTAACAAGTTTACTGTAAACACTGTTTCTGAAACTTGGCAGGCCACACGTGTCAGTTGTTGCTAGGATGTTTTCAGGAGAAAATTGTGAGGGTAGAATATGCATCTTCGTTTTCACTTCTTTTTGCGACGTATTCAATTCTGCAGCAATGTCGGCCCAAGCATCTTTTTTTTATATTTATCTTTGTAATATTTATTTGAAGCATCCCAAAGTATATTTTGCTGTTGATAAAGTTCTATGAGCATCGCGACCTGGTTGTTGGACCATACTACTTCCATGTTTATAAACTCACCCAACACACATCCTCACCTGTTGATTTTTGCTTATAAACTAGATGTTTCGTCTTGCTCGCAGTGGGAAACATGGCAACATGTTTAAGAAACAATGTTTCATCACCTTTGTTTATAAACTGTTTACAGATGATGAAACATAGTGAAACACTGTTTATAACAAGTGTTTATGTTGCCAAATGAATACTGGGCTTTAATGTGGGAATAAAAAGATAGGTGCTATTCATGCAAATACGACCTCTCCTGGTCTCGCCTCTGACTAGTCAGTCTCCAAAAAGGCTCTATTGGGAATATAGTGTTTACTTACCTTTAAAACAATGTTAATCAATTAACAACCTCTTTAAAGAATAAGATCAGGACTATTGATATTATGTATCATGCTGTTTTCAAACCAGGCAGGGTGTGTTTGTGAGTGGCAGCTCTTGAATCTGACCTTTGCACTAATCATACCCTTTTTTATTTTTCCTTGGGGAAAGTCTTATGGATACTCTCCGGCTGGGAGAATGAAGGAGTTATGTCAGACTCCTACCGACTGTAACCGCCCGGGAGACACAAGTACATCCGTCGCACCGCCGACATATCCTACCTTTTTTTTACCTCTGGGCGGAGCGATAGGGAGTGTCAGACTCTTACTGACTAAAACCCACCCGTGCCGTGTTCCTTCCTTAGCCCTTTATGTTCCGGGCCAGCGGTAACCCTTTCGGACAATCCCGCTGACCCGGCAGACATACCCTACCTCTCATGGTGATTTTTTAACCATTGCGTCTGCTTCACGGACAAAGAAAACTTACTTGTCTTTTTAAAAATTTAAATCGTATAATGTCTTTTTACAGCAACTGCGCCATTTCAATGCGGAATACAAAGCAGCTTGTGCTTTAATTAAGAGGTCTAATCTACCGAGTGTACATTCTTTATTCAACAATATCCGGGGATTTCATTCTACTCCTTCAAATAGACAACAACCTGAAAAGGATGATAAGGTAGGTTACATTTATAACATATAAGGTGGCAGCGACATTGACGCGCTTACCAAGCATTCTGTTCATGATTGTGAACACCAGCTCATCATCTGCCTAGCCTAGCCTTTCCCCAACTATGTTGGTGTCGGCTTCCAGTTTAACCGAATGCAGCTGAAGACCAGTATTTTATATGGAGCGACACAGTTAAAACTTTTACGTAGGATATTTGAAAAAAAAAATTTAACAACTACCTACGTACTACTTGCATCAATAATTGCAATTTCTACTATAAATATTATTTATGAGATATACAACATTATTTTAAGTACTTACCTATATGCGAAACCCGAAAGTCGTGTCTAGTATTTTTCTTATCTTTTATATCTATGTAAAAAATTTCAAAACTGTATCATGAAAAATCACAAAGTTATAAGCTTGTTAAGTTACTTGTTTGTCCGTACAAAAACATGCTCACCCGCGCCGCGCCATCTTGCACTAATTGATAATAGCGTCGGTGCGATTAACAAATCTGTTAAATGCATTTGAAGAACTTTTCAGGACAGCAAAAAAACTGTTTTTTTCTTAATTTATTATCTTCTGAAAATATAAAAATACTTACAACAAAGTACTTATGGCAAAAAATACCTAATTTAGTCTAAGATAATAAAAAAGGTATTACAAATATGCCATCTAGCGAAAAAACGAAAAATCAAAAAAATGCACATATCAGGTTTGGCAAGCGCACCGACGATAGTATCTACCTAGGTACCTAGGTTCGGCGCGGAGATTGGATAACCTACTTAAGGCCGCAGCACACTTTTAACACCCGACGCCATCCCACGCTTACTTATTGGCCAAATGACGAAAATAGCTCGACGAGATGAAAAATGTGGCCAATGGGTAAGCTTCATTGATGTCGCGTAACGTGGTGTGTTATAAGTCTGTTTCCGCCTTCAATGTCCAACTTTTAAACTTTTTTAAATAGTTTTGGGTCAAAATATAACATGGGGTAAAAATTACTGGAATCGATTCAGTTACTTATTCTGAACAAACTATATTCAGGTTTCGCATATACTAAAAATAACGTTGTCTAATGCTTAATTTTTTTATTAAATAACAATGACATAAGAATCACATGAGTCGCGCTGCCGAGAGGCAACGTCTATAGTTTTTTTCCTACCAATATGCCTAAATAATATTGATCACAAAATGGATCTATCTATATTATTTGCTAATTTTGTCATTTTTATTAACTTTTTCAGGATGATAAAGGTAAAAAGAAAAAGAATGAAGAAATGTCGTCACTGATGATGAAGGCAGCCTTCTGGCTGTTCACTACTTGCTTTCTGATTATTATGAGCTCACTTATTGTACCGGGAGGAGATAGCAGTCAAAATGAGGTGGGATATTTCATAATACAATTATATTTTTACATATCTCGGGTCTCGGACGGTGTACGAGGGGCCGAAACCAACTAGGAGCAACAATAACAAATTTTTTAATGACATAAGGCTAACTGACAATTATCCCTGTACGCCCTATGCAAGTTTACCCAAAGACAACCCCCGGGTGGTGTAAAAATATTGTAGTAAAAACAAAAATATTGGAATATGCGTTTGAATGGCTAAAGTGGACTGGTTACCCAGAACTAAGGAAGGACTATGTTCCCTGCGTGATCAATGTTTTAATGTACACCGAAAAAATGGCAGGGGGTGACTTGCAATCTCAATAATCGCCCCCCGGAAACGGTCGCTAATATATGGTGACGTAGCGACAAGGGGGTAACTTGTCCCGAGGTGTCTCAATGATGTAATTGTGATGAATGCTCATTTATTTATTACTAGCTGACTCGGCGAACTTCGTACCGCCTCAGAATCAATAAGCCATTCCATAAACAATGTATGATAAAATGAAGTGTTTAATTTTTATTTTCGAGAATTTTTCCATTTTTTTATAATTATTCTGCTATTCGGGGCGGAGACAAATCCAACAAATCAAAGATCATAAAAATCGGACTAGCCCTTCATAAGTTATAAATGGTGTAACTAACCCGACTTTGTTTTACTTAAGTATAATAGAACGTTTGTATGGGTTAATGTAATAAATGAGCATTTCCAGAATCCAATCATCAATCATTTTCTAATTTCCACTTAATTAAAATTTTTAATTTCACTGACAGTCAGTGCACAGCCTTAAATCATAATGTGAATGGAATGTTTCATAAGAGTTTCGCAACATTCCATGTGGCCACACATAAGAGTTCCGCAACATTCCATGTGGCCACACATAGGAGTTCCGCAACATTCCATGTGGCCACACATAAGAGTTCCGCAACATTCCATGTGGCTACACATAGTAGTTCCGCAACATTCCATGTGGCCACACATAAGAGTTCCGCAACATTCCATGTGGCCACACATAAGAGTTCTGCAACATTCCATGTGGCCACACATAAGAGTTCTGCAACATTCCGTGTGGCCACACATAGGAGTTCCGCAACATTCCGTGTGGCCACACATAGAAGTTCTGCAACATTCCATGTGGCCACACATAAGAGTTCTGCAACATTCCGTGTGGCCACACATAGGAGTTCCGCAACATTCCGTGTGGCCACACATAGGAGTTCCGCAACATTCCATGTGGCCACACATAAGAGTTCTGCAACCTTCCGTGTGGCCACACATAAGAGTTCTGCAACATTCCATGTGGCCACACATAGGAGTTCCGCAACATTCCATGTGGCCACACATAAGAGTTCCGCAACATTCCATGTGGCCACACATAAGAGTTCCGCAACATTCCATGTGGCCACACATAAGAGTTCTGCAACATTCCATGTGGCCACACATAAGAGTTCTGCAACATTCCGTGTGGCCACACATAAGAGTTCTGCAACATTCCGTGTGGCCACACATAGGAGTTCCGCAACATTCCATGTGGCCACACATAGGAGTTCCGCAACATTCCATGTGGCCACACATAAGAGTTCCGCAACATTCCATGTGGCCACACATAAGAGTTCCGCAACATTCCATGTGGCCACATATAGGAGTTCTGCAACATTCCATGTGGCCACACATAAGAGTTCTGCAACATTCCGTGTGGCCACACATAGGAGTTCCGCAACATTCCATGTGGCCACACATAGGAGTTCCGCAACATTCCATGTGGCCACACATAAGAGTTCCGCAACATTCCATGTGGCCACATATAGGAGTTCTGCAACATTCCATGTGGCCACACATAAGAGTTCTGCAACATTCCATGTGGCCACACATAAGAGTTCTGCAACATTCCATGTGGCCACACATAAGAGTTCTTCAACATTCCATGTGGCCACACATAAGAGTTCTGCAACATTCTATGTGGCTACACATAAAAATGTTGCTGAAACAGCTTAACAAGGTAACTTATTACTTTACCTTTACTTTCAGATGATACGTTACGTGTCATGGAACGAGTTTGTTTACTCCATGCTGTCCAAAGGCGAGGTCGAGGAGCTAATCGTGAGACCGGACCTTGAAGTGGTCACAATCATACTGCATGAAGGTGCTATCATCAAAGGGAAACGGGTATGTGATCACTGCTTATTTTGTAACCTTACACCACCACAATTTTTATTTTGTAGGTATACCATACTATACCAATTTGGTACAATTCCGAAGGCGACTGTAGACCGCACACTGCAGAGGCGATGACAGACAGCAACTATACTACTGGTTTCTATGTAGCTCTATGAAAACGCTTCCGTAGATGGCGGCATACCAGTAGTGCTGTCAGTGGCTGTCACTGACAGAGCGACAAGACCGAGAGAAGTCCCGTGGCTATTACTCGTTTTATAAACTTTTACAGGATTACTTTATACGATTCATATTAGAACTTGCAAGCGGCGCCTTATAAGCGTATGTTATAAAACAAAACTTATTAGCCAAGTGTCGCTTTGGATCCTATTTTTCGCATTTAATGTTGTGGATTTTATTAATCAGTGCCTGTAATATAATGCTCTATTTTATTGTTTGACAAATGACATTAACGAAACTGAACAACGACGACGCCGCTGTCGTCTGCGGTCCACGCTATTTTGTTTTTTTTTTCAAAATGCCGGCCACGTTTTAAACCTATATAAATCGATAGCTCACATCAATGAAAACAGAAAACTTAATTAGACCAAACCCCGTTCAGCACGTTTCCGAGATATTAACGTTTAAAGTTGATCACGTGAAATCCATATTTTTTGAACTTGCGTATATCTTGTTGCATAAATGTTTGCTTATTTTAAACATTCAGAGTGATTACTTCAAACATCTATTGCAACAAGATGTAAGCAAGCTAAATATTATATGGCTGTCACGTGATCAATTATACTTAGCTAAGTTAGCTATAGATTAATATAGGACTCACGCGTGGCCGCCATTTTGAAAAATTACGGCAGGTAGGTATGCCAGGCTCCTTAGAAAAACTTTTACTTTTACTGAAGAGAAATGAAATAACAAAGTTATACGATTCCGTATATTTATCTTCTGTATAAATAAAATCAATGTATATGTATGTTTGTCCTCTATGCGTTTCGAAACCATTGGTCAGATTGTGATGAAACTTTGATAGGGTGTTCTGAGGACGCCCGGAGGGTTCCTAATTATTAACATGGGGAAAAATAATAAAAAAAAATCTGAGGTGGTACGAAGTTCGCCGGGTCAGCTAGTGTATTATATTTTTGTCTTATTTTGCAGTCCAATCATCGAGTGTTTCACATGAATGTCGGTGACATCCATCGCTTTGAAGAAAAACTCCGAGACACTGAGAAGAATTTAGGTGTTAAAGAAGGTATGTTTCCGTTGAAGGTGTTCATGGAGATATGGCACTTCGGTCCGTGTCGATTGAACACACGGTGAAGTTGAAGGCGTAATGACATCTGTATAATCAGCCTATAACTGCTGGGACACAGGCGTCATCTCGGAGTGGCTCGTAATCCCCTACGCGGGCCCAGAGCGCATTGATCGATGTCACATGTCTCCGAATTTTTGGTTCTAGGACATGCCTGGTTTCTTACGATGTTTTCCTTCACCGTTTTAAGAGCAGTGGTGATTAACTCATCTATCATGATTATTTTCATGCGTCGTAAAAGATCCCCGTTGGTCTAATGGTCGTAAGAGCTATTGCTGAGCTTGAGGTCCTGGGTTCGATTCCCAGGTCGGACAAAGTTGTTGGGTTTTTCCATTAGGAATTTCTTAGTAGCAGCTCGAAGTGTAGGCTCGCGCCCTGTAACTTGTTACTTAAACATAACCGGCGAAATGTGGGTATAAGGTATATGTACGTTAGGTACTCATTTGCCTAATATCGTGGATTACAGGCGTAATGATAAGTTACATAAAAGATTAACAGCGCCCCGCGGTTTCACCCGCGTAAGCTTCGATCCCGGGGTAATATCGGGATAAAAACTATCCTGTGTCCTTTCCCGGGACACAAACTATCTCAATACCAAATTTCATCTAAATCGGTTCAGCAGTTTAAGCGTGAAGAGGTTAAAATACGGACAGACACACTTTCGCATTTATAATATTAAGTATGGATAGTCTTTTGATAACAGACTACACCAAGAGTTACTGTCTTTTAAGATAGCAACTCGCTGTTTATGAACAAGAGAATCTGTAGCCATTTAGTTGCTCGTCAGTGACTTTAAATTGTGGATGTTTGTGCGCAGGCGTGCGCGTCATATACGACAGAAACGGCAGTGTCGCCGGCAAAGTGATAACGACTCTGCTGATAGCGGCTGTCATACTGTCCTTCCTCTACTCTACTAAGTCCATGAGGATGAACATCAACTTGGGAGGGTTTGTGAGTATTTTTCTTGTCTTTTATAGCATAACTAGCTGACCCGGCAAACGTTGTTTTGCCATATTACTTAATTATTTTTAGCTGCCCGGCGCTACTTCGTTCGCTTGGTGTCCTACCCCTTAACCTACCCCTACACTACTCCTACCCTACTCCTTCCCTACTCCTACCCTACTCCTAACCTACTCCTACATTACTCCTACCCTACTCCTATAAGTAAAAAGATAAAAAGTATGCTATGTCCTTCTCCTGGCTCTCAACTACCTCCCTGCCAATTTTCAGCTAAATCGGTTCAGCCGTTATTGAGTTATAAGTGGAGTTACTAACACGACTTTCTTTTATATATATAGATATAGATAGCATAATCAACCTATAATGTCCCACTGGTAGGACAAGGGCCTCCTCTCTGAGAGAGGGAGTGGGCCGTAATCTCATACCAGCGGGCCCAATACGGGTTGGTGGATGTCACGTCATGTCTTCGAATTATATAAGTATAAGTATTCTCACGATGTTTTCCTTCACCGTTTTGAGAGCAGTGGTGATGAAATTATTTACACAAAGTAAAGCGGCCTGAGTTCGAACCCTCGATCTGCAACTCGTAAGTCGGGGTCGTCACCACTGGGCCACCGCTGCTCTGCTCTGTCTTTTATCGGTACTAACTAAAGAACTGCTAAAACTTTGAGTATTAAACCAACCGGAGACGCCACGAGTACGCAAATAAGTCTGTCACTTTCATCGCGGGGGACGAGGGAACGCAATAATACACTAATGCAATTCGATCGCGTTGTTACGCACGCACACAAAACAAAAACCGGGCAAGAGCGAGTCGGACTCGCGCACCGAGGGTTCCGTAACATCCGGGTTTATGCATAAGGTTTATGTTTATGAAATTAAATGTTTTATTTTTATTTTTGAGTTGATTGAATGAATGGTAAATTGCGGTTTACGATTTATGACGTATTAAAAAAAAACTACGTACTAGATCTCGTTCAAACCAATTTTCGGCGGTAGTTTACATGGTAATGTACATCATATATTTTTTTATAGTTTTATCATTCTCTTATTTTAGAAGTTCCAGGGGGGGCACACACATTTTACCACTTTGGAAGTGTCTCTCGCGCAAACTATTCAGTTTAGAAAAAAGTGATATTAGAAACCTCAATATCATTTTTGAAGACCTACCCATAGATACCCCACACGTATGGGTTTGATAGTCTGTGTGGTGCCGGACTTAAAGAATACCACCACCCCGTACTTCCCGTGGGTGTCGTAAAAGGCGACTAAGGATCGTACCGGAGAATGGGCAGCAGCGTTCTCTGTGTATTCCACCATCATACCACACTGCGATCGCCAACCCGCCTGCCAAGCGTGGCGATTATGGCAAACCCTCCCAAAATTGGGGGAGGCCTATGTCCAGCAGTGGACGTCTATCGGCTGAAACGATGGGTTTGATGAAAAAAAAATTTAGAGTTTCAGTTCTAAGTATGGGGAACCCTAAAATTTATTGTTTTTTTTCTATTTTTGTGTGAAAATCTTAATGCGGTTCACAGAATACATCTACTTACCAAGTTTCAACAGTATAGTTCTTATAGTTTCGGAGAAAAGTGGCTGTGACATACGGACGGACAGACAGACGGACAGACAGACAGACAGACAGACAGACATGACGAATCTATAAGGGTTCTACGGAACCCTAGCAAACACAAGCATAAACTATACGCACACATGTATACAACCGCTATGACCGGCGGTCTCGTACCTTTGGCAGCGGGGATCGCCTGACAATGGCGCCTCCAGTTGGTTTAATACTCAAAGTGCTAAAACTAAGGGCAGACCCGCGCAGGATTCGGGACTCGACTGCTCGATTGTTTTGATGATTAGGAATTCTAAGTCAAAATATTTATTTTAAAAAGGCACATAAAAGGCACTTTTGAACGTGAAAAATTACGATAAAATAGAATGAAACGAAATGAAATAGAAAAAAGCAAGAAACTCCACCGTTACTCTTTTAAAATATTTTGCATACATTAATTATATAATAATATGTGAAGACGATGCACCTAAAATAAAAATACTATACCACAATAGGTAAAATAATTAAAAACCGGGCAAGAGCGAGTCGGACTCGCTCACCGAGGGTTCCGTAACATCCGGGTTTATGCATAAGGTTTATGTTTATGAAATTAAATGTTTTTTTATATTTTTTTATATTTGAGTTGGTTGAATAAAAGGTAAATTGCGGTTTACGATTTATGACGTATTAAAAAAAAACTACTTACTAGATCTCGTTCAAACCAATTTTAGGTGGAAGTTTACATGGTATTGTACATCATATATTTTTTTTAGTTTTATCATTCTCTTATTTTAGAAGTTACAGGGGGGGGGACACACATTTTACGACTTTGGAAGTGTCTCTCGCGCAAACTATTCAGTTTAGAAAAAAATGATATAAGAAACCTCAATATGATTTTTGAAGACCTATCCATAGATACCTCACACGTATTGGTTTGACGAAAAAAAAATTTTTTAGTTTCAGTTCTAAGTATGGGGAACCCCAAAATTTATTGTTTTTTTTCTATTTTTGTGTGAAAATCTTAATGCGGTTCACAGAATACATCTACTTACCAAATTTCAACAGTATAGTTCTTATAGTTTCGGAGAAAAGTGGCTGTGACATACGGACGGACAGACAGACGGACAGACAGACAGACAGACATGACGAATCTATAAGGGTTCCGTTTTTTGCCATTTGGCAACGGAACCCTAAAAATGAAAACATGACATTAATTATCTGATAGCTACATGGTGCTCACATATTTACAAACATGGTAAGGCGATTATCACACTGCCACGCACCACGCTGCATGTTGCGTGACTGCGTGTTTTAACGTTACTTGTAAGTATCTCCGTTTGTATAGAAAACACGCACAGACCAACACACTGAAAACGCAACCACGCGCGTTCATGCGGATCACGCGCATACACGCGGAGAAACATGCACCCCCGCGCGTAAGTGCGGGGCGAGACGCAAGGTATGGCACACCGAATCCCGCAGGGCCGCGCGTGATTTTGAATGGGCGTGACGTGTGTGACAGAGAACGGCGAATAAATGAGAGCCGCCGTGCGTGAATCTACAAAACGCACCTACGCGCGTGTGTGCGCAAAAAACCCGCACGATGATGCAGATCTGCACTCCCGCAGGAACGCGCGTATGTGCGTCGACACGCAATATGCAGCATGATGCGGGGCAGTGTGAAGATCGCCTAAAAGTAAACGATTTTCATTTAAATAAAAAATTTACATGTAATGAGTCAGGGTGTGTGTTTAAGTAATTACAGAATGTAAATCGATCAGTCACGCCACTACTCGTGGCAGTTTGAACTCCTCTAAAGCAGCCATGAGCCAATTTCGTCCCGCATCCCGCGCGGGATTCAGGATGTGGTGAAGGGCGGGTGTTTTGGTGGATTGTCATATGTAATTTTGACGTTCGAAAAGCGCTGATTCTCAGCCTAATTTGAATAGATGACTTTCGATTTTGTTCTCTTTAATCTTGTGCATTATAAAATCGCTTTACGTGTGTGTCTGTACGACCGCGTTGTTCCTCTAAACTACGCAACGGGGTTTGATGCGGTTTTTACTGTAATTTAAGGAATTTATTCCGGATGTTTTATGTCTTATACATTAATTTGTCTACAGAATCAGTTGGGCCGTGCTAAGTTCACTCTAGTAGACTCTATGAGTGGCCAGGGCAGAGGAGTGAAGTTCGAAGACGTGGCCGGACTTCGAGAGGCCAAGATCGAAGTCATGGAGTTTGTGGACTACCTCAAGAGACCTGAACATTATAAAAGCTTGGGAGCTAAGGTACTGTGTGATCTTATAAAAAATCTATGGAATTATGTTGACTATACTTAGTATCGAAATACTCTTCTCCCTATAATCACGAATCTATTTCATTCCATTTTACAAACAGGTGTATTCCCTGATAGCTTTTGCCACTCAAATATAATACTTTTACATAAAAAGGGGGTAAAACAGACCTTAACAACTATCGACCGATTAGCGTTGTGTCACAACTCTATAAGGCCTTCATTAAAGTCATAGATAATCGTCTCGCCCCAATTGGACAAATACTAACTTCCACAACAAGCTGGCTTTCGACCAGGCCTCCCCACTACTGACCATCTACATGCAATACCAAGTAATCAAAAATATCAAAAGTTCAATATACCAATTAATCTTGCCTTCATCAACAGTAGTACGAAACGAACACGAGTACGAAAGCTTTCGATATGACACGCGATACTATATTCGAAGCTCTGAACAACCAAGACATTTGATCCCATCCACATCAACATACTTCGTAACGTATATTTACACAGCACTGCTTCAAATAGATTACAAACAGCCGGACCATCATTCTGTATCGAAAAAGGAGTAAAGCAAGGAGACCCGCTTTCACCCAAACTTTTTATCAGCGCTCTTGAAGAAGTGTTTAAAAAGTTATCGGCAAATTGGGAGAGATGCGGCATTGAAGTCGGCGGGGTGCTGTTAACAAACCTCCGATTTGCTGACGACATTGTCGTATTTTCCTCCACGGCGGCAGAACTGGTGCTTATGTTAAACCAACTCAGCGATGCAAGCCTTGAGGTTGGACTGGCGATGAACACGTCGAAGACCAAGCCGATGTCAAACATCACTAACTATAGGATCAGAGTGAATGGTGAAGAATTGCATTGAGCCCATGAATACATTTACTTGGGCCAGTTAGTCTTTTTCCAGTCCAGACAAGACAAGGAAGTTTTAAGACGAACCGAAAATGCTTGGAAGAGCTACTGGGCCATGAAAGAGCTTATGAAAGGAAATGTGCCTTTGACACTAAAGCGAAAAATTATGGATATGTGCGTCCTTATCATTCGGACCTATGGATCCCAGACTTGGTCTTTGACAAACAGTCAAAAGTCCAAACTCAAGGTTTGCCAACGGTCAATGTAGCGCAGTATTCTAGGCGTGAAATTGACAGACCATATTCGCAACACCACACAGCGCTCCAAAACACAGATTACTGACGTTGCTCAAAAAGCCGCTAAGCTGAAGTGGGACTGGGCTGGCCACGCCCAATAAGCTATGGGCCAAAATGACCACCACGTGGATCCCCGACACAGCTAGAAGGCTTCCAGACCAGTGGTCCACTTTAGCCCTGGATCGAAAGAGCTGGAAGTCATGGGGAGAGGCTTTTGTTCAGCAGTGTGATGATGCAGGCTAACAGTAACAGTATGACGATGCTACACATGTTCGGCGCATTCGATTTCAACAACGACAATCGACCCTTATCAATTACTTCACGTTTAATTATTTATTTATTATTATTTTAATTATTTACGTTGAGCTCCTCAAGTTTTGAGTTGAGCTACACAATTATTGACAAATGCTTGCAATTCATTCCAACTTTTATTTCATCCGTACTTGCTTACTTGCTTGCACTGGCTGGTCTGGCTGGACTGGTCTAAGTACTCAAATCTGTGTCACAGTGTGGTACTTTCCTCAAAATACCATTTCATACATCAAACATGGTCTTCACATGATGTGACCAAGATTATGACTGGATTTTAAAAGAGACTGTGACCTCTGAGTTTGTTTCGGCCTTTCTTCTATGAGTAGTCAGATAGGAAACGCCGACCACATCTAGCTTATTTTTTATTTATTTTATAATGTGACGCGTAAAAGTGATTCCGATATCTTATTTATAGAATAAACAATTTCATTTCATTTCATTATGTGTAATGAAATGAAATGAAATGTTTATTCGGAAAGCACGTTACGCCGTTTGTCCCGGCTGTCATTCGTGTGTCTTTGACAGTCGTTACGGGTAGTCAGAAGCCTCAAAGTCTGACAACCAGTCTTACCAAGGGGTATCGTATTACCCAGTAACTGGATTGGTCCATGGACCATGAGTCCATGGAGTTTCTTGCCCGTTCCTCTCCATAGATACGCTTTGGAATGGGCAACTAGCTACATATTTTCTGACTGACCGACTCCTTGACAATTCAAAAGTGCCTGTAAATGGTTTAATTGCATAAATGCTTTGAGTTTGAGTTATGCCTTAAGGCTTATTTAGAGTATCTCGAACTGTAATCGAAAGACGATTTTCGCAACAAAATAGTTTGAATTAAAAGAGTGTCCAAGGAGTTTCTTACTTGTTCTTCTCCATAGGAAACTACTACGGTTTGAAATTGGCAACTATCTTCAGCTTTTCCACTGACCAACTCTTTGTCAATTGAAAGTGTTTCAAAATAAATTACTAAGTACTTGCTTAGTTTGTGGCTCACCGAAACATATTGTATTGTTACTTTTGATGAATAAACTTTTTTTTTGTCACCTCAGGTACCGAAAGGCGCTCTGCTGCTAGGGCCTCCTGGCTGCGGCAAGACGTTGCTAGCGAAAGCGGTGGCAACTGAAGCTAACGTACCGTTCCTGTCTATGAACGGATCGGAGTTCATAGAGATGATCGGGGGCCTTGGAGCAGCTAGAGTCAGGTATTTCTATATATACTAAGCACTAGCCGTTCCCCGCGATTTCTAATATAATTCAATCATGATTCGAAAGACGTTATTGTTGTTTTCCTCGGGAACAGCACTTTTTTTCGGGATGAAAGGTACCCTATGTCCGTTTCTGTGCACCTGACAACGTATATGCAAAATTTCAGGATGATCGGTTCAGTGGTTTAGGCGTGAAAAGGTAACAAACAAACAAACTTATTTTCGCATTTATAATAT
Organism: Mesoligia furuncula; assembly: GCA_916614155.1. Classification (NCBI taxonomy): domain Eukaryota; kingdom Metazoa; phylum Arthropoda; class Insecta; order Lepidoptera; family Noctuidae; genus Mesoligia; species Mesoligia furuncula. Next base: position 37,106,934 of record OU744790.1, read on the forward strand.
TAGTTGGGATTGTAGGGAAAAAATACGGTATTAAAATGGATCTTATGAACGTTTAAATTGCTGTATCAACACATCGTTTGCATAACAAAACGAGTTCTAACTTGACATCCTGTCCCTCATACCTCTATAGTATAAAGTATTTGCAAATTAAGCAATAACAGATCAATCTATTTGGCTGTATGTCTGATTTAAAACCTTTTCTCCATACGACCTCTAACTCCATCTTCATTCCATACAGAGACCTATTTAAGGAAGCCCTCTCCCGGGCCCCGTGCATCATCTACATAGATGAGATGGACGCAGTGGGGCGCGCCCGATCCACAGGGCCCAGCTCCTTCGGCCCGGGCGGCGGCGAGGGCGAACAGACCCTCAACCAGCTATTAGTGGAGATGGATGGCATGAAGAGTCGCGAGGGGGTAGTGGTGCTCGCGTCTACTAATAGAGCTGATGTACTGGATAAGGTAATGTCTCTAGCGTTACGTACATCATCGTCTGCTTAGCCTTTTCCCAACTATGTTGGGTTGGCTTCCAGTCCAACCGGATGCAGCTGAATACCAGTATTTTACAAGGAGCGACTGCCTAACTGACCGCCACAACCCTGTTACTGGGTAACAAGATACTCCATATTATAGGTACGGTCAGCAACAAAGGTCGATTAACAACTTTGAACAAATATTTTGCTCAATAACTGAGATTAAAAAAACTGAAGTGTTCATCGACTTTTGTTGCTGACTGTACACTTCCGCATAACTCTTCGGGTAATACATGCGAGTTGTTATGTTATGTCAATCTATAGTGTACTGTACACCTTAATAAATACATAATGATATGTTTCATTCAGGCTTTGTTGCGTCCCGGACGTTTCGACCGCCACATTCTGATCGACTTGCCGACGCTGATCGAACGCGAGGAAATATTCAACAGGCATCTCAAAAACATCGTTCTCGAAGAACTTCCCGATTTCTATGTGAAAAGGTAATGTCCGTACCTCTTTTTCATAATAAATGGCCAATAGAAAATAACTAGCTTTAGCCTGCGGCTGCGCACCCGCATGAAGGACGGAATTTATAGCTTTGGAACATACTACCGGAATAAAAAAATTGTTTGTTTCTATGTTAAGAAATATAATAGAATTGAAGTTGGTAGGCAATTTGCTGTCGCTGACTGTCGTGGCCCAGTAGTTAAGGCCTCGCCTCTCATCCACGAGGTCGTGGGTTTAAATCCGGCAAGTACCAATGTGACTTTTTCAATTCATATGTAATGTCTGAGTTTATCTTGGACATTACTGCCATCGGTGAAGGAAAAACACGTGTGGGGTCGGGGGACCCCCGGCAGGAACGAAGTTCAAAATGAGAATCCAAGATGGCTGCTGTGAATATTAGAAAATGTCGAAAAATTTGAAAATATTCACAGCCGCCATCTTGGATTTTCATTGTGACCTCACTAACGGCTTTAGCACCCTCGACAACCATGAAAACTATTTCTCTCTCTGACTCTTTCTATTATATGTAATAAAAAGTCGCAAGGAGGGGGTATAACGCTTTTTCGTTACGTGACGATTACTAAAACTTAATCCTACCGCAAGCGCCGTAAAAGAACTTCGTTCCAAAAAATCATGAGGACATCTGGACCGTGGAGCCTAGGTAATTCTAAAAAATCGGGCAAGAGCGAGTCGGTCTCGCGCACCGATGGTTCCGTGCGATGGCACAGAACCCTGGGTGCGCGAGTCCGATACGCTCGACTCGAATATAGGCCTCGCCGAGGAAAATTTAAAAACATGTGATGATATGTTTTTAAATTTTCATCGGCGAGGCGAGGATGTTTTTAAATTTTAACACTGCGCACTGCGGTGTAGAATATTGCAGCTTTATGTCAGCCCCATCTCTTGACCGATAGTGGAACTAGTGTAACTTTTGTTGATGATTTCTGAAAAGTGTGCTATTTAGAGACATTGTATTATTTTTCCTGTAATCTTTCCATAAACTTCTATCACAAAGAATTATTTCACATTTTTCACTTTGCAAACTTCGGAGATAAGGGGGGGGGGAACGGTATATTTTTTACGTTTTTCATCAATAGTCGAACATATGCGGCCTAAAAAAAAGCGTGTATTCCCGTTCGTCCCCTCGACTTCGTCCCCCGAGGGGGACGAACGGGAATTCGTTATTTATTTTCCCGATGGTCCCTCAAAATTTTTTGGGGGGACGAATGGGAATAATTTATTAATTCTTTTTTGGGTCTATTGCTCCCACTAAATAATATAAGACTGGTGGTTTTAATTGGTAAAAAAACAAAATTGAAATAAAAATCAGTCATTTATTAAGGAATAAAAATCACAGTAAAAATCACAGAATCAACTTTGCGATAACTCGCAATATTTTTATATATAATATTTTTTTAATTATGAATAAAATTCTCCTTATAACTAAAAATTATGATTTAAAAATCTGTGTATACAGATTACAATAAAAAAAGTCTGTATTATATTACAATTAAACACTACAAACAGACTTTTTACCATTCAGGTTGTTTCCTTTTGAAATATAAGTCACTATTTTTCGTAGAGTTGCTTATATGTATGGTGGCAAGATTTTACGTTTTACGTTATGTAAGTGATTAGAAAAGTTTACTCATTATTTTAACACATAAATAGGGTCAGTAAATTATCACACTTTCAAAAGCAAAATTAAATAAAATACCTAAAATATCACGAAATCAAGATAAAAATAACAAAAAAAAACTTATCGTACTAATTTTTAAAAAGTCACATTTGCTTATATGTATAGGTATACGGTGTCACATTTTTGTGTTACATATTGTATAAGGAATCAGAACAGGTTACACATTAATTTTACATATAAATAGCGTCAATTAGCACAATTTCAAAATCAAAATAAAAAACATATACAAAATCAAAGTGCAAAAAAATATACACAAAACATCATAGAGGGTAACAACAATAAAAAATTCACAAGTATTGAAGAAAGTAGTCGAGGTCATAACAGTAGGCAGTAATAATTATTGCACACAAAGCCTAGAGATTACATCAACGTACACAACCATCGAGCACTTTACTTATTATGATTAATACCTACGTAAGTTTTTCTAAAAAATGTCCTACAGTTATTTCTGAATTAAGAAGTTGCATTTGGCAATCCATAATATATTGGTCTGTCAAGATTGAATGTAGCTTACGCCGTTTTGGATTTTGTTTTGCTTTCACGCTGTATAAGTTAGAGTCTTGATGTAACACCGTAAGCAATTTTAAAATATTAGGTTTTTTTTGTCTATGGCACTATTTAATTTAAAATGCCACCCTTCGGCAAAGTTATTAGTACCTACGGTGTCGTTTTCCAAAACTGCACCACACTTTTACGAAATTCGATTGAAGCCACTGCGATAGCATGTATTGCCGAAATTTTTCACTTTGGCTATCACCGGGGCTTTCGCTAGCGATATAAAACCAGCCATCAAAAATACGTTCCTCTGGTAATAATGGAAGCACCGCACTTAGGGCTACTTGACGTCTTAAAGTTTTATTTTTTGTTAGATTTAATTCACGGCCTTTCCTCCAAATAGCATTATTAAAATGGTAATAACAGCCGTGGATACTTATCTCTGGAAAAATTGTACGCATAGCAGACATAGCTGCTTCTTCAAAATCACTGGTAAATGATGTAGGATTCCAATCGTTGATTTGAGATTTAACAAGTCTGAAAAGTATCTCGTATGTTTCTTTTTTACGGTTTGACATTAAAGCGTAAAATAATGGCGTCATAGCTGTGCTTTGATTATTACTTCCTAAATCACCATGAACGGTGTAGAGCTGTTGGAATGGAGGTGGACAACTCTTAAATGTACCGTCACCAAATATATTTTTTAAAACTATCAATTTTTCTTTAGCTTCTTGGGAACAAAAAATGAGTAAGCGTGTGTTACCGTAACAGTAATCTGCTAACAAAAATGATTGAAATTTTTGAGGAACCTCAACCGTTTTAACGTCATTGAAAGTGATTTTACTCATATTATAAGTGCTATTTCGATGGCGATACAAAGTGCTTTTGATGTTTGCAAACTTAGGAATATCTTTGGGTAAAGTTACTTTATCAAGTCCTTCGTCCAAAATTTTCGAAATTGTTGAATTAAAGGCGGCTGGTACGCAAGGTACATCATCAGAAGTTATATTTTTCTTGCATTCATCAATATGAATGTCTATTATGTTTTTATTGAAGTCCGGTGTACAGGATGTGTGTGTGGTTTCTTTCAAAATTTGATCATTCTGCAATAAACGTGCATAATTTATTTACCCATTGTCTGGTTTTGCATGAAAAAAGAAGTCAAAAAAGTAGGTACTTACTTTTATGGTTAAGGTCCCACTGCACTTATTCTTTCTTCTAAGATGACATTCCCATACAACAGCTCCACTTTTGTTTTGCCTTTTCCTTAAAAATTGGTATCCAGCACGCAGAAGCACGATTCCACCTTTCCTTTGTATATACTGCAAACAGCTTCCTGTACTACCAGAGGGACCAGGATGCGCTTCTTGTGTTTGTTAAGCTCTAAAAAACAGGAGACAACAATTACACACTTATTAATATAATTTAGAATGATATTTAATATATAAAATTAAATACTAAAATTGAATACAAATGTTGATACCGTACATTATTAGCATAAATTAATAAGACATGAGACAATATAGTATTGACTATAAACAATCTAATAATATTTGTAACTTACAAAAATGTAGGTACTTTACATCAGTAGTTTTCCGCAGAACTCGTGTCGAATATATATTATTACATTAACACCCGTGCACTTTCATTGTTTTGTCAACACTAACCCGACCGGTCTAATTTAAGGATAGGAAAGGGAGAGAATGTCAGGTAAACCAATAGGATTTACGCAAATAACACAATGTTATCGGCACTCTTTTGTTAACTACCAGAATCGCCGGCGCTTCCCGTCAGAGTTGCTATATTTAGTGTAGGTAAACATAATGAAACAATGATAAACTTAGGATACGTTTTATAATTCATAAAAAAATAGAGAAGAATTTTGTAAAATAATGATTAAATCTAACGAAGAAACTAATTTAAAAGTAAACTACGAAACATCGAATAAACATATTTTCTGCACAAATCTTTTTAGTGGGACGAATGGCACTAATCGAAGAACATATTCCCATTCGTCCTCTCTTGAATTAGGATTGGGACGATCGGGAACAAATTAAATATTATTTTTGTAAATTCCCGTTCGTCCCCCTCGGGGGACGAAGTCGAGGGGACGAACGGGAATACACGAAAAAAAGAAATACTTATGTTTGAGAATGTGCAAACTGCGCTCTTTCATATAACACCCCACATGCCCTGTTGCAAAAAATATACATATATTTTTATTTTTTCTTATTTGCAGAATAGTTGGACAAATGTCATCTAAAACTATTCTAAATTTCAAGTTGATAGCATTAGTAGTTCTTGAGATATTCAGCTGTGACTGTCTGTCTGACAGTCAGTCACAGACAGAGTCTCACTATAAGGATTCCGTTTAAACATTTTGGTACGGAACCCTAAAAAGTCTGAAATCTCCAACCCGTATTGAGTAAGCATGGTGATCAATGCTTGTGCCTTATCTGTATGAGTAGAGTTGCCCAGCAGTGGTACAGGAAAAGACTGGTATTTTAGTCAAGTGGTTTATCAAAGTTCGGCCGACGAAAGAATGCGTTCTTGACACCTGTCAGTTTCATACAAACGAATGCGTGTTTTATGAGTTTGATGTTTATTAGTTACTAGCTGCGCCTCGCGGTTTCACCCGTGTAAGTGTCGATCCCGTGGGAATATCGGGATAAAAAGTAGCCTATGTGTCAATTCTGGACAACTATCTGTGTGCCGTTTGTGCGTGAAGAAGTAACAAACATTATAAACACACACACTCACAAACATTCGCCTTTATAATATTAGTGTGACTAGAAATGACGGACTGACAGGTGTCATTCGTAGATTTTACAAGCCATGCTTTTCTAAAACTGTAATTATTACCATACACTTCGCAGGCTCGCGTACCTGACGCCCGGCTTCAGTGGCGCCGACATCGCCAACGTGTGCAACGAGGCGGCGCTGCACGCGGCGAGGCACAAGCAGACCATCGTGCGCCACACGGACTTGGAGTACGCCGTCGAAAGAGTCGTAGGTCAGTCATCGTCATCGCCATTAGTATTGTTCGAGACGTTGAGCTCCTTAACGTGGATGCGCTAATGTAGCCCGCGAAATTAGCCCGCGAAAATAATAAAGTCGGGTTAGTTACACCATTTATAACTCAAAAAAACCGGCCAAGTGCGTGTCGGGCCACGCACAGTGTAGGGTTCCGTAGTAGCCAGTTATCACAATGTAATACGATTCTGTTGTTCTTTATTCTGAAAAGGTAAAAAAAAAAAACATATTTTGGTTTTCAATGCAAGTCTTTACCCATTATAAACAAGCAACTACTTCATCTTAGTCACTTTAAAGGAATAATGCTAAGGATTTTGTATTTGGTACAAAATTATCCAACACCCAAGTTCAACGACTATTACTGCTAAACAAATAAAGCTATCTTAACCGCTATACTTTTCCTTTAAAGTTCATGAAATGCACTATCATCGAGAATTTTTCCAAATTTTTCAAGCCAGTAGTTTAGCTTTTAGAGGGGGGGGACGCCCTACTGGAACAAAAATTTGCACTTTAAACTTAAATATCACTTAAACGGAACATTAAATCGAAAAATAATTTTAGCAACCCCTAAACCATTTTAGAAGACCTATTCAACGGTATCCCACACGATGGGGTAGATGATGAAAAAAATATTTATCCCCACTTCACATGTAGGGGAGCTACCTTAAAAAAAATATTTTCCAAAATTTTGTTTTACCACTTTGTCGGCGTAACTGATATACGTACTCCTACAAAATTTCAGCTTTCTAGTGCTAACGGTCACAGAGATTAAGCGAGGACGGACAGACAGACGGACGGACAGACAGACATGGCGAAACTATAAGGGTTCCTAGTTGACTACGGAACCCTAAAAAGGCTAATCCGATTTTTATGATCTTTGATTTGTTGGATTTGTCTTCGCCCTGAATAGCAGAATAAGTATTAAAACATGGGAAAAATTCACGAAAAAAATAATAAAGATAATTCATTATCTCACACATTTTGTATGAAACGACATTTTTATGATATTATCTCGAAAACGGGTTACTACTAATTTCGATTTATTTTTCGTTCGTCGGGAAGTTTCCTCGCGAATTGGGAGATTTTTTACATTACAACATTATTGATTCTGCGATATTGATGCGGTACGAAGTTCGCCGGTATGTTATAAAACTAGATGAGGTCGGTGTTTCCTATTCGCCTACTGTGAGAAGAAACAACATAACCAACTCAGAGAGCAGTGTCTTTTAAGGCCTTCGCAGACGACAGACTTTTGTCCGCGGACTTTATTGTCCGCTAAAATAAATCACTTACAACTGTATTGATAACGCAAACGAGGGATTAAAAGTACCTACGCGACAGTTGTAAGCGATCTATTTTAGCGGACAAAAAGTCCGCGGACAAAAGCCCGTCGTCTGCGCAAGCCTTTAAAGTCCAGACGTAATCTTGGCGAGACCGTATGAGGACCATACAGATTAGTGTCTGAGATGGTCTTTTGAGGAAAGAACGACACGACGTTAAATGGTCCTTTCCAGTCAGCAGACTCAGGTCAGAACTTACTTGAACTTTGATGAGACAGAAGAAGGAATTATAATTATATCATTAGAATTTCCGATACAAGAATACAATAATTTAAGTTAGAATTTACCTCAAATGTCATGTCCATGTGAAATAGTCATTAAATAGGGTAATATGAACATAAAGATTTGTCCTGATGATTTTAATGATTAAAATTCAAATAGCCTTACAACATATTTGCTTTTTTATTTTAATTTTTTATTTTATTTATTTGGAAGAACAAACAATTAAACATTATATATTACAAGTAAATAGAACATAAGGAGTTAAACAAATGTGCAACCAACAACATTCTCTACAGATACACACAAAAGACAAAGACAATGTTGATAAAGTTAAAGTCGGACGGAATAGATAAGCAAACAAAATATGATTCATATAAATTACAGCTACCAAGGAACACTAAAGATTCAATATTATTCATGGGTATGTGTGTGACCAAAAAAAAAAAACTTATTATCCTTTAGCTTGCTCGCCATCTTCCTTCCTCTATTCCTTTGTACTTCCCACACATACTCTCTCATTCACTCATCGCTGCGTTCTTATTCGATTTATTTTTCTTAAAATTAAGATGCATTCCGAATTAACGTCCTACATTCAAATACATTTTTGATTGTGTCAAGCAATATGTTTCTAATTTTTCCAATGGATGACGCAAATAGATCCAAGTTAGAGAAAAACTTATTGAAATTGCCTGTAAGGTGACATACAGAGATTTTTAACTTTGACATCGGTAATAAGTTTGTTTTGTTTTCCAGCATACGCCTCTCCCAGGCCCTGCCTCAGTTTACGATCGTGTGCTTCCTGTCCATGTCGCACCTGCTGTGTCAGGTCATCCTCCCATCTGTTCACCGGCTTTCCTCTTTCCTCTTCCCCTCTCCCATTCAATGACGTCTTTGGCCCATTACTATATTTCGCTTCTGATAGTATGCCCTGCCAAGTTTATTATTTTTAGAGTAAGTATGTATTTCCAAAATAATGTTTTTGTTTTCTTCTATTATTGTGTTGGGTTTGCGGCTGAGTAATTACAGCCGCACGTGGCGATCGTTCAAGTTAAGCTTCGTTTGCCGCGGTTGGTCCGTGGATGGGAGACCAACTTTACATACCTCCGTGCCTCGAAAAGCACGATCCCGGCTGTCATTCGTAGATCTTTGACTAAAGCTAAATTTCTAATTGTCAACATAAATATACATATGGTATCGCGGACTTTTTCCTCTATAAAACTAGTACATCACTTTGCTCTAATTGTCAATAGTTTCCGCGGCGTAAGCGATATAAGAATTTTTTTTTGGTATTTTTTTCACACCTTGGGTTATCGAAGTTTTAATACGGATGCCTAACTTTTTTGAAAATATTCTATCGCCCATGTTGATCAGGGATAATGTAGGATTCTAATGGTGAAAGAATTTTTCAAATCAGTCCAGTAGTTTCGGAGCCTATTCATTACAAACAAATCTTTCCTCTTTATAATATACACACACAGACTTGAAACACACCCACACACACTTAATTGCATGCTACAGTGTTTTATTATTATTTCTTTTATTTTATTATTTATTATTTACTTATTGTAGATTTTCCTTGCTTAGCCGTCTGTTAATTATCACCTTGTCAATCTGCACATGTAACACGTACTAGAGCAAATTTGGATCTAGGGATCGAAACTGTTTCTCCTAAACACAGGCTATTCTGTAGCCTAGCTAGGAGTACAGAGCTTCACCCACCTTATTGGAGACTACAATTCAGTGTTACCTATTATTAATAATGTAAAAGTTGTATATCTACAATTTGTTTATTTGAAATAAATTATTATTATTATTATAAAATTAGTGTAGATAACAGTTCCAACATTCATATTCCAGGAGGTACGGAGAAGCGTAGTCACGCGATGTCACCGGTAGAGAAGCGCGTGGTCGCCTATCACGAGGCAGGTCATGCGTTAGCCGGCTGGATGCTCGAGCATACGGACGCGTTGCTGAAGGTCACCATCGTGCCGCGCACCAACATGGCGCTGGGGTTCGCGCAGTACACCACGTCCGACCAGAAGCTTTACAATAAGGAAGAAGTAAGGAAATTTATAGTGTGTTCCATGTGTAGTCTCATGGTATGTCAACATAACATCATAGTAACATGTGAGGGTGTCCGTATATAATCCAGTACATGTGTTTCCCTTACTTCCCGTGGGTGTCGTAAAAGGCGACTAAGGATCGTACCGGAGAATAGGCAGCAGCGTTCTCTATGTATTCCACCATCATATCATACTGCGATCGCCAACCCGCCTGCCAAGCGTGGCGATTATGGCAAACCCTCCCAAAATTGGGGGAGGCCTATGTCCAGCAGTGGATGTCTATCGGCTGAAACGACGACATGTGTTTCACTACATGGTGGCAGTGGTGTGCCTTTTTAACATTTATAAGGCTGCCCGCCCACGTCAGGCTTTTTGTAGCACCGATAATAGGGCCGAGTTTTCCTCCGATTCTTATGACCGACTCAACGTACACGTTCGACACTTTGTTTTCAACACAACGTCATTCCCTAGCAAGTGCTTGCGGCCGACTGTCGGTGAATAGTGTGCGTGAACGTATACATTTCCGAACGTTCCATTTTTCAGCGTTAATCGGATCGGTCGGGATGCACCGATTTTGTTTTTGATCGACTTCTTATACCGCATTTACACATTCGTACGAATAGCGAGGCGAATGGCGAGGCGAATAACGAACACGCATGTAATGTACTAAATTACATGCGTGTTCGTTATTCGCGCGAATGTGTAAATGCGGTATTATAGGACTTGTGTGTTGCACTATTGTCATATCTGGTTGCAATGCCATAAATACAGAAACAATTAAAAAGTCATTGTGTCACGCGTGGATCCACGGCATATGAAGGGTTAAACAGGGTTATTGGTAAAATATTAACAACCTTTTAAGAGGTCATTGTATTCATTGTTATGAATAACTTTTACTATGGAACCAAACACGAAATCGCGAAAAAAAAATCTGCTGTTCCTTACATTTTGACGAGTTATACGAACATAAATGTAGGGAACAGCAGATTTTTTTTTCGCTATGTTAGGTTTGGTTCCATAGTAAAAGTTGTTTATAATGATGAGTACAATGACTTCTTAAGAGGTTGTTAATGTTTTACCAATAATTTTGTATATTGTTTTATTTTTCTTCTACAAAAATTGGTCATCGTTTATGGGATGTGAGTGGGCAGCCTAAAACGGACTTGAATTTATTTTATCTTAGTGTCGAGATACGTAGTGTTAGTAAAACGTAAAAATAATAATGGAGTACGCACGTTTTCTAGTCGTATCGTTTGATGGCGGGCCTGCCGCGCGATCGGATGCGTCGTACAAATGGTGGAAGCTGTTCAAAGTTTTTCTTAAAGCATTTGGAGAGAGGATAGAGTTCACAGAGGTTTAGGTTAGTTTGTTGGTTAACCTCATTGGATCAGCTGGTTATGAGGCATATACAACGTTCACGTTCGATGAAGGTGAAAGTGAAGACGACATACATTGTGTATTGGAAAAGTTTGACAAGTATTTCGGCACAAAACCATCGGGAGACGGCGCAAACATCGACCAATACGTAACAGCATTGAGGGTATTGAGTTAGCAGTGCGAGTTCAGTGGATTGCACGAGAGCTTGTTGCGAGATAAGATCGTGTGTGGTATTGTCAACAACACTGTGAGGGATCGACTTCTTCGCACAGATGATTTGTCATTATCGAAGGCTATACAAATCTGCCGGGCGGCAGAGATGTCCAAAGAGGAAAGTGAGTGCATCGACGGCGCATCGGCGGGTGTGCAAGTGAATGCAGTTCAAACCGGTAGCGGCGCACGGGGCGGACGGCGCGCTAGAGGACGGCGCGGCGGCGGTAGCGGCGGCGCCGCCGGGCAGCGGCCGGCGCGCGCGCAGCGCAGCGCCTGTGAGCTGTGCGGCAGCGGGTGGTGTCTCGGCGGTGAGCGCTGTCCGGCGCGTAACGCCTCGTGTTATGTTTGTGAAAAGAAAGGTCACCTCTCGCGAGTGTGCGAGCAAAAGAAAACAATACGCAAAGTGTTAAATCTCAGTGTAGAAACCGTAAATAGTGATGATAGCGGTAACGAAATGTTTTACGTCAATACACTAGAAGAGGGCAAACAACAATGTAAGTCGTCAATGGAATGGATAGAAGTTGTAAAATGCAAAGGTATGAACATTTCTTTAAAAATAGATACGGTATCGATGATTAATGTTATCTCTAACGTTATCTATTTAACCTACTTCAAAAAAAGAAGCTTTGTATACGACCAGTATGTACATTTCAATGTCAGCGATTTCTCAAAAACTAATTGAAGCAATTTTAATAATTCTTTCATTAACGTAATCTACATACTTTCAAAAAAACTTTAGTATATAATACATTAAGTTTAGTAATTATTCTTATATACAAAGTTATATACATAAAATAATGTACTGCATCTCCTACATTTCTATACGAATTTTAATAATTCTTCTAGTCAATATCTTCAATTCTTCAATGCACTAATGTTAATTGAATTTATGTGTATTTGTTACCTAAAAAATATTTTTTTTTTCAAAAAATCACTAGAAAGTGACAAATAACTTTAATTTCGGAAGTCGGTATCAAAAAACGAAAATGCGGAACCAACGACACCGTCATCTAAAATTAAAGTTATTTATCTCTTTTAATGCTTTTTTTAAAAGTCAGTTGTATTATTTGTAATAAACTTTTTATTAAACTTAGGATTCAAATCTTAAGTCATTCACAAAATGTACACATTCCTTTACAGGTAATCAATTTCCAATTATAGGCATTGTTAATGTGCCTTTTGTTTTTAATAAAACACCTTACGTGTTGTTATTTGTTGTTGCTGATTTAAACTGTCAGATTGTACTTGATTTGGAGGGTTGCATTGCATTGGGATTAATAAGTCAAATTAATGCAATAAATATGAATTACTACTAAAAAGATTCTGAAGAGATTTTTAGGATTGTATGTGAGGGTGTCCGTAAATAAACCAGTATTTAATCAACATACGTGTGTTTCACTACATTCCAAAACTTTCTGATGAAAATGTAAACAATATCTTATTCAGGTTAAATTCTTACGCAATCAAGAGTATTTCGTATGTACAGTCAACAAAAGAGATAACTATTCAGGATCGTCGGATATAGTTGAAGTCTAGTAAGAAACCGATGAATGTTCTCGAATAAAGTTTAATTTAATTAATAGAAAACAAACACCTCATTTATCAAATTAAATTTCAGTCGACAACATAGTCGGTTTCTTACTAAACTTCAACTTTATCCGACGATCCTACATACTGAACTCTTTTGTTGACTGTACATTTATTGCACACATTGTGGAATGCAATAACTTCTAAAATATTCTAACTGTACAGACAGCTGTGCTGCTAGACAATTTGTAGCGCCACTTGTTCCTAGATAACGCACTAGAAAGTGTCCCAGGGCGTCCACTGGAACTTTCTTATGTAATTTTGACATTCAAACGGTGCTGATTCTCAGCTTAGTTTGAATAAATGACTTTTCATTTGATAATAAATGATTGATTGTGTTCCAGTTGTTCGACCGCATGTGCATGGCGCTGGGCGGGCGCGCGGCCGAAGCCATCATCTTCAACTCGATCACCAGCGGGGCGCAGAACGACCTCGAGAAAGTCACCAAGATCGCCTACGCTCAGGTATCATAGGATAAGTGCCGTTATGCACCATCATCATTTCAGCTGAAAGACGTCCTCACATCCACATCGACAGGTTCTATGTATGTTGTTCTCGAATCTGAATCCGGTGAAGTTCGCGAGGCCTCTAAGGCTAGGCGTATGCTGGGACGCAGGTGACGCAGCGCAGCACAGTACAGATTTAACAGCGCAGGGCAGGCGACACAGACATAGTCCGAAAGCGCATGCTGTGATATATGCACGCAGTCGCGTTCTAGCTGATACAAAGAATAGACATGTTCGAGTCGCGCAGGAATCTTTGCCGGCACTACAACGAGGCGCAGAGCAGGCAGACACATGTCTGCGTCGCAAGTACGCTGCACTCGGTACTTTCATGTATTACAAAATCTCTTCTGCCCTGCGCTGCGTGGACCTGCGTCGCCTGCGTCCCAGCATACGCCTAGCCTTATTCTCGCGACCTTCACCTGAGCCCTAGAACACAAAACTTTACAATTACAATTTACAAGTTTGTACTACGTTGCGGATGGATCGAATATACTTTTTATATATATTATCGTGGATAGATAATAAAGGTCATCATCTGCCTAGCCTTTTCGCAACTATGTTGGGGTCGGCTTCCAGTCTAACCGGATGCATTTGAATACCAGTATTTTACATGGAGCGCCTGCCTAAGTGACCTCCACAACCCAGTTTCTGGGTAATACGATAGCCCTTGGTAAGACTGGTTGTTAGACTTTCGGGCTTCTGATTACCCGTAACGTCTGTCAAAGATCCACGAATGACAGCCGGGACCAACGGCTTAACGTGCTTTCCGAGGCACGGAGGGGTCACGGTATGTAAAGATGGTCACCCATCCACAGACCAACCGCGGCAAGCGTAGCTTAACCCGATCGATCGACCTGTGTATGAATTAATAATCAACTTTCTATTAATGTTGTGCCAGAGCTTCAAAAAATTACTAATTTATTTATTATTTTGCATATCATTTCACATTCGCATCACAAAATGAACAGAGTAGGCTAATCGTAACAGTAACAACGCAATCTCGTTATTTAAAAATTGACCCAGCACATGCGCATGCGCAGGCCCGATTCGGCTGATACGGATTTTTTTCTAAATTGAGCAAATAAAGTGTTCAATGAATAAAACACTGGCTGCGACTGTTTACTGAGCGAATGATTTGCATTTCTAAAACTTTAGTTGCTTGCGAATTTTATTTAAAGCATTGCGAGTTTAAATCAGAACCAAAGACAACTTTAATAATTGTTTTCTACTAACTAACTAAAACTTTGACTTGGCTTGACTAACTGACAAACTCGACAATTCAAAAGTACCTGTAAGTGGTTTGATCGAATTAAAAGCTTTGATTTTAGGTTTCCGTCTTGTCTTAAAAATACACTTATTTCTTCTCCAGGTCCGAATATATGGCATGTCAAAAAAAGTCGGGCTACTATCCTTCCCTGACCTCAAGGCACACGGCAAGAGTCCGTTCAGCAAGACGCTGAAGAACCTCATCGACCTGGAAGCCAGGAAACTGATCGGCGAAGCGTATTTCAGGACTGAGAAGCTGCTCAGAGACAATCAGGACAAACTTGTATTGGTAAGTCACAGATATTTTTAAAGTGTAAGGCTCATTTATAGGCGATTGTCGAGAGGAAGTCTGGAAGTGGTGAACTGAAAAGTTGTGCGGTTGTCATGTTGTTCTGGAGGAATGACGAAACGATATTTTGTGTGTGTGATACATTCTAAGGCCCGTATTAATAAACATCACTCAGTCTAAGAGCTCGCACTTGATATCGATCTTGAGGTTATGATCGTATTAATAAACATATTATTTGACGTTCTCAAGCTACGGTTTGGGTTTACGATATCAGCCGAGTGACGGACTGATTAATAAATGAAACTTGACACTTAAGTATACAATAGGTGCGTGTACTCAAGATGCTTAAACCTGAGTGTAGGCGGTCCGTGACTTGAGGTCGTGATTAGTACCGCGAAACACAGAGTTTGAAAATATTTTGGATGAAATTAATTATTATGATGAAATAGAGTTCTGTGTGTGTGTATTTTATGGTCTTGATATCGTTTACCAAAAAATCTATAATTTATTTATATGTTGAGGTCGGACAAACTGCGTTAATCTACTGCGAAAGTTGTATAGAATTGGTATTACTACACACCTATCCGAAAAGTAGACAAATTCAATTCAGTGAAAATAATTACATAAACAACCTACTCTCTTGCTGAAAATATTCAAAAGGAAAAAATTAAGATATTATCATTCTGTCTGCGTTCTTACTTTTACCATTTTTCATACATAAACTACATAAAAAACACGATCAAAACTTGATAAAAATTACAAAAAATTGTGTTGCGACGTGACAATTTTTAGTGCTGACCGTCCACCCAACTTTCTTATTTCGATTCAAAACTTGCATACAGCCTAATCGATATTCGCAATAAAAAAAAAAATAGAGACTGAATAAAAACTCTTATCTAACAAAAAGTATTGAAAGTGTTTGTAGAAAACCCAATTTATAGAATTAATTATTTATCATCATTCTCAAACAAAATTTTACTAAGCCTGCCTAAAAAATATATAACTACTGGGAATTCTAAAACTAGAAAACTATTAGAAAGTATCAAAAATAAAATCCACAATAAATAATAGTTGTCATTAAAATAATTTTAAACAGCGAGCGCATTCCGAGTATAAATTCAAATATAGAAACATTTCGGCGCGAAATTCAATAAATGAGGTACCTATGGCCTGTCTGTTATTGACTCTGTTTCAGTAAAATGTCCAAAAAACTATTGAAATGGCATTAGAAAAGCATATTAAATCATTATTCTATACAATGCTTATTGTATTTACTGCTTAAAATAATTTTATTTAACTTCCAAGTATCGATTACATTCGTCATATTATCAATCGAAATAAAAAAAAAATCGTTTGGAATACTCGCTTTCGCACATCATTGCAATAAAAAACAATAATGGTCGGCGATTTCGAACACAAATTGAGTAGTGGTAGGTAATGGTATTAATGGACCTGTGTTTGAATATTACGTTAAGACCTGGGCATTTTCGTATTGTTCACAATATTTTCAATAATATTTGTCAAATTTTAAATCTTATCTTTATCTGTGTGTGAAATCTGTGAAAAGTAAAAATGTAAACACGCATGATTGGCGCGAAACTTCTACATTAGATATCCAAAAACTTCATTACCATTACTTATTTACCTTAAACTATGGATAAATTCGTCAAATAATTAAATTATGTATTATTCACAGCCCCTGTGGTCAAGTTAGGGTGTTCGAAATCCCCAATATTTATGTTTTTTTAGCTTCGACCACCACTGTCATCAAAATGGCGAGTATCGTATGTATTTACGAACTTGAATGTATTCAAGGTAAATTAATAATAATAAACTTGTGGTCTAAATATAAACATATTATGAGGTTTTTATCCAACACTCCTAATTAACGCACGTTCATAAGATTTGATGGGTAGCATAATAAATATTTACATAATCAAATAAGGGTGTCGTATGTCGTCATTCTTGGGTACGATGGGACCCGGTACCGAGCCGGCAAAGGTTTGTGTGATCGGGGCACTTCCGAACTATACTCTATAAAACATGATACAGCGCTATTCATTAAAATTTTAATTAAATACAAGTATTTCAATAAATCTTACGACATAGCAAGAACCATCAAGAACGAAATGTGATGAATGTCATTCAAAACTTCGGTCAACGTGACGTAATCGAGAGAGATCAAGCCCTCAAGTACAGCATCTTGAGGAGCTGATCTTGGTAACTGGGATACTGTTTTCATGTGTTTATTAATTAGCAATGATCTTGAGATGCTGATATTGCAATAATGGCGTATCAAATGATATCGCACTTGGGTACGTCATTGAGGAACGTTTATTAATACGGGCCTTAGTTGATTTTTGAGTGACCATTTGTAACAAAAAGGTGCTAATAATTTTTTGGCTGCAATGGAATTTGAACTTTGTATGACATTCAAATTGTTCCATGACTTGAAAATTATCTCAAGTTCGTAATTGAAATACTTATAGTAAATCCCAAAATCTAAAATATTACTGTTTTGTCCGCAGTTGGCCGAAGAGCTTCTGAAGAAAGAAACGCTAAACTTCAAAGATGTCGAACGCATATTGGGACCAACGCCGTTCCCGCATAAGAAGTTCATTGAACCCGTTGAGTTCGAGACAAACTTGAAGGGCTTAGAGTCAGCGTCGGCGCCGCCTGAAACTGCCTCTACTACACCCGCCGGGGTTCCGCCATCCAAGCCCGATGGTCCCCCGGCTTAAATGTATATATAGTAGTTTGTTTTAAGTTTATTAAAAAACACGTAAATTAAATCATATTAGTTAGCAAGTAATATTATTTAATTTACTACACCCGCCTGCCAAGCGTGGCGATTATGGCAAACCCTCCCAAAATTGGGGGAGGCCTATGTCCAGCAGTGGACGTCTATCGGCTGAAACGACGAGTTAGCAAGTATAGTTTTATTGTGAATTGGTTTCTCTTTGAATACTCAGTAACTAGGATGTGGAGATCAGATAGGCAGTCGCTCCATGTAAAATACTTGTATGCAGTTGTATCTGGTGAAACAGGAAGCCGAACCCAACAAAGTTGAATATTCCTGATCAGTAATACCCCCTTTGAGTATTAAACCAAGTGGAGGCGCCATTGTCAGGCTATCCCCGCTGCCAAAGGTACGAGACCGCCGGTCATAGCCGTTATATACATGTGTGCGTAAAGTTTATGCTTGTGTTTTTTTTTTTGTGTGCGTTCGTAACAACGCGATCGAATTGCATTAGTGTATTATTGCGTTCCCTCGTCCCCCGCGATGAATGTGACAGACTTATTTGCATAGATATTAGCACTCGTGGCGTCTCCGGTTGGTTTAATACTCAAAGAATACCCCTGTCGTCTAGCGTTTTCCTACCAGAGGGTTTTTGAGCAAGCATAATAATTATGCAGAGCGAAAACTCCATAGCTGAATAGGTGCGGCATGAAGAGAGAACACCGAAAATATATTTGAAAAATTTCAGATGGCCAGGAGTCCAATTTTAGATTTCGAAAAAGGGCCAAAAATAGAGTGATCTTCGAAGCCGTTGGTATGATCTTAAGCGGCTTAACCTAACCTATAAAAACTTAAATAGCCACATCTGATAAAGAAATTGAGGGCTTTTCCTACATGTGACGACTTTGAAAACTCGTATTTGGTCAATTTTTTAAACTTTTGGCAAATCTGACGAAACTTCATTGATTCACAAAGGTACAAAAGTGGTTATAATTTTGCATTTATCTCTAAATCAACGAACAGAGTAGCTTTGATACTTTTGTGAAGATTTCTCGGCAGAAATTGAAAAATATCAAACACTTAATAGTAATGAGTAAAAGTTAAGTAGCAAAATATCCCTTTTAAAACATCATCGGAGTACGCCTTAAACAAATTTGATTATTTCAAAATTTTACTGTGACACAAAGCAAACCAATTATATGAAAAACAACGATCCTCATTTAATGAACTAAAGAGGTATCATTTCTAAAAATATTCTACATAAAAAAAATGAGATATTGTCCGTCAATTGATTGTTAAGGCTGGCAAAGACTGGAAGCTGGAAGACCGAATCCTTACAAAAATTTACGAATATATTACGTTTACGTCATTGATATTGCCCCCAATTGTCAGTGATAGTTCGTTTTGTTAAATAAGCCCCAACACTTCTGCTTAGGCCGCCAGCTGCAAGTTAACTAGATGATGAAAGATCATGAGAAATAAAATTACTAACCGATTTCTAATAGAGGGAGGTTTTCAATACGTCTGTATACAAGGTCTAACGTTATGCTCTGCTGCTCTGTTAAACAGCTGATTGTTTTTTGGGATTTCAAATTTGGGCCAATAGTAAAATTGTTCATAATGATGAGTACAATGACCTCATAAGAGAGATGCCGTCTCGTCGAAGAGACGGTACAGAGAAGAGTCTCCAGGACATAATAACGCTGATGAAGGAGACCGACACGGACGACGTGCCTGAATTCGTGGCGAAGGATCTGCACAAGCTGCCTCCCGTCACGTTCGATCACGTTGACTTCACCAGGCTGCTGAAGGCTCCTGAAGCAAAGCCAGGCCGAGATGCCGCATAGGCTGGAGGTGTCCAACAACACCATCAGTGATCTACAGGCAGAAGTAGTGCTCTTGCGTAACGCAATTTCTGCAGGTAGGTCACCTACCGACGACGCGCGACGCCGCAAATTTGAACACGCGTCGCGGGCACGAAACGCCTCCATCTGCAATTTCGAGTCGGCGAGCTCGAATGAGAATGCATACGTTGCAACGCGTGCGTGGCCGTCCCTGCCTCGACACGGGTGGAGACAACGATGTGTATAGGTTCAAACGAGCCTACGCAACAATAGAAGCCGCTAACAAGCCTCCTGAGTTGCAAAACTCGCAGATGAAACTGGCGGAAAAACCAAAAGGGGGTAAACGGAGCCGGTCGAAACCAGACAAGGTTTTGAAAAGGCAGGGTCCAGAGAAGGACACGTGTGACAAGGATGGTTTCATCAAGGTGAAGAAGAAGAAGAGGCCTCCTTATCGAACCAGTGCGGCGCCGCGCAGGCAGGACCCAACATGCTGCTGCGTCCAGCAATCCCGACGACGCAGCTGTACGTGTCCAGACTGCACCACTCCACGAAGGTTGAGGAGATTGTGAAGTACATGCGAGTCAAGACCAATTGGACTTTGAGGGTCGAGAAGTTGGAGTCGCGTCACAACAAGAACTTCAAGTCGTTCGTGGTGCGTATCCCGACATATCATCTCGAGAACTTCCTCAAGGAAGAGTTCTGGCCGAAGAAAGTTGTGTACCGCCGGTTTCGTTGCCGGCTACATGACACCAGTCAGCGAAACACGATGCAGACACTTCATGTGCGTTAGTTTTTAGTGTAAATTTAAGGTTGAATGTATTTATAGTATTTTTTAAGTTATATTAATATTGTTTTGTATGTTTATATGGGCTTTGATGCCTGAAATAAATGGATAAATAAAAAAATAAGAGGTTTTGCGCATTTAACGTTACACTTTGTTTATAGGTGAATGTTTCAATGTGCATGGAGGACTAAATACGAAACTATAGGTAATACTGTAAAATACTTCTCTCCGACGTTTCAAACTTCTTTCAGGCCCGTATCTTCGTTCAAGGACTCGGACAGTAGTCCGTCAGGGCCTAACGTGTTTATAATACCTTGTGTCGATATTTCCGTGCGCGTAGCAAATGTGATGTACCTACGCGTAGGTCGTAGCAGCGCGTAGCCGTACCGGCTACGCTGATACGATCGCTGCGCCGCGAGTAGCTAGTGAAAATACATCGAAATGATCGAAACGCTTTCTAGACATTGCAGCGTTGAAAATGAACCGATCCTGAAGCTAGTATCGCCGACCTCGTTACCAAGGGTCACTGTAATCACGACCGCCATCCAAATGAAACGTAACTCGATATGGACACATAAACAAGAAGTTGGCAGTTTCGTCTCAGAATTAAGTTGTTTTAGGTTTCTTGTTCATCTCTCATAACTTTTTTTTTATTTTTTATATGTATTTATTCTTATATTCTAGTTATATATTTTTTTCTTCTAAGTTGTTTTCTGGTATTGCACCTACTGTGTATTGTCTCTGCATCACCCTAAGGTGATATTTATCTTCTGTCCTTTTCTTAATGAAATAGAAAGAAAAAGATGCATGAACTTAAATTTAGTTTAGTTTGTGAACAACAGAATCGGCGCCACTACCATTCTATTAGCAAGGGTCAGAAATAAAACATCGTTTCCGCTCATAAATTGCTCACATTTATATTATAACACTAATACAACGATAAACATCGGTCCTTGACAATAGTCAGTAGAGAAAGTACATACAAATTAGAAGTACCGGGGCGAGTACCATTAGAAATTCACTACAAAGGAATATACAGAATGTTTGGAAGTTGAGTGCAAAGCTTAAAGGGAGTGATAGTTGACACCATTTACAGCATTTTGAGCCATAATATATGTCTTAGACGAAATATGTTTTATTTTTAACTACAAAACATACCAACGTTAACTGGAAAAAAATAAAAAACCATACTTCGTCAAAGACATGTAAGCTTAAAATGCTCTAAATGGTGTCAACTGTCACCCCCTTAAGGCTTTGTATCCAGTTTCCAAACACCCTATACAGGTATCAACTTTTAAAATGTTGCAGTCTTCTCTTACGGATAGATTTAACATTACCAAAATAAATTGTAAGACGAAAACGAAAACCTCCTGTATATAGTGAAAGTTCATTTTGATAGTAAGCATTATAACATAATAAAATATAGAATAAAACAGAATAAATCTGCTAGCAGAAATGTATGAGAAAAAGAAAAGAAAACCAATGAAAAAAAAACATTTATTTCGAAAACAATTTTAAGTACAACATCCATATTTCAAAAATAACTTCACATTTTGTACATAATGAGTTGTTGGATTAATTTAATGTTAAATACTCGATCGTAATACATATTATTATTGTGCATCTTAGTGAGACAAGAAAATCATTACACTTAATTCATTGATATAAAACCCCTATAGCAGTGTTCATAATCTCAGATAATTTACATTCCATCGCCACATCATCAGTTATCTACTTTAGTAGAATGTATTCTAAGTTCATTTTTGAGTGACCATTTGTAACAAATGGTTGCAATGGAATTTGAACTTTGTTAAGTAAGACATTCAGTTTGTTGTTCCAAACCTTAAAAGTTATCTCACATTCAGTATCTGTTGTTGATGTTGTTCAAAAACCCACTGTATATCTGTTGTAACCTGTTGGTTACTTGGTGTACTTACTTGTTTTTTGATAATCGACATTTTTGGTAATAATCGAAGACACTGTTATGCCACATTTTAAAGGAGCTATGTGCTTTATTTAGGTTTTTATATCATTAAACTAAATTATTTTGTGTTAGTACAAGATTATTATGAAATTTTGAGCTACATTAGAAATTGCCTCTCAACGCTTTGTATATACATAAAACTATTTGAGAATAGTGAAATACACAACTGTTTGGAAATGCTTATATTTTTTTCCCTTAGCCTGATGGTTTCCCTTTATACTTTTTGGTTTACACATAAGCAAAGGTACGGTCAAGATCGAAGGTAGGAAGACTTCGGGTTCCAAGATGTGCACACATGCTTGACCGATGTAGCCCTTTACAAAACCAAGTATACTGAACAGCGTTTGAAAAATATCGATCTATGGCCCCCAGAGTACAATAAATTAAGTCAGTACCGAAACATATGAGCACCTCAAGCAGCGTTTCTATACGCGGACTCAATTATACAGGTGTAACAGGTACATCTACCAAGAAGCTACTAACAGTTGTAGAAATAGGTTTAGATATATTTTTTCTTTGTTAGTAAATAGGTTTTAGAGACAGACTTGAAGTGACAGAGAGGGGACAACTTTTTTTTCAACTACTTAACACTCAGATGCTATAATAGATTTTTTTCGTCGGTTTAATTTTAAATATTTCTGACACTACAATCCTTTTTGAACCGAGGCCAGGCCAACAGTATAAAATATTCCAGCCCTGAAATGATTTTAGCCTGTAAGTCTGCCGATTAAAATATCAGCTTTTCTAAACACATAAATCGCCTAATAGACACCCTACTTTAAAATGACAAATTTCAGTCGTTTACAGTTGAACCATATAATGCAGAGCTCCTTACATTTTCATTCTTACAATTTACTAATGATCCCTTATTCCCGAATTTATATACTGTAGTTAAACTGTATACAACATGTAGAAGACCCGGGTCATCGGAGTTAAACAATGTATTAGGTGCTTAAAATTTAGTTTGTGATTACATATTTTCGGAAGATAACACAATATGACTGTTTACGAAGGGACATTCATCTATTGTACATATACCAGTTACTTTAAAACATTATAACTAAGAACTTGTGACATCATAGCCGCGGCGACGTCAAAGACGATTTATACTTATTTAAATTATTATCTAACATCAAAACACATAGAAATTCAAATTACTACAAGTTGAATGTGGCATTCTAGTTGTGATTTAGACCCGTGGCTCACGTCTAATCGAGCAATACGTCGATATCGATAGCGGAACAAACTACCGTCACTGTCTCATATTGATATACCATTCGTAACACTGAAACTACTTTATTATCATAAACACAGATTTTAAACATTCATATAGTGCATAGAGAGTAAACATAATGAATATTGAGCCCGATTGAAACAAGTTCAGTCAGCAACAAAAGTCGATTAACACTTCAGTTTTTTTTAAATCTGTTATTGAGCAAAATATTAACGCTTCAGTTTTTTTAATCTCAGTTATTGAACAAATATTTTGCTCAATAACTGAGAATAAAAACTGAAGTGTTAATCGACTTTTGTTGCTGATCATTATAAAAGACGAAAGACTAGTGACAAGATAATGTCCCACTACTGCGCACGAGCAGTAGACTCTTGAGGCATTAACTATACTTTATAAAATAGTGTTGTGCATCTAAAAGTTCGAAGGAAAAGTCCCTTCTGCATAATACTAGTGAAGTTCTTGAGCACATTATTTTTTCAATCTATTTACTAAAAATATGTTGAGAAATATATCGGGCTGTTGATACGTTTGGTACGATTTCATAGATATCATCTTGAAATTGGGGAGCCTATTTAACTTCTGTGAAAGTGCACCCTATTGTCCCTAGCGTCTGTGTAGCC
Source organism: Mesoligia furuncula (assembly GCA_916614155.1). NCBI lineage: Eukaryota > Metazoa > Arthropoda > Insecta > Lepidoptera > Noctuidae > Mesoligia > Mesoligia furuncula. Next base: position 37,131,212 of record OU744790.1, read on the forward strand.
TTTTGTGGTGACGAGACGTAGACTTGAACTTTGTGAGTGACTCTCTACTTATACATGTATATACATTTAGTTTTGCAATATAATATTGTGAAAAAACAGAACGTTTGAGGACTTGTACTTATCTATGTGGCTATAACAGAATTATGCAAGATAATCGCAACAAACGCATCACAGCGGGCGTGGCAGTTAACTATCGAACAAAATCCATAAGATCGACTCAATTACTAAAGCTAACACCTTAACAACTAACAATTACGTTGAAGTGACGAAACGTTGTCGTAGTTTACAGTTATATATTTTCTGGCGAGAACCAGGATCAAATTTAATATAATCGCGTCTCTTTTTCTCAATAAAAAAATGCGTCGTGCTCGAAATTACTGGTCATGGTTTTAGAATCTGTTTTCATTTTCATTTTAAGGGGGAAGCGCTAAGGTAGCCCGCGAAATTCAAAAGTTCTTACGTTTTTTGCAATTTGCTGGTCAGTATTAAGTTGTACGTTGATTATAATATGATTCGCGACCATAACAAATATGTATTTACAGAATTGTAATCAATAGGATCAGTAATACAACTTGTTGAGTTAGTATTATTGTAAAATGTCATGATTTCATGAAAAAGTCATTCAGTGCGATTACTTGGTCTTAGAGAGTTGTGTTGATGACTTTAATGATTATAATTCTGAAAATACATATTTGTTACGGTGGCGAATCATATTTTAATCAACGTACAACTTAATACTGACCAGCAAATTACAAAATACGTAAAAAAATTGAATTTCGCGGGCTACCTTAGAGTTTTCGCCTTAAAGACACGCGGTCGTCATTCTTGACATAAACAATTTTAGACAAACCCTGGCACATCCAACGCACGATTCATGATAAACGTATAACATTTCGTCAAGAAACCTACTCGGGACACAATCACAAAATAAATAACACTTTTTACATTTAGCGAAACACTGCTTGTTTACATATAAAAGAGAACCTTCGACTACAGTGCTTCTGGACACTAGAGGTCGATAATATGAAATGAAAAGACCTAAAGTTAAATCTTCACGATTCATCCTTTGTAGGAATCGTCTTGTTTTATCATTGCTTTCCATCATGATGCTTAGTTTAACTTACCACCGTTATAATTATTATAATAAATTAAAGAAAAAGTATACAAAAATATTATTCATGAGCTAGGCTCAGAATCCGTCACAATCTCAAATCGACAATAGTCGTATTTTGATTTAATATCTGCCCTCATTGTTACCTATTATTATACTAAAATACTTTCCTACCATAACTCATAGGATTGCATACTCTTAGGAGCATCGACAATCGTTCAGCGAGCCAGCGCTTACAAGTTTTACTTCGAAAGAAGTGACGACCGAAGTTCCGAGCGTCTGCTCACATGTCATTCACGACGGTGGCTTCGTCTTGTGTGTGTTAGATACACGTGTGTAGTGCTTAATGTCGGGGAGCATTCAGTATTGGCCGAGCCACTTTTACGCAAAGAGAAACAATGAGCACCTGCCTCTATACCTACCTACGCACACACTTAAGACCAACCCAATTTAGTGAGTTAAACATCTGTGACTGGTTGAGCCGTAAGCACGATGATTTCAAGTTTCGGCTATTAGAGTGAAGTTGTCTTTTGTCACTCGAATGAAACACTTGGTTGTTGGCCAGCTCTGTAAGTTCGCTCGGTCGCCACTAGTATTGACATCTAAGTTATAAATAAAATAAATCTTGCTTTTAGCAACATGACCTCTAGTGCGACCACAAGCAGTACCTACGGGCCTGCCGCTGCACGACAACGTTCACGCAATCTTTACACTGACGCGTTTACAACAAAAAGGTATCAGCAGACTGATGGTATGCAAAATTAATTCACCTAATAAGTATTTGACATTGTCTTTGACCTCCCTAACTTTGCGAAGTAACCTACTGTCCATAATACAGGTCAAATTTTGACAGAAATGGCACGAGTTTTTGTGCCAATAACGGACGTGGACAATCATGAAAGATCTTTGGAACAAATAAAACTAACATTACAAAAAAAAAATCTACAAATAATTATAGCGAAAAAGTAAATTCACAGTCGAATTTACCTAAACCTGACTTAAAAATAAAATCTTTAAAAAAACATAATATACAAATCAACGAAAATATTGAATACTTTAGTAAAATATTTCACGAATTGTCCACACCACGCCGCGTTCCTGTTGACCGCATGGTCATAATTATCATAGAACATACAATTTTAAATATCAATCTTATTATTAAAAATCCATTTGTGTTCTACATGTCGAAAATATATTACAAGAGATTAATCATGCACTTTTATACTGCACAATATTATGATGGGTCTCATTTTGTCCCTAATAGGTAAGTGCAACTTCATCAAACAAGTTTATATTCTGTACGAGTCTGTGATTCAGTGTGGCGACCTTGTGAAGGTGATCAACAGTTCAGCTCTACGCTATCTGTCTCCAATTAATACTGAACATTTCTCTACCATACTCCTTTATTAACATCTTCATGTGTTTCACTCAAAAAGAGCGTCTACCACTTTCATCATTTGCCGTCTTAAAAACTACTAAGTACTTAAATTCTATGACTATATAACTTTCAAAATAGTAAAAGAAAGTTACAAATTATGAGACTCAAATCCCTATAATGTCAAACCTGCTGTTTTGATTTAACGTAACCTTTTTTAAAATAGGATAAGCTTATTTTTTGGTATAATCATAATGTACTTTTTATAAATTAGGCGAAACATAAATTCTGTTAAAACTTACAATAAATTTGTGAGACAAAATATTGTAATTCATTTACTAAATATACATTTAAAAAAATAAAAATAATACATTGTGTGGAAATTATTTGTACTGCGGTGTTGCAAAATAAACATTTTGAAGTGGCAGTGGTGGAAAGCGGCATCCTAGTGTATGAACACAATCATGTGCTTCCGATTTCCAACATTCGCCTTCGAAAATGTTGTATATATTAGAGGACACCATTCTTACGTTTGAATGTCTCCCTAACTCGACCATAGATTTATTATCCATGATTATATAATATATATATAATGTGTCTCCATTCTGGAGTGTCATCCATGTCTAAAGTCTAGAAAACGCATTTGAGCTATGCGACGTCTGCCATCGTTCCAGTAAGTACACTATCCGTTGCGCGAAATATCAGATATATTAACATTGTTGGGTATTTGTAGCGCAATGGAACGGGAAAGTGTTCACACTGAGTCTTACAAATAATAATATGATTATAATGACGCCGTTCAGTTTAAGGCTATTTACACTGAGTCGGTTTTTTATGATTATCACAAATTAATGTTACGTTCGAGACAAATTTTAGCTTACAACTACACTCTGTAATATATTAACATGTACTGTTTCACTATTCACTGCGCACAGAATATAGGCTATATCTACAGCATCATATTTTTCATTTATGCATTTATCCATCCAGCAAATAACATTTAGCGCAATGAACCGAGAAACTAAAAACTTCCTATAAATATCGGTATGGTCAAAAAGTCAATTTTGTTCACAAATTTATGATAATCACAAAGTAATATTATGATCGAAATACAGTTATTTACATAAAACATCCAGTAATACACGTTAATGCCATTTATGGCTCCGAGAAGTCTGATTTCACTGTAATCACTTTAAAGTAAACGATCTGGTTCAAGAGTGGGGGAGGGGATGGAGAGGGAGTCAAACTTCACGACCGGCACACACTCTAACACAACTATCGTACACATGTCACTTATACGAACACCAACAGATGTAAATACACTTCTGCGGCCATTTATCAAAGACAGGAGTAGTGATAGACGTATTTACAGTAAAATTACACGGGAGAGGAACCAGGATTCAAAAGATCGTTTACGTGGCACGATGACGATTGTGGAACGGAAGATTGTTGAGCACGTTCGGATCGTCATCATCATCCAAACGTTCGTTAGCATCGTCCGAAGAGTCGAGGACTAAATTTTCGTGGAACGGACTTGTATAGTCATCGACGTCCGAACTTTCGTCATCCGAATCTTCTTCGTCCGCATCGTAGTCGTTGCAAGACTGGTCAGAATCTTCATCGTCCAGCGAATCATAATATCGAGCCTCTCCGGGCTCAAGCAAATATTACGTACCTTCGCCAGAGTTAGTGGGATGAGATACCTGGAATATATAACATTTGTAATGTTAATTAGATTCATAGACAACAATATTTTTGTGATGTACTTGTAAATGCGTGTTTGTTCAAACTGTGTAGGTAATTAATTTATCAGCACGAGTCGTCGGCGTCGGGTAGGGTTAAAAACACCGCAATCATAGGTGATCTACTATTCTTAGTATAGTTCTGATACCCTACCTTTACGCAGCACTACATACGTGCTTCTATCATGAACAACATCAAAAGCGCGAAAGTAATTCCATTGATTTGGAATTCAAAATTCTGATATCAAACAAAATCATCAGAAAACTAAGTAAAATTCAAACGGCATCATAAAATAAAATCTTCTGTGCAAAAATAATGTAGTAAAGACATGCAAAAGAAAATATAAAAAAGCCGCTAAGCTATTGAGCACCTGTCATCACCTCAGCGGGGAGTGAGCTTCTGCGCGGGAACTGCTGGAGGGTTCGCTCTTGAACCCCGTGGGTAGCTTTGGCGAGCCATTGTTGGCAAGTGACGGTGAGGCTTGGCTTCCTGCGGCCGCCGTTTACGCTGTGTCGCAGGGACCCGAGAGAGGCCAGGCCCCGCAGCTCGGAGTCCGAGGGGGCCACAGGCGAAGGGGCTGAGCCGCGCCGCTTCGTCCACGACTCCTTGCCGGAGAACGTGCGGCGCAGGAACTGCGGGAGGACTGTCGGCACCTCGCGAATCTTCTTCTCTCTGGGAGCTGTAAGATTTATTATTGTGATTATTTTTTAAGTAATTTAAGAGCGTTTACGCGGTACGTAATATTCATTTCGAAAAACAAGGGCTTGAAAGTTTGTATGAAATGCCTTCGATTTTGGGGTTGGTAAAAAAAGTATTCCGAAATAACTCACTAAATTGTAAACCTTCAGCGGGCATCGATTTCCTCCGCCGCTGCAGCAGCGGGTCTGATTCGAGTTCTAAAGGCATCCAAGTCAAATTGTCACGCAATTGACTTCCCACCGTGCTTGACTCCTTTCGGCTATGCCTCTGTGCGGAGTATTCCTTCTCTAACTTACGCGGCGTTTCTTCTACACTAGTATCAGAAGTGTCTTCAGAATCAGTCTTTTTAATATCTCTCACGACTAAATAGCTATATTTAGGTTCTTTCTTGCTTGTTCCCGGCACAGGACTAAGAACGTCTGGTCTGAACCGTGGTACGAAGTCGGAATCCTCAGAGGAATCCCAAAACGTTGACTCCAAAGGAGGGAAAGTTTTTTGTCTGACCAATTTGTTCAAGGTGCCGCCTTGCCTGAGCACAGTGTTGAGGCGTACGGCCTGCGCGGGAGTCGTGATAGAGGCTATGGTAGAATCAGGTAGAAGATTTTCTGAGTTGATTTGCCTTTCGGGTTCCTGTGAGTGTGAGCAGTGCCCGCACAAGCTGAGCTGCGAGTGCAGGGAGGGCAAGCTGCTGGCGGCGCTGGCGAAGCGGCGCGCACGCTCGTCCGCCAGCGATGCCGCGTGACTTCTCTCGCGGAGTCGGAATCTAACATCCTGGAATACGTTTAGGGGCACGGAGAAACGTCGGATCTGATCCTTGAAAGGGCTCTTCTTCTTGACAGGGTTGAGCGAGGCCCTTCGCGGCGGCAGGAGTAGCCTGGCGCTTTCCGATTTGTTGCTCTCGTTGTCCGTATCCAACTCGTCGTCCACCATATCCGCATCGGATATCTCAGTCTTGGTTTCCTCATTTGCCTCCTCATTCACTAACGTCTCCCATCTACTTTGGTTGTACATAAGGTTATAGAGCATCTGAGTGGACAGGTCATTGTGTAGGAACCTATGCCATTGACTAATCAGCGGCGTCACCACAAATTTGAAGAAACCTGTAATTATAAAACATAATTGTAAATAGATTGTATAATGTGCATTTTTGTAACATTGGTTATGTTCATTAAGTTTACCTGTCTGAATCTTAGGTATGGAGGTGGTATGTCGGTCGCAGAGGGCCGTGACTGGCAGGTTGAGTCCCCGCTCGTAATCCCCTTGGCGGAAAAACTCCTCGCACACTTTGAGACTCCACTTCCTGCTGATCTCCCACGGGCGGCAGGGGTTCGAGATGTCAGCGCATTTCAAAGCAATCTGTAGTACTAAATGACGGTGTTCGCTCAGGGACATGTCTAGTGTCCCCATGTCAAGAAGATTCTGTTAACAAAACATATATTTATTTGACGGTTAACTTTGTGTAATACAATGTAAATACCTAAATGTAATACAATTAGATAAAATTAATGTAATACAATTTTTAAGTCTTCATGACGAATTTGGAAACATATTTGATGGGTTTATGTAGTAAGTCGTCAACGTTGATTCAAACAGGAGAAATGGCAGTTACGCTGTCTATAATCATACAATCGACATTGCAGTCTATATCTAATATTGAAATCAATAAGAGTTCATTACAAGTTATTAATTAAATCAATGAAAACAATCCCCATTGAAATGCATTTCAAATAAACTCGAACTTAAAGAGATCTTGTTTTTATTTATGAATTGTAATATAGCGAAGCCGCAGTGTCTCAAGACGAAAGTCTGACCAGTGCGTGTTGCCAGTGATGACTTATGGCACTGAAACGTGGTCGCTCACAATGGGCCTTATAAGAAGGCTAAAAGTCACCCAAAGGGCTAAGGAAAGGGCTATGCTTGGAGTTTCCCTGCGTGATCGAATCAGAAATGAGGAGATCCGCAGGACAACCAAGGTAACCGTCATAGCCCGAAGAATTGCCAAACTTAAGTGGCAGTGGGCAGGGCACATTGCTCGCAAAACAGATGGCCGATGGGGCCGAAAGGTTCTGAAGTAGCGACCTCGTATCGGAAGACGTAGCGTTGGAAAGCCTCCCACAAGGTGGTCCGACGACCTTGTGAAGGCCGCAGGAACCCGTTGGATGCGAGAGGCACAGAACCGGTCGAAGTGGAGGTGCTTGGGGGAGGCCTATACCCATCAGTGGACGTCTTTCGGCTGAAATGATGATTATAGCGAAGCTGTATCAAGCGCAATTGATTCGACGCTTTAAATTAGTTTTTAGTTTAGTTTTAGCTCTCAATATTGTCCCTCATTGTTAACCGGAACCCGTCTCGGAACTGCTAATTATCTTTGCGTAGTGACTCAAACTGACTAGACTGCAAGTGGCCTATGAGGGTTCAAAATTTCGCGCTACGCTTCTTTTTTTTCGTCGTTCCCTCAATAAAGCGGCTTTCTGTCTTCTCTGCTTTAAAAATGTTGAGTTCTTATCCCATTCAAAGTAGCTCTCCGAAGCAGATTTTTCGACAGTCTATGACATTCCATCGTGGACTGATTTGATCTAGCGCGGTACATGACAGCGGGATCACGCCCATCGATCGATCATCGATTATATTTTGAAATGATCGTCTACTGGTTTAATCTAGTCACACCTTTAGAATTAATTGCCCTAGTAAAACACCTAAGGTACACTCATCTATCCATACTAATAATAAAGCTGAAGAGTTTGTTTGTTTGAACGCGCTAATCTCTGGAACTATTTACCAATTGGAAACGAAAAAATATTTTTTGCAATTGATAGCCCAATTCTTGAGGAAGGCTATAGGCTATTTAACAAGACGCTAGGTCTCTTAGGAGACGAGCAAAAAGAAAAAGTCAGAAAGAACGAAGTAATAGAGCGAGCAGGCGATGCGATGCGAGGGGGAACAACATATTTCACGCGGACGAAATCGCGGGCAGAGGCTAGTATCTTATATGCGTGTAATGTGACTAAAAACTGGCCAAGTGCGAGTCGGACTCGCACACGAAGGGTTCCGTACCACAAGGCAAAAACGCCGAAAAAAACATGTTTGTTGTATGGGAGCCCCCCTTAAATATTTATTTTATTTTAATTTTATTATTTATTATTAAAGTTAAAATACATCTGAGTATTTTGTGAATATTTCAAGTGCCTACCTGTTGCCATTTTTGATATCGAGCAAAAAAAGGCAAAAAAATCGCGTTTGTTGTATGGGAGCCCCCCTTAAATATTTATTTTATTTTGTTTTTAGTATTTGTTGTTATAGCGGCAACAGAAATACATAACTTGTGAAAATTTCAACTGTCTAGCTATCGCGGTTCTTGAGATACAGCCTGGTGACAGACAGACAGACAGACGGACAGACGGACAGACTGCGAAGTCTTAGTAATAGGGTTCCGTTTTTACCCTTTAGGTACGGAACCCTAAAAACCACCCTGTATTTCGAGCTTTTAGCAGAGATAAGAATTCCAGTAGTGGTTCATAGGAAATAACTCGAAGGTTAAATAGTTCAGAAATATCAGGTGAAACTTCCATTCCGTGCAGCTGCGTCTCGCAGACAGGCGCGACGAGACTCTGATGGAACAATTTCTATAAAGGTTAGGTTGTTGAAACTTCATGAAAATTGTTCTACCGGAGTCGCGCCGCGCGTGTCTGAGGGAGATACATATACATATCCTAATCTACGCGATGTGTGCACGTTCACACAGCTGAGCTGGAACTCGTGTAAATATACAGTTTATATTATTTACGACGTACAAATGAGACTCTTTAATTACGAGCACAGTGGCAACTATAAACATGTTTGAGTAGCATTATTGCGCTGAAATGTGTGCATAACGTTTATTTTCATTTTAGTTGGGATGGGATATTATTAATTTATCCTTGAGAACAGTCTGATATTTATTGATGCGAAACATAATTCTCTTGCTCTTGTCTCTTTTTTTTGGGGTCGCTGCAGAATGTCTTCTTATTCCATATCTCCCTCCTTCTTTATTAGTCGTCATCTCACACAGTCCATCCATGTTTTTTTGTCTTCCCCTACTCTTTTTTAGGGTTCCGTGCCTCAAAAGGAAAAGACGGAACCCTAATAGGATCACTAGTGTGACTGTCCGTCCGTCTGTCACAGCCAATTTGCTCCGAATCTTATGGAAATTTGGTACACATATGGATCTCAGTGACCCAAACACAGACGTCTAACGTAAATAAATTAATTTTGAATATATAATATCGCAATCTGTACCATATCGAACGAAAGGGCTTACTGCGAGGATCTCAAATATATTTATTTTAAAATTTTAAAGTAAATTGTATTAAAGTTATATTAGAAAATAGACGAAAATTGAGCGTAAATTAAAAAAAAATACAGAAAATAGTTACCTATAGATTACAGGAAAACCTGTAAGAAGTCTGTGGTCTTAAAACAACATGGTAAATCTCTCAATATTGTGCGTACAAACTTACATTTTCAGTTGGAATGTATGGGAGAATTTGTAGTTACATTTCAAAAAAATATTTTTTCCCGTGATAACCTATTAACCATAGACATTAGCTATTAACATACCTACTTTGTACGGAACCGTCGGTGTGCGAGTCCGACTCGCACTTGCCCGGTTTTTTTTCTTGTATTTGTCAGAGGTTTGGTTTGCGTTTCGTTTAGTTTTATTTCATTCCACCAACCACTGATACATACATACATACAGTCCATTTCCATCGCTTTTACTTTTTATCCAAATTCATACAAACTTTTTTATGATACGAATGTTACTCAATAATACGCATAAATAGATTTATCTATAAGAGTCCATCACAAGTTAAAAATAACTAGGTTACAACGACATTTTTGCCATCTCAAAGCGTTGAGGAGACGCGTTTTGACCTCATTTTAAGAAAGCATCTCAAAGGATATGCTAATGTGTGTATTGCTGCAAGTGCTTGGTTTCCAAGGGCAATGTGTTATGCCACAACATAGTTGCACATAGCCGCTGAGGTCAAAGCAAGTCCGTCGCACTAAGGGCCGCGGTTCTATTCCCGTTACGGCCCATTAGTATGGAGCCTCACACTTTGTCACACTAATGTGTATTGGCACCAACCACAAACGGCGTCTTACTGTTATTGCGTGTTTATACCTTTCGCCAACATAAATAAGTCAGCACCAACAATACTCGTACATAATATGTAGTGGACTGCACACATCTGGAAGACGTTATGTATGATGTCCATGCGGCTGTTATGACCACAACTAATGATCTTTACGAGGTGAGCAAACACGCTTAACAAAAATTAGGGTTTCTAATATTATACTGGCTACAGGTGTCAATGGTAACGTTTGTACGGCTTCTGTTCGCAAGTATGATTTGAATGTGACATGTTTAGAGCGCCGACGCAGCTGGCCGGTTGAATTAGGCACAGGGCTGTCGATGAACTAATTATAAATGCAGTTAATGACTGTGATCTAGAATGAGATGGCACAACATGTCAGATTTAGAAACAAATTGATGATGTCTTTAGATAGAGAATTATTTTTTGAATAATCTATTTATTCGAAGACACCACCCACCTACGTGTTCGCGTGGTAGATTACAGCCCACTCCCTCTCCAAGAGAGGACATCTGTGTCCCAGCAGTGGGTACATTATAGGCTGATTACGCTGTATTCTATTTGTTAAGTTTAATCGAAAGTATGGTATGCATAAGGTTATTGAACGCATCCTATCAGAACTACTAGCCCAACTAAATCACTAAAAGTCTGGCACCACAGAAAGGATTAGGCAACCAAATACCGAGCCATATTTGTAAGCCATCAGGGGGGCAATTCTCGTAATTTTAAGAACGTTCAGTCTGATCTCAGTCTCAATCTGTCAAAAAATACCTCTAATTTCACAACATTTTGACAAGTTTTTGACATGTGTTTGTCGCCGAGATGAGACTGCGACTAGATTTTGAACGTTTTAAATTACGAGAATTGGCCTTCTGGAGTGATAACAGCAACATGAGACCCTTATCAATATGTTCACGGCGTCCGCGCCGGCGCCTGCGCAGGCATGCGTTGCGAAACACTTGCAAAATTATTGTTATCTCTATTTAACGACATGTAAATGAGCCGCTCACGTTCCGACCCACTGCGCGGAGAGAGATCTGAAGCCTCCGGTAGCTTAGAAACTAAATTGAGACTCTCTTGCACCACTTGATCCCTTGATCTACGTTACGCATGTACAGCTAAACGTATTTAAAACAAGGGTTTGTAAAAATTCGATATTTGATATATTATATAACCGATATTTATCTACACTAATATTATAAAGTGGAAAGATTTGTTTGTTTAAATTCAATAGGCTCCGAAACTACTGGACCGATTTGAAAAGTTCTGTCAACATTAGAATCCTACATTATCCCTGATGAATTTATACGGTAGAACATTTAAAAAAAAGTTAGGGATCCATATGAAAACTTTGATAATGTAACCCAGGAATCGAATTTCGCGGGCTACCTTAGCGCTTCCCCCTTAAAGTGTTGTTTTTTGTAAAGTATTGCAACAGCAAATTTTGAATGTACTAAATTTCTAGTTTCACCACTAACAGCTAAGTTTCTAGTTCATCCACTGATATATAATCAGCGAACCCTGTTTAATACATCCCCTCTGTCTTTGTCATCTACAAACGACTGTCGGGTAAATACACAATAATGTTTAAAATTAGTCTAGTGTTGAATGTGTTACGCGATTTGGGGTTCCTTAATATTTTCTTCATGTATGAACGTAAACGAGGCAAAAGGAGTTGTATATGTAGTTTTGCCTACCCCCATGGGAAGAAGGCGTGAGTTTTTGTAATTATGTATTAAGGGACAAATTAAATTAGCTAGAGAAACTTTGCAGACGGGATGGGTAACGCTATCAAAACACCATCATTATCTCCCTAACCTATAATACAGAAGCGTGAGCATATCATTACTTTGTTTTACTGTAATTACTTTTTTGAATCGTATTATTCCAATATTTAAAAAAACTTTTCAAGAGCATTTTTGGCGTGCTGTGGGGTTCGCATCCTGTAGCGCGTCTCAACTAGGTAAGACATTATCTAACCGTGGTCACTAATAATTTAGTAGCACAGCAGATAGTTTTATAGTAGGTTTTCCCAACTATGTTGGCGTCGGATTCCAGTCTAACCGGATGCAACTGAATACCAATATTTTACATGGAGCGACTGCCTGTCTGACCACCACAAGGGGTACCTATCGTATTACCCAGTAACTGGGTAATACGATAGGTACCCCTTGGTAAGACTGGTTGTCAGACTTTCGGGCTTCTACCGACTACCCGTAACAACTGTCAAAGATCCACGAATGACAGCCAGGACCAACGGCTTAACGTGCTTTCCAAGATACGGAGGCCTCTTGGTATGTAATGATGGTCACCCATCCCCGGACCAACCGCGGCAAGCGTAACTTAACCTGATCGATCGACCCGCGCGGCTTTTATTACTTAGCCACAAGCCCCTCGATATCGATATCTAAACACGATGAAATAAAATTGACATAAAAAGATTGGATGTCTTTTTTAAGGGTCAATGACCGCTGGAAGCTTCTTTACTTGACGTATGAGTTGAGAAAATATGTTTTATCGATATTGATACCAATCACTTTCGTAAAGTTTAAAAAAAAAACAGATTTTTAAACTAATATTTTAAGTGTCGATGACCCCACCAAAAAAATCAACAATAAGAAAAATCACCTCTGCGGAGTTTTGCTAGGTAATTTAATTGGACCCTGTATAATATTTCCTTTTCAGTAAACAAACAAGACATTTAAAAAGAAAGAAAAGAAAAATTCAGCTGAGTAGTTTTTAGTAAAAGCTAGCTTGATTTTCTTCTAAATGGAAGTAGATATTTTCAGAGAGGAAACTATTACTTCAGGTTACCGGCCTTTTAAGTCGAGGTAAACTTAATTTCCTATGTCCAGCAGTGGACGTCTATCGGCTGAAACGACGAAACTTCATTTACCAATCATCTCATTAATAGTAGACTAGGATGTTCCATAGAAAAATATTCATTATTTTATCGTACACTTCCTGAAGACTTTTAGCGTCAATATTTTTGCAGTGCATTCATGGGGAGAAAACTCATCGTCTCTGGGAATGACAGTAGATCAACAGAAGTCTGTCATAGACTTCATAAAATGAGAAAACATTAAAAAAGAAAAGAAATCGAGAGAGAAGACGAAGAAAGTTGACCTCTAGAGAGTAAAATTATACAGGAGAAGAAAACAGAAGAACCAATGCATCCGTAAAGGGGCGTTTCTGCCCATCATACTAAAAACAGTTGCTATGAAACTAATAAAAAAAAAAACAGTGGCACTCCGGGAGTGGCGACAGCAGAAGTGAAAACAAAACACAAACAGAATACCTTGCTATCACTCACTGACATACCGGATATACATTAAAACCGAGTACATCCCGAGGACAGCCGAACACATCCGAAGCGGGTATTTTTTTAATCGTCTTACAAACAAAACACGGGCGGTGTCGCTGACGGTAACAGTGGCGCAAGTTCAAAGTTTTCACTTCAAAAAGTTTTTTATTTTCCGTCGGTATGAATTAGGTACGAACAAACAGTTGTTCAGTAGGACCGGTAGTCGGGTAGAACCATCCCCTGTGCTGGATGCAGGCCTATAATGGTCCCACTGCTGGGACACAGGCCTCCTCCTCTGTGAGATCCACCACGTGGGCCATTACGGGTTGGTAGAAGTCACATCTCATAAAATTTTTTTGTTCTTATACATTTCCTCACGATGTTTTTCTTCACCGTTTTGAGAACATACGTTTCCTCACGATGTTTTTCTTCACCGTTTTGAGAGCAGTAGTGATGAAATAATTTAAACGAAGTAAAGCGCCTGTCTGGTTCGAACCCACGACCTACATCTTGTAAGTCGCGCCCGTTACCGCTGGGCCACCACTGCTCTATCGCAATCCGACGGTGAATCGAATCAATTACTAGCAATTGGGATGATTGCGGAATGTACGTCCAAAAGACGTAGTGATGAGGCAACGTACCACTGTGTGGGATCATCGTACGTTACCCACTTGCGTTTAAGTATCACCTGAGCCACCAAGTAATTGAATAGAGAAGGCCCTCTTTGAACAACTGACATTAAATACCTAGTACGATGGGTTAAATTACTCTGCTATAGTATAATTAGGAAAGTAATTTCTCAAAATTCTATGAATTATCGCAATTATTTGAATTATTACTCACTTCCGCGCCTAGTATGTGCCAGTACTGTACACGAGGCTCACGCCTGATATATGCCAGTACTGTGGACGAGACTCGCGCCTGGTATGTGCCAGTACTGTGGACGAGGCTCGCGCCTGGTATGTGTCAGTACTGTGGACGAGACTCGCGCCTGGTATGTGCCAGTACTGTAGACGAGGCTCGCGCCTGGTATGTGCCAGTACTGTGGACGAGGCTCGCGCCTGGTATGTGCCAGTACTGTGGACGAGACTCACGTCTGGTATGTGCCAGTACTGTGGACGAGGCTCGCGCCTGGTATGTGCCAGTACTGTGGACGAGACTCACGTCTGGTTTACGGTGCGATCTAATTGCCTGTCGCAGACCATAAGTTGAAGCTACATTAAAAGTTGCTCCGCCTAGTGTTTAGAGTTCAACTTTATTGTGTGCCACAAACTAGAAACTTGCATCGTGTTAATGGAGCATAAATGGTCTTCAGAACTTACTTGCACACAGCTTTGTCTTTACATGTATGCTGGTAAGTATTAGCGAGATCCGCAATTTCAATAATCATTTAGGTTAGAACTTGGGTTCGAACCTAGACAGGCACATTACTTTGCGTAGGTATTTTATTTTCATTGCCACAGCTCTCAAAACGGTGAAGGAGAACATCTTAGAACCTCATGTGTCCTATGTTCTTAGATTCGAAGTCAGGTGGTATCGGCCAACCCGCACTGGACCCGCGTGACCGCGTGGTGGATTACGGCCCACTCCCTCTCACAGAGAGGAGGCCTGTGTCCCAGCAGGGAGTACATTATAGGCTGATTGTGATGATGAATCATTTATTTAACTTACACAAGTTAGCCCTTCATCAGTTCAACACTTCCTAGTGTTTGATATGATATAACCTCGTAGTCGCCTTCTAGGTAGAGGACTACGGGATTATATCAAGATATTAGTCATCCAAAAGAATCATAACATCGTAAATACTGGGCCTACCGAATATTAATGTTCTTGCGCTTGAAGTAGCGTTGCGTAACGCATTTAAATATATTTTACTACGAACCGCCGGCCAGAGTACGTGAGTATGACGTACGGGCCGGTATTCCGCGCGTCCGATATAGCATACACACTCGGTTTATTAATTAAATCATTATTGCTTAGCGATAGAAATATGAGGCTTGCTTGTTAATTTTCATGATGAGTGAGAAATGTTTTCAGAACATGTGGTTTATGTGCAGGTTTCAGTCCTACTTGAAAGTAGTTGCAGATAATAGTTTTCACAATATACAGGGTTATTGGTAAAACATTAACAACCTCTTAAGAGGTACTCATCATTATGAACAACTTTTACTATGGGACCAAACCTGAAATCGCGAAAAAAAAATTCATACATTTTGACGAGTTATACGAACATAAATGTAGGGAACAGCAGATTTTTTTTTCGCGATTTAAGGTTTGGTTCCATAGTAAAAGTTGTTAAGAGGTTGTTAATGTTTTACCAATAACCCTGTATATGTCTTGTGAAAACTGTTAAACTAAGAAAGGCTACTTAGGAAATCATCAACCATGACAGGTACACGGATCGGTGTTGGGTAGGTTTTTGGTAAGCTTAGCGTTATCGCCTGTAACATTATCACAGCTGGGACAACTCTGTGAGGGGGAGAAAAAAAACAGCAATTAAAAACGTTGAAACTCTAATCGCAATCTCACATCAGCGACAATCAATGCCAGAAATGTAAGAAACAGAGGTATTTTAATTAGGATGCGAACGTTCTTTAAATCAAATCAAATCATTTTATTTCAGGTATACACCCATATACAATTTAACCAGATTACAAATTACAATTAAAAATGATAAATTAAGTATATCAAAAATTATAAAAAAAAAAAATCTAAAATTAAATACCTATTAAGTATAAAAAATTAAAAATTATCAAAAATTAATAATTATTAAGTTATTACAAAACAAGACAACAACAAAGGAATAGATAAGTGTTATTGCCGCTGCAATATTAATTTAAAATACGGGAATTGTCGTAGATTTTCTAAAAGGAGAGACGACATCGACCGCAAGAACTACTTCGGTATATATTTCTCCTAACCAACTGCACTGTGTATTGTCTGATTGTGTTCCGTTTCGCGTTGGAAATATATCGACAGAACAAAAGGGCTGTAGG
This sequence comes from Mesoligia furuncula, assembly GCA_916614155.1. Lineage (NCBI taxonomy): Eukaryota > Metazoa > Arthropoda > Insecta > Lepidoptera > Noctuidae > Mesoligia > Mesoligia furuncula. Next base: position 37,147,572 of record OU744790.1, read on the forward strand.
AAACCGCATCCGTATTGCTCTCGGTTGCATCTCGCGAAGACTCAATACAATTTCCCCGTATCCGAAAGCCGTATTAGTTTATGCGACTTTGTAGGTCTTAGCGGAACCAAACGTTCGGGGAATCGATTTCCGGTGGAAAGCAGATGATTGCCTTCTGTATTTTAAAATGTTGCATGCAGACCTAACATTAAAATGGTTTCTAGGAAATGAAGACATGTCAAAGCATAAGCAAGTCATTTACGAAAACTAACAAAAATATCGTTTTCTTATTTGAAATCTTCCTTGTGAAGGTTTGCAGACACGTTCCTATAGGTGTAAAGCACCTAACACGGGTGACACATATCAATTTTGTATCAATTCATCAACATTATAATCAACTGTAAGCAGGATCGTTTAAAAATAAAATACAAAGTGCTAATCTGGCAGAAACGCTCTGAATAATTGATACAACTTTATTTGCATGCAACTGTACTACACTGTATTACTGATCGATACTATAATCGAGTTGTGTCATATCGACAAAGAAATCGATTATCGAAATTCACTTTTCGTTCTGATGCAGTGTAATGTATTGCATATACTAAATGAAGAAGGAGGAGTGACAGACTGACACGGAATTGAGATGTCTGCACCGAATCATATGTTACTTGATACGAATACTTTATTCATTATGAGAACTACTCGCGTCATGGCTGGAAGCTTCATTTATTTATACAATCTTTTATTTAGTCTATTACCGTAAACCGGGGTTACTTTGATCAATATTGAACTTTCAAGGTCCATATCTTTTAAATCTCTGGTTGTAAAAAAATATATAATCGGTCTAATAATCGGTTTTGTTTAAACTCGCGATTTCTGTAATAATAAATGAAAAAATATGGCTAGATTTTAAAACTGTCTGATCAAAGTTATACATAGAATGGGGTTACATTGATAAGTTTGGGATTACGCAATAAAATAGGCAATTTTATTGCGTAGTTACAAAGTTACCCAATAATTAATTATAATGCCAATACAATTTTTGAAATCAAAATCTGCCAACGGGAAAAATAATTATTGTCATTTTTGTCGTATGGGGTAACTTTGATCATGAAAAGTTAAATTAAAACTAAAAAAAAATGCTTAAACTTCCTTCCACTATTTGACTAAGGGCTTCTTCTATTCGCGGTTGTGTATTCACGGGACCCGAAAAATCCCGATCAATCTCACACCATATACCCTATCAATGACACCCCGCATTAAACAAACTCAAGTTATTGCATTAATTTTGACGTTAGAAAAACAATAATCACTGTATTGGTTAATCGATAATAGGCCACATAAGGAGTTTATCTAGAAATTTCATTATACCATCACAATGATTAAGTTCACATGAAGTTTTGCAGCACAATTATGTAGCTATAAATAGAGAATAACTTAAATTTACATATTTCAATTTAAATGGTTGGTGAATTCCCAGCGTGTCCTCAAGAAAGGATTTAACAACTCTTCATCTTTGCTAACGTAGAAAAAAAAACGAACAAATTGCGTTTCGTTTTAAGCAATTTGCGATTTTATATGAAATGGAAGTTTTGATCAAAGTCACCCCGCTATTCAAAGTAGGGGTTTACCGGTACTGTATTTTCGTTCGAAATTACGAGTATATTACAGTTAACAACAGTCTATGCGTCACGAAAGCATAATAATGTTTTTTAATAACTCATATGCAACCAGCATGACTTGGTCTTGTCTACCAGTAAAACTGTCTACAATTTAAAAAATATATATAATATAGGTATATATATACATATTGTAACATAAAATAATTAGTAATTTGAAAACAACCGACATAGGGCTCTCTCTCTTTCCTTCAATTCGCCTACTCTGCTGTGCGCGTTATCTGTTTAAATAAATAAATATCATAAAATTGATTTTGATAAACCATAATTAGCTCGTTCGGGTTTTTGAGTGGTCACACAATTTAATTCAATTCATTTGGTATCTGCCGAACCTTTCTAGCACATTATCCATTGTGCATCAAGGTAGCAGTCAGTTCAGCCTGTTATGTCGGCTAAGTGCTTTAATAGCCTCAATGTCGACTCGGATGTCAAACACGAATGTATTACCAAGATCGGCTTTAAACGTGCAACTTTGAGGACGCAAGTTAAGCTAAGACTTGAGGTTGCATGATGCAAAAAAAGTTCGTCTTAAGTATTTTTTTTTAAGTTTTGTTTTAAACGAAAATAGGTCAGCAATTATTAGGTTGTACGACGTGTATTGAAGAAGTAAGGAAATATTGCAAAGAAGATTCGATTGTAACTTAGCATATGAATGCAATTCTCCCCCTGGAGTTGTTTTTGATCCCATATCAGGGCAATAGTTAATCCATTACCAAACCAAGTCAAAATAAAAAGAAAAATAAAGTTGACTTTAAAAGATTGCTTTTAGCGACAAGACCGCCCATTGTGTCACCACTGTATGTGTACCTGCTATTTCTACATTTATATAGGTAGATAAATCAGTAATTAGGGTAAGTAAAATCGTTCATTTTAAGGCGAGGTTGTACCATTTTTAAGTTTTTTGGAGCTATGTATATCTAAATAATGTAAATATTCCGCAAAATAAAAATCATTTTAACAAAATTGAACATATGGTCAAGCGCTGTATAAAGACGGAAACGTAATTACTAATAATTGACTCGATAAAAAAAAATCGCAAAGATGACACTAAATCGATTTTTCAAATGTACTTCTTAACAAAAAATTATATTACGAAACCATCTAAGTAATGTATCAAAAAATAGGTTTTAATATTTTCTAGCGCTGGGTAAGGTAGATTTTTATATAAGTGGCTATTTATTTTTGTAAGAACAAAAATCATACGATATTGAGCAATTCGATTTCGAGCGGGCCGTTTAGTGCCGGCCGAGAGGTCTTCGAGGACGGACGCACGCCAATTTTTTCCGCGTTTGCGCTTTCCATTATATAAGAAACATTACGCACAGTGTTGCCAACCCTACTGTTTTAACAGTAGATTTACTGTTTTCACCGAGACATCCCTGTTTTCTGTTTAAGTACCAATTTCAACAGTTTTCATTATAATTTACTGGAGATTTCGTCTAAAACGATAAAACTCCAGTTAAAATACCTAGCTTCATGTTATGCATGTATGTATGCGAATACATTTTTATCTATGTCTAACAAAACAGCAGTACACAACTTGAAAACTAAACTAAGAAATAAAATGTCAAAGGCAGAAAATATCGAAGACAGAGAGAAAAAGATATTGATAAATGATAATTATTTGTAAGAATATTTGCAAGAATTTATCAAAGAACAAAAGTTCATACAGGAAATTGACACCTCGGGCATTACGAAAATATCAACTCGAGAAATGGTAAGTAAGGTAACTCATTATCAAATTATCAATACTATAGTAGCACTACAATTTTGCGTAGTAGTTTTATTTTATCAGATTACTTGCATACGTAATAATGCTTTGTTGAGGAAGACTTTTCCGTTCTTTTGGTTTTTTTTGTTTTGTTGTGCGCGTAATTTTAATACTGTGATATCTTCTAAAGTATTCATTCTAATGACATGCTGTAAACTGCAGTTTTGATCTAAATTGAATGCTTAATTTTACTAACATATTTAATGAGATAAGGATTAATACAATGTATGTCAAAATTGCTTCGAAAGTCACTCATTATATTTTATTGATTTTAAAAAGATAAAAGTGGTTACTGTAAGTTATCCTTATAATATAGACATATACCATCGCGAACTTTTTTGAGGGCATTATCAAGATATACAATTCTGTAGTACATTATTTTGATGTTCCTCGTATGGTTTAGCCAGCGTTAGCAATATAAGCGGCCGAGCGACGAGTTTTTTTCCGACTTCAATTACATTTATTATGATTTCCTATGGAAAATATATCTTTATCAGAATAAAAATAGCGTGTAGCACTCCTTAATAATGTAACTACCTATTGAAAATTTTTTTGTGAAAGAATTTTCTAACTCGGATCAGTAGTTTCAGAGATTACCCTATACATACAAAACTTACAATTTTATCTCTTTATAATATAAAAAATAAAAGCTTGTAAAAAAAAAATACAATAATATTATATAGGTAACATATTATTAGTGTAAATAAATGATTTTCTTTGACGGAAAAGTACGAAAATGTTACGACCATTGTTTGTTTAGACGCGACACTGTACAAAAAAGTACAGTAGGTTTGTTATTAAATTCGTTGAAATGATTATTTTCTTTGCTCAATAACTTCGAAATATTGCTAAACTTATATAACAATTATAAAATATACTTGTAAAATGTATAATTTAAACGATTTGAAATGCCACTATAATGTCAACATTTATTTTGCAGCGTTTCAATGAGAAAAAATATACTCAGGGGTGTTGTTCAGACTCTAGATAACCCTGATACTACTTTTCATAGTCATACGTAAGTACTTTCTTCAAAACATAAAACTTTAGTCATTACGTACTAACAATTATAAAAGTAATATTGATTGTACTCATGATTGTCATGAATATAATCATCATCACCATCTTAATCATGGAGATAATAGTGTTAAGTTATAAATTGAATATAGATTGCGATTCATGACTCATAATGTTTATAACACTGTTACAGAACAACCTTAAACACTATTAGTGAACCTCAAAGTACTGTAAGTCAAACAGAAATTAGTACAAGATAGAGACAAGATTTCAGAGAACTTTTTAACTGCCGATAATTCAGAAGTTGAAACAGCAAATAAGTAAGTCTTCTAAACTATATGTTAACAAGTAGAGAAGAAATGAATCTTAAATGTTTTTATACCGATTGCCTAAATACATACGTTAACTTTGTTGATCAGTACTAGTACCGAGTACGATGTACAAAAACTAAAATGATATCAGAGTAAAAAAAATATCGAAAATAAATTAATACACGTGATTATAGTAAGCTATCTCTTAAACGTCGATTGCACACCAGAGGGGCAATTCTCGTAATTTTAAGAACGTTTACAGTCTGATATCTGAAAAATTAATGCAATATAATTTCAGGGCCAACTCCATGTTACCGGGAGGCAATATTGCTTGTTTGGTATATGGTCAGGTAAAACAATACCCGTACATGTAATCAAGATTTTTTTCCCCATTTTTTTTCCCCAAAATTTACTATTTTTCACTAAAAATAGTAAATTTTGGGGAAAAAAAATGGGGAAAAAAAACTTATTAATTTTTATATGCAGTGTCTATTGCCTGAAATCATAGATCCCCGACATATTAGAGGAATGGATATAAGAAAAATAAAAATGCGAGAAAACAAAGAAAATATTGCAACACCTGCTATTGTTTCCACTTCTGTATCACAAATAGTGAATTTTGAGAATGTGGCGTCTACTTCTGTGTCACAAACAGTTAATTTTAATAATGATTAAATACGTTTTATAACCGACTTCAAAAAAGGAGGAGGTTCTCAATTCGGATAGTTATATTTTTTATTGTGTATTATTTTCATTTTCTTAATTTTTTCTATTTATAACATAAAAATAAAGTTTGCTTAATTGATTTTGTTGTTTTTGTTGCTAACACTACATTATTGACAAGTTGTGAGTGAAGTTGCCCAGAACATATATTCTCATCTGAAACGCATAGTATATGTATAGTGAAAGGAACGTCGTTCCATCCGGGTGTCCCGCGACACCTCTCGTTAAATTTTATTTTGAAAAAAGTCTGTTTTGTGAGATTTTTTGACATGTTGTTGATGGTATGTGTATTTTAAATATAGGTACAAACTTACCTTAGATTTTTTACATAGTGCGTTTCTTTGCCAAACTAACCTAATTTTTACTAACCGGAAACTGTCATGAGAATTTATCAAGCGTAGATGATAAATTCCTACATACAAATTTTATTCATTAAAAATAAAATATAACATCAAAGTTGATCTACTGTATTTGTCTGTTTCGTGGCGCGCATTCATTGCACAAAGGTTAGTCGCGGTCACAACGTGTCACGTGGCGCGGTCCCGCTCAGCGCATCGTAGTTAAATACGCCGCGTTCAACTGGCGGGGGCTGAGGTAGTGTTTTCTATGCCTATCGGTCCGGGAAAACCTCGCCTTAACATTCAAAATTACAATATGGAGGTATCGTTGGTCCCAAGCTAGGCACAGATATAATATGGGTGTATCGGTATTCTGTAATTTATATGGTGTACAGACGCCAAGCACATCAAGCTACCCGAATCTGTCAAATTTTCCCAATCAACATTGAACCTTATGCTTTAGCGATAAAGTTGAAAATCTATTAAAGAAATTTGACAGATTGTAGTAGCTTGATGTGCTGGCGCCTGTACATAAAATCAAATCAACTCGGTAGGATAAGAGGTAATGGTTTTAATTCAGCTTGCAAGATTTGACTGATACATACTAACTAACAAGGCAGAAAGCTTGTAATAAAAAGATTCTACAAAGTACGAAGTTCGTAGTCCCGCTGAACGCAAAACAAATAAAATTACGCCGATCACACTAGATTGAATAATTCAATAGGTCAAAATTGCATCGAAGCTGACCTCTGGCGGAGTAACTATGATGGATGATGGATCTATATACAGCCATCACTGATTACTGAATGAACATTGAAAGCCGCAATGTCGGCTCCAATCAGATTATCCAGGGCTTAACACTAAGGGGCACTAACAAGGTAGTTTCGTATCCACTGTGGCGGATAGGTTATCACATTAATTGAAACCCCGTAATCGACATCACCTATTTTGAACATACAGTATTAAAATAATTAATAACCATTAACATTCTAGCCGTGGGACATTTTTTATCAACATTACATTTTATTGCCATTTGGTAACAATACCATAATTTTTGTTGAATTGTTGATGCCAACACGCCGCGCTTGTCTAATGCCTTATTATCAAGGATGGTTTATTTCGTGTGCATTTTTTTTGAAAAAAATATTTAATAACTTGTAATAACTGCTGTACTATTATACACTGTGATAACCTAAACACAATTCTGTGGAAAGCCTATTGGTTCATTTTCATTTATTTATCCAATAACAATTTCCATTGTGTCTGAATTTTACAAAGGTATGTACATAAGCAAATAATTAAATAATAACAATTAAAAACAAAATTACATTTCTTCAACATAATCTCATTTCCTACCTACATTAATATTATTCATACAAGTTCAAAATTTAAGAAAAAAAAAATGTCAACGAGAAAAATAAATAAATTAATAAATGTCACTAACAACTACCTAATAATTTCATTTAATTACCAATTTCATTTAATTGTCAATAACATTAAAATCCACATTTATGTCTTTATTATCACCAGTATTCAATGTCACAATTAAATTCGTTGATGTCAGCATTTCTAAAATGTTATGTTCAGTAGAAGTTGACGTAGGTTAGGTCAGAAGACAAATCCCCGTAACGTAATGAAAAAAATCAAAATCTAGTCGCAATCTTATCTCACCGACAATCAATGACAATGTCGACACTTGCCAAAAATTAGAAGCTGTTTTGACAGATTGAGACTAAGATCAGAGGACAATTCGTAATTTTAAGAACGTTCACAGTCTGATCATGTCGGACTACCATTGTTATCGAAGAAGCATGTCGTCGAAGTCGCATCGTTTCCTAGTTAAGTCATGTCGAAGAAACGCTTTGTCGGAGTACAGTAGTGTCGGACTTAAGGTATTTCGAACTAAAGTATTGTTGAAGACGTGTCGGAGTTCCATATTGTCGAAATAAAATCTTGTCGTACTACGGTTTGTCGAAATTCAGTTGGTAAGTCTCTCTATCTGTCAAAAAAACTCTTCAATTTCCCTACATTTTTGAAACTTTTTTGTCGCCGAGATGTGAATGCGACTGGATTTTGAACGTTTTAAATTATGAGAATTGTCCCTCCGGTGTAGAAGAAAGAAAGAAAGAAAATACATTTATTTAGAAAAACATTTACATTTACATTTTTTTAAAAGACACAATACATCCTTACTAATATCATGAATGCCAAAGTTACTCTGTTTGTCTGTTACCTTTTCACACCTTAAAAGTTCAGTCAGAAAAGTTTCGAATGTTCTAAGCCAGGTCATTGAAAACTTTTAACCAGGTAGTAAGTTCCTGTGGGATATTTTGCGATTTCCAAAAAGCGTGCCAAAGATACGAGTAGTACATTTCAGTATTTATGCCAGAGCTGAGATTTCTCGTGATTGAAATCGGACACGGCAACGGTATTCAATAGTGAAGCTTACTCTTCATTTGATACTGCCTTTTAAAATATTTTTCCCTTGCTTGGAGGCAGATAGTTTACAGTGTTGAGCTAAATCGTAAAGGGATTTCACATAAAATTATACATACTGCACGTTGATAAACGGTCACATAATTATGGAAAGATACTTGAAAACCAAAAAGGGAACAGAGTCAATTAAACATCTTAAATCACAATATTAATAAAAACAAATAGTAATCTGAGATAAAGAAAACCCTGAAATAAAGCTCAAGAGAAAGACGGAAGTCATCGAGATATTAACATCATGCTAATTTAAAAAGATTAGCTAAGATGGTGCAAAACTTCCTACGTTATATTAATGAACTGGTCAAAAACAACTAAACTTCACTATGTTAAAACTATGTATGAGGAGCTGGAAAAGAGGCAGCGGTAAACAGCGCAGTTCCCTTAAATAATATCATGTATAACCAATCTAGTGATTCCAAATTACTTGTATTTGCAGAACATGCCGTAAATCTGTTTTATTCAGGACTATTGGATACCTATTAATATTAAATAGTTGTAAACTACACCGTCACACTGCAACCTACTTCTACGTTTCTAGAAGACTGTTAGATTCATGATAATCAAAGTAAATAATTGATACAAGTAATTGAAGAAATAACAGAACTACTACAAACTAGGTCAGAGAACTATATAAATCAGAGGTGGTGCTTGTTGGAAATAACTTAATTACAACAATGATGTTGGCATGTGCACATCATGGAGTTTGTATATGTGTCCCAGTATAAACTCTGGTAATATAGAATATAGTTTTTCTAGACAGTTCATTGACAAGCTTGTACTTCTGATCGATTGCCTGTGCGGATGCACAATATATTTTGGAGTCTAATATGGTATTTTATTGAGTAGTCCACGGAATTTCTAACATGGTAGCAGAGCGTTCAAATTCGCTACTCTAATAACCGTTTTCCAAGTGTGCGCGTGTGATTTCGTAAAATTATTTTCAATATTTATTCGCAAGAAAACAAAAGATGGCAACTGCCATTCAGAATGTTTCTATTGAAAAATTATCTGGGATCCAAGATTATCCATCCTGGAAATTCATGATGCGGATGGTGCTCATCCATGACGATCTTTGGGATTGTGTGGGCACAACTGAAAATAAAAACGAAGACGCGAAGAAACAGGAAAAGGTGCTCGCGAAAATCGCCTTTAACGTGAGTCCTTGTGTATTTCCACAAATTAGAAATGCCAAGACGGCTCGCGAAGCGTGGAACAACCTTCAGAAGGCATACGAGGACCGAGGCTTGTCACGACGGCTCGGATTGCTTCGCACATTGTTCGCCACCAAATTAAGCGAATGTGCTAGTATGGAGGCATATGTTAATAAGGTTATGGATACATCGCAACAACTGAGCGACATCGGAGCGGCTTTGGAAGATGACTTCGTGGCCGTGATTTTACTCAGCGGTTTGACAAGCGATTACGACCCGTTGATTATGGCTCTAGAAAATTCGAACACGTCACTGTCAAGCGAAAATGTGAAAGCGAAATTGCTTCTGGAAAATGCAAGACGCGATGAGAAAAGCGAAGATGCTACGGCTTTAGCAGCTCGGAAAGCACCCAAACCAATAAAGTGCTTCAGATGCAAAAAGAGTGGGCATATCAAGAAGGATTGTCCTGACAACTCTGACGGCAAGAAGAGTGGCCGGAAGAGCCAGGCGCATCTCACAGCGTTGGCCGCAGGAGTCAAGCGAGACGTTTGGTACGTCGACAGCGGTGCGGCGCAACATTTTTGCAATGATCGCAGTTTTTTATCAGATTTTACAACTGAAAAGCCAAAGAAGGTCTTAATTGCCAATGGTGAAGGATTGCCGACAGCTGGAAAAGGAACTGCGCAAGCTGTGTTAAAGGACAATAGTGTGAGATCGATAAGTAATGTGTACTTAGTCCCTAAGTTGTCTACTAATTTATTATCTGTTAGTGCGATGGATAAGAAAGGTTACGAAATTGTGTTTCGTTCAGGCGTGTGTACAGTCTATGACAACGGGGAGGTTTTAGCTACAGCTACCCTGAGAGATGGTATTTATGAACTTGATGCCATTGAAACTGTTTCTGTTTCGTGTAGCAAGCTATCCTCGCAGGCCATGTGTTCGTCTTTGTCTGTAGGTACAGGTAACAGTGAAGCGGTGCCGGCACGTCAACTGAAGGATGTCAGTCGTCCTGTTGCCGTGAGCGTGAAGCAAGCGCCGCAGTACCCTGCTACTGGAAGTCAGTCAACGCAACAAATTTGGCACCGTCGTCTATCACATCTGAACACTCGAAGCATGGAGTTACTGCGAAAAGGTATGGTCAAAGGTATTTCTTATGACAACAAGGACTTTCAGTCGTGTGTTTCCTGCATCTTAGGTAAACAGACTAAGTTGCCATTTCCAAAGAAATCTGAGACTAGGGCCAAGGAAATCCTTGGAATAGTTCACAGTGACGTCATGGGACCACTGTCGTGCCCGTCCCTAGGTGGAAAAAAATATTTTCTGTTGTTCATTGACGACCTGTCACGAAAAACATTCGTTTATTTTCTTAAGAGGAAGGATGAGGTTTTTGAGTTGTTTAAAGAATTTAAAGCTCTCGTAGAAAACCAAACCAATAAGAAAATAAAAGTTCTTCGTAGTGACAATGGTGGTGAATATGTCAATTCTAATTTTCAGAAGTTCCTGAAGACGCATGGGATTCGACATCAGACCACGGTTCCAAGGTCATCAGCTCAGAACGGAGTCGCGGAACGCGCGATCAGAAGCGTTACGGAGAAAGCCAGGTGCATGCTCCAGGAAGCAGGCTTGAAAAAGCAATTCTGGGCAGAAGCGGTCAACACCGCCGTCTACCTGAAGAATCGCTCTCCAACTAAGGCTGTGATGGGCAGTACACCGGAAGAAAAATGGACAGGTAAAAAGGAGAATCTGAGTTACCTACGCATTTTTGGTTGTCAAGCTTATGCCCTACAGCACAAACGGGACAAATTGGATCCCAAAAGTAAAAAATATATTTTTGTCGGATACTGTGACGAGTCAAAGGGTTACAGATTGATAGATCCGGCGAGCCCGAAGAATGTCATTAAAGCAAGAAATGTCACTTTTCTAGAACATGCTTTTTGGAATGACACTTTATCAGATAAGGATGACAGTTCACGTAACACTCAGATTGGTTTGTTTCCAAACAATGTAACTGTCGCCGATAATATTCCAGTACAACCCGCCTTACCCGATTTACCCCAAGAGTCCGCAGAAATATCTAACGAAAACTGTCAAGATAACAGCGCCATTACGATAGATGATTCTGAGAGCAGTAGTGAGAACCCAGATGATCCTGCGGATGAGACGTATCTCCCAGGAGATTCCACACTGGAAGACTACGAGAACTCTACGGACGAAACTAGTGAGTTTGAGTCAGCTAGTGTAGCACGCACTGTATGCAGTGACACGGGGGACCCTCAGACAGTACGCGAGGCACTGAATGGCCCAGAAGCGAGTAAGTGGAAAGCCGCGATGGCGGAAGAGTATAAATCCTTCATCGATAATAAATGTTGGACTCTGACTGACCGCGATACAAAGCAACGGCCTGTCAAATGCAAGTGGATCTTTAAAAGAAAGCTTGGCCTCGACGGGGAAATATTGAGGTACAAAGCGCGCCTAGTTGCAAAAGGTTATACCCAGAAATACGGTATTGATTACGAAGAAACGTTCTCCCCTGTAGTACGATATTCTACTATACGTACGTTGCTAGCTTTAGCAACAGAACATAACATGAATATCGAGCATCTGGATGTAAAAACGGCGTTTTTAAATGGAGACTTAAAAGAAACCGTTTTTATGGAACAGCCAGAGGGCTACAAGATTAAAGGTCAAGAAGATAAAGTTTACAAGTTGAATAAGGCCATATACGGACTGAAGCAAGCTTCGAAGTCTTGGTATGAGAAAATAAATAGCGTTTTGACGAGCAAAATGAAATTCAAACGTTTATCTTCCGAACCTTGTGTTTATGTCAAGTCGAGCGGGAAATCTATGATTATAATTGCGCTCTATGTTGATGACATAATGCTATTTTCTTCAGCTGGTTGTCGGGATACGGCAGGAATCAAAGAAGAATTAAAGAAGGCCTTCGAAATCAAAGATTTAGGGCCAGCACATCACATTCTTGGAATGAGACTTTGCAGACAGAACAAGGAAATAACTCTAGACCAGTCAAGCTATATTAAGAAGGTGCTAGAACGATTTCACATGTCAGATTGCAAACCTGCGCGAACACCTATGGAGACAGGTCTGAAGCTCGTGAAATCTACAAAGAAGGATTGTACGCACGACTACAGAGGCCTGATAGGATGTCTGATGTACATAGCAGTATGTACGCGGCCGGATATTGCGCACGCTGTCAGCTCGCTCAGCCAGTTCAACGACGCGTACGACGAGACTCACTGGAAGGCGGCAAAACGTGTTCTTCGCTATCTGAAAGGTACGCCTGATAATTATTTAACTTTTCAGAAGTCAGGGTTGGATATTGTTGCATATGCTGACGCTGATTTTGCGTCAAATGAGGTCGATCGCCGATCTTATACCGGTTTTGTGTTCAAAATTGGAAATTCTACCATCTCTTGGGAGAGTAGAAAACAAAAAACCGTGGCTCTTTCAAGCACAGAGGCCGAATATATGTGTCTGTCAGATGCTTGTAAAGAGGCTCTTTTTCTACGCAAGTTTCTGTTCGAAATTTACGGGGTACAGTATAGGATTACGCTGTTTAATGATAATCAGTCTGCACTGAAGTTGTGCACTAATTCTATGTACCACGCCAGAACGAAACACATTGACGTAAGACATCATTTCATCAGGGAAATCGTCGAGGAAGGTACATTCGTTATAAAATACCTATCTACTGATGAAATGGTGGCCGACGTTTTAACGAAACCGTTGGCAAAGGAAAAACACGATAAGTTTGTATGTCGTTTATTTATATCGTTAAATAAATGATATAATGGTTCTAAGCAGTAGGTAAGGTATACTTGCAGAAGTATAATTTGTTTTAGATCCGCATCACATATGTAGTTTTGAATATTTACTGTTTATATGTGACGGATACTTTGATAAATTTATACTTTTGCTATGTTGTTTGCTGTTGTAATGTTTTATTATTTTTACACAGCAGATGTGTCTATGCTTAGATTATGTATAGTGTTCAATGTGTGTAATGAGATTTCATGAGTTTATATTGGTTCAAGGGCCAGTGTTGGAAATAACTTAATTACAACAATGATGTTGGCATGTGCACATCATGGAGTTTGTATATGTGTCCCAGTATAAACTCTGGTAATATAGAATATAGTTTTTCTAGACAGTTCATTGACAAGCTTGTACTTCTGATCGATTGCCTGTGCGGATGCACAATATATTTTGGAGTCTAATATGGTATTTTATTGAGTAGTCCACGGAATTTCTAACAGTGCTCTACTTCGGCAGGAAGATACTTTTATTGAAAGTTCAGAAAAAACTTTCAGTTAAAAATTTTAACCCGAGGCCGAGTTTAACACATCAGAGCGCTTCGCGGAGAACTTTTTCTTTTTTAAAGAGTTCCAGGCGAAAAAGATTTTCTTTACTAAAGAAGCCATATTCTGCAGCTACCTGGAAAAAGTTAAAGAAAAGGAAAATAACCAATACTTTGTACTTAAAAAAATACTAGTTGTCCCGGCGAACTTCGTACCGCCCCGCCAGCCGCTCTGTCCCCGCTTTTTAAATCTTTGATATCTTCTAAGATATTCATTTTAATGATATGCTGTTAAGGGCAATTTTGATCTCCATGAAATGCACAACGTATTTAATTGGATAAGGAATAATACTGTATTGTTAAAATAGCTTGGTAAATAACCCATTTTTTTTTTTCCTTTGCGAACTTTTTATCAATATTTTTAAGATATACAATTCCGTAGTACATTAATTTGATCTATCTCGTAGGGTTTAGCCAGCGTTGGCAATGCAAGCGCACAAAAATATGTTTGTTACGACATCACATTACAAATCTTTGAATTTCTCGGCTTTTCTCTACTACAATATGCATGTATAAACCTTCCTCTTGAGCACTCGATCTATTAGAAAAAACCGCATCAAAATCCGTTGCGTAGTTTTAAAGATCTAAGCATACTTAAGGACAGACAGCGGGAAGCGACTTTGTTTTTTACTACCTATGCAGTGATATGGGAATCTTTTTGCATTTTCTTGTTTTCATCCACATAAATACCTATCTGAATTTCGACACGATATTAACAAATTTTTGTTAGTAATAATGATTGTCAAACATCGCATAAATGACTCGAGTGTACGCCGTACGGTAATTAAACAATGGATGTGTTATGGAGCGAGGTAAATTAAACTTCACTCGATATTTCAATGATAGATAATCATATAATGTGTAGGTGGGTAAACGTCATTTGAATTTATAATGCGTGAATTGCACGTAAAGAGCTCCTGCATTGCCGAGACAGTGATGGGACAGTCCAGGTATAATCACAAAGCACTCGGCAGACGGCACTGTCTCGTCACTGTCGCTGTATTCGCTATAACGTGTAATCAAGGCATCACATATTCAAGTAACGGATAGCCACATTCAAGGAAACGCTTACAAAACGCATATTTAAGTCATGGCTGCAATTATACAAAGCTATCTAATCACTTAAGGGACCCTCCAGTTGACATAATTGTTTGCTTTTTATAGCCTAGGTTATATTTGAATCATAGGTGCTATTTCAGAGCGTTTACGAGGGGAGTTAGTTAATTATTGGTTTATACGATACTCCCTGGATAGCCATAAACATAGTTGACTGGCTAATCATTTTCACACGCAAGAATTATTTTCATAAAGATATGAGAATTTCAAAGCTCTTTTAACTGTAAGACTGTGATCATAATAACTCTTCAGAGAACCAATCGGTGGTTATTCGCTTACCCTATTTAATTTATTTACAAACTTTTATCTTGGAGAAGGACAAACTTCTACAGCACTAAGCTTTTGTCGGTGTAACTTATAATAACTTAGACCGAATGAAATCGATCTTTTTATTAAAAAATCTATGTATTAGAAAATTTTAAAACGCAAACTAACAGAATTACGAAATTATGTCGTTGTTGTTTAGTTATAGTTATGTGTGCTGTGTACTTGTGTGTATGTGTTGTGTATTGAATTGTATTTTTAAGATCACTTGGATTCACAATTGCAGCTTCATTCAGCAAAAACCTTCAACCATAAACAGAATAAATTCTGAATAAGATAAGGTAATCTTCCAAGGAACATAGTTCTAAACTGATAAATATATTCCTTAAACAACGATATTCGATAAAGCACCCATTGTAGGTATCCGAGTCAACAAAGTTTTCAGGAAGATATTAAATTGCAAGGCTTGTGGCGAATCGACAGATGTGTACTTAATACCAGTGGGGAGCTTAAACACTGAAGTTTGTGGGGCACAACCGTAAGCCTTCACTTTATAGGGCGAACATGCCACCGATCTATCGGCCCAGCTCTGAAGGACACGACACTGTAGACACGAAGAGTTGGGATCTTATAGATGTATTATCACCTCATACTTGCTGAACATGGGACCCCTACCCATTGCATGTTTTCAAAGACTCGCAAGGCTCAATCATTCCCCAATCAATCGAAGATATGGCTCCCTTGCCGCAATCAGAGCTGAAATTACTTGTATGTTGCTATGCACTGGTTTATCTAATTGATATCCTACAATCATTATCTCGATGTTATGTTAATTATCACCTCTCATCAAATTAACTAAGTACTATATGTTGCGCTAACAACGTTAATCCCTATTAATTGTATTACAAAATGGATTACGCGAATGTGCAAGCTAAGTGAAGGCGTCAAGGTGCATGTGTGTGTATACTAATTTTCAACTAAGTAATTAAGCCACTGGTCCCACCGCTAATGAGGAAGCGGCTAGCTATCAACGATTTTCTCGCTTAAGAGCGTTTACGCCTTACGGTATTTCATACAAACTAAGAAGCCCTTCTTTTTCGAAATGAAGGAACCGATTTTAATGTTACTTCATACGCATAAGCAGGATACAAAGGTCTTAATAGTTTGCCGGCGAGTACCCGTTTGTCGCAGCGACAAGAGCTATCAAAAAGAGTACTCGCTCAGCGACGCTAGCTTGGCGGGCAGACGACTCACTGAGATACTCACGCTTGGTACTCGGCACACCAGCGAGTAATCGCTTGTTGCATTCGCGCACTCGCTCCTTGTTGCTTGCCAAGTCGTTTTTAGTTGCTAGCTCTTCTCGCTTCCCGTTAATCGCCGGCGGTGCTACCTTAGCTTCTAATTTAAATAGCATTATTGAGATTATCATATTTCGTAAATACGTAATCCCAAATACAGTACCGCATTAGCTATGAAAGCAGTAGCCGCGCGTATCACAATTAAATATTCGAGTTGCAACCAATATATTGAACAAGAATGACTTTCTTCGAAATGGAATATAAAGTACATTTTGAAAAAGGCCAGTATGATTGACTGTCTTTGTCAGCCTTGACATAGATGGCAGGTTATATCTAGTTATTGGAAATGCATCTAGAAGGTTATTATATCCATTTATAGTCCGTCAAAGACAGCTCAGTAATAATGCTGGGGTCTCCACCGATTCAAACATAACTTATGATTTTGATAGGTAATATGAGATGAAGGTAAAACGAATTGGAGCTACTATTCGAGTTTTGATTGTTGCCAAGTAAGGCGATTATGTTATGTAGTCGAAGGACAAAGGAAAATGGACCGCATTTGTTGTTTCAGTTATTGATGACAAATGTCGTATCCAGGCCCTCCTAACTATAGTGCGGATATTGGTCCGGTAGACATGTCGCTTAAATAAAATATTCGTAAAAGATGAACATTGAGAGTTTTATATCGCTCAACTTTTAATCCTGAAGGTTTGAAGTTTATTCATTTTATTGCAAAAATATTTAATTTGTTGAATCTTCCTTCTAGTATTTACTGGCGAAAAATCATGGCCCATGTATGTCCGTACGTCAAACTCGTCAAAGGCGACATACAATATCCGTTCCGAGTTTACATACTTGCCCATGGTGTATAGGATACTATTGATGCACTATTCTCGAATGAAACAGGTATTTGTAAGCCTACAAACTATTCATACGATTGAGTGAACACCAACATGAATATATAAAAAAATGGAGTAACACCAAAAGTGATGCGAGCATACACAATTTGGAAAGTGGTGCAAAACCAACGCTGAAATGTACACAAATATTCGAATGGATGGCTTGGGGTGATCAGGACGACGGAAATGCATGTGACTAAAAAAGTTATGACTATATAAAATGTTAATGGATGATGGAAAAGATGGATGGATTGTATGTAAAAGGAATTTTGGAATTGGTTTACGGTCGCTTAGAATCAGGGACTTGAAAACGAAATGAATTTCGTTCCGATACCACTAATGTTATCGTATAACGTTCCAAAAGTTGTTACGATACTAAATAAAACCCAAAAATATCAATAACGTTACAAAGAAAAACATTATAGAATATCATTTTCGAAAAAGTAAACGATGTTCATTTAAATAAAAAACAAAATACAACTAATACGTCAGCAGCATGTAAATCAAAGTCATCAAGGTCAAAAAAAAAAGAGAAAAGAAGAATACATTTTACAATTAAATTAGCAACCAGTTTGATTTTGTCTAGACTCGAGATTGTCCTTTGGAGCAGGACCAGCATGTTTCCAAGCGTTCTTATCTTGGATATAATCTTCTAATTTATAGTATGCTTGTTTACAAAGTGTACATTTAATACGTTTAATTTTCTTTCATTTAATTGCAATATATCACAAGGTATTTTATTGTAACATATATCACAGTACCCCATAAAAAATGTATATACTTTGGCTAATCTGAAAAATGGTTGATGTATCAGTGATGAGATGTATTAATGGTTGATGATTATCTTTATTTCTAGTATTAAAATTATGTCTATCGCTTATTTTATTAAAATCATGTAGATTTTTTCTTACATACATAATATTTTCATAAATGAATTGGCAAGGTACCGTCATAATATTATTCCTTTTAAAAAGTTCCCTTAGAGATTCGCGGCGACGTAGATTATAAATGTCTCTGACAGCTCTCTTTTGCAAAATAAATATGGAATTAATGTCAGCAGCTCGACCCCGTAGTTAAATGCCGTACGACATAATGCTGTGAAAGTAGCTAAAATAGACAAAACGCGCGTTTCTACATCAGTTAACTGTCTTATTTTGCTAACAGCATAAGCCGCCGAGCTAAACCGCCCCGCAAGAGATGTTATGTGAGGTCCCCATTGTAATTTTTTCCCATCTAGAGTGATTCCCAGAAAAACCGTTTGATAACAAATTCTAGTTTTAGTTACGGATGGGTAAACAAGGGCTCAACACTAACTGTGTTGGATGCCCTCTAAAAGATTTAATTTTATCTTAGAAAATAATTCAAATACCAGTAGATCATTTTTTGGGTGTTTAAATGGTTCAATTTGTGAAATATGTATGTAGAACCAACCCCAACAACTACGACTACTGCTACATGTATTGATAATGTTTTTTTTTGTTGCGACTATTTAGATAAAGCCGTTGTTAATTATCTCTTTTCTGATCACAGCGGTCAAACCACGAACCGTAACTTTTCAATCCAACATGCGAATACAAAATGTGCAGATACAATCCAGATCAATAACATCTGTTACCTAATTACCATTAACATTCTAGCCGTGTCAAATTTTTTATCAACATTACATTTTATTGCCATTTGGTAACAATACCATAATTTTTGTTGAATTGTTGATGCCAACACGCCGCGCGTGTCTAATGCCTTATTATCAAGGATGGTTTATTTCGTGCGCATTTTTTTTGAAAAAAATATTTAATAACTTGTAATAACTGCTGTACTATTATATACTGCGATAACCTAAACACAATTCTGTGGAAAGCCTATTGGTTCATTTTCATTTATTTATCCAATAACAATTTCC
The DNA here is from genome assembly GCA_916614155.1 of Mesoligia furuncula. Classification (NCBI taxonomy): domain Eukaryota; kingdom Metazoa; phylum Arthropoda; class Insecta; order Lepidoptera; family Noctuidae; genus Mesoligia; species Mesoligia furuncula. Next base: position 37,166,886 of record OU744790.1, read on the forward strand.
ATTGTGTCTGAATTTTTACAAAGGTAGGTACATAAGCAAATAATTAAATAATAACAATTAAAAACACAATTACATTTCTTCAACATAATCTCATTTCCTACCTACATTAATATTATTCATACAAGTTCATAATTTAAGAAAAAAAAAAATGTCAACGAGAAAAATAAATAAATTAATAAATGTCACTAACAACTACCTAATAATTTCATTTAATTACCAATATCATTTAATTGTCAATAACATTAAAATCCATATATGTCTTTATTATCACCAGTATTCAATGTCACAATTAAATTCGTTGATGTCAGCATTTCTAAAATGTTATGTTCAGTAGAAGTTGACGTAGGTTAGGTGAGAAGACAAATCCCCGTAACGTAATGAAAAAAATCAAAATCTAGTCGCAATCTTATCTCACCGACAATCAATGACAATGTCGACACTTGCCAAAAATTAGAAGCTTTTTTGACAGATTGAGACTAAGATCAGAGGACAATTCGTAATTTTAAGAACGTTCACAGTCTGATCATGTCGGACTACCATTGTTATCGAAGAAGCATGTCGTCGAAGTCGCATCGTTTCCTAGTTAAGTCATGTCGAAGAAACGCTTTATCGGAGTACAGTAGTGTCGGACTTAAGGTATTTCGAACTAAAGTATTGTCGAAATGAAGACGTGTCGGAGTTCCATATTGTCGAAATAATATCTTGTCGTACTACGGTTTGTCGAAATACAGTTGGTAAGTCTCTCAATCTGTCAAAAAAACTCTTCAATTTCCCTACATTTTTTGAAATTTTTTTGTCGCCGAGATGTGAATGCGACTGGATTTTGAATGTTTTAAATTACGAGAATTGGCCTTAGGACTGTGAACGTTCTTAAAATTACAGGAATTGCCCCTCCGGTGTAAAAGAGAGAAAGAAATAAAATACATTTATTTAGCACAGACTAAAAGACACACAATACATCCTTACTAATATCATGAATGCCAAAGTTACTCTGTTTGTCTGTTACCTTTTCACACCTTAAAAGTTCAGTCAGAAAAGTTTCGAATGTCCTAAGCCAGGTCATTGAAAACTTTTAACCCGGTAGTAAGTTCCTGTGGGATATTTTGCGATTTCCAAAAAGCGTGCCAAAGATACGAGTAGTAGGTAAACATTTCAGTATTTATGCCAGACCTGAGATTTACTCGTGATTGAAATCGGACACAGCAACGGTATTCAATAGTGAAGCTTACTCTTCATTTGATACTGCCTTTTAAAATATTTTTCCCTTGCTTGGAGGCAGATAGTTTACAGTGTTGAGCTAAATCGTAAAGGGATTTCACTTAAATTTATACATACTGCACGTTGATAAACGGTCACATAATTATGGAAAGATACTTGAAAACCAAAAAGGGAACAGAGTCAATTAAACATCTTAAATCACAATATTAATAAAAACAAATAGTAATCTGAGATAAAGAAAACCCTGAAATAAAGCTCAAGAGAAAGACGGAAGTCATCGAGATATTAACATCATGCTAATTTAAAAAGATTAGCTAAGATGGTGCAAAGCTTCCTACGTTATATTAATGAACTGGTCAAGAACAACTAAACATCACTATGTTAAAACTATGTATGAGGAGCTGGAAAAGAGGCAGCGGTAAACAGCGCAGTTCCCTTAAATAATATCATGTATAACCAATCTAGTGATTCCAAATTACTTAGTTTTTGCAGAACCCAAATTAATTAGTATTTGCAGAACATGCCGTAAATCTGTTTTATTCAGGACTATTGGATACCTATTAATATTAAATAGTTGTAAACTACACCGTCACACTGCAACCTACTTCTACGTTTCTAGAAGACTGTCAGATTCATGATAATCAAAGTAAATAATTGATACAAGTAATTGAAGAAATAACAGAACTACTACAAACTAGGTCAGAGAACTAAATAAATCAGAGGTGGTGCTCTGCGTTCGGCAGGAAGATACTTATTAAAGTTCAGAAAAAACTTTCAGTTAAAAATTTTAACCCGAGGCCGAGTTTAACACATCAGAGCGCTTCGCGGAGAACTTTTTCTTTTTTAAAGAGTTCCAGGCGAAAAAGATTTTCTTTACTAAAGAAGCCATATTCTGCAGCTACCTGGAAAAAGTTAAAGAAAAGGAAAATAACCAATACTTTGTACTTAAAAAAATACTAGTTGTCCCGGCGAACTTCGTACCGCCCCGCCAGCCGCTCTGTCCCCGCTTTTTAAATCTTTGATATCTTCTAAGATATTCATTTTAATGATATGCTGTTAAGGGCAATTTTGATCTCCATGAAATGCACAACGTATTTAATGTATTTAATTGGATAAGGAATAATACTGTATTGTTTAAAATAGCTTGGTAAATAACCCATATTTTTTTTTGTAATATGTAAAAGATAAAAATGGTTAGCTTAGGAGATAAACATCGCGGACTTTTTTATCAATAATTTTAAGGTATACAATTCCGTAGTACATTAATTTGATCTATCTCGTAAGCTTTAGCCAGCGTTGGCAATGCAAGCGCACAAAAATATGTTTGTTACGACATCACATTACAAATCTTTGAATTTCTCGGCTTTTCTCTACTACAATATGCATGTATTATACATATAAACCTTCCTCTTGAGCACTCGATCTATTAGAAAAAACCGCATCAAAATCCGTTGCGTAGTTTTAAAGATCTAAGCATACATAGGGACAGACAGCGGGAAGCGACTTTTCTTGTTTTCATCCACGTAAACCTATTTGAATTTCGACACGATATTAACAATTTTTTTTTTGTAATAATGATTGTCAAATATCGCATAAATGACTTGAGTGTACGCCGTACGGTAATTAAACAATGGATGTGTTATGGAGCGAGGTAGATTACACTTCACTCGATATTTCAATGATAGATAATCATATAATGTGTAGGTGGGTAAACGTCATTTGAATTTATAATGCGTTAATTGCACGTAAAGAGCTCCTGGATTGCCGAGACAGTGATGGGACAGTCCAGGTATAATCACAAAGCACTCGGCAGACGGCACTGTCTCGTCACTGTCGCTGTATTCGCTATAACGTGTAATCAAGGCATCACATATTCAAGTAACGGACAGCCACATTCAAGGAAACGCTTACAAAACGCATATTTAAGTCATGGCTGCAATTATACAAAGCTATCTAATCACTTAAGGGACCCTCGAGTTGACATAATTGTTTGCTTTTTATAGCCTAGGTTATATTTGGATCATAGGTGCTATTTCAGAGCGTTTACGAGGGGAGTTAGTTAATTATTGGTTTATACGATACTCCCTGGATAGCCATAAACATAGTTGACTGGCTAATCATTTTCACACGCAAGAACTATTTTCATAAAGATATGAGAATTTCAAAGCTCTTTTAACTGTAAGACTGTGATCATAATAACTCTTCAGAGAACCAATCGGTGGTTATTCGCTTACCCTATTTAATTTATTAAAGAAAAAAGAAACTTTCATTGACAAACTTTTATCTTAGAGAAGGACAAACTTCTAAAGCACTAAGCTTTTGTCGGTGTAGGTAACTTATAATAACTTAGACCGAATGAAATCGATCTTTTTATTAAAAAATCTATGTATTAGAAAATTTTAAAACGCAAACTAACAGAATTACGAAATTATGTTGTTGTTGTTTAGTTGTAGTTATGTGTGTTGTGTACTTGTGTGTATGTGTTGTGTATTGAATTGTATTTTTAAGATCACTTGGATTCACAATTGCATCTAAACCATGATATCATTTTGTAGGTACCAGCTTCATTCAGCAAAAACCTTCAACCATAAACAGAATAAATTCTGAAAAAGATAAGGTAATCTTCCAAGGATAAAGCACCCATTGTAGGTATCCGAGTCAACAAAGTTTTCAGGAAGATATTAAATTGCAAGGCTTGTGGCGAATCGACAGATGTGTACTTAATACCAGTGGGGAGCTTAAACACTGAAGTTTGTGGGGCACAACCGTAAGCCTTTACTTTATAGGGCGAACATACCACCGATCTATCGGACCAGCTCTGAAGGACACGACACTGTAGACACGAAGAGTTGGGATCTTATAGATGTATTATCACCTCATACTTGCTGAACATGGGACCCCTACCCATTGCATGTTTTCAAAGAATCGCAAGGCTCGATCATTCCCCAATCAATCGAAGATATGGCTCCCTTGCCGCAATCAGAGCTGAAATTACTTGTATGTTGCTATGCACTGGTTTATCTAATTGATATCCTACAATAATTATCTCGATGTTATGTTAATTATCACCTCTCGTCAAATTAACTAAGTACTATATGTTGCGCTAACAACGTTAATCCCTATTAATTGTATTACAAAATGGATTACGCGAATGTGCAAGCTAAGTGAAGGCGTCAAGGTGCATGTGTGTGTATACTAATTTACAACTAAGTAATTAAGCCACTGGTCCCACCGCTAATGAAGAAGAGGCTAGCTATCAACGATTTTCTCGCTTAAGAGCGTTTACGCCTTACGGCATTTCATACAAACTAACAAGCCCTTCTTTTTCGAAATGAAGGAACCGATTTTAATGTTACTTCATACGCATAAGCAGGATACAAAGGTCTTAATAGTTTGCCGGCGAGTACCCATTTGTCGCAGCGACAAGAGCTATCAAAAAGAGTACTCGCTCAGCGACGCTAGCTTGGCGGGCAGACCACTCACTGAGATACTCATGCTTGGTACTCGGCACACCAGCGAGTAATCGCTTGTTGCTTTCGCGCACTCGCTCCTTGTTGCTTGCCAAGTCGTTTTTAGTTGCTAGCTCTTCTCGCTTCCCGTTAATCGCCGGCGGTGCTACCTTAGCTTCTAATTTAAATAGCATTATTGAGATTATCATATTTCGTAAATACGTAATCCCAAATACAGTACCGCATTAGCTATGAAAGCAGTAGCCGCGCGTATCACATTCAAATATTCGAGTTGCAACCAATATATTGAACAAGAATAACTTTCTTCGAAATGGAATATAAAGTACATTTTGAAAAAGGCCAGTATGATTGACTGTCTTTGTCAGCCTTGACATAGATGGCAGGTTATATCTAGTCATTGGAAATGCATCTAGAAGGTTATTATATCCATTTATAGAGTCCGTCAAAGACAGCTCAGTAATAATGCTGGGGTCTCCACCGATTCAAACATAACTTATGATTTTGATAGGTAATATGAGATGAAGGTAAAACGAATTGGAGCTACTATTCGAGTTTTGATTGTTGCCAAGTAAGGCGATTATGTTATGTAGTCGAAGGACAAAGGAAAATGGACCGCATTTGTTGTTTCAGTTATTGATGACAAATGTCGTATCCAGGCCCTCCTAACTATAGTGCGGATATTGGTCCGGTAGACATGTCGCTTAAATAAAATATTCGTAAAAGATGAACATTGAGAGTTTTATATCGCTCAACTTTTATTCCTGAAGGTTTGAAGTTTATTCATTTTATTGCAAAAATATTTAATTTGTTGAATCTTCCTTCTAGTATTTACTGGCGAAAAATCATGGCCCATGTATGTCCGTACGTCAAACTCGTCAAAGGCGACATACAATATCCGTTCCGAGTTTACATACTTGCCCATGGTGTATAGGATACTATTGATGCACTATTCTCGAATGAAACAGGTATTTGTAAGCCTACAAACTATTCATACGATTGAGTGAACACCAACATCAATATATAAAAAAATGGAGTAACACCAAAAGTGATGCGAGCATACACAATTTGGAAAGTGGTGCAAAACCAACGCTGAAATGTACACAAATATTCGAATGGATGGCTTGGGGTGATCAGGACGCCGGAAATGCATGTGACTAAAAAAGTTATGACTATATAAAATGTTAATGGATGATGGAAAAGATGGATGGATTGTATGTAAAAGGTATTTTGGAATTGGTTTACGGTCGCTTAGAATCAGGGACTTGAAAACGAAATGAATTTCGTTCCGATACCACTAATGTTATCGTATAACGTTCCAAAAGTTGTTACGATACTAAAACCCAAAAATATCAATAACATTACAAAGAAAAACATTATAGAATATCATTTTCGAAAAAGTAAACGATGTTCATTTAAATAAAAAACAAAATACAACTAATACGTCAGCAGCATGTAAATCAAAGTCATCAAGGTCAAAAAAAAAGAGAAAAGAAGAATACATTTTACAATTAAATTAGCAACCAGTTTGATTTTGTCTAGACTCTAGATTGTCCTTTGGGGCAGGACCAGCATGTTTCCAAGCGTTCTTATCTTGGATATAATCTTCTAATTTATAGTATGCTTGTTTACAAAGCGTACATTTAATACGTTTAATTTTCTTTCATTTAATTGCAATATATCACAAGGTATTTTATTGTAACATATATCACAGTACCCCATAAAAAATTTATGTACTTTGGCTAATCTGAAAAATGGTTGATGTATTAGTGATGAGATGTATTCATGGTTGATGATTATCTTTATTTCTAGTATTAAAATTATGTCTATCGCTTATTTTATTAAAATGATGTAGATTTTTTCTTACATACATAATATTTTCATAAATGAATTGGCAAGGTACCGTCATAATATTATTCCTTTTAAAAAGTTCCCTTAGAGATTCGCGGCGACGTAGATTATAAATGTCTCTGACAGCTCTCTTTTGCAAAATAAATATGGAATTAATGTCATCAGCTCGACCCCGTAGTTAAATGCCGTACGACATAATGCTGTGAAAGTAGCTAAAATAGACTAAACGCGCGTTTCTACATCAGTTAACTGTCTTATCTTGCTAACAGCATAAGCCGCCGAGTTAAGCCGCCCCGCAAGAGATGTTATGTGAGGTCCCCATTGTAATTTTTTCCCATCTAGAGTGATTCCCAGAAAAACCGTTTGATAACAAATTCTAGTTTTAGTTACGGATGGGTAAACAAGGGCTCAATACTAACTGTGTTGGATGCCCTCTAAAAGATTTAATATTAACATCTTAGAAAATAATTCAAATACCAGTAGATCATTTTTTGGGTGTTTAAATGGTTCAATTTGTGAAATATGTATGTAGAACCAACCCCAACAACTACGACTACTGCTACCCCAACAAACATTTAGGCGCTAACGGCAACCTTTGTTTAGATCTCATAGTATTATAAATGATATATAAGAGCTTCGATAATAACATTCGATTTTACTGTGGTGTTAAGGATAAATAATTAAACCTGCAAGAGGAATAACAGTTAAAATGAAAGAAATTATAACTCAAGGCGGCAGCATGGAGTTGGTGGGAACCATTGTATAGCTCACTCTTATAACTTTAAGAAGCGTAAAACACTGAAAGCAATTGTAAAGTGTCTACTAACTCTTGCTAACGGCTGATGTCTTTAAACAGAGTTAGTTAGATGCTTTGTAACACCTTAAGGCTTACTGTTATAGCTTTAAGAAGCGTAAAACACTGTAAGTAATTGTAAAGTGTCTACTAACACTTACTAACAGTTGATGTCCTTAAATAGAGTCAGTGAAATACTTTGTACCACTTAACGAGTTCTATCGAGCCTTAAGAGTTAGCAAGAGAGCTATTAGTGTCATAAAAGTGTGAATTATAAATCCTGTAGAGCTAGATGCTGGAAGAGTCGGAAACCACCTTTATACAATTAATGATTATATAATGGGGCTACTCAGTCAACCTTAGGTAATACAATGGTTTTTAGAAATACTTCTTTATGGCGGCAAACAATATGTGCATAGATTATAACTCTTGATTATTCCTTTACGTTGAGTTATAGAATTTCATATCACCTAAATACATCTTAATATAACCTAACCTCAAAGATTATGTTTTGTTACTATATATGTTTACACTGTGCAACTGGTTTATTTGGTAATATTTTAGTTTCCACCATGCAACCATGGAAAGCTAAAAAAAGAACCGGCGGAGTCAAGAGAAAAGCTTTGAAAGAATACAAGAATATAATTAATTCATCGCAAAACTTTTTAATTGAAGAAAAAAATGATGGCACAGTGACAAGAGAAGAATTACTTGTGGTGGAGAAACAGTGTTTCGTAAATCAAAGTCCTAGAATAGATTGTGATGTGATTCCAGGGAACAGTCCTCATATCAATGGAAGTAACAATTATAATCACAGTGACCTTGATACCGATTTATATCAAGCGCAAGCAACAGATATACAACAGGGTTCCGTACAACAGGAAACTGATATGACGCATGATGAATATAATATTTTGTTTCCACTCAGTAGTTCAAATACCTCGGACGATGAGCAAGATAATGAATTTAGGCAAAACATAAAATTAAAGAATGATTTACGAACATGGGCTCTACAAAAAAATATCAGCCAAGCTGCTTTGAAAGATTTGATTTGAATTTTAAACAAGAGATTTATAGATATTTTACCATCCGACCCTCGAACGATTTTACAAACACCGACAGAAGTTTCTCTTAAAACAATCGACGGTGGTGAATACTGGCATCATGGGATTACCAAGCCATTGTCAAATGTACTTGAAAATTGCATCGTCATTTCAGCCGATAGACGTCCACTGCTGGACATAGGCCTCCCCCAATTTTGGGAGGGTTTGCCATAATCGCCACGCTTGGCAGGCGGGTTGGCGATCGCAGTATGGTATGATGGTGGAATACATAGAGAACGCTGCTGCCCATTCTCCGGTACGATCCTTAGTCGCCTTTTACGACACCCACGGGAAGTAAGGGGTGGTGGTATTCTTTAAGTCCGGCACCACACAGACAGAAAATTGCATACCGCTGCCAAAAAATATTCAGCTGAATATCAATCTTGATGGCTTACCTATTTTTAAAAGCTCCAAATATGAATTCTGGCCTATTTTGGCTAACACGTACGAAGGTGACAGTAATCCATTTATCATTGGTATTTATTACGGAAAAGGAAAACCTAAAAACCTAAGTTCATTTCTAGAAGATTTTGTGAACGAAATGAGTCACGTATTAGAGCAAGGAGTTTGTATTAAGGGCACCAATGTTGACGTCAAAATAAGATGTTTTATCTGTGATTCCCCTGCACGCGCGTTTATCAAAGGTTCGCTTTTTTAGTTGCTTTGATTTATAGATAATAGGCACGTTTCGACTAGTATACCTATAAATATTTTATTTATTAACTTAGTGATATTTTATTACTTTTCCAGGTGTTTGTAATTTTAATGGAAAACACGGTTGTTTGAAATGCACAACCGTAGGGGATTACTTACACGTATCGCATACTGTAGTATTTTCGACAAGAAAGTCTTCTCCAAGAAATGACGAAAACTTTAGGAGAAAGATGTACGGAAGTCATCACAAAATGGATTCACCGTTATTAAAACTACCTATTGACATGATTGAACAAGTTCCTATTTCAGATTCGTTGCATTTAATTCATTTAGGAATTATGAAAAGGTTGCTAATAGGATGGAGGGACGGAAATTTTGATAACCTTAAGACTAAGTGGTGTGCACAATATATCGAAAATGTAAATATATTTTTAAACCAATGCAAACTTCCATCTGAAATTCACAGAGCAGTAAGAACTCTAGATTGTCTTGCGTACTGGAAAGCAAGTGAATTCAGAACTTTCTTACATTATTTAAGCATAATCATATTGCCACATGTCCTTCGCCCGGACGCTTATCGTCACTTTTTAACCGACTTCAAAAAAGGAGGAGGTTTCTCAATTCGACCGTATATATGTTTTTTTTTTTTTTTTTTTTTTTTTTTTTTTATGTGTGTTCGCAGATAACTTCGTCGTTTATGAACCGATTTTGATTATTCTTTTTTTGTTGAAAAGGGGATATGCCAAGGGTGGTCCCATGATAAGGAAACCAGGATCTGATGATGGCATCCCAGTGAAATCGAGGGGAACTTTCGAAAATCGTAGGAGCGACTAGTGCGTTTGTTAATTTTTTCATTAAGTATTTTAAAGCACTACAATTTGATGAAGGCCTGGAGTCGATCTGATGATGGAGCCGAAAGACAGTCGAGGGGACTCCTCAACGATCTACAACAGTTACCTTGTGTTTGGGCTTGATTAATTTGTATTGATGTGAACTTTACACCTAGATGGGTTGTGACTGTCATTAGGGGTCTGATGATGAAGACGAAGGACAGTTAAGGGAACTCCTCAACAGTTTACAGTAGCTACCTTGTGTATGTTCACCGATTACTCGAAGACGGCTGGACCGATTCCGAAAGTTCTTTTTTTATTTGAAAGGGTATACTCGAGGTGGTCCCATTATATCATCAAGTTGGAATCTGTTGAGAGGATTCCATGGAAATCGAGGGAAACCCTCAAATTTTATAGGCAAAGCTACAGCGATTTGGATATTTTTTAAAGTAACTTGAGCATTTGCTCTCGGAAATCATCACTTGGTAAAGTGGAGCTGATGATGAAGATCACAGATGGCCATCGGAACTACTCACTGACAAATATTTCACGGGTTGCGATTCGATTACTTTAATATGGTTGCTAAGCAATTTATGCTCGTCACAATGCGTATTGCGAGTGATTGTTGAGGATCTCCTGGTTCTTACCGGGAGAACTCCTCAACAATTAACGTCCCAGCATCGGGAAAAGCAATATTTTGTAAAAGGTGATGAACAGTTGGCATTAGGCTATTGTAACTTAGATAAATTACAAACTGACCCACTAAAAAGTGAAAAATAAAAACATTTTTACAAAAAAAACAACCGACTTCCAAAAAAAACACTACAAATTGAAAAATAACTTTAATTTCGGAAGTCGGTGTCTTTGGTTCCGCGTTTTCGTTTATTGACACCGACTTCCGAAATTAAAGTTATTTTTCAATTTGTAGTGTTTTTTTTGGAAGTCGGTTGTTTTTTTTGTAAAAATGTTTTTTTGACTCTATTTTGCAGTGTTACAATATGCTCTTCTCAAAATTACAATCATTTGCTGCGACTTGCCAGGGAGATGTTTGATTATTTTGTTGAAAATTATAAACACTTTTACGGCGCAGATTATATCACTAGTAATGTCCACAATTTGTTACATGTAGCCGATGCAGTGGAAAGGTTCGGGCCATTGCCAACATTTAACGCCTATCCTTTCGAGAATAAATTATATTTGATAAAAAACATGCTGAGGCAAGGGAACAGACCACTTTCTCAGGTGGCGAAACGATTATCTGAGGAAAATAAAAATTTTGCATCTTTACCAAAAAAAAAGTTTGAGAAACCTTTTTTATCTAAGCACAAGAATGTTACAGTTCTTCACTTCGAGCACTTTGTATTATCTTGCAAGTGTAGAAATAAATATTTTATGTCACTAACCAATGAGATCATTGAACTTAAATATATTACAGTCGAAGATAAAGAAATAAATATACACGGCAAACAAATAACGGAAAAAACTATAGTATTTGAGAAACCAATTAGGTCTTCGTTCTTGAATATTTACAAAGTCAGTGAAAACAGCGTTTTACTGGTATCATCGAAAGAAATTATATTATATCCTAAAGACGTAAAATGCAAATTAGTTTGTATTAACAACAGTGGTTTTCTGTACTTCTTACCTCTTTTACATACAGTGTAAAAATAAAACTCATTATTCATTTAACAAATGTGGTTTTATTTATGTGGTTTTTTAATATCTTTAGTATTAGTAGTATCACAAGGAAATAACATAATCAGTCAAAGTTTGAGCATAATTTCTAAAACATTTCTAATTGTGCTGAGCCCTTTTTGCATGGTCATTTGTATGGTTATACGGTTAAAAGCTCTTTTACATCTGCGAGCCAGCACAATATACGCAACATTACATTACAGATGTGAAAGGACCAACAGAATCATACAAGCAATCGTACAAACAACCATACAATAAATCACTCAGTAGGATGATAATCAGTATGATGGCTATATCTATGGTTTTATGTGCAAATATACATAAAACCATAGAAATAACCAAATAAGTAGGTAGAGACGCCAGCACATCAAGCTACCCGAAACTGTCTAATTTTCCCAATCAACTTTGAACCTTATGCTTTAGCGATAAAGTTAAAAATCTTTTAAAGAAATTTGACAGATTGCAGTAGCTTGATGTGCTGGCGTCTGTACATAGTTATAAAATTAACGGTACGTAACGCAACATTTTTTCAATAAAAAAAGTATTGTTCAATGAACAAAATTCATCGACCACCATGATCGTTGAATTATGCTCATTGAACTAATTCAGGTTTTAAAAACGATAGTAGTTCTACTTTCACATTTAGACACATTCACATTTACTACCTATCTAAAATAATAAAAACAACAATCTCAATATAAAAATATGGCTTCCATACAGTCAAAAAGTCTTCAAAAAATATTTACGACACAATAAACATGATAATAATATACCTTCTGATAAACGATAACTATTCAACGTGCATTATCAATCACAATTAAGATCTGCCTCTGTATTACGAACTTGTTACGGTGAGTAAGCGAAATGTTTCTTTACATCATGTGAAATAAATAAATAGGAGAAATGAATATCTGAACACCGTGATTAAAAAATCTCGTGAAAATACATCCGTTAGTAAGTCATATCTCGCTTGCTCACAGTAACAGTAATGATAGAAGAGTTCGTATTATATTATTACTTAACGCCCCTGTTTATCAAAATAATCATCCTTATTAAGGTTATTCCTTCGAAAACAATCTAGAAGAACTTATAAGTATTTTATGTAAAGCGTAAAAACTTAGAAACATGGCCGTTTACTTTAACAATGCTGGTCTAGACCCGATCCGTGAGCAATTCGTTTTTAGAAACATGGCCGTTTACTTTAACAATGCTGGTCTAGACCCGATCCGTGAGCAATTCGTTTTATATAAACAAACAAAGACAAATTAATACCGATAGTCATCTACCAAGGATGTAATGGTACAGGAGAGTGTACACCCATCCAGTTGTTTTATGTGATGGAAGGACCCTTCGATCACATAAAATAACTAACAGGCATACAATATAAATAAAAAACAAAACAAATTATAATAAAACTAAAAAACTTACAATCAATAAACTTTCAAAGAGTGAACCGGTGTCAATCACAATTAATATTGCTGACACTTTAGCGACTAGCATTTTTATGTATCTGCCGAATTTTCTTTATTTTTACAAGACGGTTTTCTTCTCTCTTCTTCTTAGATATTTTTGCAATTTTCCTTTTCTGGTTGCTTTCTCCATTCTTAAAGTTACTAATAAATGATTTTCTTGGTTCATCACCCTTATCTTTGTTTTTCGGTTCTTCAACTGTATTTTCTTTATTTTCCACTGTGGACAAAAGAAGAGACTAACTCTTCTTTTGAAGCCGTCTTAGTTTCTTCAAGATCGTTCTGTTTTCTTTCCGTTTCTTTGATAGCAGTTTGATGTTCTGCAAAAAACGTTCAGAATTATAGATAAGTAAAGACAACTAATAAAATTCACAAGATAATAGCTTTGGTTACGTTCGTACAGCCTTTTTTGCATTTTGCATGATTATTATTTACATTATTCAGTCAAGTACGTGATATGTAAAGGTTTTATTAAAACAATAACAGAACCCTAAAAATATTCAGTTTACATTTTCACATAGAACCATTATGCAAACTGACCCTATAAAGTAGTTGTCTTTTCACTTTTAGAACCATATTGTAAAACTGCAAATGGCATATAAGTGCTAACAATCTGTATTTAAACACTATGTTAGGAATAACAGAGTTATCATGATCCTTAAGTAATTTAGAATTGACGCCATAAATAAATAGTTAACCTATAAAATTTTAAAAGGAAAAAACTTTTTCTAATCATTATTGGAGCAATAACAATAAACTTATTTACTGTATTATTGTCAGTTTTCCATTAAAATACCTATAGACAGTACCAGGAACTATTATTTACCATAATTAAAATGAAAAAATAACTGAGGCAATATTTTTTTCTACATAATATCATCAAAAGCAGTTTATTTTTGAGGCGTTTCAAAATTGAGATGAAAACATATATACATTGTTACAGAAAACTTACCATAGCAGTGGGTTTTGATAATTATAACATTAGTAATCTAAAATACATTAATTGACTTACCTGTTTTATTAAACATGAAGTCACTTTCAAACACTTTAAGACCTAACACTAAATCGGGGATGAATAAGCGTACTGCTAAATATTTTAACGCTGTTGATGGTAATAAAAGCACAAAAATTATGAAAAGAGCTGAAAAGGTTGGCGCTTTGGGTGATGTTCATTGCTACTAAGTACCTACAATATATTCTGAAGGTATATATTGTATCGGAGTAGCACTAATATGTTACTAAAAAAGTTGTTAGAGTGGATTTTATTACTATATTACTACTTTAGCTTGCAGTTGTAACCTGCGTATAGCTTACAATACACTTAAAGTGCTAAGCACTGCCTCAATAGCACTATTGTAGCTCTTTATTGTCACTCATTTATCACTACTCTATAACTATTAGGTCACTTTAAGCTCTAAAATCGTGGGCCCAAATCAGGGTTATAGGACAGTTAAAACGCGCTATATCACCAAATCTTAGGGCCTGTATAGGACCTTAGGTTCTTAAAATTCTCTTAAACAGCTCACGTAGCACTTATTCTTAACACCAAAATGTTAGTTGGGACATGTATTGATAATGTTTTTTGTTGCTGCGACTATTTAGATAAAGCCGTTGTTAATTATCTCTTTTCTGATCACAGCGGTCAAACCACGAACCGTAACTTTTGAATCCAACATGCGAATACAAAATGTGCAGATACAATCCAGATCAATAACATCTGTTACCTAATTAAAATAGCACTTTAATTTGTAAATTAAGTAATCAGAAGCCAGTGAACAATGTTAATATTTTGTATAAATAATTATTTTTAATAGTGTAATGCGAGTTCATTAATTCTTTTAAGGGCTGATTCCTCCATCGCCAGATAACTTTTATTCGAGGAATAAATTTGACGTTTGACAGTTTTTGTATGAAATAACTGTCAAAATTTCAAAATTATTTCTCGAATAAAGTTATCAGACGTTTGAAAAATCAGCCCTAAGAAGAACAGTACATATCAGCCCTAAGTTTTATTTTGTGATTGGGGAACTAAAGGACTTAGGAAAAGTAGGGAAAAACTTTTCGAGCTGTATGACCTTAAGCCTTATATGTAAACGGAAACTTTTAATAAGTATGTTGCTACTTACCAGACAATAAAATAAAGACGCTTTGGAAAATTATCAATAATGAAACGAATAGGAACAAAAAGCATAATTCTGATTACACACTGCAGACATAGAACATCTTCTCAAGAATTTGTAAATTTCTTTCCCCACTCAAACCAACTGAAACCCTAAATTCCTCGCCCTCGCTTGCTTTTGATTTAGTAAGGGCGAATGTTTCAGCCTGCCCGATTGAATTTTACTTCAAGCATATTAACCCCTTAAGAGTAATAAAAGCTTTTAAGCAAATCAATAGACCGAAGATCTTAGGGGAATGTTCATTAAAGTTTGTACCTCCATAAGTGAGACTATTGCGCCTTACTTAGCCCTTTTATTTATTTTTTTTTTTTTTTTTTTTTTGAGGATGGGAAATCATCAAATGACTCCTCCCGCTCTGGGTGGAGCGGAAGGGAGTGTCAGACTCTTACTGACTAAAACCCACCCGTGTTCCTTCCTTAGCCCTTTATGTTCCGGGCCAGCGGTAACCCTTTCGGACAATCCCGCTGACTCGGACAATCCCGCTGACGCCTTACTTAGCCCTAGTATTTAATTCGTGTGTGGATCAAGGAGTCTTCCCCGATTTAATGAAATACAGTAAGGGTAATACCACTTTACAAATCCGGGGACAGCAAAGACACCAATAATTATAGACCCGTATCCGTGTTGCCAGTTTTCAAGGTGTTTGAAAAGATAATGCTTAATCAAATGCTCAATCATTTTAACACGAATAAAATCTTTCACGATCAACAGTATGGTTTCAACAAAGGACGTTGTACGACCGACACCGGTGTAACCTTATTAAAACACATTTTTAACCCGTAGGAAGAGGCCCAAGACGCCAAGGCATTTGATTGCGTCGATCACGAAACCTTGCTTTGAAACTTGAGCATTACGGAATTGGAAAACTTGCACTCAGTTAGTTACTTAGTTTGTATTTAAATGATAGACAACAGCAAGTTCATATAAATTGAGTCCTTACCTCTTTTTAGTGTATAATTGTATATTAACGATCTACTCCATTTATTAAAAAATAGTATACTGTCCGGTCTCTGTACCAAAGGGGTGAGCTTTGACTGAAACTATAGTCCTTTCACAATCATTTTACCTCTGACATAAATCATTTGAGATATGACAACGAGAATACAGCACATATGTACCTTTAATACAAAATGACAGGTTATTTAACTAAAAGCACAGTATACGGAGTCTTTCGATTCGAATATATCGTTACTGGTTGACCGACTGGCCGTCCGGTTACCCCCATAAATATGTATAGATAAACGTTGTTTAAAGTTAAGTAATGATTATTGTCAGCTTAATTACCCTTTTTTCACGTTTAAACGTCTCTTTAAAAGGAAAGAGCTTGAAGATACAAATACAGGGTTACTTTTCAAAGACCATCCAAATTTTTACATGGTGTTCTACCCATGTATATAAACAACTTTCACTATGGGACCAACTCTGAAATCAAGAAAAAAAAGAACTGCTGTTTCATACATTTTGGTCAAATTGCCAAGTTGTACGGCGATGTTGATTCTTTGTCAAAAATATTGGGACGTTTGATTCATGTTTTTAAAGGATAGGAGCACTAAGAAACTATTTACGGAACCTCTGAGCGGGTCTTAATTTCTTTCGATCCCGATTAAAGATTTCGTTTGTGCAAGAACTAAGTTGAGTGCAATCAAAATCAAGGGCAAGAAGCACACGGTATCCTAACGAAACAAAACCGCTACCAACAACACATCATATCATAACAAGAAATCCAAATAATCCGTCTGTGAGCTGTAACAGAAATGTGACGAATGGGTTCGCGTCGATAATGCACTTGTGAGCGTTTAAATTTTCATCCTCAGTAGCCCGTACATCCTAAACCCAAAGGTATAAACGCAAACGGCATACAAGATACGGATATACAAGGAACTATTGTTACCCGACTGCGCCAGAAGGAGGGTTATTTTAATACTGTGTCATAAACAAGCTTAAATAAGTCACTTCCCGATCTCATTTATTTGTAATAGGAAAATTATTACATGCCAGAATTATAAATAAATAGCGAAGAATCATCTCAACGCCGCTTTCCCTTGAATTTGTATTATGTATTAGTGTGCCTATTTTCTTTATAATTCATTGTGAAACTTTTTTTTTCATTGTTACTCTCAACCAAAACACTTGCCATCTAATCGCTCCACAACCCTTGGTTGACTGGTAGAGAATATCTAAGGCATTACTTATTCCGCCTCTGTACCACTTTTCTGTGCGAAAAGTTTAAATACTTAAACAA
Organism: Mesoligia furuncula; assembly: GCA_916614155.1. NCBI lineage: Eukaryota > Metazoa > Arthropoda > Insecta > Lepidoptera > Noctuidae > Mesoligia > Mesoligia furuncula. The sequence continues at coordinate 37,184,388 of OU744790.1, forward strand.
AATCGATGACACCTATTTAGGTACCCTCTATCTGAGGAGAATGAAGGAGGATTGCCCCACGATATAAAAGCACAAACCGTGAAATAGCCGCTCGAACGTAAACGTGGTAGTAACCCAGAAAAACATAACAAATGAAACGGAAGACTAAAATACAAACGTTTCAAGCAAAATGGAATAGAACAAGAAGCACTCGTGGCAATGCGTTGAAAGAATGTTTGCATGGATGTGTTTGTCTACATACGGCTCGACAACTATGATCAGATTTTAATGTTTCTTTTTTCTGTAAACTTCTCACGTTTTCGAGTATCGTCAAAGTTTAGATCTTTCCACTCGGTCGATGTACATTAAGGTCTGTTGCAATCATACCTATTTGACGTGCCCTAGACACGTTTTTTGTTCCGGTTTAGGTCACCGTGATATACGGGTATAGCGCCCCCATATTCATTGACGCGCATTAGCCCGGTTTATTGCCAACGTATGGAATCCCTCGAGTTGTTTATACTTGTAGTTTTAGTGTCCCTGGTTAGAATTGTGAAAGAGATTTTAACTTGTTTTGTCAGCTTTGAAGCAGATACACTTTTTACAGATACACAATAATCTATATATTATGAAAAGCTTTGTTTGTGAGCTCTTGCGCAGTTTCATCAGATATTTTTCATTTAATCTTTATATATGGAATGCTTTGTCTGCTATCCGGAGCATTGAAGGTTATTGTGCAGTTTCCCGAAGAGAAAATTTTGTAATACTCGTTTTTCCAATAATCTAGAAAATACAGGGCGGCAGGGACAGGATGCGCAGCCTGTTGTCATGGATTCGGTACATGATTCTGGAATCCACTGGGTTGAAATTATTCAAAAGTTATTACAAAAAAAAAAACGACGGGTTGCACTCCGGGAGTGCCGACAGAAGTGAAATCAAAACACAAACAGAATACCACTGACATATCGGATATACATTAAAACCGAGTACATCTCGAGAACAGCCAAACACAACCAATGCGGGTGTCGCTTACGGTAACAGTGGCGCGAGTTCAATGGTGTTTTCCCATTTCAAAAAATGCCCAACGCGCCTAAGGAAGTTTCCACTTCAAAAATACAGTTTTGACCTCGTAGGTCTCGGTATTGGGTTAGGTATTGACCGCGTAGGTCTAGGTATTGACCGCGTAGGTCTAGGTTCTGACCGCGTAGATCTAGGTACTGACCGCGTAGGTCTAGGTACTGACCGCGTAGGTCTAGGTATTGACCGCGTAGGTCTAGGTTAGGTTAGGTTAGGTTAGGTTAGGTTAGGTATTGACCGCGTAGGTCTAGGTATTGACCGCGTAGGTCTAGGTTCTGACCGCGTAGATCTAGGTACTGACCGCGTAGGTCTAGGTACTGACCGCGTAGGTCTAGGTATTGACCGCGTAGGTCTAGGTTAGGTTAGGTTAGGTTAGGTTAGGTTAGGTATTGACCGCGTAGGTCTAGGTATTGACCGCGTAGGTCTAGGTTCTGACCGCGTAGATCTAGGTACTGACCGCGTAGGTCTAGGTACTGACCGCGTAGGTCTAGGTATTGACCGCGTAGGTCTAGGTTAGGTTAGGTTAGGTTAGGTTAGGTATTGACCGCGTAGGTCTAGGTATTGACCGCGTAGGTCTAGGTTCTGACCGCGTAGATCTAGGTACTGACCGCGTAGGTCTAGGTACTGACCGCGTAGGTCTAGGTATTGACCGCGTAGGTCTAGGTTAGGTTAGGTTAGGTTAGGTTAGGTTAGGTATTGACCGCGTAGGTCTAGGTATTGACCGCGTAGGTCTAGGTTCTGACCGCGTAGATCTAGGTACTGACCGCGTAGGTCTAGGTACTGACCGCGTAGGTCTAGGTATTGACCGCGTAGGTCTAGGTTAGGTTAGGTTAGGTTAGGTTAGGTTAGGTATTGACCGCGTAGGTCTAGGTATTGACCGCGTAGGTCTAGGTTCTGACCGCGTAGATCTAGGTACTGACCGCGTAGGTCTAGGTACTGACCGCGTAGGTCTAGGTATTGACCGCGTAGGTCTAGGTTAGGTTAGGTTAGGTTAGGTTCCCCCGGCGGGCGCCGCCGCCCGGCTTACACATAGTGGTCGGGGGGGCTCGGATCGCTGTCGAGTCTACCATGAAGTACCTGGGATTGGTGCTCGACAGCCGGTGGGATTTCGGCCCCCACTTCCGGCGGCTGGCGCCCAAATTGTTGGGCGCGGCTGGGGCGCTGTCAACGCTGCTTCCCAATCTGGGGGGCCCGAGCGCCGCCTGTAGGCGGCTCTACGTGGGGATCGTGCGATCGATGGCCCTGTATGGGGCCCCGATCTGGGCGACTGACCTGACGGCCGGCAGCATCGCAGTACTGCGAAAGCCGCAGAGAGCGATGGCCGTCAGAGTCGTCCGCGGATATCGCACGATCTCCTACGAGGCGGCTTGCGTACTGGCTGGATCCCCGCCCTGGGACCTGGAGGCGAAAGTGCTCGCGTCACTGTACCGGTGGCGCGAGGAAGCGCGGGCGCGAGGCGAGGGGCTGATGCAGCGCCATATGGAGCTGCGTCGGTCTCAGCTTCGCGAGGTCCTGGTGGCGGAATGGCGGGACAGGCTCTCACGCCCTACCGCCGGCCTCAGTACCATCGAGGCGGTCCGGCCAGTACTCGAGCCCTGGCTCGGGAGGAGGCACGGCTCCCTGTCGTTTCGGGTGACGCAGGTACTTTCGGGGCATGGTTGCTTCGGGAAGTACCTGTGTCGCATAAACAGGGAGCCGGACGCCCGGTGTCACCACTGCGTCGACTGCCGTGAGGACACGGCGTGGCATACGCTGGCAGAGTGTGCCGCTTGGGAGGAGCCGCGCCGTGCCCTCATCACAGAAGTAGGCAGTGACCTGTCGCTGCCGGCCGTGGTCGAGTCGATGGTCGGCAGCGAAGAGTCCTGGGACGCGGTGGTTTCCTTTTGCGAAACGGTCATGTCGCAGAAGGAGGCTGCGGAAAGGGAGAGGGAGATCTCGTCCACTCACCCTGCCCGCAGCAGGCGCACCGGGCGTCGGCGGAGGGCGGACAACGCCCTCTTCCAGCCCCCCTAAATGGGTCCAGGGGCGACGGACTCGGGGACGTCCGCCGCCCCCCACACATCTGGACCCGAGGTGGCGGCGCGTAGTGTTCCACGCGCGCCCCTCTTAGACGTCACGGGGGGAGTCAAACACCTCACTCCCCCCCCTGACCCGACGAGGCCCGCAGTGGCGGGCCGGCACCAGCCGGGGGTTGCGGAAGGATCGAACGTTCCCGCGACCCCTGGCGCAGGTGTGAGATGGAACACCGGGGTGGTTTTTAGTCAGTAAGAGTCTGACAGACCCCGTCGCCCGCCCCAGGGCGGCGGACATCCATGAGGATTTTCCACCCCGGAACAAAAAAAAAAAAAAAAAAGGTTAGGTTAGGTTAGGTATTGACCGCGTAGGTCTAGGTATTGACCGCGTAGGTCTAGGTTCTGACCGCGTAGATCTAGGTACTGACCGCGTAGGTCTAGGTACTGACCGCGTAGGTCTAGGTATTGACCGCGTAGGTCTAGGTTAGGTTAGGTTAGGTTAGGTTCCCCCCCGGTGGGTTCCCGCATTGTCGAGGCGGGGGGGCTCAGTAGCCGTGGCTTGGACACCCACGGTGAAGCGAAGAGGAACCCGAGGAGGGGCCGCTCGTCAGGGCTTTTGCCTGTAAGCCGACGACGTAGCGGCCTACAAGTAGGTTGCGGTGCCGCTTCGGCGACATCGCAACTGAGGCGGGCCGTGATGTCGTTGTAACGGAGGCATCGCGGCTGAGGGTTGAAGGCCGCGGCGGGAGAGGAGTGCCGGTATTGCGGTGCGCCGCTCTCCCTACCTTCCGCGGCCTTGACGGGGTCGCCACCGTTCGATGGCGGACGCGGTGGGGCCGCAGGGGAGGAGGAGTGTCGGTATGACGTTGGCCGCTCTCCCTATCCTCTGCGGCCGAAAATTGGCAGGCGGCGGGGCCAATGTCCTGACCCGTCGCAGGGGGACCAAGGGTGCCCAGACACGGGGTCGTCTGGCGCCCATGTGCTGGTTTGGTCCCTGGGGTGGTCACGGCGTGCTATGTGTTCTGGTGCGCCGGTGATGGGGAATACTCCCCAGAGGAGGGTCCGGTAACGGACAGCCGCGGCGGGTTCACGGATGAGTGCTAACGCGTGCCCGTGTTCCCGCCGTAAGCGGCAGAGGAGGACACCGTGGAGTTTTAGTGGGTTAGAGTCCCACATACCTGCACTACCTCCCCGTGGTAGTGCAGAATGCATGAGCATTTCTCCACGTTAAAAAAAAAAAAAAAAAAAAAAAAAAAAAAAAAAAAAAAAAGGTTAGGTTAGGTTAGGTTAGGTACTGACCGCGTAGGTCTAGGTATTGACCGCGTAGGTCTAGGTTCTGACCGCGTAGGTCTAGGTATTGACCGCGTAGGTCTAGGTATTACACTTTTCTATGAAACAGCATTTTTTTTAACTTAACAAAAAAGAAAAAGGGCGAATTCATGGTTTTACTTTGCGCGTTGATGACCGGCAGGGTTGCCGGGTGCAATTGGTGCAATGGCAGGGTTGCCGGTGCAATTGCCAATTACATTTGTAATTTTTTATAAACTTTGACTGAGACGTCTTTATATTCCCCCATTTTAGCTTGTTGCAGTTTTATCAACCGTCTCTCTGGGTACAATTTAATTCCGACGATGAGAGCGACCGCGACCCTGAAAGCTTTTCACCGAGTCCACTCAACGAATGACCACTTCATAATTGATCAATATCCAATTAAAATGTAGTGTCATCATGAATTAAGGGTTAAATTACTGGAAGCGTCAACTTGTCACACGAGATCCCTTTGTTATTGATGAGGACACGGAAACTTCTCAAAACTGAACTTTTCCGATGTCAAGACACTAGTTGCAAGCAAAAGTTTAGGGTTCTAACAAGAAATTTTAGTTATTCAATAGCTGTGCTGGTAATTGATATCTTTTTAATCTTTAGTGACATTGATAGTTTTTGTTGTTAATAGGTAAGCATTATGTTATTTCTTGCCAGACGTCCGAGCAGAAGTAACGAAGTAGCTTTTTAAACCTATAGCTTAACAGCGGGTGCAGAATTATTTTAATATACGTCTGAACCTACTTGTGAGAGGACTGATCGCAACCCACTTGGGGAAGCGTCTACCGTTAATATACAGGGTTATTGGTAAAACATTAACAACCTCTTAAGAGGTCATTGTACTCATCATTATATATGAACAACTTTTACTATGGGACCAAACCTCAAAACGAGAAAAAAAATCAGCTGTTCCCCACATTTTCACGAGTTATACGAACATAAAAATGTAGGGAACAGTTGATTTTTTTTTCGCGATTTCAGGTTTTGTCCCAGAGTATGGTCCCATTATGATGAGTTCAATGACCTCTATTATTATCATGGTGTCGATACACTGTATAGCGATAATTATCATTTCGTACGAAAAAGTTTCGCATCTCAAACTAACAAGTACACACGCATTTACAGAAGCATACAATGTTTCCTCTAAATATGGATGTACTAAGGTGCATTGGCATTCTATCAACAACTAATGAAGGCAAACTTGTAGCTTATGTATATTTATGCCAATACAGTTTCAAGTGGTGCTTTGGCACTGTGACCGCGTAGCCTATGTATATCGATCACGAGTAAAATTTGATTTGTGTGTGCATATCATTACTGGGCACACTCGATGATTCCGAATTTCCGAATACATTGATGACTGCCTCATTGTTTTAGTGGTGGCAAGCGAGTTTGCTGAGCGAGACATTTATTTCCCACAAGCTGACCAATAAACTGTGAGTTATGGTCCCGAGTTCATACAAAAATATCATAGAGAAAAGCACTTTCAGTATTTCCCGATTTTTTGTTTCTTGCCCTATAATTCTACCGCTTTCCGAAAACGTTTATCTCTTTGATCTTAGGGGTTCCCTACGTGTATTCGAAAGTTGTTAATTCGATTTTTATTATATCGAACACGGTATGTCGATAATTCAGTTGTACGATGTTTTATTACATCGATGCTTTATTAGTGCGATGTAACGTTTGTGCGAAACACCCTACAGCGATTGCTCATTAGTTCGACAGTATGTCGGTTCAAAACGCCTACTGTTTTCCGTGACATTTTATTAATAATCTAATTTTGCATTATAGACGTAAAAGAAATACATTATAAATACCATAATCTTCACGTCTTTTTTTCCTAAAATGAGGAAGACAGGTAACTAATTCACCACGTTAAGCTGTGGCATGGGGCAAAGATAACGTAGACAATATCAGTGACCGGTTGCTAGCCAATCGCCTGATACCCTCAAAAGCCAAAACCGTCATGCCTCAATCGTCTATTTCAATATGCACGGAAAAGTGTTTCCGCGTTTAGATTTTTCCGTTTTGATAAAACTATTAGCCATAGTTGCAATAGGAACTGCACATAACAATTATTCACAAATTAATGATTGACTAGAGCAAAATATGACACGTTTAGATACAAATGTCAGGATTATTTACTGCTACCCACATTGCTGTGTTTTTACAAACATAAAACTATTATGGTAACTCTCAAAACGTAATCACAAAGTACCCAATAAACTTTTAAATAATTAAGTAGATTTCATATACATACTCATTCATAATACATATAAACGTAAATATTTTTACAAAACATGAAACAAAAAATTTAATTTAATATCGTAATTTTAGTTTTTTTGTATTGTCAGTTAAGGAAATGTTCAATCATCAAGGAAATGTTTTTACAGTAGAATTTTCACTTTATTTTCTGATTTTGTTTTTTAGAATAAAATTTACCGTGGGTACAGTTACCGGCACGTAACTTGGCAAGAGATTTTCGTAGTGGGGGAAGTTCGCGCATATAAAAATGTATGAAATTGTGCGTGCGCAAACTTCCCCCACTACAAAAACTCTTGCCAACTTACGTGTCGGTAACTGTAAAATAGCTTTTTTTCTTGTAAATATTATTTAAAAACTGGAGTTTTTTTAAAATAAATATTCTTCTTTTCCATTTTATTTTATTTTTTTATGTATAAATAGTTGTAGGTATAATTTAGGTTAGCAATATATATGTCTTATAATTCCCAGCAAATAAATGTATATGATTTATATTAAATTTAAGTTATTTAGGTATAGGTAGAAGAAGATTATTTTAATATAATTCATTAATGTATCTTGATGTAAATAATGAACTAGGAATTTTAACACCCATTACCATTGCCCCGCCCATTGTAACACCAAAATGTAATTTGTTGTAGTGTCTATTAAAGAGTTCACATAACTATCTACACATTTATTTTTTTAATAATTATAAGGAATGTATTTTATTAACGTCTTGCAAAAAAATATTATTAATAAAATGTCACGGAAAACAGTAGGCGTTTCGAACCGACATACCGTCGAACTAATGAGTAATCGCTGTAGGGTGTTTCGCACAAACGTTACATCGCACTAATAAAGCATCGATGTAATAAAACATCGTACAACTGAATTATCGACATACCGTGTTCGATATAATAAAAATCGAATTAACAACTTTCGAATACACGTAGGGAACCCGATCTTAGTGACATTATAACTCGTTACTTCAGTCTCACATTTTTGATGTCTCTATTTTCATCGCATATTATGGCAAGCCGGTGTTTTCTGTAAAAAGTCATGGTGAAGTGAGATATCTGGGCCTCAAGTCTGATTGATTTCATAATTGTTGATTTTGACAAGATTGGTAATCTACTAATATAATGGCGTCATTATGACTTTCCAATGGTCAACCACTGACACTCCATTGAAAGAAATGGCATAGAATGGTAATCTCGTACATAATGAAAAATGAATTACTGACTTAGGCGGTAATCTGCAAAAATTTTGACAGTTCCTTTGATCAGTGACCTGCCATTAGAACGTCATCGTGCAGTCATTGCTTTTAATTCGTTACGAGTATTGTATAAGTTCTGTGCCATTGACCGACCAATGATCAACCATTATGAATTTAGCAGATTACGAACTTTTAGCAAAATGACAATGGGATGGTGGTGGGATCGTGTTGGAATGACGAATTTATAAAAATAGCAGACTAGGGCCCCAGTAGTGTTAATCGCTAGCATTAAATGGAATGACCAGCTCACTTCAAAGTTCACGGTGAGATTGTACAGAATAGATCGGTTGTAAGTAAGTTGTAAGTATGGTTAAAGTTTTCGTAAGCCGACACTATTCTGGTGGAGGCTCTCAAACAAAACTGGCAAAATGTGGATGCCCTTTACTCTTCTGAACGTACGAAGAATGGATGCGTGAAGGTCATGTTGTGTTTTTATTCCAACAAACATTTCGGTTATGGGGCTTACATGACCTAAACGCAAAAAACGCAAGTTTTAGAAACAATAAAAGTATATGATCGACTACAGTAAACAAATTCAAAAAAATATATGATATTCTTCAGGTTATACGCTAAGTAGATAGTGTGTTGAAAACATAATACAACTAATTTGATACGATGGAAAAAAATCATGGAGTTGTCTCCAAAAACTTTCTTTTTACAATAAAAACTATACTAATATACATACAATCATTCGGATTTGTCAGATTTTTCTACAAGCAACATACTAAAATACCACCAAACGGGGTGAATTGGGACCAAACTTTAAAATGGATTTTAGCGTTGAAATAATACAGTTTGTTGTCGAAAAGGACACTTCATCGTTACTTATAATACAATAAACACATTAGACTCGATTTTGGCAACAAACTATATTATTTTCACCCTGCATCCCTATTCACCCCGTTTGACGGTACTAGTGTTTTACTTTTTCAGTCCAAACAATAGATTTTTTGAAATTAACTAATTGCTTCATATTTTGCAATAAATTACCAGGGTTGTGTCATCGCGCTTCTCTTTCTTTTCTATGCAGTCCGATAGTGACCGCGCTTTAGGTCATGTAAGCCCCTTAACACCATTCACGATGATCAAAGCTCTTAAGCCTTTTGTTACGCACGGAGCCTGCTAATACGCGCCACGATGGCTCAGGCACTCAGCAGCCAATACTAATTAAATATGTGCGGTCGACTATACTAATGTTTCGCTGATTGGTAGGTTCTAGCGTGCGTATGTCGCTGGTCAGGCCAGGCTTTGACGTCATGTTTAAGCTCTTGCCTCTAAAAGCCATACTATGTTACAAAACAAGGCACAACACAGAGCTACATGTCCTTATTTTATCCCTTTGCATCTAATAATGTTACACGGAGTGTGTGTTCTTAAACTGCTCGGTATATACCTAGTTTCTCGATACAGTTGTGCACCCTAATTTCGCAGTTAGGGTGCAGTACTGTATCGAGACACTATATACAATGGCAATTTCCTTAAAAAGTGTGGTACGCACCACACTTTTAATTTTTAAGGAAATTGTCAATCCATCGTTTCAGAAGTACCTATGTAAAAATCGTCTGCTCGGAAACATAAAATAATGCAATGAATGTTGTTAAATTGTCAAAATGAAAGGCATTGCCATTGCAAGTGTGTAACGCAATTACCTCGCTGTTCTCGTGATTCGTTTATATCAAAGGGATATTCTTTAAGACATTAGGTATCATGTGCATCATATATTCTACCTTGTGTGACTGCTCATGCCCGTTCTCTTAGACTTAGATCGCACTACTCCCACGCACCACAAGTCTACAATCTAATTGTTTCCATTAGCGGCCATCATCTGCCTCATCTGCCTCATCTGCCTAGCTTTTCCCAACTATGTTGGGGTCGGCTTCCGGTCTAACCGGAAGCAGCTGAGCACCACCAACGTGCTTTCCGAGGCACGGAGGGGTCTTGGTATGCGTAGATGGTCACCCATCCAAGGATCAACCGCGGCAAACGTAGAAGAAAGAAAATACGTTTATAGCTTAACCTGATCGATCGACCCGTGCAGCTGTTATTACTAAGCCACAAGCCCCACAGTTTCCATGTTACCGTAAACGGCCAATACAATACATAATTATACATTATGTGCATCAACCTGTGGAAATTGATTGGTGCAAAGCAATTAGCAGCATGTATTAAACATAATTACATATGTGGTAAACCTCCTGACAGCGGGATACGGCTCTATTGTAGTCGCGAGTCACCAGATGGCGCTTCCTATCTGCGTCAATGATTTCGGTCTATAGATTGACAAATTAGTAAAGGACGTGTCCTAATATAGGTGGTAGTCGCACGAATATGCGATCGTTGCATTTATTTTGTTAGGTTTTGCGTATTCAACTCGAACACGTTGTCGCGACATCAGAGTTCGCAAAAAATGAATGCGATGATTCGTGCTACTTTCGCTTATATTAGGACGCGGGCTAAGACTAAAGACCGATATGATCTGTGGACTATAAACGAACCATGATGAACCAGACGAATTTCAAGTTTCATCCCCTTACACACGCGACAGTTGATGTCAAAGCGTCGAAAATACGGTTTTTTGTAATGTTGAGGAGCCATCTCCTATATGATACGGAATGCGTAATTTCATAACACTGCAAATTGGAATTAACACAAAATAATATACAAAATTAATTATCTACACTAGGTACGAAATTAATTGACTAACTTTACTATACAAATAAATACAAAAACGGGTCGAAGTACTCATCCGCATTGATGTCATACGGAAACGTGCCCAGAAGACTGGCAGCATTGCAGAAATAAATAGATAGGTACAATCAGTGCATCGATTGATGGAATGCGTGAGTACCCAAGAGACCTGGAAGTAATCACTCGGAGCAGGCATAGTGCGACACAGTTGCAATTTGCTATAAGCTCAGTTGTTCAACACACACACACGAACATACACACACACGAACATATACACACTCTCTAGTGTGCACACTAAAATTACTTAAATTACCAAATTTTCACTCGTTTCCCTTTTGTACAGTTTAGACTCCTCCTTTAAAATGGAGGATTTTGTCTTCTTATTCTTAACTAATTACTTTTTTCAATAGCTTGCATAAGACACTGTATGTAGTGGAAGGGCGGATTGTCCTAACACAAGCATTTATTTTGCTTAAAAGGTCATTCCTAAAAGTAAAAATATTGTAAGTTACTGAAATAAACATTTTTATTTATTTATTTATTTTATTTATGTTCAAGGAGTGGGGCCCTATTACTTGACATACGGCCCATATGACGAAGTTAGACTACTTGAACTAACACATACATAAATAGAATTTCTGTGACGATTTCACAACCAACAACGCCCCCCTGTCAGTCATTTAGGCATCAAAACATTCATATAACACTCTTTACAATGAAAAAAATAATTTCTTACTACAACACATTAAAGCGATTTCATTAAAACTTACTGACTTTATACAGGAAGAAGAAATGTTTGTAAAACATTAAAAGACAAAACATTAACTTATAATGATTGAATATACTATTTTCTGAAAAAAAAAAACGGGTTGCACTCCGGGAGTGCCCGCAGAAGTGAAGACTTGAATATTAACGTTGTTTACTGTAACTGTAACCGTAACCGTAACCATAACCGTAACTGTCTGTCTGTCTGTCTGTCTGTAATTTGATCCTGTGTACTTGTTTTCAGTTTTTGATATTTTGGAATCTTACGAATTTTCGGTCAGGGTCACGTGTTATCTTACGATCAGGATCACGTCTATAGATGGGCAATCCACCCGGGTTTAAACCCGGTGCTTTGATAAACACCCAATTTTGTTGCCCATCTATAGCACGTGTCATCTTACGAATCTTACGATCAGGGTCACGTGTCCTGACGCGAGTTTAACATTTTTTACCCATTACAAAAAAAGTATACAACGCCGTTAAAGAAGTTTTCACTTCAAAAAAAACAACAAAAACAAGGAAAACCACCATTACTGTAATGTAAGTAAATTTCAATGGTTTGAACGATAACAGCAAATGAATAAAACAGTTAATTGCGTGACCTTTTAGCTTCTTAAAACGTTAAAGTTTACCAAACACTGTATTAACTGTTTTCGGTTCAGTAAAAAATACTGCTTTGAACGTTAGGCTCATATGGAACTGTTTAAAGCAGTTCAGATCAATGTTTTTTCATTTTTATTTCCTCTTTAAGTGTATCTGCGTTATTAGTAGTATATATTAATATTGTTCACATGCCGCCTAGGACAGGGCTACTTAACGTTAGTGCTCCCAACCGCATTAACCGCGTTATATTAACCATTTATCTGACGCTTCACCACAATATAAATTTACAAAATTGAAGCTAAAATATCGGTGATACCGAAAATAGTTTCGAGTACTTAATTAGGAGTGATGACGCGGTAGGTACTCGAATCCATTATTCGGGTATGTCAGCGCATCGTTTGCCCGGCCATCGCCTGTCATAATTAGCATTAGTAGTGATCGTTGAGATTTTGTGCCCAACATTATGTTATTTTCTATTAGAAATAATTGTGGACGAGTCGAAAACGACTGTATATACGATAATGATGCGCTTTCATTTATTTTAAATCTTGTCAGCATAATGGACCCACAACCCTAATCGCGTACCACACCATTCATTGCGATATTTACGTTGTTGAGCGGATAAATTTTTCGAAAAATACGAAGTAATGGATGATTCAGAATGAGATTGATAGTGTGTGTGGAGAGAATAATGCTTGTCTCATGCCTAAATATTTTGTTCCATTGTGAGTAGGTAACCAATTAGTTAAATCTCCACCAACTTTTACACGAGGAAGACAAACAAAGGCTCACGAACAAACCGGATCACGAGTAAGTACTAACTACTGCTGTCCTCCGACCACGCGTCGTATGCTCAGTAACAAAGTTGCTTTGAGCAACCTTTCACCGCGTTTCAGTTATACGCTTCCGAGTTTTCCCCGTAATATGTAAGTTGTACGACGGAGCCATTGTACTCACTACAGCGGGATATGACACACAAAGACTTCACTTTTATTATTCGAATTTGATAGTCTTCATCTTTGCGTGATAAATGTAATAAATATTATGTGTGTACGTGACCCATTAAAACAATGCTGGCTCATAGACTTATAAATATAATCGTAAAATCACATCAGAGCATATTGTCTGCTGTAGACGTTATTATATTACTTCTAATAATTATACTCACTGTAATGAGAACAAAACAAAACACATTACCGATGAAGAAAACTTTTGTTTGTGTTTGAAAGAGTAACTATCGCCAAATAAATTACTTTGATTCAGATGAAGTTTTCGATTTAAACGCACGGGGTTACTCTGTGTGCTAAAGATATTGACAACCACGTAGGTAGGTACTCCGTATATAAGCTCAGCTGACTAATAGTAGCCACTGACTCTGTCTGCTGATAATCCTAAATAGAAGAGCTATTAGCGTCATAGCACTCTAAAACGCATTAATTTGGCACAAATGGTACACCCATAATTCCATAGTGTGAACATGATTTAAAATTGTTTACGCTCTACGTGTGTAAGCTCGAGACTAGCCGAGACCTCTCTTGTTCGAACACATAACAAGCCTTCACGGTTTAGTTGTCGCAAAAGCCCAAGAAAAGAATATCATGTTAGTAACATGGCATCGATTTAGTGTAACTGGTGGCCAAGCCGCACTAACAACACAGGCGAGAAATAGAAAAAGAACAATACACGAGAGACGGTGTATCGGAGACAGAATCGCATTCATTCTTCATTTTATGAAAACACAAAAGAAGCTCATTGTTTCGATTGTGAACTAAGAATTTCTTAATTGTTGAGTCAATTAAATCTAACTCTTAGTGGACCTCTGCACGGTTCACTAGAAAATATGAAACCCACACCACTTAGCAGTTTCATTTGAGAGAGAATTATAAACATTGTTGAAGAGCATTCCCAAGTTGAGAGAAGCTTTGTACAATTTTGCTACAGGATTTTAATTGTATGCTTTTGCGTCTAGTTTCCCGGCAACATTTGATGTGCATTTTTCGTCATTAAAAAGAGTCAAGAAAGCAACGGCCATTCGCAAGTGGTGTGCAACGTTTTTATTTCGTTACATATACTGTCCCACTGCTGTAGAGGAAAAACTAAAGGGTAAAGGCGTCCCCAAAGTCCTTCCAAGTAAAATGTTCATAACATCAAAATAAAACGTGCAGGTTTTGTAACGTTTATCTATATCGAGTCGTTTACGTTGATCCTTATTGCCGTCTTGAGAATACGAGGAAACATGTCGAGTACCGTCTACGTATCTTCTGACTAGATAAGGCATTTATTTTGTTTCCATTTAATTTGATTTTATTCGTTTGTATTTGATCGTATTTGTGTTTTTATTTGGTTTATTTTATACGATTACTATGAGTTTATGTTTGGCGATGGGTGTTATTTACCTGAAATAAGTGATCTTATTATTATTTATTTAAAGGGTTATTTTTCTTAACCCTAATGCACTTATTGGCAACAATGGATGTAACTTTTCGTTTTTTTTTTCATAATAAAAATGCTTTCGCCTACCCTAATGCAAGACATTAATTGCTATTATAAATTCAGCCTATCACAGTCCACTGCTGGACATAGGCCTCTCCCAGGCTGCGCCACAACACCCTGCTCCCCGCCTCCCGTGTCTGTCTGTTACAGCCACCTTTGAAGGTTGTCAGTCCAGCTAGGTTCCCAATTACTATAATATCTTCGCTTACTTGCAAGAGTAACTTGTAAATTCTCATTAAATACCAAACACAACCCGCCAATCCGTAGAAGCGCGAAGACAAACGAATGACGTCACTTTTATGGAGAAAACTAAAAATACACGCACTACGAATACGTTTGTGGCACAGAATTAGGTTGGTCGGTGAGTCGTTTCATACCAAACGTGTAATGGTGGTGCTGGTGGCCCAGTGGCGTCTATCTTAAATAGATTAGCGGGAGAATTACCCGCGGATTGAGATCGAGCAAACAAACACGCCGACTTCTTGAGATCAGATTAGGATTATGTATACAGCGTCGCTGCTGTGCCAGTCGCTTGGGTCAACGACCTACATTCTATTGTTGGTGATAAGAGGCGGATATGAGACAGAGTTAGAGAAGCGAACACCAGCTGTCTGAGTGACACTTGACATGCTTAGCAGAAATTGTTTTTCACTTCATTTATTGTTATTTCCTATTGTTCCACTGAAGCTTGTCGATCTTGGGAATTCATTTTAAACCAGTGTTAGTAAACGAGATCTCTCAAATAAATGCAATCATTGTTTAATCGATCAAAGGAAAATCAGATGACGTGTTTGCTACATCGTAGCTATTATAATATCAACAAGTATTGCGCGTGCGCCGCTAAAGGCGTGCAGCCAATAGAAAGCACGTCATAATTGCAAGGTACTTACTAGTTAATTCTCTGAGTGGTCGAACAAGTCTAGGTATGACTAACTGATAGTTTTCTAATAGAGATTACCTACCATCGAGTTTCTGACTTGAGAGTTTGAAGTTGAAATCTTGTCAAACTCTACATTAGTATTGGTTAGGGCGATTCCTTAAATGCAGCCCGCGAAATTCATAAAACAGGTTGTCCCTGGAAGTATGGATTAAATCGAATAGGGGCGTGAGCAAGGTCATTTCCAAACTTTTTAATCCTGAGAACGTCGGTGAATTTTTTGACGGTTCAAAAGTTATGACCAATATTTGTTTTTTTTTTCGACTTCGCAGTGCTCAAAGAAAAAATCATTAAAAAAAACTATCAGGGCTATCTAAATTAAATTAATAGCCCAGCTGGTTTTTTCCTGACAAGTGCTAGTCGGACTCGCACTTGGCCAGTTTTTTATAAAACTAAGTAAAATCCTAATTTGAGTCCTTACTCAAATTAGGATTTTACTTAGTTTTATTGTATTATACGATTGGCACACTGCTGCGTTTCACGCAGCGGTGAGCGGGAAACGGAGCCAAATTCCACGCGCGTGAGTGCGTTTTTATTGAATTTGTATGTAAAAAATCACGCGCGTGGGTGCGTTATCTGCGCCCCGCTGCGTGATGCGGTGCAGTGTGAGAATCGCCTAAACAATTACAAACGAAGGCGGAATGCTTTTCGCGCGTTTTTCACATTTTTTTATTTCTAACAATATTTACATTCCAAATTCAAATCACTTTTAGACCCTAGGGATTAAAGAGGTATTTCAGTCTAGCTCTTTTTGAATACATGTGACAAAAAAGAATAAGTCCTTAATTCATATTAATGTGAAAAATTTAATTACTTTAGGCTATCTGTCTGAAGTAATAAAGTTGTGTCGAGACGGCAGCAAAGACAAATGCGGGCTAAATTAAATTACTCAACATTTTTATTTAAAATAAGTTTAAAAAAAAATTGTTATTGTATAATACGTCGGCGTCGGCGTCGTCGCGATCCGGATTCGGACCGCGGTCCGCCATTTGGTGACACTCAATGAAGGGATTAGAATCTAATCCATTCCTCTGTACATTTATACTTTTAGACTAATACAATATTATAAAGAGGTAAAATTTGTTTGTTTGTTTGTATGTAGGGGGTAATCTCTGATACTACCAGTCGGATTTGAAAAAATATTGTTGCATAATTCCTCCTTAGTCGTTCACTCTTGACGGAGTGGTCGTGGTTGATGACTCTGTATTTTCTTTGGCCAAAGCAGCCCCCGCGATGCTCCTCCACTTATTCCGGTCTTCAAGGGTCTCGGAAATTCTGAACTATGAAGGTTTGGGTTGACGCTTTGATAACGTCTGTCCAACGCGTAGGTGACCGACCGCGTGACCACTTGCCCTCCACTGCGTACATGCATAATTATGATAGCGCAATTATGATAGCACAATTCTCGAGGAAGGCTATTAAAATTTAACATAACGCTATGACCCTTAGATTGATTACGCTATGACCTTGATTCCCAGATCTAGTTAAATGATTCTAATTAGTAGCTTCGGCTCCACTTTGCTTACATGTCTGCCTTGGATCTCTCGGAATACTAAGTATCAAGGAAAATTGAGTAGATTAGTATAGATCTGTCAAAGTGGGTCCCACAAACAATTACGATTTTATGTAAAGTTTGGTAGGTTTCACAATTAATACCTATTGAAAACATATATTATGGAGGATCATGCTCATTTAAAGGTCTCGCTGATGGTGGCGCGTGTGTTGGATCAAAGTCAAAGCAATTATTTCCAATAGGCGCATAAAACGCACTTTTGAACATCAAAATTTATAATAAAATAGAATTGATTCTAGTCGCCCCTTCCATAAGGTAGTTTCGTATGGAGAAGAATGGGCACGAAACTCCTCATTCGGTTCCCTTCAAAATGGTTCTGATGGATGGTGCTGACGTGACATGTTCGTGACCTGACGCCGTCATTTGAGACTGGTCATATCATCTTATAGGTATTATAAAGTGTTTTATATTGTTTTTTTTTATTGTTCTCACATAATATGAGCTGAACTTTCACTAATGAGACACAATTACTTTTTCTATTATTACATGTTATTTACCGAACTTAATAAGCTTGCCTCACAGAGAAGGAGATAAAGAACCAACAGGAGTAATACAGGGTGAAATTCATCATTATGAACAACTTTTACTAAGGGACCAAAGCTGCAATCGCGAAAAAAAAAATCAGCTGTTCCCTACATTTTGAAGAGTTATGCGAACATAAATGTAGGGAACAGCTGATTTTGTTTTCGTGATTTCAGATGATGATGTTAACACACCATTTATTGATTCTGAGGCGGTACAACTTCAGCCAGTTAAAAAATGCTTCGAGATTGATCAAAATAAAAAATATTTTATTTCACAGAAACCTACATGGGCACTCAGAAGCTGGGGTTGGGGGTGGGGTGGGTTGGGTAGGGGGTTCCTATTAGTCGTTTCCTATGGAGAAGAGCCGGCAAGAAACTCCACGGTTACCCTTTTAAAAATATTTCCGTTTTAAGAATCTTAATTTTATTAGTCATTGTGTATTCCTCAAGTGGCTGCATTCGTTGTGATTGTATTTAATGCTTTAGTTTGCAATAATTATGTATTTGAGCTTATGTAACTTACTGCTCGCCCGCTCTGGGCACATTTGTATCGCAACACGGTTTCGGCACTAAAAATTGGCACGAGTAGTGAAGTTTTAGAACATAAAAATCTGTTTCAGATACATGTGCCCGATACAAGTCGCGAACTCGCGATAAATCTACTGTGACTTGTGTCCTAGTGCAGATGAAACTAAATTTAAGTTCATGCATCTTTTTCTTTCTATTTCATCAAGAAAAGGACAGAAGATAAAAATTAGTTTAGTCCTGTCAAATTAAGATACTCCTCCATAGACAACTTTAGACGAGACAAAAAAATTTGCTATTAAAAATACGTCAATTTGCGTCAGGCGCTGACTAATTTGACAGGACTAAACTAATATTGATCTTCTGTCCTTTTCTTAATGAAACAGAAAGAAAAAGATGCCTGAACTTAAATTTAATTTAGTTTTGTGAACAACAGAATAACGCCATTAAAGATTTAGGTAAGTTTTAGTATGAACTAGAAACTAAAGTTAAAGGTATAAAAAGGCCTCTGTCGAATATACTCCGCAAGGACCATTTACAGCCATTATATTACATTTAACTCAATTTTTGGTAATACTTTTCTTAACCGTTTAAGACCTTAAAGAAATCTTTGGGAAGAGGCGTCTGTTCAGTAGCTGCACGGCTATTGAGCTTTCATATATATACAATGTGCTATACATGTGAGTTTTTTCTAGCAAGTTTAGGTAAGGTCCGTTTTGTGACATCTACTAACCAGCCCTGGGCCCGCGTGGTAGACTACAGCCCATTCCCTTTCGAAGAGAGGAGGCCTGTGACCCACCAGTGGGAGCATTATAGGCTGATTATGTATGAATAAGTTCTGGTATAGGTCAGACCGGAATAACTCCAAAAAACCAATCTTTACGCCCACTCAGCACTAATTACTTTACAGGTTTACCAGCTGAGAGCTCCATAGACTTTTCAAGCGCAACGAGTATTAATTTTATTAAAACACAAAACCCAGCTTTTAGCGGCGGACGATTACTGTCAAACATTTCAGAAAAACATTATCAAAACACCATGTTTGCTGTTTACAATTTTATCTCTTTTTCTCAGTAAAAGTAAACAAGCAAGTTTTTGCTTTGCAAGACAAAACATATAAGGAAATGGAACATACATTTTCTCTATTCGAAGGATGAGTACGTAACGGCACCTGTCCACAGACGAAGAAGCGATTAGCTAGCTACCAACGAATTTAAAGCTCACAAAAAGTTCAAAAGGACGTAGTAGGTCCCATGTGAAAAGAAATACACACGCTACGGTGCAAAAACGTCACTTACACAATTTTTGTCAAAATTGATCTGAGTATGAGAAAAACTGGCCAAGTGCGAGTCGGACTCGCACACGAAGGGTTCCGTACCACAAGGCAAAAACCCCGAAAAAACAGGTTTGTTGTATGGGAGCCCCCCTTAAATATTTATTTTATTTTAATTTTATTATTTATTATTAAAGTTAAAATACAACTGAGTATTTTGTGAATATTTCAAGTGCCTACCTGTTGTCATTTTTGATATCGAGCAAAAAAGGGCAAAAAAATCGCATTTGTTGTATGGGAGCCCCCCTTAAATATTTATTTTATTTTGTTTTTAGTATTTGTTGTTATAGCGGCAACAGATATACATAACTTGTGAAAATTTCAACTCTCTAGCTATCGCGGTTCTTGAGATACAGCCTGGTGACAGACAGACGGACAGACGGACAGACGGACAGACGGCCAGACGGACAGACGGACAGACAGCGAAGTCTTAGTAATAGGGTCCCGTTTTTACCCTTTGGGTACGGAACCCTAAAAAGTAGCTAAAGTACCCCTTTACCTGGTGAGTAATTGTCATTACTTTCCGCGAGAGGGCAGTTGTGTCGTTATTGTTTAGTCATTATTAGGATGTCGAATTTTTAATCGAATTTTCAAACGCTTTCCCGAAAAATTACATCATTTGCATAAGTGACGTTTTTGCACTGTAGCTTAGGTGTGTATTTCTTTTCACATGGGACCTACGTGCTTAGGTTCGATTATTAAGAAGAAACTTTGACTAGTTATAATTCTTAAACTACTGGTTTAAATTGAATGAAATTTGAAATATACCGTGTTTATACAATGCCTGCTTGATTACTGAAAATTCAGGTCTCTAGTTTTATCCACAACGAAGTTATAGGGTGTCGAAAATGGCCTGAACTGCTTCGAGAAAAAAATGGTACGGCCGTGCCCCTTTTTGCTCTACTTGGTGACAGACAGATACTAATATACATACAATAATTCTGATTTTTTGTCAGATTATTCTACAAGCAACATACTAAAATACTAGTGTTTTAATTTTTTAGTCCAAACAAATGTCATCGCGCTTCTCTTTCCTTTATGCAGTCCGACAGTGACCGCGCTTTAGGTCATGCAAGCCGCTTAGTAAAATGTGAGCGCATTGTTTTCCCAACCACATTAATGTTCATTCCGATAATCCGATGGAAGGGTACAAAAACCTATTATTTTAACAAACAATGCAATTAATTAGCAAAGCTAATAAATCAGAATACTGATGCTGTGAATGCCAAACATTGGCCGGTGCTCGATGCATCAATTAGGAATGTTAGGGTTGCAAGTATTGATACATGCTATGTTAATGGATGTTATCAGTTATCACATTAAATTGTGATGCCAAAAGTAGCCACCACTCATCACAGCATATTATCACGTTTTGAAACTCTGTAAATGAAACAGAAGAAGACAGTTCTCGAAAGAACTGACACGACGTTGTTTGCTTCCGTTTTTCATTAACAGAGGGTCAAAACGTTCAGCGGGATTGTCCGAAAGGGTTACCGCTGGCCCGGAACATAAAGGGCAAAGGAAGGAACACGGGTGGGTTTTAGTCAGTAAGAGTCTGACACTCCCTTCCGCTCCACCCAGAGCGGGAGGAGTCATTCGATGATTTCCAATACGCAAAAAAAAAGGGGTCAAAACGTGGTAATGTACTGTGATGAGTGGTGTCTACACCAATATACGGAGAGATAACTCTGAAGACAATTCTCGTCATTAAAACGTTCAAAATCTAATCGAATCTCATATCAGCGACAATCAACGTCGAAAATTTGTCAAAAATGTAGGGAAATTAGAGGTTATTTTTGACAGATGGCGACTAAGATAAGAAGGCCAATTCTCGTATTAAAAAAAAAAGTAATTTAAAAATATAAAAACCCGACTGCGAAACTGAAAAGCTACAAACAAGCCCATTTTAAATTAAATAAAAGTTGGAAGCAGGCGGGACCCATTTGAATTAGAAAATATAATAAAAATGGGATGGGTTCCGCCTGCTTCCAACTTTTATTTAATTTAGAATGGGCTTGTTTGTAGCTTTTCAG
This sequence comes from Mesoligia furuncula, assembly GCA_916614155.1. Lineage (NCBI taxonomy): Eukaryota > Metazoa > Arthropoda > Insecta > Lepidoptera > Noctuidae > Mesoligia > Mesoligia furuncula. Next base: position 37,205,773 of record OU744790.1, read on the forward strand.
TTTCGCAGTCGGGTTTTTTTATTTTTAAATTACTTTTTTTATTTCCAGCTTTTTAGTTTACAAATATGAAAGATTTCGCAAACGATTTAGTTCTCGGTACGTGTTTTTTACGATTTGTCACTTCGAATTACTTTTAACCATATAAGTTATATATATATTTGTAATCACCTTTTAAAACCCTTTATTTTGATACCCCACTCGACTTGTTTCGAAAAAAAAAATTTTTTTTTGAAGACTTATTGCGCCAAAAATCGGGCAATTTAATTTAATTTTTTTCAATTTTGATATACCCAGTGTCACTCTCACAATTAAGACGAATCTAACGGCACCTCTCAAGTTATAATCGATCAAGCCGTTTAGGCTACAGGGCGTGCGAAAGAAATATACATACATACATACACTCGAAAAACATAACCCTCCTTCTGACGCAGTCGGGTAAAAACGGTCGCAGTCTCATCTCGGCGACAAACAAATGTCAAAAACTTGTCAAAATGTTGGGAAATTAGAGATATTTTAGAGAGATTGAGACTGAGATCAGGGGGCTTAAAAAGGCCACTTTGGAGAACCATAAAAGGGCGAAGACAGTCCGTGTTTTCTTTTTTTTCGCTGCACTACGTAGGTAAAATCAAAGAGATTGGGATTGGATTTGGATTGGATTGATTGGTATTTTAGCACAGACAAAAAAAAAATACTGAAAAATGCTTCACCAATAGGATTTGATACGATTAACTAACTTAACAGTTAACTGTCTACTCTGTTATCCTTTTACGATTCTGCCAAAGTGGCCTTTTTAGGCCCCCTGACTGTGAATGTTCTTAAAATTACCGAGAATTGCACTTCAGATTGTGAACGATCTTAAAATAACGGGAATCTGTAAAGACGAGTCTGAAAAACCCATAACGGCTGGACTTTTTAGTAAGAAGGATTTGCTTCTAATAGTAATCATACCGCCCGTGTTGTAAGCAAAATAATTCATAATCTAAAAACTCATCCGTATACCTACTCTACTATTTAAGTACCTACAGCTATGACCTAACAATATTTTTTGATAGATACTCTTATTCGTATATTTCCTGAAAAAATATTGTTGTTTCAAAAAAAAACTATTTGTTCAAATCATATTAATTGATATGAAAAAATTCCATCCGACGTTATTTATAAGCTCCAATATCGCGTTCGAATAGCAATTCTAATAATGAATAAACCGGCCAGTGCGTGTCGGACCACGCACAATGAAGGATTCCGTAGTTGGAATGAATTTATCCCAAGAACAAAGTTGAAAACAAACATTGTAGTTGAAAATCATGTTCTCCCATACATTGCAAGTATTGCAACTGCAAATTTAAGTTTGTCGACTATGAAATATATAAAGTAAGCACTTTAAAGCTTAATATTTCACAAACGGATCCCTGAATCGACAAATTGTTTGCACAAACCCGCAATATTTTTGAAAGGCATATCCAACGATACCACAATGGGGTAGACGAGAAAAAAAAAACTTCTCCACTTTTCGGTACAATACAATTTTTTTTTCAAGATTTTATTTTACCACTTTATCGGCGTGATTAATATGTATATCCATGCCAAATTATAGCTTTCTAGTACTAAGATTCTCTGAGCTAAGCTTCGGACGGTCGCGACGGTCTGACAGACGGACATAGCGAAATTATAAGTGTTCATTGTTGACTACGGAACCCTAAAAAGAAAACCCTATAATAAAGCGTAAGAGGCAAACATGTTATCAAAGCTTTTCAATTTGTACTATTTGTAGCAAGTTGATACTACGGATTCTACGTACGCCAAAGAATGTAAGAAATAAAATATTTATTTGATTAAAATTCCAGGACAGGGTGGCTGGCATACACCGACGCGCAACCTGCCTTGAAATTTCTCGTTGGTTATTAAAAAAAAATTGCTGTAGTGTTTGCGCTTTGATGTCGATACCAGCCTGTATATTTATCCTTGTTGACTCTTGTTCATTTAATACAAGCTGGGTCGCCGCGGGGATGTCTTATACGTCTCGTCACGTGTCATCGACATATCGACCATTGCAGTTCTAACGGTACGTTGATGAACCTTACACAGAACAAGTATGGATGCTTACATAATTAACATCTGTATTTACTGTCCGAAATTTTGAAAATTCAAAAGTGTCTGTTATTAAAATGGTTTTTTCTATTTTACGGTTTCTAGAAAATCCTTCTTTTTTAATGGATAAAGAGATAAGAGCGTCTTCCCAGCAGAAACAGGGTTTTTGTTGGCTTGGAAATGATATATAGGACTTGTGAAAGAAGTCTTTTGACTTTAAAGAAACCCGAGCGAAGTTCTGTCACGTAGTGAAGTTGGTTTTAAAGTTAATACGATGTGTTGTCGGAAAGATCACTCTTTTGTAATTTAGCAGTAGGTAAGTAACACTAAGGCCGTTTTTTAGATGTTCATTAGCGCGTACTTTGGCTTAGTGGTATTCTTGTCAATGTCGCACAACTGTCAAACTACAAGTAGAGACTGGAGCATGTCTAAGTTAATGCTCGTACTATGTTCCGTTTATAGATTTCGGTCTAAGCACCTCGCTAGAGTTCTCATTATGTATCCAACTTAACTATCACATCATATCACAGTGTAGGAGTGACTAGCTCGGTTCGATTTAGACCCAGCAACAAAATTGAGCAAGTAGCTATCGAAATCTAGTTTGGGAGTCCGTAAGCAGGAAGGTTGTGACGTTGCAAAATAGATACGTTTGTTGTCGTTCTGTGCAGGCTCGTGGAGCGTAGTCTCCGCGTCACTAGATGGCGTTAGGGTCGTGGTCTATCATGAACATTTATAGTAAAGTCACAAATCGATAAGATTTATTTAGTCTGTGGAGGAATATTCTGGAGTTCGAACTGACAGATAGGTTTGAAAAGCAAAAGGAGGTTTCCGTGATTCGCGACTCTTTACTCGAGCGAAAAGGCTGATTGAGCCAATTGAGCGGAACTTATTCCTGGTGGAACCTGAACGTTCCCAAATAACCCGATGGGGTTTTGTTAGGAGTGCTTGAAGCTGAATCCTGTCTGGCTGTTAAGCTAGCCTCTTAATTTTCCGGTCGGTGCTATGCGCGACTAAGTCGTGAAGCCTTGGAGCAGCCCTGAGATCAGGAGATTGTAAATTGATCCGGGCGCCGGCAACTTTAAGGTTGTCCCTTGTGGTGTGGTCCTCTGTTGACGAAGAAGGCCTTACCTAGCCGAATCCAGGCGATGAGGGAAGTTCGCCGCTCCAGGTAACGCAAGCGTCACCATTTATGCCCGTAGGCCACGTTCTACGTGTGTTCGCAGGTTTATCCTGCGAGCGACGCTAAGGGCCGGAAAGCCGTCAACTGATAAGGTCTGAGAGCGTTAACTGACGGTTTTATTTATACTGAGAGAACATTTAGTTGATCTATAGTGTCATAATTTAATCTATGAGAGAGTTAGGCCTTTTGTAGGAACTAGGTGATAAGACCAGTTGTTATAAAGTATTGTGTCTCGGGTTTGCTTTGCATAATCTTTATTTTCCCTATATGAGCACAATCCAATAGGTTGATACTTGTACGGTTGAGCTAAAGTTATTAAGTGGTTCATCTCACGGACTCGATATAGCGATTCTGAGAATTTGTCATTGTCTCATGCAGGCGTACACTCCGGTACGACCAGGAACGGAGACTGGTTGTATGGGAGTGAATGCCCAGGTGTTTGGGGAAAGATAGTTATTACTTTGGTGGCTCGCCACATTTTTTTAATTATGTACCTTCATTTGTGTATTGTTACAATAAACTTCGTATTGTGTAATTAGGTACTTGTTTAATTGAATCTTTCCCTCACCGATTATATACCTTATAAATTTACTGAAGCGTGGCCAGCGCAGTAGGTAGAGCAGAAGCTCTTTCATCCTGTAAAGGTCGGGTTACAGTTGGCGCCCAACGGTGTATAATTATTTAATTGTTTATGGTGTACAGTTCTCGCCCTAATGTTTATAATTATTTAATTGTATAAGGTGAACAAATTAATAACCAGTATCTCTCTCTCTCTCTCTCTCTCTCGGTTCTCAGTCCTATCAGTTGGCGGAATTTCGTTTTAGTTTAAGGCTAGTTTTAAGTTTTAAATATAAAGTGGTCAACGAACCACAATCTGACCATTTCTTTTGTTGGACCGGTAAGGTGCAGAGTGTTGATAAAGGTCATTAACCTATTTGAATTTACAACACAGGCTGGAGAATTTGCATTGTGGTAACTGTTTTGAGATTATTATAATTATGTAAGTACTCAATGTTTGTTTGAAGGTTGGTGACTTAATATATTCTATATTTTAGAAGTTTATGTAACACATTAAGTTGCATTCTTGGTAGTTTAATTATTGCAACACACAGGTTCAAGTAATAAATAATTATTTCAACTGGACAAATATTGGTAAAGAAGAATAACATAACAGTTCATGTTATCTTTGTAGTTGTTTAAGTTCATGATCTAATAAACTGTATTGCATTTATATAGTGAAACAGTGTATTATATTACAATAAACCCAACAGACTTCTGAAAAATTGTTATAAAACATTGGGGGGTAAATTTGATTTTGTAAACCGTGCAAATGAAAAGTTCTCAGAGGTGATTTAGCAGTCTCTTAATTGATTTAGAGGTAAGATAATAACACTACAGGCAAGTTCACTCATATTCATTGGTTTCAGCAATACAGGTAGCAACAGTTTGGTAAAATTATTGAACAACAATAGTCAACTTCCATTGAAACTGAACACTTGGAATATTTTATGACAACTGGTCGGTCATTTAGACGTTTAACGATTTAACACTCATAATTGAACCCAGATTGCAAATACAAACGCAGCATTCCATAAAATAGCATTTGTTAGGATTGTTCGACATTCGTTTTCATACATTAGTATTTAACCTATAAAACACATTGACAATTTGACATTAGTGACATTTGACGTTTGTAGTTTTGACATATTGTGCGTTCGGAAACGAGATTAAGACTAGTGATCGATATACGATTTGCGTTTAGTTTTTTGATAATAGTTATGCTAAATACAGACAGTTTTATGCATTTCCCTACTTCGTTACGTATTGTCAGATGAGATTTCGATTAATTATAATACTTACATTTAAATATAAATTAATTTTTATTACAAGCGTACCTATCGTATCGTTTCGTGCTGTTATTCAAAATAATCACACATTAATGTTTACACAACGCCGTGCAACTAGTGCTTTGGTAGCCTAAAAATTTGAGAATTATGTTCTTCTTGCTCACGGGATTCCTGAGACCGTAATTACCGTTAATGAGGTTAAATTCACGGGGTCAGATTTCCATAGGCTATTATAGAAGTTTAACGTATCTCAAGTATATTATGGGCGCACCAAACACTAACATGGTGGAAAGTTAGGGTTCACAGTAAAATTTGTCCAGATAATAAAATTGTACCAAACATAAAAAAAAAAAAACCAAGTTTCGACACTCTGTCACTAACCACTTAAGCCGGTCGATACAGGTAAATAGATTTATTTTAAGAAAGTGTCTCTGATTATAACATACTCAACACATCAGAGTCAACACTATTTCAACCAGACAGGGATAAATATATTCAGCCATAGTATATATAATTATGTATATATATTTTTTTTTTTTTAATATACTTTATGGCCTGGTTGCCATGTTAAGGTTTATGATGTAGCATTATACGTAGGGATGTGTAATCATCAGTTTTCTTTGGTACTCAAAGATGGATTATTGGAAAAGTATCAATTTTTACTATTCGTTTTTTTTTTCACATCGAAATTATACAGTTATTAGCCGTAGTCCGTGTTTTCACGTGTTGTTTTGAGGTTTATTTCAACAACGATGACGAGGCGTAAGTTAACAGTAATGCTGCACTTTGTTATTACATTGTTTTGTAAATTGAATATTAAACGTGAGTTTTGGTAGGTAGCTAACGTTCAAAATTTAATACTATATTTTTGCCGTTATGCATGTCTTGCGTTTATTTACAATTTTTTTTTATGGCTCGGTCCATCATTTATTTTTTATGAGTAGCCAAGCTCGCTTGGACGTTTTTATGAAGCGGATAGTGACTTCTAAAATAAGCCTTCACGTTGTTTGTAGCCAAGCTCGCTTGGACGTTTTTATGAAGCGGATAGTGACTTCTAAAATAAGCCTTCACGTTGTTTGTAGCCAAGCTCGCTTGGACGTTTTTATGAAGCGGATAGTGACTTCTAAAATAAGCCTTCACGTTGTTTGTAGCCAAGCTCGCTTGGTCGTTTTTATGAAGCGGATAGTGACTTCTAAAATAAGCCTTCACGTTGTTTATAGCCAAGCTCGCTTGGTTGTTTTTTATGAAGCGGATTGTGACTTCTAAAATATGCCTTCACTAATGTTGTGTTTTGCCGAGATAGCATCGTTGCTTCGGTGACAATTTAGATAGCACTAGTGCTTATCTAGTTAAGAGCGGCCGGTGACTCTTAAAATAAGCCAAGCCACCATTTCGTTTTCAGAGTTTTTATTTCTGAGAACGCACTATACGTCCAGCCTGGTGAGTTATGCACATTGTTTGCTCAATATATGTATCAGCTCGCTGAACATATTCACCAGGAGGATCGTTTTGATTTATAAAGAACAATGCAGAGTTCCACTGGTATACAGACGGAATTCGGGAGTATGCAAGAGGTGGCCTCCTGCGATTTGAATGCAGGTTGCTACAGAATGAAAGAGAGGGAAATGTAGGGATGTATGAAAGATTGGGGTGGTCATGCCCGGACAGTAGGAAGATTTGTAAGTAGAATAGGTTTCCTGGCAGTTGGATTATTTATGGTTGGTTATTTGCTTTCAGTAGGACATAATAATGAAATTTTTTTTTTACTATTTTAAACTTCACCCTTTTGTTAGAACCATCAGTTTTCAAATATATATGAACTCTTCCACTAGTTTCCTTTGTGAATTTGTATGCCCACTCCAGTTCTAACACCGAGGGCGGTGTTGGTTTTTGCGTACACAAAAACCTTTTTGTGGGAAGAGGGGCATTGTGACGTTGCAAAATAGATACGTTTGTTGTCGTTCTGTGCAGGCTCGTGGAGCGTAGTCTCCGCGTCACTAGATGGCGTTAGGGTCGTGGTCTATCATGAACATTTATAGTAAAGTCACAAATCGATAAGATTTATTTAGTCTGTGGAGGAATATTCTGGAGTTCGAACTGACAGATAGGTTTGAAAAGCAAAAGGAGGTTTCCGTGATTCGCGACTCTTTACTCGAGCGAAAAGGCTGATTGAGCCAATTGAGCGGAACTTATTCCTGGTGGAACCTGAACGTTCCCAAATAACCCGATGGGGTTTTGTTAGGAGTGCTTGAAGCTGAATCCTGTCTGGCTGTTAAGCTAGCCTCTTAATTTTCCGGTCGGTGCTATGCGCGACTAAGTCGTGAAGCCTTGGAGCAGCCCTGAGATCAGGAGATTGTAAATTGATCCGGGCGCCGGCAACTTTAAGGTTGTCCCTTGTGGTGTGGTCCTCTGTTGACGAAGAAGGCCTTACCTAGCCGAATCCAGGCGATGAGGGAAGTTCGCCGCTCCAGGTAACGCAAGCGTCACCATTTATGCCCGTAGGCCACGTTCTACGTGTGTTCGCAGGTTTATCCTGCGAGCGACGCTAAGGGCCGGAAAGCCGTCAACTGATAAGGTCTGAGAGCGTTAACTGACGGTTTTATTTATACTGAGAGAACATTTAGTTGATCTATAGTGTCATAATTTAATCTATGAGAGAGTTAGGCCTTTTGTAGGAACTAGGTGATAAGACCAGTTGTTATAAAGTATTGTGTCTCGGGTTTGCTTTGCATAATCTTTATTTTCCCTATATGAGCACAATCCAATAGGTTGATACTTGTACGGTTGAGCTAAAGTTATTAAGTGGTTCATCTCACGGACTCGATATAGCGATTCTGAGAATTTGTCATTGTCTCATGCAGGCGTACACTCCGGTACGACCAGGAACGGAGACTGGTTGTATGGGAGTGAATGCCCAGGTGTTTGGGGAAAGATAGTTATTACTTTGGTGGCTCGCCACATTTTTTTAATTATGTACCTTCATTTGTGTATTGTTACAATAAACTTCGTATTGTGTAATTAGGTACTTGTTTAATTGAATCTTTCCCTCACCGATTATATACCTTATAAATTTACTGAAGCGTGGCCAGCGCAGTAGGTAGAGCAGAAGCTCTTTCATCCTGTAAAGGTCGGGTTACAAGGTAGAGCAGTGCTGGCCCAGGGAATGCTGTATTACATAATTCTATATTCATTTCCTTTAATGAATAATGTTTATCAAGGCTAAAAACAATCAGAGAAGTAAATTAAAATGCATTCTCTAAATGGCATGACTCCGATAGCAGCGTTAATTACTTATGAAACCATCGGATTTAAAATATTTCTGTGTTCAACGCAAGCGGTGCCAACTGCACAGTCCAACATATTTCTAACAGATTACAATCTTTGATTGTATCTAAGCGTCCCCAAATGTCAAATTGGGAGATTACAATGGAAACCTTAGGTAGAAAATTGCAAAAATAACATGATGATGTCCAGCAACGGCTGCAGTTTAGCTGCCAAGTTGTTTAGGTAATAGGTTATACGGGCTGGTGTCCGAAACTCCACGTCAATGCGCGTATTTTGCGTAGCCAAGTTGTTTAGTGGAATGGTGAATGACGACGAATTTGAAAATATTTATGGGAAGAATGTGACGCTGCGCTGTTGTGACCTGCTTGCTGTGTAAAATGCAAGCACTATGTAACAGGGCCTGATATCAACTCGTATGGAGTAGTGTCAGGCACTGATTAATTTGACAGGACTAAACTAAAATTTATTTTCTGTCTTTTTCTTAATGAAATGGAAAGAAAAAGATGCACTGAACTTAAATTTAGTTTGGTTTATGCTCAAGGGAATCGGCAGCATTGAATGATTATTAGAAAATTGTCTAAGAACTGCAAAAATAAGGTCTTTTCTTTACTGCACACAAAGTAGGAAGATATTATATTCATTCCTTTTGGATCCTATAATAGCATTTATTTTTAAAAATTCTTGTGAAAATCATGACTTAAGGAAAGTACACTATATCAGATGAGTCCGCCCTGGAGTGTAAATGTGGTGCTGTTCCACAAACACTTAATACCGTGTCCCGTTGTCTGCACGTTACAGGAACTAACGAACGGTACTGATGGCGCCAAACTCGTAGCAAAATACTGAGAGCAGAAGAAGTATTTGTTCTTCAATTGAAGATTTCATGTTTAGAACCAAGTGGACGTTTTCATATGAAACATTGTGAGTCATATCTTGGCTTTAAGATGGTCGTACCTATTCCTAATTTGTATGTTAAAATGTGCTAAGTCAATTAATGTCAAAATCCAATTGCATGTGTACCTATTAAAATTAGATTAGAACGTTTCGTCCGAATCAACTTTTAACCTTATGCTTTAGCGAAAATCTAATAAAGACATTTGAAAGATTGTAGTAGCTTGATGTGCTGGCGTCTGTACACCGCTTAGAATATAATCACACCAGATTTCCTGAGTAATATTACTCACTAATATAGAAAACGAACTAAATTTATCAGTAACGATTATTGTACGCAAAATACGCGCTAGTAGTACTCTATTATACTACTACTACTTAGACTATGAAGATGACGTAATATAGTCAATTATCAGTAGAAACTTGTAAACGGCCTTCAACTTCATATTTTTAAGAACACTGTAGGTACCTTTAAGTTTGATGTAAGTTTTCCGAATAAAATAAAATAAGGCATTTTATGCGAATACATAATAGCTCTTATAAGGTGCTTACAGGACCTAAACAAAAAAAAAAACGCAAGTTATAGAAACAATAAAAGTATATGATCGACTACAGTAAACAAAATCAGAAAAATATATTATGATATTCTTCAGGATATAATATATGCTAGGTAGATAGTGTGTTGAAAACATAATACAACTAATTTGGTACGATAGAAAAAAAAACATGAAGATACCTCTAAAAACTTTCTTTTTACAGTAAAAACCATACTAATATACATACAATCATTCTGTTTTTTTGTTAGATTATTCTACAAGCAACAAACTAAAATACTAGTGTTTTAGTTTTTTAGTCCAAACAATAGATTTTTTGTAATTAAATAATTGCTTCATATTTTGCAATAAATTACCAGCGTTCTGTCATCGCGCTTCTCTTTCTTTTCTATGCAGTCCGACAGTGACCGCGCTTTAAGTCAAAGGTAAAAGAAAAACATTTAAGAATTCACTACTAGCGCAGTTATTTTCTTCTTTTATAAAACTTGTATTTATTTTTAAAGCATTTACAGATTCGCCCATGAAGAGAGATCGATACAGACTAACATCTTTGTAGCTGTCAGAATGAACTTTTAAGGCCGTTGTACACAGGAAACGTTGTAAGGCGGCTGTTTTTAATATTTTGAGTAAATGCTAACTGCATTGTAATATTTTAATGCTACAGTCAGCTTAAAAAAACGTCAATTTTCACGTTTTATGATGCCAATTGCTGCAGTAGCGTATAAGTTTTGAAATACCTACTTCTAGACCAACTGAGGCTAGAGTACTAGAAAAGCCACAACTCGCTAAAAAAATCCCTTTTTTTGCAAACAGTAACTTATTATGTAAGAAACTTAAGCTTGTAAGTTAACTCAGATTCTTACGAAATAAGAACTTGCAGTTGCAGGAAAACAAATGGAATAGGAACAATAAAACGACAACAAATTTTTTAAATCGTTTTCTGATCAAGATATTTAAATTTAGAATATTATTAGAAAACTAGCTGTGCCTTTCGTTCGCCCTGTGTTCGTTCGCGTGCATATTAAGATTTCATGATTTTTTTGTAAGGTACCCTATTTTTATTTCTAAAATAAAAGCCTACGTTACTCCTTATAACATCAGCTCGCCTGTGAAAGTCCCGTCAAAATCGGTCCAGCCGTTTCGGAGATTAGCCAGAACAGAGAGACAGTTTTTTTTATAAGGGAGGTACCGTATGTACTTTCATAATTATGCATTTAGTAAAAAAAAAGTATATATATATATATAAAAATTTCGTCGAATATTTCGGGGCATCGCCAAGCGATTGGTTGACTTTTCACGTGACCAGAGGAGGCTGGCCTATTTTTGGCCAAAGAATAAGCATTGCCATCCAACGTGGTAAAGCTGCCAGCCTTTTAGGCACTTATGCCATTGACAGCGATGCGGACGAATTTTTGATTTATTCCGGTCTGATCCCCTGATCCCCCCTCCTCGATCCCCTGCTAGTTCGTCTTCTGTTTTAATCTCTGTCTTATCCACATTATGTAAGTTTACTCTTTTTGACAGGTAAGTACCAATGAGCTCCTGTCTTTTTCTTTTCATTTTTTTTATAATATACTTGTACATAATATGTATATTTTAGTGTTAATATGTAAGATAGGATAATGATTCCAAGTAAAACAAACCACTATTTTAGTAAAAAGCTGTTTATTTGACATGACTAACAGAAACACTTTATTTGTAGATATGTATAGAGTATAGATTTATTTGTAAAATTAACTTTGTGTGTCACAGTACGAGTTATATGAGTAAGCTTACGACTCGTTCGGTGCATGTGGCACGCCTTTGCTAATTCAACGGTGTTGCCCTGAGGCAATACAAACAACCAAATATGGGAGCGGAGAAATTACTACTTAACGGCCAGCTGGATAGGCTATGCTTCCGAATTATAGAAGGTTTGCTCTGGACAGTGTAAGGTTGCACTAATATTATGAGAATGTGGAAGTTTGTGAAGATGGTGGTTACACATAAAGCCTGCCATACATGGAGATCAACTCCGGAGTGTGACTTGTTGATGGATTGATGTGTGTTGAGAGTGTTTAAGATTCTGTGAGATGAAGGCTGAAAGATAGTTAAGTAAATAATTGTATTTTTCTCTTGATTGCATTTTTATCTTTACATTGTTTCTTTTTTTGTAATTTTTTGTTTATTTCCGTTTTTTGTTTTATCGTATAACGCGTTAGATATACATAATTTTAATTGGTTATGTAGCAGGGAGACATGCATCTAAAAAGATGAGAATGTGTCAGTTCGGTCAGACAGGATTTGGTAACTATTTGTTTTTTAGCAATCTAATGCAATCGCACAAGCAATGAAACCTTGAGGCCGGTTTTTGGTGGGGACGGAGTTTCGGACGGATATACTAACTACGTATGGATATAACTAGGAAAAAACCGGGCAAGAGCGAGTCGGACTCGCGCACCGAGGGTTCCGTAACATCCGGGTTTATGCATAAGGTTTATGTTTATGAAATTAAATGTTTATTTTTTATTTTTGAGTTGATTGAATGAATGGTAAATTGCGGTTTACGATTTATGACGTATTAAAAAAAAACTACTTACTAGATCTCGTTCAAACCAATTTTCGGTGGTAGTTTACATGGTAATGTACATCATATATTTTTTTTAGTTTTATCATTCTCTTATTTTAGAAGTTACAGGGGGGGGGGACACACATTTTACCACTTTGGAAGTGTCTCTCGCGCAAACTATTCAGTTTAGAAAAAAATGATATTAGAAACCTCAACATCATTTTTGAAGACCTACCCATAGATACCCCACACGTATGGTTCTGAAGAAAAAAAAATTTTTGAGTTTCGTTTCTAAGTATGGGGAACCCTAAAATTTATTGTTTTTTTCTATTTTTGTGTGAAAATCTTAATGCGGTTCACAGAATACATCTACTTACCAAGTTTCAACAGTATAGTTCTTATAGTTTCGGAGAAAAGTGGCTGTGACATACGGACGGACGGACAGACAGACAGACAGACAGACAGACGGACAGACAGACAGACAGACATGACGAATCTATAAGGGTTCCGTTTTTGCCATTTGGCTACGGAACCCTAAAAATATACCCTGAACGGAGAAACATCAGCAACAACTGACGTAAATTATAAGATACTTTTCACCACGTTACATAAATCCAAGTTACACCCAGGCAGTTAAAGAAAACTGTAACATATGTATGAAAATTCTTTCACTTGTTGCGTTGTAGTTTAGTATCTTTAGTGTCTCAATGACAATCTACCGGCCGTGTGTATGACGGACATTTTACATCTGAATGACTTGACTGCCCTCTTAATTAAAGGCATAGGAACTAAGGCCCTTGGGGTAGATTTTTGCCCTCACGACGGGGGACGCGGTGTCCCGGGGTGGGGTCGTCGTGGCGGTGTCACTCGACATCGCCAACGCGTTCAACACCCTCCCCTGGAGCACCATTGTGGAGGCACTCCGGTATCACCGGGTGCCGCCCTACCTCCGTCGAATAGTCGAGGCGTATCTGACGGAAAGAGCCGTCAGCTACCCCGGTCGCGATGGGGAGTGGAACCGGCGAGAGATGTCGTGCGGTGTCCCACAGGGATCGGTCCTGGGGCCGCCTCTGTGGAACATCGGGTACGACTGGGTGCTGCGCGCCGACCTCCCTGATGGCGTCAGCGTGGTTTGCTACGCTGACGACACGCTGGTCCTGGCGCAGGGGAGGTCGCATCAGGCGGCGGCCGACGCGATGACACGCGGGGTTGCGATAGTCGTGGAGAGGATCCGGCAGTTGGGTCTCGAGGTGGCATTGCACAAGTCCGAGGCCATGTCGTTTCATGGGCCCCGGAACGCGCCGCCATCGGGATCCCAACTAACGGTAGGAGGGGTTCACATCGGCGTCGGGATGACGATGAAATACCTGGGTCTCGTCCTCGACAGCCGGTGGAACTTCGTGGAGCATTTCCGACGTTTGGCCCCCAAACTGGAACGGGCCGGGGCCGCCTTCAAGCGGCTCTTGCCCAACCTGGGGGGGCCAAACGCCTCCTGCCGGAGGCTTTACGCGGGGGTCGTGCGGTCCATGGCCATATACGGGGCCCCGGTGTGGGCGCGTTCACTGCGGCGGCGAGCCGCCCACTACCTGAACGCGCCCCAGAAGGTGGTAGCCATAAGGGCTATCCGGGGCTACCGCACGATCTCTGGTGAGGCGGCAAGCCTCCTTGCCGGACTGCCGCCATGGGATCTGGAGGCGATGGTCCTCGCGCGCCTGTATGAGTGGCGCGCGGAGGCACTACGCCGGGGGGAGGATCCGCTTCCGCGGCAAATCGCTGCGGAGCGGACGGATCTCCGGCGCGATCTCATGGCGGCATGGAAAGAGCGACTGTCGCAACCCAGCGCAGGGCACGCCGCGATAGCGGCGATAAGACCCCTCTTTGAGGAGTGGCTAGAGAGGCGCCACGGCGCCCTCACCTTTCGCCTGACGCAGGTCCTCACCGGACATGGAAGTTTCGGGAGGTTCCTGCACATCATCAGGCAGGAGGAAACGCCCGGGTGTCACCATTGCCAGGATCGCCCAGAGGACACGGGGGAGCACACGGTGGAGGTCTGCCCCGCTTGGGCGGAGCACCGCCGTGTCCTCGTAGAGGCGATTGGCAGCGACGGCGACCTCTCGCGTCCGGCCCTGGTGCAAGCCATGGTCCGGGGCGAGAGGGAGTGGGAGACAGTCACCTCCTTCTGCGAAGCAGTCATGCTAGCGAAGGAGGTGGCGGAACGGCTCAGGGAGAGAGCCTCCCGACCCAGCCGCCGCGGGAGACGCTCCGGGCGTCGGGAGCCGCGTGACGACTCCCGGCCACCGTAGGCGCGGGCCTGCGGGCGGAGAGTAATGGGTAGCTCACCGCCCGATCAGGACCAGGCCCGTGCCGGACGGCGCGTACGTGTTCCACGCGCGCCTCAAAGATGTCAGCATCGAGGAGGGGCCCCTTAGGGCCGAAGCCTGCCGGGTCAGCGGGATTGTCCGAAAGGGTTACCGCTGGCCCGGAACATAAAGGGCTAAGGAAGGAACACGGGTGGGTTTTAGTCAGTAAGAGTCTGACACTCCCTTCCGCTCCACCCAGAGCGGGACGAGTCATTTGATGATTTCCCATCCTCACAAAAAAAAAAAAAAAGGACCTAAGGCCCTTATTAACGAGCAGGAAGTTAGTAAATTTAAATACCGCCACACCTAAGTAGTAAACTTGTCAGCAAGTAATTGATGAAATTAACAATGGTTTAGCATGTTTTGGCGACGCTTAGACAAGGCATATTTCTAGCAGTGTACGTCTTTCGGATGATCATATGATGATGGACCTTTGTTTAAGAAGTGGTATGTTTAAAATTTCAGCTTTTTTGTGCCTGCCTATTCAAAATCAAAATATTTTATTTCACATAAACCTACATGGGCACTTATGAAACGTCAGAAGCTAGGTGCACGGTTTCCACCAACACGGATGATAGAGAGGCTAATAGGCCTCTCTATCATCACAAAGATGATGATGAAGGTTTTGAGGGGATTTCTAACGTAATATCTATAGAATCAAATCAATTAGTAGGTATTCCTAATTTCCTACTCGATTGATCGGCTAACAAGATTACCTACAGGGGTTTAAGCTATTCTCATTCAGTATTGTTATTAAGTACAGTGCAGTGGCTATGAATAGTGGATTGTTATACAAGGGTCGGAAGCAATTGATGACTTTCACTCTACTTGTCATTTCGAATATACAGGGTGTGGCGTAAATAGTGGTCCACCGTTATGGATTCGATAAACCAGATAATATACTATAACATATTACAATTTTAACCAATTTTACCCAATGGTTCCGAAAATATATATTTTGTTTTTTATTTACGAAATTTCTACCTTTTGTTACTGGTTGTAACAAAAACAAGTTGTTGTTGTTTTTGTTGGCTCAACAAAAACCATAATTTTGTCCTTTTGATTTTTGTTAATTACTGCTAAAGACTAGAGCTATCGTGTAAAACTATGTTTTTTTATGTACATTTAAAGCTTTTGAAGAAAAAGTTACGTTATTAACCCTAATTTTTTACTTATCATGCATATTCAATAGCGATTTTTGTAAAAAAAAATGTACTACTAAAATGGTTAAAATGGTTACAGATGTTATAGTAAATTATCTGGTATATCGAATCCTTAACGTTGGACCTCTATTTACGCCACAGCCTGTATAAGGAAAGTAAAAGTAGTAGTTTTTCCAAAATATTTAGCTCTTGATAATAATAACATGAATAGTACCTACCTATTTAAAATTAATTGAGAACTTAGAACAATTAGTGAAATTCAAAGTTAAATATAATATAGTCATTATTAATTTTTAAATATGGCTGTTTATAAACTCACAAGACAGCAGCATTTTTCTTAATTATGTAAAAAAAGGGAACAAATTTTTTGAGCTGTTATTTAAATATTCGAGATGTTATTATGATCAGTTGAAAAACATATTGAGCAGTTATTGAATTTAATGGCGGTTGATTAATTATTGCGACAGTAAAACATGGACAGTAATAAAAAATCAATTAGTCGGTTAGTTTATCATACAATGTCAATTCTAAAAATAATTGAGCAGTCCAATAACTAAATGAGCGGTAAAAATGATGGAATGAGCGGTTCGAATGAGCTGTAACACATTTGTAATGACAACTTAGGATAGAAGAGCGAGCGAAGCGAGCTCGGGACTTGGGGCACCCCGACTCGGACAGGTTAGGTTCGAAGGGGATGACGGGGGCTCGAGTGAGCGAGCATAGCATATAATTGTTAATTGTTTATTGTAGTTGTCTTAAAAATACTGTTTTGTTTTTTTTTTTTTTCATTTTATTGTTTTTATAAATTAGCGTAACTGTCATGCATGAACAGTTCACCTCCTAGTGATTAAGGTTTTATTTATTAATGGTAATCTGTGAACAGCGCTGTGGGTTACATTATTACTTATGTAATTTATGTTTTTTCTGTTTATAATATTGCATAATGTAGCTGTTTGTTGTTCCTATTTAATAAAATAAAATAAAATAAAATAGCGAGCGAACAAGCCCCCGTCATCACCTTCGTGTTAGGTTCCTTTAAACCCTGTAGACAGAAATAGGGGCCCCGCGAAGCGGGGCTCCGTCGACTACACACCCAAAACTACTTTACCACCTCATTGTTTATAGAATTGCTTAGAATAAGATTTCTTACCGACAAATTCCGATTTAACTGCCCCACACGTAACCGCTCGTTCAATAATTTTTACCGCCCATTTAATTATTTTCCTGCTCAATTATATATTCCCTGATCCATTTCATTATTTTTTACTACTCATTTTTGTTTACTTTAGTGCTTAGTTTTAACTGCTGAACTAGCTTACTACAGTTCTATTTTTAAAATTCATTCCTGCCCTAGACAGGGAAGCAATTGCTATGAGTCTTTCCCGCTAAAGATGGGATGCAGCGTCTTCCAACCGCTATACGGATCAAACAAATATTACTTTCCGAGTAAAGGCCTGCGCAGACGACGGACTTTTGTCCGCGGACTTTTGTCTGCTAAAATAGATCGCTTACAACTGTCGCGTACTTTTAAGCCCTCGTTTGCGTTACTCGATACAGTATTAAGCGCTCAGTATTTAGCGGACAAAAACGTCCGCGGACAAAAATCCGTCGTCTGCGCAGGCCTTATGAGAAATGAAAATAAAAATAATTACACAAAGTAACGCGCCTGCTGGGGTGGGAAACCCACAACTTACAACTCGTAAGTCGGGGATGTTACCACACTGGGGCCACGCCTGCTCCAAGTGTAAGTGTTAAGCTGAAAATCATACAATATTTACACTAATTAGCTTGTACATACGTAGACACACATCAAGCTAACCGAAACTGTAAAATTTTCCCAACCAACTTTTAACCTTATTCTTTAGCTTTAGAGTCGAAAATCTATCAAAGAATTTTGACACATTGTAGTAGCTTGATGTGGTGGCGTTAGGGAAATTGGTTATTTAGTTAATTGACTACCAACTTAAATTGTCCGTATAATCAAATCACAACTGTCATTCTTTGACAGCTGTGTGAAATGACGATATCACAGTCTTCCTCTTAGCGTGTCGATGGCAAATATTTATGTAAAGGACATCATTCATCTCGTACCCAAAAAATAAACAGCAGAAAAAAAAGTTTTTTTTAATGGGAAATAAGGTACTTAACACCCTCAACATTTTTTAGTATAACAGTTGTGCAGATAGTTTTAATAAACAAAATAAAGCTGTCAATGACACGAAATGTGATGCAGTTGTATAACTGACACCTCTTGCGAACAAGTACAATTTCTGTAGTAGTAAACTTGAATTTGTAAACAGAGAACGAAAAAACTGAAATGTTTGAAATTAATAGTCTGTCGAACATTGTAAACTCTATCTGTATTGTTGTCGCGGGATTAATAGCAGTAGGCTTATCAGTATAGCTTCAGCTTCCTATTTCTGCAATACAGGAAAGGATTGGTACACCGCATGATAATCCGCACGGATTTAATCCGCATCAGAGTAGGGTGTGTATCAGAACTCGGATGATCTTCTGTAATTCATCTGACAGTAATTAAATAGATACCTAATGTGTTCATTTCTGGAGAATTCAGCATTTTCATAACAACTGCTTTTAGTTTCATGGCTTTTATATAAAGTTAATATCGTGTCTTCGTTACAGGAATTGGTGGAAGCTGGTGATGGCGCCAAACAAGTAGCCGAATTCTGGGCCGAGTCCATTTAGATTGCTATCGACACGCTAAGAAGAAGAAAGAAGATATAAAGTTGACACAAAAAGAAAGTTTCCACTCGTTTTTCGTTAATAAACTTTTTTTTAAAGAAGCTGTTGGTACTTAAAAAATATACCCTGAAGAATATCATATATTTTTCTGATTTTCTTTACTGTAGTCGATCATATACTTTTGTTGTTTCTAAAACTTACATTTTATGTGTTTAGGTCATGTAAGCCCCTTAAAAATTATACAATACTATATTTCATGAATGGAAACTTAAGGTTCCTTGGGTTTTATTTGAACGAAATCAACTAGTTTTTATGGCATCGTTTTATGCTTTTTACAAGTTTAAGAGCGTTTACGCCGAACGGCATTTCATACAAACTTTCAAGCCCTTATTTTTCGAAATGAATGAACCGATTTTAATGAAACTTCATACGCATAAGCAGGATACAGAGGTCTAAAAAGTTAGTAGACAATATTTTCAAAATGTCTTATTTAAAAAAAGATAACTGGAAATCTCTGTTTCTATGGAAAATTTAAAATCGGTCTAATTTGGCTGTAACACTATTTTTTTGAAAATGTTGTCTACTAACTTTTTAGACCTTTGTATCCTGCTTATGCATATGAAGTTTCATTAAAATCGGTTCATTCATTTCGAAAAATAAGGGCTTGAAAGTTTGTATGAAATGCCGTTCGGCGTAAACGCTCTTAAGTAAGATTCTCCTTCGTCTTGATCTTTGTTTTCTGTTTTTTATAGTTTTCGAGGTGTATTTTTTTGCTGTAATGCCAATAAAATTTACTTTCTTTCTTTATTCTTAATATGTGCATGCTATGGACAGTACTAAACGGAGTTAGATTACAGGATTGTAATGTCCTCAAAATGCAAAAACGGAGCAAGATCTTACGCCAATCGTAGCAGATAGTTAATTAAGCAGGCATCCTGCACAATGAATCACAATCAACCCACGAATCGCACCCGAGAATGGATTGGAAATGGGCATGGCGGAAAACTCGGAATTGGATTTCAATTTACCTATCTATGATTATTATTGAATACTATCTGACTCGGCCGAACTTCGTACTGCCTCAGATTTTTTTTTGTTATTTTTTTCCCTGTTTTAATAATTAGGAACCCTCAAGGGCGTCCCCAGAACACCCTATCAAAGTTTCATCACAATCTGACCAATGGTTTCGGCAGGCATAGAGGACAAACATACACACTTTGATTTTTATTTATATAGATTAGATAGATTTCATGACGTAGACTTTTGTTGTGATGATAGACCATAAATGATATTGCTTCAACTATCCATTCTATGCCAGAACCCTGATAAGTCTAGTGGCATGGAATGGATATCGGATGAGCTGTGGGCTAAAAACTGGCCAAGTGCGAGTCGGACTCGCACACGAAGGGTTCAGTTCCACAAGGCAAAAACACCGAAAAAAACACGTTTGTTGTATGGGAGTCCTCCTTAAATATTTATTTTATTCTGTTTTTATTTGTTGTTATAGCGGCAACAGAAATACATCATCTGTGAAAATTTCAACTGTCTAGCTGTCACGGTTCATGAGATGCAGCCTGGTGACAGACGGACAGCCTGATTGGAGTCTTAGTAATAGGGTCCCGTTCTTACCCTTTGGGTACGGAACCCTAAAAACCACTGAAGTTCAAAGTTTTTTGAAACTCTTTGGGTTTTTAACCACGCCAGACCAAGGCGAAGATGTCGGAACGTGCTTAACTCCCACGAAAGGGTCATTTCGTGGGAGTTTGGTGTTTTTTGGGAGTTTCGTGGGAGGCATTGCTCTCAAAACGGTATAAGAAAACATCTTAAGGAAACCCTCCTATGACCTAGAACCTAGAAAAGAAATGTCCTAGAACCAAAAATTCGAAGACAAGTGATATCCGCCAAACCGCACTGATCTCGCGTGGTGTATTATGGCCCACTCCCTCTCACAGAGAGGAGGCCTGTGTCCAGCAGTGGGAACATTATAGGCTGATTATGCTATGCTTTTGCTAGCTAGATTGGAAATTCAGAAACACATGACGATCATTTGTAAGACGTAGGGGAGATCGGGGCTAGAAGTTACAGGGGTAAGTCGGGGTGTCGCGATTGAAATAATTTCGCCAGGAAAAGAGATAGGAATATTGAATAAACACGTCGTTAAACGGAACGCCATAGCGCACCAACGGACGTTATCTTAAACAGGCCAGTGGCACCCAAAACATCGGAATAGCAGCACGTGGGTCGCTAGTTCACGTAAGTAAATATTTTCGTATTTGGTATTTTTGGTCTATTTCACGAATTTTAACGATTAGCCCCTAGTGTTTCAGTGTTTTAATTAAAGAATTTATATACTGTTCTGGTACACAGTGCATAAATTTCGTATATACCTATGTTTCGTAATCTAACCTATATCTTGCTTTTTTTTCAACACTTGTGCTTGGGGGCTAGATGTTTCTTTTTTCGGGGGCACGCGGTGATCTCGGATGAACTTGCTCCAATTCATTTGTACGAACAATGGAATATAAATATTGTAATTTTCTTCTTTTTTAGCATGCGGACTTATACCAGAAAATCAACACGAGGTTCTGTGTCACAGGAGTTGATGCAAAAACCCTATGACGACGATATTATTGTTTTTTTCAGCCTAAGACAAGGCAATACGATTGAAGTGTGAAGACTGAACTCATTGTCAAGGCTGATTTGCTACAAGTTATTTGATAAGCTGTTAATTATTAAATGGTTAATTATTGTTAACAAATTGCCCCAAGTCGGGGTAAGTTGTTACTTTCCGACTATAAGCATTAAAAAAAAAAAAAAAATTTCACTAAAAATGCCCCAATTAACTGCCTTAATACCAAAGTCAGAAATGTAAGTTGATTTTGATCGCAATGTATGAATACTGAAATCAAGTATTCGTAACAATTTTTGAGGTTAATTAAAAATCGAAACTTTTTGCTCTTCCCTACTGCCAATTCGTTCGAACCATTATCGCAATTACACTTACCTGAAGTGTAGGAATACCTAAGATAACTAAACATACTAATCATAAAAAATTAAGAAATTAGATAATTCAGCGCACGCCACCCTTCAATATCCACCACGTTCATGAAGTTATTGAAACTAATTAAAATGATCAACGAAAAAACCAAATAAAAAAATAAACTCTCAAATTAAAACACAGGTCAAAAATGTTCGAAACACAGCTGCTGCGCGCCGATAGCTTCTACAATGAAAAGTAACATGAAAAATTCCCGAAAAATACAGGCTACAAAAAAAAAATTTGTTGATAGGAGTTTTATTACAGTGCAGGTGCCAATCAAAACGGTGTGTCAATGGAACAGGATTGAAAGGCACCACTCCGTGTCCGATTATGTCCTGTTGCGTAACGGGATACATTTGTAAAAGCTCTACTCTTTGTGTTGCAATGACTGTTCATTCGTACTAACCTAACTTTGATTGATTTTTGTTTACGAATATATTTTTACATGCTTTTCAAAGCATATTTTTCTCTTTATCCGCAGGCCGTATAATCCTGGTTGTAGTTAAGTTTTAGGGGATCTGCTTCTGAATGTTTGGGTGTTCAAGGTAACTAAAACAGTAACTAATGATCGAATAGCAACTACTTTTACCAGCACCCTTGCGAAGATCAGCCACAGTCTGATTCATTTTGAAGGATATAATCAATTGCTTCAGATGTCCGAAAAATTTGTCTGCTCAACAACGTTTATAACGCAATGAATGTTGTTGAACTGTCAAAATTTAATCCATTGCTACTATTAGTGGGTTACGTCATTACCCCGTTGGTAGGTGCATTAGTTAAACTTTATTCGATTCCACTAATGATCGGCTACCAATAGCACAGAATATGAATCGTATGCCATACAGAAATTCATCATCATCATCATTTCAGCCGAAAGACGTCCACTGCTGGACATAGGCCTCCCCCAAAAAGGGGGGGGGGGGGGGGGGCTGCCAAAATCGCCACGCTTGGCAGGCGGGTTGGCGATCGCAGTATGGTATGGTGGTTGAATGCATAGAGAACGCTGCTGCCCATTCTCCGGTACGCCCCTTAGTCGCCTTTTACGACACCCACGGGAAGTATGGGGTGGTGCTATTCTTTAAGTCTGGCACCACACAGACAAACACAGAAATTAATCATAATCATTTACCAAACCAGACCCACGCAAAATACAGGGTTATTGGTAAAACATTAACAACCTCTTAAGAGGTCATTGTACTCATCATTATGAACAACTTTTGCTATGGGACCAATCCTGAAATCGCAAAAAAATATATCAGCTGTTCCCTAGATTTATGTTCGTATATCTCGTCAACATGTAGGGAACAGCTGATTTTTTTTTCGCGATTTCAGGTTTGGTCCCATAGTAAAAGTTGTTCATAATGATGAGTACAATGACCTCTTAAGAGGTTGTTAATGTTTTACCAATAACCCCGTATATGTAGCTATACCTACAAGCAATGATTCTGATTTATAGCATTCTATTTATATTTTTGTTTATCCATACACTGATCGGTTATGTCGTCGAAAAGGTTGCGTAGTACTCGCATCGCCGCGTGTATTTTAAGTTGTATGAACGTTGAGTCAGAGTGTCTAAGTATGGTGATGTTCTGTAAATGCTGTATCTATATCACTCTCTTTTCTCTTTAATAACAGACTGCCTATTAGAGCTGTCTTTATAAACGCAACGTCATATGGTATTTATAGGTGAAATAGGTCTCGCATAATACTCACTTGTAACTTACCTTGTAAACAGATATTACGTAATTGGGTCTCAAATAATGACCTAGCTGTCAGTCTATAGTTCTTTCTGGTTCTTTCCTTTTTGCAATATGTACGTAGGCGCTCGGACGTGTTCAAATTATATCTCTTGTAATCTTATTGGTGTTTGCATTTCTGCCCTTAATCTATCACTGCCTGCTTATTAGACAAGGCACTCGCAATGCCATTACTCCTAAATAAAGGACTAGTAATTGCATTTTGTTTTTATTCTAGTTGTAAGTTTTGTCTTGAACCAGAATTTTGTTTTGTTTAAGAACATTCTATTATACAGGATGAAAATGAAAACATGCGACAAATCGAAATAGGAGGTGCAGTAACGACTTCATAATCTATATAAATTGTCATTACCTAAATCTAAATCCTTGAAAAAAATCGTGTAATTATCATCTTAGATAGTCCTAACTAAGTTATTGCCTTGAAGTAGACACGAAGTATCGTCTTACAGTTTTCTGTTTTTTTTTTCAAAATTATCAAAGCAGATAAGAAAATTAAAGTATCAATTTTAGCGCGCGCCCTATATTCAATCTATTCATCGCAGAGTCCACAACATAAACCAAGTTGACAACGAGTTGGACTAGCGGTATTTACCTAATTTGGCCGTTTCTACGAAAATAAGGGCGCGCAAAGACGTTGCCAAATCGCTTGCCTACGCCCACGGTGCATCCCTTTTCTAAATTTACTTTTTATCACGTTGAATTAGATATTTTAATTTGTCGCACCTATTCAATTTCATCCTATAAATTTTATTTTCTTGTGTATTTTTATTTCTTTTTAACTTTAGGTATATGGCAACTGTAAGCGCTAATTATACAGACGGCACAACAAGCTACTACAATCTGTCAATTTTATTGAACAGATTTTCAACTTTAGAGCATAAGGTTCAAAGTTAATTGGGAAAATTTGACAGTTTCGGGTAGCTTGATGTGCTGGCGTCTGTAAAAGTTTACCTAGATATTAGACTGTAAGCTTTCTGAAGAGGAATAAATAAATAAACTACAGTGGATAGAACCCTAAATCATTGATGATTGGTGTTGACTAAGATCGTTTTGAAACCGACCGCCTGTTTGAAGTTAAGCGGCACCGTACGAAAAACTCAAATTATTTTCGGGTATTTTTCGGAAATCCCACATTAATAAAAAAAACTAGAACTCACTTTGAAATGGGACAGATACTCTTGTTGACGTGTAATATCGGTGGCGAGGATCAGGGAGCTGATCTGATCCTCTAGTGTTTCTCGAAGGCCGGGCAGTCGCGGTAGATGGTCCAGGATGCCGCTCTCGACGAGGCAGCTCATGGCTGAGCGCCAGTGGTGGTTCTCCAGCACTGACGTATTCTGTACAAAGAAGAAGATTTGGATAAGTACCTGATCTTAACATTCCGCAACACGTTTTGTTCTTTCATTGTCCTCTGTCTACCATCACGCTATCATTCACTTCCTTCTCTTTCATATCATTCCTCACACATCTCTGTCGGTCTTAGTAAGTTTATATCTACTTTATATATAACTCTTAAAAGCATGTTTTCTGGTCGATTGGAGCATATGTACGTGCATTCGAGCGGAACCATGTACACCTTTAGTGTTTAATATAACTTATAAATAAAAGTGGGTAAGCTTGTAGGTATCAATTACCGCTATCATGTGAGCCATCGTATGTCGATGTTCACTCAATTAACCAAAATTAGGGTCTTCTTGGCAAAGATATTTATATTTTTCCGTCCCATCTCGGCTCACCTATCATGCAAGGGCGGGTTTCTAAAACCTTACGAGCACTTGTCAGGACGTTGGAGGGAGGGGGGGGGGTTAATCACAGATACAAATATACAATAGCATTCATGGTCTTCGTCTTCACGTCGCTGGCTCGACTTTTCTCAAATCTTGTTGGCCCAAACCTTCGCCACTACCACGGCGTCATCGGTGGCAGCGCAGAGGTTACTTTGACTGCAAATTTTGGTACACAGTGGGCAGGATAGGAGGTAGAGCATAATTTGGGACATAGCACCACAACCCCAGCCGTTCCGTCGAGATACACTTTACCAGGATGGAGTCACATCTTTCCGCTTGTGTCAGGGACTTCCAAATGACATACATAGCATTAGTGAAAAGTAACCATTCTAAGCGGTCTTTGGTGATAATGGTTACTTTTCACTGATGCTATTTAAGTATACCTAATTATTCATTGATTCATAGTCGCGATTATTATTAACTCAAATTCCAAGATATTTTTAAGGTTCCGTAGCCAAATGGCAAAAACGGAACCCTTATAGATTCGTCATGTCTGTCTGTCTGTCCGTTCGTATGTCACAGCCACTTTTCTCCGAAACTATAAGAACTATACTGTTGAGACTCGGTAAGTAGATGTATTCTGTGAATCGCATTAAGATTTTCACACAAAATTAGAAAAAAAAAAAAAACATTTTAGGGTTACTTACTAGGGATACTTAGAACCGAAACTCAAAATTATTTTTTTCATCAAACCCATACGTGTGGGGTATCTATGTGTAGGTCTTCAAAAATGATATTGAGGTTTCTAATATTTTTTTTTTCTAAACTGAATAGTTTGAGCGAGAGACACTTCCAAAGTGGTAAAATGTGTCCCCCCCCCCCCGTTACTTCTAAAATAAGAGAATGATAAAACTAAAAAAAATATATGATGTACATTACCATGTAAACTACCACCGAAAATTGGTTTGAACGAGATCTAGTAAGTAGTTTTTTTTTAATACGTCATAAATCGTAAACCGCAATTTATCATTCATTCAATCAACTCAAAAAAAAAACATTTATTTTCATAAACATAAACCTTATGCATAAGCCCGGATGTTACGGAACCCCCGGTGCGCGAGTCCGACTCGCTGTTGCCCGGTTTTTTATGTTTAGTTTTATTTTATTTAGAATTAGGCTCCACTTACTTACACTTACTTACACTCGTATGAGACTTGAACATAATCGTAAAATGCATGTAGGTAGGTCTTAGGTCTTTGGTATTGGGAAATACAAAGGAATATGATATATGTGTGCTTTCCAATTTCAATACTCCTTTGAACTGTTGCAAAGTCGATATTACGATGAAATTTCTGCCAGCATCAATTCATTCCTTAGCGACAATTATTGGTGGTGAACTGATACTAATTTATAGCTGCGAACCATAGATATCTGCGAACCGAGAGACGTCCTCTTTGACAGTAACGTAACTTGCATGTTGGATTTTGGGACGACTTCTGAGGCACTAGAATGTCAGTAACAATGTTGAAATGTAGGTAGATAGTCCTTTTCCTGTTATCCCATATTATTTTATGATTAAAGGGGGAAGCGTCAGGATAGCCCGCGATTAATATTTCATGAAATATATAATCCTAAATATTTCATGAAATATATAATCCTATTGATTAATATTTCATGAAATATTAATCAATAGGATTATGTGAACTTAGAGAGTTGTATTGATGATTTCAATCATTATAATTCTGTAAAGTCATATTTGTTACGTTAGCGAAATATTTTAAACAACATACAACCTGACACTGACTTGTAAATTGAAAAAAACATAAGAAAAATTGAATTTCGCGGGCTATCTTAGCGTATCCCTCATCATCACCTTCCACCATGATTATTTCGGTACCTTCGAACAAGAGTATTTTTGATCGAAGATCATTCCCAAATTGAAGACTTTTCATTGTCTATTCAACGATATTATTAAACTGGTCCCATGTATATGTATGTTGCTGTAAATTTTCCATGTACTCGTTTAATAAATAAACTAGTCTGCAGGCTTTAAACCCCCCCCCCCCCCCCCCCCCCGCCAGATGGTCCTGCGAAATTAAAAAGGCGGCTGGGACCGAGTGGATGAAAATGACACTGGTAAGAAAACCAAGCGAGTTTACCAAACCATGTTTACCTACTTCAAAAAAAAGGAGGTTATCAATTCGACACGTATGTATGTAATATTACTGAAATTGCATTATATTCACATATGAAAATCTATTAGGGCTTCCAACAAATATACAAAATTTTATAGACGCATGTATGTATGTTTGTCCACGCATTTCTCCGCAACTATTAATCGGATCGTGACCATTTTTTTATTGACTTACTAAACTTGCACTGTTCCCCAAGTTGAAGTAAATCTTCAACTTGGGGAACAGTGCAAGTTTCATCAAAATCGATTCAGTGATTTTCAAGATAATTATGGATTAATACGTGTAAGTGACTGCCTGGCTTATAGATACTGGGGTGTAGTGTCAAAAGGAAAACATCTCAAAACCTTGGTCAAATTCTAGTGCAATATTTACAACAAAACTATACAAACAAATATTCCAGGTTTTAATTAAAACTAAAAATTACAAATAAAAAAAGTAATTTAAAAAATTTAATCGATTTCAAAAAGAAATAATAATAATTGTACAAAGAAACACACAAGATTGGGGGTGCGTCCCATATCATATCATTAATATGGTGTACATAATAAAGAGTATTCTATTCTATCATATATATGCGGTGATCATTAAAATATCTTCTGTGTAGTCGTAAGACAAATTCTGCAACCAATTGGTAAGCTTTGCTTTCAGTGTAAACTTGGTCAACGTGTAAATATCAATTAACCGATGTACCCTATTATAAAAGACGAGCGCTTAGGATTGAGTATAGCAAGTGCGGAACGACATTGGACGGAATCAAAGACCGGACGACCTCTGCGCTTTAAAAAATTAACTCAAAATTATTAAATAACTTTAATTTCGGAAGTCGGTGGAAAAAAACTAAAACTAAAATACAGACCCCATGACACCGGCCCCCGGTCCCGCGGCCTAGCGCCAGCGCTCACGCTCACCCAGCCAGCAGTACACAGCGCTGACCGAGGAAGTGGCGGCTTACGATTTTTGTACGTAAGCTGGTGCTTTTTTTGGCATGCGAAGTAGTTGCTCTTGCGTTATCTAGGTGTATCTATATCTGTGGAGAGGCCTATGCTAGCAGTAGACTGTGATAGGCCAAGTTGGCTGATTGAGGCTTAAAAAATAAGTCTGGATCACAATTTTAGCATTTTTGTAAACAAAGTTTAGACGTAAACAGACTGACAAATCGAAATTATTTCGGTATTAACTTAGAAAGGGGTAAAACAAACGTACCTACTTACGAAACACTTTTCATTCGGTGTCGTAACAGATACAAGTGTTTAATTAATTGCACCAGGTAGATTAAACCAATCGGATTTATCTCAGCATTCAACTAACCGCCTTCTCAAGTAATCTCTACTGAACGCAAATTCCAAGGGTGCAGAATAAATCGAGTGAAGCTGGACTTAACCTGTTTGTTGTTTTTTGTAAAAGCTTGGACGTTGATTTAATTGGGGACTGCAATCGAGTGCTCGAAAATATACAAGATCCCGTACCTAAATCCAGTCTTTGGGGACCGCCTAGTGCTGCTATGAAACGAGTAAGCCATATGTCATTGTGCCGACTTTGGTCAACAGTTTGATCCACACTAATCGGATTCGTTAACGGATTTTCCCTATTTCGTGTGGAAATTCTCATGGATATTCTCTGCCCTGGGAGGGGAGTAGCGGTGGCTTAGTGGTAACGACCGCGACTTACGAGATACAAGACGGTTCGAACCCTGACAGGTGCTTTACTTTGTGTAAATTATTTCATCACCTCTGCACTCAAAACGGTGAAGGAAAACATCGTGAGGAAACCGGCATGTCCTAGAACCAAAATTTTGAAGACATGTGACATCTACCAACCCGCACTGGGCCCGCGTGGTGGATTACGGCCCCCTCCCTCTCACAGAGAGGAGGCCTGTGTCCCAGCAGTGGGAACGTTATAGGCTGATTATGTATTCTCTGCCCTGGGAGAAACGATCTACGTTATATTTTTCACTGACAAATACGGCGAAGTCATATCTACATTTTAGATTCAATTTAGTAAGGAAAGTAATTAAAATGAAGTTACCACTGAACAGTGCTTGTGTTGGTTAGTACTTTGAGGCAGCGGGAATAATTATGCACACAAGACGAATTTATTCAGTAAACGAGTAAAGGCTCCAGCAGATAGACGCGAGGCGACGGTGCGTCGCGATTCTGGAAAAACAAGTTATCTTAAAAATTCTTCTAGTTGATCGCGCCGCGCCTGTCTGCGGGTGCCTTATGGCCTATATTTCTTTCCATCTTTTTCTTCCTTGTTTTTGTTTTCGTATCTCAAAGACCCGTTGAAATACATTTTGGCTACTCATTGGTGATTTGATTACGATGCCCGTTCCTATCCATAGAGATCTACGTTTTGGAATGCTTTAACTTTCTGACTAACTGACAGAATTCTTGACAAATCAAAAGTTTCTGTAAACGGTTTAATTAAAACAAAGGGTTAAAAAAAACTTCTGAGTTTTGTAACACGTTACTTTTGTAACACGTTACTTTTGTAACACGTTACTTTTGTAACACGTTACTTTTGACTTTTTGAGTAGCGTCGTGGACGGTCGGTTTTAACACCATCCAGTATTAAGGTTCCGCAGATCATTGTTGTTAAATAAAGCGTTGTAGATAGGTATGGCTATTTGTAAAACCCGTGCGAAGGGGCTAGTCTTCAGTGCTAAATAAACCTAATTAAACAGTTAATATTTTCAAATCTGAAACACGCGCAGGTTGTCGGTAAGTTAACGTTTTGAAGCTATGTAAGCTCATTATGTGTTTGTGCGGCGGTTTCCACGACTGCTATTTGTAGTAACGTAAAACTGTTTCTCAAAATCAATAATTTTTAGAATCATGTGCTAAATATTTGGAAGAGGCGCTTTCCTTTTTTGTGTTTCTGACATAACGAACTTAATGTTTATTTTATTCAAGTTCACGTTTTAGGTATTTGTTGTCTACTTTAATATTAAATACCAATATTAAATGGCAAACTATAATTTTGCATAATTTAGAAACATTTTTTGTAAATGTAAGAACCTTGAATCTGTTTATTATGATTTTTTTATGTTGACTTGAAAGAGCGTGGCAATTGAGAATGTGTCAGGCTCACTTAATTGTCTCATTGATGGTAGCGCGTGTGCATTGGGCTCCCTACAAAATGGTTGAGCTCGATGGCGCTGATCCACCCATCATGTTCGCTAACGGGCGCCGTCGGTTGAGACTGGTCATCTCTTAACTGTCAAGGCTTATTTTTATTAATCTAATATTTTGAATTGTTTCTTCATTTGTGTTTTTTTTTACATTTTTCTCACATAATTATAAAAGCAACAAGAATAATGTACCCAGGATTTTATAATATCATGATATAAAAGAGTGTCCATGGAGTTTCTAGTCCGTTCTTCTCCACAGAGATCTACGTTTTGGAATGGGCAACCAGCTTCAACTTTCTAACTGACCGACTATGTAATTTTGACAATTCTAAATTGCCTGTGCTGCCTGTGCATGGTTTAATTGAAATAAATGCTTTGAGTTTGAGTCTCTTGGGTACGTTATCAGTCGACAGCGATGCGGATATTTTAGTTTGTGAATAGTTTTAGTTAAGTTAGGATATAATTATGTTATTTTATTAATTCATTCTTATTTACTTACATGTTATTTTAATTCTAAATAAATGTAAGTACTTCGTCGTTTCAGCCGATAGACGTCCACTGCTGGACATAGGCCTCCCCCAATTTTGGGAGGGTTTGCCATAATCGCCACGCTTGGCAGGCGGGTTGGCGATCGCAGTATGGTATGATGGTGGAATAAATAGAGAACGCTGCTGCCCATTGTCTGGTAAGACCCTTAGTCGCCTTTTACGACACCCACGGGAAGTAAGGGGTGGTGCAATTCTTTAAGTCCGGCACCACACAGACAATGTAAGTACTTGTTTTGATGTTTTTTTTTTTTTGCTTTATTAGTCGTATTTAGTTATTAATCCCTTTTTACGAACAAAAGTATTCAAATTTCACCATGCATTATTCTATTCATTCTTTTAACAACCGGACAGGGGGCTTAAAAAGGCCACTTTTGCAGAATCATAAAAGGATAACATAATGGACAGTTAACTGTTAAGGTAATCGTATCAAATCCCATTGGTGAAGCATTTTTCAGTAATTTTTTTTGTCTGTGCTAAAATACCAATCAATCCAATCCAAATCCAATCCCAATCTCTTTGATTGTACCTACGTAATGCTGCGAAAAAGTGGCCTTTTTAGGCCCCCAGATCGCGCGCGCAGTTCTATTGGGATGACTGGGGTCATGCGCTTCGTAAATTAAAGAAAATCGTTTCCTTGGGAAAGTTGTTTGTTACGATGAGTACAATCATGTGTTGTTGTTCGAAAGTCTCGGTCACTAATTAATTACCAATCACCCTATAATTATACTGTAATTGATTTCAGCAAAACAACGCCTGAATCCATAACCATTCCATATCGTAAATAAAAATAGTCGTCAAAGAATATGTCAAAGGCAAAAAGCCAAAGAGAAAATGATCAACTAATTGATCATCTTTCATTCAGTCTTTCTAAACTACCTAACGTCCCAAAGAATTTTATTTCAAAAACAACACGGGTGGTTGCATCAGTCAGTGATTGGGTCCACCGCGGAGTGCCGGATACCAATATATCCGGCTTTGCACCGCAGTCGGAAAACGGGAAATTGATAATTTTGACGTTTCGCCACTGAAACAGACATATCAATGACACAATGTCTGGTGCTGTATTTAAGATAGAGGAATGTTGTTCGTGAATGTAATACTACTTTACAAATTGAAAAGACATAAGTAAAGCGATTTGAAGTTACTTTTTAAAAGTTATCTCAAACTATAAATAGTGTACCTACAGAGAAACTAATGAAACACAATGAGGGGTTCCATGTTCCATAGTTGGGATGAATTTATCACAAGAACAAACTTAACTTTGTTATAAAAATATTTATTTATGTAATTAAACTTCAAATTAACGATTTTCGGACTTTTTCCAAATTTCATGAATCTAGGTCAGCCCTATAGGTTTATATCAAGATAATTAAAACGAATAAAAATGACAGTATATTTAATTGAGTTGACTTAGAAGTTGAATATATTAGAGCTGCAAGGGAACTTAGACTTACGTATTTGATATTAAAGTATTGTAAAGCTAGGAAAATTAATTATAAGTGATTGGCCAGCCTGGCAGTGCGGGCGCGGCGCAGCTTACTCAAACATAAGAACTTCATTTGAGTGTCCATAGTGGGGCGGGCACAGTGAGCGGCGCAGGCTGCTCGGCGCGGGGAGCGCGCGTGCAACTGACGCCATAGCTCGTTCATAAAAGTGGCCGCTGTGGGTGCGCGGGCGGCCCGCGCGTGGCGGTCTCGGCGCGGGCCATAGCGAGGGCCGCCCGCGAGAAAAAAGCTCGAACTAGTTTGAGAACCCCGGTGGGTTCTCAAACTAGTTCGAACATTTTTCTAGTAAAACTAAGTCTTCTTCATCCATATTATATTATCCATACCCTATTAACCTCAGACACTTATCACCCACCTTTTTTACTATCACAATTATGTATATTGGCTTCTTTCAATTTAAATAACCGAGCCATGACACGTAAATCTACACAGAGCTACAATAATTACTATAAGACGAATCACGAAGAAATTAATGGTGGTTTGGACAAAGTTAACTGGTGCGAATTATTACAAGTCGCAAAAGATGCAGTAAATACATTTTATGAAGTTATTTTCAGAGTTATTAAAGCTAATGTTCCCTTAACATCGGTCAAGTCTTCTAAATATCCGATCTGGTTTTCATCATCATTGATACAAATATTTAAAAATAAACCTAAGGCGTGGTGTAAATGGAAGGCCTATCAAAATCTATTAGATTTTGAACAATTTTTACTATTTAGGTCGAGATTTCATACTGAATTTAAAACTTGTTATTGCCTATACATAAAGTCATCTGTAATCTGTAATCTCTTTCTAAACTTCTTTTATTCTGTTTATGAACCTTCCACTCTCAACAATGTGCAGCAGCGAACCTTCGAAGATGCTAAGAATAGTCGTCTCGTTAGCAATCTTGTGATCAGTATTGAACAAGTACATAGTTTTGAAATCCGTTGATTGTTCTAAAGGTCCAGGACCTGATGGTAAAATACTACTGCCAAAGAAACAAGCTGGATCTTAATCCCGCTAAATGCTCGGTTGTGACGTATTCTCGGAAGCGCTCAATCATTGCTACATCGTATACCCCAAGTGATCAACTTCTTCCTAAATCAAACTCCATCCGTGATTTGGGGATTCATCACGATTCCAAGCTCAGTTTTGAAATACACGTTGATGCAATAATCGTTAAGGCCTCAAAATCACTGGGTTTCATAATGCGGTTATCCAAGTGCTTCACTGAAGCCAAAACTTTAAAAATTCCATACTGTACCTTTTTAGAACCCACTTGGAATACGCGTCTGAAATATGTAACTCATGTTACCACAAATATATTAACCGCATTGAGAGCATCCAAAAAAGGTTCATAAGGTATCTATGTTATTAACAAAAAAACTTTTTTACAAAAAAAAACAACCGACTTCCAAAAACACTATAAATAAAGAGAAAAATAACTTTAATTTCGGAAGTCGGTGTCTTTGGATTTGTATTTTAGTTTTTGCCACCGACTTCCGAAATTAAAGTTATTTTTCTCTTTATTTATAGTGTTTTTGGAAGTCGGTTGTTTTTTTTTGTAAAAAAGTTTTTATTTTTCACTTTTTAGCGGGTCAGTTTGTAATTTATCTAAGTTATAATAGCCTAATGTCAACTGCTTATCACCTTTTACAAAATATTGCTTTTCCCGATGTATTGACGTTAATTGTTGAGGAGTTCTCCTAGTAAGAACCAGGAGAACTGGAGCTGATTGAGAAGTCACCATCAGCTCCACTTCACCATACGCATTGTAATGAGCATAAATTGCTTAGCAGCCATATTAAAGTAATCGAATCGCAACCCGTGAAATATTTGTCATTGAGTAGTGCCATTTGTGGTCTTTATCATCAGTTCCACTTTACCAAATTCCGAGAGCAAATGCTCAAGTTACTTTAATACTACTACAACCGTTACTTTCGCGTCTGCATCACTCCACGACAACTGAGGAAGTCGTGCAGTATTTGAAGGTGAAGACCAACTGGACTCTGAGGGTCGAAAGGTTGGAATCGCGCCACAACATCAACTTTAAGTCATTCGTGGTACGAGTTCCAACCCAACATCTACAGACCTGTCTGAAACAGGACTTTTGGCCGAAAGGTGTCGTATATCGACGTTTCCGAGGAAGGTTACGCGACACCACGCAGCGAAACACGACGCCGTCAACGTTACGTGTATAGTTAATAGTTTTAAGGTTTTTTAATATGTATTAGTTTATTATTTTATAAGATTATTTTGTGTATTTTATTTATGGGCCTTATAGTTGCCTGATAATAAAATTATTATTATTATTAATAATAATAGACTTAGGCAAGAAATTTTTTGCTAAGGACCAAGTTTATGTTACGCTTAGTCGTGTAAAGACGCTGTATGACATTGTATTATGCGACTTGGAACCTACCAAATTGCTAAATAGACCACATGACGAAAAGGTATTGCGTGAAATGCAACGATTGAGGCTTTTATAAATCATCATTAGCCAATTGCAGTTCACTGCTGGACGTAGACCTCCCGAGTTTTGCGCCAACGTTCGCGATCCTCCGCTTCTCTCATCTAGCCACTACCGGCAACCTTTGTTAGGATAATTATACAGAAGAAAAACTCGCAAAAGTATTTCACTTTAAGAAGTATTTATTAGTTTTTAGACTAGATGCTGATAATCCTGGCTGCAGCATCAGGCCAGACTTATGTCAACATTGCATTGAACTTAAAATTTTGTCCTGTTTAAAATGAGCCCAAACACGACTACGGTGCTGTAATTTCAAGGTTTGTACTTTTTCTGATGCTCGACTGGCTTCAGCATCAGGTCTCTATGTACTTCGGTGTTCCTCATTAACAGTAAGTTTATCCACACATCGAGCCCTTTTCAATGAGCCTAAACACGATATATCTGCTGTTAGTTGTCGAGGAGTTAGGTACTCTGCAGACTATCCTGACTGCAGCATCAGGTCATAACTTGATGATCATGAGACCAAATGTGGCAAATGCCCTATCAAACATCAAAACAATTTACTAAAACAGTCCTTGCATGTTCGAGTAACTTCTTACTGTTCAGGAGTTGAACCTTCAATCATCAGCCCCTACCTGAGATGGTGACAACCGTACGCAAACACACAAGATACTTCATAAAATATGCGAAAAACAATAAGTGAGCCTATAAAATTTGAGGGTTGCTCTCGATTTCTCTAAGATTCCATCATCAGATCCTAACTTGGTGACAATGGGACCACCTCAGAACTATCTACTTTCGAACAAAAAAAGAATTTTGAAAATCTGTCGACAATTGGCGGAGAAATCGGTGAACAAACATACAAAAAAAAAAAAAAAAACATACAAACATCCGAACATAGTACCTCCTCCTTTTTGTGAAGTCGGTAAAAACTACCGTATCATTCGGAAAACTAGCATAACCTGTGTAAAAAATTTCTTATATTACCTTTACTCAACCGCCGCGAGATTTCGGACGTGTGTTTGTTGAAAATCACTAACAATACGAGTACTATAAACGGTTCCGATATTTTGACAAAATTTTATTTCAACATTCCCATGAAGTGTATTGTGTAAGCAATACGATCCATCTTTGGGCGTGCCAGTTGCTTCAACCAATTATAGACAGAATTCCTACATTGTGCGTGCAAGCAGAAATTTAAACAAGCTTTGTAAACAGTACGAGATCCGTTCCATTAGTGTGTCGTCAGCCAGGAAGTGCTTAAGCCGTAGCTTTTTATGCAGTTTATTTTGTTATGATGGTTGTTATGCTGTGCGAGCAACATAGTAATTATGCTGTAGTATGTATACTAACTTGGTGTGAATGTCCTTAGAAATTACTTTTTTTCCTTTGTATTTTAGTGGAGACCTGTAATTAGCTTACAGACTAATGCACAGTCCTTGATCTGTTTGTTTTAGCTGTAAGTCTCCCATGTTATTAAAAATAAATAAATAAAATACCGCTGACACTTTAAGTCTCCCACTATATATTATCTATACATATAATAAATCTGTAGAAGGGTCAATTCTGTACATTGAAAATATTGAAAAAATAAATAGCGGGGGGTGTTGCTGAATCGATACCAAACCCAAATATGTGATTAAAAAAATTTTTGTCTGTCTGTCTGTCTGTCTGTATATGCAGGCATCACGTGAAAACTAACGGTTCGATTTTGATGAAACTTGGTATAATTATACCTTATTATCCTGGGCATAAAATAGGATACTTTTTATCCTGGAAAAATACGTAGAAAAAAAAATCTTATTTTTCGGTTTTATTCATAGTCGTTGTTCTGTAGAACCGCGAACACACGTTGCATTACCCGTAGTGGATAATTTTCCATTTCAATTTAAGAGAATACAGTTTCCTGTAGCTTTATGTTACGCCATGACAATAAATAAGGCTCAAGGTCAGACCCTAGGAGTTGCTGGCGTAGATGCGTAGATCTTACCGCGAGTTGTTTTTCACACGGGCAACTTTACGTAGGTAGCTCTTTCCCGTGTGAGCAGTCGAAGAAATCTTCATGTTCATATTCCGGACGAGCTCACTAACAATGTTGTGTATGCTGAAGCTCTCAATTAACTTTCTGTCGCATTGTCACGATCACTTTTTTATTATTGCAAACTTTTCGTCACTGTCAGTAATTTACTGCTACATGCTACTTATCAAGGTCGGAATTACTATGAAAAAAAAATTTACTACAGAACGCGAGCTCAACAGCAGTAGCTCAATAGAGGGATCTCCTTAATTATTATAGGCTTAGCCGTATTTGGGTCCAATAGATATTTATAAGATGTCATTGTCAGAGTTACTCAAAATGGAGAAATAAACCATCCACGCGAAGACCGACATCCGCGCGGACGGAGTCGCGGGCGGAAGCTAGTTTATAATAAATGTTTAGGCAAAATAGCATTTAACGGCATTCGTGGGAATTCGCTCCGTTGGTTTACTTCCTGTGATACAAATAGAACGCAAAAAGTGGTAGTTAATGGTTTCCATTCCAAATCTATAAATTCTTACTTTACATACGACCTTTCAAAACTATGCTTGACTATCAACTGCTTCAACAAGACCTAAATCGTCTCGCAGATTATTGCACTAAAAACAAACTCCAATTCAGTATTTCTAAATGTATTTCTTCACAAAAAATAAAAATATATTTAAATATTCCAATGCAATACACAGTGAAACTCTGCCAAGGGAGAGTATGATCCGTGACCTGGGAATATTACTTGACGATAAACTGCACTTAGACGCACATGTTAATAAAATTGTTAAAAATGCTTATCGCATTTACGGCAGCACGTCCTGCATTCGCCACTACTTCCAGTCGTACAAATGCCGTCTCGCGTGCGCCTCTTCGACGCCTTACGAGCAATTTTAATAAGAATTTCTGCAGTTTGAATCTGATTGCTTTATCGCATAGAAAGTTTAGACTGTTACTTAACTATATTGAAAAATTAACGTGACACTGTTGTTCCACTTTTTTGGCACTATTAACGGCTTTATTTTTTGTTGATACTTTACTATTAATATTCCTCTTTTTCATTGTTTACAACGCTAGTCTTAAAATTTACCAAATTGTCTCATTGTGTTTCTGTGGACAACGTGTTTGATTTCACATTTGTATCATTTCTGTATACTATCTTTTTGTAATTCTTAATGTGTAATTGTTTATTTTCCCGAATAAATAAAATAAAATATTATATTTTGACAAACACTGGACACGACAACACGCAGAACACGGACCGCGCTCGACTGCGGACAGGCAGATCGCGCGAGTTTCCGCACCCGCCCCGCGCTGCCAGTCTAGCCAAGCACTAAGAGAAATTTACTACCAACTTAAATTGTCCGTTATTCAAATCACAACTGTCATTCTTTGACAGTTGTATGAAATGAAATTGTTCGGATGCAGTGCGCAAATGCTTTTAGATTCGTGTTTCCGTCCACGTGATTTTATTGGATCAATCCGGCCTCCGTACAATGGGATCAAATCCTTGCACACCGAATGGAATCATTATGGCATGCATAACATAATCAGCCTATAATGTTCCCACTGCTGAGACACATGCCTCCTCTCTGTGAGAGGGAGTGGGCCGTTATCCACCACGCGGGCCTAGTGCTGGTTGGGCGTGTTTAGTAGATGTCACGTCTTTGATTTTTTGGTTCAAGGATATGCCGGTTTCCTGACGTTGTTTTCCTTCACCGTTCCTTCCTCGTTATGGCATAAGACCCCATATAGTGATTCCAATCGGTACGCAATGATTACTGTTAGATCTTGTTAGTCATTGGAGTTCCTTCATAGAGAGTTGTATGAAATGGCTTTTATTTAGTTCAATTTGCTACTTAATTTGGTGCTTAACACTACTACCTAAGCACGAATTCCGTAGGAGACAGGAGACCGACAGAAGTTTCGGCAGTTTATACTCCGAATCACTTACGGAGATACGATTAGTTCGGAGCCCGAACAAAGCATTAATGATAATACGTTTTGAGTTGTCCTTAATCTCAATGGTTTTCCCTGTTCGAAAAATTTAATTTGTCATTCGTTTTGACGACGATGGACTTAGAGAGTAGAACCCCAGATTGGAGGTAGAAGACAAAAGACAAGAACTTTCCACGTGTCAACGAAAGTCGAGGTGAGCTTGTCTATCAGCTGTAAGATACCATTAACTACAATTAAAACAGATACAATAGAACCTAAACTTAATTAATTGATTGCTCTGATTGATGGATTGTTCCGAGCTCGTTGCGCTAACCGGGCACGTTAAACACTGTAATATAGATACACTAAAATTAGCAGCTTGATTGAAAGTGCTAAAGCTAGGTTAGATATAGCAATATCTCGTGGTGTTACTGCTTTGAATCGGAATAAATCTATCTATACTAATGAGAACTAATAAGCTGAAGAGTTTGTTTGAATGCGCTAATCGCTGGAACTACCAGACGGATTGGAAATATGTAGTAGATTGTTTGCCAAGGGAGCAAACAACTATTTTGAAGGCGCGAGCGTTTCTTTGAATCTTGAGCGCAGCGAGGGATTCATAGTACGAGTACGTCACTCGAGCTTATTAGTGTTGCTCCCGAGGTGGACATTCTACTTTTTATCACCCTCTTTGATAAAACTGGCTGACCTGGCAAACTTCGTACCGCTTCAGAAACAATAAGAACGAATGTATGAGAAAATGAATAATCTTCATAATTTTTTTCCCCCGTTTTTATAGTTATTCTGCTATTCGGGGATGAGACAAATCCAACAAATTAAGGATCATAAGAATCGGTATAAATGGTGTAACTAAACAGTCTTTGTTTTATATATATAGATAAGTGCAACTTATGAATAATAATAGTACGTTTATTTATTTACATACAATTTTGAGTAAACAAATACGAACGAAGGCAGAATGCTTTTAGCACTTCTTTTTATTTTTCACAATTTATTTTTTTTAAATTTGTCTCGCGCCCCTTTTTCTTTATCATACTGCCTGTTACTTGTTCATACAATGTTCGTGATTGATCTCTTTGGTGATTCGAACTTTTACTAACAATATATTTACACATTCCAAATTGAAATCACTTTTAGTCCCTAGGGATTAAAGAGCTATTTTAGTCCCTGTTTACGAAGAATACACTAGCTCTTTTTGAATAGCTGTGATAAAAAAAATCTTTTTGTATTAGTTAGCCCAATTGTTGGAAAAGGATTGATTATTTTTTCGGCAATTTAACATCACGTTAGACTCTTAGGAGCCCAGCAAAAAGGTAAATAGTAAGAAAGTACGCTAAGAGAAAACGAATAAATAGTGCGGCCAGGCGATGCGATGCGACGGGGTGGGTCGGGGAAACAAGACATTTTACGCGGGCAAAGTCGCGGGCAGAAGCTATTAATACATATAAACTAATTATCTTGGATATTACTGACATCGTGAAGAATCCTTACCCTGACTTATACTCAATATAGGGTAAGTCTGAAATCGCGAAACCGTCTTGAGCAAGCGTTGTGCTCAATTCTCGTGTCTACTCTATATGAGAAGTCGCCTTTGCGCATTAGTGTGTTGCATTACTACTATACTAACTATAAGAAGTGTTTTCTGGTTCCCATTGGTAGGCCAAAAATACAGTCTGCTATTTTTCATCATCATCATTTCAGCCGAAAGACGTCCACTGCTCCCCCCAAGCTCGGTGATCGTTGTAGCCGGATCTCTTCCGGGGATTCTTAGTACCCCTTGCCTCACAGTGGTCTTGGCCGCTACCGTAGCTAAGGGTAGGCGGGCCGGCGGGGCACTAGGGACCAAGTATTATTTGTGCGTTTTTGCAATAATCGCCACTCTTGGCAGGCGAGTTGGCGATCGCAGTATGATGGTAAAATGCATAGAGAACGCTGCTGCCCATTCTCCGGTACGTCCCTTAGTCGCCTTTTACGACACCCACGGGAAGTAGAGTGGTGCTATTCTTTAAGTCCGGCATCGGCACCACAAGAAAACGGACTGTTATTTTTTACCCTTGAACAAAAGTTCACCGGAATAATGAAAAGCGACAACCTACAAAAATACTTATTTATTCATTCAGAAACGAAGCAGTGGAAATTATAATCAGAAAGGAAAGCTCTCTAATAAAAAACCGGCCAAGTGCGTGTCGGGCCACGCACAGTGTAGGGTTCCGTAGTAGCCCGTTATCACAATATAGTACGTTTCTGATGTTCTTTATTCTGAATATAATGAATATATGTAATGGTAAAGGTATTAGGAGTTAATGGTTATAATAACAAAAATCGACTTTAAATTTAAATACCTTGCAAGAAAATCTTAACACCGCGATCTACAAAAGTGACCTCACGGCACAACGCCATCTGTTATTGAATAGCTTAGTCGCGTAGTATTCACAAAATTGTAATTCGAAAATTAAACAAAGTTCGTTTGTGACTTCTACAGGTACCTACTCGAATGAAAGTGTAACCCGTTGGTACAGCGCCGGCATATTGTGAAACTTATGATAATTTATTATGTTTTTTTTGTTTTTTAGGGTTCCGTACCCAAAGGGTAAAAACGGGACCCTATTACTAAGACTTCGCTGTCTGTCCGTCTGTCTGTCTGTCTGTCACCAGGCTGTATCTCAAGAACCGCGATAGCTAGACAGTTGAAATTTTCACACATGATGTATTTCTGTTGCCGCTATAACAACAAATACTAAAAACAAAATAAAATAAATATTTAAGGGGGCTCCCATACAACAAACGCGATTTTTTTGCCCTTTTTTGCTCGATATCAAAAATGGCAACAGGTAGGCACTTGAAATATTCACAAAATACTCAGTTGTATTTTAACTTTAATAATAAATAATAAAATTAAAATAAAATAAATATTTAAGGGGGGCTCCAATACAACAAACATGTTTTTTTCGGCGTTTTTTGCCTTGTGGTACGGAACCCTTCGTGTGCGAGTCCGACTCGCACTTGGCCAGATTTTTTTTTTTCATATTTTGTTTTTTAATACGAGTCTTTACCCGTCATAAACAAGCAACTACTTCATCTTAGTCACTTTAAAGGATTAATGCTAAGGTTTTGTATTTGGTACAAAATTATCCAACACCCAAGTTCAACGACTATTACTGCTAAACTATTAAAGTTATCTTAACCGCTATACTTTTCCTTTAAAGTTCATGAATTGCACTATCATCGTGAATTTTTCCAGTTTTTTTAAGCCAGCAGTTTAGCTTTTAGAGGGGGGGGGGACGCCCTACTGGAACAAAAATTTGCACTTTAAAGTTTAATATTTCGTAAATGGAGCATTAAATCGAAAAATAATTTTAGCAACCCCCAAGTCATTTTAGAAGACCTATTCAACGATACCCCACACGATGGGGTAGATCACGAAAAAAATATTCATCCCCACTTCACATGTAGGGAGTTAGGGACTTAGAGACTACCCTAAAAAAAATATTTTCCAAAATTTTATTTCACCACTTTCTTTTACTAACAGTCTCTTAGCAAATCCTCGGACAGACAAACAGACGGACATGACGAAACTATAACCGTCTATAATACAAAACGAGATCTAATTTTAGACCGGGTTTAACGTCAGTTTTTGTAATAAGAACTTTAGCTTCGTTGGATTATAGTTCGAAGTTTAAAAATGGCTGGATGGTTTAAACCTGGGTTTAAAGATAAATCTTGTTTTGTAATAAGGCCGTAAGGGTTCCTTGTAGGAACTACGGAACCCTAATAAAAATATAAACTGTAGGTTTATTTGCGGAATTTCAGGTACCAATATTGTGTAGCTCTTGAGGCATTCACAAAGTTTCAAATGGAAGGTCTTGTTACAGAAGCCAGGGCATGTAACCGCGTTTGAACAAGTCTGTCAATGAGGGATTTTCTTTTTCTTTTTTTTAACTCTTCTCTAGTCGCTGGATAGATGTCGCTGAACTTGGTAAGTTACTGCAAGGAACGGAACGTCACATAATTTTTTTATTATTTCACTTGGATGTAATTTTGATATCGTAAAACGAAAGCAAACGAAAGTGTCACTCAACGAGCATATGTGACGTGACGCAATGTTTTTTTTTCCAAGCGTTTTGGCTTTGGCACTTAGTAACGTAGTAAGTTCAACGCCATCTTCAGGGTTCTTGGAAACTATGTTTTTTTTTCAATACTTAAAAGAAAAACCTCTCATTAGCCTTCGGTTTCAAAGTGAAATTCTGATATTCTGTTAAAAAATTAGAGGCTGACCGCCACAGCGAGGGTATCGGACTAGCGCCTGGGGCGCATGAGTCGTGTGGCGTAGGCGTATTCTCCACTCAGTGAAATACGTCAAAGGACTTCGGTGAAATGACGGCTATCGGAAATACAAAATAAAAGCAATACGATTTTTTGGACAGAAAATATTGACACATCTAAAATGATCCCCCAGAGAGTAAAAATCTGGAGTATTTTTGCTTTGGATTTGCTTTATTTTATTTACCTGCAGTTGTTGTGAGCCTAGCGAATACAAATAAAACTGAAAAACACGGAACGCGTTGCAATGGAGTAGACTAAAAAAGAAAAATGGTGTGTTACAAAATGTGCATAACTGCAGCTTCCTTATATGTGATAGAATAATTGTACCTATGCCAATATTTAAGCCATAATACCTGCTATCAAAGTTCCCAGTTTTAATTCAGCTGCCACAAAAAATTTGGTTAATATGAGTCGTTTAGTGTGTGTTAGATGCAGTGTTGCCAGTAGTGATTGAAGATTTAGAACACTGGGATGTCAACTAAATACTATTAGAGCAAAAGAAGGTTTTATGAAATATAACATTAGATAACTTGAAATAAGTTAAGTATTTGTTTTTATAGCATAAATAAATTTATATCATGTGAACGTTATTTCAAGTAATATTATACTTATACTACCTGTTATTATGCCATATATTACACGCCCGAATAAAGCGTAGTTTCCCACGGCAAGAAATATGTGTGAGAAAAAATTACACGTTTTATAATTGAGTAGTGGTAGACCGCGAAATTCAAATCTTTCTTACGTTTTTTGCAATTTGCAGGTCAGTGTCAGGTTGTATCTTGATCAAAATATGATTCGCGATTATAGCAGCGGTGTTATTCTGTAAAAATCGCACCGTGCAAACTTAGGTAAAGTGAGCGTGGAGTGAGCTAAAGTCTGAGGCCATGTCGTTTCATGG
Source organism: Mesoligia furuncula (assembly GCA_916614155.1). NCBI lineage: Eukaryota > Metazoa > Arthropoda > Insecta > Lepidoptera > Noctuidae > Mesoligia > Mesoligia furuncula. The sequence continues at coordinate 37,249,955 of OU744790.1, forward strand.
GCCCCGGAACGCGCCACCATCGGGATCCCAACTAACGGCAGGAGGGGTTCACATCGGCGTCGAGACAACGATGAAGTACCTGGGTCTCGTCCTCGACAGCCGGTGAAACTTCGTGGAGCATTTCCGAAGTTTGGCCCCCAAACAGGAACGGGCCGGGGCCGCCTTCAAGCGGCTCTTGCCCAACCTGAGGGGGCCAAACGGAGTCGTGCGGTGCATGGCCCTATACGGGGCCTCTGTGTAGCCGCGTTCACCGCGGTGGCGAGCCGCCCACTACCTGAACGCGCCTCAGAAGGTGGTAGCCGTAAGGCTTATCCGGGGCTACCGCACGATAACGGGCGAGGCGGCAAGTCTCCTTGCCGGACTGCCGCCATGGGATCTGAAGGCGATAGTCCTCGCGCGCCTGTATGAGTGGCGCGCGGAGGCACTACGCTGGGGGGAAGATCCGCTACCGCGGCAAATCTGGATTAAAAATTTTAATTTCGCGGTCTACCACTACCTATTCACCTTAACTGCCTTATCTTTATGACTTATGTTACTTATGACTTCTTACAGACATTTTGTTACCGTAGGTGTATCAGTTTTGACAAAAAATATATAATTTCTATCGTACTAAGTGATGGGATCGAATGTATTCGCTTCAAATGAATAAATCGAAAATAATCATTTTATACTATAGGTAATCAGTAGGTATAGAAAAACATTACATCTACTCAAATACCGATAAAATATATAAATTATTTGCCAGGATAAGGATTTGCCACCATAAACAAGATGTTAACGTTTTATTTCGATTTTAAAACTTTCATGAAAAACCGGGCAAGAGCGAGTCGGACTCGCGCACCGAGGTTCCGTAACATCCGGGTTTATGCAAAAGGTTTATGTTTATGAAATTAAATGTTTATTTTTATTTTTGAGTTAATTGAATGAATGGTAAATTGCGGTTTACGATTTATGACGTATAAAAAAAAAACTACTTACTAGATCTCGTTCAAACCAATTTTCGGTGGTAGTTTACATGGTAATGTACATCACATATTTTTTTTAGTTTTATCATTCTCTTATTTTAGAAGTTACAGGGGGGGGACACATTTTACCACTTTGGAAGTGTCTCTCGCGCAAACTATTCAGTTTAGAAAAAAAATTATATTAGAAACCTCAATATCATTTTTGAAGACCTACCCATAGATACCCCACATGTATGGCATTGATGAAAAAAAAAAATTGAGTTTCGGTTCTAGGTATGGGGAACCCTAAAATTTATTGTTTTTTTTCTATTTTTGTGTGAAAATCTTAATGCGGTTCACAGAATACATCTACTTACCAAGTTTCAACAGTGTAAGTTCTTATAGTTTCGGAGAAGAGTGGCTGTGACATACGAACGGACAGACAGACAGACATGACGAATCTACAAGGGTCCCGTTTTTGCCATTTGGCTACGGAACCCTAAAAACGTTGTGTTAAACCCTATATTTATGTGTATTCTTCTCTACAACACAATTGATATGGTAAACCAGTGCATACTTTATTTTTATGCAAATTTCCGCTATAAAACCTGCAAAATTGAAATAATTAAAGTAAACAAAGCGGCTAATTTATATTGTTTTGTATTTAATAATAATAAACACAGGCACACAGTTTTTTATTCGACAGAAAAAAATCGATGATTAATATACTACGTACTAACGAAATGTGTGTTATAAATAATATTGCTGCTATCAGTAGGTAGTAGTTCCATCTGTCAAAAAACTGTTAACCTAGTGGATAGAGTGTAGAAGTATATGCGGATTAAAAAACAGACTGATTCGTGTAGAAGTGTTTAAAAGATTTACATTTTCAACTCTCCCTTCATTATACATTCTTACATACATATAAAAAACAAACCTTCTTCCCATGTGGATAGCCACAAACTACAGAACGCCACCTGCCACGATCCTTACATACCTACTCGTTTTGCCTCGTTGACGTTCATACGAGGTCTTAGTGTGAGTTTTTTCGACTCACGTTCGATTGCGAGCACGTTAGAATTTCGTATGGGAAATAAGGTTCCTCCTAGTGACCACCAGGTGGCGCTATAACTGTTTCCCATATAAAATCGAACGTGAGTGAAAAAACTCACACTGCTCCTTCAAACAGGCGCGACACGACACGCGCAGAAAGGCACCGCAAGTCGCGCAACGAGCGGTGCCTTTGTGTCGCGCGCGATTATATCGCGTGTCGCGCCTGTTTGTAGGAGACTTAAGCCTCTGGTCAAACACGCACGCCGGTTGCGAGTACTACGTCTCTGACATTTCTGAAGAACATCACCATTAAGGGTAATATAACAAAAGCGTTCCTGAAAAAGGCCTTGGGTCGCACGGCCATACATCAAGCTATACACAACCAGTATAAGCTGGCTTTTGATTCTACGAAAAACCTGTAAGATGCGAGGTCTGCTAAAACTGGAAATGCTTGATGTGTCGCCGTGTGTAGGTACAAGATTCAAAAACTTACCTTGTACAAAGCGGCAAGATGGTTGGATGTCGCAATGAGGAATGGCTGGTTCACTCCTGGGTGGTCCAAGTCATGTGCGATGGCGGCTAGAAGCGACGCCATTATCTCCAGTGGAGTCAGGTGGTCACGAATCTAATGGGCAAAGAGATATTGATATAGAAATGTTAGTTTTAAACACGGAGCTAAGTGTTTCATCATTTCACCCGAAAAACGTCCACTGCTGGACATAGGCCTCCCCCAAAAGGGGTGGGTTTGCCATAATCGCCACGCTTGGCAGGCGGGTTGGCAATCGCAGTATGGTATGGTGGTGGAATGCATAGAGAACGCTGCTGCTCATTCTCCGGTACGCCCCTTAATCGCCTTTTACGACACCCACGGGAAGTATGGGGTGGTGCTATTCTTTAAGTCCGGCACCACACAGACAAGTCCGGCACCACACAGACGCTAAGTGTTTAGGTTAGTTATAATTAACTAATTATGGAATCGTTTGATTTATGTGACAGATCTTCAAAACAGAATTAACTATTTCAAGATCACGTGAGTGATTTTATACATTTGCGGGCTATAAAAATGTTGAAATTTTATTAATGACTGTTTATCGCGACTTAAGTATTTTTAAAGTACTTGTGTTGATAATATTTTATAACAAAACAATATTTTATTTATTATACTAGAAAACATTAGTTAAGTGTCCCAAGTGCCTGGTTACCTGCACCTTGGATGACTTAAAGAATGCTAACGTTGCCCAATCAATTTGGCCACCTACTGGGCTCAAACTATAAAACAAAAAAACTTCGAGAAAGAGTACCATCGACATGAAAAGAAGAAGAAAAGCTATATGGCTTTCATAAATCACCGAATCACACACCACAACCACAACCGCAACGACAATAATAATCACATCGGATCAGGTGGGTTAATGCCCTTCACTAATCGATACGGACCAGACAGACAGACAGTGCGTCGGCTGCAACCACAAAATGTGATGTGCAAACAACTATCAAAACGCATGTAGACGTTTATCTATGTATATCTATCTATACTAATAATAAACCTGAAGTGTTAGCTTGTTTTATTGTTTGAACGCATAATCTCTGGAACTAGATTTGAATTTTTTTTTAATTTACGAAACCCCCGACTCAAGCAAAAACCTCTAAAAACTAAAATAATAATATATATTGGCCCTTTAAGTTGTTGGAAATATTTTGATCCAAGTGTCCCGCGTCGGCGGACGGCTAATGACGCAAAACACATGAGGCTAGGCTTTAGTAGTATTTTTCTGTTTTTAGTCCGCGAAATTGATAGGGACCCTCCCTATTTTTCTGTTTTTAGTCCGCGAAATTGATAGGGACCCTCCCTATCAATTTCGCGGACTAAAAACAGAAACATCAGTTTTTTTCAGCGCAAATTTCTCAATATCCTTAAGTTATCTAGTTTTTAAAAAAATACACAAGTATTTATTACCTATCTATCTAGTAAGTGTACGAATTTAAGTTTTGATAACTACTTAACATAAATTCCAAAAAAAAAAAAAAAACTAACACGTTTTTACGTAATCACGAAACACCAAGTTTTTCGATTGCTTTCTTAGCTAACTGGTAGCAAATAACGATCTGAAAAAAATCTTAAATACTAGGCATACAGTATATTAGTAAGTGTACGTTTTTTTTTTAAGTTTAATGAATTGGTACTTGTTAAAAAATGTTGACTACGCTGAAAAAACCCAATAAAGTCATGCGCAAAACCGTCGTCTACGCGTAAGAATTTATTGAAAATAACAAAAAGTGTTAAATATTTTAAAATTTAAGAAGTTTATCTACCAAACTCAATTTTTATATTTTTATTTTGACTACTAATTTAATTGTAGTAAAATATCGAAATAATGCCTTATAAACGAATTTTTTATTAAGTAGTTATCAAAACTTAAATTCGTAGACTTACTAGATAGATAGGTGATAAATACTTGTGTATTTTAAAAAAAACTAGATAACTTAAGGATATTGAGAAATTTGCGCTGAAAAAAACTGATTTTTCTGTTTTTAGTCCGCGAAATTGATAGGTATATAATTTAACACTCTCGATGAAGTCGCCTTTTAACACGTCTCGTTGAGATTCATTTCGTGAGCCCACAATCGAGGGCTTCACTAATAGTTATTCAAGAGTTCCGTTATCTAGCGTCCAGGTCAGTTATGAGATCCTCATCATCTGGTAAAAGGAAGAGTACTCGTTGAGACATATCTAATGTTATAGTAATGTTAGTTATTCAAGAGTTCCGTTATCTAGCGTCCAGGCGTATCATCTGACCAGCTCGCTGGTACGATATTATTTTGTTAACATCGGAATGCATACATTTGCGAATATTCAAACTAAGACCACTAGAAGTAATTTACTATTCAAGTACTCCGTTATCTACCGTCCAGATACGTCCTATGGAACATGGCCATAACATTTTTCACACAGCGATTTGAAATAAACCTCCATTGTAGTGGATTATCTAATGACATAATGTTTGGTTGTTATTGGCCGTGGGGACCATTTTGTCCGGTCCTCCCATTTCTCTTTTCTACTCCATTATTAGCACCTGATCACCATCTATCTATAACCTATTCATTGAGACCATTCCAAGGAGCCCAAATAAGGTACCTCTGATGTATGTTAAGGGAGTTGGATATTTTGCAAACTCCAGGTGATGCTGCAGCAGCAGTTCAAGGTTACTATGTTCTTTTAATATCATTGAAGTAACGAAATACACAATTTTAATTCCAGCCGGCCTGTGGAAGATGCTCACATCAATTCATCAACTAGAAAAGAGCTGATAATCTTCAAACGGCTGAACTGATTTTCGTGAATTATAGCTAAGAACACTCTCGATGAAGTAACCTTTTAAACAAAAAAAAATCGGTGCAGCCGTTTGCGAGCTACGATGGCACAGATAGACACACAGATACATAGATACGCAGATAAACACGTTAAACTTATAACACTCCTCTGTTTCTGTCGGGGATTAAAAATTATATTTGTATTTTGATAGCCCAATACTTCAGGAAGGTTATAGGCTGCTATTATCATGCTACGACCCTTAGAAGTCGAACGAAAAGTCAGAATAAACGCCAAGCGAAAACAAAGTTATAGAGCGGGCGGGCGATGTGATGCGACGCCGTAGGTAGGAGGAATAAGAAATTTCACGCAGCAAAGTCTCGGGCATAAGCTAGTAATATAATACAATTTGGAATACTATTTTAGAAAATGCACTTTAATAGCACGCTATTAGGTATCGTTTTTACAAAAAACTGTCTACTTTCCAAAAGTTTGACGAAGTGTTTTTAAATCTGCGTAGCTGGTAGTTTATGGCTCGAAATACCGGAGTTTTGTGTATTCAATAGACATTATAAGGATATTGTTTTACTTATTTAGATGTTAATGGGTTTTAGCTGTAGATACTAAATATTAAAAAAAAGGAGCGAAAGCGAACGAATGAAATGATATTTACAGTCGAATTTTAAATGAACGCGAACATTCATTTTTTTTGGAAACGGTATTAAATAAAAAGCACTTGTTTTTCACGTTTTCACAAAAGGTATATTGCTAGTAATAGACTGAAAATCCAATTCAAGTGGAAAATCAATATTGGCCAAACGTTTGTACGAGCCCGAGTAAAATTCTACCATGCGTAAAAAAACCAACAAACACCGTCATCGTCAAAACAAAAAAAAAAAAACTGTTCAGACCGTTACGAAATCCGAACTTATTGGCTCTAAAAGAGATGTGTTCGCACAGGAATTTTCAGATTCAAACGCATAGAGGGGTCGCGCATGGTAACGCTCCCGTTTGCACGCTAAAAACAAACAGCACCCTAATTGCGTAACACACTATTACTATCAATTTGAATCATTTTGAAGCATATTGCTAATCTATTGCTCCATATGTTCGAAAAATGTGTTTGTACAACAACGTAAATAACGCAATAGATGTTGTTCAACTGTCAAACTGAAACCCATTGCTACTGATAGTAGTTACGCAATTACCCTGCAGGCGTCGAACCCCAAACGCCGCCATATTTTGGCTAAAAAATCTTTTCAATTGGATTAATATACAGCGATTAACAAACAATACACATCCAGTTTTAGTAATATCTAGCCTAATGACGTCAGTAGTTGATATCACATGAAAATTTAATTTCGTACGACCCAAATACTTGGTAGACCGTTGTACTGTGATTAAGATGATGGGCCGCCCAGCAGACAATGCAATAAGACAGTCATACAGCTCTATGGACGGAGCAGATCGCTGGCTATTACACAACAAACAGCGCAATAAATGCCTTATTCCTGTGCACGGATGCACTTCGTTGCGCAATAGTAAATAGAATAATAATATAATAGTAGTAGATTGACAGATTGTCCTATCTCAGCAATCATTGAACCAAATTGGCAGACCTCACGTTATCACCGTTTTCAGGTCAATGAGCATGAAACCGCTCTGAATATGTTGATTCAATACTGGAAAGTGGAAACTATATACAAATACATACTAACTGTTGTTCCGTTGAACCGTTGAGAGTTGGTTAGCTTTGCCTTTAACCGCTTGAGCGTATTAAGTGCTCAGACGGCGTCCTTGAGGGTACTTTAACGGCCGATCTGATTTACTAATTATTGCATTCAGAGTACCTCATTACATAGTTGGGAAAATGCTAGGCAGATGATGAGTACCTCATCAATAACAGTCTGAGTACCTCACTATTACAAAATAGGAAAATTATGAAAATATAGTCATAAGAGAGAGAGAGATTTCTTTCAAAGCGTAAAATAAGGCAGATAAATCAGGGAAATTGTCTCTCTAGTGCGATTAATTAACCTGAGATAAAGAATGACAAAATGATTTATTTATTTATAGTTAATTAAAACGGCACAGGTCCAATTACATTAATTAACATAGAATTATAAAAATTATAATAAAATAAGCATTCAAATAACATACAATGATACATGATGAATTTAATCGTTTGGATGGTTATTGGTTTCGGCATTATTTATTATGTATGACACGATTGGATGCACACCCTTCCCAATTATTAATTAACGTTAAATCTGCGAATTACCTATCCACCTATAGACACAAAAACCATTTGTTTTAATTACTGGCACTGTCAGTGAGAGCCAATGTTTTATGTCAAATGAAATAGTTATTGGTTCAAAATTATGCAACGAAAAGTTTGAGGACTTTTCAAGTGTCACGATAAAAATTCGTCTAAAACTCTTTTACTTGCAGAAATGTCTTCTTTCCTCAAAGGAAAATCTTACCTACGGCAAGCTAGGTTACAATCGAATTTTATAAAGTTCGCATTCCATAACTTACATAAGTTTTTCAGCTTGGTAAAGGGCGACTTCACGGACTGAACCAAGATTTCTTTTCAACTTTTTATATTTTATTTACATACTAGTTTCTGCCCGCGACTTCGTCCGCGTGAAATTCGTACTTTCCTCTTAAAATTTCGAAAATGTTTGTTTATGATTTTATCATTTATTTAGATAAATAAGTATTTGGGCCAATCTTTATGTTTATAGATCAAAGGGTTTTTGTATTTTGAAAATAAACTGTATCCCCGATTTTCACTCCAACAGGGATGGAATTTTGAAAAATCGTTTTGAATCTTGACTCAAAGACCCATACCCATTTTCGAGTTAATGGAAGCAAGCAGTAAAATCCAACCCTTGAACTGTATTACCCTTTTCCAACTTGGTAGGAGTCGATTTATGAAAAACCCTAAAACCCCCTTTTTATTTTTACCGACGTCAAAAAAGGAGGAGCTTCTCAGTTCGTCGGAATCTTTTTTTTTAAGTACGTTCCAGATTACTCGAAGACGGCTAGACCGATTTGATTTTTTTTTTTGTTTGAAAGTGTACATATACTTTCCAGGTGGTCCCATTGTCATCAGGTCAGGCCCTGATGATGGGATCCTGGAGAAATCGAAGGAACTCTTCAAATATTATAGGCACACCTATAGCAATTTGGGTATTTTTTATAGTAACTCGTGCATTTTCTCTCGAAAAGCATTATTTGGTGAAGTGGCACTGGTGATGAAGACTACAGATGGCCACCGGAACTACTCAAGAATAAGTATTTCACGGGTTGCGATTCGATTATTTTAACATGGTTGCTAAGCAATGTATGCTCGTCACAATGCAAATGGTGAAATGGAGCTGATGGTGAAATACCAGGAGAATTCCTCAATAATTAATGTCCCTGCATCGGGAAACGCAATATTTTGGTAAAGTCGATGAGCAAGTTGACATTAGGCTATTGTAATTTAGATAAATTATAAACAGACCCACTAAAAAGCGAGAAATAAAAACGTTTTAACAAAAAAAAAAAACCGACTTCCAAAAAAAACACTACAAAGTGAAAAATCGCTTTAACTTCAGAAGTCGGTGGCAAAAAAACTAAAATACAGACCCAAAGACACCGACTTCCGAAATTAAAGTTATTTTTCACTTTGTAGTGTTTTTTTTGGAAGTCTATAAAGTTTATAAACTAAATAAATAAGATTTTTCATATAAACTGTGTCCCCTCTTTTTATCCCCATAGGGATGGCATTTTGAACGTCTGAGATGTTTCTATGACTTGACTTAAGGATTATTTATACCAATTTTCCAGTTAATCAAGCCACGTAATAAAATACTCCCCTGTTAAATTGACTGCCCCTTTTCAGCCCGTTAGGGGTAGATTATCGAAAAACCCTGATACGTTATTCTTTATTTTTGGTCATAAGTATAAATAGGTACCTACTGAGTTTCGAGTTAATCTAACTGCGCGTTAAAATTCTTCCATGCAAATTTTGACACCCCCAATCCCTCTTTAGAGGGTAGTTTAGAAAAGCAAAAAATGCCAAATTTCATAATTTACTTAGATAAAGATTCCTGCCAAGTTTTAAGGTTATTAACTCAAGGATTAAGATTTTTCATACAAACAAAATCCCCCCTTTTCACCTCCTTAAAAGTTGAATTTCCAAAAACTCCTTCTTAGTGGCTACCTACTCTTCACAAAGAACACACCCTCCAAAATTCATGTCTCTAGGACCAGCGGTTTAGGCTGTGCGTTGATAGATTATATAATTAAAAACAAAATTTCGTCCCCCTTTTCACCTCCTTAAGGGTTGAAATTCTAACAACACCGTTGCGTTACCTTCCAACCGTAAGCCTAGATAATAAATTTAGTGACTTTTACTTCGAAAATTACGGACTTTCCATTCATTCCCCTTTTTAACCCTTCGGGGGTAGAATTATTAAAAACGCTAAGACATGTGTAAATTAATTTTCAATCCTCAGTCTAAACACAAAATTTGAAGATCCTAACTTCAAAACTGACGGACTTTCATATAAACTTCCATCCCCTATTTCACCCCTTTAGGGGTAGAATTCGCAAAAATTCTTTCTTAGTGAATACTTAATCTTCACAAAGAACACACCCTCCAAGTTTCATGTCTCTAGGACCAGCGTTTTGGGCTGTGTGTTGATTGATTATATAATAAGAAACAACTTTTCACCCCCCTTTTCACCCCCTTAAGGGTTTAAATTCTAACAACATCGTTGCGTTACCTTCCAAGCATAAGCCTAGATAGTAAATTTAGTGATTTTTACTTCGAAAATTAAGGATCTTCCATACACAACTTCATCCCTCTTTTTAACCCTTCAGGGGTGGAATCGTCAAAATCGCTGAGACACGTATAAATTAATTTTTAATCCTCAGCCTAAACACAAAATTTGAAGATCCTAAACTTCAAATCTGACGGACTTTCATATAAACTTCCATTCCCTATTTCACCCCTTTATAGGTATAATTCCCAAAAATCCTTTCTTAGTGGATACTTACTCTTCACAAAGAACACACCCTCCAAGTTTCATGTCTCTAGGACCAGCGGTTTGGGCTGTGCTTTGATATATCAACAATCATTCAGTTTACCATTTTTTTTAGATAAACAAAATCAAGAAAATAAATGCCTAACCTATACCAAATACTTATAATATTTATATACAAACCCTAAATACAAATTAAGATAAGTATACCGAAAATCAGGGAAAGAAATGCCCAACCAATAATAAATGCTTACAATATTTATTTACAAACCCTAAATAAAAATTAAGATAAATAAATACCCAAAAATCAAGGAAAGAACCGCCTAACCTATACCAAATACTTACTTACAATATTTATTTACAAAATTTTAAAGAAAATTAAGAAAAAGAACCTAACCTACAAACCCTAAAATATAAATAAATGAAATATGCAAACAGTCAGTATTCAAGTGAATTGCAATAATTGAATCCAACTATTCGCCTATACTCTCCAGGATACATGCGTTCGCGAATAACTGAATCCTTATGGCAGCGGCGCGGTTTTTTTTTTCTAAATGGTCATCTCGCAGTTCAACCTGAGGGGTTGTCGACTGCTTAACCGGGCTTTCCTGTGGATGCCTCAATAAATTAAGGCCTCCAGCCAGGGCATAATACACTTATAAACCAAGCGACTACACGCTAAGGGCACCCCCTGTGGGGTATGGACCTCGGCTTAGGGCGTCGCTGGGAGAGGGCAAGGGACAGGCTGGATCGGAATTATGGCAGCGGCGCGGCTCTCAGTGCGCTTTATATAGCCACGGACGCACAGGCGCGAGGCGTGAACGTACTCTGATAGAATACCATAACAAATGTTCGCCGTGATTCTTTAAATTGACATAACTTTTTTATTTATGAACCGATTGACATGAAATAAACACTAAATATTAAGTGAAGCTTACTACAATATATTAGTGAAAACCGCATCTAAATCGAATAAGCCGTTTCTGATATTAGCGTGCACAAACACACAGACAAACAGACAAAAAGTCAAAAAAAAAAATTAATTACAATTTCGGGTTCGGCATCGATATAATAACAACCCCTGCTACTTTTTTTAAATATATTTCCATTGTACAGACACCACTTTTCTACAATTTTATTATATGTACTAGCTGTGCCCGCGACTTCGTCCGCGTGGAATAGTGACTTTTCGGGCAGCATATTTTGAATTACATATACCGTCTACAGACCGGGCATTTGCTGTCCGAACTCAGGCGAGACTCCCTCTGAGAACTCAGGCGAATTTCAGTGAAAGTCTCAGACTCTAGTGCTTGAGCTTCACGATCGGCAGTGAGACGTATTTCTCGTTCTTCCTGTGTTTCCTGAGAACATTTGCTGTCCGAACCCTCTGAGAACTCAGACGAATTTCCCTATCAGTGAAAGTCTCAGACTCACGCGATAGTGTATGAGCTTCACAATCGGCAGTGAGACGTATTTCCCGTTCGTCCTGTGTCTCCTGGAATCGAGCATTTGTTGTCCGTACTCTCTGGGAGCTCAGGCGATAGCGCGTGAGCTTCGCGATCGACAGATAAACGTGCCTTTCGTTGTTCCCCGTTTTCCCTATTTCGAGTTGTCATCATTCGAGAACGATTTGAACTCAGTCGAGATTCTCGCTGAGTCGAAGTTTCTGCAGCACGAAACCTAGCCTGGTGCAGAGAGCCTTTTGCCTCACGACCTTCCTCAGATTCCTGTGATCGAACTAATCTCATCCTTTTAGCATTTCTGCTACATTGGGAGAGGTTGGATCTTCTTCGAGGCATTCTTACAATAAAATAGTACTTCCTACTTAACACACAGTTATTTAGTAAACACGTACTATCGTAAACAATTAAATTATAAATACTTACAGATTATTATACAGTCTAAAATTATCACAGTTTAAGTAATAAGTGTTTAGACGTGTAAACCAAACGTCATTATCATCATCATTTCAGCCGATAGACGTCCACTGCTGGACATAGGCCTCCCCCAATTTTGGGGAGGTTTGCCATAATCGCCACGCTTGGCAGGCGGGTTGGCGATCGCAGTATGGTATGGTGGTGGAATGCATAGAAAACGCTGCTGCCCATTCTCCGGTGAGACCCTTAGTCGCCTTTTACGACACCCACGGGAAGTAAGGGGTGGTGCTATTTTTCTACACAGACAAACGTACTAACTTTATAAAACAAAAGAATTGCTAGAAAAAATAATTACTAACCTAAGCTAATGAACTTATACTTAATAAAGAAAATCAAGAAAAGAAATGCCTAACCTATACCAAATACTTATAATATTTATATACAAACCCTAAATACAAATTAAGATAAGTATACCGAAAATCAGGGAAAGAAATGCCTAACCAATAATAAATGCTTACAATATTTATTTACAAAACCCTAAATAAAAATTAAGATAAGTAAATACCCAATAATCAAGGAAAGAACCGCCTAACCTATACCAAATACTTACAAAATTTTAAAGAAAATTAAGAAAAAGAACCTAACCTACAAACCCTAAAATATAAATAAATGAAATATGCAAACAGTCAGTATTCAAGTGAATCGCAATAATCGAATCCAACTATTCGCCTATACTCTCCAGGATACGTGCGTTCGCTACGAATAACTGAATCCTTATGGCAGCGGCGCGTTTTCTTTTGAAATGGTCATCTCGCAGTTCAACCTGAGGGGTTGTCGACTGCTTAACCTGGCTTTCCTGTGGATGCCTCAATAAATTAAGGCCTCCAGCCAGAGCATAATACACAACTTAACTACACAATATAAACTTAAAAACTAATCGACTACACGCTAAGGGCACCCCCTATGGGGTACGGACCACGGCTTAGGGCGTCGCTGGGAGAGGGCAGCAAGGGACAGGCTGGATCGGAATTATGGCAGCGGCGCGGCTCTCAGCGCGCTTTATACAAGGTATAACGGAAAGGGGGTATCAACCCTGAAGGAGGTGAATGTGCTCATGAAACTGAACAAATTTCCCCAAAGAACATAGGTCGAAATATGAAAAAAAATTTGGACCTCCCATAGTAATAGTAAATCATTGATGTGCTATTACTATGGGAGGTCCAAATTTTTTTTTTCATCTTCATTCACCTCCTTCAGGGTTGATACCCCCTTTCCGTTACACTTTGTATATATAGCCACGGACGCGCAGGCGCGAGGCGTTTACGTACTCTGATAGAATACCTTAACAAATGTTCGCCGTGATTCTTTAAATTGACATAACTTTTTTATTTATGAACCGATTGACATGAAATAAACACTAAATGTTAAGTGAAGCTTACTACAATATATTAGTGAAAACCGCATCTAAATCGAATAAGCCGTTTCTGATATTAGCGTGCACAAACACAGCAGACAAACAGACAAACAGATAAACAGACAAAAAAAAATTTAATTACATTTTCGGGTTCGGCATCGATATAATAACAACCCCTGCTACTTTTTTTAAATATATTTCCATTGTATAGACACCACTTTTCTACAATTTTATTATATGTATAGATTGACCACAATGAAAAATATTGGTACCTGAATGAGAGCACATGATATGATTTTTTGTTGTTTTTATTATATTTTTTGTCACTGTTTCTATTGTTTCATTTTTTTTAATTAAAAAAGGATTGTCAGTTTTTCGGCTGGTGCTGAAATCGAATGCATTTATTTTTGGTCAGATGAATCTGACCAGTTAATTATAAAAACGATTAAAGGGATTTCCATAAAAAAATTAGAAATTTTCGGGCATCATGGAAATAAATTGTCGGGAGCTGATAGATTGTTATGTCAGAATGCCAACAAACTGCATTTAGTAAAGTGGAAAATAAAAGTGGAGCGTTTGTAAAAGTTTACTCTCACGGTCTTCTCGTCTCACCACTATTCCAGCAAAATTTTCTACAATATTTCCTTTAGAAACTTTATGAACTTGAGTAAAGTTAATTACACTTTCAACGAGTTGTTTTCCTTGTGATTTTTTAAGTCTTCTTCTGATACAATGTTAAAACATTTTGCCATAAAGTAGTTCCTTAAATATTTTAAACTTTTAAGAAAACAAGGTTTTTAAAGAAGTAGGTAAGTACCGTTGATCAAAATAAAGGATTTAGAACATTTTTTCGTAGTTTTAAGTTAGAGTATAGTAGAGAAAACACGTTCAGATTTATAACGAATTTCAACATTTTCGCTTCGACAAATATTTAATTATGAAATGAACGAACAATGCACATTCGTTCCAAATTCTATCTGAAATGTCAGGAGTTAGCCATGTTATCACGTAGGTACGGAAACTAGGTTTCCGTCATCAGGTGGATGCTGTCCGTTCGTCTGTATAATCCCTGCGGCGAGGAGCAGGAAAAGACAGAGTCTGGCTTTTTCCGTCGCCGATGGCTACACGCCCTAATTTAACGCAGCGCGTCCTTTGGAAAATCTTCTAACATTTTTACATTTCACACATCGGTGATTTTAAAGATCAAACATCGATGAATGAACGAAAAGATCAATCAATCATTAAAAGACATTCACATTCTTTAATTTAAGATCGGTATCATCGGTATGATCGGTATCGGTGAACAGCAAAAATGAGGGAAATTATAATTATTAATTATAATTCTATAAATAAAAATTTGTCGCGGCCGTAAATTGTATTTAGATCAACTTCCAACCTGGTACTGACCTGCAAATTGCAAAAAACGTAAGAAATTTGAATTTCGCGGTCCACCCTGACACACGCGGTCCACCCTGACACACGCGGTCCACGCTTTCACCTTAACAAAAATGAAAGTTAAATAAGATTTAACAACGTACTTATTCTGCATATTTCAATGGCTTTAAATTAAAATCCTTCGTATAATAACGTAATGTCAACAAAACTAGCTTTATATTAACTGCAACTTACTATAGAAAACTTTTGCACATTAAATTCAGGTGATGAGAGGTGCCGTAGTTCACAAATTTCTTATTCCTTTTGCTAGTTAATTACTTCTTACATAACGCGACTGCATTTCAGGAATTTAAATGGCATCTTGCAATTCAACCTATGAGGTTGTCATCTGCTTAACCGGGCTTGCCTGTGGATAAGCTAAGGCCTTCATACTGGGCTCGAGACTACACGTTAAGGCACCCCGTGTCGGGTACGGACCTCGGCTTAGGGCGTCACTAGTAGAGGGCAGCAAGGGACAGGCTGGATCGGAATTATTTAAGGACGAATTTAAAACTACAGGCTCAGCGGCGCGAGCTGGCTCGAGCAAGGGTCGGGGCGTCACGACGGGCCTCAACGGCGAGGACGGAAGGACGGCAGTCGGGACTTGTACTTTCTGAGAGTACTGGCTTTGAAAAAACAAAAAGAAAGCCAACTCGAGTCCCAAGCGAGCGATAATAGCCTAAGCACGTAGGGCTGTCACTTATAGTTTATTAAATCGTCAAAAATGCATAGATAATCTCTATACAAAACAATTTTCCCCTCAAGCATCAGGGATCTTTAACAAAGTTTTTTTTATAAATTATTTCTTCTACATAAACTGTAAGGGGGGTGTAAGGGGGAGCGCACAACAACCAGAGTCCCCAAACGTCAACCTCACCTGCACGCGGTGCACCCTGCTGCTTACCAACGAGGCTCTGACGACCGACAAATGGCGGGATTTCCATTTAATCCCGCGCGGTGGCGGGTTAACCACCAACAAAAGCATTCCCAAGGAGGGTTGGTGTCAGGCTGGCGGCCGGCTGTAAAATTTTGCCAAAACCTAAAGCAACATGAATAGGAAAGATATGATGCGCGATAGGGCTAGGGCGTACCCCACAGGCGACGCGCAGGGGCAGCACCCGGCTTCTGTGGGAAATGGACAAGGGTTGTCGTACCAGAACGGGCGGGTGCGACGTAAGACGCAAGCTCGGAGTGTGAGGGAAGTTAGATTGAGGTGTGCGAGCTGGAATGTAGGTACAATGACTGGAAGAGGAAGGGAACTAGCAGATGTTTTAAAAAGGCGACGACTGAACATTGCGTGTTTGCAAGAGACGAAGTGGAAGGGTGCGAAGGCTAGAGAGATAGGAGAAGGATATAAGTTTTATTACTGTGGAAGCGATGGCAAGCGAAATGGTGTGGGTATAGTTCTGGATAGTCAGTTGAAAGAATGTGTGGTGGATGTTAAAAGAGTGAGTGATAGGGTGATAGCTGTTAAAGTGATTGTGGAGAGTTTGGTAGTTAATATAGTTAGTGTGTACGCTCCCCAATCAGGGTGTGAGGATAGTGTAAAAGAGAAGTTCTGGAAGGACTTCGATTGTTTGATGATGGATGTGCAAGATAGTGAAGAAGTGTATGTAGGGGGTGATTTTAATGGGCATGTAGGAAGACAGAAGGATGGGTATGAAAGAGTGCATGGCGGTTGGGGATACGGAGACCGTAACACTGATGGCGAGGCACTGCTGCAAGCTGCCACGGCCTTCGACCTGGCAATAACAAACACGTGGTTCGAAAAACGAAACGAGCATCTAATAAGTTATAAAAGTGGCCGCCACGCGACACAAATCGACTACTTCCTAGTAAGACGAAACAGCCTTAAAAGTGTCAAAAATTGTAAAGTGCTCCCAGGTGAAGACCTAGTCTCACAACATAGACTGATAATAATGGAGGTAAAAGTCAGTGTCTCGTCCAGTAGGAACAAGGAACGGCCCCCGCCCAAAACTAGATGGCGTATGATAGAAAAAGAGGAATGTGCCAGTATGTTTAAGAGTCAAGTGGTAGATAAAATGATTGAGATGAAGGATATGGAAGGAAAATCTGTGAATGAATGTTGGAAAGAGATGGCAGATTGTATAAGGAGAGTAGCAAAAGATGTGTTTGGAGAATCGAAAGGGAAAGGTATGATAGAAAAGGATACATGGTGGTGGAATGAAGACGTGCAAAAGATGCTTAAAGAAAAGAAAATTGCGTTTAAAGAATGGCAGGGTGTAGAAAACGGGAATGATAGTTTGAAAGAAGATAAGAAGATGATTTATAAAGAATGGAATAGAAAGGCAAAAAAGGCGGTAGCAGTTTCGAGAGCTAAGGCGCAGGAGAAGTTGTATGACTCACTGGACAGCCCTAGAGGCCAGAAGGAGCTCTATCGGATTACAAAAGCAAGAGAAAGGAGAACGAGAGATATAATTCACATTAAATGTATGAAAGACGACGCTGGTAAGGTTCTGTCCAAAGATGACGAAATAAAAGAACGATGGAAGGTTTATTTTGAAAAACTGATGAACGAAGAGAATAAATGGAACGGTGTGCTCAAAAAGGTACAAGTAAATATGGGTTTGGTGAGAGAAATTAGTATGGATGAAGTAAGAAAGGCAGTCCAAGGTATGAAAAATGGAAAGGCTATGGGCCCAGATGATATACCAGTAGAAGTATGGAAGTGTTTAAAAGAAGATGGATGTATGTGGCTGACTTTATTCTTCAATAAGTTGTTGCATGAAGGAGGGATCCCACAAGAATGGTGCAATAGTTCGCTAGTGCCCATCTTCAAGAACAAAGGTGATGTACAGGACTGCAACAACTATCGAGGGATAAAGCTCATGTCACATAGTATGAAGGTATGGGAGAAAGTAATAGAGAAAAGATTGCGAGAGGAGAGTGAGATTACCCCAAACCAGTTTGGGTTTATGCCAGGTCGAGGAACAATGGACGCCACTTTTGCACTCCGCCAATTGTGCGAGAAGTACAGGCGTGCACACAAGAACTTGCACATGGTGTTCATTGATCTGGAGAAAGCGTATGACAGGGTACCTCGGGATGTGCTGTGGTGGGCCTTGAAAGAGAAAGGTTTGCCCGGGAAGTATGTAGAGTTAATTCGTGCTATGTACAGTCAATCTCGTACCTACGTGCGGTCGGCTGCCGGCATTACCGACGAGTTCAGTGTGGCTGTAGGCTTGCACCAGGGATCGGCTTTAAGTCCTTACCTCTTCCTGTTGATTATGGACGCTCTTACGTCGGAAATCCAGGAGGAGGCACCCTGGTGCATGTTGTTTGCCGATGACATTGTCCTTGTCGGTGAAGATGGACCTGAGATCCAGAGCAGATTGGAGAAATGGCAACAGAAGCTGGAGAATGTTGGCTTGAAAATCAGCAGAACCAAGACCGAATATATGTTCTGCGATTTCGGCGGTCTCTCCAGTTCTGGAGCTATAGCACTTGATGGTGCACTTCTCCCAGTCTGTTCCGACTTTCGGTATCTCGGTTCACTCGTGCAAAGCGATGGCGAAGTAGATCGGACGGTTAAGCACAGAATTAACACTGGATGGATGAAATGGCGGCAGGTCACGGGAACAATCTGCGACTCCCGCATTCCCCTTAAACTTAAGGGGAAGATATATAAAACCATGATTAGACCTGCTGTCTTGTATGGATCAGAATGTTGGGCCACAAAAGGGATGAATGAAAGGCAATTGCATGCAGCAGAGATGAGAATGCTAAGAGGAATGTGTGGTGTTACACGAATGGATAGAATAAGAAATGAGTACATAAGAGGAAGTTTGAAAGTGGCACCGGTAACTGAAAAGTTGCGTGGGAATCGGTTGTCATGGTATGGGCATGTGTTACGTAGAAATGAGGAAAATGTCGTGAGGAGAGTTTTGAGTATGGATGTCGATGGCTATAAGAGTAGGGGAAGACCAAAGAAACGATGGATGGAATGTGTGAATGATGATATGGTTAGAAAGGGGGTGACTACCGAGATGACGACTAATAGAGAAGTATGGAAGAAAAATACATGTTGCGCCGACCCCAAATAAATTGGGATAAGGGCAGGAGAATGATGATGATATTTCTTCTACATAAACCGGGAGCTGACTACATTTATTCATTACCTACGTCATGTTATCTGTTTAGTTATTTGAAAAATTACGATCGAAATATGATTAATTAAAACGTGGTTTTAATGAATCATGTCATGTATTAATTCTAATAAAATAAATTAATGATATATGAAATTGTATTTTTTACACTATCTACTTAAAAAGTATTTTTTACATTTTCATTTACCACGAAAACTATTTATCTTTAATTTCGGAAATTGAATATATTTTTACAATAAAAAATAATAGGGATTAATTAAAGTGGTTATTAAATTTTGTATAGCGTTAAGAGTCGCATCTCAAACCGTGGCTTCTATTCGCATCTTAGGCAATTCGATTTTTTCATTATATCGCGGGCGGTATTACGCACCTTTAGCTGCGATAAATTTTGTCAGTGTGTGCGTGCGATGACGCATACGTACGAGCGCGCTCACGTACAAACCGTTTTCGGTGTGTATGCATGAGTATATACTACTCATTTGTATTTACTCTGGTGCTGGCCTGTACTTTCTGAGTGTGTCCTTACTGCTCTCCTGTAGGAGGGTCGTGGCATCGTAGGGGATGGTAAGGGTAGTCCTCGGTCGGCGAATCCTACTTATGCGGGAGGGAGTATATCGGGCGGTCGCCGCAATTAGGGGATTGGGGTGCTATAGAGCAGTATCAAAGAGACGCTTGGAAACGCGATCTATGAATGGGGTATGATCTATAATATGGGTAATGTCAAAATCAAAATCAAAATGTTTTATTTCACATAAACCAACATAGGCACTTATGAAACGTCAGAAGCTAGGTGCACGGTTCCAATTGGTCGTTTCCTATGGAGAAGAACCGGCAAGAAACTCCACGTCTCTGTTTGTTGCGGGAATGGTAGGAGTCAACACTTTGGAACTGATACGTAAGTGTGCGCTGTTGATGCACTACTACTTCTTGCTCAATAATAAATCGATGGTCTGTGTGGTGCGCCGGACTTAAAGAATAGCACCACCCCTTGCTTCCCGTGGGTGTCGTAAAAGGCGACTAAGGGGCGTACCGGGGAATGGGCAGCAGCGTTCTCTGTGTATTCCACCATCATACCATACTGCGATCGCCAACCCGCCTGCCAAGCGTGGCGATTATGGCAAACCCTCCCAAAATTGGGGGAGGCCTATGTCCAGCAGTGGACGTCTATTGGCTGAAACGACGAGGACTTCGCGACTACACTAGCTCGCTGTTCATTTTTGTTTCGGACCGGCTGCGTAATTCGCGCGCCTGTGCCTCGCGGTGCCTGCTCGCGGCGTCGCCAGTGCGTACTCATAATGCTCGCTATGCTCCCACAACCCAGGCGATCAATCTACTGAACGCCCTGATTGCTCAGGAGCTGGAAGTTGACATATTTATGTAGTAGTAACTCTATGTTTACTGTTTGTATGAAGTTTTTTAGTTAAATGTTTTGTTGTTGGCTTGCTGCGCGCTTTGGTGTTTACTGTAAGTGCATGAAGCAATCCATACTGATACTATAAATGCGAAAGTGTGTCTGTCTGTCTGTTACCTGTTCACGCTTAAATAGCTGAACTGATTTAGATGAAATTTGGTATAGAGATAGTTTGAGTCCCGGGAAAGGACATAGGATAGTTTTTATCACGATATTCCTTACGGGATCGACACTTATGCGGGTCCTGTGATTTCTAATATAATTCAATCATGATTCGAAAGACACGTGGCGCCATCTATTATCATAATAACGCTATTGTTACTTCCTCAGGAACAGCACTTTTTTTCGGGATAAAATACCTTTTATCCTGAAAAAAAGCCCTATGTCCGTTTCTGCACACCTGACAATGCATATGCAAAATTTCAGGATGATCGGTTCTGTGGTTGAGGAGTGAAAAGGTAACGAACAAACAAACTTACTTTCGCATTTATATAATACTAGCTTCTGCCCGCGACTTCGTCCTCGTGAAATTTCTTATACCCTCGACCCACCCCGCCGCATCACATCGCCCGTCCACGCTATTACTTCATTTTCTGACTTATTTTCCTTTTGCACGGCCCTAAGGCCCGGCGCCCATTATCGGCATCGGCAAGGAAAAGGATCCTTCGGCATCCTACATGCAAGCGCACACTATCGGCAATTATGCTTTGGCATGCTGCAACGTTCTTAGGGATGACGAAGCGTCCTTAAGCATGCCGCACCGTCCTCAAGTGTTGCCGTGGCGCCGGCGGCGCGGCGGGCGACGGCGTACCGAAGGATCCCGAAGTATCCCGAAGCAGCCTCAAAGCTGCCGATGCAGTAGCCTCAAGCATAACGAAGCGGTATTTTTGTTACTACGATCATATATCATGGAAATTTCTACTTTATTGCCATGAAGTTAATGTATAATTATTTTTATCACCTAAAATCCTCAGCCGTGCCGATGCCGATAGTGGGCGCCGGGCCTAAGGGTCCCAGCGTGAAGTTATATAGCCCATAGCCTTTCTCAAGAATAAGGCTAACGATGCATACTTTTTTTTTCAAATCCGATTGGTAGTTCCGTAGATTAGCGCGTTCAAACAAACTCTTCAGCTTTATTATTAGTATAGATTAGTTAGGATATATAAAAACGTGTGCAGTCGGGGGACCTCGCCAGGAATGAAGTTCCAGGATGCGATACTCGCACGCACACACAGACTCGCGTACAATATAAAGAGACAGAGAAAGCGAAAGTCTCATGGAATATATTAACGCTTTTTCCTTACGTGACGATTTCAACTCCTACCGAAAGCCGTTCAACAATAATTGTCATTTTAACAATATTTTATTACTGTCAATATGATTATGTTATGTTGTATCATGCAATTCGAAATTCAAAAGTGATATTCATGCGAACAACCATGATAAACATAATCAAAATGGCCTACACTACAACGTTCCCGCATTCACAATATATAAAAGAATTTAGATAAAACAGATAAATAAAATTAAAAACCTGTCTAGACTTACCAAATGAGATGATTGCCATTACAACTACTAATAGATATGAAATTAGAATTGTAGGTATATAACGTCAAATAATGTGAAGGTTATTTCAAAGAAGTATGTAAAAAAACATCGTCATTTGGAAGCAGTCAATAGACATTTACATAAATATGAAATTAATGAGGTAGGTACCAGGAAAGCCACATGCAGAAGGAATTATTGCCAAACTTCATTGTCTTCAACGTACTCTTTAAAATGCATAAAATTAATTTTAAAAATACATTTTGCAGAAATAACTATGAAAACTAAAACTAAACCGGAACAACTCATATTATGTATGGTAAATCTTTCGTATTCGTGGCGGATACTCGGAATAGGTACAATTTATAAAATTCCCAATTGATGGTTTCACAGAAATCTCGATTGAATATTGCATGTTTACAAAGTTTCGGATTCGTACTGTTATTAAAATATTCTCCGAAATTGTATTGAATTTAAAGCTTTTGTCTAGCACTGGACAATGGTCGATCGCAGCATCGATGTTTTGCGATTGCGTAATATTTTATTTAAAAAATGTATTACAAGAGCTACTATTCCATTTATTATATACAACATTATTTTTAGTATAATTGCGAAACCCGAAACACGTGTCTAGTATTTTTATGTAAAGAATCTATGTACAAAATTTCAAAACAGTATCATGAAAAATCAAAGTTATAAGCTTGTTAAGTTACCTGTTTGTCCGTACAAAAACATGTTCATCCGCGCCGCGCCGTCTTGCGCTCATTGATAATAAATAGTACCTAGGTACCTAACCGTTCGGCGCGGAGTTTGGATAACCTACTTAGTGTCGCTCGGTGTCCAACTTTTAACCTATTTTAAATATTTTTGGGACAAAATTTATCATCATCATCATCATCTGCCTAGCCTTTTCCCAACTATGTTGGGGTCGGCTTCCAGTCTAACCGGATGCAGCTGAATACCAGTATTTTACATGGAGCGACTGCCTATCTGACCTCCAGAACCCAGTTACTGGGTAATAAGATACCCCTTGGTAAGACTGGTTGTCAGACTTTCGGGCTTTTGACTACCCGTCACGACTGTCAATGATCCACGAATGACAGCCGGGACCAACGGCTTATCGTGCTTTCCGAGGCACGGGACAAAATTTATCATGGGGTAAAAATTATTAGAATCGATTCGGGTAAGTACTTATTTTGAACAAACTATATTCAGGTTTCGCATATAGTAAAAATAACGTTGGAAATATTATATTCAGCCTGTATTGTCCCTCTGCAGGACAAAATTCGATCCTGAGCCAATTATAAAAAAAATATGTTTATTTAAGCAATCAAACAAAGGATCAAAAATATTTATTACGTCTACACTCGTGTGGGTGTGCACTGCTCACCTAGCTAGGTTATGAAAACCTGTGTTAAATTAAATAGTCAACTTAACAGGGGCCATAAAAAGGCCACTTTGGCAGAATCATAAAAGGATAACTAGGATATATTCGTATTACATCCCATTGGTGAAGGATTTTTTAATCCCACAGTTTTTAATCCCACAAAAACATTTCATGTTAAATGTTGCCAAGACGAGACCATGTAGCTCGCACTGTCAAAAAGTAATCAGATCTCATTTAGAGCCAAGCTTCTAACTCTACACGCCCTAACTCTACAAGGCCTAAATTCGCAAACTCTACACCTTAGTCAAAATCTAAGGCTTGGCCGTTTCGTTACTACAAGAACCATTAACAGTATGAGAGGTTTTCACCTTACGCTCATGTGAAGGTAGCGAAATGTAGCGAGATGGAAAATAAGTCAACCACTGACGTCATATCCCGAAAATTGTGTTTATCTGGTATAATCCAAACCCAAGTTAAGAGGGTTCAAAAATACGACGAAGTGCTTCGAGAAAAGGTAGGTAGTGCCCTTGCGCTTCGCTTGGCTCGTCTTGGCGGGGGCACTCCCGTGCCCCCAGATTACGAGAATTGGCTTCTGGTGCTTGTGATTTTACTGTTACAATTTGAATTTGAAACTATTTTCACTCTAGCTGAACACCTAGAACTTCAGGCTGAAGTTTCCACACAGGATTCCTCTGAAACTATAAAGAGCACGTAATCGAATTACGTCACAAAGTAAATCAAAGCTTTCATGCGACTTTGACGTTAATTTATAACTTAGGTATATCTCACTAGGACACCAGTGGCGGCGCAACCATGGTCGCACTGTCACAAAATGTATGGTTAGTTGCGCAACCGATCGGACGCCTAGTGAGATACCTACCATAAAGCTGTGTATATTTCGCTGGCAGCGCGACCATGGTTGCGCCACCATGGCGTCCTAGTGAGATATAAGCCTAAGGCAAGGAAAATGCTTCAAGCATTTGAAACGACTATTAAGTTATATAATTATGGAACTCGACAATTATTTCAACGCGTCAACTACCTATACGTACTCGATCAAAAAATTAAAATCCATCGGCATTTCCATGAGGGAAACCGAAAACTATAATCGGTTTTAAATAAACCGCATCCTTTGTGCAACCGCTACGATATCCGAATGTTGACAGGTCGAAAATTACCTGTCCGATAGTGATAACCGGAGGTATCTATAGTTCCCGTACTCCGGAAAGCAACCCATTTCATAACTATGCACGTTTGGCAGCTGCTCCGTGTTTCCGTATGTGAAAAGCTCAGTGCGACCGCTCATCATTCGACGGGTGTGTTTGCGGTAGTCTGCTTCAACCGCATTAAATTAACGTGAGGTTCATAAAATAGTCCTATCTATAGGTATATCTGTGTTGGATCTCTCATAGGACAATGTCAATATGTATGTACAGTCAACAAAAGAGATATGTATTCAGGAACGTCGGACATAGTTGAAGCTTAGTAAGAAACCGATGGATGTTGTCAACTGAAATTTAATTTGATAAATGAGCTGTTTGTTGTCTATTAATAAAATAACATTTTATTCGAGAACATCCATCGGTTTCTTACTAAACTTTAACTACATCCGACAAACCTGCATACAATCTCTTTTGTTGACTGTGTATTGTATGTCTGTTTATTTTTTTAATGTGCGTATTATTTGAGCAGAATAAACTCACTAACGTATTATTGTTCTCTATATTTCTTTCCAACTTTCCACTTTTCAAAACAATGATACAAAGTGGGTTTTCCATCAGCACAGTCACAGCACAAGTCGATTCGATCCAACTATAAATATAGTACCTACTTATCTTCTTTTATATTTATTAGCATTTTAAAATACTGTTGGAGCTGCTAAAGATTGTAAGACTATATTTGCATTGTATGAACTCAATCTCCTTTGTATTATGTATCTATACTATGATTAAAATATAATAAAGCTAAAGAGTTTGTTTGTTTGGTTGAACGCGCTAATCTCAGAAACAACTGTTTCGAATTGAAAAATTATTTTGTGTTGCATAGTCCATTTATCGAGAAAGTCTATAGGCTATATAACATCGCGGTACGACCAAAAGTAGCGGAGGATCAATGAAAAATGTTGCAAAAACATGAAAAATTAATCCTTTTGAGAGTTTCCGTTGCGTACTCTGCGTAAACGGTTAGAGTTACGCAAAAATCATGCATGACGAAATTGTTCCCATTTAAAGTTTAAAAAAAAAAAAACCTGCGACAGCATATGTGCACCTTTTAAGAGCGTTTACACTGAACGGCATTTCATACAAACTTTCAAGTCCTTTTTTTTCGAAGTGAATCAACCGATTTTAATGAAACTTCGTACGTATAAGCAAAATACTAAGGTCTAACAAGTTAGTAGAGAACATTTTCTAAAAATAGTGTTACAGCCAAATTAGACCGATTTTAAACTTTCCATATAAACAGATATTTCCAGTTATCTTTTACATAAGACATTTCGAAAATGTTCTCTACTAACTTTTTAGACCTTTGAATTTTGCTTATACGTACTAAGTTTCATTAAAATCCATTCATTAATTTCGAAAAACAAGGGCTTGAAAGTTTGTATGAAATGCCGTATGGCGTAAACGCTCTTAAGATTTACCTTTTTTATGGTAATCAAATTTGTTCTAAAATAATGATTTATTTGCGAATGTGTTTTTATAAACATGATATTAATCCTTATCCAAATAAATACGTTATTCATCGTATTTCATTTTGAACATAATTAATTGCCTTTGACATAATTTGATTTCAATGAATAACTTAGCGAGTTAACGTAGTTTTAAAATAAGTCCGCAAGGCGGCCGGTCATGAGGGTACTCATATAACTCGAATAAGTAATCATATGACACCTCTCGACTTTTAGGGTTTTTTTTAGGGTTCCGTACCTCAAAACGAAAAACCTTTGTAATATACCTTGTAATATCACTTCGTTGTCCGTCTGTCAAGACCATTTTTCTTAAGAACGCGTGGACTTATCAAATTGAAATTAATATCAAATACTCAGGGCTGCAATCCGTTGCAGCAGTGAAAAAATCAAACTTCTAAGTGAACGCAATCAAAAGATACGGGCGTTTATGTTCCGTTTATGCAGCTTATTTTGAAATTAGCAAGGGAATCAAAACCTATAGGGTACCTCCAGTTGACTAGAATTTATAACCACGCTACATGGTCAAAGCTCACAATAATTTAAAAAACTGGCCAAGTGCGAGTCGGACTCGCACAGGAAGGGTTCCGTACCACAAGGCAAAAACGCCGAAAAAAACATGTTTGTTGTATGGGAGCCCCCCTTAAATATTTATTTTATTTTAATTTTATTATTTATTATTAAAGTTAATATACAACTGAGTATTTTGTGAATATTTCAAGTGCCTACCTGTTGCCATTTTTGATATCGAGCAAAAAAGGGCAAAAAAATCGCGTTTGTTGTATGGGAGCCCCCTTAAATATTTATTTTATTTTGTTTTTAGTATTTGTTGTTATAGCGGCAACAGAAATACATAACTTGTGAAAATTTCAACTGTCTAGCTCTCGCGGTTCTTGAGATACAGCCTGGTGACAGACAGACAGACAGACGGACAGACGGACAGACAGCGAAGTCTTAGTAATAGGGTTCCGTTTTTACCCTTTAGGTACGGAACCCTAAAAACGTATAGACTACAACAAAGAAAACAAAAGTGGACAATGTACAGTAAAATCGATGAGTTTAAACGAAGCGATACGGCGCCACTTAAGCTGGTGTTCAATCTCCATGCATTTAGTATGAGGATCGACTATTCTGGTTGCGGCCGGCACCACAATATTGAATTTATGATGATGTTACACAAGGTTTTGGAAATTCAGTTTGTGTCCCAAAGGGGGTCAAATTACATAAGGGGTCAATTATTAATTTAATAATGATACATTAATTAAAGGGGGTTCTAGTCAGTAACAGTCTGAGACTCCCTTCCGCTCCACCCAGAGCGGGAGGGTCATTTGATGATTTCCCACGCTCAAAAAAAAAAGGTCAATTTGGAGTGTATTTGTAAAATAATTTGAACCCTGGTTCAGCTCGGCGTGGCGTTGGCAATTTGTTTGATTCTGGTCAATGGACTTCCATCGAGGATGCGCACGTTCGCAACAGGCAGTTGTAGCGAAATATTTGAAAAGAAAGACTTCGCCACTAAAAACGCTTTTTTAGTGGCGAACTAAAAATTTAAAAAAAAAAAATCCTGCATGATATTTGTTTGTCATCAATCCTTCTTGAAGTTGATATTCAACCTGATTTTTAATACATGGCCTAACTAGAAATTTCTATGTAATTTTTGAAGTGAAAACTTCTTTAGCGGCGTTGTACACTTTTTTTGTAATGGGTAATAAATTTGAAACTCGCGTCAGGACACGTGACCCTGATAGTAAGATTCCAGGACACGTGACCCTGATAGTAAGATTCCAGGACACGTGACCCTGATCGAAAATTCGTAAGATTCCAGTACACTTTTTTGTAATGGGTAAAAAATGTTAAACTCGCGTCAGGACACGGGACCTGATCGAAAATTCGTAAGATTCCAAAATATCAAAAATGCACAACGTTAATATTCAAGTTTTTACTTCTGCCGGCACTCCCGTAGTGCAACCCGTCGTTTTTTTTTTTCAATTTATGAATCGTTTATATTTGTATCGAATTAAATAAAAAGAAAGACTTCACCACTAAAAACGTATAATTTTTCTTTATAAAAAAAAACCGTTGTTTTTTTTTCTTATTTTTTATTTAACTAAGTAATATTCGGATTTTTTTATAAAGAGAAAGTATACGTTTTTAGTGGCGAAGTCTTTCTTTTCATTTATTTCGCTACACCGTGTAGCTGGAATAAATGGATACCAACATGGAAATATTAAGTAAGTTTTTTGTTATGATTTGGAATAGTGATCAATGATCTGAGTCTATTCGGTTAATAATTTCTTGGTGGGTCGGTATAACATGTGTATAAATGTTATCTAGGCATGTGGCACTAGTACGAGTTATTCTAATGGGCTCCAAAAATTGGTTAGCAAGATTGTATGACTAAAACAAACTTATAATTTTAGTACTTAACCCCGAATTTTCTAACAAATTAACATTAAAATCACCACAAATGATGATGGACTTGTTTGTATTACAGATTTTGTGCAACACTTCATCAATAACTTTTTCAAAACAATCATACAATCCTGAAGGAGGTCTGTACACACTTAATATAATGAACTGATCCAATTCTATACAGGCTATTTCAATTGTCCGCTTAACAGAGAGGCTCACAATATCCTTGCGGTTCTTAAACTTAAGCTGGTTATTTATTAAAATTAATGAGCCACCATGTATAGCATTTACTCATATATCCTGAAGAATATCATGTTTTTTTTTTCTGTAGTCAATCATATATTTTTATTGTTTCTAAAACTTGCGTTTTTGTGTTTAGGCTTAAAAGCCCCTTAAAAATCTTTCTACAAAGACGTTGTATGTGAAAACTTTGCACCGCGTGTTTCTCTTTATTAAAACTTTTTTTTTACATTGGGTTCATGATTGTTAATGTTTTTTAATCACGTGTTTTCTTGTTTTCCCGAGTAGTTTGGAACTCGTGCGGAGGTCTTAGTAATGAACAATGACGCGGCGTGGTAAGGAGTAAAACAGTCAAAAGTCAGTGTGACGTGGCCGCGTGATAGTACGTGACTAGTCTGAAGGCTCTCACGCGGCGAGGGAACGCACCCTTCCCTTCTTATTTTATAAACACCTTACTGTTTTCCTGTTTGAGGATTACCGAAATATCGCTGAACACTTGAAGGATTTCTGTTTATTGAATTTTTCTTTACAATTTACTCATAGACTTTAAAGCTCGCACTCTGGTCGCGTGATTAGGGCATGGGTGCGGGCCGTCTCGTGTCTCGAAGTCCCGTGACTTTTAGTTGTCTCAGGTCCCGAAACTTTCGGGTCGAGACTCAAGACGCAAGCTCAATCTTTTTACTGCGAATTTGAATAAAACTGCTACTTTTGCAAGGGCGTTCCCTTACAAAAGTAGTTAACTGGCTTAATGTCAAAAACCTACTTCTTAACGGAAAAAAAAAACGAAATGTATTAAGTTTACGATACCCCACGTTAGACAAGTAGAAACTAGTGTTCTCATTCAGGATGAAGAGTTGAAACCCGAAGATATCACAGTATTCTTAGGATTCGTTGGATGCCAAGCTTCAATGGCCCATATAGATAAATTGTCAAAAAAGCTTAGCTCTGCAGCAAATGCCGTTAGGAAAATTCGTGATTTGACTGATTTAGAGACAGCCCGTTTAGTTTACTTTAGTTATTTTCACAGTGTGATGTCGTACGGTATTCTGTGTGTGATTGGAAATGCCGCCGATATTCAGACAATTTTTATTTTACAAAAAAGGGCAATTCATTCTATTAATAAATTAAGTCCAGACACTCCCTCAGAGACAAATTAGAGATTAATATAATGACTATGCCTTCTCAGTACATTTATGTTAATCTTTTGTATGCACATAAAAATATTAATCTGTTTAAAAAATACAGTGATATCCATAACATAAATACTAGGAACAAGCACAAATTTGTTGTTCCTACAACAAGGCTCAAGAAAATAGGTGGCTCGTTTAGACGCCAATGTATACTTTTTCATAATAAACTTCCTAGCCACATTCAAGAACTAAGCCTTAATAAATTCAAATCTTTTATAAAGCGAAAACTATGCCAGAAAGCCTATTATACTGTAAAAGACTATATTGAGGACAAAAAGGCTTGGGATTGAGCTGCTCCAATAGGTTTAGACAGTGAATGTTATTTTGCTATTTTACACTTTAATTTTTTTTTTAAAGTACCTACCTATTTACTTAAACAATGACATGTACATTTACTGTATAAAGTATTATATTATTTTAATTATTGTGAATGTGAGGACTATGTGGGTAATTGTTTTCGTTTTAATCATGGTCTGGCAGTTTGAGTAGTTTATGCGGCCTACCCAAATGTCCTGTCTTTGGTATTGTTTGTCGAATCGTTGAGCTCCTTAAGTTCTGAGTTGAGCTGCACGGTTACTGACAAATGTGTGCACTGCCTGGACAGGTCCACTCAATCTGTGTGGTTCTTTCCTCAAAAGATCATTTCAGACACTAATCTACATGGTCCTCAAAGATTATGTCCGATTTTTTATACACTCATTGACATTGATGAATTTTATTTAGACAATGACATGAATATTTACTTTGTAAAGTTTTTTTTTTTTTTCATAATAAAATTATTGTGAATGTGAGGACTATGTGGGTCATTTTTTTTCTGTTTTACTTCTTAGTTTTAATCATGATCTAGCAGTTTGAGTAATTTACGCGGTTTACCCAAATGTCCTTTCTTTGGTATTGTTCGTCGAATCGCTGAGCTCCTCAACTTCTGAGTTGAGCTGCACGATTTTTGACAAATGCGTGCACTGATTGGACAGGTCCGCTCAATCAGTGTGGTTCTTTCCTCAAAAGACCATTTCAGACACCAATCTACATGGTCTTCACACGATCTGACCAAGATTTTGTCTGGACTTTAAAAGAGACTGTGACCTCTGAGTTTGTTCCGGCCTTTCTTCTCAGAGTAGTCAGATAGGAAACGCCGACCTCATCTAGTTTAAAAAATATGATTGACGTGTATAAATGTTTGTAAAAACCTACTTACAGAAAATAATTCATTTATCATTTATTTATCAAAAGATACGGACGTTTATATTCCGTTTATGCCGCAAATCCCCGGTGCGCGAGTCCGACTCACACTTGACCTGTTTTTTTAATGTAGGTAAGTACCTATATCTTGATTAAAAAAAAAATCGGATAGTTTTTCTTAGTTTGTTTATTGCGTTGTGTACTGTGAGGCTACTGGTACTACGTTCAGCGTCAAATATTTCCAAATCTGGCGTTGGGATGCGAGGGATATTTTCAAAAAGTCTGCAAATGAGTTCTTACGCAAAAGCAATAAGTGCAGTTTTATTCAAATTCGCAGTAAAAAAATTGAGCTTGCGTCTTGAGTCTCGACCTGAAAGTCTCGGGACCTGATACAACTAAAAGTCAAGGGACTTCGAGACACAAGACGGCCCGGACCCATACCCTAATCACGCGACCAGAGTGCGAGCTTTAAAGTCTGTGAGTAAAATGTAAAGAAAAATTTAATAAACAGAAATCCTTCAAGTGTTCAGCGATATTTCGGTAATCCCCAAACTGAGGAAAACAGTAAGGTGTTTATAAAATAAGAAGGGAAGGGTGCGTTCCCTCGCCGCGTGAGAGCCTTCAGACTAGTCACGTACTATCACGCGGCCACGTCACACTGACTTTTGACTGTTTTACTCCTTACCACGCCGCGTCATTGTTCATTACTAAGACCTCCGCACGAGTTCCAAACTACTCGGGAAAACACGTGATTAAAAAACATTAACAATCATGAATCCAATGTAAAAAAAAGTTTTAATAAAGAGCAACACGCGGTGCAAAGTTTTCACATACGGCTTTGTAGAAAGATTTTTAAGGGGTTTACAGGACCTAAACACAAAAACGCAAGTTTTAGAACCAATAAAAATATATGATTGACTACAGTAAAAAAAAAAAACCGAAAAACATATGATATTCTTCAGGATATATGCCAGGCAGATAGTGAGTTGAAAACATAATACAACTAATTTGATACGATAGAAAAAAAATCATGAAGTTACCTCTAAAAACTTTCTTTTTACGATAAAAATCATACTCATTACACATCATTCTGATTTTTTGTCAGATTATACTACAAGCAACATACTAAAACACTACTGTTTTAATTTTCTAGTCCAAACAATATATTTTTTTAAATTAAATAATTGCTTCATATTTTACCAGCGTTGTGTAATCGCGCTTCTCTTTCTTTTCTATGCAGCCCGACAGTGACCGCGCTTTAGGTCATGTAAGCCCCTTAATATAATTTATATTTATTACGTAAGCTATAGAAAAAAAAACTTAAATATTGACTAATCATTGCTTAATCAAAGATAGAAGATCTAATTTTTGTTTGCAAATAGAACCACTAACATGCTATTTTACTTTTATTTACCTAATTTTAATTTAGTTTTTACTATATAGTCATTGTTAATTTGTTTTATTTTTAATGTATTATGAACTTCTTATCTTGAAGAACAAGTTCGACCAAGTTCACAAAAATCAGTAACTGTGTTCTATTGTAATTATTATGTTACTTATTGTAAATGTGCCCGTTTTTATAAAATATAAACTATATCATCATCTGCTTAGCCTTTTCCCAACTATGTTGGGGTCGGCTTCCGGTCGAACTGGATGCAGCTGAATAGCAGTATTTATAAATAAACTATGTATTATATTATAATATACCCCAAATTAACATGTGAAGAAAAACCGTGACAGACTCCAGAAATATTCGCTCGATTTCGATTTTTCGCTTGGTAAAGCGATGGTTCACATATTCAGCATAATTTGCGTACACGCGTAGATCTCGTAACAAGGCCCTAATTCACTATACTTCGAAACCACGTCAATTCCTTAGTCAATCTCGACATCTGAGGAGCAATTTTCGTAATTTTAAGAACGTTCACAGTCTGATCTGTCTCAATCTGTAAAAAAAAACAAGTAATTAAAAAACCTAAAAAACCCGACTGCGGTAAAAAAAAATGAAAAATGAAATGAAAAATGAAAAACTTTTTTTAAATTTAAAATGGCCTTGTTTTTAGCTTTTGAGTTTTTTTTAACTTAATTTTTTTACCGCAGTCGGGTTTTTTTAGTAAATTTTAAAGATTTCGCAGACGATTTAGTTCTTGGTACGTGTTTTTTACGATTTGTCACTTCGAATTACTTTTAACCACATAAGTTGAATATATTTTTGTAATCACCTTTAAAAACCCGTTATTTTGATACCCCACTCGATAGGTTTCGAGAAAAATAAAGCTTTTATTGAAGCGCCAAAAATCGACCATTTTTTTTTTTCAATTTTGATATACCCAGTGACACTCGCGCTACCAAGACAAATCTAAAGACGTATAATTTATCCAAATCCGTTCATTCGTTTAAAGTTACGAGGGAACAAAGAAACGGACATACGTACATACAGGTCAAACACATAACCCTCCTTTTGGGCTTCGCCGCAGTCGGGTAAAAATACCTCTAATTTCCCTAAATTTTGACAAGTTATTGACATTTGTTTGTCGCCGAGATGAGACTTCGACTAGATTATGAACGTTTCAAATTACGAGAATTAATTAATTAAAGTATTCTCTATGACACAATGGCGAGTACCTGTTGACATTTCGATTCCTTGCCGTGAACAAGACACGATATTGACGTATTCGTGGTTTGGACGTGGTAAGATTTCACGGGGAAATAATATAGAATCGTGGCCTGCTCTAGCAAAGATGTCATGCATAAATCCAGATGATACGCATTCGGCATGCCGATAACGTATGGAATTTAATATGATTATGGAACCCCACTAGTGGTGTGTCGAAGAAAGTACACATATAAGAATTTTGAAATCATTCGATTGACATCTACACTTTGTGCCAGAAGTGCTTTTCAAAGAAAATATAATAATAAAGAGGGCACAATGCTAATTCCTTCAACCATTACTGAATCTCAAACTGAAAATACTTCAAAGTGCTCAAAATAGTTGCAATGACTGCTAAGGGCGGGCGCAGTGACTTTCTTTCATGTGACGGTATAATTAACAACGCGTCTTTATTGATCGCATATTGTTAAGTATGTATTTTGGCGCCAATTCAGTTTCTGTTTTAGCTATTGCTTGTTTTGTTTTCACCGAAATAAATGTGTAATTTTGTGCAACAAACTGTATGAATGTACATAATACACAATTTGTTGGATTTTATAAATAAACAAGAATGAGTAAGCTCTCTTTTGAAAATACCGTCTTTTGTGAAACTTTATTTTCTAACAAAGAGGACTGAATATAAAGATGGACGAAGTTTCATGAATGGTCGTACCAAGAATCGGTCCAACGTTTTCATCGTGTGAATGAAGCGACTCCCTTTGATGCTCCGTTCATAATCAGTTTTGAAGTCCTAATGAAGTCGTGGTAAGCAGTAGCATGCAATTAGAACGAAGCCGCATAACGTAGGTATCTGTTTACAATCATGGCCGCCGAGGGACCATGTGATACAAAGTTATACCTGGCTCCTATACACACCGGCAATTCCAAGAAATTCACTCACGCGTTTCCAGCCTTTGAGACAAAGTTATAAAAGCTTTTATTTAAATGGATTTAATTTTAAATGGCTCTCATGTCAATTTTAAGTAAAAGTGTATATCTCGTATTTATTGAGTGGTTTAAAATTTTCAACACAGCACATCGCTTATTTTAAATCATGTAGAGAGCCTGACTAAAAATGATTTTAACTTCGTTCAGGATTTTACTTAGAATATGAATTGCATTCATAATTGAATGCAGATACTACAAGCGGCTGTCTCGCCTAAAATTTTTCGAAAAATATTAAAAAAGAGTTTCCAAAAGAGGAAAGAAACAAAACGAATGTGTGAAGTTTTTAATCGGGATTTCGTTACTTGGCGTGGTTGTTCATTGATTGATAAATTCTATTAGGTAGTAGAACTAACACAATATTCAGCAACAATCCTTAAAAGATTTACTTACCCGTTTCTGCTGTAAAAAGCAGTGCATAGCTTGTGTGACGTCAGCCGCGTGGATCGAGTTGTGATAAGGATTTGAGCTGTGGTATCCTTCTTCGATCAGGCTGAAGAGTTTCCAAGCCTTGGTCGCATCAAGTTGGAAGTGTGCCAGGAGGCCGTACATCTGGAAGAGATGCACGCACAGCACTGGCAGGCATCGTCCTGGTAGGGGAAAGAGAAATTAGTTTTTGTTGAGGTTAAGATGGAAGGAAGGGCATTAATTGAGACGGAGAGTGTCTTTACCACAGATATAGATATACCTAGATAACGCAAGTATCACGAACTGTATGAAAACCAAGCGTGCCATTTTTTGACTACCTACTATGACGTCACAAGCTCGCGCTCTCGCTCACACTTACCCAGCCAGCAGTACAAAGGACTGAGCGCGAAAGGGGCGGCTTATGATTTGTAATCATATGTTGGTGCAATTTTTGGCACGCGAAGTAGTTACTCTAGTAGTAGTAGTAGTTATCTAGGTATATCTATATCTGTGGTCTTTACCCTGCAGTGTAAAGATAAAAAAGAAAGGAAGATGATCAAATTAAGTACTAGTGATGGTTTGGCGAGTAGAGTCCGCCTCACGAGAGAAGTCCCGTGGCAATAATTGGAACTATACTAATACTAATAATAAACTTGAACGGCCTTATTACAAAACAAGATTTATCTTTAGACCCAGGTTTAAACCATCCAGCCATTTTTAAATTTCGAACTATAATCCAACGAAGCTAAAGTTCTTATTACAAAAACTGAGTCTAAGTTGTCAATTTTGCATTAAGAACTTTACGTTTGTCGGAATAAAGTTCAAAATAGAGTAACTAGCTCGAAGGTTTAGGCTAGGTCTAAAATTAGATCTCGATTTGTAATAAGACGGGAAGAGTTTGTTTGATTTTTGTTTGTTCGTTTGAACGCGCTAATCTCTGGAACTAAGGTCGCCTTTGAAAAAAAATTGTATTCGATAGCCCAACTCTCGAGGAAGGGAATAGGCTAACGTCACGCTGTCGCCCTAAGGAGCCGAGAAAAAAGATAAGAAGCCAGAAAGAACGCTAAACAAAAACGAGGTGATAGCACGGTCAGGCGATGCAGGGTCGGGGGAACAAGAAGTTTCAGGCGAACGAAGGCACGGGCAGAAGCTAGTTATTATTATACAGGGTTATTGGTAAAACATTAACAACCTCTTAAGAGGTCATTGTAGTCATCATTATGAACAACTTTTGCTGTGGGACCAGACCAGAAATCGCGAAAAAAAATCTGCTGTTCCCTACATTTTGACGAGATATACGAACATAAATGTAGGGTAGCTGATTTTTTTTTTCGCGTTTTCAGATTGGTCCCGTAGTAAAAGTTGTTCATAATGATGAGTACAATGACCTCTTAAGAGGTTGTTAATATTTACCAATAACCCTGTATAGTAAACAACATTCCTACAACAACCTTCCTGCTTCAGACATCTTGTGAATTTTATTAATGTCTGTAATATAATGTTTAGATTTTTTTTAGCTGCTAATTTATGTTTATACAATCGTTTGTGTATACTAGTGTCCTCCGAAAATTCTTGATCAACATATCCTGATAATATTTATTTAATATAAGTTAACATTTAAAATTATAATATGTACACGTATATGAAAAAATGCCATAAAAAAATAATAAATAAATCAAGATTTATGAATCCGTCGCATGCCGCATGCATGTGACGCCGAGTCTGCGAGACTTCTTTGGTGAGACGAACTCTAAAGATGGCAGGCAAACATTTCCTACTGAACAAATTCGTAATTCCTATCTGTTCTAAATTATTGTATGTTTAGTGTATTAATATAATTCATTTATAACTAGTTCGCCCGGCAAACGTTGTTTTGCCATATTAATTATTTCTAGCTGCCCGGCGCTTCGTTCGCGTGGTGTCCTACCCCTACCCTACTCCTACCCTACTTCTACTCTACTCCTACCCTACTCCTATAAGTAAAACAAAAACTGGCCAAGTGCGAGTCGGGCTCGCACACAAAGGGTTCCGTACCACAAGGCAAAAACGCCGCAAAAACATGTTTGTTGTATGGGAGCCCCCTTAAATGTTTATTTTATTTTAATTTTATAATTTATTATTAAAGTTAAAATACAACTGAGTATTTTGTGAATATTTCAAGTGCCTACCTGTTGCCATTTTTGATATCGAGCAAAAAAGGGCAAAAAAATCGCATTTGTTGTATGGGAGCCCCCCTTAAATATTTATTTTATTTTGTTTTTAGTATTTGTTGTTTTAGCGGCAACAGAAATACATCATCTGTGAAAATTTCAACTGTCTAGCTATCGCGGTTCTTGAGATACAGACTGGTGACAGACAGACAGACAGACGGACAGACGGACAGACAGCGAAGTCTTAGTAATAGGGTCCCGTTTTTACCCTTTGGGTACGGAACCCTAAAAAAGATTAAAAGTCCTATATCCGTCTCCTGGTTCTAAGCTACCTCCCCACCAATTTTCAGCCAAATCGGTTCAGCCGTTCTTGAGTTATGAATAGTGTAACTAACACGACTTTCTTTATATAGATATCGATTTGTATTAATTTCGTAAAATCACTGTTTCTGTGTGTATGGTGTGTTTGTTACGCAGTGTATTTTATTTTCGTGAGTTTTTAGATATACTTAGCAGCTGTGACCATCGAGATTCAACTGCCAATGAAACCATACTCCGCTACTAACCCCAGTTCAACGACTGCTTAGTCGTCTAGCTAGTTAAAAGTTGCACCTTGTGAGCAATGGTTCCATGACGTAGGCAAAGTTAGTTTTTCGCTTACATAAACTTAATGGGAGACTAGCACTTCATTTGCTCAACAATCCTTTTCCTAGCATAGAATTTCAAGCGGGGTTTACCTCTACGTAAACATCGGCCAAACTTCTGGCTCCGGTTTAAATATGCCCAAAGCTGTGGTCAAAGTTAATGAATGTTCTGGAACATGCCGCGGCTCGTGCAGACGCGCCTTGATAAATGAACGCTAAACTGAACCGCGAACAACTTTAGCTGTATCGAAAATATGGCGATATCTACTTTGAATATTTATTGAAGCCGTTGGTAACTCATTCGAAACTACTTCCCACTCCCAGCACAATCTCCTTGGAGTACAAAATAATAATTTTAACTTATTAATAACTGTATTCTAATTCTATCTAATTTTATTTAATTTTTATCTAAATTTATAAATAGTCGCTTGATTAAAAAAAATTATATAACTAGCTGACCAGGCGAACTTCGTAACGCCTTGCATTATCTTCATTATTATTTTTTCGTGAAATTTTCCCATTTTTTAATAGTTATTCTGCTATTCAGGTCGAAGGCATATCCGAGACTACTGTAGTGAATATGAGTACATTATTTGTATTATTTTCGATTTGATTTATCTAATTTGTGTGTTGATGTTGTATTTATATTGTATGTGTTTTTTTGTATTTAATATTGAATACTGTAATGTAATTGAATTGAATTTAAAGATGTTTTCTGATATGGGTTATGTGGTGCCTGAAATAAATGAAATTGTTATTATATTAAATCCAACAAATCAAAGATCATAAAAATCGGTGCAGCCGTTCTTGAGTTATACATGGTGTAACTAACCCGACATTGTTTTATTTATGTAGATTTAACCTAATTTTATGATTTTATGCGTAACTAAGTAATAGTTTTGACTTGTATGAACCTATGTGTGAACAACTGAAAAATATATACTTCACAATTTTGAACAGCAGCTGCATATTGTGAATTTAGTGACAAAAGCATCCGTTTTTAGGGTTCCGTACCCAAAGGGTAAAAACGGGACCCTATTACTAAGACTTCGCTGTCTGTCCGTCCGTCTGTCTGTCACCAGGTTGTATCTCAAGAACCGCGATAGCTAGACTTGAAATTTTCACAAATTATTTATTTCTGTTACCGCTATAACAACAAACATCTACTAATAACAAAATAAAATGAATATTTAAGGGGGGCTCCCATACAACAAACTTTTTACCTTGTGGTACGGAACCCTTCGAGTGCGAGTCCGACTCGCACTTGGCCAGTTTTTTTAATTAATATCGTATTCTTTTGAACGCAATCAGCCAAAACAAATACGAGGTGCTGAAACCTTCGAAATATCTATCCAATTTATTTACAAATACTGTTTAGTAACAGTACGTACGACATTCGAACTGAAATTCCAAATAAAAAAAATAGGTAGTTGTTATAAAGTTTTAAAATTTAACAACCTTCAGCTTCTTTAAGTGAACAGAATGAAGCAACAAAATTCAGTAGACTTGTTACGAATTCACATAATTCAGTACAATATGGTAGTTTTAAAGTTTATAACGAGATCAAAAGTGTATATTTTAGTCGTCGGCGAAAGAGCCAAAGTCAACAGGTTGAAAACTTGAAAGTGTGAAGTTAACTCTTTATTGGACCCAGTAATTGTAGCTAACAGAGTCGCACTTGACTTTTATAGTTCAGGTAATAGCTGGGGACATTAGTATTATGGCGAGCAATAAAAAGCTAAGTTACTATTTCTATTTGTTTTAGTTTTAAGGCTCCTTAAAACGGGTTCTACACGCGATAAAATCGCGCGCGACACAAAGGCACCGCAAGTCGCGCAACGAGCGGCGCCTTTGTGTCGCGCGCGATTATATCGCGTGTCGCGCCTGTTTGTAGGAGCCTTTAGTGTCAGAAGGGAAAAGGGCCGTTTTTATGGTTCCGTACCCAAAGGGTAAAAACGGGACCCTATTACTAAGACTTCGCTGTCTGTCCGTCTGTCTGTCACCAGGCTGTATCTCAAGAACCGCGATAGCTAGACAGTTGAAATTTTCACACATGATGTATTTCTGTTGCCGCTATAACAACAAATACTAAAAACAAAATAAAATAAATATTTAAGGGGGGCTCCCATACAACAAACGCGATATTTTTGCCCTTTTTTGCTCGATTTCAAAAATGGCAACAGGTAGGCACTTGAAATATTCACAAAATACTCAGTTGTATTTTAACTTTAATAATAAATAATAAAATTGAAATAAAATAAATATTTAAGGGGGGCTCCCATACAACAAACATGTTTTTTTCGGCGTTTTTGCCTTGTGGTACGGAACCCTTCGTGTGCGAGTCCTACTCGCACTTGGCCAGTTTTTTTCGAATGTTTTCGAGTTTAATTGAAAGGCGTAAAGGAGTTTCTTTCAGTATTTCTCCTCTCTGTGAGAGGGAGTGGGGCGAGTTGGTGGTTTTAGTCGAATCATAACGAAGAATGCTTTGTCTCGTTTATTTCATAGTTATACCCACATTTGCCGACATCTAGTACGTGAATTCTTGGACTACCCACCAATAGTGAATCAACAAGTGGCTACTCAGGCAAATTCTACCCTTACCTCATCATTCTTCAACGTTTCACTTATTTGCCTACTAATGGCGACTGAATGTTGGAATATCTTCGCAACTACTACTCTTCATAAAAAGGTTGTGTTTTCTGTCGGTGTGTTGACGTTGCCTGAACTTTTCAGCCTGATTTACACACATAAATAGCCTATAATGTTGGGAACATTATAGGCTAGTTATGCGCTGCTGGGACACAGGCCTTCTCTCAGTGAGAGGGATTGGGCCGTAGGTAAACCGCCACGCGAGCCCGGTGCGGGTTGCAGATGTCACATGATTTTGCTTTTTTTTAATTCTGGTACGTGTTGGTTTCCTCACGACGATTTCCTTCACCGTTCTGATTTACGTAGTGAGATATAATTCTCTGTGGCATACCATGCCACCGCCTAAACAGTGTCGAGACGATGCAAAGTCATTTCTTGCTTCAATTTTATTATAGGTATATGCCACACGCGATTGAGACAAACGGGAACGGATGTACGTAGGAAGATAGAGTATAATAATATGAGTCTTACGTAACTCATATCTTCAATACTAAAGGTACTTACAATACCACATATATAAAATTACACAGTTCCGTGCAAAGATAGTTTTCGAGCAGACGAGCTACATTCCAAAATGTTCCGTTGGGAAATCGGAAATTTCGAAACATTATGGTGATATCCGGTTCACTTTCCAGTATACCTAGCTGTCATTGGGTCCATATATTATTTATAAACGTAGCTAAGAGATGAGCTGTTTTAACGTCAAAAATGTATGGTTAAACTGTCGCTAATCATTGCTTAACTTTAAGTAACGTTTATAAATAAACCCCATAGTAGGTAACCAACCAAATAACCTACAAATTTTTATTTTTATTAGGGGTAGTTCAAATAACAATTTGTATGTTTTTATTTAAAGCGAAGTTATA
The DNA here is from genome assembly GCA_916614155.1 of Mesoligia furuncula. NCBI lineage: Eukaryota > Metazoa > Arthropoda > Insecta > Lepidoptera > Noctuidae > Mesoligia > Mesoligia furuncula. Next base: position 37,291,518 of record OU744790.1, read on the forward strand.
ATTCGGTATCGGACTGAAACCAGAGCTGAAGTGAATGTCAACTCATTGAATTTCGGGCGACATAAGTCGCTTTTTAGCCGAAATTAGCCAATAAATAAAAACATTTTTACAAAAAAAAACAACCGACTTCCAAAAAAAACACTACAAATTGAAAAATAACTTTAATTTCGGAAGTCGGTGTCTTTGGTTCCGCGTTTTCGTTTATTGACACCGACTTCCGAAATTAAAGTTATTTTTCAATTTGTAGTGTTTTTTTTGGAAGTCGGTTGTTTTTTTTTGTAAAAATGTTTTTATTTTTCACTTTTTAGTGGGTCAGTTTGTAATTTATCTAAGTTACAAAAGCCTAATGCCAACTGTTCATCACCTTTTACAAAATATTGCTTTTCCCGATGCTGGGACGTTAATTGTTGAGGAGTTCTCCCGGTAAGAACCAGGAGATCCTCAACAATCACTCGCAATACGCATTGTGACGAGCATAAATTGCTTAGCAACCATATTAAAGTAATCGAATCGCAACCCGTGAAATATTTGTCAGTGAGTAGTTCCGATGGCCATCTGTGATCTTCATCATCAGCTCCACTTTACCAAGTGATGATTTTCGAGAGCAAATGCTCAAGTTACTTTAAAAAATATCCAAATCGCTGTAGCTTTGCCTATAAAATTTGAGGGTTGCCCTCGATTTCCATGGAATCCTCTCATCAGATTCCAACTTGATGATAATGGGACCACCTCGAGAGTATACCCTTTCAAATAAAAAAAGAACTTTTGGAATCGGTCCAGCCGTCTTCGAGTAATCGGTGAACATACACAAGGTAGCTATTGTAATCTGTTGAGGAGTTCCCTTAACTGTCCTTCGTCTTCATCATCAGACCCCTAATGACAGTCGCAACCCATCTAGGTGTAAAGTTCACATCAATACAAATTAATCAAGCCCAAACACAAGGTAACTGCTGTAAATCGTTGAGGAGTCCCCTCGACTGTCTTTCGGCTCCATCATCAGATCGACTCCAGGCCTTCATCAAATTGTAGTGCTTTAAAATACTAATTGAAAAAATTAACAAACGCACTAGTCGCTCCTACGATTTTCGAAAGCTCCCCTCGATTTCACTGGGATGCCATCATCAGATCCTGGTTTCCTTATCATGGGACCACCCTTGGCATATCCCCATTCCAACAAAAAAAGAATAATCAAAATCGGTTCATAAACGACGAAGTTATCCGCGAACACACATAAAAAAAAAAAAAAAAAAACATATATACGGTCGAATTGAGAAACCTCCTCCTTTTGAAGAAGTCGGTTAAAAATAGGTATATAAAGTCTGTAGTACTACAGTTTTTAGGGCTCCGTACCAAAATGGTAAAACGGAACCCTTTATGGTGAGACTCAGTCTGTCACTGTCACAATGCTATCAACTTAAAATTTGGAATAATTTTAAATGACGTTTGCCCAACTATTTTACAAATAAGAAAGAAATAAAAATATATGTATATTCTTTGCAACAGGGACTGAAAGGGGGTCTGAAAAATTCGAAGTGGGGCTACTAGGGCATGTAGGGTATCATATGAAAGAGCGCAGTTTGCACATTCTCAAACATTTTTTCTTTTTTTAGGCCGCATAGTTTGCGACTTTTGATGAAAAATGTAAAAAAATAATACCGTTCCCACCCTCTCCGAAGTGAAAAAAAAAAGAAAAACGAAGTTTTACTTTTCAGAAATAATCAACAAAAGTTACATTCGTTCCACTATCGGTCAAGAGATGGCGCTGACATAAAACTGCAATATTCTACACCGCAGTGCATTGTTAAAATTTTCCAACGAAAATAGACGTCGTCGATGAAAGATTAAAAACACGATGGTACGGAACCCTCGGTGCGCGAGTCCGACTCGCTCTTGACCGGTTTTTTTAGTACAGCTTAATCAACGTATAATGTTTCCTTAGCTGAGACACAGGCTTCCTCTGTGAGGGAGAGTGGGCTGAAAATCACACGTCTTCGAATTTTTGGTTCAAGAACATGCCGGTTTCCTCACGATTTTTCATTCACCGTTTTTAAGAGCAGTGATGATGAAATAAATAACTCAAAGTTAAGTGTTAGAACATACGACCAAATTACTCGTAAGTCGTAGTTGTTACCTCTGGGCCACAGCCGCTTGTAACTTGTTAGTAAAGTTTTACACAAACTGCAAGTTAAGGGGGATACGTTACGGCAGCCCGTGAAATTAAAATTTTCTTAATTTTTTTGAAATTTGCAGGTCAGTGTCAGGATGATTCGCGACCGTAACAAAAATGACTACAAAATTATAATCATTAGAATCAGCAATATAACTCTTGAGTTAGAATTGGCCTCAAATATATTTTGAAATAGTAATTTAATAGGATAATATGAACTTAGAGAGTTGTACTTAGGTATTGATGATTTTTAGGGTTCCGTACCCAAAGGGTAAAAAAACCGGGCAAGAGCGAGTCGGACTCGCGCACCGAGGGTTCCGTAACATCCGGGTTTATGAATAAGGTTTATGTTTATGAAATTTAATGTTTTTTATATTTTTTTTTATATTTGAGTTGATTGAATAAAATGTAAATTGCGGTTTACGATTTATGACGTATTAAAAAAAAAGTACTTACTAGATCTCGTTCAAACCAATTTTCGGTGGAAGTTTACATGGTATTGTACATCATATATTTTTTTTAGTTTTATCATTCTCTTATTTTAGAAGTTACGGGGGGGGGGACATACATTTTACCACTTTGGAAGAGTCTCTCGCGCAAACTATTCAGTTTAGAAAAAAATGATATTAGAAACCTCAATATCATTTTTGAAGACCTATCCATAGATACCCCACACGTATGGGTTTGACGAAAAAATATTTTTTTAGTTTCAGTTCTAAGTATGGGGAACCCCAAAATTTATTGTTTTTTTTCTATTTTTGTGTGAAAATCTTAATGCGGTTCATAGAATACATCTACTTACCAAGTTTC